>OY720678.1:77992931-79304598 GCA_963170755.1 Amphimallon solstitiale
TTTTTTTTGTCGCGAATGTGATAAAATATTTTCAAATTTTGCGTACAAGGGGAGGTAAACACGCTCAATTTCAATTCATAAAAAAATCTAAAAGTATCAATACAGAAACGACCGGTTTACGTTTTGTGTATACGCTTAGATCTTGTTTCAAAATCGGTGCACGTCAAACAGTAAATGGGCAATCTGCCCGTTGTGCATGTAGTGGCTATATATTTAGTTCACACATGAAAACACGTTCCCCTATCGATACAAGATTGAAAGAACCGTGGAACGGAAGAGAATAATGGAATTGTTTCTTACATTCTTTTGTCAACTGCAACTTAAAAAGCCAATATCTTGGAGTTGATTAAACAATAAAATTTCAGGGGATCATGCGCGTGTACCGATGACATCATCATATTTGCATTCTACAATAGAATTATGTCTTAATAAAGATGGATATGTAAATATTTCAGTTTCTTAAGTGACCTGCTTAGTAAACATTATTATTATCTTAATTTGTTTCTTGGTTGAAGATGATTATACAGGAGATTCGAAATAAATGCGCAAATTTTTGCATATGTTGGAAGCACCTACTGATTTTTAAAGAATAATTAGTTTCATAACAAATCAAACACACATATCTTCCTCTGTTTGTGGAACAGTGCACTAAGAATGTATCATTCTTCAATTAATTATATACAAGAATCGATGTTTATCTGCATTAGATTACATCACATTTTTCGATGATTAACTGAAGGTGGTAACTTTTACGCCATCCACTAATTGCAATCTTCCTATTGCCAGAGAGGAGAAGATTTTCATAGGAAATTTCGTCCCCTAAGTAATCAATAATTAATAATCAAAAAGAACAAGGGTCCCAATTTAAATTAGAAAGTTATGCAACACCAAATATCGGAATGTTTACAAAAAACTAACTTAGAGAGATCAAATGAATTCTATGGTCCCCACAACATCTTTTAAGTAAATTCGCTACATTGAAGAATCTGTGTCATCACTTCTCTTTAGATGTGTTGAATTTTTATGCTTATGTTTAGCGTGGTAAATATGTATGCACGTAATGTTCACTATTTTTTTCTTGATAAATGCTTACTTACATGTCGTTGGTTGTTAAGGCTATACGCCCGGCCTCGAAATCATTTTTCCCATTTCCTAATCGTATTTTTCATGAAAACCTTACCGAATTTACACGCTAATTTAAGAAAACAATGCCTTTCAATGGATAAATCGTAATTTCTTCGAAATTGTCCAAAGGGCCCTAACTAAAAATAAAAATGTAAGAAATTTCAAAAAACAAGCCTTTATTTAAAATTATGTAACACTCAACAGCAATACATAAATTTTATTTTTTCTTAAGTTTTAAAAATAAGGTCACGAAACGGAAAACAAAATTTTGAAATTTGGGCGAAATTCACTGAAATCAAATAGAGTATGTGGTACGCTCGCACATTGTGTCGAGAGGTAGCTCCGCCTACCATTTCGGGCAGTTTCTACGCAGTTTGTAAAATACTTCTGAGATCGGTGTATGTTAAGAAAGTAATCGTTACTCGGACATTATTTTATCGAAACCGTTGATATTTTCTTTACAATATAGTGTACATATACAATGTCAGCGTCACAATACTTCCTTATACTACGTATCAGAAAGTAAAAGCAATATCTCTTCCCGTCCCTAACGTTATACCTGCTAGAAGCGCATGCTAGGACTCACACAGCTTGCGGGCAGGGAGTATAATTATGTATTATATTTGACTCGCAATAATTTGCTTCTGAAACGATCTAGAAATTTATTTCTTGCACAAAAAATAATTTTGGAATGTTGGCTTTATTTTGTTTCACATATATATGGGTAAATTCTGAAAAATAAGATTAGTTACTCGATAGCTGAAAAATACCTTACACAAATAGGTCGTCTACTAAAACTTTTTTTTTTTTTATAAAATTTACACACCATAAAGAAAAATCGAAAACACTAGTTCATCCAAATACTTTAGGGTATAACCTTAAAAAAAAATAGATCCCTAGCTCGCTGCATTGCTAAGATATCACGAGATAAGTACTAAAAATTGAAGAAAATGAAAATTTTAAAATTTACACAAAAAAACGATTTTTCGACCTTCTTGCGATTTCGATTTTATTTTCCAACTCAAAATTTGAATCCGGCAGGTGATTTTATATATTCAGCTTCACTTTTTTTGTGTGTTTGAGAAAATATAGATTGTCTAATTTAGGGGAGGTTGCTTCCCGACTGCCAAACATGTCGGCCAACCGGCGATTATCTGAGACCATAACTCAGCCATAAATTACAGGCAGATTATTAGATTAGGTGACAAGTTCTTTTCTCTATCTTTTTCCTCAGCATAAGACAGAGCGCGCGGACCCTTAAACATTTGTCTTTTATTACATTTGCACGATAAAACAGTGCTACACCTCTTTCAAATCGAACTCAGCTTGAAGCGGGCGTTCAGCCTTAACAGTTTCAAGACATCGTGACTAGTATGGTAAAATAGGAGAAATAAGAAACCTGAGGTATTGTGCTTTCCAAAAAGCAGTAAAAATAGAACAAAACTAAAGACGACAAATAGCAAAATATTCCTGATTTTTTTTTAAATTTATTTTACCTAACACAATAGATGATCATGGCGTTATAAAACTTCATTACATGAAAATTGTGATAATTTCAAATATAATATTTATTGTGTTTTTGTATGGCACGTTTGCTAGGTCATTAAATTGTGGCAAACGATTCTATAATTTATATTATATTTTTGTAGGATGCAATGTACGAGAAAATCATATTCATTCTATTCTACATAATAGCGTGTCATCAGCATATACAACACCTTCATCCTCGAAGTAAAACCACTTACGGAATTGATTTTGATCATTTGCAACAGTTAACTTCAAAATTTATCCATCATATTATAGATTAATCTTCCATATTATAACCTATTTCGCACAAGGATTTTAAACATTTATTGTGGAAATCTGAAAATCACTAATTAACTAGCTCATTTTTACAAATACTGTGACTTACATATATACATTTATACGTAAAACATATATGCATATATGCATGTGTTTGAGATACACACATTACATCTTTTGACGTATAAATGTATATATGTAAGTCACAGTATTTATTTACTGCTTGATGTTAGTTTTAACATCCATGTGTTTACACTATTCATTTTCGTTTTAATTTTTACAAGTACACAATCTAATTTACTACTTGTCAAATCGCTTTCAAGAGACAGCATTTGGTGAATAATATCGTCTCCTTTTCGTATTTTTCAAATCTAGCTATAACCGACGTTTTGTGATGACAAATCTAAAGTGTTCGTACAGGCGTGACGGAACTCTGTTTGAATAATGATAACAGCGCTGCCACCAATGTATATTATGGTGAACTGGTGAACCTAGTATATTATGTTAGTCAAATTTCGAAAAAAAATTATTCTTTCTTGAAACAATTTTGCTCAACTGGCTTTCGAACTATACTTAATAACTCATTATCAGTTTTTTTAAGAACATCTTATACTGTACAGGCTGTTCAAAACGTCTAGCACCATAGGGATTATATGTAATATAAGTACAATACAAGTTAATAACACATTTATTTACAATATATTTCACAAAATTTGTTCAATAAGACTTCCTTGTAAGACAAAACATAACTGAAAACGATCTTTGATTTTCCGGGGAATGTTAGCCATTAATTAAGGCGTAATTGCACGACACACAGTTGAAATGCACGCTCTGAAATGATCTTTGTCTCTTGACTGTGTACACTTTGGATTTTACATAACCCCACAGAGCATTATCCAACGGGTTTAAGTTCGGGGATCGTGGGGCCTACTCCACTTGTCCTCTACGACCAATCCACTGGAGGAAATTTCCATCTAGCCAATCACGAACTTGTGTACCATAGTGTGGGGCTGCACCGTTCTGCATGAACAATTTTGGTTTACCCAAACCCTGGAAACCCAAATCAAGAAGCAGTTCTTCTACAAGCATTGTAAGGTAATTTTCACTGTTAATTCAATCGTCAACGAAAAAGGTGCCTATGATGCGATCTTTCTACAAGCCACATCAAACCATGATGCGATCAGCTCTTTGTCCCTTACTGTCGATGTGCCAGTGAGGGTTACTGTCAGACCAATAACGCAGGTTATGTCGGTTGACATCTCCATTTACATAAAAATTAGCTTCGTCCGAAAACATAATCTTAGACAAAAACTGTGGGTCTTTCTCCAACTTTGTCAGAAGCCAATAGCCCATTTCCATATGGAGATCAGGATGCTCTTCTGACAAGTAGTGTAACAATTGCAACTTATACGGATGAAACTTGTTCTTTCGCAAAATATCGCATACAGTCGAAGAACGCCTAGTTTCAAGCTGGGCGAATTGATTTTTTGGGACTTGCAATAACCTTGCCAAAACTCCTTCAACAAGCGCTTCTGAAGTGCTCGGACGGCCAGTTCTTTTAACATCAGCTACACTGCCTGTAGCTTTGAACTTCGTTAACAATCTGCCAACCGTTGTGTGCGACACTGGCTCTCGTTCAGGATGCCTCCTATTGAATTAGTCTGCAACTCTTCTGTTAGAGATTCCCCCTCTTCCACAGAGATGAATAATCTTTACCCACTTTTCAGTGGTGAAAATTTTTCAGTCCTGAAACAATAAGAAAAAAAATAGTGAAAATTATATTAGTGAAATTAGTGAAATCTCAATGCTGCGGGACTTTTTGGACACCTGCAGAACAAAACTTCGGTAGAGTACTACATTCTTTTATTGTGTTATTGTTTAAAGTAGAAAAAATTAAATAAAAAATACGCATAAACAAAATGCAGCAAAAAGTAATCAACACATCTTCGTACGCCATGATATAATGTAATACGTTTCCACTGGATTTGAATATCCAATTACTTTAGTTTAATTAAAGAATTTCAAGTCATAATATTACACCATAATAACGAAATTATTCTATTTCATTTCATTAAAATCTGTAGAAATTAATGTTATGTTACTAGCCGCGGTGCATTCGTTCCACGATTTTCTACGAATTTCTACAGATGAAACGAGAGCCATCTGAACATTTGGTATGCAAATTAGTTAGTCGGTGTTATTTTCTCTGTTCATTTCAGTTCGCAAGCAAACATGCAGCTTAGGACTACATTCATGGCGAAATTATTTAAATAATAATTGCTGCTTTAAAACACGCGAAAACTGTGACGAATAAACCTAGAAACTTATTTCATATACGAACACGATACTGCGCTAACTGCTAAATAAATAATTGCAAAATGGAAGTTGTAACCAATTCTGTAAATGCAGTAAAATGATACATACTAAGAATCCTATGTGAATTTAAAATACAATTGAAAAAAAACGTATAAAAAGAATTCTTTTTAAAATTTCAAACACGCGGAGTACCACAAACCTCCCGCTGTATTGTTATCTTTTGCTGTTGCAAATTTCTTTAAGAATACTGAGAGGTATTAGCTTTAGCTATGTGGCGGGTCAATGTATTTTATGATCATCGATATTTTTTGTATTAGAGAAATTAGTACAAAAAGATAATAATAATAATACTAATATTTATTAAATTGCCCCACAGGTCACCTCAATACAGACAATACAAACAAATCATGAAGATAATACATATGTGAAAAATTAATAACAACAAACAATCCAGAAAATAAGTGAAAAATATGAAAAAAATATAAACAACTAATTTTCCTGGCAGAATGCACCATAGGAGCCCTCATCAGAATATTCGTTCTGGCAGTGGGAAGCAGAAGCCCCCTTGAGCTTTGATGAGGCACTCGAAAGTTTACTTCTGCCAGTAAATAAGGAGAGTCCATCTATATTTTTTACAAAATTAGCAACAATTAGGTGTCGTCTTGCTTCGAGCGACCACATCCTCATGTCGATCCGGGTGCAACTTATTGTCAAATCCACGAATAGGGTAAGATCCATCCAGTTTATAACACAAATACTTTAGGAACTTACGCTGTACTGTTTCAATTACATTAATATAGCAATTATATATAGGATACCACATGACAAGTGCATACTCCAACTTGCTAACAACAAGTGCATAATAAAGTGACTTGAGTGTAGCTGTAGTTGTCAAAATTTCTGCAGGTGCGGATAATAAAACACATTGACATGAGTAAAATGTTAAATAATAAGGGTCCTAGATTGGACCCCTGGTGAATTCCAGATGTAGAAACATACATCCTTGATTTGTAGCATTATAGTATATGAAGTTACTTTTTTCACCAAGGTAAGAACCAAGAAAGGTCAGCAGTGAGTTGCTGAAACCACCCAAACTCAATTTAGTCAGTAGAGCGGCATGCTCAATGGTCTCGAAGGCACAAGAGATGCCAGTGTAAATAAAATCCATCTACCCCAGTGTTACACATAAAGTCTGAGATAATGTAACGATATTCGAAGTGGTAGACATCTTGGACATAAAACCACGTTGGAACGGCGATAAAAATGATTTGATGCTTCTGTTCATATAGTATAGCCCCATATACCTTTGCAAAGTTTGGTATGATTGATATCGGCCTGTAATTATTAATATTGGAATTATCTCCTTTTTTTGTGTATAGGACATATACAAATACCTTCCAGGACTGAAGGAAGACAGATATCTGCAGAGATAAATTAAATATCCTGCAAAGAGGCTGAGCAAAAATAGACGCACAATCACGAAGCAGGAAGCTGGGAATATTATCATGGCAGGAGGTTATTTCTTTATTTCTTCAGCTGTTCCAGTACATCATCATATGTAATTCTCCCAATATTCAGAGACGCTAAATTTGAATGCATGTCTCGAATGTCACAACTGCCAACATTTGGCAGGAATACACCAGAGAAGAGAGACGCAAAAGCACCAACATTTCGATGAGGGTCGTCGAATTTTATGTCGCCACCGAAGAGTTTACCACGAATTCTGGAGCTCCCACGTTTGAATCGTACAAATTTCCAAAAAAGATTTAGGGTCACCAACGAGAAAATGCTGAATACTGTTAATATAGGTTTGAGAGGCCATGGCAATATCATCTTTAAGAGATCTGCGTAATTGCTGAAACTCACGTTTGAAGAAATTATTCCTAGTCTGCTTCCATCTCCGATGATAATAAAGCTTCAAATCTAATGATCTTTCCATAGATGGCATAAACCATAGGGGAAAATGTTGCTTATTGTTGTGGCAGGCACAGTAGAACATATCAGTTGCCGCATTATCGTCACAAAAGGTATCAAGAAAGCTCAAATAAATAGAAAGTAATTCTGAGTAAAGCTTGTGAAAGAGATGTTTTGGTTGTATTTAAATAATCTCAATCTGTGTTTAGTCATATTTAGTTTACCTTGCGTATGTTCATTATTTGACCTAAAAATACGTTAATTGAACTTTTGCTGCTTCAACTCTTCTCGTGATTCGAGTTTTTCTATTTTACTATTGACGTAGTTTTTATTCCTGTCGTATAGGTGCACCCTTTACCGTTAGTATTAATTTTGCGTAAATATTTCTGTTCTAAAACTAAACTGGTCCATATTCTCTCAGCTTTTCGTTTCTCAAAAATTTCTTCTCGGTCGATATATCCAAAACATGCAGATGACTGGTTGGCTGTCAGTAATATTAATTATTAAATTTTAATTATAAATTAAAATTTTCTGTATCTGATAATATCACCAAAAATTAATCTCGGCAAGAATCAAGCAGAAATTCAAATATCTAAAGACGGCAACGACGGGCAAGATGACAGCATCAGCCCCTTTTCTTTTAATCGTATGATAAAATCATAGAAGAAGTCACCATTATACCATTTTCAATAAGTAGTGTAAAAATATAACAAGACAATTTCCACATAGAAAATGAAATCTATGATGTTCTCAAAACAGTCTGCAAGATGTACGGCAGAAACAAATAACAAAGATGTCAAGCATGTTATAAAATTTAAATATCTTGGGGCAAACATATCAAGTGATCACAGTCCAATTCTATACTACAGCAATTTATGGACATCAAGGATATACAAGACCTATACTAACCCCATGCTGTTAACACACTGACAGACAAACAAAACGAAGAGCAAAGCAGAAAAGACAGTAAGAAAATAGGACGAGACGGAATAGGTAACGAAGATATTAGGTAAATATGGGAAGGCTATAACTTGGTAAGATGAGGCAGACAAATAAGGGGACACCAAGTTACATACGTGAATAGACTAGAATAATCAGACCCGATAGATTGTTGAATGCAAGCCATGCGCCTACGATAATAATAACAAAAGGTAGAATTAAAAGAAGCATAATAAGAAGAAGGAGTAGGAGAAGAATAAGAAGAAGAAGAAGAAGAGGAGTGGAAAAAAGAAGAATATGAAGCAGAACTATAGGCCCAAAATGATTAGACCAAGGATAACACTCACAAAGATAATTAATTGGAGTGTATGGATTAGTACTAAAACCACAGATTCCAATTAAGTTTTTTAGACATGACTTTTCAGTCAAAGAAGTACAAGTTCCATAGTTTATTTACTAAGGTAAGCTTAAACTTTGCAAACGCAAGAGAGTTTTTCCAAATTTCATGAAAGTAAATATTACTTCAAAATTAAATATCAGTATAGAAAGCTTAATAGAGTTACAATTATATAGTTTACATCTTAAGGGAGCGTATAATAATTACGTGTGGTGTTGTTTTAAAAGTTTGAACCCCCCTCCCCTTTGGTGAGAGTTGGTAAGATGTGGTAGGACCCCTACCCCCTCATTTGAGATCTATTTTATAATTCCTAAATAATCAAATATATATCTGCAACGCATAAGTAGATGTCATTCTGTTCCGTATTAAATACTGTCTATACCTGAGATTGATTTTGTAATACCAAATGTGATCTGTTATAATTACATATATTCTCTAAATTAGAAGGTTAACGCAAGATTTTCATTGTTCGCCGTTAATTGAGATTTGGTGAGATTTTACCAGACACTCCCCCCCCCCTCACCCTATTTTGAGCTCATGTAATTAAGGATTAATAGATTAAGGCAACAACAAAAATAACTAATGTTTGATAGAAATAGATTAATGAATTCAGAAAACGGGCCGATATCCCAATCTTGTTTATATATGCATGTGGTGTGAAAAACGGTACCGCTTTCAGGTACTGTTAGTTTTCTTAGAATATTAGAATTAGAGGGTAGGATTTCAGTATTAAGTGTGGAGAAATTAACAGTACAATGATCAGGTTGCGTTAATGATACTAGTAATAGCACAGGTCTAGTTATAATTAACCACCTGTATAAAATTCAAATCAGTGTTGTTCTATGTATATACCTGTATGCGTTACAGTGTGCAGACAATGCGGTTTTTATTAATCAGTGATACTGATGATGACAACATAATTTTTGAAACATAGGCGTATTATTAGTGTTTTCGTTTACTGTTGTTATGAAGGTATTAAATGATTTAGACTTTCAATAGCAAATTGTCATAATTACAGATATTAAATACAGAGAGAGGCTAATATTTATGGATAGCACAAAATAAATTTCCACCATATTTTATTATAGAATTTTTATTGGAGAACGTTTTCAGCTAGTTCAAAACTTTATTTTATTTTTATCAAGAAATTGCAGGCTATAAAAGCATTTAACTCAACAGCGATGTTCCGTTACAAACAACATTATTTCGAGTTTTTCTATAAAAACTGTACATTTATAAAGACATAGGTATAGCATGTTGTGGCATTCTCTCTAACATATATGTAAACCTACAGATGTAGTTGTTCCCGTTTTGTACAAACAACTCTAACTCTTAGAAGGCACACAATATAAAAACCTGCAAGCATTACTATTGAATGAAAAGTAAATCAGCAAATGTACATAGTTACCCTTTGCTTATTTTCTGTATAGATATGCATATTTATAAGAGTGCTCTGTATCATGCTATTTGTTTGTTCTCTTACTTTCATGGCTCCGAGGTATAACAGAAGCAAAACAAATGTTCTAAATTAAGTATACAGTCATACACGAAGTAATACGAAATATTTTGTTTTTAAACTGAAAGAGGTACATTCTGCAAAAAAAAGGAATTGAAAACCATGAGTTTATTTCCTCCTCAGCAACAATACTTTACTGTTGCTGATGATTTTGAGTACAACTTTATGTTCAAACATCTCCGAAGTTAATAATGCCTAGATTAAGTCACTGATTAATACAGCTTCATATAAGCCATCGTTAAAAAAGTTTTCATTCAATCAACATTAGCAGTATAAACGGGAGTGAGACAAAATATAAAATTCACATTAATGCGTATAATGTATCTCATAGCATGAGTAAAGTAGTTTTAATAGTAGGTGCATTATGTATTAAGTTTTCTAAGCATCATTTTAATCACAACTTCAAATAATCACGAGCGAAGCTGTTTAGTAAAACGAGTGATTAACGAGTTTATAAAACGAGTTTCATACTATACTTTTTCTAAGATAGCAAATAATCAAAATAGTACAAAATTACTTACCCGTTGTCGCGCCACATCAGGTTATTTTGACAGACTGATGACATGTGTCAACCAAAGTGATGCACTTTCAATTGACTTTTGCAATTACAAAACTAGAACTAACGTCATTCCGTGACTACAGAGCCAGTTGCTAAGTTCACCCCGTGGCTAAAACTCGCAAAGTTACACCTTGTCTAGGTCACTTAGCGTGGAAAAATACATTACAAATAGCTTTTTAATGATGCAAGTAAAAGTTTTTCTACTATCACTGTCGGTATAAGTATATAATTACTCTTACTAACCCTTGTACACATACAGTACACAGACCGAGTCCTGGCCGCTGGGCGGCGTCTTATAGGTCAGTGTGAGACAGAGAAAGTATTCGGAAAAAGGTAGTGATAACATTTGTTGCTTATCCTAATATTATAAGAATTCACTGCGCATCTTGTAGGAAGGGATTCTCTTCGATCAGCACTCAGTCTGTGAGCTGTACACATCTATGTGCATATTTCGCTGTTTTTCGGTTAACTAGTGTATCTTTTGTTAACCAGACAGTATGTACTCCTTGCAATTATATCGTATGCGAGGTTTAATCCAAAAATTTCCGATAATATTTTTTGATATTTACAGATTTGTTCTGAGAATCTGAAGATCTTGCTGTGCGTAGGCGCGTCTTTCAGGGTAGTATTTTGAGATCATTATTTTACATATTTTATACAGCTGATTTCGCAAAACAGATACATATAACTTAATACATGTTCTGTGCAGATGAAACTCAAATTTCCAGTACTTTTTTATCAGCTGCTGCTATTGAGGAGTCTCGTTTAATTAATGAGGATTTGGGAAGACTACTACTATTATGCAAAAATCATATCTTGCATATTCACCCTGCCAAATTGTTATTAATAATTTTTGGTAATAAAAATCCCTTACATTTTCTTACTGTTCGTGTTAATTATTTGTGGCTGAAACCTGTGAGCTCAGCAAGGAATGTGGGACTGAATTTTGATAATTCTCTAAGATTTAAACCCATGTTAATCAGTTGTTAAAATAGGCATACTTCTCCTTAAAAATGCTTTACTCCAATATGCACTGTTTTGATTTTAATTTACGAAAACTTCAGTTTAACTAGTTTGATACTGTGTATGGTATCTGTCTCGATGCCCCCGACAAATATCGCATTCAGAGAGATCAGAATAGTTATCTAAAGTTGAATGTGCAGAATAAGAATTATTGTTAAATTTATTATGGAAAGATTCGCATGAATTTGTTATTCGATGCATACTTTCAGTGATAGAAGCCCATATATATATATATAGCGGAAAAGATTAATCTTTATCTATATAATTGCCTACTAATATCGGAATTTTTTCTTTGCACTCTGTGGTTAAACCTAAATTTTATACTTCCTATACGAGGCCTGACAAAGATGAAATATACAACCAGTAATTTTTGCTTCTGGCCAGATCACTGAACATGCACTGTGAATTGCCTTTTGGAAATCAGTTACAATGTTTTGAGGTCTAAACTGCAATCTCTCAAATTCACATTTTTCAATTTTTGTACATTATTTTTAAATAATTTTACATACGTTTTAGCTGCCTTATCAGATAATACACAAAAAACAACCGGTATGTAATATCCATTTTTAAAACCTTGAACGGGGAACATCTTGCAGAAAAGCTTTGTGCAGAACTGAAAAGTTCCGTCCATGTAAATGATGTCGGATGAGCACAGAAAATGTAAATTTGTGTAACATGAAAATGTTACTATACCACTTTCAGTCTCCGAAAAATATTCAAAAATTCTTCTTCTCTAGTAGTTTTTGGCTGAAGTTCCTGCACAGCGTTGAGAACTTCTTTTTGGTTTGTCGGCAGAATTGGAAGAATTTTTTTTCGATCAACATATATGCTCCTGCGGATGCAGTCCAGATCTTTAGATTCCATTTGCTGAGTTAAGTCGTTGTTCTTTGGACAAAATAATACACTTTATTAACACTGTCTATTATTCTATTATGTTTCATAATAAATGTACAGCTCACAGACTGAGACCTGGCCGATGAAATGCCCCTGCCACAAGGTGCGCAGTGAGTCCTTATAATATTAGGATAAGCACGAGCAGTCTGGAAAAATTGTCAAGCGCTACACATATATGTATCTCTTTTCAGTATATTACAATTTCTTATCTGCATTTACTCGTTCGTTCGGCCAATGTATGCGATGATGAACAAATGTTATCATTTCTTTTTTCCGAATACTTTTTCTGTCACGCACTGACCTATAAATCTGCGCGACTTATAGGTCGAAGCTCTTCCCATCGGCCAAGACTCAGTCTGTGTACTAGATTATCCCGGTACCCGTGGTCGAATTGACCGGCGTCCATTGTTGTGGTATCTACATTGAAATTAATATAAATATGGTAATACCTTTACGTTTGATTTATTTATAACAGCATAAAATTTATTAAATTTATACGTGGATTCGAACAGCGACTTACCTCTTGTCTTATTGTCTTTCTCTTATTTAGTCTACTATGGGATAAGGTGAGGAAATTAAACACAATACCTATGTTTTATAATAACACTAGACATATTTTTAAATTACTATAATGAGTAACATTAACTCCTTCAATAGAAATGGTTCTTAATAGAATTGTTTATATACATTTTAATTTACAAATTGTGTGAAATGGATATGATAGTGATTAAATGGATGTTTTACCAAAGCAAACATTCGCACGTAGTACATCTGTGGACTATCCAACACTATTAAATATATTTCCAATTAGTAATGAATAAACTAAATATTAAAAACAGAGTGAAAATTCATGTCATAAAATAAATTAAGATAATTTTTGTATTATAACTCATAAGGATTTTTCGTAACTCACTTTGTTTGATCATACAGTTTATCAAATTCCTTTTTATAAACATCATCCATTTTGTTTAATAAAAAATAAAAATCAATCGAATGAAGTAATTTTAAAAAAAATGCTAATTAAATACTTAAGTTCTATTCTTGAATACTAATTTTCAATCTTTAAAGGAACAGGTAGTGTGTATTTGCCCTACTGTATATATTATTCTCATACGATATGACGTCGGAATTTCGCTTTCAAGTTCGTGTATTCACGATCAAAATCTCAGTCGAAAATCTTGTTTAATCTTGTTTATGGTTTATATATTATTAGACAAAAGACGATCGGTACATTTGCGCCCTCTGTCTTAAATTTTAAGTTGGCCATCCTGCCACACATACGGTTAAATTTCTTTCTTGGCTATTTTAAGTTGTCGCTTTTTATTCATTCTCTTTGACAGCTTATACAACAATGTCCACATACAAATTTCTCCTCACTTAAGTTTACAAATTTATTACATCTTATTCTAGATAAGTGTGTTATTCCTTTTCTTCTTTACTGTAAACATCTGTTATAATATCTGTATATAAACTCATTACTCTTGTAGGCGTTTGTCAAATATTTTATTTCACCATTTACTAATCGTATTCTAATCTTTTCCAGTCCGTCTCTATGAGAATAATGGAAAGACGTTGTAAACAACTTCAACCTTTCTTTCCAACCCCGTGCCAGGAAGACCCGTCGCTGCTGTTTCTTTCTCCCTATCTTCAAACCATTTCTTCATCTGAGGTGAAATTGTTACTTCCAAAGTGCTACAAATAAAGTATTTACGTTTTATTTTCCTTTTGCAGGCGTTAAACTATACATGATCTTCATTGATGCCTCAAAAATATAAAGGCTATAAATATAGAAACTAAAGAACACATTCCAACCTTTCATTATTATATTCTAAATGTCTTATTTGCAATCTAAAACCTTATAAGATAAATATCGTAGTTATATCCTTTTTTTATTAACCGTAGGTATTTGTAACCTTTTTACTTTTATTCTTAGAGTCATATTTATGAATCAGTTTTATTCAAACATTTACGTTTTCCTTTGCTATTATTTCATTTCCTTTTGCATGTCTGATTTCATTTCGCTCATAGAGTTTAATAGCGTTCAAATGATGCACCCTTTTTATTGTTCCATCCTTCATCATGACTCTTTGTCTATTGTTTGTTTTTAATACCATTTTATTCTTAAATAATGGTCCATTTCTTAGTATCTTTATTTCCATTTTTAGAATCTATAGTTAGGTTATGTATCTTTATATTCAAACCATACTTCTTGTTTATCGTTTCTACAAAATAAAGCTTATTGAATTACTCAGTATGTGTATTACTTATATCTCATTTATCTTTATATATCTAACATTTAAGCTTTCTTAAATAAAGTTTATTACTAACTTTGTGTATATTTTATTTACAATATTTTTCATGAAGGAGATCATCCTTTAGAGTTTGCAACCCATTTTACTTATGTCAACCACCAGCTCTAGCTATTTAAACCTGGATAAATATTCAAATGAATTATAACTCTTATTCTATAACTAAATTAATACTTAATAATATATATATTTTCAAAATGTAAGGTTTACAGCAATATGTAATTATAACGAGTACAACTTCAACTCAACACTTCTCTCAGTGTAATAGATATGCAGCAGATTTTACGACAAGTGCTGGAGCATATAAATACTGGATCCCAGTTTCAAAGCAATATGTTGTTTTACTTTTATTGATACTTGACAACCAATAAAAATTGTGTTAAATATCTCGTTCGTTGCAGGTAGTACTTGATTTAAGTCATTGCGCGTTCTTGATTTCTCTCTTCGCAATATCACTAAGTATTAAAGCTTGGACATGAAATATAATGTGAATCTCGTTATGTATATACTAGCTTTTCTCGTAAACCCCTAATCACTAATGTTACAGCAAACTTCTACGGAGAGTGATATATTAATATGAGCTGTTTAATTAATTATTGTAGACGTTATATTAAAATAATCTTGCCACACATCCGACGTAATGATAGCATAAGAAGAATATTATTAAACTTAAACTAATCTTAAAGTGAATACATCGAATATTTGCATAAGTTTCATGGGAATACATGTATGTTTTAGAAGGTGATACGAAAAAGCCGTAGCTCCCTGGTTTATTGCAATATTTATTATATCAGTAGTAGTTTTCTCTAGAAACAATATGAAAGCGGCGTTATTAGATGAAACTCCATCAGAACACCTCATCTCTCGTTCAGTTAATATGACAAAGATGGTAGAGAATTGATATTTTCATTTGCTAAACATGGACGCGTAATCTAGATGAAATCTGGGATTTAGTTACCAGTTTGAGCTTGTTTAGGCTGTGGTATATGTCTATTATTACTGTTTGAAAATTTAGAAATTAAGAGGACATAAACAAAACAAAAAATTGTAAATCACACATACACGGATATTATAAATCCACCTATAATAGAGGCATACATTAAGCTAACGACAGTCTGACTTCTTGCACCTGCATTATTGATCCACACATACACATTCACTTTTAATTCTTGTCTCTTTGATAATGGTAAGTGATCTTACCGAAACGTGTTTCGAGAAATCTAATGAAATTGTGAAATAATTAAAGTCGAATTTGTTTGATAAGTCAATCAAAACTTTTACATTTAGATAAATTAGCTTGTAATAAATATATTTCAAACTTACTAAATGCATACCTATACGACGAATATCTTATAAAAATATCATTTCATCATTAAGCCTCTACATATATTTGTATATAGTCATTTTCAAATTACTAATCTACTGGTAAATAATTTCCTTTTTGAAGTGATCTCAGCAAATATCGCTATTTACAACATCCTTTACAGCAAATTATTCGGCCAAAGTTTTAAGGCATTGATGCCAAAGGGCAAATATCTGCTGTATTGACCCTAAATAGTTTACGAAGCTGCGCTTGTTAGTTAATGATATAAGTTGGTAAATGCATTCATTACACATAAAGTTACATATATATTATATAATACATAAGTATGTATTGCAGATACAATCTGTATTCTCTCTAAAATATTCCCGTTAACTTTAAACAAACTTAAATGAAACATTTTAAAATCACTGTATAATATAATTAGCACACCAATATATTAAAAAAAAAGTTAACGTTAACTCAGTCTAGAAACTATAGATAGACGGAATATACATGAGATATGCAAAATTATTAAACAAAATGTAGTAAATATTATTGTGAATGTTGCTTGGAGGTGAACGTCATTTGCAGATGTAGAAATATATTAATTTGAACTTTTACCTTTATTTTTTACAGATGTTTTTTTAAAACTCACACAGGTTGTAGTGTATCTCTTCGTATTTCTCTTATTCTGTGAAGTTTGGGCGGGTTCAGTCAAATTTATACCTTTAGTAATCATAACTTGTATCACCAATAATACGTACAATATGATTAAATTCATAAATATAAATAATTATCCAAAGAATAATTCAATTATTTTTTTTTAATTAGGTATATTTAATTTAGAAATTTACGCACGGGGGCGTTTCGAACCCACGACCTCCCGATCACTAGTTAGATGCGTTGTCCGCCACGCCATCATGAGTGATGCGAGTTCGAGGCCTTTTTAACTCATACTGAATCATATTAAGTAACAACATATTTTCGATAGTCCAACGTCTGTACTAAATTTTAAATAATTAAAACTTAGTAATAAATTAATTAGGTGAATAAAACGATTTAATGTACAAAGTACACGTTATAGGAATAAATGTATATAGATTACAAATCTTCCGATCCGAAACCTTTTAAATATTGCGGAATACTAAATTCGCAATATAAAATTTCACTGACCACTGAGATAATAACGAATTAATACGAGCATTGAGTATCATATACAGGTTCGGTTTGATGGAAAAACCCTGAAACAGGTCGATTTTGTTTTTATCCCGTGCACTTTATAACATCGTGAATTTAATTCTGTCGTCATCTGGTTGCGCGCGGGCGTGACGTCATTAGTTTTTTCAAATGGTAACCCGCCACATTTATTACCCCTTGTCGTTAGGTATTCCATTGTGCATGCAACTGTATAAAAAGTTTGGTACCTTACATAACAATTTTTGGGAGAAAAATGCTTTCGAATTTCAAAAATTTAAAATTTTATTTTTAATGAAAAACTAATCAAAAATTATTTTAAAAAATCAGATAAATTATAATCCGAGGTTTATCTTGGATTGTTGTCAAACAAGACACCAAAAAAATGTCAACGGAAGTGTTCAAATTGTCCGCCATTGGCCATTTGACACTGGCCGAGACGGACGTACACGCTCCAGAGAAATAGAGTAGGGGAGAACGCGCTTCGACGAGTGCGCATCCAGTTTTAAGCAAACGCTATAGTGGTCGCCATTTTGCAGGAAGGCATTTCTTTTCACACGTAAGTTTGTTTACATTTTTCTAAGTCAATGAACTTTACATGCGAATTGTTGAGCTAGGTATAAATATAACCTTCAAAATGGCGGAATTCAATTTAACTTAGTTGGCGCATCTTTAAGCGCGTTCTCCCCTACTCTATTTCTCTGACACGCTCTCTACGACACGTCATATTGACAGTTCATTACTTGGTGATTGAACTTATCCATTCACAATACTTGCTCCATTGGTGGTGTTGAACGTGCATTGCGAAAATGGCGAATTTGAGCGAAAAAGAGCGGATTCAAATTCTCATTATTGTTGGTTGTGGTGATAAAATACTTAGCCATGAAGAAGCCTATCAGTTTTTCAATGCAGAAAATCCAAACCGCGCACCGATTTCGCGGTCAACGGTGAGCAAAATTGTCGCAAAATTTGCTGAAACTGGTAGTGTAAAAGACAGGGCTCGTCAAGGTCGACCAAGAATTGAGGAAGATAGAAGGGTCAATATTCTCTTGGAACTTCAGGACAACCCCCACACTTCAACAAGGAACATTGCCAGGGATCATGCAGTCGATTTTACCACAGTAGCCAAATTGCTGAACAAGGAAAAACTTCATCCGTACAAAATCAATCGGGTTCAGGAACTGAATGAAGATGACTTCGACCGCCGACTCGAGTTCTGTGAACAAATCATGCTACGGTGCGATGAGAATCCCGGATTTGTCGACAATGTGGTTTTTAGTGACGAAGCAACTTTTACCTTGAACGGTGAAGTGAATCGCCACAATTGTAGGTACTGGTCGGGCGAAAATCCTCGATGGGTTCGAGAGGAGCACACCCAACACCGGCAAAAAGTTAATGTATGGGCGAGAATAGTGGGAGATCGCATTGTGGGGCCTTTCTTTCTGGACAGAAACTTAAACGCTGAAACATACTTACATTTCCTAAGATTTACGCTAGTGCCAACATTGGTAGAATTATTTCCGGATGAAAACACACCCGACAAGCGTCACCCCAGAATCTGGTTTCAACAAGATGGAGCACCTCCACATTTTGGCTGGCGTGTTCGGAGTTACCTCGACGAAATTTTCCCCGGGAGATGGATCGGACGAAGGGGAACAATTGAATGGCCTGCCCGTTCGCCAGATCTGACACCACTTGATTTTTTTCTATGGGGTCATGTGAAATCAAAGGTGTACACCAATAAGCCAAATAACTTGGATGATCTGAAACATCGTATCCGCGAGGAAATGCGAAATATTGGTGCAGAGACAATACGACGTGTCGTAGAAAGCGTGTACGTCCGTCTCGGCCAGTGTCAAATGGCCAATGGCGGACAATTTGAACACTTCCGTTGACATTTTTTTGGTGTCTTGTTTGACGACAATCCAAGATAAACCTCGGATTATAATTTATCTGATTTTTAAAAATAATTTTTGATTAGTTTTTCATTAGAAATAAAATTTTAATTTTTTGAAATTCGAAAGCATTTTTCTCCCAAAAATTGTTATGTAAGGTACCAAACTTTTTATACCGTTGCATGCACAATGGAATACCTAACGACAAGGGGTAATAAATGTGGCGGGTTACCATTTGAAAAAACTAATGACGTCACGCCCGCGCGCAACCAAATGACGACAGAATTAAATTCACGATGTTATAAAGTGCACGGGAGAAAAAGAAAATCGACCTGTTTCAGGGTTTTTCCATCAAACCGAACATAACAGAAATATTAATTTTGTTCCAGACTTTATCTACACCCTGTATAGGTACACATATTTCTGGCTGCACCATATTTATCAACGTGGATTGCTGATCTCCAGGTAAATAGAAGTAGCAAAAAATTGAATGACGAAATTTAGAAAAAACTTTGAAATTTTAAAAAAGTCTTTCTCAAATTTTGTCACTGTACCCTAGTTTGGAGTGCAGAGGAAGACTATCTGAATTATTTTTCTTATTATTTTCATAATTTTCTTTTTTTTTGCAAATTTTCAACTTCAAACATTTTTCATTTTCAAAATTTCATCATTTGAGGTTTAAAAAAATAGGTATATTATAACAAACTTTCTTTAAGCTCTGTATAAAAATGTCAAAATTGTAAATATTAAATACTATAATTTCGCCATAATAAATTCGACATTTTTATATAAACAAATACATCTCCGTAATTATGTACTATAATATAATGTAACTATATCTAATTGTATAAAATTGTAATAATGTGTAAGAATGACGTCATTATGCCTACCTGACCGAAAGCATGCCTTGTAAATACGGTGTATGTATACGAAATATACATTTACACGAATTGATCACTTGTACAATGTATGTTTTCGAATCAAAAATACGATTTATTATTATTATTATTTATGACATTTGACTTTCTATGACAGCCGTCTGATTTTGTCTCTAAAGGGGACTTAAGAGCTGCCCTTTAAACCTGCTCTTCGGCTCGTGTCGGAGCTTCAAGGCCTGTTTGGTCAACCTCACCACAATATGTGTTTGTCACCTCTTTGGTCAACCCCGCCGTAAATAATCTGTGTTTGACACCTTATGAGTAGTAAAGTAGTAAAAATATTCCGATGACATTCCGTGTCAAATATTAACGTAATATTTAACTTTATTTCACTATTTAATGTTGTCAGGTCGTATGCTGGTTGAAAGCTAATGCATAATGTTTATTAATTTTATATTTTATGATTATAAGCCTTTGCCAGGCTTAAATTATGAACCTACCTTAGAAGAACAGACTGATCAAACTCAATATGTTTTTGTTTGTCTACATCCTTTTAACTAAGCACTATTTAATCTTATTAGACTCACTCAACAAGTATGAGAAGCTGTAATTATTAGATAGAAAGACGCTTGGAAGGGGATATATTGTCAACACAGTAAAAGCCCGTTATCCACCCGCGTAACAGATCGACTCAAGACGAGTTGCAGGTAAGGTGTTGCGTACTCGTGTGGAGAATAGCTTAGTTTATGATTTAAAACGAACGAAATAAGCGTCGCGACGTTAATTAAGAATAATGACTGTTACAAAAACAACGCCCTCGAGTAGGGACTTGAGGAGTTGTTACAATATTATAGTACTTGCCGCCTGGAAAGTTCATGTCTTCATTGCCAATTTTCAACTCCAAATGTTTCTGAAAGAGAAATGGATAGCGAGGTTGGATTTTGTAATCAGTGGCTCCCAATACATAAAACTCTAAAAATTAACAGTTTAAATTTTTCATTTCAAAAATTTTATCATTTGAGGTTCAAAGAATTATTATTTTCTTTATAAGGTTAAATTGTTTCATGTAAACAACAAAATATTGTTATGTCAGAAAATGTAAAATAATAGCAATTGCTAAATAAACGTATATTATTATTATTAATAAAAAAAAAATTGCGAATATTAGACTATTTTCCTCACAGAATTTTCACATCTTCATTGCAAATTTTGATCTTCAAATATTTGGGGAACGAAAATGGATAGCGAGGTTCCGTTTGGATTTTGGAATCAGAGGCTTCTAATACATGCTATTTACTCATAAAACTCCTAAGCATGAACTGTTCAAATTTTTCGTCCGATTGAATGGACATTTTGCACACTTGTAGAAATACGAGCGATCAAGACCAAATCGTTTTCATGTAAAATCATTTAAAAAAATTGTAAATATTAGAAACTTTAATTATTTTCAATCTAAAATTCATATGTTCTTTGGAAACTTCAATAATGTGGGAAACGGTAGGAGTAGCAAGGTGCAGTGTACTCTTCTGCTGGTGCAAATAAATAATGTTGTGTAATCCCACAAATATCGCAAATTACCGTCCCATCAAATTTATTGTTTTGACATTTTCCCATTTGAGGTTCAAAAGCTATTTTCAGGTAACCTAAGTATATTTGTAAAAGTCCTATTTCTATGTAAAGTTATTTGTAAATTTGTTTTTTTGAAGTGTAAACTTCTTTAGGCGCGTTGCGCTGATTGTAGGCAGTGAACAAGACTGACCTGCAACGCTAGGATATGTAACGCTCGGATATGTGTAACGCTCGTTCGGGTAAAGTCGGCTAAGGGAACAAGATAAATATATCATATAGAAGTATTTAATTTTAATTAAATTAAAATTTAAATGAATAAATAAATTCATGTCCCCGAGCAGATTCGAACCCGAGCCGAACGGGTATGACCAATGTATGACGCCGGCACGTTGCATTAGACCAACGCGGGACACGTAATCGATTATTCATATCGTCTATTTATACATATACATACGTCACTGCTATACTTATACTATATTTAGGACAGCTGACTCGTCGGCCATTTTGGAGATAAATGTCAATCATTTTACGTACTTATTTTTAGTTGTTATTATACAGGGTTATTCACGCTATACGGCACGGAATATTGTGGCCAAAATACGTGACTTTCAAAAAGTTTCACTTTTGGGATATATGGGGGTCTAGTATGGTTACTTTTTAAAATTATTTTTATATTATACAGGCTGTCCCATAAGCCCTAAAAGTATCAAAGTTGTGTTTTTTTAAATGGAACCCCCTGTATATTATTGTATTTTCGGATTCTCCGATCAAAATAAGTGTCTGTTTTAATAAGGTTTACAATACCTAAACCTTAAGGTTTTTTAAATAATTTGAATTTTGCCAAAATCTAACCTAATTTTCATGTTTCAAATACTTAAGAAGTATTTAAGTTATGTAAGCGAAATTTACAGCGAAGTGTAACAATATATCATATTTTATATCCCAATCATAATAAACTTGCCATCTTATACAGGGTGTCCAAAAATTAAAACTAATCAAATAAGAACTTTAAGTGGCTATAACTTGATTAATTTAAATAGAACGCCATATTTTTTAACTTACCAGGAAATGTACTTTTTAATTACCTATCGAATGGTATTAGGGTGTTCTATAGCTAAGTCTTCGCGTTTTTACAGAATACGCCAAATAATCGTTTTTTGTACCATTTGGTGTTTTTTAAATAAAAGTTCTAATGTATCTAGTTGCCTATGGTATTTAGAAATGTCAGATAATTTACAATTATAAGAATAATAATGACGAATATCGTTACAAATGTTCAGAAACTTGGAACGTTATTTATAATCTAACAGGCTATAACAGCAATAATGGTAATAACATATCAACGATAACATAAAACAGAAGCAAAATATTTATAACAGATGTTCGAAATGTCGACCGTCCATTTCCAGACACTTACATATTCTTTTTTCAAAACCACTGCTAACTCTGGACAACATTTGCGGGGTTACAGTTTCAAAAGCGTCTCTTATGCGTATTTTTATATCGTGTGGTGTTGTCGGAGGCGTATTGTAGACAATTCCTTTTATGTATCCCCATAAAAAGAAATCTGGTGGAGTTAAGTCCGGGGATCTGGGGGGCCAATTTTGAAATCCATTTCTTCCAATCCACCTGTTTTGAAAGTTGGCATTTAAAAATTGCCGAACCTCGCGATGATAATGAGGCGGAGCTCCATCCAGTTGAAGCCACATGGTTGTTCTGATGTTTAAAGGGACTTCTTCTAATAATACTGGAAGTTGGTGTAAAAGAAAATCGAGAAACATCATACCATTTAAAGGTCCTTCAAAAAAATAGGGTCCAATTAAATATTGGCCCAGTATTCCACCCCACACATTAACGGACCACCTATTCTGATTTCTCATGACTCTGTATTCATGCGGATTCGAATCAGAATAATAATGGAAGTTGTGTCTATTCACGAGACCATTGTTATGAAAAATACATTCATCACTAAATAACACATTTTCAAAAAAGTTTTTATTTTCTGCCACTTTATCTAACACCCACATGCAAAATTCAGTTCGGTTGTCAAAATCATTTCCATAAAGTTCTTGGCAGAGCTGGATTTTATAAGGATGAAATCTGTGTTTTTTAAGAATTCTTGAAATACTTGCTTGACTAATGTTAGTATTTTCGGATATCTGATTTTGACTAACATTGGGATTTTCGATAACTGAACCAACTACCGTAAAAACATTTTCTTCATCTTCAGTGACAGGTTTTCTTGTAATGGGTTTTTTATAACTGACACTTCCACTTTCCTGAAACTGGTTTAATAATCTCTCAAAAACGGCTGGCTTAGGATGATTTCTTTCCGGAAAACTTTGAGCATAAACTCGAGAAGCCAATAAACAATTTTGATGACATTCTCCTAGGATAAAAATCATATCAATACGCTCTTCTTTTGGGTAAATCTTCATTTTGACTAAGCAACACCACAACAATATTCAAATAATAACGATCTAAACTTCCACAATTACAAAAAATAATACCACTATAGCAAAAACAGACTTTGCAGACTAAACTGACAGACTAAATGAATTTATGTGACATTTCTAAATACCATAGGCAACTAGATACATTAGAACTTTTATTTAAAAAACACCAAATGGTGCAAAAAACGATTTTGTGGCGTATTCTGTAAAAACGCGAAGACTTAGCTATAGAACACCCTAATACCATTCGATAGGTAATTAAAAAGTACATTTCCTGGTAAGTTAAAAAATATGGCGTTCTATTTAAATTAATCAAGTTATAGCCACTTAAAGTTCTTATTTGATTAGTTTTAATTTTTGGACACCCTGTATAAGATGGCAAGTTTATTATGATTGGGATATAAAATATGATATATTGTTACACTTCGCTGTAAATTTCGCTTACATAACTTAAATACTTCTTAAGTATTTGAAACATGAAAATTAGGTTAGATTTTGGCAAAATTCAAATTATTTAAAAAACCTTAAGGTTTAGGTATTGTAAACCTTATTAAAACAGACACTTATTTTGATCGGAGAATCCGAAAATACAATAATATACAGGGGGTTCCATTTAAAAAAACACAACTTTGATACTTTTAGGGCTCTTGGAACACCCTGTATAATATGAAAATAATTTTAAAAAGTAACTATAATAGACCCCCATATATCCCAAAAGTGAAACTTTTTGAAAGTCACGTATTTTGGCCACAATATTCCGTGCCGTATAGCGTGAATAACCCTGTATATTCTGGGTATTTCTTAAATATACGACTATTGTAAAAAAATTATACCTACATTATTTCACGTCCTAAACCGGCTTAATAAAGTCAATTATTCGAAGTTCTATTCAACATTTGCTATTAGCATACATATTTACCGCCTTAAAATTATCTCCAAAATGGCGGACGAGTCAGCTACGCTTTATATAGTAGTTGTAGCTATACTCGTTCGGCGACCGTTACATGGGAGAGCATGACGCATCAGTCGTATAATACGTTACTAAATATTATACGCGTGTGTACATGTGTAAATGTAATAAATGCGCGAATACTTTTTATTTTATACGTTACTGAAATATTATACGCGTCTATTTCGTATTATTAACCTCGCCATGATGAAGTTTACACTTCTGCTGTGTGGTTTTAAGCACACTCATTCTTCTTGTTCCGAATTAGTCAGTTTTCTTAATATTGTTCCAACAATTGTGAACTTCAAATAAGTTACTAGTAGTAAGGACATGGTTAAATTTTATTTTTTGCAGCTAAGGGGAGTAGTAGAAGTATAGATTTTCGTGTAAATACAATTCTAATAATACGGTTTTGGTTCGAACCTACCGACATCGACAAACGTTTAAACGGACTTCTATCCTTCCAAACGGAATTCGTATCTATTTAGCCATGAATAGTCAATATATTTTTCCCTTAAATCGATTCAATGAGAAAAACCTTTTATATAAATAAACAATATCAAATTTACATTTTCCTGTACACTTTTGTATATCTACAAATTTCAATGTACTTCTCGAGTAAATACTAAGCAATTACTGCATCCTTGTTTTATGCTCTCAATAACAAAAATGTAGAAAAAGTTTGTAATATCAGTTTTAGGTGTAGAACGGTTTATACCCTTGATGATGGGAGACTCCATAATCTTAAAAGCATAATGCAGGGGACATGTATTTACGATAGAAGTACATCCATAAAATGGCAAGTTTGATCTTACAATATACAGTTTCAGTAAATATTGTGTGCTCGAGTGCCGTTGAATGAAAACTCACACTCTGCCTGCTCGCAGTGCAGAAGAAAGTCAGAGAGCAATTTCACACTTAACGAGTTTTCTGAAGGTATCCGCAGCAAATTTATCTGAGAATTGTTTAAAGAAAACGTTCCTTTAATATAACGGAAAAAGTTTCTGGAGTGCTGTTTTTCGGCTTTGGTTTTACTTTCGATGTACAATACTGGAAACACTTCGGGTGAATCTGTAATGAAGACGAAGACGACGTAATTAATTTTGGAGATTTATTGCGAATTTTAAGATAAACTGATGTTTTGCTCCAGTAATAATTTTATGCGCGGAAATTAAAGCGTGTATAATAATATATTTTTATGTAGCAAATCCTATTATTTTAAATTATCATGTATCGATCTTTTCAACGAAAATTATGGTAACTCAAAAGCCACACTTTTGAGAAAAACTGCATTGAATTAATTGACTATCAATAAAAAATCAATAATATTATTGAACACTCTTGAGGATCTTAAATATGATAAATATCTGTTTATTTAACATATTTTTTCCATTGCCGTTGCATTTTAGGTCCTACCTGGCATACTACATTTTTCATTGGAATTTATTTAGTAAATAAAAGATACTACATATTTTATTTAAAAAGATTTTAATTTTTTGGTTAAGAAATGTTATATTAATGTAGTACACCAGTCCGTTGACTTAATAGAAAATATTATAATCTTCACCATTCTCTTAGTCTGGAAAATTATCATCATCTTGTTTTTGTTATTTTTACAAAGTGACGATAGCCCTTGTAATTTCTTTATTTCTATAGTCAAAAATTGAGTAAGAAGCTGTAGCAAGTCTTCGGTTTTCGTTGGTGCTCGTCCTCCTCGCACTTCTTTGCTGAAATTCAAAGTAGTAATTTCTCCTCCATAAGAATATCTAAAACTGCATTCGGAGTTGAACTGAATTGAAACTTATCTTTCCGATTTTACTGATAGCTACTTTGTCATTATTATTATCATGTTTCAAGTTTTGTTTTCTAACAAAACTTTTGGTAGAAAGGAAGTTTTCTTAGCTCATCTCCTTTATGTAGTACGGTTTTCCTGTTGTTTTAGCCGTACTAATTAAAGTAACCCATTAATCGTGTGTATAACTGGCGTTTTTTTCGTTTTCTATCACCTCGTGCATGCTATCCCCCTCATTCTGGGTGTGCCCCTTTTCTGAAAATCGGTAAATAATGATAACTTTTAGAGACATCGCAACACAACTGAATATTGAAGAAAGAAAACGGTTTCAATTCTGCCCACCACAGTTATCCGAATACAAAATGAACTTTCTCCGTTATTTGAATGCAAGTATATGAAATCCAATTCGAGTGGACCTCTTCCAGATATTTGCGCATGCCACGTGTAGATTCCTCCTAGTTTGAAGGAATATAGTTGTTTATTGAAATTAAATAATACACTTTGATAATACAGCACTATCTTTATTTATCTAATATTTAAAAATGATATAGTCGAAGACTGACAAAACTGCTTCTTGTCGATTTTTGGTGATTTTTGTTTTAAATTTTGTAGGCAACCTTTCTACTTATCAAAGCCCTTTCTTTTTGTAAAATTAGCAGCGGAAATTATTCACAAAGGAAATCATCCAAACTCATAGGGTTAAAATTTACAACAACAATATTTTAGCATATTGTAAATAACATATAGTAAAGTAATAGTTGTAGACCGTACACTTTTATGTCCTTTATTGAGGGTCGTACCGAAAGTGCCCCAACTATTGTAGGTTTATGACTGATTTGTAGTACTTGGTTATTTGCATAAATTTCTTCACAATAGAGGATTGTGTTTTTTTTCTAGCTAAACTTATACTTCCAGAATGCATATATTGTTAGAGTTCAACTGTTGACTCTAATAACGTTATTGTAGAATTTATTTATATGAAAATTTAGTTAATTATTGAAGAACTTAGATGATAATAATATGGACAAAAGTAGTTGAAATTGATGTGAGAATTTATTAAGTTATTGTACAATGATATTGTTTGGTATGATACATTACTTGATGGACCGACTGGTATATTCACATGTTGACTAGTTTCATTTTTCATTAGGTTTTACCATAATCTGTAAAGAAATTTAAATGTTATTATGGTATTATAAGAATTATTGTTATTTTGTAAAAACTAGTTTAAATGACGTTAAAGAGGTGAAAGATGCTTAAAAATTGAATATTGAAAGATAAATAATTAAAATTGAGTGAAAAGTACATTTTAAATATCATACAACCGGATGGGAGAGTTAAGTGTCAAAAGTGATATTTGGTTTATAAAATTTCTAAGAATGCATATTTTTAAGTACTAAAGGTATAGGAAAGCTTAATTAAAATTTAAAAGAATTAAAATAATGAAATTTATAAAGTTAAAATAGTATAGAAAATGGTCAAACAGATTTAAAAACTATATTGTTTGAAAAAAGTATGTAGAAGATATCTATTGGCTGAATTAAAAAATTGTTAAAGATCACCAAGGAGAATTATTGAAAAAACAAATGGAACGGGGAGAATTTTATGAATTCTTAAGAGACGCGTATGCGTTTGTAAAAGAAATTTTAATATTTATGAATATTAATGGTAAAATAAACCAGAATTAATTGAAAAGTGTATGAATTAAATAATCATACATGTAAGAAAATAGTGAAGTGATATAAAAGTGATTGGTAAAATTTTTAAAGAAATTTAAGCTTGTTAATTGGAATATTGAAAGATTACTTACCATTTTGAAGGATAATATTTAATAATTGAAGAGTTTGTTAAAAGAATATTGTATATCCAGAAGTTTACAATAGAATCGTTGAAAATCCAGTGTCCACAAATCCAGGAAACAGTGCTTTATTTCAGCTGTAATAATCCATTGGAAGAATACCAAATATAAATATTTATTGTGAGATACAGGAGTTCCATTAGCTGTTCCAGGGTGAATTGCGTTAGCATAGTGCAAGTTGGGAAGGCTGTTGTCCGGTTAAAAATTGCAGTTATTGGTTAAAATTCCGTTGATGTCATCTTTCCGAAGAAATTAAACATATTTCCAAACCAAGTATCCAGTAGGACAGTTAGATCGAGAATGCCATCCAGAACAGGAGTTTTCTAGGATAAAAAAGAATCGTAAAAACATCATTGAAAAACAAGAAGTATACATAAATTAATTTGGCCAAAAGGTTGTATATGTAGTGTATTAATTAGAAATTTATCGAAGCTAATAGAAGCTTACAATTGTTATAAAAGTTGACAAATTTACATTTTGAACAAGTTTACATAAATTGATAATGTTAACATTTAAATTTCACAGTGATATAGCCATTGAATTTTAATTTCTAAATTTCCATACCAAAGAAATATTATTCATATCTAGAATTATACAATTACATCATAAATATTGTCTTCATTAATTAATGTGTATAAATTTAAGTGAAATATGGTGTATTTGTATATTTGAGGGTATGTTTTTATAAAAATAGAATAGTATTTACCTTCGAGGTTGTTTGATAAAGTCTCCACTATAATAGATCCATATTAGTACCATCTACGTCAATTAAATTGGTTTATAATAGTTAGGAAACTGAGTTTTATTTGTTATACATTTCACTAAAACGTTTATATTGGCATTTAGGTTGTTTATTAAATAGTATGAGATTTGAATAGTTCTATTATTGAAGTAGTTTTTTGGTAGACTGGTGGTCATTTGACAGTAGTATTGATGTATAACCTTAAAAAGAAAAACCAATAATTATTTAATTTGAAATATATTTTTAACGTTGATTGATTGCTTACCTGATGCAAGTATTGGGGTAAATAATAAATAGAGTATTAATAGAACAAAGTGTTTTTAACCGGACCTTCTACACGATCCTAAGAATAAATATTATATTTATTTAAAAAAAGCAATTATTAAGTATGAACATTCCTAATTTTGAAGTATCGAGTTAGTACCAACTTCTAAATAAAAAATTATCAAATTGGTGCATATTGGGAAGCCTAAGTGAAAGGAATAGATTAAAGGTAATATTTTTATTAAAATATTATGAGAGATTAATGGATAATATATTTACAAATAAATGAGTCTCATGTTCATAATTATATAGACTGAGGTAGATCCGGGAGCAAATAAACGTGTGACAAACTTAATAAGAGTTTTATATTATTAATAATACCTTAAGTAGGTGTTTTTTTATCATTTTTGGCTGGCCCAACATGGGGCATTTATAATAGGATTGATAAGAAAATATTGATAAAATCATTAGCGGTGGTTTTTTATCATTTTGGCGCATAGCAACGTGGTGCGATATTGGAGATAGCACATCTATCACCAATATTATATTTATTAATACTTAAAAACGAAGGGTAATTATTTTAAAAAAAAATAGTATAAAGGTATTATTTTCTTTAGGTGATTGACAACTTTTAACATAATTGTTGGGATAGTAGAGGGTAGACATATAAATAATAATAACTATACAGTGTGATTTCTTTATTTTGGTACAGTTTTATACATTTATGTGGATTACATTATAAAAGAATGTTATAATACAGTACATTATAGAGTGTGTGTAAATTATTATTTAAATACAGTGACATTAGAAATATTGTAAGTGATTTATATAATGATGCAAACACGTAGCAGAAAAGGGGATAAAGGAGATGAGGAAGCCTCAGATAGTGGAGATGAAACTTATCAGAGTGAACAAAATCCGGTGATGGATTTGTTGTTAAAAATGAGAGAAGATATGAAAGATATGAAAAATTTACAAGAGACACAGGATTTGAATATGAAAAATTTACAAGAGACACAGGATTTGAATATGAAAAATTTAAGAGAGGATATGAAGAAAGATTTGGAAGAAAATAGTAAGACTTCACAAGAAAAACAGGATGCTAATATAAAAAATTTAGAGAAAGTTATTAAGAAAAATATGGAGGATTTAGAGGAAAGGAATGTAGAGAAAATGAATCAGTTAAAAAATGAGTTTAAAGAAATGGAAAGTAGATTAGTTTCAGATATATTTAAACGAACAGAAGAACAAATGGTACTAGTTAAAGCCGACATAAATAAAGAAGTTACGAAGATAGTAAACACAAAAGTAGATATTGTATATGAGGTGTTGAAAACAGATAAGAACAAATGTGAAAATGCAGGAAAGGTGTTACAAGAGGCAATAACCAGGAATGAAGAGGTTTGTAAGAAAAGGAAGGAAGAGTTACTTGTTAATTGTGAAAAGGAATTAGAAAAGAAATTGGGAACTTATGAAAATACATTTATTAATGAAGTTGCAAATTTAAATCAACATAAGACAGAAGAGGTTAAAATGTTACAAGAGAATTTACAGCAACAGGAAGTTAAAAGAAAATTATTAGAAGATGAAATTAAAAAGATGTCGATTAACATGAAAAACATAGGATCAAGTTCAAGTTCTACGATAGCACATAACTGTTCTAACTACACTAAAGTGGAGAACATTGCTCAATTTGGGGCAGATAAAACAGGAATACATCCTATGACATATTTAAGGAATATTATGAAATATTTAAAGGATATTCCGCCTCTAAAAATTCAGATGCAAATGTTTAGATCAACAATAAATGTGAGATGGAAGGATTGTGATGTAGAATTGAATCATTTGATAAAGATGTGTTAAAAAGACTGTTATTCAACCCAATTTTATTACTTTACAAACAATTAAATTTTATCAAAGACCTGAGAGTATATTTGAAAATAATGAAGAAGTATCTATAGTACAAGATTTTGGTTTGCCATTTATTAAGATAGAAATTGAGAATATTGTTTTTACATGTTTGATAGATAGTGGTTCAGAGATTACATTAATACAAGAGAGTAAAGTTAAACAAGTCAAAGGGTATTTAAATAGTGTGGTTAAGATAAAAGGAACTGATATTATTACAGCGAATAGAAAGAAGATGGGAACAATAAAACAATGCTTTTATACAGAAGTGATTATAAGTAAAGAAAGTTATTTTATGCAATTTTATGTCCTGGAAAATTTATTTTATGATTGTATAATTGGTATAGATAATATTAGAAAGTTAGGAATGGTTATGAATTTTGAAGAAGGTAATATTTATATAAAAGAGAATATATGCAAAATAGTAAAAGAATTAAGTGACGAAGAGAAAAATGTTTATAATGATTATAAGAAGAATATATTAAGTATAGAAATGAATAATTTAATAATTGAAAATGATAATGTACATGATAATATTGATAATGAAGAATGGAATGAGAATTATGATGAAGAGATGGAAGAGGAATGTATAAATGATACGATAAATAATTATGAAGATATTGAAAGAAAAATTAAATTACAGGACATAAAGGATAAAGTTATGGAGCATAAGTTAATAGAGATTTTATATAGGAATATATCGTTAATTAATGAAGAAATTGTTTTCGCAAGAAATTATGAACATAAACTAGTGGTTACTGATGATTCACCATTGACTTGTAAAAATTATTCTATACCACACTACTATCAAGAACAAGTCAATAAGGAGTTGAAACGTTTAGAAGAATCTTGTATTAAATAATGGTCTTTCTGGTATTTCATGGGATAATCAAGAAACAATTAATTTAAGTGAAAAGTATGAATTAGTGAGAGAAAGATCAAAACGTAGAAAATTAAAATGGGAACAAAAACAATTGGAAAAACAAAAGAAGTTTAAAAGATATGAAATAGGAGATTTTGTTATTGTAAAGAATTTGAGGGTTACTGATCGAAAGAAAAATATTATGGGGAAGTTATTAAGGCCCTACATTGGTCCATTTAAGGTTAATTTAAAGTTAGGTGAAAATACCTATGAATTAATAGAACCAAATACGAATTATATTAGAGGTAGATATCATGTGTCAATGCTACAAGATTATTATAAAGATATATGTAATAGGAATGAATGAGTAAAACTGGTATAGGACACATAAATGGAGTATTGTAAATAGTAGTTTTGAGTAGAATATAAATTCACATAAAAATATTGGGTTGATTAAATAATATGAGTTTTGAAAGTACATAGATAGTTTAATGTGATAAAGTTATTTGTTTTGTTAAAAATATAAATTTGAATAAAACTTTGTTATTATCAACTAGAATGCTTGCATATGGGTATAGTAAACAGTTAATTGTGTTCATAGTAATTTCAAAAGAATAGTTTTGCATAGAATACTTTTATAAAGGTTGTTTAATAAATATAAATTTATATAGAGGCTAAAATTTATATTTATTAAAAAGGGGCAATTGTTAGAGTTCAACTGTTGACTCTAATAACGTTATTGTAGAATTTATTTATATGAAAATTTAGTTAATTATTGAAGAACTTAGATGATAATAATATGGACAAAAGTAGTTGAAATTGATGTGAGAATTTATTAAGTTATTGTACAATGATATTGTTTGGTATGATACATTACTTGATGGACCGACTGGTATATTCACATGTTGACTAGTTTCATTTTTCATTAGGTTTTACCATAATCTGTAAAGAAATTTAAATGTTATTATGGTATTATAAGAATTATTGTTATTTTGTAAAAACTAGTTTAAATGACGTTAAAGAGGTGAAAGATGCTTAAAAATTGAATATTGAAAGATAAATAATTAAAATTGAGTGAAAAGTACATTTTAAATATCATACAACCGGATGGGAGAGTTAAGTGTCAAAAGTGACATTTGGTTTATAAAATTTCTAAGAATGCATATTTTTAAGTACTAAAGGTATAGAAAAGCTTAATTAAAATTTAAAAGAATTAAAATAATGAAATTTATAAAGTTAAAATAGTATAGAAAATGGTCAAACAGATTTAAAAACTATATTGTTTGAAAAAAGTATGTAGAAGATATCTATTGGCTGAATTAAAAAATTGTTAAAGATCACCAAGGAGAATTATTGAAAAAACAAATGGAACGGGGAGAATTTTATGAATTCTTAAGAGACGCGTATGCGTTTGTAAAAGAAATTTTAATATTTATGAATATTAATGGTAAAATAAACCAGAATTAATTGAAAAGTGTATGAATTAAATAATCATACATGTAAGAAAATAGTGAAGTGATATAAAAGTGATTGGTAAAATTTTTAAAGAAATTTAAGCTTGTTAATTGGAATATTGAAAGATTTCTTACCATTTTGAAGGATAATATTTAATAATTGAAGAGTTTGTTAAAAGAATATTGTATATCCAGAAGTTTACAATAGAATCGTTGAAAATCCAGTGTCCACAAATCCAGGAAACAGTGCTTTATTTCAGCTGTAATAATCCATTGGAAGAATACCAAATATAAATATTTATTGTGAGATACAGGAGTTCCATTAGCTGTTCCAGGGTGAATTGCGTTAGCATAGTGCAAGTTGGGAAGGCTGTTGTCCGGTTAAAAATTGCAGTTATTGGTTAAAATTCCGTTGATGTCATCTTTCCGAAGAAATTAAACATATTTCCAAACCAAGTATCCAGTAGGACAGTTAGATCGAGAATGCCATCCAGAACAGGAGTTTTCTAGGATAAAAAAGAATCGTAAAAACATCATTGAAAAACAAGAAGTATACATAAATTAATTTGGCCAAAAGGTTGTATATGTAGTGTATTAATTAGAAATTTATCGAAGCTAATAGAAGCTTACAATTGTTATAAAAGTTGACAAATTTACATTTTGAACAAGTTTACATAAATTGATAATGTTAACATTTAAATTTCACAGTGATATAGCCATTGAATTTTAATTTCTAAATTTCCATACCAAAGAAATATTATTCATATCTAGAATTATACAATTACATCATAAATATTGTCTTCATTAATTAATGTGTATAAATTTAAGTGAAATATGGTGTATTTGTATATTTGAGGGTATGTTTTTATAAAAATAGAATAGTATTTACCTTCGAGGTTGTTTGATAAAGTCTCCACTATAATAGATCCATATTAGTACCATCTACGTCAATTAAATTGGTTTATAATAGTTAGGAAACTGAGTTTTATTTGTTATACATTTCACTAAAACGTTTATATTGGCATTTAGGTTGTTTATTAAATAGTATGAGATTTGAATAGTTCTATTATTGAAGTAGTTTTTTGGTAGACTGGTGGTCATTTGACAGTAGTATTGATGTATAACCTTAAAAAGAAAAACCAATAATTATTTAATTTGAAATATATTTTTAACGTTGATTGATTGCTTACCTGATGCAAGTATTGGGGTAAATAATAAATAGAGTATTAATAGAACAAAGTGTTTTTAACCGGACCTTCTACACGATCCTAAGAATAAATATTATATTTATTTAAAAAAAGCAATTATTAAGTATGAACATTCCTAATTTTGAAGTATCGAGTTAGTACCAACTTCTAAATAAAAAATTATCAAATTGGTGCATATTGGGAAGCCTAAGTGAAAGGAATAGGTTAAAGGTAATATTTTTATTAAAATATTATGAGAGATTAATGGATAATATATTTACAAATAAATGAGTCTCATGTTCATAATTATATAGACTGAGGTAGATCCGGGAGCAAATAAACGTGTGACAAATTTAATAAGAGTTTTATATTATTAATAATACCTTAAGTAGGTGTTTTTTTATCATTTTTGGCTGGCCCAACATGGGGCATTTATAATAGGATTGATAAGAAAATATTAATAAAATCATTAACGGTGGTTTTTTATCAATATATATATAGTATGAATGATCAATAACTGAAATTAACATATTATACATAAAATATTTAAAACAATTATCTTTATTACATAATGTCATTTATCGTCCTAAACACCATGTATAGCAGAAACCAGTATTGTTTCCCAAATCATAAATAGTGCAATAGTTATCAAAAATTCTTGAAAGCTCGACCTGCATCCTTGTTTTTCTAATTATTTTCATAATTTGATTCGAATTTTGATGTCAATTGCTTATCAGCTGTTTCGTAGGAATTGCGTATTTCACGTTAGTCTTTTAATAATAATAATAATGAGTTTATTTTCTACAGGTTAACAACCCAAGTACAGAAAATACAAAAGAAGAATACAAAGAAAATACATGTAATTCATACATTATAGAATAGTATAGTATGAAATAACTAAAGCACAATTATATATAAAAACATGTAAATATATGCCAAATAGAAAACCATAAAAAGAAAACAATAAAAGGAAAGGAGTGAGGCAATAGAAGTGGTTGCAGAATAATTCATTGCAGATACCCCAATATCACACTCAATGCGTTGAAGCGCATCATGTGAACAGCATATACCGGGTACCAAATTAGCGCATCGTATTCCAGCCTCGACCTTATGAAAGTATAATATAGTAGTAACAAACAGCCCACATCCCTAAAGTCTCTACAATTTCTGTAAATAAACCCGTATTTTGAGCTTATAAAGAATAATATTAAAATATCTAGTAAAAATATATCGGTATTGTCGTTCAAGAGCCTTAATTTCTATTTGTTTCTCATCCGCCCTATCCTGAAACATCCTGAACATTTGCCGTATATTCAGACCTTTCTCTAAATACATTCCTTCGGAGTTTTTCCAAACGTAGTGTGATTGAACTAAAGGTAAAAGTTTGATGTGCTCTCTGATGCTCTACTTCACTTTAGGATTAATTTTCTTTGCCATGTTATCATGCCTTCCTCTTTGATCAAGGGAGACGGTTACATTGCTGACCTTCTTTAGAGTAGTTGTCTTGTATGGTCAACCAAAGCTTTTTTCCGTATATTTTATGATGTAAGAGTATACTGTGATATATTGTCGTGTTCAGGAAAAAAAAACTCTATAAGGATCACTCACTCACTATTAATCTAGTTTGGAAAAAAAAGACTACAGCGGCTTTAAATTCCGTCGGGCAAGAAACCATTCGATGGCGCATTTTGTGGTCTATTTAGAAACATTTAATTTGACCTACGCTCATTAAAATTATCCCGTAAATAAGGGCGCTTTTAACTGTTTCGTTTTTGTGGGACACCTGTATAATATTTTATTCTATTCTATGTATGTAAATGCCCAACGAATAGTGAACATAGAAAACTACCTAGTGCTATACTTTCAATTATTCTCAAGACAAGACTGTCGTTGTCGTTGTGTGTTACTACTACAGATTTTCGGCCAGTCAGAATTGTTCAATAAAATAAAACAAATATCTAACTACCATTGTTTACAAAAAGAGACTCCATATGTGCACAATATACACAATAAGTATAATCTTATTATTATTATATCTTTTTAATTACAGGTTATATCAATAATAGTAGAAAATAAGCAACATTATGTTCCAAAATAAATCTAGCCTTAGTGTTTCCTTAATGGTAATAAATAAGAAGCTGTTAGATACATAAACTTGCTTTTAAATCCATATTTATGCACTAGTTAAACACCGCTAGCTAAAAATTAAATAACAGTAACTGAAGAATAATAAATCATAAGTACCTATTCGAAATAACTGACCAACAAAAATCTAGACAGGTTAAATTCTTAATGCCCGTTTAGCTCTCCCAGAAAACGAGAAAATAATCACGCTCTTAATAATACATTTCCACTATAAAGTAGTGAGAGCAAAAAAGGCAACTTCAAACTCAATCACAACTAAATTAAAGGAACTCCGCGTTTATTTGTATCGACTCTGATGCACTTGATCGAGTTTTATTGAACGTACATCGATTTTGTTGCGCAATATAAAGGAGTCACATCGACAGAAAGGTTTCACGGTGGCCTTTGAAATCTTTTATTAATTCTGCTATTCGGCCATACTCGTTGTTAGTTATCGGTTAGAATTACATCCTATAAATGTTCGCATCCATTATGTACATATATACAATTATAACGTTCATTTTTGTGATACTATTTTAAAAATTCCCGTCTTTTTGTTCTCGCTTTTCTGTACGGAAAATTTCAATTTTCAAGTCTATTAGGATTTTGTAATTGTTTCCGAGTTGATTCATTTGGTCAAATACAATTCTAAATGAAACTGCAAAGTTAATTTATCGGTTATTTTGTTTAAGTGTACTTTAATGGAATTCTCCAATACAAAATTACATGATATTTTCATATTAGGTGCTTTTAATTAGAAATATGCAATTTGTAGTTAATTTTGACTGCTCATTTTGAGCATATATATATATATAATCGATAAACCAAATTACCCGAAGGTGTAGGTTATTACTTTGTCTATTTACTATTTTCATATATAAACTCAACTTCAACTTCAGCGCTTCTTTCCACGTTTTGCCCCTTTTCTCTAGTATTGCTGCTACCTCACCGTTCCACGTTTTCTTAGGTCTGCCCCTGCTCCTCCTGCCGGTTATCCTCGCATCCCATACATTTTTCGCTTGTCTGCTGTTGCTCATCCTGTTTAGATGTCCAAACCATCTTACTTGCTGGTTTTCAATATTGCCCAATATTGGTTCTACTTCCAGTTCTTCTCTTATAATTTCATTTCTTATCCGGTCTTTGCGTGTGACCCCTTTTACTTTCCTTAGGTACCTCATGTCGATTGCCTGTATTCTGCTCTTCATTCTGACTGTCGTCACCCAGCTCTCGCTGCCGTATGTTAATACTGGTCTGAACACTGCTCTATATATTGCCATCTTTGTTTTGCGACTGATCTCCTTGTTGCTCAGAAACCACCCAGAAAGTGAGATGTACACTCCTTCCGCGCTGGATATTCTTTCATTTACTTCCTGTTCCATGTTACCATGCCTTTCTATTTGGACTCCCAAGTATTTGAATCTATTCACTTGTTCTATTTTTTGTTCTTGAATTTGTATATTAATTTCTTCGTTATCCTTGCCGATGACTAGTATTTTTGTTTTATTTGTGTTTATTTTCATGTTCCTTTTGGATAACTCCTCATGCCATACTGTGATGTTCTTCTTGAGGTCTTTTCCGCTTGGTGCACATAGCGTTATATCGTCGGCAAAAGCGCAGTTCGAAATTGTAACTGGACTCAGTCGTTTGTATCCTACGGTTACTTTCTTAGTTTTGTCATTTGTGGCTTTAATTACGTCGTCCATCACTGTTATGAATAGCAGAGGGCTAAGGACACCACCCTGTCTTAAGCCATCTTGGATCTCGAACTCCTCGGACTCCATGTTATTCTTCCTGACGTAGCTTGTGTTTTTATCATACAGGCTTTTTATTGCTGTTCTTAAATGCTCCTGGATGCCTCTTTCTTTTAAACTGTTCCAGACTATGCTTTTCGGTATTCGGTCGAAGGCCTTCTCAATATCTATGAATGCCATGTATATTGGCATTTTGAACATATAATTTTGATTTTCTTATCTTCCTCTTCTTTATTTGGATTTATTAGCAGTAGATTTTGACTGCAAATTTTGAACATAATATCTTGATTTTGTCATTTTCATCTTCTTTCTTCGGATTTTTTGTAGTAGATTTTGCCAGGTCATTTTAAACATATAAGCCTGACTTTGTCATCTTTCTTCGAATATATATTTGTGGTTGATTTTGACAGTTCATTTTGAACATATAATCTTGCTCTTGTCATATTCCTCTTCTTTCTTCGAATTTATTTGTAGTAGATTTTGACAGCAAATTTTAAATAGGTATATAAGCTTGATTTCGTGATTTTCCACTTCTTTCTTCGGATTTATTTATAGTAAATTTTGAGAGCTCATTTTGAACATATAATCTTGATTTTGTCATATTCCTCTTCTTTCTTCGGATGTACCCATTTAAAAATCAATTTTTCCTTCCATAGCCTCCTATCTTACCAGTCTCTCAATGAAAGCTACATTCACCTATCTTTTTTTTTGTGTTTGTATACTTGAGTGATTCAATAGGTTAATATTTTTAATTACGTAAGTGGTCGTTTGACCTGCATTATAACTATTTGTAAGCGAATAAATTTGCAGGTAATCTTTGTTTTTAAGGCATTGTGAAACAGCTGTCTGTATGTTGTTGATCGCAATGCCAGCTTAGGTTAGATGTGCATTCATACATTTATAATATGTGCATATACGTTTACGTATAAATGTATATATTTATATTTGTGATAGTATTATTTGTAATTTATAAAACGTAGGAAACACTAACATTCCTACTTATTTAAAAGTGTGAAGTAAAATACGCGAAAAGCACTCGGCGAGCTTAATATTTATAATATTGAAACAATATTTAACTCGTTTCTTAAACTACTCTTTATTTAATTAAAAATTAATACATCTTTAAACTGTCGCGTTTTTTACATTTTAAAATAATTCCTATTTACTTATGTGAAAAGTTTGTCTACTCATTTAATAATAATTTTTCATTTTAAAATTACATTTACAAATTACACTTATGTTTCCTTCAGTAGAAAAAAGTGTAATATTTAACAAAATACGGAAACTAAACCAAAACTCATGCATTTTACCCTTTAGTAAATTATGTTATTATTACAATGGAAAAGGAAATGATATAAAAGTTGAATAAAATCTCGTTCTTTCAGTAAACTTTTAGGACGAATGTTTGGTTTTTCTACGTCAATTAGTAACCGTGATCAACAACCGTAACAAATTGCTTGGGCATTATACAAAAAAAAGAAATGTTATACGTAAGAAAAGGAAAAATCCAGAATCTCGAGTTAAAGCTGTAATCTGATTCCTATAGGTAACATTATTTCTCCGATTTAATATCTTGTTACTGACACAAATAAGTTATCTAATTCCTCGGGATTTCCAATTATATTCCCTCAGTTTACGCACCCTTATTACTACTGGGATATTAAGTATCAAGTGATGGCATTATTTAAGAAAAATTTAAATGAAATAGTATTCTTTCTTATATCGAAATTCAATACGTAGCGTTCTGTTTATAGATATTCAATATTCGAGGGAACCATGAAACACTATGTCTTCCGCAACCACTTTAAAATAATCAAAACCACTAACGTAATAACAACAATAATATATAAGGAGTCGCCTTCGTACCTAGACAACGTTTTTAGCAATACTGATCTCGAAGATTTAAGATTGATGTCAATTATAAATTTAATGGTATGCAAATCAAAAAATGATAATAATAATATATTTATTGTCATAAGTTCGGAAGGGAACATCGAGAGGTCAATAAACATTCATGAGAGATAAAAACATAAAAACAAATATGTAAACATTAAAAATTACAGAAATTAATTTAAGAATTTATTTAAACTGAAAAAGCAGTTTTCATGTAAGTACTCTTTTAATTTACGCTTGAAAATCGCGGATGACCTAGCGTTTTTTAAATAATCTGTTGTAAAAAATAATAGCTGATTAATTTGTACTTGCAGGTCCAGTGATGAGCAAGTCCCTATCATAACAGATACATCACGATATCTGACAAATGTTGACTCACTCATTATAAACCAATTCAGGATCTCCAAAATAAACAAAGAGAACAGCAACACACGTAATTTTCGAAAGAGCGAGCGACAAGATATGTTGCAGATGACATACCTATAAGCACCCCATAACACATTTCTGCATCAAAAATACCCATCAGATTGGGACGAGAAACTCCAGAAAGGCAATCTTAATTCTAGATTCAACATTCGCAAAATAAAATGATTTCACTGATTCAAGACTCACAACACTCTCAAGCTCCTAATGCAGTATAATGCTGACCATATTTAATCTCAGCCTGTAGGAAATGCGGCCCCCAATCGTGAGCAGGATCGATGATCAGACCCTAGAACTCACCTGACTACACTCATGTATAGATCGACCCAAAACAGAACATAATGGCTACAAGGTACTCCAGACAATAAGTTAAACTGTAAAATACTAGTCTCCTAACTGTTAAGAAGAAGACTCATGCTGTTGCTGTGAGACAATGCAGCATTTGTCACATATTGGAAAACCCTACAATGTTTTATTGAATCAAAAAACCCATTTTCATATATTATGAAGAGAGGTTTGGGCCTAGGACGAAACCCTGAAGCACTCCAGGCTTGTTGTGTGGTCATTTAGTACATAGGCGATGAACTGAATGACCACAAAACATTATCTACCTAGCCGGTCACATGCACAGTAGAGGTTCACATAGTCATTATTTAAATAGGTCATAAGTAACACCTCGAACACGCACAGAATATAATTTATCCAATAAGACTGAGTGATCCAGAATGTCGAGGTCCTTACTCAAGTCAAAGAAAATACCTCAAACCTTCATTTTTTGTCTAGTTGTTCATAGACAAAAAACTCAGATGTAAAGCATTTTGTGTGGACCATCCAGGAACAAATCCAAACCGTGAAGAGAAAATCAGATTGCTATTAGTGAAGTTCTGAATTAACCTTACGTTTACAGCCTTTTCAAAAATTTTTGAGAAAGCAGATGTTAAAGAAATTGTTCTGTATTTTTCGACACTCTTTCTATTGTCCTTCTCATGCACACATATTATTTTGGATGTCTTTAAGGACTCTGGAAATACAGCCTCATAAAAATATTCACCCATTATATCAGCAAGTTGTGACACACAGTTTAATATTATACCGAAACCATCAAATTATTGCCCGTTATATTTTAATATTTTTAAATAAAGTAATATATATATATACACGTAAAACGACGAAGTGACACCAAACACTTAACTGATGTTCTGACACCCAAAATTTTTCGCGCTTTATGTGAGCAAGTGGCACCCTATATATTATCAATGTATATATTCCTTGTGACACCATATATACTAAAATGATAATTTATTAGGACCGTAAGATTTTTATCGCTGAGGTTCTTTTTGTAGGTGCGTGTTGCTTAGCCTGGGAAGCAATAAAATGTCCTATATATCTACGCCTATAGGCGCTCGTGTTCTGTTTTTTCTTGTAAATACTCTACGATTATATGAAGACGTTCTGTATAGGTTGAAATAATAAGTCAAAATAAAATAGATAATATTTTATTTATTAATGAATGTGATTTAGAAATAGAACAAGAAAATATTGCACATTGTGCGCATTCCTTTTTAAAGATTCACATTTGCTTTTGATTTGGGCTACACTTTATTAGATGCTAAATATTTCTTTGAAAACGAAGTTAGCTCAGGTGCGGATGGGTATGAGGAGTTGTTGTCCAAATATTTTTTTCATGTATTTTTAGTACGTGGCGAATTAGATGATATCCTTCAAGTCATGTGGTATTTCTTCTGTAGATTAACTGAAATTCTTGTTAGTATTGAATACATTGTATTTAATAATACCAATATCATCTATTATATAAATGTACGATACTAGCAAAATCAAAGGACCAAGTTTTTTACTTCTGTTGTAAAATTTAGAAAATGCCGATTAATACGTTTTATAAAAAAAGCTATATTGATATAGTAATAATAAAAATATCGACCGTACTTAATAACAATAATAAATTATCAGGGTTATCGATCCGTGTATTCTAGTTAAATAAAACTCAATTCGTTCATTCTTCTCTATATTTCGATAATGTTTATTATCTTCATCGGGAGAGTGCTATCAAAAATCGTAATGAATTTGTTAAAAAGGAAGCATGAGAAATTAAAATGTTACTTACATCAATGAGTTAGCACTGGCAAAGACATCAATATATTTAAAATATTAGTGGAAACACTTTAAAGAAACATTAAAATGGGAATGATGTTTTAAAAATTTAGAATTTTCTGTCAGAAATGACATTTAAAAAAATATATTGATATCACAAAATTAGAATAAAGTGCCTTGTACTAATATAATATACAAAATTATTTAAATCTCTTTAGATGATCTAAAGTACAAGAATTTTTATGAATTAATAAACTATAAAACTGATACAAATAATTTAAGTGTGATATATTCCAACCTATTACGCATTTGTGAATAAATTATATTGTTCCTAAAATATTTAAATTTTTCTGCTTCAATTCATAAAAATTCTTGTACTTTAGATCATCTAAAGAGATTTAAATAATTTTGTATATTATATTAGTACAAGGCACTTTATTCTAATTTTGTGATGATATCAATATATTTTTTTAAATGTCATTTCTGACAGAAAATTTAAAATTTTTAAAACATCATTCCCATTTTAATGTTTCTTTAAAGTGTTTCCACTAATATTTTAAATATATTGATGTCTTTGCCAGTGCTAACTCATTGATGTAAGTAACATTTTAATTTCTTATGCTTCCTTTTTAACAAATTCATTACGATTTTTGATAGCACTCTCCCGATGAATATTATAAACATTATCGAAATATAGAGAAGAATGAACGAATTGAGTTTTATTTAACTAGAATACACGGACCGATAACCCTGATAATTTATTATTGTTATATTGATATATATATATAATCATGTAAATAAATTTAATGCAGTAACTCCGCTGAAAATGCAACTGCAGACACGTGTTTCAAACAACTTGGTTCTCGTCAGTGCAGTGTAGCCAAGGAATAGAATAGGATAACCTTGAAGATGAAAAGCAACAATCAGAGACAATCACAGGAGACAGCCTACCAATTAAGGCTTCAGCCAGAATGTCCTCCATACTGAGGATGAATCTAAACGTCCCCGCGAGGAAGACATTGTCCACTTGCGTGCCATCTGAACCCGCAGGGTATAAAATAAAGAAAAAATTAATGCGGATCTTAGGATAATTATGTAAAGAAATTTAATGAGGTAACTCCGCTGAAAATGCAACTACATTCCGTCTACTATTAAAGATTACAGTGAAAGACAATCTGCTTGCGATTCACGTGCCCTTTCAATTTTTTTGCTATATGTGATTTTGTTGTTTTACGCATAGACGCATCTTCATGAAACTAAGACATTTGTACTGTTAGTTCATGTGACAATATCGTTTATTTCACTGACTTGTGCAGCACATAATATTCTACGAAATATTAACTTCGAATCAATTATGAAATTGCCTCTACCGGTCCTTGCCTTCAGATTGTTTTCGTTAAAAATTTTTTTCTATTTTCTCTATTTTAGAATTTTAATGCCCAACCGTTACACTTAGAAACACCTAAAGAAAATGGCGGTAATTTACGCCATACACAATATCTTCTAATAATACTGCGTTACGTGAGCTGACGGTAGTATGTCTATCTTGTCTAGTTACCACCTTATAAAGCCCTAATAGAGGCGCGCCTCAATTTTGTACGTTAGAAAAATATTCATAATTAAAAAGCTATTGGTCCTAGGTCAAGTTTTTTCCCTAAAACGTGTCCCTTACTTTGTCTACAATTGCTTTGTGGCATGTATATAAAAAATTCCACAAATAAAAATATTTGTCTCTTAGTGAAAATGTGAATACCTTCGTAGCGAAATAACAGGTAAACTGGTATTTAACCATTATCAATATACAATATTTCGATAGGGAAATAATATGTCTAGAAGCGCTTATTTATGTACTTCAATTAAAAAAAATAAAGTCGATAACTTAATTAAATTGGCAGATATGCCAATGTAAATGTTCAAAAACACGATTTTTAGAAATTGTCAATTTCTGATGTTTTCCGAAATAAAAAAGATCTGCACCACAGAAAAATGTCGTCAATAGCTATTTTGCATGTAGATTATTTTGTTATAAATGCTATACAGTCTCACCTGGTTGTACGCCGAAAAAAGACGACACATTTTTGGTCGATTTCGCTCCACTAATGTAAAAACTCGCTGTCTGAGGTGCCAGATAGTAGCGTTAAATCTTCACAAATATATTATAGTGCATGGTGCCACTACGCAGCATTATATATTATTGTGCGTGGTGCCACGACGTAGCTTTATACATTTGCTATTCGCGCGCCCTCTGCAGATTATATAGCTCAACTAAAATTGAGATTTTATATAAAAATGGTCGAAATGGCACCATCCCCAAATTTTGTAGGACGGATCCCACGACTTATTAACGCTCAAATACGCGATAAAACGTTCTGGCACCTTCAAGTGGAGCCAGAACGTATATATAGGTGCCACTTCGCCCATATATATCTGAATTTGGTGCCTGTACGTACAAGTACATATATATATATATATATATATAATATATATATATAATATAATAATAAAAGTTATTTTACATGGCTAGCTCATGTTTTTATCCCAGGACGATTCAGGTCAAGAGTTTTAAAAAATAATCTTAGGGCAATTAATAGTACAAGTAGAGAAAACAAAGGTATTCTAATTTAAATAACATTTGTAATAGAAACCAACATTATATATATATTGTATTAGTATGTGTTGCTCCAAGTTGGGCCAGCCAAAATGTATTGGTTATGGATAAGTGTTATTTACAACACATAATTTTCTACTACTATTATTGTTTTATATAATTCCTCGGCTAATACTCAAATTAAATAAATATCAATTTTTATTACTCCTTGTTTATTTTATTGAACTGGTGGGACTATATTATTTGAGATCTATACCTATGCATTATAAAAATGGAAGGGATATTACATATTAAATGTCACGAATTGTTACGTTTTTTTTTTTGGTTGTATTTTACCCTTTTAATGGCTTATTTTAGTGACGGAATATGTATTTAGTTTTGATTAAATTTGTGTCATCTTCCTACTACTACGGCCATCTGGTGTAGAAGTGCTTAAGATTCCTGTTTCACGCGTCTGCCTTGCTGCAGGTGTGTGTAACGTATACGGGCATTGTTGGGTAGATGGCGTCCGTGGTTAATTTAATTAATTTGTTACTTTTATTTTTGACTAACTCCTTTTTTTTTGGACTTCTTGGGCCCAGAGTTATGCAACAAATTGTTAATAATTATTTTCCATTTTTCTGTGGTTGATTGAACCTGTATTTCTGTCGTACGTTTTAAGTATTAGTTGGTTCATTTGTTCGCTTAGGGCGTTTGCCGTAGTTGGATTGTTTGGTCGGGTTTTGACACGTTAGGTTCTTTCTCTTTTGATTTTTAACGGTCGTTGCGAGAGGTTAGACACGAGAGCAGAATCTTTTCCCTTAGCTGCCTTGAGAATATGGAAAGTTAAGTTTTATCGTCGATAATCGCTTACAAAAGCGGATTTTATTGTGATTCTCGAGGTTTATTGGTAAATTTTTGACGTTTATTTGAGTCTTACAAGGATATTTCTTCTGCTTGGGAATTGTTTAAGCTGCTGTAAGTATATGTTCCACATGTCTAATCGATCCTAATTTGTGTCGTTTCTATATTTAAATTTAGCTGCTGGTGTTAGGCCTGATTGCAACCTCATTTGAGCATTGTTGGTTGAAGTTAATACGAGAGGAACACGTGCTAGTAATTTTCCAACGTCCAGGAATTGTGGTTAGATCTTGTGGTGAGGGCACATTTAAGGTGCAGTTTATTGGTACACTGTAGCCTTCGAACGCTATCACTTGAGGTGTCGTAAACCCAAGATAGGAGGGCATATACCTGGTATCGTGTGGATCCGAAGGATTTGTCGTGTTTGGAAGCTGTGGATGTGATGTTTTAAGGTATTGTGTCTGTGTGAATCTTTCTCTGATATTATCCAGAGGGTAGAATTTAATTGACTTAGCAGTTTGACAAAATTTGTGTCAATAACGTACAATTTGAACAGTGAATTTCAATTTTCCGGCCTAATTAATCAAATAAGTAATCGTAAATTCTTAATCTAACTTCTTATGGCCTGTGAGCCTTTATGTTTTTTTTTGAATTAATTAATTTAACGTAGTTATTAACAATAGTGACCCCATTTGGAGGTTACTTTGACATTTTTGGAGACGTTACGTAGCCATTTTTATTTTTGGATTTAGAAATTGAATTAAATTTTGGATGTGTGTGGCAGTGTGGCCTCACAGCGAACTTGTGTAAATTCGTAGATAATTTTTGATGCATTTAATCAATGTTTGTAATTTAATTTTGGTGTAATTCCGTAAGGAATTAATGAATTTTATGTAATTGCATATTCTACTTGTAAAGCATAGTTAACTAGCGCTATTTCTTTATAGAATTAGATATTTTACAACTATAAGTCTGATTTCTAACGTCGAATAGATTGTCGAATGCCTCTGGTATACAGAGTGTTTCATTTTGGTTGACGTGTTGCATTATACGAGCAAACTGTTCGACTTTAGAGGGACTTTTGGCAAATTGCCTTATAACTGTGTACTTGTAAGAATATTGTTGGTGAATCAATGTTAGTTTATAAGTTGTTCTTGTGTTCACCTTTTAACGTCTTTTAATTGAACTTCTAAATTTGTAATATTACGACACTGAATTTGCAACGGAGTTGCGTGTGTGTTTCACTTCATTGTTTTTTTTTTCCCTGCCTTGGTCTAGTTACCTCGTGGAAGTTAGAGATTGTATATATAGCCGTTTTTTTTTTGTACAAGTACTGGAAATACGCTGTTGAATCTGAGAACTAATTTTAATAAACTGTTTGTTAAGTTGAATGAGTGTGTATTGGTCTTATTTACTTATCACTTGGGGGTTTTATATTGGATCTGGTCCGGGGTCTGAATATCTGTTGGGCTCAGCACATTATTACGGATAGGCGCCCTGACATCATAACCTTCGACTTAGTACGGTGTTCGAACTCGCCCTCCCCGACTGTAGCTGGAGGCAGTGCTGACTCCCATATTTAACATCGACCCTTGGGGAAGTAAGAGGTAAGACTGGGTGGTATAAGTTGGTGATTAATTAATAGACAAGCGTCCTTTGAAATTTTAAAAGAAGGTTAGTTACCGTGGTGGTGCTTAATTCACTACCTTCTTTGAATTTAATTACAAGAGGGTAGCAAGGATTTTTAGCGCCCAACGTGTGGGGCCTTAGAAAAGGGTTTTAGCGGCTGTTGTTTTTGATAAATCAAGAATTTTAGATTTTGGGAATTTTCAGAAAACTTTTGAATCATCTTCAGGAATTAATTAATTTTAGCATTGAAGACCTTGTCTTTTTTTTGTTTTGAGTAAAAGTAAAGTATATCCCAGCTTATATCACAGTTACGTCTTACGTTGTATGTGTGATGATGTATGTTTGATGTTTTTATAGCACCGATTGGACTTAGGGAAAATTTTCGACCTTTTGATATTTCTTGGGGAATAATTTCTTTTCCGTAGTCAATTCATTTCCGTATATTGTATAGTATAGTATTGTTCTCCAAGAATTTTTGATTATCTTATACTGAATTTTGATTTTTCCCTCAGTATAGTAATTTCGGGTGTTACAAGTAATTTGGATAATAGAAGTACAGTAGACATTGGTGTATCAATTGTATGTATAGGTTCACGTGAAGAAGTGGAAGTAATTTTGATTTGTGTCAGTCAGTTTAAGATTGAATCTTTGACGTCTTAAATTAAATTCAATAACGTTGCCACATTGTATTCTAATTGTGGGAAGGAATTTATAGCGGAGTATTCACTTGCCGGGTATTCATTGTAGAATTTTAAATTTCGATTACGTCATTATGGATCTTAAGATAGAAATTAACAGACTGAATAAAGATGAGTTAGAGTACGAGTTAGCGAGATACGGTTCAACGAGTGGGGGTACGGTCGAGGAGTTGCGTCGTTCCTTAAGAGTTATGCAACGTTTTTGTAAGGATCCTGAAACTTTAGTACCGGTGTATCCGTTTACATTCACTCAAGATGCTGATGCCCTTAAGGCAAAAATTGATGTTATCACGACAACCTTGGCTACTTTTTCGGATACGCGGACTTCATCGGCGTACAAGAAGTTGTCGACTTCTTTGGCTTGTGCTTTCGGTCGTGCGCAACGTAGTAAACCAATAACGGAAACAGAAATTGAACAACGTGCACAACTTGTGTCTCAAATTTGTACTCTGGGGGTGCGATTAACCATTAAGGCTAGAGCGGCTCGCAAAAGCACTATGCTTGGACAGAGCACAATTTTAGATTTAACTACCGGAGGACCGTTAGTAAATTTCGAGTCCGAAGAGTCATCTAGTGATGGGGAATCCGAACCTGTTGTGGCCAATCCGGTTTCGCCTTTGAGACCTGTTCCTGTCGCGACGTGGGGACTAAAATTTTCGGGAAACCCTCGCGAAATGTCTGTGAACGCTTTCATTGAACGTGTGAACGAACTTAAGGTCGCGCGTCATTCAACTGACGAAATTTTATTCAATTCTGCTATAGATATTTTTACGGGAGATGCCTTGATTTGGTATCGTGCTAATAAAGATTCCTTCTTTAATTGGTCTGATGTATTGGATGGTTTGAGGACTGAATTTTTGGCTCCCGATTATGATGATCGATTATTTGACGAGATTAAGCATCGAACTCAGGGTTCTCTTGAGTCGATTGGCATCTATGTTTCCATGATGAAAAATCTATTCTCACGTCTATGTACTAATGTTCCTGAAGCCACTCAGCTTAAGATTATGCTGAAAAATCTTTTGCCATTTTATCAGACACAGTTTGGTTTAGTTGAAATCACGTCTATCGCCCAACTCTTAAAATATGGTAAACAACTTGAAGCTCGCAGAATTTCAGTCGAAGCTTATGTTCCTCCTCCTACTCGTGGCAAATCACTTGAGCCAGACCTTGCTTGTGTGTCGGCACCTAAGGTTCCTGTGAAATGCAATGTCATGGAGGCTGGTACTTCTAAGACTTCCTTTCCCTTCAAGTGTTGGAATTGTGGAGTTGTGGGTCATCGTTCGGGTCAATGCTCACGACCTCGTAAGAAACATTGCTACCGTTGTGGCAAACCAAATGTGACTGTTCCGTCTTGTCCTTCATGTTCGGGAAACGCTCGTCGGACGTCCTAAGTCGTCGTTTGGGACGCCGTTTTGATAATTCGACGAATAATAGACATAAGAATCAGACAGATTTTATTCTCGCGAACGCTCGTGGTGACGAACGTCCTTATTTAAATGTGTCAATCTTTAATCGGTCATTTTTGGGTCTTCTTGACTCTGGCGCCTCACGCACTATTTTAGGGGGTCCTGGTTGGAATACTTTACGTTCCATGAATATTCCATTGAAGTCTAAAATTACGGTATGTACTGTAGCAAATGGACAGAAGTGCCGATCTTTGGGTGAAATCTCAGTGCCTATGGGTCTTCGTGATCAAATTAGCGTTATAGATATTTTGGTTGTCCCTTCTTTACCGCATACGTTGATCTTGGGCGCGGATTTCTGGAAAATTATGGGTATTGTCCCTGACCTTCGACGTGGTGAATGGGTATTTTCGTCTGAACCTGCTTCGGTTAATACGATAGGAATTGAACATGTTCTTTCTGACGTTCAGCAACAACAATTAGATCAACTCATTAACAATCATTTTTCGAAATCGACTAAAGAATTAGGTTGTACTAATTTAGTGGAACATCGTATTGTTGTCCATGGTCCGCCTATTAAACAAAGATATTACCCTATTTCTCCTGCTATGCAGAAAATCGTCGATAAAGAGTTGAATCGCATGTTAGAACTGGGTGTTGTTGAAAAATCTAATAGTCCGTGGTCGTCTCCTATTTTATTGGTTCCGAAGAAAGATAAAACCTATAGATTTTGCATTGACTATAGGAAGCTCAATAAAGTTACGGAACGTGATGCCTACCCTTTGCCTTATGTCACGAATACCTTGGATAAACTTCGTGATGCTAAGTTCTTGACTTCCTTGGACATTAAATCCGCCTATTGGCAAATCCCTATTGAGGAGTCGTCTCGACCTTATACCGCCTTTACTGTCCCTAATCGGGGTTTGTTCCAGTGTCGTCGCTTGCCTTTTGGTCTCTCAAATTCTCCTGCCGTCTGGATGCGCTTCATTGATCAGGTTTTAGGTCCTGAATTTGAACCGCATGTCTTCGTCTACTTGGATGATATCATCATTGTTACGTCCACTTTCGAAAAACATTTAGAAATTTTAAGTGAAGTTCTTTCCCGTATAGAGACTGCTGGTCTCACTCTAAATCGTGAGAAATGTTTATTTTGCCGTGATGAGCTGAAATATTTGGGTTACGTGATTAATAAACAGGGTTTGTTGGTTGATCCTGACAAAGTTAAAGCCATTCTTGAAATTCCGACACCAACTTCAGTATCTGGCGTTAGACGTATTGTTGGTATGGCGTCTTGGTATCGTCGGTTCATACCAAATTTTTCTTCTCTCGTTGGTCCTTTAACAAATTTGTTACGTAAAAATCAACCTTTCCGTTGGGATCAGTCCTGTGACGAGGCATGGTCAAAAATCCGTCAACATTTAATCACAGCTCCTATTTTGTCTTGTCCTGACTTTAGCAAAGAGTTCACGATACAAACTGACGCCTCTAATTTTGGGTTGGGTGCTGTTTTAACTCAAAGTATCGATAACGAGGAAAGAGTAATCTGCTATCTTAGTCGTTCGCTTACTGGTGCGGAAAGGAACTTTTCGACTACCGAGAAAGAGTGCTTAGCAGTTTTGTGGTCGATTGAGAAGTTGCGTCCATACATAGAGGGTTCGCACTTCCGCGTCATTACGGACCATTATTCCTTATGTTGGTTAAGTAAGTTACAATCTCCTAGTGGTCGACTCGCGCGATGGGCTGTACGACTGCAGCAATATGATTTCGACATAATTCATCGTAAAGGTAAGGATCATGCTGTACCTGATGCTCTCTCTCGATCGGTTCCTGTCGTTGATTCTATTTCGATTTCCGTCATATCAACCGATAAGTGGTATCACAGACTACTTAGAGCAGTCAAAACGAATCCGGAGAAATACCCTACATTCCAGATAGCCAATGGCCAACTTTGTAAATTTGTACGTCCTTCTAACAAATATTTTGACAATGAGGATGAGGATTGGAAGATAGTAGTTCCTAAAGAACGTCGTTCTGAGATCATTTCGTCCTGCCATGATGTACCAACTTCTGGTCATCTAGGTATCTTCAAAACTCTTCATCGTCTTTACCAAAAATATTTCTGGCCTGGAATGGTTCATGATGTAATCCGTTATGTACGTCGTTGTCCTACTTGCATCAAAACTAAACCTGAACAACGTAAACCTGCTGGTCGTATGGGAGGTCATTCTCTCATTGACAGACCTTGGGACGTTTTGAGTGTGGATATTGTGGGTCCGTTACCGAGAACCAAACGTGGTTTTAGTTATATTCTTGTCGTATCTGACTGTTTCAGTAAGTTTGTTTTAACGTGTGCTTTGCGGAAAGCCTCGACTAATAAGATCATAGAATTCTTAGAAAATCATGTATTTTTACTTTTTGGAACTCCTCGTAAGGTGATTAGCGATAATGGTGTTCAGTTTCGTTCTAGGGAATATCGTCAATTTTTAGAGAAATACAAGGTTAGTCCTTCGTATACGTCGTACTATCACCCTCAAGCAAATCCCGTTGAACGCATTAATCGTGTTATTAAGACTATGTTGGTATCGTATGTGTCCGATAATCATCGTGACTGGGACCTATTCCTTCCGAAAATATCTTGTGCTATTCGCACGGCAAAACATGAGGTTCTTGGTCATACTCCTTATTTCGTAAATTTTGGCAGAGAAATGTATCTTACTGGTGAACGTAACTTCCATACTCCTGTGGATGACGGAAATGCCGTCGAAACGTGTCAAAGAAATCCGGAAGATTTTATGTGTCGATCTTCTAATTTTTCGAGACTCTATAGTGACATTAAGAACCGTCTACAGAAAGCATATGAGAAGTCTAAAGTTCGCTACGATCTTAGACATCGTCCTGTCTCCTTCCTGCCTAATCAGTTGGTTTGGCGTAAGAATTTTGTTTTGTCCGACGCTGCGAAATTTTATTCCGCGAAGTTAGCAGATAAGTATATTGGTCCTTTCATGATCCATCGCCGTATGTCTAATAACTCTTATGAACTTAAAAATTGTGATGGTGATGTGCTTCCGGGTACATGGAGTGTTGAACATCTTAAAGCACAACCTAACGACGATTAATCTTTGCAAGTCTTCGGTTTGCAGGTAGGCCTAACGAATATACCTGTGGGTTTAATGCCTGGGCGTAAAAGGCGTCCCAAAAATTCTCAGTTTCCCCCGTTTCTTTTAACATCTTCAATTTTAGTTGTCGTGGGTTCGACGTATTTCCTTACGTGTTCTGAGTTGGGATGTTCTCCCTATGTTTTGTCGATAGCCCACACAGCGACGATTGATTTGGGTGGATTAATTTCGTGTAACTCTGTATGTTACCTTGAGTACCGCATAACTTACGTTAGTTAAGTTATTTCCGACTTCCGTATATCTTTGATAGTTATGTATTTTGTACCGATTCTGACTTTTGTTCCGATTGCGACTCTTCCGTACTGATATGACGTTCCGTACCGAATATGACTTCGTAGTGTTTACGATTAAGTAATAACGATTTTATGACTTCGTACCGTATAGCAGTTCTAGAACCTTTACCATTTTGGGATTATGTTACGTATCGTATGGTCTAGAATTTGCATTTGTTAGTTATTCTATCGTGTTGGATATGTCGTACTGACATTCTCTTCCTGAATTAGACGTTTATTTGCGAAGGTATAAAGAAGAACGGTCTTTATTTGATAGTTCTCAGCCTTCCAAGGGTCGTGTCCTGGCGACTTTCTTTTGCTAGTGTTATTGTCAAAATGTTACCTCCAGGATATGATATTGACTTTCGCCTTATGGCTTATCGCTCGCCTTCAGCGTTTCAGTCGGGACAACGCCGGTCCAGACTTTAAACTCCTTTTGCTATGTCCTTTTTTTTTGTTTTTGTTTGGCGATCTTCGTTGTTGTGTTTCCGGAATATACGTTTGTCGTGTGGACGTGCCGTCTGTGTCTTTTAGTAGTTTCACCATTCTGCGCTACCCTATCTTTAAATACCTCTCCTTATTCCGCTTTGTATCCCGTATCTGTAGTAATAAACCCATTTTTAGTTCACCTTTTTATTTTGTTTGTTTTGAGATACCGAGGGCCTCACCCAAAGTTCTCTTTTACTGTCGCGTGTCTGCAGAGTGTCGTTCCGGGGGTTACCTTTCCCGCATCTTGGTCTATTGGTAGTATCTATTCCTATTTCCTGTGCCTTCGACCGTCGTAAGGATCACCGCCGGCCGGGCACACCGTAACGTAACCCGTCTACTCCATTTCCTTTTTGATGCTATCAGTGGTACTGGGCTGTCGGTTGGTCAGGTCTCGGGGCGCGTCTGTGCAGAATCTCGACACCCATGTTTTTTGTTTATCCCTCGTTAATTCCTCGTACCGGCTGAATGCCGAAGGACCGCGTGGTGGTTTTGGTCAAGCGTTTGGTGATGCTGCGGTTTGCTGTCGGACATGGTCGCGCACATTCGTCTTTCTTGTTGCCTAGTCGTCGTCGATTTTTAACTTGGTTCCTTGTTTCGTATGTTATATGTGGTGTTACGCACAGTCCAGTTCCTGGTTTCATAACTCTTGGCTTAACGGTAATTTACAAGTAAATAACCTTTTGTGGTAAGGGAGGAATTGTTACGTTTTTTTTTTTGGTTGTATTTTACCCTTTTAATGGCTTATTTTAGTGACGGAATATGTATTTAGTTTTGATTAAATTTGTGTCATCTTCCTACTACTACGGCCATCTGGTGTAGAAGTGCTTAAGATTCCTGTTTCACGCGTCTGCCTTGCTGCAGGTGTGTGTAACGTATACGGGCATTGTTGGGTAGATGGCGTCCGTGGTTAATTTAATTAATTTGTTACTTTTATTTTTGACTAACTCCTTTTTTTTTGGACTTCTTGGGCCCAGAGTTATGCAACAAATTGTTAATAATTATTTTCCATTTTTCTGTGGTTGATTGAACCTGTATTTCTGTCGTACGTTTTAAGTATTAGTTGGTTCATTTGTTCGCTTAGGGCGTTTGCCGTAGTTGGATTGTTTGGTCGGGTTTTGACACGTTAGGTTCTTTCTCTTTTGATTTTTAACGGTCGTTGCGAGAGGTTAGACACGAGAGCAGAATCTTTTCCCTTAGCTGCCTTGAGAATATGGAAAGTTAAGTTTTATCGTCGATAATCGCTTACAAAAGCGGATTTTATTGTGATTCTCGAGGTTTATTGGTAAATTTTTGACGTTTATTTGAGTCTTACAAGGATATTTCTTCTGCTTGGGAATTGTTTAAGCTGCTGTAAGTATATGTTCCACATGTCTAATCGATCCTAATTTGTGTCGTTTCTATATTTAAATTTAGCTGCTGGTGTTAGGCCTGATTGCAACCTCATTTGAGCATTGTTGGTTGAAGTTAATACGAGAGGAACACGTGCTAGTAATTTTCCAACGTCCAGGAATTGTGGTTAGATCTTGTGGTGAGGGCACATTTAAGGTGCAGTTTATTGGTACACTGTAGCCTTCGAACGCTATCACTTGAGGTGTCGTAAACCCAAGATAGGAGGGCATATACCTGGTATCGTGTGGATCCGAAGGATTTGTCGTGTTTGGAAGCTGTGGATGTGATGTTTTAAGGTATTGTGTCTGTGTGAATCTTTCTCTGATATTATCCAGAGGGTAGAATTTAATTGACTTAGCAGTTTGACAAAATTTGTGTCAATAACGTACAATTTGAACAGTGAATTTCAATTTTCCGGCCTAATTAATCAAATAAGTAATCGTAAATTCTTAATCTAACTTCTTATGGCCTGTGAGCCTTTATGTTTTTTTTTGAATTAATTAATTTAACGTAGTTATTAACAATAGTGACCCCATTTGGAGGTTACTTTGACATTTTTGGAGACGTTACGTAGCCATTTTTATTTTTGGATTTAGAAATTGAATTAAATTTTGGATGTGTGTGGCAGTGTGGCCTCACAGCGAACTTGTGTAAATTCGTAGATAATTTTTGATGCATTTAATCAATGTTTGTAATTTAATTTTGGTGTAATTCCGTAAGGAATTAATGAATTTTATGTAATTGCATATTCTACTTGTAAAGCATAGTTAACTAGCGCTATTTCTTTATAGAATTAGATATTTTACAACTATAAGTCTGATTTCTAACGTCGAATAGATTGTCGAATGCCTCTGGTATACAGAGTGTTTCATTTTGGTTGACGTGTTGCATTATACGAGCAAACTGTTCGACTTTAGAGGGACTTTTGGCAAATTGCCTTATAACTGTGTACTTGTAAGAATATTGTTGGTGAATCAATGTTAGTTTATAAGTTGTTCTTGTGTTCACCTTTTAACGTCTTTTAATTGAACTTCTAAATTTGTAATATTACGACACTGAATTTGCAACGGAGTTGCGTGTGTGTTTCACTTCATTGTTTTTTTTTTCCCTGCCTTGGTCTAGTTACCTCGTGGAAGTTAGAGATTGTATATATAGCCGTTTTTTTTTTGTACAAGTACTGGAAATACGCTGTTGAATCTGAGAACTAATTTTAATAAACTGTTTGTTAAGTTGAATGAGTGTGTATTGGTCTTATTTACTTATCACTTGGGGGTTTTATATTGGATCTGGTCCGGGGTCTGAATATCTGTTGGGCTCAGCACATTATTACGGATAGGCGCCCTGACATCATAACCTTCGACTTAGTACGGTGTTCGAACTCGCCCTCCCCGACTGTAGCTGGAGGCAGTGCTGACTCCCATATTTAACATCGACCCTTGGGGAAGTAAGAGGTAAGACTGGGTGGTATAAGTTGGTGATTAATTAATAGACAAGCGTCCTTTGAAATTTTAAAAGAAGGTTAGTTACCGTGGTGGTGCTTAATTCACTACCTTCTTTGAATTTAATTACAAGAGGGTAGCAGAATTTATAACCTAAATGTTCTTTAAAAAATACTTTTATTTATCATCAGGGGTGTTTGAAGTTCGCTGTGACTGATTATTCGTTTGTAAATTGTAGAATTACGCCTATACATGTAAGTATTCCTTATTTTAATTGATATTTTTCAAGGTAAAATAATTTTATATGGTTATGTTTTTAGTGTTCCACAACTCTTGGAAATCAGTTGTTCTGTTTAAGATAGTACATAGATAATGCTACAATTGAAAGAAAACAACAATCTCAAGCTAATAATGATATAATAATGTGCTTTTCAGAATTATAAATATAAATAATAGTTATTTAAAATTGTCTAATAACGATATATTTTCGGATGTAGGAAAATATAAAAATCGACCATTATAGATAATGACACAAGGATAGCGAGTAGGTATGTTGAACAACGAGTATGTTTTTTACAATTGACAAATAATGCTTTTCAATTTTAGTTGTGAATATTCGATTGTTGATGAGATTTCCACTGGATGAAATTTGTAATACTTCTACAAATAAGGTATTGCCTTTCTTACATTGTTCCCTAATTTGTATTTAAATTCAAATAGCTATAACTTTTTCTGTTCATAGATTTCAATATAAATTTTATGTGAACAAACTAAATGTGCAAATAAACCGGTTATTGTAATAATAAATAAGTATCTAATACAACCTTGAATCAGTTTTAAACAAACATTTCATACGGTCTTTCCATCTGATAATTCTATTATGTATTGTAGTTTGCACGTGCCTCGATGAAGTCAATCTCTACGGTTTGCTGTCTCTTGTCTTGCCCTGGAGTTATACGCTTCCCTTCGTGCGTACAGATGATGGGTATCTCCAAACTGGCCTGCTACTAATACGTGTGGATGTTGTATATTGAAATTCAGCTGTACCTTAAAATAAGAAAACACTTCCTCGAAACTGGAAAAATACTTCTGAGAACTTCCTGGACTGGATAACAGTTAAAATTTCATCGATTGTAGAAACTTAGGAATATTATCGACTCTTGAAACTGGACAATAGTTTACATCTCATCTAATAGTTAAACTTGAATAATCTTCTGGATTGGACAACGTCTTACAGGAACATACCTTTTCTGAATAATTCGTCAATTAGTTAAACTTGCGATATCTTCCGGACTGAATACTCTTCAAGACCTCTACTTCTTCTAATAGAATCCAAAATGATGTACTCACAATAACTTGGATCAGAATTTTATATTAAGGGTAAGTTTTTTTATTATTTACTAAAATCTTCTTTTCCTGTATGCACGTTCAATATTAATCTCTTAATAACCCTTTCATAAATCTATTATAAGCTTTCGTTTCCACTCAATGTTGGAAATTGAAAATAAATTTGTTTACACTTTGAATTCTGTTATATGAACACTTTTATTACGTTTTAATAACTCAAAATTATTATATTTTGTACAATTTCCGATATTCTTTTCGCACCACCGAAATTATACAACCGCACTTTATTCATCAGTAAAAATTATCTATTCTTTATCCAAAACAATTCCCTTGGCAACCTTTTTTAAACTTTTTCAAATTCTCCAATCAGAAATCTACACCGACCTTTATAATTCAAAATATCTCTTTACTATTTACTTTCGAATATTTACATCCCTTTAATTTATTACTACGTATATTAATTATTCTTCTTACATTTTTAAAAAACCTAATTGCAAAGCATTTCACACAATTGTCATTCAATTTAAAAATTCACATTACAGGAACTGTCAAAATTATCCTTACATTTACACCTGTTCAAATAATGGCGGGAAATTTAATTCAAATTAGTTTATACTCTAAATCAATTATTTACGTCTACAATACTTGTCATATCATCGTTAATTAAACAATCTTGTACATAAAACATAATACATCATATTTGACAACAATAATAATATTTTTTCATTTCTCCTCAACAGATTCTAAAAATACAAACATAGAAGAAAGAAAACCTTATTTTTCCTCTACGACAACCAGAACATCAAGAAAATCTCATCAAATAATGAATATCCAAGTATCATTTAAATAATTATTTCTTTATTCATTGATAAAAATATAATTTTAAGAATTGAAAAATCATATGTTTTAACACAATTACAAATCAATATACAGCATGGATATTTAAACCATAACAATATATATCAATACGAATACAAAGAACATAACAAAATGATATCATATTCAGTTAAAATAATTACAAAAGTTATTCAATACTGAAAGATTAGTTGCAACTATTTAAAGTGTTATCGTCTCTACAAAATAATACATTAAACATTATTTGTTTTCCGGTGCCTTTCCGTATCGTATATCAACCCAAACAATATAGGCATAGATTAGAAAACAAATTATACTCAGATTTAAACATACAACGCATATAATATTTTTAGATTATCATCGACAAGTAATTTATAAATATCGAGTGCCGTATCTAAGACAAACTATTAAATGTGTTTTTTTTTTCTTAGATTATTATATTATTTGATTAAGTCTCCAAATTAAGGCAATGTATCGAATATATTTAGATATAGCGTTAATAAAATAGACCATTAATGTTGGAAGGACTATAAAATTATGAAGAGGGGGAGGGGGGACTCGATGCTAGGTCCACATTTCTTTGAAGAGAGGATCAACAGACAATTTTCATTTCTAAGAGACATATGTATGCATCAGCAAATTATGCTTGTCAACTGAGAAGCAAAATGCTGTTCGTTAGTAAGCGCATCGCTTGAGACCTGCTGGACCGATTTTTTTAAATGTTCGTAATAGTCCGAAAAGGTTTATATGGAAAGAAAGAAAAATTGGAAAAATTGCCCTGAAAATTGAAAAATTCGGGAAAAACTGCTTCTTCCTATAGGATTTTTGTATGAACTCAAGACTATAATTCACAATTCGAACAATGGATATGCGTAATTCTTTCTTCCTTTGTTCGTTATAGTCTTGGAAAAGTTTTCAGGAAAAAAAATTCCGCACAATTACAAAGGAAAGTCGGAAAATTCGCACAAACTGCAAAAATCATAAATTTTTGTATGCACTCTCAATCATAACTAATGATAGGACCGACATATTTGATTAATTCTTTTTTGTTTTGTTCGGGATGGAAATAACTGATTAAATGTTTTCAACTGAAAAAAAATCTGGAAGATTTAGTGATTGTGTAACTTGTGAAAGACTTGAGCGATTTAGGTCATACTCACAAAATACATTTGTTTTGTCGAGAAGATGGTTCATAACTATGCTATGATAATATAGATGGCTCTCTAATCAAGTTATTAACAAATTCCAAATTTATGGATCAAAATGACTCATATTTACAATATATGTTGGCTTAGTGCCGAAAAAGAAAATCACAAAATTTGGACCCGGTAGGTGGCGCTCTTGCCGAGACATTATATGTTATTTCTATATCATCGCGCCAACTACCGGAAAGGACAGAACAACGTCTGTCAGGTTAGCTGGTATCAAATAAAGAATAAAAACATAAATTTAACATGATCATATCAAAAAGTGAGAATAGTCCAGTAATAGTCACTTTTATCGTAATGACATATTATAGGGTTTTGGATGGAAATTTTTAAGCTATTCATAAGTAAAGCTATATACTAGTATTTCCTTAAAAAAAAACATGTTGACAAAAATAACAACAATAAGAATTTTCTGAGAAAGATTTGTTTAACTCACATTATACGAGTTAAATCCAGCTTTCTAAAAGACTGTGTTGGCATTAGTTTATCTTATTACGAATATAGCACTTATAAAAATTATGGCCGCACAATACGTAGTTTTTGAGAAATACTAATTTTTAGAAACATTGAATTTTTCAGAAAGAATGGTAATAAATCGAAAATGTTCGATACTACTTTGTTACTTTTCGACTAAAAATTATGAGTATATACAAAAAATATAATAATGTAATATGTATTTCCTTTAAGAAACTATAAGTATAGCCTTAGAATAAAAACTAAAATTAAATGAAGACTAAACTCAGCGTCTCTGTTTTTCTACAAGAAATAAACAGTCATCCTATGCCATTCGATATCTGGGGCTCACGATTGACAATAAACTCACCTGGGACATGCACACATCAGAATTAGCTAACTCGCTAAAGACACACAGGGTGATTCTTAATATATGCGACAAACTTTAGGAGCTGATTCCTGGGGTTATTTTGATCATAAAAGTTCATAAGAACATATGTCCAAAACCGCTTAGTTCAGAAGTTATACAATGTTTAATAGAAAGTTAAAATAATAAATGGTTTTATTATAACTTAGCAAAATAATTAGTAAAACAAAGTTAACTTATAGTAACTGTTGAAATTGACCACCCCCAACTGTACTACAAGCTGCTATCCTCCGTCGTATTGACGCGAGTCCGTTCGAAAATACCAGGGGTATTTCGAATTGTTTCAAAAGCTGCTATAATACGATTTCTTAGTTCATCGACATTTTCCATGAGAGTCGTGTAAACTAATGATTTAACGTGGCCCCAGAGAAAAAAGTCCTATGAATTTAAGTCTGGAGACCGAGGAGACCACGGTTGTGGACCTCCCCGTCCTATCCACCGATTTGGATACGTACTGTCCAGAAACTCGCGAGCAAGTAAACTAAAATGCGCTGGAGCACCGTCATGTATAAAATACATTTGTAATCTTAACTGCAACGGAACTTCTTCCAGCAGTAGTGGTAACTCCTCTTCAAGAAAATTGCGGTATACCTCGCCATTTAACCGCATCGGTAAAAAATCTGGACCTAACAAGTGATCTGCAACAATTCCGGCCCACACATTGACAGAGAATTGATGCTGATGACGGGCATTCATTATTTCTCGCGAATTTTCGTCGGCCCATATGTGATTATTATGAAAATTAATAATCGCGTTTCTAGAGAAAGTAGCCTCGTCGGTGAAGAATATTTGAGCCAAATGGTTAGGTTTTTGTACGACTTCGTGTTGCATCCATTGACAAAAAGCTAATCTTTGTGGAAAATCTGCTGGCAATAGAGCCTGTACCCGTTGCATGTGATATGGATACAACAGTTGATCTTTCAATATTCTCCAAACTGTGGCCTGACTAATGTTTAAATCAAACGCAATTTTTCTGGTGCTTGTTGTGGGATGTTCCTCAATTTCATGTAATACCATTTCTTCAACTTGTGGAGTTCTCACTGTAGATGGGGGGCCGCTATCAGTCGTCCGTTTTTTAAAACTTCCCGTTTCACTAAGACGTTGATAAAGACGGGCAAACATGGAATGACGCGGTATGATACGGTTCGGTCTCGTTCTGCATAAAGACGTCTAGCAGCACGCGCATTTCCATTGGCAAGACCGTAGACGAAATGCATATCACACATCTCAGCATTCGTATAATTCATTTTAGAAAACAGAAACTGGCAATAAACTGAATGAATACTCTGACACTATTGACAAATATTGAAATGACAACTAAACAATTCCAAAATACCGTACATAATCACAATACGTGCTTCTTGAGCAACTGGTAAACACCAACTGATTAGCATCGACAACGCGACCACTACGCATATTAGAGAAACAGACACTGACTTGTTTACGAGCTTGTATTACAGTTGGGAGCGGTCATTTTCAACAGTTACTATAAGTTAATTTTGTTTTACTAATTATTTTGTTAATTTATAATAAAACCATTTATTATTTTAACTTTCTATTAAACATTGTATAACTTCTGAACTTAATTTTGTTTTACTGATTATTTTGTTAATTTATAATAAAACCATTTATTATTTTAACTTTCTATTAAACATTGTATAACTTCTGAACTAAGCGGTTTTGGACATATGTTTTTATGAACTTTTATGATCAAAATAGCCCCAGGAATCAGCTCCTAAAGTTTGTCGCATATATTAAGAATCACCCTGTATATACCATAAGATGACTGAAGACTATTGCTACCAATGCCGCTTCAAAATATGCCTATTTTGCAAACTTTCACAGTCGAATAAGCTACGGAATTTTGTTTTGGGGCACATCACACGCAGCAACAAGAATTTGATGCTTACAAAAAAAAGCGATTAGAGCTCTTTGTAATTTGAAATATACTGTAGAAAAAATTTTAAACAAGAAAGAATTACTACCTTGCATTGCCTATTTATACTCACATGTATAAAATACGTTAGAAAAAAACAAGAAAAGTGAAAAGGAATTAGACGCATATGCATATTTTACGTATATATGCATGGGCGAGACGCATGTATGCATAGAACATATATACATGTGTACATAGGCGAGCGGGGTAGGCGAGAAGGACCGATGCGGCGACAGGGTGGCGGGACGATCAAGGTACGGGCGAAGAGGAGGCAGTCGTATGACACTGATCGAGGCGAAGGGATCGATAAAGAAATACGATATAAGGGCGTGGCGTTGTGGTTATTGTACATTATTAATAATAAAGGCGTTATAATTAAATTACTAATTATTTGTTGTGAGTGTGTTTGTGTATGAAAAGAAATTTGGTTTAACATATCAGAAGCGGGATATTCCACGTGCATTGGCGGCATCTGGAAATTGGTGTTGGCGGCATCCTAGACGGCGTTGGCGACATATTGGCGAGGCGAAAATAAACAGGTTGTAGAATTTTGTTTATTAAAAATTAGAACAAAAAGGGCGTATAAATAATTAGGCGTTAATTATAAAATTATTTTTATACGGGCGTAGAATTAATTTTAGAATTAATTTTTATATACACGGGCGTAGAATTAGTTTTGGAATTATTTTTTATATACAGGGGGCGTGCGTATAATACAATAATTTTATAAATATACAAGGCGTGTTTGGAAAATAATGGCGAGTCGTTCATCATCCGAACTGGACTATGAGATGGATGAGGCGGAGAACCGGAGGGCTGGACAGGAGGGTGTTGGGCGCACTGAGGGTCACCACGACCTATTAAGCATGTTCCAAACGATGATGGAAAGGCAGACACAAATGATTGTGTCTGTATTGGCGGAGCAACGTCCGGCAGCGCCAGGCGAGGCGACTGCGGCGGCAGGGGCGGCACCAAGCGTGGAGGCGGTAGGTGCGAAGGCGGTGGCGGAGGCGGCAGGCACGAAGGCGGTGGCGGAGGCGGTTACAGGAGCGGTTGTTGAGGCGGTTTCGGCGATGCGGGCGGACATTGTGGCGGGGGTGGCAGAGGCGGCTGGGGGGCGGCGAGAAATTCCACCATCACCAACAACCAGTTTGGCGAGTGCGGGTGGTAGCGGCGTGACCCGGCGTATGGGCATTGAAATGCGTGTGGGCGGCGAGCTGTTGGAGCCATTCGATCCGGACAGCCCTGATGCCAACATCGATCGCTGGATCGCAAAAATCGACCAGCTAGGCGAGATTCACGCGTGGACCGGCTACGAGAGGACTCACTTCGCCCAAATGAAGTTACGGGGGGCGGCGAAGAGGTGGTTCCACCATCTCGACGATTACCAACTGACATGGGCGGAGTGGAGGGAAGAACTAAAGAAGGCGTTCCCAAGGCGTGATGATTATGGCGATACCTTGGTACAGCTGGCGATGCGACGGAAAGAGGCGGGCGAAACGATGGCAACCTATTATCATGAGAAGATGGCGCTATTGGGACGGTGCCGCATCACTGGCGCAGATGCGGTCTCCGTACTAATAAACGGTTTGCCAGCAGATTTGAAGGCGGGGGCATGGGCGTCAAAAAGTACGACTCCGTCGGATTTATACAGAAATTATTTGGCGGGCCTTGGGGCCTATACGGAGGCGGCGTCAGGAGGCAGAAGGGCGGATGTAGGCGTGAGGCGGGGGGCGGTTATGGAGGCGGCTTCTAGGAGGAGACCTGCGATGGAGGCGAGCCAGAGACCGGCGAGTCGTAGGCGCACGCAAGATGACACGATGGAAGGCGTCGTCTGCTACAACTGCCAGGAGGTGGGCGGTCATTTCAGCCGCAACTGCCCGAAGCCAAGGGTGGAGCGGTGCAGAAGCTGCAAGAAGGAGGGGCATATGGCGTACCAGTGCCCAGGGGCAAGGCGTGAGGCGGCACCCAAGCGGGTAAGTCTAATTTCAATATCTTCGGGGCAGTACAAGAAACTGGCGGTGGCGGCGGGAAGCAAAAGAGTTAAGGTCTATTTTGACACGGGGGCGGAACGTTGTCTCGTCACCAAGGAATGTGTCGACAGGTTAGGCGTACGGGTAAAACCTAACGACACAACACTCCGGGGTTTCGGTGGTTACACCACTCAGGCGTTAGGCGAGGCGAGTTTTATTCTTACGGTCGACGATGTAGACCTACTCGTGGTGGCGTTGGTAACTGATTTGGAGTTGGCGGGGGCAGATGTATTTTTAGGTCAGCCCGTTTGGACATCTCAAGGCGTGACACTCGTGGTAAGAGGGGGGCGGGCGACTCTTTACCGCGATGAAAAGGTGGAAGAGGTGTTCAGAAACCTGACTCTGGCGACTGGCGAATACGGCGACGACGATGACGAATGGAGGCGGTGTGTTATCAGAGTGGCGCGTTCGATAGACATTCCGGCGGGTCAATTAGTCACCATGTATGTAAGGGCGGAAAATTGTGGAGCTCATGAGATGGTGCTGTTCGATGAGACCGAATTTTCAGAAAATGGCGCGCGTATTGTTATATGCGAGGGCGGGATCGTTGGTACCGATCCAAACGAAATACTGGTGTCAAATAGAGGCGTACGGGCGATACGACTAAAGGAGGGGCGTGTGTTGATCCGGTGTCCAAGAGGCGGATTTGGAGGCGTGGCTCAGGTGAGTTTAATAGAACAAACACAAGACGAAATATTTAATTTTGATCAGATACAATGTACGGGCGTTAACGAGGCGGACAGGCGGGCATTGATAGGCGTGTTGCGGGCGAACGAAGACGGGTTCTCGAGGAATGACCTCGACTTGGGACTAACCCATCTAGGCGAGATGAAAATAGAATTGACAACGGATAAACCGGTATACTATCGACCATATCGGCTATCGGTGTCAGAGAGTGAAGTTGTGCGGGCGAAAATACAGCAACTGATTACGAGTGGCGTGGTTAGAGAATCGAACTCAGAATTCGCGAGTCCGGTGATACTCGTACCCAAAAAGAACGGCGAGGCGCGTCTTTGCGTTGATTATCGGGCGTTGAATAAGGTCACAGTAAAGAACCGTTATCCTTTACCGCTGATTGATGATCAACTGGACAAATTGGCGGGTAAGAGTTATTTTACGACTCTTGACTTGGCACAGGGGTATCATCAGGTGCCGATGCACCCAGATTCCGTAGGTAAGACGGCGTTTATCACGCACGACGGAAAATACGAGTACTTAAGGGTCCCATTTGGATTGGCGAATGCACCTGCTGTTTTTCAACAGGTAATTAATAAAATGCTTGGCGGATTGCAGTACGATAAGGTGTTGGCGTACATGGACGATTTGCTCATACCGTCGGAGACGATTGAGGGTGGCTTAACATTATTAGGCGAGGTGCTGTCGTTGGTGAAGCAGGCGGGTCTTAAGTTGAATCTTTCGAAATGTTCTTTCTTACAGACCAAGTTGGAGTATCTGGGACATGAGATTTGTGCAGGTGGTATTAGACCAGGGACACGCAAAATCCAGGCGGTCGTGGATTTTGGCGAACCAGAAAACGTTCATGGTGTTAGACAGTTCATTGGCTTAACGTCATATTTCAGGCGGTACATCGAGAATTTCGCGAGCTGGGCGAAACCCCTAACTAACTTAACAAGGAAAGACACACCTTGGCAGTGGGGGCAGGCGGAACAACAGGCGTTCCATACACTGAAGGCGAGGTTGGCGGACAGACCAGTTTTGGCTTTGTATGTAGGTAAGGCGGAGACCGAGGTCCATACAGATGCCAGTAGATGGGGCGTAGCAGGGATACTGTTACAGAAGCAGGCGACAGGTGATCTTCGCCCAGTAATGTATTTTAGTAGGGCTACTAATGTTCATGAACAGGTGTACCATAGTTATGAACTGGAGACATTGGCGGTCGTTGAGACAATAAGACGTTTTCGCATCTATTTGGTGGGAATTCATTTCAAGGTGGTTACTGATTGTTCGGCGGTCCGGGCTACGATGGCGAAGAAAGGTCTAGTACCACGTGTGGCGAGATGGTGGATGGAGCTTCAAGGGTATGACATGGAGGTTGAATACCGTCCTGGCGAAAGGATGAAGCATGTAGATGCCCTAAGCAGAAATCCAGTGGCGAATATTAACGTGGTGAACTTGGCGGAGAGTGATTGGTTTCTTACCGTCCAATTACAAGACGATAAGGCCCAAAAGACGATTGCACAATTGGCGGAGGGCACGGCGCACAAAGACATCAAGGCGGGGTATAAGGTGACAGGTGGGCGGTTATACAGGCGAACTAAAGATGGCGACAGACTGTATGTCCCGGCGATGGCGAGATTCAATATCATGCGCAAGTACCATGATGACATTGGTCACCCAGGCGTAAGGCGGTGCCACGAACTAATACGTCGAGAGTATTGGTTCCCAAAGATGAGGCGTTTCGTAGAAAAATATGTTGGCGCTTGCTTGAGGTGTGCTTTTGGCAAGGGAAATTATGGGCGGGCGGAAGGATATTTACATCCTATTGAAAAGGCGGCGATCCCGTTCGACACAATACATGTCGACCATTTGGGACCATTTTCCAAGAGTAGGCGTGGTAACTCATATTTACTTATGATAGTAGATGGGTTTACAAAGTTCACATTGGCGAAGGCGACGAAAACTGTCAGTGCAGCAGAAGCTGTTCTGAAACTCAGAGAGGTTTTCAGTGAGTACGGATATCCGAGGCGATTGGTGTCTGATCGAGGGTTGGCGTTTACAAGCAAGACATTTGCAGAATTCTTGGCGGAAAAGGGTGTCAAGCACGTGCTAAATGCAATAGCAACACCCAGGGCGAACGGACAGGTGGAGCGTCAAAATAGGACAATCTTGGACGCGCTGGTGACAACTGCCGACGAAGAGCTAGGCTGGGACGAGAAGGTGCCTGAAATTGTTTGGGGAATGAACAATACTACGAATTCAGGTACTGGCGTCTCACCTGCTCAATTAATGTTCACACATAGTAGGGGTGTAATGGCGGATCTGTCCGAGGGCGTAAGGCGGGCGAATAATACGGAAGCTGAGGGAACTTTCGTAGCCGAGCGGAAGCGACTAATCAGTCGAAGACGTAAGGCAAAGGTGAACCTCGATCGGGTGGGTGAGGCGATGCGTACGCAATATAACAAACGGCGGAAGGTTGCAACCGAATATCAGAACGGAGATCTGGTATTGTGGCGAAATGCGAGCACGGCGGTTGAACGAGGCGTGAACCGAAAGCTATCAAATAGGTATGATGGCCCCTATCGAGTAAGTAAGGCGATGGGTAATGACAGGTATAAGATCGCGTCTGTGAAAGGGATGCGTGGATATAAAAAGTTCACAGCCATCGTGGCGGGCGATTCCCTCAGGCGATATAGGAGTGGTGCTCGGGACCAAACAAATGATTTGGGCGAGGGCGGAGATCTCGGCGAGATGGGTAACGTTTCTAGTAAGGCTGGTCCCCTTACTAGAGCTAGCGATCCCAATGAGAGTATGTGATGAGTATGATAGTGTGCACACTAGTATAAATGGTATGTGGCGAAAATGTTGGCGTAGCGGCCATGAATGAGAGTAGGTGTACGGTGATTGGCGGTTAGGCGTGGTGTTTGTTGATGTTATGATTAATGAGGACATTAATTTTGCAGGATGGCCGAATGAAAAGGAATTAGACGCATATGCATATTTTACGTATATATGCATGGGCGAGACGCATGTATGCATAGAACATATATACATGTGTACATAGGCGAGCGGGGTAGGCGAGAAGGACCGATGCGGCGACAGGGTGGCGGGACGATCAAGGTACGGGCGAAGAGGAGGCAGTCGTATGACACTGATCGAGGCGAAGGGATCGATAAAGAAATACGATATAAGGGCGTGGCGTTGTGGTTATTGTACATTATTAATAATAAAGGCGTTATAATTAAATTACTAATTATTTGTTGTGAGTGTGTTTGTGTATGAAAAGAAATTTGGTTTAACAAAAGTATATATCGAATAGAGGGCATCATTATTACAAAACCCGCCATAGAGAAGAGTTCCAGATTCCATATCACCGCCTGCGAACAACGCAACGCTATGTAGACCACTGGCGGCCCAAACTGTATATTAAAATCAAGAACCATATTGAAGAGAGTGACACGTTTTTCATAAAAAAAAAAAAGTGGAGGATATTTTAAGTCAACACAATTTTTATTCAGTAGACGAGTTCTTAAAGTGTGACTTAAAACATTAATGACTTTTAAATCCTTAGAAATGTACATTATATACATATTACTGTTTTATTGTTGTTGTTTGTTTTATTGTCCTATAAAGGTAAATGTGCATTTTTAATTAATTTGATCAATTTATTGACTTTCATGTAATGTTAATTACAATGAATAAATTATTATTGTTCTTATTATTATTATTATTATTAATACTCTATATAATTAAAAATAATTGTAATTGCGCTGAAATCATAGAAGAAAAACGTTTTGAAAAATTTATCTTCGCATCCCTACAATCTGCTTACCACAAGGAAATGGCTCTGACCGTGTATTTAAACCAAAGGGAAAGGTTATTAACATTTCTATAGGGATTTTAATCAATGATTAAATGAATGTCAGAAATTAAAACTAGATTATCATTAAAAACTCGCAGACGCTTCAATTATTCTCCTTCCATTACTTGAGACTGCATTTTGTGCAGTAAACTCATGCACGTTAAGATAAGAATCTAACCTCTTGAACATTCATACTCGTTTTATATAATAGCAATAAAATTTTATCAACCGTACATGCCGATAAACAAACATTTTGTCTTAATTGGTCTTACAATGTGTTCTCAATTTATTTAAAGGTTTTAATATGCGCGCGGCGTTCCTAACTAAGAAGTTAATACATAAATCCTTAAATACTATCTTCAAACTTCGAGGACCGTTATGCTACTAATGAAAAACGAAGACAGCAATGTTTGCGCTCTTTAAAAGTTCCCTCTGTAACGCTTAAATCAAAAACTTAGTCCGATCGTCGTTAAGAAGCTGCAGCAACATTGTAATAGATATTGCAGTTTGTGTGGTTCATGTGAATGTGGATGCATCTGAAACTGTTTAATACGCGCTCTATGAGGATTTGAACGAGGCTTTATTGCAGGTAATTATGGACGGTTCGCTTGTTATTACCTAATCTAGCATACATATATTATATCTGTGTTTGTGTGTGTATGTGTGTGTCATAGGTTCATACTTTATTGAATGAAGAATTAATATTGAATCATTATCTAACCTCAGGTAATATTGTGCATTACACCCGAACTAATTGTGCATAATTTAAATACCAGTGCAATTTAATAAAACTATAATTATTGTTATTAGATATGCAAATTTCAACTCTTGTCAACCTGATATACATAAAAAAAAATGTGGTTACTGCTTTGGTTGATAGAGCAATTAAATTGACGAGTGCGAAATTTAGAAAAGATATATGGAATAACATTAAACGTATTTTACAAGATAACATCTATCCTTTAAATTTTATTCAAAAAATAATAAAACATAGACTACATAAATTTTACAATCAAAACCAACATAAGAGGACAGATGAAATTCAATCTAATATCAAGTATGTTTCTCTACTCTATATGTTCAGGATTTATCTGAGAAATTGAGCAAAAGTTTGGCTCCATATATCACAAAAGTAGCTCATAGAAACCATAATAATGTAAAACACTTGTTTTCTAAGACAAAAAATAAAAGATCAATTGAGCAAGAAATACATGTTTATAAGATTCCTTGTGCTAATTGTAGTGGTGTCTACATCGAACAAACAGCAACATATATAGCAGAAAGAGTAAATTGTCATAAATATGCAAAAAATGTCACGTCATTAAAAAAGCATTGTAACACCACAGTAGATGCATTTCATTTGAGTGCACATTAGCAGCAGCGTCATACCTCCTATCGAGCTTGTGAAGTCTACACCATGTCTGATGAAAATGTGGATGTCGAACTTTTCATTGATGAAGTAAAAACCCGGTCGGTAATTAGGGAAGTCTTTTATGTACCTCAATGTTACTGCCAACATCTCCAAGGGTGATATAGGAGATCTCATATAGGTTTATTTTCCTTGTAGTGCGTCGCTGATACGACCGGCCAATTCGTCAAAGGATCGAATTGACATTCGAAAATAATTAAAAAAATTGTCATCATCTTCCCTGAGCAAAACAACTTTCTTTTTCAATTTTTGGGCGCGTATACGATTCATTTCAGTTGGTGCCAAATGAGAGTTTTCTAAGACAAAAAATAAAAGATCAATTGAGCAAGAAATACATGTTTATAAGATTCCTTGTGCTAATTGTAGTGGTGTCTACATCGAACAAACAGCAACATATATAGCAGAAAGAGTAAATTGTCATAAATATGCAAAAAATGTCACGTCATTAAAAAAGCATTGTAACACCACAGTAGATGCATTTGATTTCAATAAAACCAGTATTTTAAATAAAATACAAAATGCTAAGGTAACAAACGTATTATAAATGATACATATAAAAAAACAAGAACATGGAGTAGATGATGAACGGAAATGAAAGAACTATCCAACATTTACTTGGGAATTCTTTAATTAATGTATTGATATTCTGTTATAGACCTTTCAAATGTACACCTCACCACATGTAAGTTGAGCGGTCATCGGCGCAGATGAAGAAGTGAGAGAATGCACGATAGAGATAGATACAGCTGTTACAAATGCATGCATGTGCACCCCGCTGCTACCACTCCCACCTTTGTCGATTGCGCATATAACCTTCACCGCTCAACTTATATGTGATGAGCTGTATTTAATAATTGCTTACTTTTAATACCCCATGTACATTTAAATACATATTTTCTATGTGAGATATTTTTGGTCTTGGTTTTCTACTTTGTACATTTAACAAGAATGCAGATGTTGAAATTGCTCTATCAAAGTTTATTAACGAAAATAACATTGACCACTGATAAAAGCTATTAGGAACCACAGCAAGATCAGTTCTGTTGTCGACACCGATTCCAGCCTAAATCATCACAGATCCAAGACCAAATCTATCCATTTCCTGTATACTAGCGGCTGAGTAGCGTTCATCAGGACGTCTATATACACGTGCTCGACCGTCACAACGAGTTAAACGAAATCTGGACACGTCTGTAAACAGTACAGACGTCCAGTGACAAAGTTGACAAACTCTGTGAGCCAGAGCAAACCTCATTCGCGCTGCTTTGTGATGCTGCGTAAGGCCCGGTGCACACTTGCTGCAAAAGTTATCGTGACGCTGCGTCATTTTCAATCGCATAAGAAGAAATGCATAGCAACTCATGTGGGAATTCACACGTGAAGCTGATACCTATCTGACGCCGAGATAGTTATCGATGTTGCCGCAGGGACCTGTGGGACGCGCGTCACATTTCTATACCGCGATAGCTGGTAGTACACATTTGTTTATGGTTGAGTGCACATTAGCAGCAGCGTCATACCTCCTATCGAGCTTGTGAAGTCTACACCATGTCTGATGAAAATGTGGATGTCGAACTTTTCATTGATGAAGTAAAAACCCGGTCGGTAATTAGGGAAGTCTTTTATGTACCTCAATGTTACTGCCAACATCTCCAAGGGTGATATAGGAGATCTCATATAGGTTTATTTTCCTTGTAGTGCGTCGCTGATACGACCGGCCAATTCGTCAAAGGATCGAATTGACATTCGAAAATAATTAAAAAAATTGTCATCATCTTCCCTGAGCAAAAACAACTTTCTTTTTCAATTTTTGGGCGCGTATACGATTCATTTCAGTTGGTGCCAAATGAGAGGCTGCCGCTGAGGTCTATCTCCGTGAAAGTGTGCATTGGAATGGTGATAAGACGCAGATTGAAATGACGCAGCGTCCCGATAACTTTTGCAGCAAGTGTGCACCGAGCCTAAGACGTGGTGCGCTGACAGGTCTTCTTGGTGTCAAACTCATTTCTTTTAATTTGTTTCTAACAGTTTGATCAGAAATTTGTATTTCATGTGCTCGTCTTAGGTCGTTTAGGAGGCCTCTTGTTGTGGCAATACGCTTACGTAGAGAGGAATGGACAAGAAATCAGTCTTGATTTTGAGTAGTTTTTCGATTTCGATCTTGTCCACCTTTTCTGACATATTGGCCAGTCTCACGAAACCGATTCCATAAACGCTGAATAAGTGAAAGGGAAACTCCGAGGTCCCTGTTAACATATCGAATAGTGTGGCCTTGCTGAATAAGGGCGACAGCACGAGCAACTTGCATATCACTAAGATGCCTTATTTTACTTCTAATCAACGAAGATTGACAACTGAATTCATCTGTCATCTTTACTAGGTTTTCATACGTCAATTCAAAGCATACTTGATTTTTTTTTATTTTGTTTTGCGTTATTAATTTACATTTTTAAGTGTAATTTGGAAATAACTTAGAGTAGCAAATTTGTTTTAGTATTTTTTTATAGTTAAATATATGCCGTTGAAACATACCAAATTTGATTTGCCTAGAACAATTATTTAAAAAGTTACACGTTTTGAAAAAAGTGTTCTCCTAATTATTTTGAGAAGTGTATTATACTAGAGTGTACAAAAAAATTCGAGATTTATTCTTGAAAAAATGTTATACAAATATAATTCTTATTAATTTAAATTAAAGTAAGTATGTGAATAAAAATGAATACGAATAATGTTTTAAGATTTAATTAATAACTAATTACAGCAATAAATCAGTTGTGGGGTTCGAGAGTATGTAAACCTTCAATTCCGATATTTTGATTGGTGGATTTACTTAGTATTTTATGGAAAAAGACAGTAACAAGAATAAAAGTGATCTGGCGTCTAAGGTCAAAGCCAGGCAAAAATTTATTTCTTCAAAAATGTAATTTTAAATTCTAGAGAAAGCTGCAAGTTCCATTAAAATTAATACATTGACTTTCAAGAATTTGTGTATTTAAATACATTGCTTAAAACATATTTAAAACGATTTTTTTTAAACACGACCCAATATTTTGGATAATATAATTTTTAAAAGAAAAAGAATATGTATCTTAATATATAAAGTTCATTAAATTATAAATATATTCTTACATTATGATATAACAAACATATTTCTGACTCAATTAAATTCCATGAGAGCAGAAGTAGAATTCTTCCAGATTTCCAGTTCCTTAGAATGAGTAAAATAATTTGTCGTTGGTATATGATCTTATAAAAAATTTAGCTGTTCAATCCCAAGATTTGTCAAGCAAATATTCGAGAAAAAAGTCACAGCGTAACGTTAAATCCAATCATAAACAGATATAGATAGAAACATCCGCATTTAAAATGGAAATAGGAAAATTCAAACATACAAACACAAATAAACCAAACAAAGAAGTAATCGATGCACTTGACACTCCACGTCAATGCTCGGAATCCAATAAAAATTCATTTTTGAATAAAATATTAATTTCCGACGAAGGAAATATTGTAACCAAACAGAAAATATTGCTCTTAGCTGATAGCCATGGTCGAAAAATGTCAAATCTGATGAGGGATAAATTTCTGGGTTACACAACAGGTTTAATAACTAAGCCGATGCAATGTCGGAGAAAATTGACACGATATGTGGGCTCTATTAGGAGGGTATACTTCCATAGATTATATAATATTTTTCACGGATACTAATGACATTGCATAGAATGACAGTAAATTTAGTAAATTTGAACATCATTTTCATTGTTATCATACACAAACGTTATTTTTGTGGCAATACTTTACAGTGAAGATCATGACAGCGCATATATAAAAAAATAATTGCCATTGCTAATTAGCGAGACGTAGACGCGTTTCGATTTACTTGAATCTGATCGGCACTGATATCTTATCGTATATATACGATAAGATATGATTGTCGTTGCGAAGTGTACGGCGTGCTGATAAGATTCAAGTATTGAAACGCGCCCACGTCTCACTAATTCGCAATAGCAATTAGTTTTTCAAATTAATTTAACGACAATATTCTAAGGGTTGGTTTCATAAAGGAATGTTACATGCATTATTGGTAAGCAATGAGTTAAATTTAACAAATGTTTAATTTTAAAAGATGCTTTATAAACTTAACTAACACAATTTAGCAGCGTGGTATGTAACTGTTTGTTAAATTCATTTTGGTGTGTTTTGTATGTAGGTTGGTATTGATTTGCTATTGATGGCAACTATTGGCAATCACATATTCTAACTTTACTTCATACGTAAATGTCATTTGTCATTCTACCGTTATTACTAACTTGTGTTTATTTCTTTTAATAAGTAAGTAAATAAGTAAGTGTTTTATAATAATTTACAAATATTGGTTTTTCTGGAAGATATATGTACTTTCATTTTGTGAAGATGAAACGTCACCTTTAACCGCCTTTAAGGATCCTCGATAGTGCATCTGTGAATAGTTGAAAAATAGCAGATTTTTGATGCAAGATATTTTTGTTGATTTTAAATTTGGAGAAAACCTTTCATCGTCTACTTATGAAGAATTTAGTAATCTACCCCGCTGAATAATCAAACTTAGAAAAAAAATATCTGATTAAAGAAAATTAATAAATATTTCAAAATATTTAAAAGGAGTTTTATGAAAAATCCTTTGCAACAGATTTGTTTGCTATAGTTCACGTTAAAAATTGAAGAAAAAGCTACCCCGCTCTGCACTTATTTTTCGTTCAACTATCCTTTACTTTGTTTTAAATGAATATAAAATAAATTAAAATTAGGCAACCCACATTACAGTGAATGTTATTCTGGTGAAAATCTTTCCCACAATTACAAATGTGTAAATATTTGATCATATATGAATTTTTATTCGCTTAGATAGATGAGTTTTTATTTCAAATATTTATTATACATTGGGTTGGGTTGGGTTGACTTCTTCTTCTTCTTCTTATTCTTCGAGAAGAACTTTGAGATCTGTTAATGACAAAGGCTGTCTTAATTTAGTTGGTTAATCACTACTAAAATTTAAAATATTTGATAAGTACGAAATACATATGCACTGATCTCTTTCTGGGATCCCCTGGCTAGTATGTTGTGATTCTAGTATGTACCTATATTCCCTTAATTAAATTACTTTGTATAGGAATTGCTCGATTCCTATTTCTACCTATATTTATTTTTATCATTACTTACTTGTCCTTAGTTACTGTTAGGTTTCTAGGTATATACTGTTTTGCAAAAACGTCTCCATTCTTTTCTCTCCAGTGCTGTGTTTCTGGCTTTATTCCACCTACAGCTTCGGCCTTCAAGGGTTTGTGTAACTTCCGGGTTCCACTTGCTAAGAGGCTTTGCACTTCTTCTTGCCTTTCAAAATTCGCTAAAACGATTATTGTCCATCACCATAAGAAGATACTCAAATCAGATTAGTTGCCATTCTTTCGTTTTTGTTGTTATGTGTGTTTCAATGAGTCTTCTTCTGTTAACCTCATTTCGTATTTTGCCATACCTGGTGACTGCCTCCATTCTCTTCAGTATCCACATCCATCACAGTTATTTTGTATTTTATTCTTTCATTTATCACCAATGACATGCTTCTGTATAATAGAGATGATATAAAGACTGTCTTATTTTTTGCTTTTGTCTATTTAGAAACTTCTCTTTTGTTTGAGACCATGTTTCATAAGGCATGATACCTTCTTACGGTCGTAATTATATTGTCTGTTGTCCTTCTATAGATTCTCTTGCTGTCTTGCTCCAAGGTATTTTAATTCCTTTGTAACCGTTATTTTCTTACCTCCAATTGTTAGCTGCATTTCATTGTCTTCACAGATCTCTACTGACCTTTTAAATTAATTTGCTTTTGTGGCCGCTGCGATTGGCTTATTTACTTATAGAATTTTCTTTACCACCATTGACTGGTTCATTGGCAATCCAACATCATCCTTGACTATCATAAACATAAAATGCTCTTGTATATCTGTTACCTGTCCTTATTGTTGTGCTGGTTTTATACAAATTTTTGCTTATCAAACTGTGATCTTCTTGGAGCTTTGTATCTTCTGGAGATGCCCAAATTCGACTTCACACAGACCCTTTATATTGCCTTTGAAAGATATTAATCCGACATGTTGCTTAAAGCAAATTTTGTTTGATATATTTCATTTCCACCATCTTGTATATAATGATTATCGTAAGCTTTTACGACCGGTGTTTTTAATTAAATGAATTTCTTGAGTGGTTTATTGTTTGTTTGTTTTTTTCTTGACGTTTTAATAGATAAACGAATAAAAGCCTCTAATTTTTAAAATTATAAAATTTTTATTTTGGGCATTCAGAGTATTCGCATTCTTCTTTCCTTTCCTTTGTTACTAACTTACCCACCTTGCGTTTAAATTAGACACGTTCCGAGTCGTCAAAGAGCCCTTAATATATTCTTTTCTTATTCAATTTATTTAGTTCAGGAATCAATAAAATTACTTACGATTTTCTCGACGTTATATTGGAAAACTTTCCCAAAAACTCGTGGAAGATGCTTTACATTTTAAGTTTTTTTTCTTCTTCTTCCTTTCTGAGGGAATTTTATATGATATGTTCGATTTTTAGTTAAAAGTTTTAAAAGTATTACTGCTTTGTGTAGGCGATAAAAGAAATCTTCTCTAAGGTCTTATTGAAAAAATGCGAATAAATCGCATGGCATTATGTCTCCCAATTGTATTACCCTCCGTGTGAATATGTGCTGTAAAAACTCCAAGAGTAAAGGAACTCACATTAACTTGGATTTCATAATCTTTTTTCATGAAGTTTCTTTCTGAATATAAATGTAAATCCCATATTATTATTAAAGTTATACTCTCATACCTCGGTATTCTTTGGTAATTCGTTCGAGTACTTGCGCCATTTAAGAGTTACTACCAAGGTTTGAATTTTAAATAAAAATTCAAAATGTCTATATTTGTTGGACTTTGTTATTCATAAGTCAGAATATTCAGAATGTAAAATTATTATTATTATTACAAATTAAGATATATTATTGAAATATTTAAACCATTTATTATTAAAAAACAATGGTTGGTTTGTTAGTATTCGGGTGTTTTTTCCTATACTCTTTCACCAACAAAACCAAATATTGCTTTTGTTCTCCATTGGTTGAAATCAATTTATTATAGATGTCCATTAAAACAACTCAATGCTCAGCTATATCACTCACTACTCGCATAAAATGAACGATTTGTTTGCAGGCACAAAATCAGCGTCATGGTTCGAAGTTTTCACATCTTTATTAAAAAAAATTGATGAGATACCCAGGATCTGATAGAATCGTAAAGAGTTGCTACTCACGAAGTTTTCAATATTTTTTTCGTGGATGTGTTTGACATCAATTGTTTTTTTCTTTTTGGACAAGCTTCTATGCCTTTGATTTTTAATGCATCTTGAACTGAAAGTTCGTCGTCGAAAAATGCAAAAGAAACCAGCTCTTCCGACAAATACCACAAACGGACCAGTATTTTTTTCAGGGCAACAGTAGCCATTTTTCGGTTAATTCTTTCAAATGCTGTAAGGTCTTTCAATAATTGTAAGTCGCTTCTTGGTGCTGACTATCCGGTAGACGCTTGAAACCAATATTATCACTGTGAAAATTCATATTTCTCTCACGGATTTCTTGTCCTTTTTTGTTAATTTAAACTGATGTCTAAATAGAAAAATTTTCAAGCAGTACATGGCTTTTGCCATTCATCTAGTTCGGTGTAGACCAGCAGGTCTTTTAAATGAAACGCCTTTTTCGGGAACTCCTCCCAAGACAAGGTTCTATTCTTTTTAACAGCAGTTACTAGAACTCCTGGTAAATATTTGATCTTTTTTGTGTAAACATTCTATTGACATCTAATAGAATCAAAAAGCACAAATAAATCAAAGAGAAAATTCAACATTTTCAAAATCTTAAGTTCAATATTTTCAACCTCGTTTTTGACAATTTGAACATTATGTTACTTAGAACCTTGTAATATTGCGCGAGCGATTTGCTACTTCCCTAATTTTTTACCATTATCGAAATCATCTTTCTCAGAATTTTGTACATCAAGATATTTTAGTCAAATTCATACCATTCCTTATATATAGCTCCGATTTCTTTTTTTACGTCTTGTTACTATTCTTGACTGTACTTTGGGGTTACTGCTATCCTTCTTGTGTTTGGTGAAAATAAGGCACATGATTACTGCTTAGAATGCTCTAAAAGCATAAAGAGAATAGTAGGTACTCTAGTTTCATCCTGATATTAAATGCGATTAGTACTCAATTTTTCAAATTCCGGTATCGTCAAGTACTTAGGTATTATTGTAAAGTATATGAAAAGAACGAATTTCTCATTTTATGAGTATTTATATTGATTTGCAGGCATTCTCCTACTTTCATAATCTTTCTGGCTGATGATCGGAATCTAATCTACGGAGGTTGCTTTTTTTTTTATTAGAAATTCCCTGAAACAATAATTGTGATAAAGTGTTTACAATTATATAGGTAAAGGATGAATAACGGATTAAGCACAGGAAGAAAATCATTAGAAGTATTTCAAATTTGCTGGTCATCACTGGCAATGGATGAATTTAAAGTTTTAGCTTTTGTGTTAAACGTTAAGGAAATATGTTGTATCCATTAAACAAACAGTTTTGCATAAAATGTATTAAGTAACTGAAAAAATAAAACTGTTGACTATCCCTACACACTTTTTGATCCAGAACTACATTCTCTAAAAGATCATGTCTATTTTGGGGTAAATGACATAACCTTCAAATATGTAACTAACAATAGACACTTGACAACAGCTAAAGTATTGAGAAACGATGACGTACATTGCCGGATAAAAAGTCAAAACTCTAAATATATAATCGAAATTTTTTATCTCACAATTTACATCATCGTTTGTTATTTTTTTAGCCGTCGGCAAGTTTTCACTTTTTGACAAAAGCCACTCGTAATATTATTTAAAGGTTATGTCATTATGTGTGCCATAAATTGCAAAACATGTAGTTCATGTTGTAGTTCTTAAAGATGGAATTTTTTTTTGATGAAACTCATTAACCATTTTTAATTAAAAGTTTTTAGTACGGAATCTGTAATATCTGTAATATTCTATTACTTTTAGATAAAATCTCTGCCTTAAATTTCTGTCTATTTAATGTAGGAATATTTTATATTAGTAATGGTTTTATTTTATCGTAAAAAAAGTTACTGTCATTATAAAGAAGTATAAATACAAATGAATAAACTTGGGAGTACGATACATCTCATAAATCATATTACGGATGGCACATTGAGATGTATTGTCGATATTTATTATAGGTTTGGAAATTCTCTTGTCTTTTTGGGTGAGAATACGGGTACATTGTCTTTCAAGACTTTTCAAATACACCTCATCGTTATTAAGTTATAAATAGGGTGCGGACATGACCGGTTTAAACTACGACGAAGTTACAACGGAGCAAAGAAATATTGTAAACTACACACGCTTACTGAATAGCACTAATTTATATGGTGAACTGCAACATATGTTTACGCCCGACAAGTGCCCGAGAATGAGAGCAAAAAATGCCCATAAAATAAGGAATTTATGAGTAAAATCCTTTATACATCGGCGTATATAGGAGTCTGAGGGGTTTTTAAAGTATATTATATTTACCTTATATTTCGCAAGAGAAACAATGTAAATATGTATATACTTACTGTTATTTAGTTTCAATAACATACGCGTACATTTCTAGTTATGATTTATTTAGATCTAGAACAATGTTTATGTTACTTTTTCTGATATCAAAATGAATTGTCAGTGATTCCGAAATTCATTATAAAGTCTGTAAAATATCATTACAGAATGCCAAAATATTGCACGTTCCTCACTTAGCTTTGCTAAAACAAACACAGAAATAGTTTTTATGCAGAGAATTTCGATAGTTTACAAAATTTCGTTACATGTTTAAATGACGATGTTCGAAGTATTTCTGAGTGCAAGGAACTAACACAAATCCCAAATTTAAAAAATCAGTCGTTATTCTTTCAGGAACACGTTGCAAATTTACCTAAACTAATCACATATTTTGAAAATCGAATCTCAAATTAAAAAATGGATTAACCACATTAGATGTGGCTATCAATAATTTCAAAAGTATTCCAAGTGACTTCGGATGTGGCCTTCGGCAGAAGTTAGACGCAGTTTTTAATAGAAATCCAGATTTAATAACATTGCGGCAATTGTGTATGCTAAATACACTGAAATAAAGAATATTTCCAGTACGCATCTATAACCAATTGCGATATAGAAAGGACGTTTTCTATCTACAATCTTAATTCAAAGAGAGCAAGTCTTACAGAAGAGAAAATGAGCAGATAATAAGGTATTTTGTATTTTATAGATCACCAGTCACTTGTTATCCAATTATATAAATAAAATTTAAACTTCTTTAATATAAAGAATATTTCCAGTACGCATCTATAACCAGTTGCGATGTAGAAAGGACGTTTTCTATCTACAATCTTAATTCAAAGAGAGCACTTACAGAAGAGAAAATGAACAGATAATAAGGTATTTTGTATTTTATAGATCACCAGTCATTTGTTATCCAATTATATAAATAAAATTAAAACTTCTTTAAAAATACATCCGACCCCTTAGCTACTGAAGCAATATCCTAGAATATGGCGGTTAAAGTTATATTTGAGTACTTTCCAAAAGTCCAAATTATATCTTTTGCTTTTTTTTTATTTAACAGGGGCGTTTACCTATGGAAAATTAAGGCATCGCCGTTTCGCGTCTTTTAAACTCATTTTGTAATTTTAGAATCTCAAATTTGGGTTAGTGATGCAAAAGGCATCAATTTATAATGTCAAGGCCAGTTTTTGTACTAATTTATTTTCTTAAAAAAGTTATGTGTCTTAGAAATAACCACGAAAATGCATGAATTTGATTAATGTCTACTAACTAAGGCATGTACACAAAAGAAAAAAAACGACCTCTACGCGCTAGCTGCACATTTGATGTACGATATAAAGAAAAAATCAAATTTATGTACTTATTTTAAAGATAAAAAACATTAAACAGTAAACCTTGTCACACACATTTCACACAAGATTTTACGCGTCGTCTATCCCCACTTTACGGTATCTCTACCGGTCCCAGCGAAGACGAAAATCTATCGGAATCGGTCGCTTATTGCAGACTTAAATGCGAGTGACAGTTTAATTACAAACTGTCACTGACAATAATATTCGAGTGTATAATAATATAACTGTTATGGGCAAACAAAAATTGGCTTATTATAAAACATCAACAGTTCCGTAAGTACTCATTCTTTATACATTGTTTCCCATCTATAGTACTCCTTAATCTATGAATACAACCGAAGCGCTGTGAAGGAAACCGAATATCGTGTAGATTCACTTACTCACACCCCCTTGCGTCTACCCGTCCCGCGAGTAATTTAAGTTGCATAAGTTTCTATTTGTTGGTAAACGCCCGTCTTAAGGTTTTTAGCATTTTTAGGATACCTATAACAAGTATAAAAGTCTAAAGTAACGAAGTTTCTTCTTGGTAGATAAATGTTAATTTTTAAACTTGATTGTTGATACCATTTGACATAACAACTCCCGACAACACAGTATTTTTTTTTGGTTTATCATCGCCATAAAGTATGAATGAAACACAACTAGCGGTATAATTAATATTAATGTCTATCAGGAAGTCATATTTGAAATTGTTTATTATTATACCATTAAGGTTTCTTTCAATATTGTCAAAAATATAATAATAATAATACTACATTTATAAAGTGACGTCAATAAAGGATTGTACACCTGGTACTTGATTAGGTACTGCTTTATTACTTTATTTTAATTCAATCAGTAAACAATTCTTACTCATTTAAATGAATGAAATTTCAGAACCACATAAAGTCGTCTTCCGAGGGCGTAAAATACTGGTGCTAAATTTAAAATTTTAATCTCTTCTGTGAATAGACTATTATTTGAATATACGGATCGTGAATTAAATAAAGATAAATGTCAGGCACATTGAAATAATTTTTAGTTTTCAATGTAGCATGTGTTACTGAACTACTTCTCATTTAGTTTTGGCATTTTCTAATTTATCATGCTACCTGAGTTCAAGCAGGATACTATTCCTCATTATAAAGTTCATTATCTTGAGTAGCATATTTTGCACGGCGTGTATCTGATAAATGTGTGTGTTAAGGATTACGCGATGAAATGATTATGTAAACAAGTTTAATTATGACAACCGAGTAAAAGAGGCTGTGATAATTAATTTTATGTACGCATAGTATACATAAATCTCATTAAATGTTCATATCCTGAACAACGAGAAAATTATTTGGCTGACAGTGGCATACATATCCTGTTATCATATACGTATGTTGAGAAAGGTCCCGAATATTAAAATTGAATGAAATTTAACATTCTAGAGTTTGTTAATCATCGGGGATTCATTTTTATATATAAATAATACTATTTTGCATAACATGAATGTTCAATACTTACATATACAGATTTATACAGGCCATTTAGGCCCACAGCTCTATTATGTATTTCCATCTTGCATTGTTGTTGGCATTGAATTTCTCGTTGTAAATAATAGGGATACAGAAGTTGGTCACGAAGTGTCCTCCAAGCAGCTATGTGATCAACATTCAACATTTCCGCCAAGTGTCTATTGCTAATATTGGAATGAATGAATGAAAGTCATGTCTGCTCTTTCACGATATGTATAATAAATATCTCTGAAAGAAAAACATATTATTAAACACTTATTTTACCTATATCTTAATAAATGTGCGTTTGCGGACATATGTTGATAGGAACTTTTTTTCATGTTTTTTATGTGGAGAGCTTGCTGCCACAGTTTGTCCCCTTACTTTTGTTACACCATGTATGTATGTTCTTCTCTCATACCCATCCAATGTTATCCTTCCTTCGAAAATTCTTCCTGATATTGTCAGTTCCTTTCTTGTGTTATTTTCATCATATGTTGGAATTGGTCGAGGCACTGTTTCATAGAAATGGATTTTGCTTTTATGACTAGGGTGCTTTGATATCATTAGATAGTTTAGAGTTCTGGCGCTTTTATTCACCCTTATTACTTGCATCTATTTCTCTGTCATTACAGTTACAAGTAACTCTGACATAAAAATATTCAAACTTGTTGACTTCTTCAACTTCATTTCGCCCTAGTTAGTGGTTATATTCGTATTGGTTATTTTGTTTTCTTCTTGGTTTGTTGCAAACTCATTTTGAACGCAGCTTCTACTATTTTCTTTTTTATATCTCGTAGCACCTTCTTATTTCTAACCATTATCGCAACGTCATCCGCATATGCTCTAATTTGATGTCTTCTATACATTATGACTTTTTTTTCTTGGGATCACTAAATATTTTTCCTAGGCTATATAAACAGCAAGGCGGGGACAGAGTATTTTTGTTTTAGCCCCGTTCTAACGTTCAAGCCTTTCGTTCTTTGGCGTTTTATTTTTACATTACTTGTTGCTTTTGCATAATTTAGTAGTCTTGCTAACTTACGGGTCAGTTCGACCTATTCCATAATTTTCATTAACTTACTTCTTATTGAATCGCATGCCTTTGTGATGTCTACCACAATACCACTACTGGAATATTGTATAACAATTTAGACTTCTGTTCGTAAGTGTGTTTTTTTAATTTTATATTTGGCTTGCCTACAGTTGGAAGAGTTTTTCCATCTTCCTCAAAATTTTTGTTTAGCACACTTGTTCATGGTTTTTTTTGTATTGGTCTTTGCAATGAAAAAAGAAGAATCACATATTATGAAAGCGTTTGACGAGGCTTGCACTAGATTCCTCAAAATAATAAGAAAATGAGATAATATTACAAAAAGATAGTTATATAAGTAAAGAAAAAAAGAGCACGTGTTGACGCTATACCTAAAATTCAAAATCTGAAAAGTTAAAAGTTATTTGCAATAGGGACAATTCCACAAAAAAAAAAGGGTTTAGCAATTAATAATCCACTAAAATCACAGGTGCTTCTGTATCAGACAAAATGGACGTCGTCGAACAAATCTGATATCAGTCAAAATACCCCACAATAAAATAACAACGACTTACATCCAGTAAAATCGCCGACAATAAACCATACAACAATAAATCTATTATGATCTTAAGCACTGATCACTGAAATTTAAAGCATAGACAAATTTGACTTTTACCACTAGTCAAAAATGAAAGTTAAGTGAACGATCACACTAAATTCACTGGAGAAGATAGCAACATACGTATTGGTATTTGCGCATTTTAAGTACATGTATCAAAAATTAGAATAAAACTAAGAAACATGACGAAATACGTATAGAAATCTTCTAGAATTTAAACTAGAATTTTAGGAAAAAAATTAATTAAGTTTATTCTAAATACTAAATTTTTAATTAGTCTTCCGAACAAAAGAAAGAGTGTAACTACAACTACTAACGGGTGGCAATAGGTACATTGAAAAGAGATTAATTATGAATAATTTTAAAATTAAGGCCCAAATTCAAAAATACACACTATCAAAGTTTTGCAAAATACTAATAAGAAATCAAGCAATATTCTAACACTAATATATGCCATAACAAACCCATATTAGTCAATAGAAAAAATATATTATAAAGCATAAGTAAATACGGCAACCAATAATGCACACACTATACAGCATGCACCATAAGAGATGATCCAAAGAATCTAATGAAACTGAAGATTATTTTATGGTTCTTGATACAGTTTGAAGTATCTCAAATGCTACTTACTGTGTCTTATCTTTTTAGAAATGTACAAGCAAGTTATCCTAGGAGGCAAGTAATAAATCCATTACAATCGAGGTTTTGTTTATTACTCTGTCAATTTTTTGAAAAATGATAAACTTTGACCGGACGAACAGTGTATGTTGTTAATTTGATAAATACCTGAGGCTAAAATTGTGATTGATTAAGTATTATTATTACTATTAGAAAAGTATATTAATATCGGAACATATATTTCATGCTTTTTGTGAGAATACTCTGTATATCGTACAATACAGAGAAAAAGCAAAATTAAAATCAATAACACTTCAAAAGCTAATCATTATATCCCCTTTTATTACATCCACCATCCACGAGTTGAAAGAATGAAGAACAATATGCAACCATGCGAACATAGTGAAAAATATTAATTCACTCTCTCGACTAGAGATTCGATCCCGTTAATATCTAGCGATGCCAGTAATGAAGATATTGACATTACAGTAACCGAGCCGTAATATCTCATAAGGAAATATTGGTCGGTCGTCTATCTACCACCCATTGTCGTTTATTGTGCTCCATGAGCTGCAGAATCACGAATGTCGAACGTAATTCTCCGTGCCCACTATTGTGTAAACTCATGTGCAATCACTTAAATGCAATTTCGATTCCACCACAATGGATATTACTACTTATAATAATTGATACGGTCAAGGGTTGCCAACCTCGATGGTTGATTGTATTTGGTCAATGATTTGTATTTACTACTTTGTCGTAAAGTCTATGAACACAAATCAAATCATGAAATGAAAAGCATTTATTAGTACCAATATCTATTAACGAAAACCATTTTCTCCAACGAAAAACAAAAAGTTACGTTTTTGAAGCGATTGCAATTCATAATAAAAAAATTAACGGATATATAAGGAAAAAAATAATGTAATAAATAGGAACAGCATAATATTTGAAATTGTGTGAATGAAAATTTATTTTACTCTATATTTAGGACTTAACTTCTGCACTAATAAAAATTTGCATTTGTTAATATCATTTCTTTGAGATACATATTATTTTTTGATACTCACAATTTATCCAAATAATTGGGCGACTAATACATGTGGTTATCTCGCAAACGTTCTGTCTATACTTGTATTTCTGTTTTTCCTAAAACACAGGTCCACTAAAAAAATTTTTACAAAAATAAATTAGCTTTGATAACTAGTACTTCTGATTTATTTTTCTTCTTCTTTACGACTATCCCATTACCCCCCTAAGGATCTGACTCCTTTAATGAATCCATTATTTTTTTCCATTTCTCACGGTCACTTACTATTATCTTCGTCTGTCTTAGTGTGTTTTCCCTCTCCTTTCTCCTATCTCCTCAATTCCCTTCCACCAAGTCTATGTCGGTCTTCCTCTCTTTCTCCTTCTTTTTCTTTAGTTTCTAGTATTTGTCTTGTAAGTCTATTGGGGTCCATCTTCATCACGTAACCTAACCAGTTGAATTGTCTCCATTCTAGCATCAGTGATTTTGACTCCTTTATTATTTTTCTTATATCCTCATTTATTACTTTGTGATACTTTTTCTTTCCTGCAATTCTTCTCACATCTGCGTTTGTCCTAATATTGTCTTTTCGATTTTGGGGCTCACAATTTGGTCTGTCCAAACATCTGTTGTTTCTTAAATATTTCTATGTGTCTTGGAAATTAGCAGAATATCATATGCATTTAATTACTTCTCCTTCCATCTTGTCAAATGCTGCTTTTATATCAATGTACACTGCATATAATTTCTTTCCTGTTTCCTGAGCCCTTTCTATTAAAATTTTCACCATGCTTATGTTGTCATTTGCTGATCTCTGTGCTCTAAATTTCGCTTGCTAATCTTCTAATTTACTTGAGGACAAGATTAATTTCCCAAACCTTGGGTATTGATTTCTCATCCCATGCTTTTTGGTATATTTTGAGCATCACTCTTTTTCCTTCATTTCCCATTCAAGATAGCATTTCTAGCTAGACCTTGTCTCACATCCTGCTTTTCCTGTCTTTATATTCGATAGTGCCTCTTCAAGTTCTTGCATGGGTACTTATTTCCTCCATTCTAATCCCACTGTATTCCCTTTTTCTAATTGTTTCTTCTTGAGTCTCTCGTTTTCGTCTATGGTTATTTCATCTTCTCTAATTCCAAAAACTATGTTATTAATTTTTCCTTATCACTTATAGTTTTGTTAAAAAACCATTCTATCTTTTAAAAAAATATCTCAAATTATAATGTCTTGGCATCTTACTTTTTTGTTTATTAATGTTGAAATACATCATTTATATTTTGGTCTTAGCTCTATGATTACAATGATAAACGATTATATTGCAAAGGCTACAAGTCCTCAGTAGGGTTCCTACTTTTCTTTGAAACCTCTATTTACGTTTTCTTCTTTTAGAGTTGGTACAGAAAATCTTCCTTGATGTCGCTTTAACACCCCCTCTATTTATAGGTAAAATCTTTTATATTGATACTTGCTAACTGCACCTAATCTTTCAGGTTAGTAGACTCGCCTGTCTACTTCCACAAGATAGTTTCAGCAACTGACCGTATTACTTGCCATCAGGGGTAAGTCACCAACATGCTTCACTGTTTATGTAATATTTGTCTTGAACGAATTTTTCCTCTTCTACAGCTCTGACGCATACATTATATTATCCTCATGCCTTACTCCTTTGTTTATTTGCATCTTATTCTTGTATCCTCTTTTTGTTGTCACTCTTGTCTGGAATATTTTTGCTGTCATTTTTCTTAGTCGGACAAGGTCTTTCATACATCTACTTTATGCTATGTTTAGTGAGCAAAAAGTAGGAAACTTCAAGTTTGATAAAGGAACCTTGTCAAACATCTGAGGATGTTAATAAGTGTAGAAAGGCAGACACTTAATGAGAAAATAAAGCAGTAATTATAGTATAAGGTTGAAAATTTGAGGATATATGTCATAATAATTACTAAACTTAGGATATATAAAACAGCAATAAGGCCAGCAGAATGTGCAGCAGAGACAATGTTTTTAACAAACACAGACAAGGAAGCTTTAAGAATCGTGGACTCGAACCATGTTCTTAATAAACCAACAAATTCTGCGAAAAGATGAAGATGTAATCAAAAGTGTTAATGCAAAAAATACCAAAGAAGAATTGATGGTCTGATACGGTAAAAGTACGAAGTCAGGTATGGTGAGAAAACCAAGGAATACAAAAATGTATACAGGATGGATAGGCGGGGCACAGAACAATACAGCAGAGGAAAACAAAGCTGAGATACATTAAGAGCATTTGCTGTCGTGGTTTAGCGGCTGTCACTGAACCTACACAATATAGGAACTAACACTTCGATCATACATATATTATCTTTATTGATTAATGAAAAATTTAACACAATAAAATCTATTATATTCTGATATATATACAGCATGTGTCAATTTTCTTTAGCCATAGGCGATTAATCCATACAGTACGTGGCAACATAGTACCCCTTCTTTCCTTTCCAATGCCAGCACGACCGATGCATGCTCGTAAATACAAGTTAGCGTGGTTAGCTGTAACTATTCGACCACCGGCTTGGGTGTTTGTAATGCGTTCAGAAATAATATTTACGAGTTGCAAGGATTTGTTTTTCTTTTTCCTTTCAGTAAATGCAGAGAATTATTAAGCTGCATTCACGCTGCATGACACAAACAAAAGCGTAATTTTAATAAAATTAAAAATAAGGTAAATAAAAAACGATTCTGAAAATAATAATAAACTACTAGATCAGGAGATCGCGGCGGCCATTTGATGTTTCCCGTTCTAGTAATAAGACGGCTTTTATTGCAGGCTAGATCGCAACGTGTTGGCAGCTAAACATTGAATGTAAAATCTGGTGAAGAGAAGTGGGAAGATCGGAGAAAATCGTTGTGATGTCGATTGTTGCCGGGATTGGTGACGGACAGTAATGGTGCCACGTTGCCACGTATTACTTGTATACGTATAAATCGCACGTAAACATTGAATCCCTATACCTAATGAAAATTGACACATACGGTATATTGCCTATATTAACTATTTATACAGCTTGTATTCGTTTATGTGCTAATTTAATACTTTGTTTTTTTATTGGAGATATGCTGGTATTTTTGTTTGCACTGTACTGTACTTTATTATTGTTTTGTCCTGTAAATGGATTCTGTCTGTTGGACAATAAAGTTTATATTATTATTATTATTATTATTATTATTATTATTATTATTATTACCAAATATTTTTTGACAAATAAATTCAATAAAATATTACACAGTGCTGACAAAATTTTAATTGGTACAATCTCGACAACATCGCAGGTCCAAAAATGAAGCATAATAGCCCTTATAATTATTGAGTGGTAACCTACTGCCAAGTTTTAAATTTTTGTACGGTCCTTGACTGCATTGTTGTATTTCTTTGATTTGAATTAGTTCTGAAACATTTCTAGTCTTATTATTTTCTTCTTTGCAAATAACATGCAGAGGGCAATCAATAATTAATCTCAAGACTGATCCAATAATAGGTTTGTTCAAACCTCCAGTTCTGAACGATTTTAGAACTAGTGCGCATGTCATTTAAAAAAAAACTGTTCAGACCATGCAGTTCTGGAACTACAAATTCTGAGAACTAGTAGTTCAGTGTTCGGTCTTTCAGAACGCGTAATTGAAGAACCGTTCTGAATTACGAGTTGTGAAGAACCGAACAATGAACTTTGTCTTTTTTTAAATGACATGCGCACTAGTTCTAGAACTGTTCTGAACTGGAGGTTTGAACAAACCTAATAATTCCGAACCCTTCTTTTCTTAAACTATTTGTTTTGTTGTAGTTCGTTACAAGTTTTTTTTTTTTAGCATTCCTGAACAAAGTGGTGTTTCGAAAACGATCAGAACTTGGAATACATCAATCAGTATGACGTACTGAAATTATAAAACTTGCAATTTTCGGATATACCTACAAGCAAACCGAATAAAGTTTATTATCTTCTACTATATGATAGAATTCCATATTTTGATTGTAATTTTTATTTTATTGTAATAGGTTTATTAAAAATTTTCATCATTATGAAAATGATAATGATCAGTTGTTAAAAGAAAACTATTATTGTTTAATTTTTATTATTCTTTCGCTTTCATTTCATTTATTCCTTGTTATTAATATTTTAATATTTTTACATTAAGAAATAAGTAAAAAAAAACTAGTTAGTTTTTTTCTATCCATGTTCAATAAATATCATAATTAGCTCTTACATTGTTTAATCTAAAAACAGGTATTCTTTCGCAATTTTTTTGCCTTGTACGAATTGGACTGTTCCAAGAAAGCTTATTTATTCTTTTCAAGAATTTATGAGTGCTGTAAAAGTTAAAAAACAGCAACACGGGCAAGGGATTCAACGGTCCCCAAGATAATTTTGTATTATCCTGGTACGTTCTTATGAATATTATTATACAAAGAAAAAATGCAAATATATATTGTTTAATAATGGTGAAATAGATTCTACATTATTTATGGTAATTAATATTGTATACAACATCATACAATATATTTATAGAAAAAATGAAAGTTAGAACCCATCAATTAATTAAAAAGACTTATAAACCATTATTAAGTTAATGTGTGCAATTCTGACAGAGAATATTAATAAATGATAAAATACATATCATCTTAGATATTGCAGTACAAAAGAATTGACTGATTTAAGGAGTAAATATTGTTTATTATATTTGGCTAGATATGCGTATATTTCGTAGCTGTAGCTCATATGTGAAAGCTTTGCAGCAATACTAATTGAAAACAAAGAGGTGTGGCCACCACACGGCTTTCTTATACGTATGAGCGTTCCAAACTATGCAATTTTAAGAACTTTTTTATACAAAAATTATTCAAAATCCTATTCTAAATACTTCCATTTTCTTAATAAATCCCTATAGAATGCATACTTTGCAAGATATTCGAAAAAAATTGCTACTCCCTAAGAGTAAAAGTGTTACTTCTGGTCCGAATTTTGAAATTTCATGTATATAAAAAATATTGCAAATCCAGCTCTAAACATTTTTGTACTCTTGATAAATATATATAGAATGCATAATTTAGGATATATTGGCAAAAAATTGTTATTCGGTAAGAGTAAAAGTGGTACTGTCGGTTCGAATTACTTGTATACCCGTAACACATGCCTGTCTAAAAAGCATGACTTGCGAAATATTAACAAAAACTGATTTTCGATAGGAGTAAAAGACCTACTTCCGGTAATAATTGCGAAAAACTTTTAAATAAAATTACTCTCAATTTTAATTCTAAGTATATATGAATTCTTTATAAATGTCTTTAAACTTAGTAATTGACGAAATATTGGCAAAATTCGATTTTTTCACTGAAACTACCACTTCCGGTCTACCGATTTTACTGAAAAACTAATCAGATCTCAAGAGGGAGATTGTACACGTAAATACAAAATTTGGAATTGATATCTACAGAGGTTTGACCGCTATCGTGGTCAGAGAGAGAGAGAGAGAGAGAGAGAGAGAGAGAGAGAGAGAGGGGGGGGAGAGAGAGAGAGAGAGAGAGAGAGGGAGAGAGAGAGGGAGAGAGAGAGAGAGGGAGAGAGAGAGAGAGGGAGAGAGAGAGAGAGAGAGTTTGTTCAAAAACCAGTTTTTTGGTATCAGGGGACTTCAAAACGTGCAAAAATTTCGAGGTCGAAAATTTTCGTCATCACAATACTTCCTCATACTACGTATAAGAAAGTAAAAAGCTAACATACCTGTTTAGCCCACCCACCTGACGTTACACCTTTCACTCGGCTCAGTTCGAGATGGTCGGATCGAAACAGGTAAAGCAAAATAAGGCGTCACACACAAGCTTTTTGCTGTCGAGGGAGATCGGGTGTGAGACCGATAGTTGTATAGAAGTGAAATTTAGTAGGTTGTAATTAACAATGAAATATATTTATAAAGTAAAAACAAATTAAGTGGTTAACATATGATAACATTAAAATATAAATTAGTTTAGCAAAAAGAGGATGGTAAAATAATCATATAAATCTAAATTTTACACTAAAAACCAGTAATAAATATCTGAAATAAAATGCAAAAGCAAAAATCCTTTACCACAAAACATATATAAAAAATCTATATACGTATTTCGGCAACTCAGTTGCCATATTCATTAAAAATCTGTATAAAAACAAAAAAGAGTGTTAAACGTAGTATTTTTGGTTAAGAGGCTACATCAGTCCGACTATGTGATCCGTTCTTGTTGAACAATTTCTTAGAGTTATTATTAATTTAAATTAAAAAAGGGTTTTATAAAAAAGAATGGAAAATAAATAAAGAATAAGGCAATGTTATTTTCGAAAATTTTAGTTAAAAAAAGTATTTTTTAATTCTAAATGAAAATAGTTGCGGCAATGTAATTTACATTGCCAGAAAGTGCATTTTTTTCTAGGATTTTTCGCATGTTCTAATTTTTTTTTTATTGTGACATTTCTTCATAAAATGTTTATAAAGTTTTTATTAAAAAGCACACCGTGCGCTGGCGCCCCCCATGCGGTGAGTCGATACACTAGTATGATTTAAGGGGAAGTTCTCAATTAAGGGGAGGTGTTTAAAATGCGTGTGCCTTTTAGAGAATGCACGTACACGACCCGATGTCTGGTCAACTAGATAGCAAATAAACTTGGGATATTTGTCTGGGGCATTTACATTTATTGCAGGAAAATATTTATGGGTCTACTTTATTCCAAATTTTTTTTTGCTCTTTCTCATTCATTCACTCATTCTTTTGGCTTGCATTTATTTAGTTTTATATAATTTGTAATTATTTTAATGATATTTGCCGGAATTAATTAGATAATAAATTTTATTCTGCAATAAATATATAGTTGTATTATTATTATGATTATTAATTATCTAAGTTGTATGTACTTCTTATTATTTCTTATCATAATTTGTATTTACTTTACATGTTGAGGCTTTTTAATAATATGAGGAATGTTTTAGAGAAAACTAAAATCTGACAAAAACAATTTTGTATTGCAACAGTGCCGGTGTTTCTTACAAAATGTAAAAATATTCAGATTCTCTAAGTAGCGCACGTTTTAAATTATTAAAAATTATATTCTTCACAATCGGCACTGATATTGTTAATTAGCAAAATTAAATTATAAAAATTTCAACGTCGGTAGATAGGAACATAGAGTTTTGCCGGATTCATCGTAATCATTGATTTGAAGCAAATTTTAATACTACAATTTACAACCGATTGTTATTCATATATTTTTTATTAATATTTCACATTTTTTTTTTTTCAGAAAAGCTTCTACGAACTTTTTATTACTTTCTAATACGTAGTATAAGGAAGTATTGTGATGATGAAAATTTTCGACCTCGAGATTTTTGCAGATGTCCACGTTTTAAGTCCCCTGATACCGAAAAAGTGGTTTTAAAAAAATGTCTGTGGTTGTCTCTCTCTCTCTCTCTCTCTGTGTGTGTGTGACCACGATAGCGGTCAAACCGCTGTAGATATCAATTCCAAATTTTGTATTTACGTGTATAATCTCCCTCTTGAGATCTGATTAGTTTTTCAGTAAAATCGGTAGACCGGAAGTAGCAGTTTACTTCAGTGAAAAATTCGAATTTTGCCAATAATTCGTCAATTACTAAGTTTAAACAAATTTATAAAGAATTTATATGTACTTAAAATTAAAATTGAGAACAATTTTATTTAAAAAGTTTTTCGAAATTCCTACCGGAAGTAGGTCTTTTACTCTTATCGAAAATCAGTTTTTTGCGAATATTTCGCAAGTCATGCTTTTTAGACAAGTACGTTACGGGTATAAAAGTATTTAAAATATAATTTTCAATACCTTTTGTATAAAAAAAGTTTCAAAATTCAGACCGGAAGTACCACTTTTACTCTTATCGAATAGCGATTTTTTGCAAATATATCATAAGTTATGCATTCTATATATATTTATCAAGAGTACAAAAGTATTTAGAACTGGATTTACAATATTTTTTGTATATATGAAATTTCAAAATTCGGACCGGAAGTAACACTTTTACTGTTAGCGAGTAGCACTTTTTTTCGAATATCTTGCAAAGTATGCATTCTATAGCGATTTATTAAGAGAATGAAAGTACTTAGAATAGGATTTTGAATAATTTTTGTAAAAAAAATTCTTAAAATTCTATAATTTGAAACGCTCATACGTATAAGAAAGTCGTGTGGTGGCCACACCTCATTTTTTATAAATAACCGCTATGTGGCATATAAAACGTCAACGCACTACTTTCCGCACTACTTTCCGCACTACCTTGGAGGTAGAAAGCAAAGCGCGCTTTTGTTCTCATGGTATCCCCAGTAGGCCTAAACTATGTTTTTTTTTGAAAAAAGATGTTCACAAAAACATAGAAAACGTAGAGGAATAAGCAAGTGGCCGTGTAGTCCCCTGGAAACTTTTCCAAGGCTATTATTTATGATGTTCCGTTTGTAGGTGCAATAAAAAGATTGATTAATTTCTTGACATCCGCGCGTTTGTCTAAACGTGTGACAGTCAGTATTAATTGTCCAGTCTTTGTGTATTACCTCATACCAAACACTCTTCGGAGTCTAGACTATGAAATAACATAAATCTTTCTTATATCTCCTATCTAAGAAAGATTTATGTTATTTCATAGTGTGGATCCGCAGTTCTATTACATCAAAACCGTGTCTCAACCGTGTCTCTTAAATACGAAAAGATATTGTTGCAAAAAACTATATCCAAAAGAGAAGTTATCTCCTCATTTTTTAAAAATCTAAATTCTGATGGTTGTTCCAGGTTGTTCTAGGTTTGTTCTCAATTGTTCCAAAGTATTTCAAAAAATAAATCATAATCGGTCGAGTAAATTGTAAAAAACAACTTTTACCGCCAGTGCCCCTTTTTTCGAAAATCGAAATTCTGGCAGTTATTCTAGGTTTGCTTTAAACTGTTCCAAAGTATTTCAAATAAAAAATAATAATTGGCTGAGTTAATAGGTAAAGGGATTTTCTTATAGCCCCTCTATTTGCGAAAATTCAAATTCTGACCGTTTTTCCAGGTTGTTCTAGATTTGTTCTAAACGCTGTTCTACTACATCAAAACCGTATTCCATATATCAAAATATATTGCAAAAAAACGAAATCTAAAAGTGAGAGGTTAGCCCTTCCTTTTTCGAAAATCTAAATTCTGACAGTTGTATCAGGTTGTTCTAGGTTCGTTCTAAATTGTTCCAACGCATTCAAAGAAAAAATCGAAATTGGCAAAAATAATAGGAAAAAAACAATTTTAGAAGGGTCGGAATAACTTGCACTTTCCACACATTACAGTGTTGAAAGAAGTTTTTGTATGATGCAATTCTATAACAATACTGTATTGTGATTTATAATAAACATCTAATATAATAAGTAAATATTAAATATATATTTTCCAACTAATATAATGTTCTATTATTACAAAACGATATTGTTACCAAATGCTGGTGAAACTATTCCAAAGAAAAAATCAAAACCGGCTGAGGTAATAGGAAAAAATGATATTTTTCCAGTCCCCTTTTCTTAAATATCGACATTCTGGCGGTTCCAAAGTAAAGTCATAATCGCTCGATATAAATAGAACCAAACAAAATCCGAAAGTCTGATTTCAGGTTATTTTATTTTGTGAACAAGTCTAGCCACTTTTTCTTTTCATGGTTTTTCTTCTGTGAATACAAACACGTGTGTCACTATTTAGAAGAAAATGCCCCCTCTCTACGCAAAATTTACAGGATCGTACGCCTCTTAAATATTTGTGTTCATTTACGATTTATCGTTTAGACGCTTTGCTAATTTTAGTTATAAAAACGTTTGTGTCTTTGCTTTTCTCTCTATATAAAATGGGAAATAAAAAAGAATATAAAAAGAAAGGGAAACATTTGAGTCGACGATTGGCCCAGTTTAAAAGGTAAAGTAATTGAGGGATGAAAACGACTTTCTTATACGTATGAGCGTTTCAAACTATACAATTTTAGGATTTTTTTTTATACAAAACTTATTCAAAATCCTATTCTAAGTACTTTCATTCTCTTAATAAATCGCTATAGAATGCATACTTTGCAAGATATTCGAAAAAAAGTGCTACTCGCTGAGAGTAAAAGTGCCACTTCCGGTCCGAATTTTGAAATTTTCTATATACAAAAAATATTGCAAATCCAGTTCTCTTGATAAATATATATAGAATGCATAAATTACGACATATTTGCAAAAAATCGCTATTCGATAAGACTAAAAGTGGTACTTCCGGTCTGAATTTTGCAATTTTTGAAGTGTAAACTTCTTTAGGCGCGTTGCGCTGATTGTAGGCAGTGAACACCACTGACCTGCAACGCTCGGATATGTAACGCTCTTCGGGTAAAGTCGGCTAAGGGAACAAGATAAATAAATATATCATATAGAGATATTTAATTTCAATTAAATTGAAATTTAAATGAATAAATAAATTCCATGTGCCAGAGCAGATGTGAACCGGAGCCGCCTGGGTGAGAGGCCAGCACTTAACCATTAGACCAAGGGCGGGAGTCGAAAGCCAGTATTCATATCGTCTATTTATATATATACATGCGTCCGAAAATCTCCTTAATAATGCTTGCGGCCGAGACAAGACAATCTCGAGTACGATAAAGTTTCTCGCGGACAAGATATACACACAATTTTTTGGGCAACCGTTAAATTTTTCAATCGATTTAATTTAAATTGAGACACAATTTAATTTAATTTAGTTCTAAAGGTGCTAAATTAAAGTGGTTTACTTGCTTTACATGCGTTACCATGGAAATGAGACGAATATAATAAACTACAAATACTTGATAGTTGTCAAAATAAGTCGTAGAATGTGTGATTAAACATGTGTCAAAATGTGTATTTACTTTAACGGCCGCTGCAATAGCAACGGTCGCGAAATTGTATTTCGCGAACTGTATTGCGTTCGCGAATTGGTAACTTCGCGGACGATTATTTAAGTGGAATATAGAACGAAAAAAAAAGTTATATTTCGTATTATTAACCTCGCCTTGATGAAGTTTACACTTCTGCTGTGTGGATTTAAGCACACCCATTTTCTTGTTTTTATACAAAAGATATTGAAAATTATGTTTTAAATACTTTTATATTCGTAACACGTACTTGTCTAAAAAGCATGACTTGCGAGATATTCGCAAAAAACTGATTTTCGATCAGAGTAAAAGACCTACTTCCGATTGGAATTTCCAAAAACTTTTTTAAAACAATTTGTCTCAAACTTAATTTTAAGTACATATGAATTCTTTATAAATTTGTTTAAACTTAGTAGTTGACGAAATATTGGCAAAATTCGATTTTTTTACAGAAGTAAACTGCTACTTCCGGTCTACCGATTTTACTGAAAAACTAAGCAGATCTCAAGAGGGAGATTATACACATAAATACAAAATTTGGAATTGATAGCTATAGCGGTTTGGCCGCTATCGTGGTTACAGACATTTTTTAAAAACCACTTTTTCGGTATCAGGGGACTTCAAAACGTGGACATCTGCAAAAATCTCGAAGTCGAAAATTTTCATCATCACAATACTTCCTTATACTGCGTATAAGAAAGTAAAAGGCATCGTCCTCGTGGTTCACATATTCAATATTACAATGTTGTTTAAATATTTATAAAGTATAGACATTCTCTAGGCTTCTTGCATGTTTAAAAAGATTATCTAGAGGTGACCAGCCTAAGAAATCCACAATTTTAGAAATAGATCATATTAACCGTTTTATAAAAGAAGCTGAGGATAATGCATATTTAGCAATGAAAGTAAGTAATAAGGGCGACATTGCTGTAGTATTTTACTAATTTATAATTAAATTTTGATAATTGAGAGATTTGAGAGTATGTGTAGATTGTGAAGAATATAAATATATACATATGCACTAATTAGAGAATACAAGTATTTTTATATTTTATAAGAAAAACAGGCACTGTTGTTACATAAATAACAATAAAATTGTTTTTATCAGATTTTAGTTTTCTCTAAACATTCCTCATATTATTAAACAGCTGCAACATGTAAGGTAAATACAAATCATTGTGAGAAATAATAAGTATGAAATTATGCAACTTAATAATTATTAATAATGATACTATATATTTATTGCCCAAGAAAACTAAATATATATTTTTTCTGGCCAATATCATTAAAATAAGTACAAATTCAATAAAGCCGTAACCTTGCTCTTGAAAAATATGATACATTATGAAAGCGACGAGAATAGTGAAGAAAAGGAAAAAAAGTCTAATAAAATGTTATCTCGTAATAAATCATAAATGAACACCGACAGATATCTGAAATATACCTACTTCCTTGTATAGGTATATATATACCTACTATTTTCTTTTACAAATCTGTTTAATGTATGCTCATATTTATATTTAAAAAATTAATACTTTCCTTATTTGGTGATACAATTTAGTTTGTACCTATGTTACCTGCGAAAAAATATTTATAATTTAATTTCGGTAATCAACAATGTCACTTGTCGATTTGGAACAATATTACATTCAATAATCCAAAATCTGCTTATGAGAGAATATAAATATTTTTACATTTTATAAAAAAAAAAGAAAAAAAGGCACTGTTACTGTTACAACACCTGTTTTTGTAATATTTTAGATGTCCACGGCATTGCTCATATTATTACGATTAAAAAACTTCAACATTTAGAGTAAATACAACGGCCAGATATAATATATATTTATTCCAGACCAAGAATAATAAGACAAAAGAAAGCGGAGATCTGAATAAAACATTCATTCACCTGACAATAAAAGACAAAAGGATAAAAACCGCAAAAAGATGTATTCTAATAAATCAATATCGATACATATATTAATTATCATGCTATAAATAAGTGGCACATTTAAAATATATTTGCTTCAGTAATTCTTTTATAAACTAGTTGAGTATATTCTCTTATATTAATGTAATGTAATAAAAAAGTTGAATGGAATGTCTGTTTATTTGGTTTTCAGCTTATTGCAGTTGACCAGATATACCTTCCCTATGCCTGGTCTTATACATTTCAAAACTGTGAATAGAAGATTGTGTGTTGCCTATTTGCCAGTCGCTTCTCCACATACGTTTAGGCGTCTCGCTTAACTTCCCCCTTCACACCGCAAAAACCGTAGATGGTGACCGACCTGCTGCGGTAGGCTCTTAAGGTGTAACCTTAGAATATTCTAGTGTTATCCCACTGATGATTTTTTAAAGTGCATATCTTCTAAAGTTACACCTTATCCAAAAATACTACGTTCAACACTTTTTTGTTGTTTTTATACAGATTTATACTGAAGATGGCAACGTAGTTGCCCAAATACGTATATAGATTTTTTATATATTTTTTTGTAGTAAGGGATTTTTTCTTTTGCATTTTATTTCAGATTTTTAGCCACAGTCTCCACCCATTATTGAATAAATATCTGATAAAAAATTTAAATTATACCACAAAGATTAAGCTAACAATTGAATTTTCAAGAATAATTTAACAAAATAACTTATAAATTGGAAAATTAAACGTGTTTTATACTAAATAAATAAATATTTGAAAATTAATTTATTTTAACAGTACAAATAAAAAAAAATGAACGAGTGGAACATGCGCTATCGGTACAGCTAATAAAATGTAAGCAGAAAAGTCAAGTTGAATGCAAAATAATGGCAGAAAATTAAGCTAAAAATTATTCCGGAAGTTTTAAAAACTAATATCAACAAAGAGTTATTTAACAGAACCTAAACAGAAATAGGAGTTTATTACTTACTAAAGATAATAAGAAATACACAAAAGTACAATTGTAGATGGTGATAGAATGCAAGTCACTATTAAATATCCAAAACTATGTGACGAAAGATATCAATAAGGCGACCTTGACATATACCTCATGCACTGTTACTAGAAAATCAATCAATAATACACGATAAAGATGCACACACTAGGTGGGAGATTTAAACTCTTACAGCTGTTTGACATATGCAGTAATTCGACTATGAAATACGTATTTCTCTTTCAGTGGAATTAGATATATCAATGTATCAACTGTTGAAAAATGTATTTTAAAATAGTTTCTCTTATAATGACAGTAAAAATGATAGGAGGAAGATTAGTCAATAGAAAATTCGTTGTTTGTTGTCTGTATTTATTGAACAGAGCATATATATGATTTGGATATAATAACTAGAGTCAGGATTTTAGGTAAAATGCCTTTTCTTTTACATTTAAGGCCCATGAACGAGAGTCATTCCTAAATACATTTTGAACAAAATAAGACATTTTAAAAACATTTTTTGAAGTTCTAAAATCCTAAAGTGCGTTTATGTGTCCTAAAACTGAGGTAGCGTCATAATTTATCCTATTTTCAACAACTTATCTCCAGTTCAGATAAAATATTAATATCAAACTATAAGAAGTGTTTTCAACTTTTATGTTCTGTCATTTCGTCACGATCCGAGTTGTATTGGTCACCGACGATTGCAAGTGGTTGCCTGCACAAAGTCGGTTTGGTTTATACACCTACTTCGCAGACGTAGAGCATAGAATTCCCAGCATTGTATTGTCGTTCCCACTTCCGAGTATACCAGTTGCGGCTGGTGAGTTTGTTTAGGTGGGGCAATTACATAGACAAGACCGATTCGTTTATTATCGGTGATATATTCCCAGATGCCGAGCATATCACCGATAATAAACGAATAAGTCTTGTCACCAGCCGCGATTGGAGTGTACATGAATAGGTTGACATAACCTAAAAAAATTTCTAAAGAAAAAGTTGTTTTGAAAATAAAGTGATGGTTTGGCTCAATAGAATTGGCACCAGCTTTGTAACTGGATGCTATGAAATATGTGATTCCAAAAAGGAAATGTTGTTTTGTAAATCTTGCGTGAAAAGTGTATGTATGTAGAGATAAACGCCAAATAAGATGGCAAGCGGTAGGAGTAAGTCTGCGCAGCATTAAAAATTGTGGGACAAATATAGTCTGATATTATCGGAGAGTCTTCAGTACGTGGGCGTACGCATTTTTAAAAACGACTTCAGCGCATTCCCACCGCTCGCCATTTGGCGTTTACTGTACATATTAAATTAATACGAGGGGTGCTTTTGATACCTATATTTCTTTTCTATTTATTTAGTGTCTATTCATATAGTAGTTCCTTTGCAAAAAAATATCACACATGGAACAACACAAAAAATCGAGCTTTCACCAACGTTCTGTTAAGCTACCCGAAAGACAAACCTTAATTATTAATACTCTTAATTCAAATAATGAGAGAAATAAGTTTTAGGCTGATCTATGCTCTTGTAGCCTCCAGTATTTATTTGATGGAACAAGTTGAACTGTCCACCATTTAAGGAATTTTTAGCAAAATATTGTGGTAGGCACATACTCAACGAAAGCACATTACGTAAAAATGTATTGCTCCCCTAATTATATCTTATTAGGTATTTTATTTATTATTATTATAGTTATGTTTCAGAATTTGTCCTATTTTTAATTTTTCAGTCCTAAAATAGGTTCGTAATGGCCTATTTTGAGTTTTTTCGATCCTACTATAGGATCCTATTTTTCAACTTTTAAGTTCCTAGAAATCCGGACTCTAATAATAACAGTCAAAATGTTATGATTTTTCATACTTCAAAGCAAACGAATTCGAGTACGTTTACAAATTTCTGAAAGCCTCTCCAGTATTATAAAAAAGCTATCAAGATTTCTGAAAAATGAAGAGTTTTAATTTTGTTGTAAAGAATATATTATATTCTCACCCAATAATTGATTCCCAAAACTTCTAGACATATGATCTTTAAAAATAAAGAAATGCAAATATATATAATTTAGTCATCTTATATATTGTTTCTTCTATAAATTCTATTAAAGCGAATGCAAAATGTAGCGTTTCTATCAAGATTGGGTAATCTATTAACATAGTCGATAAGCATTTGCAAAAAGTTTAAGTCAAAAAGTCAGAATACTTCCTAATATATACTATGTAAAAGAAAGTAAAACTAAAAGCATTTATTAAGTAAGTGTTCATATTTCTCTGGTTGTATTATTTTTAAAGAAAATTCTTCATCTCCATTTGTCGTGATGGTGTTATATAACGCGGTACAACCATGCCTCTGTACGAAATTTAGAGCTTCATAACTCATTATTCCACTGAATGCAGATTGCTCCAAATGACAACAGTCACGCGTTACCCGAAATCATTCAAAATTCAATTTACCACAGTGTAATAAAATAAACGATGGTCTTTTAGTTAGTGACGCAGTGCAGCTGATAGACGACGATTCAGCAAAGTTAAAGACCCAAGATAACCTCGCATTATGCCATGGGAACGAAATCAATTTTCATCAACATGACAGGTCGTCTACCGGTTGCATGCTAAATGGTTCTTGATGAAACTAAGTTTCATGAAATAAGACACCTCGTCGTCCATTCAATATCGAAAATGAGGCGAGATAGATGAGTTGGTATTGAATAAATTATAGAAAACGAAATGACACTATTACAAAGAGTATAAAAGAGGACTTGTTTAGAATTTCACTTCTTTCACGTTTAAGGGAAATTGACCCTTAAACGCTTCCTTTCATATTATATATAGTCAGGAAATTTATACATGATATTTAAAGAGTTTTAAATTAAACGAAACCAATAAACATTTTATATTCACACTTATATCACGATAGACTTTTTGTTTGTACAAAACACCTGTACATTGTAAAAACCCGAAAGTTCCTGGCAAAGAGATTTTCTTTTGCGAGATGAAAAGTGGTACTTTAAGCTGGAAAGTTTTACTGGTTGCACCTACATTTCTTTTGAAGATATAAGCTATTTTAAAACGTGTTTTGTGGTGTTCAGTAGATGGCATTAAGAAAATAAATTCATTACGAAAGAATTCGCTGCTAATGAGGATTAAGAAAAATAGCAGTACAAAAGTATTCCCCTGCAGAAAAATTAGATTATGGTAATTAAAAATTATTAAACTTTTTAAGTTCTGCATTGAAGCTGAGAGATCGTTTTTCCTGATACCAATGTTTCGTTCATTATACTAAAAACATGTTTAGATAAAATAGAGTGTCAGCTACAAGGAGGTATCAACCCCTAGATATTAGAAGAATGGGCATACGGCATATTCAGATTTCTTTATTCACTCACATTCTGTCCATTGAGATATTTTTGGTCTTGGAAGTAGGTGTAGTAAGGGTAGGTGTATGAGTTCCATATTATTAGATGCTAAATTTTAAATACGGAGTAGAATTATATTTGTTTTACTGTTCTATTGTTATCCATTCTTGTTAGAAGATCTAAGCAACTTTTTTCTTTTTTTCTTTTCTCTATTTTAAATCAATCCAATATTGTCTTGCTTTAATCGTGTCTGCTTGCCCAGCATAGTCTCTCTCTCCCTCTCTCTCTCTCTCTCTCTCCTCTCTCTCTCTCTCTCTCTCTCTCTCTCTCTCTCTCTCTCTCTCTCTCAAGAAATTCATTTTACCATTTAGCGCACTGGCTTGGCAATAAGCAATAATATAAGCTATAGGGTTAAATTCATTTTGCTGTTCTATTATTAACCAATGTTTCAAAAGTTTTCGGAAAAAAGTGAAAGTCGATTTTTTTATTTTAATTTTTATTATTTCACATTTTAACAACAATATTATGCTCTTATATAGTCTTAATTCAACTAAAAATAACCTTTACATGACGGACAAACCCCCATGGTTCATCAGTCTTTAGACGGTAGCAACGTCGACTCCCCGAATTTTCTGAAAGATCCTGCGTCTTAACTGACCCTTATTTTGGGCTGCTCCACCCCTATTTCTACTTTCTACTCAAATGAGACCAAAATTCCTCAATGGACCTCACCTGAGGAATATTGTGAAGGCTATCTGTTTTCGGAACAAAATTGAGGCATTTTGTTGCTAACTAGTCTTTTGTTCTTCTCGCGTAAAAGCACGAGTCTAAGTCAGACCTAGACATTACTTGGTCCTTGGAATTATATGTATTTATAAAATTTCGAAGTTTTGTGAGGCATTTTCGTATGTAAATTTGTGCATTGTTGGCTTCACTTCGGACATGTCCAACATGCGTCCTTGAAGCACCTGCCTCTGATATGGCAAACCACAACAAAGCTTGAATGTAACATTCTCAGGAGTGTCTTATATTTCACGTTGTCTAACTCGGAGATTTAAAGTAATGACGGTTTCTATACGGACACGTATAGAAACCGTCATTACTTTAAATCTCCGAGTTAGACAACGTGAAATATTTCTCATCGTCCATAATCATATCTTCTTATCATATCACGAAAATGAATACGTCTCAAAGCACGACATTATCTGGGAATTCTTCTTTCTTCTTTTAAGTTATTTTAGGTTATTTCTGGCTAATGTTCAACTAAAAATCCAACGTAAAATATGATATCTTCGAGATAAGTTACGCCCTAACATTCCCAATGTGTTTCTTGCACTTTCTATAAACATTCGCTCATTAAGTTGGCTTTGAGTTATCCATAAATCGATAAAAGCGATACTCTCCTGGCAATCTTTTTTTGTCTGATAGATTGTCGAAACAGATATATCTTGCGAGTGATGGTTGCCCAGGCCAAAATAAAAGCTACGTTATGGTCCGATTTCTTTACTTTCTTGTTCATGGTTGGAAGCTGTTCAAAAAAATTATTTACTACTTTCCAGTACGAGGGCACTCGCGACTTCCTAATATGATCAGGACTTCAGTTTAATTGAAGCAATAAAAGGAAAGCACAATGCTGAAATTCAATCGGATTGGGACGAACTTATTTTATCTGCTAGAGAAAAACCATCTCGTTTTAACTTGATAAAAGTAGAACAATCGGCATTTTTCAATATTGCAAATTCTTTAAAACCATACCTCACTTCTAATACAAAACCACCTATGAAAATAAAAGGAATCCGCTGCATGGAGATTTCGGCAAACGTTGATCATGTTAAAGAGAGACATCACAACACTGCTTTATGGGAGACCATTCATGATCGAAATAAGAAGAAATTACTATCAGAATTAAATTTGCAGCTATTGTATTGACAAGAAATAGCAATAAACCCAAATAGATAAGCTTTTCTAAGAAAAGTGGCAAATTTTGTTCAAATGCCAGCAAATTAACAATATTATTTAAAACTGCGAGCAAACATGTTCCAGAAAGAGAGTATGAAGGGACAGATAATGAAGACAACAGCAGTGTCGCGGAATAATAATGAGTAATGAAATTTTGCATTTTCTTCAATAAAACATGTTCTTAATTTTAATGTTGCCACGTCTTTTATTTTTATCAATATAGATTTCTTACAGAAACAATCACTGTCCTTCGAAATTCGCTCATTAACAACAAATTGCTCAGCAATGTCAATTTATGTGTTACATTATTTTAAACTAATGAAATCCAAATACTTGTTAGAACATCTAAGCGAAACCAAAATGTCAATACCTTTATAAATAACCAATTTGGAACATTTTCTTTGATTAACTCAATTTCAAGAAAATGGACTGAGGTTGTTTTTGCTAAAAGCTCCTCAATTTTATCCAAATTTTTCGGAACGTCAGTAGGGTAAAACCGCCTTTGATGCAATAACGCATCGTCAATTTTTGAAATAGGAAGTTGAAATCATGATACTAAAAATTAATCTACGACTCAAGATATATCAGGAAAAATTTTCTGTTTTTAAAAATGCTGCCTAGATCAGATTTTATTTTATTTAAACTTTAAGGTTCAGAAAGATTTCAAAAATTCCAGTTTTTTTAAACCTCGTGCACTTTATGGCAGGTGGTTTAAATCCGTTACTGTTCTTCCTAGTTAAGTTAGTGATAATTAGTAATTATAAATTCATATCTAACACTCTTGGCTTGTGGGTGCATTTTTATTTATCTGTTGAACATCACTAGCGGCGATGGATGAAAGCGCAGCTTGCTGTGACTGGTTTGTTTTAAAAGGTTAGGTCTTAAAGGTTACAAAGTCACATAAAGCAGGAAATGGTTAGAGGCAAAAACGAGGCTGCGGAATATATATTGTTTAGTAAAAGTATCTTTTCCAAGTATGAGACTATTCAACTGTTAAATCCACTTTTTAATATACTGATGAAAATAACACTTGCGCACACCTTTTAGTGCTTGTACTCTTCATTTTCATACTCGGGACCTTCTTGCTTTAGTATACACCTTTTCTCTGCCACCTTTGGGGCACTTTCTCCATTAGCTATTTTATTAAATATAGTTTATGAGAATAACCAAGATGCATCCTTCTTTACACTTTTAAAGTAAAAAAGTATACCGAGAAGTGTTATAATGCTTTTTCATTACATTATAGCTTCATTTATTACCATAACAACTAAGTAATCTCAAAATACGAGAGAAAAAAGTCACTATAAAAAGTATAATTTTTTTTATAGATTTATGTAACATGAATTAAACAAAAAAGAAAAGTTTAGTTTATTTTGTCAGTTGATTAATTAGTAACGGTGGAATAAATTTTCCGTCTCTTTTTTCTTTTCTCTGACGCAAATTCTGTCTCGTCTCTCCTCTATGTACAAATCATTGTACAAATAAAGAATAAACGCTCTTGGGCATGTACTATGACGCACATTCGACCTTCTAGTACAACCAGTTCAATAAAAATGTGTATTTACACTTCGCACCATTTCAATAATGTCCTCGTTTATCAGAAATTGAAGATTAAATTAGTGTTAGTTTTCAATACATAATCCAGTGAAATACTTGCAGAGTGTAATTTCTTCAATAAAAAGATTTTCTCGAGGGGGAAACCGCTGACTCAAAAGCGTACACCATAATCCCACCATATGTAAATAATCCCACATAATCCAATATAATTCCACACAATTCCAAATAATTCCAAATAATTCCTAATAATTCCAAATAATTCCAAATAATTCCAAATAATTCCAAATAATCCCATATAATCCCAATAATCCCAAATAATCCCTAATTATTTCGTTATATGTTCCACTAGTTCTGAGAATTTTGTGCGCGTTTTAAAGGTAAATTACGGTTGAATATATATAACACCAGCCTTACGAAAAAGATTTGTTTTATTTATACACTACTTAAGGAAAACATATAAACACAGCAAAAGTAAAATTCATAAACTTAAATATTCGTGAAAAATAAAAAAAAAACCGAATTAAATAATAATAATTAGTCTTTAACACAGAATTTAATCTCAGATTTAATATTATCATATTTCTTATAAATTTCGGGGAATGTGATTTCATCTAAATGAAAAGGTTCCATTTCGGTGGCAAATTTAACAGGGCCGTAAAAAATATATTTGAAATCAACCGTAGCAACGTCTTGTTTAATTTTTGTCGAGGTAAACATTTTATTTTGCTTCCTTCCACGTGTTAAAAAATAATTTTAAAAATTGTATCATTGATAATTTCAATAATTTGACCTACATACCACCGTTCATTATAAAAAACAGCGTAAAATTTATTACACTCATTACACTTAATAATGACCACTGAGTGATGGGTCTGTGATGGGATTTATTTTCCCTGTCTCGATTTTCTATACCATCAGAAGATTTCCATTTCGAGCATGAGGCCTATGGTTCACCTGGTTCCTTTTCTTCAAAAGAATTATCACTAACAATCGAGCTAGCAATAGGACTTTCAATATTGTTAGGATTTTCTTGTTGTTTGATATCATTATTGAACGAATGAACAATGAGAGTATTGCTAATTATAGTTATAGCTTTGCAGGCTTTCCCAACATTTTTTGCCTTATCATCTTCTGAATTTTGTAACGAAGGTATCACTTGATGAGCAGGACTACCTTTTTCAGCATGTTCTATCGAAGTATTCGCTTCAGAGCAAGAAATCTGATTAAAAAAACACTTAATATCTTTATTCCCACTTTTTTTCTTTGGATTACAGATCAAAGATGGGCTTGACGTTGATTTTAGTGTGCCGGCGGTCTTAGATACGGAACCAAGTGCAGAATAAGCACTTATATGTCCAGATATATGGTTGTAAATATTTCCAAAATCCATTTCTTAGAATGGCCTGGCTGTTGCGCATATTTTTGAATTTTATAGGAACTTTTACAGTAGCATCTCATAACGCAATATAGCTCATTTCGTATTCCATATTTGGTTTCGAAAAATATTTCCAAGAATGTTTTTTTAAAAAAGTACCATTGGTCGTGGCTGATGCACTTATGTTTAATCCAGTTTCTTATAGTACGTGAAACATGAGAAGTTTCTTCTGGGAGATTTGTAGCGATCTCGTCGGCAACTACCGATTGTGAGCCTGATGCACCCACTAATGTAATACTTGCCTGTCGACCTGTCCCTAAAAGTAAAGCAAAACTTTATTCTAAAATCCGTTCTTAATACTCCTTCATTTTCAAGAACCACAAGTAGAGTAGCACTTCTATTATCCGAGTTAATGTGGATCGGATCGTGCTCCAATAATCAAAATAGGTATACTCGTATATATATAAAATCATAAATGAATGTTAGAGAAAGGTTTGGTATCTTTTTCTAAATAATAATTATTCTACCTTTTTTAAAATTTGGCATTTTTACTAACCTCGTAACCAACCACGTAACTGACTTCTGAATGTGTAATACTCTCGATGCACTAGACGGAAATGGAGTAATAGCGAAGTGAATAGCACACTAATTGAAAGGAAAAATAACATTTGACAATATTCACACCGATTTTGTTAAAACTTATATAAGAAAATTGTTCGGATAATCTAGCTTCTACTGTACATACATATGTATACTATACTACATATAGATTAACTGAGGTCTCGCTGATATCTTCTCTAACCTAGAGTTCCACTGCACCAATTTGTTGCAAGGGATTTATCTTCCGTTTTAGATTGTTGTAGAACGTTTCTTTTGAAATGGCTGGAAATTATGCTAATTAGTCTTCTGTGACCTTGTATAAGTTTGAAATTTTCTGATTTTTTCGAAAATATTCCCAAATACGATTCATATTCCTCCTTGGGAATTAATGTTGGTACTGTCTCGGCCATAAATTTCTCCATCTCCAAGATGTCATCATCTGTGATTTGAGCAAGTAATTGTGCGTTAGTAAATCCATTGATCCTTAAAAGATTTTTTATGCAGATAGGCACGGAAATATTTAGCTCAGCACTCATCCCGTTTGTGAAACTTCCATCTAAAGAAAAGAACGGGCGCTTACAAATTACAATTACTCTATTGGTAAACGACTTGGTAATAGATTTCAAGTGATCATACCTTGATTTCAGCTGTAAAAATTATCCTCAAGATTATCTGTGCAATAATTCAGTGGCAGCAAAAATAAACAGCATAACATCCTAGAATATCACATCACACCGCATTACACTGACTTGTATAAATAAAATGCCGAGTGGAAGGCGCATGCATTCAATCCTCGGTTTAAACTAGTGTACGATCAGCAATTTTCCGCAAAATATCGTATGATTAAGTAATGAGTCGTAAGGCGTCATTCGTGGAAGTGAAAAACTACCTAAGGCACTTTTTGTAAAAATCAATTTGATTTTTACTACTGTGATTGAACTATGTATATGACGTTCAATTTCAAGGGATGATTCGATTACTTAAAGTATTGTTGATTATACAGGACAATAGATACATAAACATTCTTTCTGATGACCGTGGAATCCGTCATAATTCAATCGAGTAATCACGCATAATCCCATATAATTCCAAATAATTCCATGTAATCCGATATAATTCCAAATAATCCCATGTAAGCCTATATAATCCCAAATAATTCCACATAATTCCAATAATCCCAAATAATTCCTGGAATTCCTACGGGGTGTACACCATAATCCCTCAGCGGTTTCCCCCTCGGATTTTCTCAATATTTACGGTTGACGTAAAAAAGAATTGTACTTAATATAGGTAAATTCATAAATACATAATTACCTTTGCGATATTGATATTATTTACAATATATTAATAATATGTCAAAGTGCTTCCTTATGCTTATGCTTAAACGTAAGTTTAAACATTATATCAAGACTTTTTTTTAAATGGATCAATTGGTTAACAAGAAAATGAATTGTTTCGAAATGATGTAGGAAATTTCATTTTTCTATATTTTTTTTTATTTTATTTATTATAACTTAGGGATATAATAAATAAAATAAAAAAAATTATAGAAAAATGAAATTTCCTACATCATTTCGAAACAATTCATTTTCTTGGAAAATAAGGGTGAATTCAGAAGAGTTGAAAGTCAATTTTTGACTAATTTCAAAATTTTTATATTGGTTAAACTTAATATTTTATTGATAAATCTTAATCTAATATAGATGAGTGTTAGAACGAAAACTAAAATTAGTTCTTTCGCAATGGTACTTTGTAAAATGTAAACACATAATGCACAGGTATTTTATTTTACTCTGATTTTTCCAGCCCCTTACATTACAAGCAGTAATTTTTCTTCCAAAGCAAAATGCCTTTACAAATATTAAACTAAACTACTGCCTACACTTAAATAAGAACTAATTACTATATAAATATGATAATAATGTCTATAACAAATGATAGAAAAGCATATCCTAATATGTTAAAACCACAACACAAAGTACCTAAACGCCCAACAAAATTAAACTTAAACATAAATGTCTCTATATCGACTATTACACAATATAGTACAATAAAGTAAGTCATAAGTCTTAAAAATCGTGTTTCTAATCCCTCTCTAAAATACATGTCCATGAATTATTCCGCTGTAGCACAGTTAAAGTTCGATTGGTCTAGTTCTCTGGCACAATTACACGAGCCTTTACTATAGCTCATAGATAAACACACCAGTGAACACAACATAATACCAGATGAACAGCATGGTTTTCGAAAAATACACTCCACCACATCCCAATTGGCGAGAGTTGCACGAAATATCATAGAAGGTTTTAAAAAAATCTCCTTCACAACGGTAGCATTCCTAGACGTATAGCTAAAGCTTTTGATAGTGGCTGGCACCAGGGATTGTTATATAAGTTAATTGCACTAGCCTATCCGAAACATTTAATCTACATCATCAAAAAATATCTACATAGAAGAACATACCAAATCAAAATAAATATCAACAACCAGAATCATAACAGGAGTTCCGCAAGGATCAATACTTTCACCACACCAAACCACAATAATCACTTATGCAGACGATACAGCCATCTTTACACAATCCATAGACCCAAGTACAGCCATCAAAGCTCTTCACTCACCCCTCGATACAATAGTCATTTGGTGTAATACATGGAGAATTTCGATTAATAGCAACAAAAGAAAAGCGGTAATATTCAAAAGGACACATATATAAACCACCAAGAAATTCCATAGTCACCGATCGTAATATACCTAGGAGTAACGTTGGATAACAGATTAACATTTTCCCTCCACTTAAATAACACTGCTAAAAAAGCAAAAGCAGCAGCTCGTGGAAGACTCTGGCTTCTAATAGGAAGAAACAGCACATTATTCCCAACAACAAAATTGAGAATATACAAACAAATCATTAGATCCATAATGACCTATGCAGCACCGATTTGGGTACACGCACCTCCTACCCACATTAACTACCCACAAGTTATTCAAAATATCACCCTGAGAATGGTATTGAAAGATCCATGGTACATGAGGAACAAACGAACACATTCCGACACCATTACTCTAACTATAGAAATGTACATAAAAGAACTAACCCATGTACCATGGAGACACAAACGCTCCCGGCAGGCAATCGCACAATATGAGTAAAAGTTTGTACTATCAGCAGATGCCTAAATCATGAATAATCTCATTTAGATTATGAGTAAAAGGCATTAGCCTAACTCGAAACCAACCTAAAGAAAAAGAAGACATGAGGTTTTATTACTCTTATTCAACTGACTGTATCTTTATTATTAGGGCGCGGAATCGAGCGAGCTAAACTACCACGGAGCTACAACCGAGCAAAGAAATAATGAAAACTGTGTGTTGTTTACATTATATCTGAATAACACTAATTCATAGGGCGAACTGCAACATCTGTTTACGCCCGAGAAGTGTCCGAGAATCAGAGCAAAAAACTGCCATAAAATAAGGAATTTATGAGTAAAACACATTCTACATCGGCGTAGATAGCCTGAGGGGTTTTTAAAATTTATTATATTTACCTTATATTTCGCAAGAGAAATAATGTAAATATGTAATATATACGTACTGTTATTTAGTTTCAATAACATACGCGTACATTTTTGGTTATCATTTATTTAGATCTAGAACGTTGTTTATGTTCCTTCTTCTAATATGAAAATGAATTGTCAGTGATTCCGAAATTTATTACAAAGTCTGTAAAATATCGTTACAGAATGCCAAAATATCGCACGTTCGTCACTTAGCTTTGCTAAAACATACACATAAATAGTTCTTATGCAGAGAATTTCGATAGTTTGCAAAAGTTCGTTACATGTTTAAATGACGATGCTCGAAGTATTTCTGAGTACAAGGAACTAACACAATTCTCAAATTTAAAAAAATGAGGTGTGGCCACCACAGGACTTTCTTATAGGTATGAGCGTTTCAAACTATACAATTTTAAGAATTTTTTTATACAAAACTTATTCAAAATCCTATTCGAAGTACTTTCATTTTCTTATTAAATCGCTATAGAATGCATACTTTGCAAGATAGTCGAAAAAAAAAGTGCTACTCGCTAAGAGTAAAAGTGCTACTTCCCATCCGAATTTTGAAATTTCAGGTATACAAAACATATTGCAAATCCAACTCTAAATATTTTTTTGCTCTTAATAAATATATATAGAATGCATAATTTACGACATATTTGCAAAAAATCACTATTCGGTAAGAGTAAAAGTAGTACTTCCGGTCCGAATATAGAAACTTTTGTTATACAAAAGACATTTAAAACATCTTCCCAAATTGTTTAAAGATAGATAATAAAATTCTAATTAATTAGAAGTATACTTAAATTACAATTGAAATCGAGAAAGACTTGGCTGGACCCATATGCCAAACGGAAGGTTAAAAAAAATAATAAGTAAGAAGACATTAAAAAAAATATACATTAAATTTAAATAATAAAGGTTATTGCTCCTACGTTCCTCACTTTTTATACACACTGTATATTTACAATCATTCAGTCGATATATTTATAAGGGCAGCGATTCAGTACGCAATTATAATCGCACTCCAGTATTTTTTCAACACAAGCAAAACAATCTATTCTACCAGAACTCGACTAGAAATATCTGCCGCAATCTCTGTCTTTAAATTATATTCATATTTTATGGAGAAATACATGTACTGCAATGTACGAAGGCGAAATATGTGTAAGTTATTGCGGTAGCTACACAACTAAGACTTCTCTGAACTCTAGTTGAAGATTTATTGATCGTATTGTCCCTGGTTCTCAAATATCACGACACACGCGTAGGCGTACCTTGTATTAAAGTTTTTTTTCTCTTCTACAATGAATATTTATGAAGACGAATTATTTATAAACTTAATACACATATAAATATTTATTAGTGTATACACATGGGTGTGATTTAATTAAAACATCAAACTTTAGATGTTAAAAATATCAACATTTTTCGATACTAAATGCAAACTATGTTGAAAATTCAAGCGTTTGCTTTTGCTGCTTACGAAATATTCTAAAACACATGCGCATTGATTTACAAAACTGCAAAGGTTTAATTAATAAAGCAACGTGTAAAATATACACGGAAAGTACTACCGACTTCGCACTTGTAAAAACGTAAAATTCAATTAGTCTACATTACAGACAAAGTTGAAAATAAATTATGTATGTGCTGAAAATTTTGCTGTACTTTTTTGCTGTAATAAAGTTGATTCAACGCTATTTCCATCGTTTGTCGGAATTTGGTTGCCCTGTGACGGGCTGTTTATTATCAAAAAAAAAAAGATTAAACTTGTGGTATACTAAAATGACTTTAAAAAAACACTTATGACTGTTCAAAATGTCAATATGACGAATGATGTCATACTTGATCTCGATCTGCCCTGTGTGGTATAGTAGCATGCGATTGAAATGATTTATATGATCTTATATTCAATTTTCCGCAGACTTGATATTAATATCTATTTCAACGTCTTAATATTAAGTTACGTTTTACCTATCATATTTATCTTTCATATTTATTATTTTTCATTATCGTGTTACGTGTTGTTCAAGTAATTATATATTAGTCAAAGACAAGTCTAGAGCCATTCGATTATGAAATTAGTCACAATATAATTTGAATCTTAAAAATCGCAAATCGTTTCTGAAAAATAAATTACCATAAGACTACTCAGATGTGACAATAATGACATGTTATTCGATAACCCATTATTAGAGTATGTGTTTGTGCCCCCACGATTAAATGGAACCCAGAGCTCTTTGATTTCCAGACTTGGTGTACTTTAATCAGTCGAATTTGACTCGTAAAAAATTGAAAGTAGTGATTTCCCTTCGGGTATCGTTGGCAGAGGTCGTAGCAGCCTACATTCTGGTTTTCGGAAATCGCACCCCATTGCTTCAGCCGCCAACTTCAATTTAAGGGTGAATTTTGATTTATTGAATAGATCGTTTATTTTCAATTTCAGACGAGAAATACTAAAGGTAAAAGTTGTTTGGGACTAAATTTTCTACAATTTTCGTCGTTATGATTTTTTCCCCGGGACGGATATTTTTCGATTAGGTAAGACCAGAAATAGGAGATGAAATTTATTTATTAAAAAACTGGTTTATTTTCAATTTTACAAGAAAAATGTTAATAACCAGAGTTGTTTGAAATTGAATTTGCTACAATTTTGGCTGCTACAGTTTTTTAACCGAAGACCGAAATGTAGGCTGCCAGTTAACCCGTCTCTACGATTCGCGAAGAGAAATCGCTACTTTAAATTTTTTCCGGGTCAGCCTTTTTTGGTCTAATTCGACTGGACTATTTGTAATTAGTTACTGTGGTTCTATATGCCTCTTCTTTTACTTTCCTTCTGTTGGCATGTTCTTCTTTCGTCAGAATTATTACGGCATTACATTTGATTTGATGGTCTGCTTCCCAAGCTTATTGTTCCATGGGAATTTTTCAGTATCTCCTAGGATAAACCAATTTCTTGTGTTCTTTGATTATAACTTATGTGCCTCTCCTAGATTTTTCTACGTATCGACGTCCACAGTCACACAATACTTTGTATACATAGTGTTTTGTTCTTTGGTTTACGTTGCCTGGCTTAGTTCTTCTTTGTAAGAATCGATCTAACAGAATTGACTGCTCTAATCACATTAAAAAAAAAGTCATTTTAATGTACCACGAGTTTAATCGCTTCTTTAGGTAAGAAACAGCCCTTTACGGGGCTACCCTGAAAAAGACGGAATAATATATGCCAAAACGTCTGTTTTTCAAAACCCAGCAAACGATGAAAATAACATAAACAACATATTATTATACTCCATCGCTAATAATTACACATCATGAATTACGGTATACATATTATATGAAATCATTTCCTGGATTAAACAATATTAGTTGAGCTCAATATTGAATATTCATATTCAATATATAATATTATGTCAGGAAACGCTAAAAGAAAACAAAAATATATAAGTGTACTGTCGAAATTGTAATCATTTATAGCTTTATCTGGTAAACTATCAACTATTAGTCATGAATAAAACACTGGAAATTAAAAAAAGAGTTAAGCCATCATTGTAATATAGACACAGATACATTGCTTTTAATTTTCTTGAAGTTAATTTATAAATCTCTGGACAAAGATCAGCAATGTCTTGAAACGTTTTCATATACAAACACGGCGTTTGACTTCACAAATAACGATATTTTAGTAGGCGATTTCAATCTCATCATTCTAATCGCATGCAAAATTTACAATCGGAAGTTATCAATCTAGTTATAGTGATGTAAAATATGGATGTACACTAATGGTCAAACTTAGGTTCTACTCTCTTTAATTTATATTATTAACATTTCAATGCTTTAAATTATGTAGAGCAATTTGTTCTTAATGCTGATGACGTGAGTGTGAACAACTCAGCGACTGCCACATCGAATGATGTTTTTGAATGATGAATTTCAATAAATGTGCATTCAGAAAGAAAAACAGAATTTTTTTCATTTTATAATACAGGATGGCCGCCGAAGTGTTAGAGATACCTTGTATATGAATTCAATGAATAATTTTAAGCAAAAACTTTTCCCGAATTCCTAACGGTTCTTGAAATGTCGGAGTTTGAAGTTGAAGTAAATTACTGGAGGGTTTAAGAAAAATATGGTTTATGTTAAGAAAAGCGTAATGCCAGTGCAGATGCTCGCCTTGTGCAATCCATAACACAATACTTCGTCGGAGCTCTCGCTACCATTTCTATTTCTCCATACTGTTTTTCAGGTCATTATTAGGCTTTCCCGTTGAAAAAATAAGTGTCTTCATACGTTCCTACATGAAAAAATCTAGTAGATTGAAATCCGCAGACCGCGGTAGCCAAGAAATGGGACCGCCATGACCTCTCTATCGATATTGATACTGTTCATTGAGGAAATTAGTGGCACCTCGTTCATAATGGGTCGGAGCACCATCGTGTAAAAACAACATCATTCTTCTGATTTGAAGCGAAATGATCTCAAGTAGTAGAGATAGATCGTTCTCTAAAAAAGACCGGTACATTTCGATGTTCAAATTTCCCTCGAAATGTGATCCGAAAACTTCATTATTTATTATTCCAGCCCAACCGTTTACGGAGAAACTTCTCAGGAAATGGGTTTCTCGAACAGCATGAGATTTTTCCATTGCCCAGACATGTTCGTTGTGAAAATTGTTGATTCCATCTCTTGTAAATGTAGCTTCGTTACAGAAAAGAGAATCCAGGTGATTACTCCACCATTTTCAAAGACGAACTCTTTTGGGATGTCCGTGGGGAGAAGTTCTTGTACCAGTTGGTAACGACAGGGATGCAGTCCGTTTTCTTGCAAAGTGTCTTGCACAGCTATCCCATTTTGTCCATTAAGTTCAGAAATTCTTATAGTACTAATACAAGAATCATATTCAATAACCTCACGTACTTCTGCGGCATTGTTTCTTTCTTTGCATATATTCTCTTCCACAAGTCGGTTTAGGGAATTCACCTGTTAATTTGAAGAGTTGTGAAGGTTGTACTGAACTGCCTGAAGACGGCGGTTTTGGCATCGTCGTTGATATTTCCAAACTGAGGCGGTAGTACTACCATTGCACATACACGAAAATCATGTCCTCGTATTCTTCATATGAATAAATTACGGCCACAATTTTAACACAAATAACACAAGAGAAAATAACCAACTGACAATGATGACTGACAATTAAATTTTTTTTTTAGGATCTATCCTTACGACCTGCTTCAAAATCCCATTTTTCAAGAACGGCAAAAATGAATACAACGTCTTTAATATTCGCACTGTCATTACTCTTTTCTTAAAAAAACCACATTTTTTCTAAAACCTCTAGTACTTTATTCAGCTTCAAACGCCGACATTTCAGAACCTTTAGGAATTTGTGAATAGAATCATTTTTATTTAAAATTAGTCATTGAATTCATATACGAAGTATCTTGTATGACACGGCGACCATCCTGTATAGTAAAACGTACTACAAATGTGCATATAAATAATGATATTGTCAATTTTTACTCTTCTTTGAAAATTCTGGTTCCCCTGATTAAGAAAACTTAACCCTTAGTTAGTCGCGTCGTAAAAAAGTACGTATCTGGTCGCGTGGGGTCATTATGACCCAACGTCCAGAATGATGTTTTCTTTTTTAAATTCACTAATGAATAAAATTTATTTTAAGACAATCATACATTGCAGCCCGAAACATAAACATTTTAGTAAAAACAACATAGAAATATTCTTAGAATACTCTAATCGTTATCAACACAATCGGTACAAAAAATCTTTTTTGTGTGTGCTTTGCAAATAAGATTGTTGCATTCACTGCATCTAACAGACAGTTTGTTATCATTTTTTCTTGGGCATTTTCCACAACTCCCTCGGGAAGGTCCAGGTATATTGGGTTGAAGTAATATATTGTCAGATATATTTTACTTCAGGCGGATACGTGTTCGCAAATTGCTTAGAATAAAATTAGAAGAACTGCGAGATACTTGGTGACTTTTCACTAATTCCTGTGACAATGATTTTGAAAATATTCTTCGTTGTTTATACATAATGTAAGAATTAATTGCAGCAACGTTTAAAAAATGAAAGAAGACAGCTAGTGTGCATCTTTTGGTTCGTCTTCCAACATTATAAGTAGCAGAGAGCTGGTCGCAAACGTCAACACCAGCTTTTGTGCAATTATAAAACGTTATCAATTTTGGCTTCTGAAGATCTCCTGTGGATTCGTCTGTTTTGTCATCATGGTGCATGCTTGAAACCAATATAACACTTTCTGATGTTTTAGGCACGTATGAGACAATTGTTATTTCCTCTGTGAAACTAAAAATGCTAGTTCTAACTGATTTACCTTTCTGCGGCAAAAATTCTTTGGGAATTTCTTTTTTATCTTTTCTAAGCGTGCCAACCATTGTCAATTTATAATCAGTAAGCAATGACCTTACTAAAGGGATATTGGTATACCAGTTGTCTGTGGTAATATTGCGATTTGAATTTTTGATGGGTTCAACCAATTGCTTTACTATATCTGATGGTGAATTGTTGACTTTATATGGGCCCTCCGGATGAGTCCCTGCATATATCTCAAATGTTTTTAAATAAAATGTTCTGGCATCAACTATCGCAAACACTTTGATGCCATATTTATTAGGTTTAATTGGCAAATACCACTTGAAGGCGCAGCGACCGCGGAAAGATATAAGCTGCTCGTCAATTGTTACATAAGCTCCTGTTGCATACGAAGACAAAAAAAATTCTGACAAAATATCGGTTTGCTCTCTTATTGCTGAAAGCTTATCAAGCTGCTTCCTTCCTTCCCGAGTTGCCAGATCGTCAAACCTTAAATATCTTAATATAAACAAGAAACGTTTGGTGACATAGTTAGGGAAAACAATTCACAACCTGTACCATCTTCTGCCCACAGCTCTTCAAAATTCAAATGAGCGGATTTTAGCACACCAAAGGAGTTGATTCAATTCTTGCTTCCTGTCTTGGTGTCGGTAGCAGAGTGTGTGTGTTTTCTTGTTCTCACACTAACGTTTAGAGCTGCTTTTCGCCATTTAAAGTTTTTATCCTTAGTGAGAAAATATTGGGATGCCGGTTCTTCACTTTGCTCGTCTTCTTCGCCCCCTTCATCATTTGTTTGTTGATCAGTGTCAGAAGAATGGGCGCTATATTCATCGGAATATTCTCCATCCGTGTCAGCAGATCCTTGTGGCATGAAGTAACCTTCCTCGTCCCACAATGTCTCTGCAATTTTCTGTAATTCTGCTTCAGTCAACGGTTTGTTAGCCATCCTATAAAATTGAATTACTTATAGTATTGTTTGTAAAACTTTACAAAGATACTTGCATAAATAATTATTATTATATAAACATTACAGTTATTATTTTATTATAGCTTTTATGCAAACATTAGGAATCTTGGTATAATGAAATATTCGCAGAAACATCTAAATACATTAAAATAAATGTCGATCAATTAGAAAAGTATATATATATGAAAAACATCAACACACTAACTTTATTTACGGCAGAAAGTCACAACAAATGTTACACAGTTAGTCCTGTGTGGTCAAAAAGGTTTATATTATGCGACAGACAACATTCTTTGACACTCAGAACAATACTGATCATAAGAACCTTGAGTAGATAGATGTCTATTTAGGAAGGTAGAGCAGGGGAAACGGTTATACACTTCTTGAGTTCAAAGTTACAGTTGCGATCATGCGCTGTGGGGTCACAATGACCTCACGCGACTAATTAAGGGTTAAGTTTGTAGCAAATTAATTAAAGCATGTATTTCCCTGGACAACTTCAAAGAACATGTGATTCAGAAGCTACAGCATTTTTTTTTCCTGTAGCTTGCTTAAATTACGAAAAGACAACATGCTTATTCATCACATAAGAATGTTAAACGTATTAACAAATCGTAACAATAATATTGATATTAACTCATAAATTTATAAAATAATAATCACAAAAACTACGCAACGTAAATTTCACATTTATAATATCTACCACGATATCTTTGCGCCTTGTACAAGAGAGAAAGAGAAATGGTAATAAATGATTCTGATCGTGTAACGTTGCAGTCCCGCAGATAAAATCTATAATGACGTATCCTGTTTCCTACGTCCAAAAAGAAATGAAGGAAAATTAGTTTTAAAGTCGAACCGCAAAATAAATGAGATTTTCTCTCCTGGGATAAATGATTTTGTCTACCTTGATAATCTTTTTGGTTTTCATAAATTTAGTATTCGTCGTACTCGAGCATCTCTTATTTACGCGGTTCAACAAAAAAAAAACACCCACAGAGTGTGCCGCGGTATTCACAGTACATGTATACGTACCTCTCTTGTTTTTAATCTCGCTTTAGCTCACCTGCAAATGCAAATGGATTTTTTGCGTTTATAATTTGTTTTTCTTCACGCGAAATTTGCTTATCGATCGCGCCGAACGCATCTAGTCTGCGTTCTCTTTTTAATTTTATTTTTACCTAACGAAGGCTTTACTTAACATTCAAACTTACATAAATCACTGCAAATAGCGCCAGATAAGCTGCACCGTTGGCAAAAAGCCAAACTAATAGTATTACCTTAAGGGCGCTATTTCTACTGGAAATATACAGTGTGGTACTAAATATAATGCAATACTTTTCATGCAAATATTACACTCCTGATTTTGTGAAAATGTACATCAATCGTAGTATATTTCTTTCCACTCTTTCAGAAATAATATTGCTGTGTTTTTTGAGATAACCCCCCGGGCTATATTGTTTGCCGCACTTTAAGTTTTCAAAGCTTTCAGGTTTAGAGAAAAACAAAATTTATTCATTTATTTTATAGAAGAAAGAATTAATGGGACTTTCCGCTCTAGTACAACAGTAATCACTTATTTCAGATGATTTGTCATCGTCCGTACGGACCTAAAGAATAAGGTTGGATATCCTTAGGGATATTTTACTTTTAAATACCTAGCCCCACACTGAAAAATCCCGAGGTGTGTCAATTTGTAAGGCTACAAAACCCTCGCACTAACCTAGATCCATTACATTTCATCAAGTTTGGTAGGTGTAAAATTTGAAATAAATTTTATTTCTTCAAAATTGTTCTCCGATTTTCTTCAACTTTTGATTAAAAAACAAAGAGTTGTTGGTTTATTGCAAAGAATAATAAAACAATAATATAAATTAATATAAATTAAAATCGAACAAATTATTTCTTATACTCACCGCCCGCAAAGTGAAATTTGGCGCATGCATCGCTCGACCATCAAGGAGTATTTCCCGGTCGAGGCGACTGTAGAAATTGAAAAAAACGCTGGCCCTTTGGGGAATTAAAAAAAAAAATCTAACTTGACGGTAATAAAATTTAGTCTATAAAATACTACTTCCCTCGACTATTCTTCACTAAAAGTTGGGGAAATAGGAGTAATAATTAAAAATTCTACCAATAAATTTGTGGCGCCATCTATTTGACTATTTCTCAAGTAACATTGAGGTTGACAGTTAATTGTATTCAACCCAAAAAGCGATGAATTCATTATAAATATAAGAATAAAAACATCATAAGCGAGAATATAATAACTTAAACTAAATTTAAAGTTGAGTAATAGGTACGTACAAGAAATGCTTAAATTAATTAGGTAATCTATTTCAGGCTAGGTATGATACTAATCACTTTAATTAATACGATTTTTTTTAATTTATGCTTGTACAAAGAATATTGTACAAACCACTTGCATGAAGACATATTCCACGCATTCGCGCAATTAAAAGCACTCGCTTCCCTTCGGTCCCTTGTGCTTTCAAAGTGCGCTCGTGCGGGAAAATAGTCTTCCCCACTTGGTTTGTAAATAACTATTCTAAGGTGTCCAGCGATGGTAGAGCCTGAAACCTTTATCTTGTAAATTGTCTCCAAATTTGAAAGATTCAGATGTTTTAATTTGTAAAATTAAAAAACCTTACACCAACCAAAAATAATACAGCATAAATCCGAATTTGGGCTTCTGATTTAATCGGTTAAATATGTTTCTAAATGTTTTCGTCTCATTATTCCATTAAACACAGGCTTAGTTTCTTCAATGGTTAATTTATCTGGCGCCCTGGGTGAGTCACTTTCTTATATCGACAATTACTTTCGTGAACGAATTTACCAAATAGGAACAATTAACTGGTTCTCTGAATTCAAACATACTTTTCGAAGATACAAGTCTACTAAAATGTTCAGCCATATGTTGAAAAATATACAAGTGCCCGTAGATCGATCGAGCTAAAAGCTGCTAATAATATAACTTGTGATCATATTGTTGGACTAAATAGTTCCACAAAAATTAGCAGAACTTTGATTTTATAGAAAAGGATTATAAAAAATGCAATGCATGTAACTGTTTATGACTGAACTAGAATATTCTTTTGGCAAACAAAAATAGTGGCTTGAGTTGCTAATTACATCTTCTAGTAGAGTGTTTTTCAATCTCCATAAATGCGTGACCCCTTTTTAAGTAAAAAAATTCTGGTGACCCCCTAAGACGGAAAGAATTCGGCGAGCTGGTGGGTACACTCCGCTCTGACGACCAACCAGCATTAATAGAATCTTCAATAAGAACTTGTAGAATAAATTGCAATGGACCAATCATAAGTAGTAAGTTCTCACATATTTTACGTAATACGGAGCTTAAGTAAGAGAAACAATTTAATTACTTGCCAGAACTGAATTCTCAAGCTAACAACGGGCATAGATGGATACTAAATACATTGTTGGCTGGTTGATCTGCCAACGAAGATAAAAGAATATTTTATAGATTTAGTTGCTGACAGCATGCTTAAAATTGAGTTCGCAAGAGATTGAGGTTCGCTGGATGAAGGGATGAAAAGAATACCGAGAGCTGGCAAAAGAAGCTTTGAAATTATTAGTTTCATTCGCCATTTCCTACCTATGTAAACCAACTTTTTCTTGAATGGTTAACATAAAAACCAAGAAGAGAAATAGGCTTCAATTAGAAAATGATTTAATTATTTGCGTGTCAAACATAGAATCAAGATTATAAAAAATATTAAAGAATAAACGGGCACAATCTTCTCAGTGAAGTTGTATTTTTATTCTAGTTTAGGATATATAACCCTTTTACCTGGCTTGCGATCGCGATCCCCTGAGCAAGACTTGGGAGCCCCTGGGGTGCGCGATCCACAGGTCATTTATGCTAGGGATATAACTCTGTAGAAGATTAATGTAGAAAACCACCGTTTTTATTAATGTTTTTTGTTTTGTTATAAATATTAAGACATTCAACAATTTAGCATTTACATTGTACAATGTATTGACCAACATCTGTACAGAAGAAAAAAATAAAGCTTTTACGATAGAAGTTAGAAGATACCTAAGCCCCAATCCTCTTCATAATGTTCAGTTAACCTGACTAATATTTATTTCTAATACAAAAAAATGAGGTGTGGCCACCACACGACTTTCTTATATGTATGAGCGTTTCAAACTATACAATTTTAAGAATTTCTTTATACAAAACTTATTCAAAATCCTATTCTAAGTACTTTCATTCTCTTAATAAATCGCTATAGAATGCATACTTTGCAAGATATTTGGAAAAAGGTGCCACTCGCTAAGAGTAAAAGTGCTACTTGCGGTCCGAATTTTGAAATTTCATTTATACAAAAGATATTGCAAATCCAGCTCTAAATACTTTTGTACTTTTGAGAAATATATATAGAATGCATAATTTACGACATATTTGCAAAAAATCGCTATTCGGTAAGAGTAAAAGTGGTACTTCCGGTCCGAATTTTAAATTTTTTTTATACAAAAGATATTTAAAATTATAATCTCAATACTTTTATATTCATAATGTACCTGCTTAGAAAGCATGACTTGCGAGATATATAAATATATATATTCGATAAGAGTAAAAGACCTACTTCCGGTTGGAATTTCCAAAAACTTTTTTAACACACTTTGTCTCAAATTTAATTTTGAGTACACTTGAATTTTTGAATTGAATTTAAACTTAGTAATTGACGAAATATTGGCAAAATTCGAATTTTTCACAGAAGTAAACTGCTACTTCCGGGCTACCGATTTTACTGAAAAACTAATCAGATCTCAAGAGGGAGATTATACACGTAAATACAAAATTTGGAATTTATATCTACAGCGGTTTGACCGCTATCGTGGTCACACACAGACACACAGACACACACACAGACATTTTTTAAAAACCACTTTTTCGGTATCAGGGGACTTCAAAACGTGGACATCTGCAAAAATCTCGAGGTCGAAAATTTTCATCATCACAATACTTCCTTATACTACGTATAAGAAAGTAATATATTACCCTTATTATTATTTTTGATATAGAAAACCGAATTTGTGGTTGACAGTAATGACATGATGTAAAAAAAAATATTAACCGACGGATGATCAACTCAATTGGTTTATGTTTTTGTAAATTGTTTGCACATAAATCCAGGGAATTTATTGTTTTAAATTATTATATCATAGGAAAAAACTGAGAAAAGAAAACTTGGAAAAATCATAGAAAGCAATAATAAAGGAAACTAGTAATTATTTTATAAGTTACAACAAAACTTAAGAACTAAAGAAAATAAGGCAAAACACATGCATGCAGAACAAAGAAGGAGATGTAACAGGTGATCAAGACATAATGGGGATATAGAAGGTGTACTTTTAGAGTGTTGTAAAACGAGGTAAATATCACAAAGAAACGATCAAATAGCAAAAGTGAATTTAGAAAATGGAAAAGGTGAAATAGAAATCATTGAAGAAATCAAAGCAGCAATTGGAAAAACAAAAAATGTTGTCAGAGCGTGACAAAATTAGAGCTGACTTAATGAAAACCACAAGAAGCAAGAAGAGGTAGATGGAAGGAAACGTGGGACAATACAGAAGCAATAAATATACAGAAAATGGAAAAGACTGTATTATGAGCTAGAAAATTAGTACCATTCAGAAGAAAGATGAAGATTTTGGTAAGAAACCGCAATGAGAAGAAGATTATATCTATCCCACACCGAAAAAGACGAAAGAATCTTGTATATTGTTATAGTGGGGATTGTAAGCTTGAAATATATAATAACGCCCCAATTTGCTAAGCCAAAAAGCTATAATATTCTTTTTAATTCAAAATAAAAATTATGAAACTAATTAAATGATCCCTGTATATGCAACAAATACATGAACTAAAACGCAATTAATTTAAATTGTTTCACTATTCAAATTCTTATATTTATAAAATAATACCTTCAATTAGGTCAATTATTATATAAATAATACTTATTTATTTATATTTTTATATCTAAGAACAGGAGACTCTTTCTTTTTGTAATTATCTTATCAATTTTCACAATAAATGGCTTTTAAACCCTTTCTTTTAAAATTCAGTTCTTATTATTTTAATTCTTTCCAGGTTTTTAGTGAAGATTTCATGTAATTTAGTCTTATCAAACCTAGTTTTAATCAAAAATCTAACGAAACGTCAATGAACTGTCAAATCCGTTTTATGAATTTTCGCGCGATATTTTAATCAATTTATACTATTCATTTTCCAAGATAGGGTTCTTATTACCTTTTCACATAATTAACGTCAATTAAACAAGTTTTTACATAATAATAATACACATCATAATACAACAATTAATATTCAAATCTCTTCTTTTAAGATTTTGGTGAAATTCAATGCAAAATGAAACTGATCGACTACTCCCTATACAGGATGATCATAACATAAATGTATACTACTCAATTAAATACCAATAAATTATACTTAATTAACAACTATATCTCTAAAAAAAACTATTCCAATTTACAATCACTAAATATTTAATAAGCAAAATATTCATTTACATGAAAGAAATATATAATACTATATTGTTAGTGTGCACAAGCATACTATATCATTTGCCCCTTTTAATAAATGTAAATTTCAACCTCTAAGAAAATTTATATTTATTAAATATATGATAATAATTTTGTGTAATGAAAATAGTGCTTTTGTTACCATAGTAATTAATTTTAACTATTTACTAAACTGCTCTGTGCCTATCTTTTTAAACAAAATTTTTTTAACTTTAATTATTGACTGCGCCCTGTATAACTACATTTATTTTTATTGTGATTCGATATCTAAGTAAATTTTCTTCCTTGGTTTCTCTGTACCTGTAAATATCTTCTTTACTAACTTTTTGACATCTATGAAAAATATTTTGCGTACGAAATTTTCCTTCTTTGTGTAATCCTTTTCTTTGGATTTTATTTTTCATAAAATGTTTGTGGAAAGGAGTTCCTGTAATAAACTTTGCACGTATTGGTGATTGTTTTAAATTTTTGTCCGTTTCGTCTTCGGATATCTTGTAGCCTCTTATTAATATACTTTGAATATGCTCACTAATTAATTATTATTATTTTTCGATTCCGTTCTTTTGCGAACGTATCCTATATATACCTACATATTTATTATTTAAACTCTTTAATATACATATTTAGACACTTTCAACTTACCCCATACTTCCTACTTTGGGAAGTTAATAATTATATTTTCGCTTTTTGGCGAATGCTACCTTTATATCTCTTTTTAGACATTTTCGTCTTATACATTTCATAATATTGGGTTTCTATTTACCCTTTCTCAAATACTTATATCTATAATTCCATATTTTCATAGTTCGTTTTATCTTCATTATTTTTGGCAATATTTCATTATAAAGGCCTTTTCTTTCTTCTTATATAGATATTTTTATAATCACAAGAAATAATTTTTCAGAGATAAGAAAGGAAGAATCAGTAAGTCAAGAGGGACTGAATTCTACTCTGATTTGTACTCTGAGAGTTAGCAAGGTTCTATATAGCCTTGCTAACCTTCAGAGTATGAACCAGAATAGAATTGAGTCCCTCTTGACTTAATGATTCTTCCTTTCTTATCTCTCTAAAATTATTACTTGGTTCTAAGTAAGTAAGTATCTACTGTTTTCATACTTATAGAAAATGGTTTTTAAGATAATCAATTTTTTTTCTGAAGTGTTATAGTATTTATTCCCAAACAAATTCGCCTGCAACAATAATAAATAACATCAAACTTGGACTATTAAGTCATATCTAGCAAATAAAATATTGCTTTAAAACTTTCGGATGTCTGATAACAGACGATGCTGTCGCAGAATTTTACACTACAATAGGAAGAAGTGAAAAACCAGCATCGGCGTCGTGTAACATTTTATTATGGATAAGACTGCCTCGAAGTTAGGTGCGTAGTTGTTAAGTTTCAAAAAAGAATTTCCACGACATAGTTCGCTCCGTCGTTATCAGGAGATGCTGATTTATTTCTTTCTTAGAGCTTCAACCGGTAAGTCGAGGACTTTCTGTCGCGAGAGATATCTCTGTGTATTTACATTCAAAAAAGCTTTAGTTCCGTTTTTATGTACACCGGTCTCGCACGAACGACTTGTCGAAAGCCTCCGTGAATGTTAAATCGAGAAGGTAGGTAGGTGTTTTGCTTCTACATCGTGATACATTCTGGTATAATGTGTTCCTTGTGTTTTAAAGGGTATATAATCATTACCGTAAATGGGTTTATTAAAATATATTTGATCTGATATTGTAATTAAACGGTATTGTTATAATATATAATCTGTTTATTCAACATGTGGCGCAAAAAATATGGACGTCATTCGTGGAGCTTTTTTAGATTTTTTTATTCATAGATAATGATGAGAAAAGTGCTTTACTTCGGTAATATAGGCTGAGAAAAGTTTGGGTATTTTGAAAAATATTAATGCATTCTTATTTACAATATAATAATAATAATATCTAAAAGCTTCTCATCACATTTTTATGGATATCTTGATTCGCTCTCACTTGTTGATACAAATATTATTTAAATAATTCCACTGCAACCAAAGAAAATAATGGACTTGATTCACAATTTATGTTTGTATATTACTTCACTAGGGTATATAGTAGTTAGAGTATAACAGCAATTCTCCCCAAAATGTTTAGACCAAGGTATAGTACTTTTGCTTGTTATTCACCAAATTATCGATGAAATTAATAACTTTATGTACCTACTTACTTGCAGAAAGTTATAATTTCCTCTTCTCTCCCTCTAATTGACTTGCACTTTTCCTGCTACTCCAATTTGTACAATGAAAAGCGGCACATCAAACCATATTAAATACTAGTACTAAACAAAACATAAAACAGCTTAATCCTTAGTAAAAAATGAAGTGGAAAATAATGGAAATTTTTAACCTTAAACTAATTAACAACAAATGATTGACGCTATTAAATAAAAATAAATTATACATGAACATAACAAGTTTGTAATTCACGATAATAGAGAATAAAATACAAAGTATATATTAGACAAATAAGCAGGCAATGACCCACCAATGGAGGATGTAAATACACCTTTCGCGGCTTCAGTTTTTGTCGACAATGCTCTCCCCTTCTTTTCGAACCTTCTTGGTTCAAGCTTACCCATCAACCATATCTAGGCATTAGGCAAACGTTTATCGTACAACTTCGCGGCAAAAATCTTGAATGAATGTATGAAATAAAAATTTCAAAATTTCTCAGTAAATTGAAGCTAAGTAAGTCATAATTCTTGGGAACAAAAATTCAAATGTGTTTAGGTAACTTTCAATGAACGCTCTCCTATGAAGAGAGCAGAAGATAGAAAAACTCAACTTATGAAACAAATCATAACTTCGGTATACCTTAACCAATTTTAAAGTTTCTAGGCGCATTAGAAAGATAATTTTATAATAAAAAGTGTATGGTTGCCCAAAGGTAAATCAAGAGCGCTCTTTTTAATTTAAACACATTATTTTTCCAGTCTTTAAAATTCTTAACGAAACATATATCTTTAGTATCATAATATTGAAGCACATAAATAATCGAAAGAATTGTGAAAACCGGATATTGATATAATTCTTCTTTATGAAGCTGTATTTATAAGAAGAGTTTCAATTAAAATAAAATTTAGCTATTATCAATATTCACTAATATTGATCGACAACCTCATTTAAGGTTGAGCCTTGGCTGATATATACACAATGAATTTTCGGTATTTGTAATGGTAACCTCCTCAGCTCATAAGATTTCAGACATAGAGTTTATATTTTCTTGCATTATTTGCTTTAGCTAATGCCAAGAATTCAACCTAAAATCGTTATCTCGATATGATATGGTTTGATGTAGTTCCACGTAATATAGATGCAACTTGTACTTCATCAAAGTGTTTTCTACGAATCATAGGGTTAAAGTACGATATCATCGCATTTCTCTGACGCCTGTTTGCAAATCGGATTATAGGTACAAGGTGCACCACTTAAAACTCCCAGGGCAAATATCTCAGAAACGGATAAAAATATTTGAATTTTGTAAAAAGTAGTTACTAAAGAATGTGATTGCCTCTAGTTTGCTCTCACAATGGTGTTTTATGATGTGAATATATTGATGGCGCTGCAATGAAAAGAATTTTTTTGATCGCCATAACATTCATTTGTTTTTTATTTGAAAGAGTATTAAAATTAATGTGAATTTTATTATTTGTGTCAGTTTCCAAAATTTAAGGGTGTTATAAATATTCGTGTTTATAGAAAGTAAGAGTAATTTAAATTTTTGTCTTTATTTCGTTTAAATATTTAAACGGATCAAATGTAACCAGCAAAGATGTTCAAATTTGTTGCCTTCTTGATTGCTACATAACGTACATATATCGACTTATTAGTTCTCTTCCGCAAAGATTTAACAATGTATTTTTACTAATTTTTAAAACGCTTGCATAATTTTATTATAAAGGTATTATATCTGTTATGGGTTCTTTGTAAACTTCAGCTTTCAAGTAACCCCGCTAGAAAGAACCTAGCAGGGTTAGATCCGGCGAACAATCCGGCAACCTGAGGACGCCATTAGTACCAATCCAACGACGTTGGAACGTTTGATTAAAATAGTCAGTAAGTATGTTGGCATTATGAGCAGGTGCCCCGTCTTGATGTAACCACATATTATTTCGCAGCTCTATAGGTACATCTTCCAAAAGTAGTGGTATCTCATTTTGTAGGAATGTAAGTAGCGCACACCAGTTAATGTTTCATAATAATAGTGGGGGCCTAAGATATATCCGTTTAAAATTCCTCACCAAACGTTAACGCCAAAAATAGTTTGATTTCTTCTTTACTTTATCCACCTACGATTATCTTTTGACCCATAATGAGCATTATGCTTAATTAAGTTACCATTGTTGTGAAAACGACATGACCTGATTTATAAAGTTATTGTTTTCCCTTAACATTACAGAAAATTTTGCCGGAAAATCGAGTCTGCGTTGATTATCTCCTATTGTTATGTGGTACACTAAATGAACTTTATACGGAAAATATTTATTTTCCTTTAAAATCCTACGGCAACAGGTTACATTAAGATCATGCTGTTCTTTTAATTGCCGTAATGATCTATGTGGATTATTATTAACTGTTTGTAGTACTGCTGATGTAATTTAATCATCTCTTACTCGTTTCCGCCTTAATTGTTTTTGTTTTTCGAAGCTACCGTAATTTCTAAGATTTGCACACATACTTATAAATGGTTAGTGATCTGGTAAAGGCCTGTTTAGAAAGCGCCGAGCATATAATCGCACTGCTTCAGATGTATTTCTACGGGATTCTCCATAAAGTTTGTCTTCATTTGTGTGTAAAATCATATTTTTAATATGGAAGAGAGTTAATAAGGCGATACACGTTATGTAGCAATCAAGAAGGCAACAATTTTGAACATCTTTGTTAATTATATTTGATCAGTCTAAATATTTAATCAAAATAGAGACAAAAATTGAAATTACTCTAACTTTCTTTAAACATGAATATCTATGAAACCGTTAAATATTGGAAACTAACACAAATAATAAAATTCACATTAATTTTAATACTTTTTCAAATAAAAAAGAAATGAAGATTATGTCGATTAAAAAAATTCTTTTCATCGCAGCGTCATCTATATATTCACATAATAAACACAATTGGGAGAGCAAACTAGAGGCAATCACAATCTTTAGTAACTGCTTTTTACAAAATTTAAATATCTTTATCCGCCTCTGATATATTTGACTTGGGAGTTTTAAGTGGTACACCCTGTATATAAGCTTATTGATAACATTGCCTTCGTTTCGACTTCTCCGAAACATTTGTCGAGCAGAAACACACAGAACTTGTCATGTTTTACGTAAAAATGTCGCAAAGCATTGAAATTAGATACTGAAAATGTCATAAACTTTAGCATTAGAATATGACATAATTTACAAACTGATTATATAAAACAAAGTGTTTAAAGTACGTCAACGTCAATTTAAGTTAGATGACAATGTTTCAGAGTGATGTAGACCAATCAAATAGATGTTTAACAGACATGTTAAACACTTTCTTTGGAAATGTCAGATAAATGTTTAATTAAGTTTTAAAGACACGTTATTTAATTTATGAAGAAAATTTTCTAGCATACAGATATAGAAATAAAAAATAGAATAATATTGTAGTGTACGGAGCAGAGTTACAGTAAATCTAGAGTTCACTAAGAAATAAACACATCACAACACCTACATTTGTTTTAATATCAAATATTCAACTCTCAAAACGAGAAGAGGACATTACATGGCGATCCTGTCAACGGAATTTTTAACTTTCTCGCTGTCAAATGGCATCAAGATCATATTTGAGTACTTCGACTGATATCCCTGTAAGAATTAGTTGGAGAAGAAAATACGAGGGGAAATCACCAAAGGTTAACTGGAGATGCCGAGAAAGTGTGGAAAATGTAGTGTGTTGAACAAAGTAAAATAATTTAAAACATTATGTCAGAAAATAAAACTATTTGAAGCAAATAGACATAAACACAATATATCTTCTCCAGATTGTGGGAAAATTGTATGAGCAGCTAATCCTGATAAGACTGAAAAAGGAATTAAGAGGAACAGGAGGACTGGCTGAAACACGGTAAGGATTTCGAAAAGGTCGGCAAATAGTAGATGCTGCAAACAGGGTAGTTGAATCGACACCTGGAGGTATAGATTACGCTGTGATATCATAACCATTAACATTCGAAAGGCCTTCAATTGTGCGTTTTAAAGAATAATTCTTCAAGAAAAGGATAGGAAGATTGGAAGAAAGTGGAATATAATCCGTTGTATTTGTCACAGAGAACTATAGTACTAGAGGTAGAAGGAAAGACGAATAACGGAGAAGTCAGCAGTGGAGTTTCTCAGGGTTCATTACTGGGTACAACTCTCTGGAATGTAATGTATGATGGATTTCTTAGAATGAAGCGGGCAGCAGAAACAATGCTAATAGGTTTTGCAGAGAATATCACCATAGCTGTTATAGCCAAGTATGTAATCAGTCTGATTGGCCGCGAATATGGCACTGGGGTGTGATTCGGAATGGTTGTGACGGCGTAGCCTGCAGCTGGTTCAAGGGATCGCCGAAGCTCTCCTTCTTACTAAGAAACGGAAAATTGCCCCTTTAGGTTTCAACGTCTAGTAAATATCGGTCGCCATGAGAAGAAGTATGAAATACCTGGTAGTATGGTTGACCAGAAAACTGATCTCGAAATTTATCAAAAAAAAAAAAAAACGAAAAAAGGAGAAAAGAGACAGGAGTATCTAGATAGATCTATGTCTATCAGATAGCACTGCAAATTTCATCGCTGGAACACCTCACTTTTTAGAAATACGCAAAATACAAGAGCAACTCGAGGAAAGAGGTGAGGGCAAATCTCAGGACTGACAGGAAGACTGGACAAGCAGCACAAAGAGCCATTGGGCCTATACAGGCTAATTACAGAGTATAGAGAGAAGACCGACCGCATGACGACTTGGACAACTTCTTGACGCAGTGGATTATTTATACGAAAAAAGAGGACAGAGTTGCCCTTATTGCGAGATGGTGCATAACGCTAAACATGCTTTCTGAGCATTGGGATAGCAATACAAAAGCGCATGTATTTTCAAGCAATCGAACAAGACTTCAACAAGTCAATATGATAGAAAGTCCGATAATAAGAAGGCAAGCTTGGTTAAAATTATATGCTGTGATCAAGGCCATAATTTAGAAGAAGGAGATCGAATAAAGATATCTATTCCCATAGAGAAAGCAAACATTACGTGCACGCATAAGTAGTGCGAAGGAGGTTCCGGTATGAGACTTGCCATGGAGCGAGGTTTTTAATTAGTAAAAATCTGACATATCCCGCAACATTTCAATCAGATTTGTGGTAGTCTTATATCCACCACAAAGAAAGGGAAATAAAGTATCGCTTCCCTTTCAAAAAGTATTCACCACATTTATATACATACAAACGTGAGAAACATAAATATCAAACTTGCACTGAACGTACGGAAACCATACTGTCTACAAAAGCGGTATTAAATCTAACTATTATTAACCATCTGTTAAAGTAACAACTAGTTACCAACAGCTAAGATAAAAAATATAAATATCCTAAATTATACTCTATATTTTTGGAAAAAAAGAAAACATCTTGAATATTAAAAATATTTGTTTATTCTAGTACTCATAAATTACGGTTTCAGTCGAACATATTTCTATAACTAATTAATGAAAACAATTAGTAGTCATGTCAGGTATCAGAACAAACATGCATTCATTTCAGAGACTCGAATAATGCGCATTAAGCGCAATACTTGATATCTCACGGGATGTTTTTCCAAACAATAGACATATCTCCGCAGCGAGTGGAGATCTTCCATTTGTCTACTGAATTAAAGCAAATATTTAAATGTAGATCCATTATATTTTAACCACACATCCGTACGTCGTACGTACAGCCCAATTAGTATTGTTCCGCTTTGTCTTAAATAATTAATGCTTTCAAGCATTTCTATGAAATACCTATACTGAACAAAATCGTGAAATTCTCCATTTTTGATTTTACAAATCTCGATTCCCGGGAAAGAAGATGTATCTGAAAACTGCAATTTAAGATTGAATATGAAAGATATTTACTTAGAAACAGACATTCAATAACGAGATCTAATGCGCTCATGTTTGTATATCAAGTATTTTCTAGAAAAGAACAATGTGTTTAGTTCTAGTTTTATACATCAAAAATGTATTTGAAAAGAATCATAATCAGTAAGTTGTGTTTATTTAAGTTAGTGTAAATTCTTCCTTATTAGTTCCATGATATAATACATGAAATAGCTCACTATCATCAAGTAAGTAATATGTGTCATGTATTTCTTAGTATCAATTAAGACTTTATGAGATTCAAGCATCTCAACTCACCACAGTGGTGCAGTTGGTAGTACACATATCCTGCAAATCACGAGAAATGTGTGCAAATTTTATAATTTAATTCCTCGAATCAATGGCACCAGTGGTGTCAATTGGTAAGCATAGAACTTCCTGTGACAGGGATATAAAAAAATCATGCAAATGGAGATTTCGCAAATAAGAAATAAGTTTGGATAAATGATAAATGGTGAGGTAGAAGAAGTGTTAGTAGATATTGAAAACACAACTGTGAACTGGCTATGGAATAGATTCAGAAAAGCTTTCATTGAAAGTGCTATGAAAATATGTGGAATGCAACAATAAGCAATAGGAAACAAAGTGCTTGGTGGAATGAGGAAATAATACACCTGCAAATTAAGAAGCTGGCATGGAAACTATATTTAGTTTTAATACCTAAACAAAGTAGTGAGAGGTATAAGCATCAATAATATATGTAACTATAAAATTATGGCCTCCGCAGCAAAAGAGAAATGTTATCAGAGAAATTATGGTTAGAATTTGGGAAACCGTTAGAAGAGTATAGTAAAGGATCAAATCAAAAAATCAACAATTGTTCTATAAAGTACTATTCTATTAAGTACTAAAAAAAACTTGAAAAGGTTGAATAACGCAAATAACCTTAACAGAAAATGCAGATGAAAATAGTTTGATAGTCGAAATAAAGATAATGGAAAGATGGAAAGAATATTTTCAAAAACGCTAGGAGGAGATGTATACAAAATATTAAAAGAAATAAATAAAAATGAATTAACGAAAAGAGAAAACGAAAGAATAACCCTGATGAAAGTGAGTAAAACCTTAACGAAACTAAATAATGGCAACTTGATATGGTAAGATTAAATAACATAGGAAATGTTTCAAAATATAGGAACCAATGAGAAGAAAATACTGCTAGACATATTAAATAAAGACTGGAATGATGAATTTGGAACGATATTGCCATAATCAAAAATGGAAATCAGAGAGGATATAGAAACAGATCTTGGATAAAGAACTGAAAAAGATAACAGAAGCGATATATGATAAATGTATATGGCCTCTGTCGACTTAGAAAAATTATTTGATAAAGTGTCAAGTACAGTGGTGTGGAACATGTTATACCCGAAAAGTATAAATAACAAATTGAACAAAGTAGTACCAAATGTATATAGAGAGCTAATAAATATAATCTATTAAAAAACATGTATAGCGGCAATATTTAACATACAAAAAAGGTGAGGACAAAATGGAGGAATAAGCCATACTCTCTTTATACTGTTATGGATGAAATCACCAAAAAATGTAATGAAAGACAGATTTTATGTGTTGGTTACAAAAATATGCAAACAGTAGAAATTTCTGAAAGTCTTTATGCGGATGCAGCGAGATTAGGAGTAATAAAGAAAAAAGAGGACAACAAGCAAAAGTAATAGGAGAACAAATTGAAAATAAAATAATAAGTAAAAAACTCGATTTGCTTAAATCGTTAGAAATTTATAGAAAAAATTAGGCTTAGTATTAAACAATCAAACCAAACTAACTCCCCTCTACTCTCATTAAATTTGTAATCTATTAAACTTAATATATTTAACTTGCACTATTGTAAATGTACCATTATTCGTCTACCTGATGAAGTGTCATAGTTTGACAACGTTGTAGAAGAAATCTATACTAAAATTGTTTTAAAATTAATACCAGTGTATTTTATTTATTTTTCAAGTAAATATGAATCAGTCAAGTATGTAATGGTAAGCGCCCACTTAAAAGTTGTATACTTACTCTAATTTAATGACCTTACTCTTACTCTTATCTCATAGATCTTGTGTATTTTTGGTCCGTATATATTCAAATACATCCGATACCACATGATGAATAGTTGTCTAGGCAGAGGAAATTTAACCGATTACAAATCAAAGTTGTTATGAAAATGACACAATTACAGCGTTATAAAAATATTCATAGTTGACACAGAGCTATCTACTTAGGGAATTTATGTTTTAACCATCTTAGTTAAAACTTTTTAATGTAATATTAAATATTAAAAATATAGACTTTTGAAAGATAATTACTTAGGGAATTTAATTATTAAGGTAAAAAGTACAAAAATGTTATATAAGTAATATTACTATTATCCACTTCGATTATTTCTTATTTAATTTGTTTACACCATGTAATGAAATAATAAAGCGTATCTGAAGGAATAACTTAGGAAATTTACAAAATGTCAGGTTGATTTTCAAAGAAAATGTCAAAATCCTCAGATGATCGGCAATTTTTCCGGTGTTGTTGATGATTTGTTGGCTAATTTTATCTTAAATTAATATGTTCTTTTCTAAGTACAACTGGAACAATATTGGAATTAATTACGAATTCCCGAGAATGATAATTTAAACTTATGCTCTCTTTTTGAGGTTGGCTACACGTTTCTTAATTAAAAACTCTTCTTTTTTTATGAAGTACTTTCATTGAATTTGATGATTGTGATGACCTTTCAATTTAATGCAGCTTCATATACCATTTTTTAAATAAATTAAATGAATATAAAACTTTTTAACTATTTAAATTCGTAATGATAATATATAATATTAATTATTTTATTAACATTTTCTAAAGCTGATAATTCTAAATTATTTATCAACATATTGAAAATAAATCTCTTACATTCTTTTCTTATAAACTAACATTATTTCTAAATTATCATTTCAAGTCACGTTTTTCAAATAATCTTTAATGATTACAACTATTCCTTTTTTAAAATTTATTTATATATATAGACAGTTTTAGGGAGAAGTACCTATGGCCTTTTAAAAATACACAAATGTAAAGTAGAATTATAAAATCCCACTAAATGATATAGCTTAAATGTCATATTAAATATCTCGCAAATAGAAAATCAATACTAGACACAGAATTTCTGTTCGTTATACGAGATAAAATCTAGTTCTATGACATCAATGGATCCCAGTAAAGTCTGATGTTTAGCTGTTTGTGTTAAGAAGTATTTCCGTAAGCAATTAAACCGTAACTGGTTTGACTGTCTGAAGTTTAGCAAAATCAACCGACTAAACTTGTTTTATTTCAGCAGTAAATTGGACAGCTTAGTCTCCCGCATTGTACAGCGTAACTTATTTATCAAATAGTAAACGGATAGCAATTAATAATATTATACGGAATATATTTGCTGCTCAAATGCTTTCGCATTGACCTAGTTCTCCTAATATTTCCATTTAAACACTCTTTTTACTGCGTAAAGATACTAAAATCGTAATCGAATTTCAGTGATAATAACTGTTGTCGCAAATTTTTAATGAAATATTAAACGCATTTATTTTACTTTGGCTCTACGGATTTGCATATAACCCACTTTTGATATCTAAATTTTAGGGCATTTATAAAATTTAATCTGACCTCGTGGCATGGAAATACTGACAAAGTTTTAATCAAACCACAGTTTAGTACACATCGTTTTAATGAAATACGCATTATTATGGATAGGGATATTAAAGTATTGCAAATATTCTTTATTTGAGCTTATAATGTCTTTTATTAAGTGATAAATTAGAAATTCATATTAAATTTATAATTCGGAAAGCTTGTACATAATTTTTTTGTTACAGATAAATGGAGACAGTTTTATAATTAATTCTTGGGTACCTTGGCTCATCAGTAAACTTGCTTATCTTTATACAAAATTGGATGTTTGTATATTCCATATAGACTCCAAAACCGCTGAACCGATTTTGATGAATTTTCCGGAAAACTCTAGCATAGTCTGGAACGTGTTCCTGTGATTGGTGCCAATCGGATTAAAAATAAAACATTGTCCATAATTTAATCTTATTTATACCGGATCACTTGTGATTATTCCGTGGTTAGATTAGTACTAACTCATTAAGTTGCACTAATGATTTTATTTCCATTGGATCATTTACGATTATTCAGCGGTTAGATTAAAAGTGGATGTATGTGTGTGGGTGTGTGAGTATGCTACCTATAGACTTCGAAACCGCTGAACCGATTTTGATGAAATTTTCAATAAAACTCTTGCATAGTCTGAAGAGTGTTCCTTTGAAGTTTGGTCCCGATCTGACTAAAAATTAAAAAAATCCATAATTATTCGAAATGGCGTTTCTTTGTCAAGTTTTAAATAAAATGTTGATATAGAAGAGCTTTGCTAACATTATATATGTAGTATTAGTTCTGTAAGTCTATTTTAAACTTCAATATATTATATGTATCCAACATATTGTTGTAGCCTCAATAATTTGAATAATCTAAATAAATGATAATTTTTATGATAAAATTATTATAGTCTTAATCAAAAGCTATTTCCTGATCAGCATAATATTTTAAAATTTCTTATGAGTTATTGCAGTGATTTTAGCTTCTTCGTTTTCTGGTATACCTCCTATTCAGTTTTGTTTGGGATAAGGTTACAAATTAAAAGAAAAGTCTAAATTTTACTTAAAAATCATATTTATATTTTTATTAAAACATCAATCATAAATAGCATTGCTATACTGTATCTATAGCAATTTTTATTTTATAAGTAATGAAAAAGGAAAACATTTCTACCCATCTTTAGGTTATAATGTTTGTGTAAAGCTTATATATCTATAATGATCGTCATAAAATAATTATCCTGTTCTTTTAAAAACAAAAAAAAAACCTTGATTTTTGATAAGTAATTTGTTAATATATAGCTGATTCTATTTTACCAAAAACATACATTTTCACATAGTGCCTTGGTAATCTAGAACTTTGCAATCGTGAATGCTCGGAAATTGGCCTATACTAATCACTAGCTGCAAACATTCGCACGTAATACCGCTAGCGTCTTAATACCTACCCACCAAAAACATTCCCTTTTTATTCGTATTTGTTTGCTTTGAAATTTTAAATCAAAATGATAAAGTATAATAATTAAAGATGCCTAATGATTTACTGGCAGCAAATATTCGCACATAGTACTCTCAGCGCATCCAACACCATTAACTATCCTTTAATTACCATTAGAGACAAATTAATTATTATTACTAAAAAGGATAATATTTATATAATTAATAATGCTCATCGTCTTACTAAAAGCAAATAATTTCACATAGTACTTTTAGAAACGCACAGCACCACTAATTATTTTCAAAATTGAATCATTCATTTATTAACTCACTTTATCTCATCATATATCTTTTCAAATTCTGCCTTATTAGTATCCTCCATTTTTAAATAAACAGCAATACAAAAAAAATTAATTGAAAGGAAAATATTTAGAAATGAAAACTAAACTAAAAGCTGAATTCTAAATCTTAATATAAATAAACTAATCGTGAGTCGAAAAGTAGTGTATCAACCCTACTCTCGCTTTTGCTATATCAAAAATTTTATCTTGTTAGAAAATGTTACATCTTTCTTGCTCAAAATACAAATTTCATCTTCGACAAGTCGATTCTTGTTTTCCGATTATATATGAAGCCAATTGACTATCGACAATTCACAGCGCTTCTCTTCTTAAATTAAATTTTAAGTTGGCATCGATTTCTTGAAATACCCGTAGTGAAATCCCTCTTGGTCATTTTCTTCAAGTTACCGCATCTACCCAATACGCACACCTTGTCTTTGACAGTTCATACACAGAAATGTCAGCACTAAAAGTCTATCACGAACTTGTTATGTTTCATCCACGGTAGGTATATTCCTTTTTCTTTTTCTTCTTAATATAGTCCCTCATTGTATTTGTATATAAACATATTTCCTTTTTCATCATTTGTTATGTATTTTCTTTTAGGAATACCCCGATTAGGTAGTATTGGAACACGTTATACACAACTGGAATTTTCATCACGGAGCCTGCACTACAAAGACCACTCGCCTCTGTCACATTGTCTCCAAATTCCATCCATGCCCTATCTTCTGGTAGTATGTTAATTTGCAGAAGGCTGTAAACAATATTGACACTGCAATTTTCTTTTGTAGGTTTTTAAACCACACATGACCATTTCCATAGTCTATTGAAGCCCTTGCGTTATGCATATAAAACCTTGTAAATGTATTTTTGTATTCGTACAGTTATTATTGATACAGAACATTGCCATCGAATATATCGTATTATAAATATTTTGACTCATATCTTTTACTATATATAGATATAAGTTCAAGGTATTTGCTATATTTTAAAGTATGATTATTAAAATCTTTCTTATAAATTGTCACCATTATGCGTGTCTGAATTTTACATTTATTCACACAAAATTGTGTTTCAAGACTGCATCATTTTTTCAAGCACGTCTTGTTTTTGTTTTCATTCATATGGCATTTATGTGTCTTTTAGACAGCATAAAACCTATTGATTTGTTTTGTATTTGTCTTGTACTTAATTTTTAGTACTTATTCAACTTAAAAATATACTAATAAAATTATATTTGTTTTGATATGAGTTTACCTTTAAATATAGGCAACCCATAATACCCTTGTGTTACCTGTCTTGTCTAATGCTTAAAACTTAAAAATAAACATTTTAAAATAAAAATTAATACTCTTTTTTAACAACTAAGCTAATTCTTAACATTCTTATTTTTATTTAATTTTAATGTCACAGCAATATGTAAGATTATGTAAAATGAAAGAAATTGGTAATAAACGTATATTATTACGATTATTATTATTATTAGTCTTAGAAGGTCAACTCAACGTATGGACTTTGAAGTGCTTTGTTATTCTATGACCTATGTCTGCCAAAATGCTTCACACAGATATTTACTATGATGATCTCTTAGTGACATATAATCCCGTTATATGGTTCAGAACCTCATCTACGATAGTACCGATCTTTTAGAGACCAGTCTCTTGAACAACAAGTAACTCTAGAAATATTCCTGCTCTTCCCCCTAGAGATTCTATAACATGTGTTTGCCGTCAAGCTGCAGACACATTTTACTATGTGATAAAACGACACCAAGAGTTTATATGAGTTAGTGCGAGAAAGCAATATACAAACAGTTCTATTGGTCGAGTGTAGTGAAGCTGACTGACTCGCGTTTAGGATATAGCAGCGGTCGGCTCGATGTCTAGCGCCTAGCAAACACATTCTTAAATCGCGTGTCGTTCATCTAATTTAGAACAATTACGCGCTAAAATTATTGAATTTTCGAATCATGTTATCCCGGATATGTTAACAAATGTCCGTCGAAATTTTTATAATCAGCTGGGTCTCTACTTATAAATTATCCAGGTAGTGATTTTTTATTGATTAATATTATTTTCATCTTCTCTAAAGCAGTACTGTAAATGACTTTATTCTTGGTTAAAGAATTTGTTATTAACAATAAGAGTAGCAATTTTCACGGACAAACGCAGTAACGATTTCTGCGGTGTCGGCTTTAACGTAGCTCTAATGTTAGTAACAGGGGCTACCCCCTTATTCTCCCACTTATAGTTGGCCAGCTTGTTTAGTATATTCATCCGCAGGTAGACCGCGTGCATACTGCATAGTCCAGCAATAGGACCTCTTTTCAAAATAGCTTAGTTGACAATAATTTGATTATCTACTAATTCTTGGGATAATAATACGATAATTCAAAAGTATTCAAGAACCGATTTTAACCTGTGAAAAATATATATAAAAACGATTTTTATTTTTAGAGTTTTGTAAGAGCAACACAATAGTTATTTGCTCTTTTGCTAATTCTTTAGTTTATTATTATTACTTGGGGCAACATTTGAGTCGAGTTTCAAAAATGCTACATCACATAAAGCAATTAATTAAAAATACTATATGAAGAAAATATTGCTGTTTTTAAGCAATGGCTCATGGAACATGACTGGAATCTGTTGAGTGATACTTTAGATATTAATGTCGTCTATGAGACTTTTATTACTGAAATTAAAACGAAATATAATGACTTATGTAAACATAAAACAATAAAAAAAACAAAGAAAGACGGATCACATGAAATTAAGGTGAAACCAGTTACTAAAAGACAAATGTAGGAGGACATGCTAAGAAAAGAATAATTATAGAAGATTATAACTACTATCGCAATAATTTAAACAGAGAAATAAAAATAGCGAAACACAAAGCTAACAGTGATTTCATCAATGAATCACACAATAAGACTAAAGCTACTTGGCAGCTGCTAAGAAAAATCACGGGTTCTGTTAGAGCTGAGGAAATCTCTGGTGATGGCATTGAAGAACAGGAACAACAATAGAAGAAAGGTTATGTACAATCAACAGACAACAGATAGAAATGTGTAATAATATAACCAAGACTAGACTTAGATCTGGACAATAATCCTTATAATAACCACTCATTGATGTTACATCCTATAGGAGAAATATGTGGCATTGTTGCACAGTTAAGGGATAGCTCTTACGTGGATTGTGAAGAAATATCTGTAAAAGTAATAAAAGAATGTACATGTGAACTTGCGGTTATACTAGAACGAATCGTTAGTAAATGTATAGAATCAGGAATATTTCCAAATGAATTGAAGAAATCTATTATTAGGTGAAATTACAAAACTAGAAAACTACAGACCGATATATGTATATATTGACACATTTCTCAAAAATATTTGAAAAAATTATTTTTAAACGTATAATGGATTTCCTTTTGGAACATGATATATTCAGTGAATACCAGAATGACTACATCACAAGCAGATCTATGATCAGAGCTGCTTATCAAACTATACATGAGATAATTGACAGTGTGAATCATAGTGAGTGTACAATTGGTATCTTCTAGGACCTTAATAAGGCCTTTGACTGTGTTGACTACTGTGTTTTGTTTGAAAAATTGGGAAGAGTTGGAATAAGGGAACATTGTTTGCAACTGATACATCCTATCTAGATAATAGAAAGCAGTGCGTTGTCGACAGTGGTGCTGGTGCTACTTTGATTGGAGGACGCATTTCGTATCATAGCAGAATCTATAAATCTGTCGGCAAGTCTATCTGCATACTATGCTTATGTGCAATCAACACTTACTTACGGCATCATGCTGTGTGGAACATCGGTTCATGCATCCAGGGTGTTTATCCTCCAGAAGCCGTTCCTGCGTAGTGTCTTTGGTGTGAGAAAGACTTATTTCTGCAGAGAAATTTTTAATGGTCAACAAAAACTTACATTGATGGGCTTATATATTCTTGAGAGTGTGTAGTTTGTGAAGGAGAAATTTGAGTTTTTCAAAGCGCAAGAACTAAAGCATTACGAGACCAAAGGTATGGTATGTTCACATTTGGTGCCTCTACAAACAACAAAAAGTATTGTGGAAAAGAGTTCTATCACCCAAATAAGAAAAGTGTATAAACATTTACCTTCACATAAAATATTTACCTCAAAAAAGGCAAAGGACTGTATTGTTTGATACTCGTCAAAGAAGCTTTCTATTACATAGATGAGTATTTTAATTATAGGTTTTGACTCATATGAATGGGAATCTGTTTTATTGCGTTATTTGTATGGATGAACTTTTTGATAAATTCAACACTGTGTATGTATTACAGAATAAATAGCTTTTATTATTATTATTCTGAACAAAGTAAATGTTTATTCGAAATTTGTTTAAGAAGTATATACTTCTAGGGGATGACTCGCTATTCTTTTTTGTGAAATAGTATGTATTCAAACAGTACATAGTACATTATCTGAATGTACGTTAGTTCCTTTGTGTCACGCACAAACATAAATAACATGAAAAACCACCCCCGCGGCAACTCCTAACTTATAAATAATTTCATTTCAATTCGTAGACATACAAGCAAATAAGCAGAAAAAAAGCTGAACCTGCTGCAAGTAAAACGAACGTATCTGCCAAAAAAATATTCGGGAGCGTTCGATCGGAAAATGTAATACATCATGGAAGCAAAACGCAAAAAATAACTTTTAATTTCTGCCATCAATTAAAGTTTGCGGCCGTAATCGTTGTTTAAACCGCCATCGTAAATCCTAGGTACGTGGCAAGTGATTTTAATTTTAACATTGATTTATCGGTATACCGGTCTGCAGAAAAATGATTTGGAAGGTATTCGTTCTTTTTTTTTTTTTTTCTAAAATACTGCCCCATTATTTTCCACTGTTAGACGTTCAAATGAAAACGGTAAATGGGATTTATAAAAATATTTTAAAATTGCTATCTCTGATATATAATTAAACTCAAGTTGAATAATCAATGCAATGCAAGTTTCTTATTTTATTGTAATAACGGAACTACTACATACCGAGGATGTTCTGCTTGTGCAGATATGCACTATTTATTTATTCATTATATCTTTAATGCCAAACAGATAGACAGAATTACACAAAGAAGAATTAAAAATAAAAAAAACTCTACGAAAAATTCTAAAAAAGCAAACTAAAAATCAAGAAAAAAATAAATTTTGATTTCCTTCAGCTAATGAACTTTGTTACTTTAGAACTTAGAAAATGTTATTTACACGTTCATATTTTAATTTGGTTTCAAGAATTAAATTAAATTTGAAGAAAATTCGTAATTTTATTTAATTAAAGAATCTAGCTCTAGAGTTATTCTCATGGGAAAAAAATACTGTCTGAGTGAAATACTAAGTAAATAAAGATCTGTCTTGGTTATAATTAAAAGAAAATAAAATCCGGTATTACAAGGAGTAATTTTATTCAAATATACAGAAAATAAAAGTGTTTTAATTTTACACAACCACTTCTACTTTCTTATACGGAGTATAAGGAAGTATAGTGATGAAAATTTTTAACTTCGAGATTTTTGCAGATGTCCACGTTGTGAAGTCCCCTATTAGAGAAAAAGTGTTTTTTAAAAATAGTATCTCTCCCTCTGTCTGTGTGTGAATGTTTGTATGTGACTACGATAGTGACTAAACAGCTGAAGCTATCAATTCCAAATTTTATATTTACGAGCATAATCTCCCTCTTGAGAGCTAATTTTCAATAAAATCGGTAAACCAGAAGTAGTATAGTTTACTGCAGTGAAAAACTCGAATTTTATCAGTATTTTATCAATTACTAAGTTTAAACAGATGTACGAAGAATTCGAATGTATTAAAAAGCGAATTTGAGAAAAATGTTATCAAGAAAGTTTTACGAGATTAATACCGGAAGTAGGTCTTTTAGCGAATAATGATTTTTTGAAAATATTTTGTAAATTATGCCTTCTATGTAGATTTATCAAGAGTACAAAAGTCTTAAAAGCTAGATTTGGAATAATTTTTGTATAAAAGAAATTTCAAAATTCGAAGCGGGAGTAACACTTTTACTCTTATCGAGTAGCACTTATTTGGAAATAACTCGCAAAATATGCAATCTGAAATTTATTTAGGGACTAGAAGTACTTAGAATAGGATTTTGAATAATTTTTGTATAATTTGAAAAACACATAAGTATAAGAAAGTCGCGTGGCCTTTTACTTTCGAGTATAATCTTTCTCCTGAAATCTGATTAGATAGAATCGGTAGACCGGGAGTAGCTATTTACTTCAGCAAAAAATCAAAACTTACTAATATTTTGTCAAATACTAAGTTTATACAATTTTCTAAAGAATACAAAAGTACTAAAAACTGAATTCTTGAAAGACTATTAAAAAGTTTTTCGAAATTCCGACCGAAAGTATGTCTTTTTGTCGTATCAAACAACGATCTTTATGCAAATATTTCGCAAATAATGCATTCTATACAGATTTTGCAGAATACAGAAGTATTTAGAGCTCCAATTGGAACAGTTTTTGTATATAGAAAGCTTCAAATTTCGTACCCGAAATAATATTTTTACTCCTATCAAATAGCAGTTTTTTTTTGCAGATATCATTTACTAATTTACTAATAATACAAAAGTATTTTGAGGTTCAGTTGGAGCAATTTTGTATGTAAAATATTTCGAAAATCAGACCGGAAGTAACACTTTTGCTCTTATCGAAAAGCAGTTTTTCGCAAATATTTCTCAAATTATGAATTCTATAAAGATTTATTAAGAGAATAAATGTACTTTGACCTGGATTTGGGATAATTCCTCTAGAAAAACAATTTCAAAATTCGGACCGGAAGTAATACTTTTACTACGAGATTTAATTTATTAAGAAAATACGGAACTAAAAACTTAAATCTACTTTTGTGTACACATTTGCGAACGCACATATGTATAAGAAAGTCCTGTGGTGCCCATACCTCATTTATATACTAGTAATGGTATAAATTTTTTAAGTCACGAATAATTGTCAAAATTAAATTTTTATAATTTTCTGATTTGATTCTTTCCTATAATTATTACAACTTTATTTAGATTAATTTTATACCACATAAATTTCAAATATTTATATATAAACATACACCTGAAATCAAAAGTATACAACACTACGCAATATTTTATCACTTTATAATACACAAAAATTAATAACATCTCAAATAATTTATATTTAATACTATCATAATATCAACATGTCAACAATCTTATATTATCGACCATCCCCCTCATGTGGCAAAATATTTCTAGACTATTTAAACGCGACATGATTTTCGTGAACATGTCATAAATGACGACAGGCAGTATTTACTCCCACAAAACTGTTTTAAGACAGATGACATGATAGTTATTTTATGATGGAGAAATATGTTACACAAAATGACATGTCCGTAGCCACTACATGTGAATTTTCATCTATCCTGTCAACCTTTTTAAATCAATTCTATTTCATAAAGGCAAATACGAAATCCAATGGTTACATTTTCACATAGAATTGGATGCGTTTCCGTAATATATAAACACAAAGATAGTTCAGATATAAAGTATGCATACATATACATGCATATATACATGGATATATCATCGGGAAAGAATACGATGAGATTCTTCTTCGTGTTTACTGGTAAAATACTTCACATCGATATATTGTATGTATACGATATTCGGCCGAAGCAATTTGAATAGAAAATGTGGAATAATGGTCTGATTCCCACATGTCAATTGAATTCTGTTTCCATTCGTACCCTTTATTTATTCAACAAACAAAATTGTATTGAACACACTACCAAAGAACAATTGACGAACACCATTTGTTCAGGTTATTTGATTATAAATGGCACAAAATTACTTTGCGGTTAAATAAAATAAATCAAGCGTTTCCCGGGCGCAGACTAGTATGGTAACTGCGCCAACCAATATATTTGAACGAGATATTTTCCATAAATGCTTAACTGGAACAGATATATATTACATTCATAAGTAAAGTGATATTTTCCAAAAAAATTCCAATAAATATTTTCTGTGTAATAATTTATTTATACCTTTGTACTGAAATAATTGACCAATTTGTCGTATAACTTTGAGATATTCGCTTTTAATAATATAATAATATTAATGAGCCGAAAACGTAGTTAGTTATATAAGAAATAAGGCTGATAACACTGGGCAACAAATTTTCGAAAAGTTCATGCTTCCAAGCTGAAAATAGTCATTTCTTAATGAATTCAATGTGCTGAACACGAAAATGACTAAGAAAAAGCTGAATTGGCTACGGGTTTTCTGTAATATGTACGCATATTTTAGAAAAAGTGTACTTATGTCAATATTATACATGGTAAGAAAACATTTACGCATATTTCAGAAAAAGTGTACTTATGTCAATATTATAATACATGGTAAGAAAACATTTACGCATATTTCAGAAAAAGTGTACTTATGTCAATATTATAATACATGGTAAGAAAACATTTACGCATATTTCAGAAAAAGTGTACTTATGTCAATATTATAATACATGGTAAGAAAACATTAGTCTGCTTCCGGCTTTCGACTTCTTTTGGCCTGCCGTTTGTAGTGGACTTGTGGAGCATCTCTACTGATTGTCCAACAATAGTCAGCTAGCATTGACGTAGACCATTTGCCTTGGTACCGTTGCTCCATGGTGGCAATGTCCTGATGAAAGCGTTCGCCGTGCTCATCGCTGACCTGCCCGCAGTTATCAGGAAAGAAATCTAAGTGGGAATCAAGAAAGTGGATCTTTAAGGACATATTGCAGCCGAATTCATGAAACAAAGCCAACATATCCTCAACCAGACACTTGTAATTTTCTGCCTTGTCATTCCCCAGGAAGTTTATAAATAAACTATAATTAGCTATTGCTTGATATTGCGCAATCAATTTCGCAACACTCTCAATGGAAACTTACAGTAAATGCTGCATTAACTTCTCTGCATGAAGGGGTGATCAATATGACGCAAAATTTCGTAATTTCTCACTAAATTGCATTACATTATGCAATAGCATCTATACAATGGACAAAACGTCAATATCTCTTGAACGTGAGCCAATCAACTTTTTTCAATGTGATATTCGTTTTCAGCACGTTGAATTCATTCAGGATTGGGTACTTTCACCTAAGAAGCAATTTCACTGTTGACCAGTGTAACTGGTGTATTCCTAGCTTCTAACAAGATATTGTAAACGCTTTTATTTTGATATACCAACCTATTTCTCCATTTTGTGATGATAATTCTTAACTAAATTATGAACCCGTTATTTTGTGAACTGTTGGTGAAAACAAGCTAGTTAGCATTACGTTAACTATTGATCGTATAGCGGGCGATTAGTTGAATCCATCAGAATTGCTGATTTCGGTTATGGACAAGAAAACAATACATATTACAATAATAAATTGAATTAGCAGTGGCGGCTCGTGATTTTTTGGGACGGGAAGGCATCGGGGGGGGGGTGTCTGAGTGTTTAATATCAAAATCAAGTAGACAAAAAAATAAACTTAATATGTTATTTAATTAACTTGTTTGAAAATAAAATCCATTCGCCGTTCCTTACGATCAGCAAAATGATTAATAACTAATTCATTGAACAAAAATAATATTACGTGTAGTAATTGGTTATTTTAATAAAGAAAGCAAGACAAAAAAGGCATTGTTTTCCTGATCTACATATTCAATGTTGCGATGTTCTTTAAATATTAATAAAAGTATAGATATCTCAAAATTTTCTAGTCTTCTTGCATTTTTAAAAAGAATATCTGAAGGCTACGAGCCTAAAAAATCCAAGATTTTAGAAATAAATCATATTAACCGGTTTATAATAGAAGCTAATGATAAAACATATTTAGCAAAAAAACTAAGTAATAAGAACATCATTATAGTTGTGTTTTACTAATTTTCTACATTATTTTGTTGTAATAGTCATATTACTAATATTCTGGTAGATTATCCTTATAGTGGGCTATAATGGAGCTCGTCGTCGTGAAGAATATAATGAACATGACTTTAGATGATATAGAGTTTAAAAATGATGTCATAATGACTGCAGTGCTAAAAACTAAAACTTATGTTCCAAGACAATTTATTGTAACACAAAGATTATGGAGTGAATTGGTTAAAAAATATTATTCACTTCATCGCTTCTTCCTGCAGTATAGAAGTGGATCTTGCGTAAATAGTCCAACTGGTATTAATACCATAGGAAGAGTACCAAAAAATATTGCTACTTACTTAAATTTACCTAATCCTGAGCTCTTCACTGGACATTGGTTTAGATGTTCCAGTGTGACACACTTGGCTAATAGAGGTGACTTAATAACAATTAATCGTCATGGAGGATAAAAATCCTCAGCAGTGGCCGAAGGTTACATTGATAATTCCATTAAGAAAAATGTTGAGGTTGCTCAAATACTGTCTAGTGTACCTAATACATCCACTAAAATCATTCGTAATCCATCGACTTCTGATAGAATTGGCAGTGATGTGTCAGTCAATATGAATCAACAGGAATTGACACAAAATATAGTGTGTTCCCAAAATCTGCCTGGAATATCCATTAATGCACACCAATCTTCTAGTATTACAGTAAACGTTTATAACAGTTATACTATTCAACATGGGAAGTAAATTTCAATAGAAGCATCAGAAAACTTATCATCCCACTTTTATTGTTAATTAGCGTAAATAAAATGTGCGTAAGTGTGTTTTTTATTCGTTGTACAACTTCTTGCACATGTTTGTTAGATTAGAGGCTTATTTAAATATGATTTGATTCCATTTTTTTTTTGTTACTAACCTCAAAAGAATAAAATTAGCGTGCGATAACGTAATATGCAATCAAAACGGGTGTCATAAAGTGAACTTTATAACACCGAAATAGAAAAGGTATATTAAAGCATATGCTGAGTGGCCTGAATTTAAACACCAATGTATAAATATATTACGCAAATAACAATTATCAAAATTAAATTTAAATTTGTAAATAAAATTAAGCTTTACAAAAAATACAGTTTTACACACTAATTATAACTTAAATTGGCAACATTAAGTTTACATCAGTATGCATACTGGATGGGGAGAATAAAAACGACGGAAAAATTATTATTTTACAAATAAAAATATAAATAAAATAATATTAAGGCATAAATAAATTGAAATTACATCACCACATTTTCATTTCAATGTTCTACTCCCAAAGCGTAAAACCAAAGCTCTGTCAATGATTTTTTTTTAATTTAACATACGTAACTAGAATATACTTTATAAATAAATGATGAGTTTTCAGATAAACCAAAAAAGTCGGAGTAAATTTTTACATTAGTTCAACTAAAGTTAGATTAGTTTTGGAATAAATAACATCTTCGCTAGGGAAAGGCTGATATGGTAACAACATTAACAGAAAGAAGTTCCATATTTTCCCAGTAGAGTACGCAACGACGATTCATGTATATTTAAAAAAAATCTTTCAACCATACGCGAATGAACAGTACATACACTAAAAAGCACACGCATTTTAAATGATGTCATTTAATATTACTGCGATGTACTTTGCGGCAGGTGTTCCAAGACAAATTTATCTGATTTAATTATGTTTGCATCCGCTCACGTCAGGTCAGGTAAACCGGAATAATAAAATACTCAATTATTAAGCACGATTACATCATTTCATTTGCATTTTCAGGCCTGATTTCATGAAAGGCGGACTGAACATTCTGTGAAATATTACACCCTAAAAACTTTTAAATATGTAAGCAGCAGCTTTTGCGAACAAGTTTTGAAAGTACGATATTTTTTAAGTATTGGTTCACGGGGCGTACGGGAAGCTATTTTTTTATTTGGACAAATATAAAGCGAGTTTAATATTAAATAGGTCGTTTCACTTCAACTGTGTGCCAACTGTTGACACAATGTAGAACTGAAAGTGGGTATTTTCAGAATGTCGCATCATGGCAAAGCGAAAAAAAGTTAGACAAACTCAGTCATAAACTTATACTTCTTTAGTTTTGAGGGAAATGAATTTGTTAATTTGTCGGACTGAAATTGAAAAAAATAGAAATAAAAAGTAAAGGGAAAGACCTAATAGACAGGTATCTCACAGGAAAAAAAAAACAGTTAACAAAAACACTAAAACACCGTCACCGCACTAAAGTATAAATAAAAACTAAATACGTATTTCGACAACTATGTTTTCAGTCAGTGTTGTTCTGTATACGCTACTGTGTATATAGACAACGCAGTTTTTAATCAGTACTATTGAAGATGATAACATAGTTGTTCAAGTACGTATTTAGTTTTAATTTATACTTTAGTGTGGTAGAAGTGTTTTTGTATATTATCAAGCCACATACTCCAAATTTGATTTCTTAAAAAACAGTAGTAAATACCTAACACTCACAGCAATTACATTCAGCCAGAACACGGAATACCACTAAGGAAATTCCTCACCCATTGCAGTGCGGCAATAGTGTGCCGGCGGAGCTTCGCATGAAAACTTATAACGTTGTAGCAATGACACTTTACGTATGTACGTATTTAGTAGGCTACTGTGCATTTTTTAATTTTATTTACAAATATACAGGGTGTTCCAAATTTTTGCAACCACCTTCAACTTTTTTATTTTAAATAGATTGCTATACTTTCTAGCTATTATAATGACAGCCAACCAAATTATCTTTTCAATAATATATGAATAAGTCCACTTACGGCTGTTAGTTTTGTTTTATTGATAATTTTGTTAAAATCTTGACAGTTGCAGCATCTAACATTTTACGCCTTAGTCTAGAATGCCTCACGTAACTCTTGTGTTACTAATTTATGGACAAACTCGTTATTTGTTTTGAGGTTAAACAAAGTGAATGAATATACAGGGTGTTAAATATGTCGTGTCTAAGTTATCGATATTTATTGGCCATTTTCTCGTTTTTTTTTTAAATCTAACCTATAATATTTTTGTAAGTCAGTCCAATCCTTGTAAAATTGCTTTTAAAATGGTACCAGTAACATAGCACTTATATTCAGTATTTTTTAAGTTATAACCCTTTAATGGGATATACCCATGTTTATAATATTCAAAATGGGGGCGTCTAATAGTTAGTTGGTCTTGGTTTAAAAAAAAAGATGAATGTGCAATCAAACGTCAAATCTCTACTTCAAAATTTCATATTTTATTGTTATAATTTAAGTTTGGCTGGTTAATTATCAATGTCTGTTTGTTTATTAGTAGTTGTTACGTGTTGCATTTACATTGTTGTCAGTTATATCGTTTTGTTGAAATTATTTGAAACTCTTATGGTATTTACATACCTTACCATTTAAAAGTTTTTGCTTTAAAATACATTTTTTGAAAGAAGTGCACATAGGCATGGTATTTGCTCTTGGAGCTAGCAATAGAAATCCATTTTTAACATCAAGAACATATGCCATGGAATATCCCGACCGAAGGGCACCGGATAGTAAAACGTTTGAAAATTTGTTAATTAGGTATCTTAAAACGGGTTCAGTGAATTACGGTCAAACATGAAAGAAGTAAGAGAAGATAATGAAATGAGAGTCGTCTAGTCTATTGTGGAAAATCCGTACGTAGATACAACGATAATTTCGAAACAACACGGGATAGAATGGTGGTGGATCCAACTTTTGTCTACAGTTACGAATCACGATTCGACTAAACTCGTTTTACTTAAACCTTTCTAACAAGGGCATGGAAATATTCGTTCGAATGCGTTTTTGATCCAAAGAAAGCAAGCGCGGCACCTAACGCGTGGAAAGCTTACGTTTGTCCAATTCTTCATTCAATATATGACAACCACGCTCTTCGGAATATCCTCTGCTATCTCTCTAATCTTGATTCGGCGATCGTCCAGCACCATTTGTGAATATTTTCGATGTTATCGGTGGTAGTCACAGTTTTTGACCGTCCCGAAAGCTCATCATCAATCGAGCTGGTACGACGACGTTTAAATTCAGCTACTCATCTTTTAACAATGGCAAGTGATGAGGCTAAACAATGTCCAACTCAGTTTTTATTTGTGTAGGCTTATTATCTTTCAAATGCAAGAATTTAGTCACGCCACGATATACGATTTTTTCCATTTTTACAACTGAGGCAGACGGTTTTAACGAGAAACGTCAGTATCATATTGAAGCTCAAAACATTTCGGAATAGCCTCGTACATGTTTTGCAGAACATTGCATAGGACATAATTGATTGTTATTGATGTGTTGTTACCTAATCTTAACAAATGTATTTTTTTAAGTATTTTCCACAAGAGTATGTTTTTAATGACTTTCAAAATATGAAGGGGAAACAGCAAAATCCAATACTTTTAGAGCTCTTAAACTTAAAAAATACGGCACAAACCAGCAAGAATGAGTTAATTTATTTCCTTTTTATGATCCTGGTTGCATTTCTGTTCTGCAATATATTACCTCAAATTGAAATTCTACCACGTAAAAATCCTAAATTCAATACCTACAATAAAAGACGGGAGAATAACAATTATAAAAGCATATTTTCAATTTATTTATTTCCGTTCAATACCAGCCTATTTCATTTTATTAATTTAAATGCTGAACTTATACATATATTTATGTATTTTCTTTCTGTATTTTGTATACAACTGTGAATCCAATAAATCACTCCTAACACTTTTCTTTCTATTTCTATTTTCTCCAGATGGAAATTAATTTCAAGCGACACGAGAAATATTCCAAGACGCTGAAGCGATTTTCGCGAAAGCGAATTAAAGAAACTTCAAATATAATACGGGTGATGAATAATAAATCATATTCTCCTCCGCTGCTGTATAGATGTTGTTTAAGTTTTATAAGAACCACTATTTCTTTCATAAATTGGTTTGAATATTACTAGAAAAAATGTGAAATACTTCAAATTCAATTATATTAAAAACTTCAACGCATATTATATAAGAACATCGAAGTATACTATTAATAGTGGTATTGCTCATTATTTATAAATTCGTCAATAAAAATATTATGCACGTCATGTACTCTAAAAGAAGAATTAAAGTCTCAAGGTTTTCCTGTTCCCACTGATAGAACTGAAATAACTCGTATAATTCATAAAATTAAGTTATTCTGACGATACTGACAGTTTCGTACTCTCTTTCAAGACGACCTACTGAGTTTATTTTAGAAGCGTTGTTAATTTGAGTATACGACATACAGTCTTCGCCGATATATTGAAATTATTAACAAATACCCAGTGTCAGCAAAATATTTAAGAAAATAATTAGTATGTATGTTAGTCGACTTAATTCTTCTTGTAAGCGCAGTTTCCTTGGATTTCCCTTAGTTGTCTCGACGTGATCAGAATTTAAGAATTTAATTGAGGTTTCGAGAGTATAAAGTTTAATAATTAACTTATCTGTCATTGGTGAATAAATTGAACTTTTTTCAAATTAAACAATTGTGCAAAGAAATTTTCTCGGCAATAGGCCAGAAATAAGTGTACAATTACATGTTAGCTAAACGCTAAATTAAAAGCGACTAAAACTCGAAAATTTTAAAGAAAATCTATTAAAGAGAAACAGCTTTTTCAATTACGCATATTAAGTCCTGTACATACTTGAAATCACATAACATTAAAATTAACTATTAAAACTAAATTCAAGTATTAAAATTAAAACACCTCGAACTTGCCAAAATATTAAGGAAAATTCTTACCATACTCAATTCCAATCATATTATGAAAGAAAGCTCTCCACGCTCCCTTTTCCAAAAATATATTTTACTAGTAAAAATCAGTCCAGTATCCTAGGTCTCTAATGCAGAGCAGTTACGAGAATCAATAAGGATCCTATTAAACAATCGCTATTAAGTACTAGTTCTTGGTACTTTTGATAACTATTGAGACATCTAAGCAGCTAGATGTCCTAGTATCCGATGACCTATGATATCCTATGATAAATATTTTTGTTAAATTCCATATAACGTATTTAGGTATTTTGAATTGATTTATTTCTGGTTGTAACTCAATAAATCATAATTTTGTTATCTCACATCTATAAGAATTATGGCGAGTCTGTAACTTATTATTATGTACTTCTTAAAATATTCATAACAGTCTTGAATACAATGACATTCACTTTAATAATTTGTAATATACATCGTACAAAGTCTATTATATATGTAAAAGCGATCTTCAAACGATAGACAAACGTATATACGTGATATGTACAAACATAGATATTAACAATATTGATATAATTTAAAATTTAATTAACTAAGTGAGTTTTTATTAGTAGACAAGTAGTGACATATGTGAAGGGAAAGACTAAGAATTATAAACGATTAACATAAATTAATTGAAAATAACAGATTTAATTAAAAGGGTACTGATGGCAAACAAGAACTCAAACATACTCAGTTAAAGAAAGATTATGAGAAAAGTAAAAAAGCTTATAAATACATTGCTAGTTAATACTGTAGTCAGTAAATTTCTAGTGGAAGACAGTCATCAACCAACATATAATGCGAGTGTATAAACTGCTGTTTAAAATTATTGCAAAGTAATCTTAAATGAGAAACATTCAATATATTATACAAGGTGTTTAAAAAAGATGCGGCAATATTAAAGGGGTTGATTGTCCAGGTCATTTTATACAAAAAAGTTTATAATAAACAAGGTCCGCAAACGCTTCGTTACCGATCTACAGCGTGTTGAAGTTTAATTAAAAGAAACAGTAAAAATTAGATTTCTCCAAGACGGCATTAATGATCATAATGAAATTTTAGGCGTGTTATTTTTCAAGAAAAAATAGGACGCCGCTGCTTTCTCTAAAAATAAAAATATGTTTCTATTCTTTATTTAATTATGAAGAAAAAAGCTCTCTTAACTTTCTATCATACGACGTACCGTTTTTTTAGTAAAAAAACACATTTTAGTGCATGTACATTTATTACAGAATTTTTTTTTTTAAATAACAAGGGTTTTATTTAAGGGCAAAAACAAATATTTTACCATACCAACAATTTTGGAAAGCAAAAATTACAATAACTGTGCAAAGTGACCACCTCGAGCTCGGATGCAAGAATCCAATCTTCTCCTCATCGACTGGCGAACTCTCTCAAAAACAACAGGATCGGTTTCAATTGAGTTGCACCCAGCAATGATTCGATTTCTTAAGTCTTCTACGTTTTCCAATGGAGTAGCGTACACCAATTACTTCAAATGGCCCCACAGGAAAAAATCCAGGGGATTTAAGTCCGGGGATGGTGCTGGCCATAAGTGTGGCCCACCTTGGCCAATCCACCGATTTCCGTATGTTTGTGTTAAGAAATCACGAGTTACTTGACTAAAGTAGGCTGGTGCGCCATCGTGCATATACCACATTGCATCTCTAATTGATAATGGTACGTCCTCCAGAAATCCAGGGAGCGTGTTTTCCAAAAAGTTACGATACACCTCTCCGGTTAGTCTCCTTGGTAAAAATACCGGTCCAATTAGGCAGTCACCCACAATCCCAAGCCAAACGTTCAAAGAAAACTGATGTTGAAAACGATTTTCAACAATTTCATGTGGATTTTCGTCACACCATGCATGGTTATTATGGAAATCGCGTATTGCATTTCTTGAAAAATTCGCTTCATCGGTGAACAGAATCAACAACAGGAATTGAGGGATTTGAACCATTTTCTACAAAAGCCATTGACAGAATGCAATGCGAGGAGGAAAATCAGCAGGAAGTAATGCTTGAACGCGTTGTATATGGAATGGGTACAACAAATTTTCCTTCAGAATGTGCCAAATAGTCCCATTACTTACATCCAAAGCGTCAGCAATTTTTCGAGTAGAAGTACCTCGATCTTCTTCAATCATGTCTAGCACATCCTCTTCCAGCTCTACCGTTCTTGTTGTCCTTGGCCTTCCTGCTCCTACATTTCGTCTTAATGTGCCTGTTTCATAAAGACGCCGATGAATACTTTCGAAAGATTTTCTATCAGGAGCAATACGGCCAGGAAATCTTTCAGTATACAACCGCCTAGCTTCTAATGCATTTCCATCAGCAAGTCCATAAATGTAGTGCATGTCGGTCATCTCTGCATTTGTATAGCGATTCATGATAAGGAAATTCAACAAATTCGACACATACAAAATTAGTAATCATATGTCATTCAATATGTCAGTGAATAAAACAGGACTGTTTAAAAATATTTTTGTAAGCATGATAAATGTACATGCACCAAAATGTGTTTTTTTTTACTAAAAAACGTCACGTCGTACGATAAAAAGTTAAGAGAGCTTTTTTCTTCACAATTGAACAAAGAATAGAAACATATTTTTATTTTTAGAGAAATCAGCGGCGTCCTATTTTGTTCTTGAAAAATAACACGCCTAAAATTTCATTATGATCTTTAATGCCGTCTTGGAGAAATCTAATTTTTACTGCTTCTTTTAATTAAACTTCAACACGCTGTAGATCGGTAACGAAGCGTTTGCGTATCTTGTTTATTATAAACTTTTTTGTATAAAATGACCTGGACAATCAATCACTTTAATATTGCCGCATCTTTTTTAAACACCCTGTATATTCAAATAGTTCGATACTATATAAAACACTAGTTAAAATTATAATATCACGCACTCGTTTTATACCCATGTAAGAGTTTTTTATAATGTAAAAACTGGGATATTATAAGCTCATTTACGAGGTAGGTGCCATAAATTCTCGGCCTGATATACAAAAAAGAAACTTGGAACAACACAAGGATTTTTATTTTTCAATGTAATCTCCCCTAACTTCTATACATTTATTACAACGACTAATTAATAATTCGATACTCTTGTAAAAATAATCTGAAGTTATTCCGTCAAAATGTTCTATAGGAGCTGCTTGCAACTCGCTGTCGTCCTTAAAACTACGTCCTCTAAGGTCTTTTTTAGTTCCTACTATTGTGGAACCTGGTGGCAGACGGCTTGCTGGAGGGGCTCACGGACGCACTCAACCGGACATCTAGATGGGTAGAAAGAGAGCGACTAAACATTAGTCCCAATAAAACTACCCTGGTAGCATTTACCCGAAGACGTAACCTGGGGGATCTTGGACAGTTTACCCTAAGGGGGGAAACATACAGATCTCGAAGGAGGTAAAGAATCTAGGAGTAACGCTAGACTCGAGACTTACCTAGAATCGACACCTGGAAAACATTACGAAGGAAGCGGTAACATCTCTAATGATAACAAGACGCTTAAACGGGAAGCAAAAAAATAAAAAGTAGAAAAACATTAGTGAGAAAGTGCATAAAACAAACTGAAACATTTGTGTATAAAATAAGAAAAAATATTACTCTTATTATAAAATTAAATAAAATTATTATCCAAATGCTTTACCAACCAATTATTTTGTATGTATGTTTATGAATTATAAATTTGACACATATTTAATTAAAATCATAAGCTTAACATCACACACAGATACTTATTCGTTTCATTTAAGTAAATATGTAAACGTATTTCTTACATACATTATGAAATTGTATAATTCGTCGCCAAGAATGCGCACGCTATATGAACGTGAAAATTTAACCGTGGAAATGTTCGCATGCAGGACGCCAGGAAATGTAAATGGAATTTACTGTAACCGAATTCACGAATACAGTACAATTAAAATTCCTATTTTGTTATGTTATGCCGACAATGTATACATACACAATTATACATATATGTTGCATGGAATTACGTACATATATTTATGCGTACCTCTTCAAATAATGCGAAGTAATATGGCAATCATTTATATACTTTCCGAGCTACGCAAATGGTTTTTAAATATTTATATTAGTTTTTACTTTCGTATTATACGTAGTATAAGGAAGTATTGTGATGATGAAAATTTTTGACCTCGAGATTTTTGCAGATGTCCACGTTTTGAAGTCCCCTGATACCAAAAAAGTTGTTTTTAAAAAATGTCTGTGTGTCTGTGTGTCTGGCTGTGTGTGTGTGTGTGACCACGATAGCGGCCAAACCGCTGTAGATATCAATTCCAAATTTTGTATTTACGTGTATAATCTCCCTCTTGAGATCTGATTAGTTTTTCAGTAAAATCGGTAGACCGGAAGTAGCAGTTTACTTCAGCGAAAAAATCGAATTTTGACAATATTTCGTCAACTACTAAGTTTAAACAAATTCATAAAGAATTCAAATGTACTCAAAATTAAATTTGAGAAAACTTGTATTAAAACAGTTTTTTGAAATTCCTACCGGAAGTAGGTCTTTTATTCTTATCAAAAATTAGTTCTTTCTGGAAGTTTCGCAAGTCATGTACAGGTACATTACGAGTATAGAAGTATTTAAAACATGATTTTCGATACCTTTTATATATAAAAAAAATATTCTAAATTCGGACCGGAAGTAACACTCTAAGAAAAGTGCTACTTTTAGCGAGTAGCACGAATATCTTGCAAATAGAGAATACAATCCCGGAATTAGACTAATGGTTCCTAATTGGGCTCAAATGTAAAAAGATATAAAAATTAATTCTACAACATCGCCCTTTCTCGAATTTTCTTTTTGTCTGTTTTTTTGGAAGTTATTAAATATATTTTTTTATAGAATGAAATATAAAAAAAGTAAAACGTTGTATCATTTCTAAATATACTTAACTATATATACCATAAATAAAATGCATAATATGAAATCAGCAGACCGGAAGTAGTAGTCTACTTAAGTGAAAAAAGCGATTTTTACCAATATTTCGTCAACTGCTAAGTTTAAACAAATTTATAAAGAATTCGTTGCTGAAATCTGAGAGATATATGAGTTTTAACAATCGTTTAAAGTACACTTTTTCTTTGTATTTTCGTTAATTTTGAAAAAAAAAAGATTTGCATGTATTAAATACAATTCCTTTTTTTCGTGAATAAATCATGACGGAAACTGAAGAAAAGTTACATTAATATTATGTTCAATGTACTTTATTCTATGGAATAATTTGCAAATATTTCATTGCTTTCGAAAGTAGTCATATGAGTACGTTCAAGTACTTTAGTTGCAGTAATTGCATCAGAAATTACTAATAAAGTCCATGCTAGTATAAAGAGTGAGGAAGAAAAATGCCCGAAATATCTAATGAAGTAAATGTTTCACTAGTACACTATTTTTTGCACCAAATCTTTAAAAATAAAAAGTTAACCGCAAGATATATCCCGCTTGCTTAATGGTAAAGAAATGCAAACTCGTGGCATAATTTCAAAAAAGTATATTGTTAAATTTAATCAACGTATAGCCGTAAATACATCATATACTTCACAAACAAAAAATGAAGGATGCCACCACACGACTTTCTTATACATATGTGAGTTTCAAATTATACAAGTTATTCTAAATAAACTTGTAAGTGATTTATTTCAGGTCTAAATTTTGAGCTCTTTTTATACAAAAATTATTCAAAATTTTATTTTAAGTGCTTCTATTTTCTTGATAAATCTATATAGAACGCATAATTTACGAGATATTTTGCAAGAAATCTCCATTCGATAAAAGTGTTACTTCCGGTCGGAATTCTGAAATTTTATTTATACAAAAAATATTAAAAATCATGCATTAAATACTTTTATACTCTTAATGTAAAAGCGTAACTTGCGAGAGGTTCGCAAAAAAACTGATCTTCGATAAAAGTGAAAACCTGCTACTGCAGGAAACTCCAAAACCTTCTTTGATAAATTTTTTCTCAAATTCACTTTTGAGTACATTTGAATTCTTTATAAATTTGTTTAAACTTAGTAGTTGACGAAATATTGGTCAAATTTCAACTTTCACTTAAGTAAACTAACTTCCGGTCTGCCGATTTTACTGAAAATTTAAGAAAATGTCAAGAGAATTATACTTGTAAATATAAAGTTTCGCATTGACAGCTTTAGTCGTTTGGACGCTATCATGGACATACACAGACAGACATAGACAGAGAGAGACATTTTTTTTAAAACAGTTTTTTTTCGGTATCAATGGATCCATCAGAATAATGTGCCCTTTTTGGTCATCTGTTATTGCAAATGTTAAATTTGCATCAACTTATCAGAATTCGAGTTTATTTTTGTTGCTAAACTTAAAAAACGGCTTAGTGAAAAGATATGCTAGACAAACAAAAAACAGTAGTCCAAACGAATAGCTATTTGGACGAGCTTCCGTAAAGTTTATATTTAGAATAGGTTAGTAAATGCACAAAATTACATGGGAATTATGTTGAAACCTAATACCGCCTCTACACATCGGCGAACATTCGGCACATTACGCCGAACAGCGATGAATACCTATAAAATGAAATAAAAACAAAAACCAAGATAAGTTTCAATGAGCACAATATCAATAACTTTAAGAACGAATTAGAAAGTAAACTATACTTATGGATGACAATACCAGATGCCGTGCAGTCTTTCACTTGCTTCCATACCATGTTCATGAGCATATTCGAGCAACACTTCCCTAAAAGGGTACCGAATGGCAGAAGAAGTAGTGAACAAATGCATAAGGATGAATTTATCAATATGAAAAATGCTCTGGATGCCTGGGCATTGATGGCTAAAACGACTAACAATCAGAAATGCTATACCATATATCGCCAGCTTAAACAGGCACACACAAGCACCACTCGAATGCACAGTATATAATGGAGTCAGATAACAAAAGCAGAGCAATATGGGATGTAATAAGAAAAGAGACAAGGAGTGCAGGAGAGAGGAATATTGAATCAATACTTCTGTTCTATTGGTGAGAGAACTGTAAAAGATATTAAAACGACTGACACACCAAAGAGATACTTGCAAAATCTGTCTTTGGAGAACTCTGACTCTTTTTATCTTGAGCCAGTTACTAATGAAGAAGTACGTAAAATTATCATAAACCTCAAACCAAAGCATACCAGGGATGTATAAACTGTGTCAAGTTATTTACTGAAATAAATCAGAGACGAGATAAGCACACCTATTGCGGATATCCTTAATAAGTGTATTGAACAAGGCACCTTCCCAAAACAACTGAAATTAGCAAAGGTAATCCCTATGTACAAACACGGTGATACAAGTTAGTGTGTAAATTATAGACCGGTAAGTGTTCTGCCAGCTGTATCAAAAATCTTTGAGCCGTCTATTGCTCAGAGATTAAGGCACTACCTTGAAAGTAAGGGATTCCTAACCGGCAAGCAACATTGATACAGGAAGGGACACTCTGTAATAAGTGGTTTGGCAGCAGCTTTGGATTACATCTTTGAGGCACTAGATAATAGGTTGTGTGCAGAAATGAGTATGCTCGACCTTAGCAAGGCTTTCGACTCGGTAACTCCAGACATACTATTCGAAAAATTGAAATATCATGGGGTACGTGGCCTCCCATTAAAACTAATAAAATCATACATGTCAGAAAGAACTCAGATGACGGCATGGAATGATAGAGTCTCTGATATATCCGAAATAAAATACGGAGTGCCTCAGGGGTCAATACTGGGCCCACTTCTGTTTCTTGTGTATATATATATGATATGCCAATCAATATTCCGGATGCGAAGTTGTGTGTATATGCCGACGATACGTCGCTGCTGGTCAGAGATGGGGAACAGGATGAGCTGCGGATTAAGATTAAAACAAATTGCTACATACGATGCAGCTAGAGCGGCGTACTTTTCGTACTTCCATTCCCTACTAAGCTATGGAATCCTTTTTTGGGGACATACAGCGCGTGCGGCTAGAATATTCGCTCTTCAAAAGAAGGCAGTTAGATCGCTGCGCGGCTTGAAGTATGGTGAAAGCTATAGGAACTACTTTAGAGAGCAGTGTATACTTACCTTTCCATCGGCATTTATTCTTGCGGCGGTGGTGTATGTTCACACTAACAGACACGTGTTCGATACCATTGAGTACAATCACCAATATACTACCCGAGGGAAAAACCAACTAAAAACGCCCCATCACAGATTGGCGCGTTCCCAACTGTCTGTGGACCACTGGTGTCCAAAACTATACAACCGCATAAGCGCAGATATAACAACGCTACCTATAACCTGTTTCAGGAAGAAGATGAGGGATATACTGATTGACATGGAATGCTATACAATCGCGGACTTCCTTGCTTGAATAATCATAATTGTCATTCACTTCATGTTGTAAATGTTACCTACTAATTTTGTTTGTATTGTAATGTATTATATTTTATCATTGACGATGCTCTATAATGTTTTGATTTCGAACTAATAAACTACTACTACTACTACTACTACCTATATAAGTAAATAGATAAATTTGTAAACATGACCTATAATTTAAAGATTTTAAATTAAAAAAGGTATTATGCTGTATACGTTAATGAATTATGGCGGAATGGAGTAATGACTTAATACTCGAATAATAATTGCAAGTACTCATATAGTATAATGCAGCAGCAACTTGCTTACCTTCCATGAGTCTATCTTCTTTTCAACGCGAATATTGCGAATACGATGTGGGGATAGGCAATTCGTTCATATTTGCGCACGAATTATTTGACGAAATATTCGAATACATTCGGCGATGTGTAGAGGCGGCATAAAATATATCTTCTGCTCTTCAACGAACATTTCGAATCATATTAAAATAGCCTCCTCAAAATGTTTTGTTGTCTATTATTATTAATAATAATAATAATCTTTATTAATTTCGTAGTGTATAAAAACATAGAACACGTCACATAATTTTAAAGAATATACATACATAAAAATGTATGGAAATCCATACAAAAAGCTCATACGTGATAGGGTATAGATAAAAACTCCTGAATGGAGTAGAAAGCTTTGCTTAATGTATAATTTGTTAAGTGTCGTTTCAGCCGGCTGTTTGTCATTCTCCTCAAAGTGTTTGGGACATGATTATATATTTTTATACTCTGTGTCAATGTTTGTATTTGCACCCTAGCTAGATGTGTTCGCGGCTGCATCAAGTCATTGCGTTCATTAGTTTTAGTACGCTGCGCATGATTCACTTCATATTTTTTAAAAATGTCATTGTAGTTGGCCTTCACAAAAATTACTGACTCAATGATGTGAAGGGACGCTTATTTTCTATAAATATTTGTTTACAGGAGTCACGAAGCTTCAAATTGAACACTGCTCGTACACATGCTTTTCGTAATTTAATTATTCTTCCACTGTCCACCGCGTTTTCCCAGAATACAAAGCCCACACCTGAGACGAGACTGCACACATGCATAAGCCACGCTTAAAAATACCCTCACACGGATATTACGCGCAATTACTCGCAATGCAAAACCGAAGCTGCACACCTTTGCCGCGAGAGGCTCAATATGAGGTCCCCAGGAAAGTCTACTATCAATCTTGACACCAAGAAACGGCACCCGATCCGCACACGCCAGCATTTCCCCCTCATATCGGACAATTAGATTCCCCGCACCAACGCCAAAAGGTATCAGTCGAGTCTTCTTAATATTTAGTTTTAAGTTGTTACACTCAAACCACAATCCCAAATTTCTTTTCTAGAGTATGCTGTCTTAATATGCAAGAGGTGTCCTCTGCATATACTATTGTAAGGCCATTTACAACACTTGGAGGATCATTCACATACAGTAGGAACAGCACCGGTCCGAGTATGGAACCCTGAGGAAATCCGCACACAATACCACTCCAGGGTAAACTTATCTCTACCCCCGACTCATCATTGGTTGACACGCACTGCTTCTTGCCAATATGATAGGACCGCATCCATCCCAATGCTACGCCCCTGAATCCCATTCTCTCAAGCTTGTCCAGAAGTTCCGATGGTGTACACTATCGAAAGCATTTGACAGATCCATGAATATTAAAAGGTATAACGATATTTAATGTAACTCAATGTGTTCAAATAAATTTTGAACAGTTTTATATACAATTTAACGATCGAGATATTGTCCCTCTATATACCGTATTTCTCCGAAGCGAAAATTCTGACATATCGATCCCGAATTTATAATTAAAATAAATTCTCTAATTTTCCTTTTTAGAGCGTGTTTGTAATAATTCTATTCAACATAAAATTATCAATTCATAATCATAACTGTGAACGTTGAATCGTGTTTTCGCAAAACATAACTCGAATCGAAGGTGTCAGTGAAACAAATATTTTGCGAAACCAACCCATTGTCTTTTGTTTCGCAGCGACGACAAGCGCGGGTCCCTTTTTATCGCTCCAAAGGTCACGTTACTGAAGAATAAGGCAAGAATAATGCCCTTCCGGCATTAATTAAATTTAAAACAAAGATGCAAAAATCGTTTTCTGCTAAAATTTTGTTTTGAAATTGGGTATTTATTGAACGGTTACAATTTATCAACGCCAGTGGTGTTCGACTTGGCGCTCTCGAATGTCACGATTAATGGAACTTACATGAAAACGCTGAATACACACCATAAACAACCCATCCCGTATAATAAAAGACAAACCTGTGCGCGAAATTTTTAGAGCCGCATCGCATAATCTACACCCGTGAAGCGAACGAGTGGTGTGGGGGGCAAAAGTGACGACCACCCGCTGTGGGAATTAACCAACAAAATAATGACATCGCCGCATTCAATGCGCTACATAAATCACTCATTTCTGCTGTGGGATTGTGACAAAAATATGCGAACGTGGAATGCATTTTAAATAAATAATTGAATTAATTTCTCTTGTTCCCAGCTTATTAAAATTTCATATTTTTTTGTGTGAAACTAGCATATCTACAGTGATTATTATTACTTTTCTTATTTTTATATTTGTTTAATTTACAATCTACGTATCCATATTATGAGTTTCTGCTTGGCAAAGAAATAACAATAACAATTTAATAACAGGTCTCTATTTGGCGTAGTCCAGCTAAAGTAGTTCAAGTCAACCATTAGTAAACATATATACCGGTTGTGTAATGCAACACTTGATATAGCAAGTCCAAAATACATCAAAAATTGCAACGTCGCAGACTGTATCCCCACTCTCGCTACATTTAACGGTGAAGCATTGACTCGCAGCAGTTATCTCTATTCTCTCCTGTCTTTCGTCGCGCTCTCAGTACTGCCAAAGAATATGACGTTGCAATATTTACCTGGTAATATCAAGTGTTTGATTACACAAGCTGTATATAAAATTAACATTTGATATACAACTTTTTCAGGAAACGCATTTGAGTGAGAAAATGTATACCAGCAATGAACTGACTGGAAGCGGTGACTGAATTTAATGTAATACTGTTGTATTAGGAAACTGGAAATATGTTTGGGATAATTATTTGTCATTTGTAATAATAAATAAAAATTTATTTATAATTTATAGAAAGATTTTATTTTTAGTGATAGTAATAAATCACAGACAAGCAAAGTTTACAAGTTGTTAGAATATTAAATAACAGAGCGCACAAGATAGATAATTTGTCGTACCAGACGTTCAAGTGGAATATCCAGAATAACATTCTTTCAAATAAATACTATCCAGATATTTAAAAAATTGAATTATTAGTAGCTGCTTTAGCTTTTTTAGTAACACACTAATTGTTTCTGTCTAGATTTTAGGTCTGAGATTGATACAATTCTAGATAGCTCATTGATATCAACCTCACTGGACGCATTCAGAAAACGAACGCGTTTGGTAGGCGCTAGGAAAAAGCAACCAGTTTAAAAATCATTATAACATTTCTAATACTTTGCTCTAAAAGAGCTTGTTAGAAAATGGACGCAATTTTTTATATTAGATAAAGTAATGATGGTCGAAGTCAGACACTATATTTACCAAAACAAATTATTAACACTAGTAGACACAGAAGAAATTTATAAATAAATAACGAAGGATACTAACTAACATAGTTCCAAAACTAATATAATAGCTAACATAAGACCACATAAGTATAATCTTAACTAAACGTGGTTTGAATAATAAATATTTCGTTACTATAACAACAAACGTGTTAGGAGCGTTGCTGAAGAGGTTTGTGCAACTGCTACTCTCCCAAATTTTCGCACATTGAGCGCGACCATTGTGAATATTTTAAACTTAGCTTGCTTGATTGCTAGACACTATATTAGTGTCCTATACCTATACTGCCTACCTTTGTCGTTTTGTGATGCTACGGTTTCTACAGCTTATATAGTTAGTAATCAGTTTAACTGAAAACTGACATTTGCAAAGCAAAATATATTAAACAGCTCATGTATATTTTTTAACTTACATACAAAGATCTACTTTCGTTTAAAGAAGCCCCACGTTCAAATTACTCTAGATCAAATACTCTTTAATGGTTTTGCAACACTCGAATAATTGATTTATGTAATAGTAATTCGTAATTCATATTATATATGGACTTCGAAATTATATAATACATCTACAGTAAAGGATGTATATTTAGATTACTGACTATATGTGTTTGCTTCAACAATGGGCAGCCAACTGAATATACATATAGAGATATATCTACGTGTGTGCAAGCAAACTTCGTATATCCAAGAGTAAATGCATTTATCACAAAATAAACAAGCCAATTTCGCATTTGTACTAACCTGAAATAATTGACTCTTAGTAAGATAACATTAATCTATATGTGTAAATGTATATATATGGAAGTCTAGATTAAATATACAGAAGGGGATATCTACTTTGTATAAATTGTAATAGCAATTATTTCCATATAACAGAACATTCTGAAATTTCGTATAATGAATTTATTACGCTTCTTTGCTTTCAAATATTTTGTTACTATGGAGAAGTTGTCAATGTAGATGCTAACGGAAAAGTTAACTAAACATTGATCGGTTATTTTATGAAGTTAGATATCTTAAATTCATGCTATAATCAACACTTCTAAGAATACATTGCAGTAAACTTAAAACAAACCTACGTATTGTGGAGGAGATATTATTGACCTTAGGTGTAATAATCAAATATTTGTATTCCTTTTTAATTACAAACAAATCGAGATTTAAATATATCCTGATGATTGAATAAGGTTAATGGCTAATTAATTGTAATATTCATAAAAAATATAGTAGTCCTGTAAAATGATACATTTTGGTATACATAATGTCGGGCAGTTTTGAGCCAAATAATATTTAAGAGGGGCGATTACCAACAAATAGAAACTTATTCAACTTATATTACTAGCGGGACGGGTAGACGCAATGGGGTCTGAGTAGGTGGAGCTGGACGATATTCGGTTTCGATCACAGCGCTTCGGTTTTATTCACAGATTCTGTTGTGCGTTAAAAATTTTAATATATCGTCAAATATTTCAATTCTGAAATCTACTCGCATATTGGTATTATGTACTTAGTTAAATTAAATGGAATTAACAAATATCAAAATAATGTAAACAAAATTGTCGATTAAAAATTACTTACCTCGTATTTTGATTTTTCATACGATTTGCATGGTTACTTCTTTGTTTTGTTGATGTTTTATAGTAAGCCAATTTTCGCTTGCCCATAACTGTTATATTATTATACACTCGTATATTATAGGTATATATGACATTTCTTTTTAATTACAAACTGTCACTTGGATTTAAGTCTGCAATAGCCGACCGATTCCGATAGATTTGCGTCTTCACTAGGACCGGTAGAGATACCGTAAAGTGAGGATAAACGACGCCATAGCTTCGAAAAACATTGTGTGAAATGTGTGTCACAATGTTTACTATTTAATGTTTTTTATCTTCAAATATAATTATATAAATTTGATTTTTTTTATATCGTTCATCAAATGTGTAGCTGGCGCGTAGAGGTTGTTTTTACTTTCTTATACGTAGTACTTTTATAAGAAAATAAATTAATACAAACACTGGCCTTGACATTATAAATTTATGCCTTTTGCGTCTATATCTTATACTTCTTGTTATTTTGTAATTAATATATTGCAAATTATGTTCAAAAATATTTCAAATATTATTTTGTAGTTCTGATAAATGGACATTATTAGTATTAGTTACAGACATTATTGAAATACTGACATATTGTTTCAGTATAGTCCGTTATCTGTAGTGTGTTGTATTTCCAAAAATTTAAGTAACGCTAAAGAATTTGCAAATCCCGAATGTAAATTTAATATTTCACAGAAAGAAATTAGAACATAGTTAGATTATTGTATTATTTTCGCAGTAGGACTGATGCTAGTTTAATAATAAAACAATTTATGGTTGTTTAAATATCAACTACGTCTTTTTAATTGGTATAAAATAAGTACTATACGAGAATAGATGTATGTTTTTAATTTACTTGTCTTGTTATCTTTCTCTCTTACATTAAAGTTAAATAGGATGATGAGGCTATGTATTATTTTTATGTTTCATCATTAATTATCAGTAAATCCTTAAGTATAATTACCAAAAAGAATCTTTTTAAGTTATATCTAATTATAGAATTATTAAAAGGAAATCTAATTCTAGATTAGAGAAATATTCGGATATAATTAATATAATAAGCTATTCGCTGTAGTTCTTAGTAATTTCAAACATCTAACAACTCTAGGTATAAATAATAATAATTTAGTGTTACAGCGTCAGATATTTCTGTTTCCATTTTCAGCGTTTACCGAGAAAATAGGTAGCTACAATTACAAATGCAGAAGTGAACATTGCTTGTTGTACACTTTAAATATGAATAAAACTTATAAATAAACGCAATTAAACGATATTCCAGAATTCAAAGAACAGCACTAGAGATTTGCAATGCAAGTCCACCTATACATGTATGTATGTACCTCAATACGTATGTACGTATGGTTGTACTACAAGGGACTGTTGATTGAGATATTAATTTGTTCAAAACTGCAATATACACGGCTTTGAAATATCTCCTTTTATTAAAATAACTGAACTGTAAATGATTTTGATTCGGTTCAGAATTCATGGAAAAGCAGTTACACGTACAATGCGGTCTCAGTCGCCGTCAGGACTTTGCAATCACTCTGGCAAAGAATTATGTGCAATTTTATAAACGGAAAAGCCTACTGTTTTTTGCTTTGTTGTGTAATAAATTTTGATATACCGCAGTCGTCAAATATTAATTTCGGTTTATACTTCTATACCATGCAGAAGATGACCTTATAATATGCAACGATGCCTGCTTGCTAACAGAGGTGGGAGAGCAAGCTAGTGTCGGGGGACCCTCACGCCTTACATTTCATAGGAAACGTTTGTCGAGTGTACTGTCTTGGCAGCTTCGCTTATGTTTTTCTTTAGTTTATTTCATCGCGCTCTTTTCCTCTTTCTACTTTCGTATCAGAAATTAAAATATGTCGACTACGGTATACGGATCTATTATGCATCTAAGATATTTGATGCCGAATAATGCATTCACATAAAATCGGAGTAAGAAGTTGAGTAAAATGGCAACAGATGGCGACATAATAACAAATTTCCACGCCTAGGTGGATGTCGCTATCGCTGCGAGATATTAAGATCATAACATAACTTTGTTTTAAATTATTAAAGCTGATTCTGCTAACCTCAAATTATCGTCTCTTATGTAACGCCCCCTGGTAGTAGAATAATAAATCTAAGAAGAATAATTTCATAATGTTTATTGAAATAAACTTTAAAATAACACTTTGAACATTAACTTTAAGTTAATAATTAATATTAATAAAATCGAAATAACGACAGAATGGAATAAAATTGAAAAAGTGGTGCTAAAAATTAAATTGTTGGGCGGTTTCAGAAATCATAATATTAATGATAATTGAAAAGGTAAAGTTAAGTGGGGATAAATTATGTTGTATAGTTTTTGTGTGGTTTGTGTAGATGACTTGTTGGACTTTCAAAATGTTGCGGTACTAACATAACCGACGCTTTCAACCGCAGTGGAAGATTTTGAAGCTTTTACTTTTCTACACTTCAATATTTGACTCAAAAGCATACTCAGCTGCTCTGACATCGGTAGCATCATTTGCACCTTCTTCACGACTAACATGTTCTCTACAGCATCGGAATTAAATGATCTTGTTAAGACACAATAAAGCCTTATCTTTGATATAGTACCTATATACTCAAGTATTACAATAAAGTGATTCCTCCATATATATATATATATATATTTATTTAAAAAAATACAGAATATTACCAATAACACAGGTTCAGAATGTAATATTAATAAATTATTTTTTCCTATTTTTGTACATTTTTCCACTTTAGCACTATTACATAAAGCAATAATTTATTACAGAAAAAATTGAGGAAAATCAAAACAAGTACGTGCCGAGAAAGAATAATCAAAAAAAGTCGAAAATTTAAATAAGCGTTTAAAGACCAGAAAACAACACCTCTTGGCGTATTGTTTCCAAAATTCTGTATTGTTTGTTATATATTTTTTCTTAGAAATAGACACCCATCTTGCTCTGACCTTAGAAGAATTTTAAAAATGGTTTTATCAGATACTCATTGCTGTATCTTGGGTCTTCTTTAGCTGAGCACTTCATATCCTGTCAGATGTTTGAAGTGTTAACATGTAGTTTTTAAAAAAATTTAGAGGTCCTTCTAGGAAGTTCCTTAAAATTTCAGTTTTTATTATTTTAGTAATGTGACTGTAAAACGTTTAACTGTAGTTTTTTTTTAAATTCTTAAATAATGTTAATTTAATTCGGCCATCCACAAAAAGTGATGTTTTCTAGTTATGTGCACGTGTTTCTCTCGATAAGTTCGCATTTTTGGCCCTGAAGAAGTATTAGATTATAATACGAAATATTGGCAAAAAATAGAGAACTTCACATAAAGTTATATCTTTTGATGCTGGATCCCCCCCTAAGAATACATTTTTCTTGACTTTGACAGCAGAGACTCCTTTCCATTATATATATATATATATATATATATATATATATATATATAATATAATTAGATTTTTCTTTGCCGTATATTCAATAATATAATAGATGTTTTTCTTGGGAATAGCGGCATATGTGAATAAAACTATAATTGATTGTGACGTTTCAACATTTATTTATGTTTTCTTCAGACCTCTGTAATTTTATAGAAAAAAGATAAGCTTTACATATAATTAAAATTAGATCTATAGAGTTATTATTAATTTAACTTTGTTTAAAATTGATTTGTATAAACACTCTGTACACATAAGTTTATAAAGACTAACTATACATATAACATATAAAAACAATTGTATGAACGATGAAAATATACATTAAATCTACTTACATTTATTTTGTTTATTTCTCTATTAATGATCATCTTTTGTATTATTTCTTTTTTTTTTTTTTTAATTCTACATTTTTACTTTCCGTTGTATTTTCTATTTTCTTAGTGGTAATGCATTTTAATTTAAAATTAGTATATACTAAATTCTATTTTTATCAATTGGTCAATGTTATTCCTGTGTCAAACCTTGAAATGAGAAACTCTAACATCTGCATTTGTTGTTAAAAACATAATGAAAGAAAAACAGACAAAAATAATGCACACACAGAGTATTTATTCGCAAATACAAGGGTTACACCAAAAATAAGCTGTTTCCAATTTAGTACATTTACAATCTAATCAAATAATTCCAAAATAAATGTCAGAGAGTCCCTTGATCTCTGTTCGATCATTCACAGCATGTTGCTCCTTTTTTATGTGGATCATTTCTAACACGTTTCGCACTTTGGTATTTTGTGCTTTGCTTAAAATACTTGTTTTATCAAAATTAAAACCATGTCCCGTGGTGTTACAATGTTTTTTTAATGATGTAACATTGTTAGCATATTTATGACCCTTTAATCTTTCTGCTAAATGTTGTTGTGTTTGGCCAATGTAAACACCATTACAATTTGCACAAGGAACCTTATATACAACGTGTGTTTCTTGCGTAATTGGTACTTTGTTTTTGGTTTTAGTAAACAGATGTTTTATATTATTATGGTTTCTGTGAGCTACCTTTACGTTGTATGGAGCTAAACTTTTATTTAATTTTTCAGTTAAACCTCGAATATAGGGCAGGCAAACATATTTGTTTATATTAGATTGATTTTCATTTTTCTTTTTGTGTTTGCTTTGGTTATAGAATTTGTGTAGTCTGTGTTTTATTATCTTTTGAATAAAGTTTAGTGGATAGTCATTAGTTTGTAACATACTCTTGATGTTATTTAATATGTCTTTTCTGAATTTTGCACTTGTTAATCTGATTGCTCTGTCAACTAAAGCTGTAACTACATTTTTTTTATATATATCCGGTTGGCAAGAATTGAAATTTACATATCTGCCTGACGCTGTTGGTTTTTGGAAAAATTTCGTTAGAATAGTATTTTTATGTCTTATCATTGTCATATCTAGAAAATTCATTGATCCTTCGTTTTCGATTTCTAGGGTGAATTGAAGTTTACTATGAAAACTGTTGAACTGTTTCAAAATGTAGTTAATTTTTTCAATGGGTGCAACCATAACGCAGTCATCAACATATCTCATATACAAAGTTGGTTCAAAATTTAAATTATTAATCACTGTTTGTTCTAATTCTTCCATTACTAACTGAGCGATGACACTCGATATTGGTGCACCCATCGCACAACCGTAAACTTGTTTAAAAAATTTGTTTTTGAATTGAAAGTACGTTGTTGACAAAGTCAATTCAATTGCTATGAGAAATTCCTTCAGTGGCAACTCTGTGTGTTGACTAATTTTATGCCATTGTTTTTCTATGGTATATTTTGCCAGATCAATAGGTATATTTGTATATAATGAAGTGACATCCATTGAGATAATCCTTTCATGTCTATTTAGTTTAATTTTATCTACTACATTTTTAAATTCAAATGAGTTTTTTATAAAATATTTATTATTTCCTGTTATGTTTGCAATAATGTTAGCAAGGTATTTAGAAAGATTATATAAAGGACTTTGTATACATGAAATGATTGGTCTCATCGGAATGTTGTTTTTGTGTAGTTTTGGCAAACCATATATGCTCGGTGGTAATGCATTATTAATTTTTAGTGTTTTTGCGGTATGATTAGAAATTATATTCATGTTTTCCCATTTTTTAATTAAATCGTTATTTTGCTTTTGGATTCTTTTTGTGGGGTCATTTTTAATTTCTAAATAGGTGGTTTTATCATTTAATAATTCATTCATTTTTCGATCATACTCTTCAACATACATCACAACTGTTTTGTTGCTTTTGTCCGGTTTAATTACACAAATGTCTGAGTTGTTTTTAAGAAATTTCCCGGCATTCGTTATATTTTTTTGAATTTCTGTTTGTGTTTTACTTTGCTTTTTTGATTTAACTGTATTAATAAAGTTTGTTATGATATTGCATGTCTTAGCTCTAATGGTATTCTTACTATTACTATTATTATCATTATCAGGTAAATCCTGTATTACCGCTTCAATATTTGCTATTATGTTAGGGATTGGTATTTGGTTTATTTTTGAAATATTTGTGCAAAAATTAGGTCCCAAACTCAAAATATCAGCTATGTTACTTGGTATGATCGTATTTGTTAAATTTGTGATCCATTTCTGTTTCGTGTTTTCATGACCATAATTATTACCCTCGAGATGTTTAATATGTTCCCCTTTATTGTTTTCTAATTTATTTACTTTCTTTTTTTGTCTATCCCTAGTTTTGCTGAAATGTTTTTCTTTTTCTATCTCTATTTTTTTACGAATAGATTCACCTAGCCTTGATGTAAATATGTGATTTAATTTCTCTGTGCATGCTTTAATACTGTTTTTTAACTGATTTATACTATACACTGTGTCAGAAAGTAATAAATTTATCATACTATTTTTAAAATCCTTAACTTTCATGAAGAGCTTTTTTTGTAATTGTTCATCGTTCATACTTACATGTCCCAATTTAAAATTCAAAAATGTCGGTTGTAAACTCCTTTTCCTGCAAATTGTTAAGAAATTTTTTCTATTTTTAGCGTTGTTCAACTTGAAGTGCAGTTTCGTTAATGTCCTTAATAACCTATAGTCGTCCTCCCCTAAAAGACCCTGAATTTTCTGGAAAGTGAGGTTTTCAAATTCCATATCCATATTTTCACCCATGGAGTATGTAATATAATTAGATTTTTCTTTGCCGTATATTCAATAATATAATAGATGTTTTTCTTGGGAATAGCGGCATATGTGAATAAAACTATAATTGATTGTGACATTTCAACATTTATTTATGTTTTCTTCAGACCTCTGTAATTTTATAGAAAAAAGATAAGCTTTACATATAATTAAAATTAGATCTATAGAGTTATTATTAATTTAACTTTGTTTAAAATTGATTTGTATAAACACTCTGTACACATAAGTTTATAAAGACTAACTATACATATAACATATAAAAACAATTGTATGAACGATGAAAATATACATTAAATCTACTTACATTTATTTTGTTTTTTCATTATGCTTTTAACAACAAATGCAGATGTTAGAGTTTCTCATTTCAAGGTTTGACACAGGAATAACATTGACCAATTGATAAAAATAGAATTTAGTATATACTAATTTTAAATTAAAATGCATTACCACTAAGAAAATAGAAAATACAACGGAAAGTAAAAATGTAGAAGTAAAAAAAAAAAAAAGAAATAACACAAAAGATGATCATTAATAGAGAAATAAACAAAATAAATGTAAGTAGATTTAATGTATATTTTCATCGTTCATACAATTGTTTTTATATGTTATATGTATAGTTAGTCCTAAGCTAAATCTGCAAGCGTAGAAACGGCTATAAATGCGTTCAAAGTCGCCGAAATTTGGCCAATTGATCGTCATGTTTTTGGCGATCACCATTTCGCGGCTGCAGATAATTTGGAAGAATTTCATGTCGTCGCCGACGAAGAAAGTAACGAAAACAAGGAAGAGGATACCAGCAACGAAGAAGAAGACAGTGAAACTGAAGTGGCTCACGAAAACATTATGGTGCCAAAAAAGAAACTATATATAATAGAAGATGAACTCGAAAGGCATCTTCTTAAATTAGAAGAAGTCATGTTCGGATTAAGTCCCGATGTCAGAAAACTTGCTTACGAAATTGCAACCAAGAATAATTTACAGCATAATTTCAATAACGAAAAACGGATTGCTGGGAAAAAATGGTATTACTCCTTTTTAAAGCGTCACCCTTCTATTTCTTTGAGGCAGCCGGAAAAAACATCATTAGCGAGAGTAAAAGGTTTTAATCGTAAAAATGTTAATAATTCTTTTGATTTGCTTGCTCATTTGAAAATGAAGGAAGTGGGAGCAAGTCGCAAACCCATTTAAATATCTCAGTTGAAGAAATATCTCCTATACCAAAACCAAGAAATCTTTAACAAGCATTACAAAGGTAACCACAACCGGCCGTTGAAATTACTAGTTCTCCGTACAAAAATCATTTGACGATGAAGAAAGAAACAAAGCAAAAAGGTGTCTCCAAGAAAACCGATCAAAATAAACAAGCAAAGAAATTAAGAACGCAAAAGAAAACTGAAGTAAACGAGGACCGGTGGTTTTCTACCTTCTGTGAGGCAGAAGACCAAAGGGACATGATCCGGTGTATGGTGTGTCGATGTTGAGTACATGCAGACTGTGCCAATGTCAGTCCTAAACGCAAAATCTATAACTGTCCCTCATGCTTGATGACAATGTAATGAAATACATATTTAAACATTAATTTTTGTTCATGGTCCAATTTAAGGTACTGCTGGTCCATTTAAGGCAATGGGTTTCTTAAATTGGTCCATTTGCAAGTAGGCAACGAAAAATTTGTTTTTAAAAAAAAAATTTTTTTTTTCAAAATGTTTGTTGTCAAAAGTTTCGTAATATAATAAAGTTTCGTTTGCGTTTCTTAAACCTATCTTTTTTTACTTTACCTCAATAACAAATAATCTGCAAACTGGTCCATTCAAGGCAACCTTCCCCTACATCGGTTTACTTTCGAATAATTTACTAAATTTCGCACCAAAAATATGTAACGTGATTATTTTTAAAGTGACGATTACTGAGCTATTGTCGTTTTTTGATATAATTTTAGTCAATAATACCGTATCGCAATGAGGAACATAAAGGAATAACATTGACCAATTGATAAAAATAGAATTTAGTATATACTAATTTTAAATTAAAATGCATTACCACTAAGAAAATAGAAAATACAACGGAAAGTAAAAATGTAGAATTAAAAAAAAAAAAAAAAAAATAATACAAAAGATGATCATTAATAGAGAAATAAACAAAATAAATGTAAGTAGATTTAATGTATATTTTCATCGTTCATACAATTGTTTTTATATGTTATATGTATAGTTAGTCTTTATAAAATTATGTGTACAGAGTGTTTATACAAATCAATTTTAAACAAAGTTAAATTAATAATAACTCTATAGATCTAATTTTAATTATATGTAAAGCTTATCTTTTTTCTATAAAATTACAGAGGTCTGAAGAAAGCATAAATAAATGTTGAAACGTCACAATCAATTATAGTTTTATTCACATATTATATTACATACTCCATGGGTGAAAATATGGATATGGAATTTGAAAACCTCACTTTCCAGAAAATTCAGGGTCTTTTAGGGGAGGACGACTATAGGTTATTAAGGACATTAACGAAACTGCACTTCAAGTTGAACAACGCTAAAAATAGAAAAAATTTCTTAACAATTTGCAAGAAAAGGAGTTTACAACCGACATTTTTGAATTTTAAATTGGGACATGTAAGTATGAACGATGAACAATTACAAAAAAAGCTCTTCATGAAAGTTAAGGATTTTAAAAATAGTATGATAAATTTATTACTTTCTGACACAGTGTATAGTATAAATCAGTTAAAAAACAGTATTAAAGCATGCACAGAGAAATTAAATCACATATTTACATCAAGGCTAGGTGAATCTATTCGTAAAAAAATAGAGATAGAAAAAGAAAAACATTTCAGCAAAACTAGGGATAGACAAAAAAAGAAAGTAAATAAATTAGAAAACAATAAAGGGGAACATATTAAACATCTCGAGGGTAATAATTATGGTCATGAAAACACGAAACAGAAATGGATCACAAATTTAACAAATACGATCATACCAAGTAACATAGCTGATATTTTGAGTTTGGGACCTAATTTTTGCACAAATATTTCAAAAATAAACCAAATACCAATCCCTAACATAATAGCAAATATTGAAGCGGTAATACAGGATTTACCTGATAATGATAATAATAGTAATAGTAAGAATACCATTAGAGCTAAGACATGCAATATCATAACAAACTTTATTAATACAGTTAAATCAAAAAAGCAAAGTAAAACACAAACAGAAATTCAAAAAAATATAACGAATGCTGGGAAATTTCTTAAAAACAACTCAGACATTTGTGTAATTAAACCGGACAAAAGCAACAAAACAGTTGTGATGTATGTTGAAGAGTATGATCGAAAAATGAATGAATTATTAAATGATAAAACCACCTATTTAGAAATTAAAAATGACCCCACAAAAAGAATCCAAAAGCAAAATAACGATTTAATTAAAAAATGGGAAAACATGAATATAATTTCTAATCATACCGCAAAAACACTAAAAATTAATAATGCATTACCACCGAGCATATATGGTTTGCCAAAACTACACAAAAACAACATTCCGATGAGACCAATCATTTCATGTATACAAAGTCCTTTATATAATCTTTCTAAATACCTTGCTAACATTATTGCAAACATAACAGGAAATAATAAATATTTTATAAAAAACTCATTTGAATTTAAAAATGTAGTAGATAAAATTAAACTAAATAGACATGAAAGGATTATCTCAATGGATGTCACTTCATTATATACAAATATACCTATTGATCTGGCAAAATATACCATAGAAAAACAATGGCATAAAATTAGTCAACACACAGAGTTGCCACTGAAGGAATTTCTCATAGCAATTGAATTGACTTTGTCAACAACGTACTTTCAATTCAAAAACAAATTTTTTAAACAAGTTTACGGTTGTGCGATGGGTGCACCAATATCGAGTGTCATCGCTCAGTTAGTAATGGAAGAATTAGAACAAACAGTGATTAATAATTTAAATTTTGAACCAACTTTGTATATGAGATATGTTGATGACTGCGTTATGGTTGCACCCATTGAAAAAATTAACTACATTTTGAAACAGTTCAACAGTTTTCATAGTAAACTTCAATTCACCCTAGAAATCGAAAACGAAGGATCAATGAATTTTCTAGATATGACAATGATAAGACATAAAAATACTATTCTAACGAAATTTTTCCAAAAACCAACAGCGTCAGGCAGATATGTAAATTTCAATTCTTGCCAACCGGATATATATAAAAAAAATGTAGTTACAGCTTTAGTTGACAGAGCAATCAGATTAACAAGTGCAAAATTCAGAAAAGACATATTAAATAACATCAAGAGTATGTTACAAACTAATGACTATCCACTAAACTTTATTCAAAAGATAATAAAACACAGACTACACAAATTCTATAACCAAAGCAAACACAAAAAGAAAAATGAAAATCAATCTAATATAAACAAATATGTTTGCCTGCCCTATATTCGAGGTTTAACTGAAAAATTAAATAAAAGTTTAGCTCCATACAACGTAAAGGTAGCTCACAGAAACCATAATAATATAAAACATCTGTTTACTAAAACCAAAAACAAAGTACCAATTACGCAAGAAACACACGTTGTATATAAGGTTCCTTGTGCAAATTGTAATGGTGTTTACATTGGCCAAACACAACAACATTTAGCAGAAGGATTAAAGGGTCATAAATATGCTAACAATGTTACATCATTAAAAACAAAGATTATAAACCTACAAAGGATTGCTCATTCCCTATGCTGTAACGTTAGCATATCCCCCCTCACGGCGCGCACTGCGGTGACGTCACAACTGGACCATGCTCTTCAAATCGTAACGTTTCCAGTGTTTTTAGTACATAGGCGTGTGTTGCACGTGCCAAATTAATGAGATTGTTTTGCTTTATTTTATGATTTAAATCTATATTTCGCGATTGACTTTGTGTTTTTATTGTGTTAGTAATAAAACCACTCTTTATTAAAATTTTCAATTAATTTAATTTTATTGATAGGTAGTGAAAACCACGTGAAAACATAAGCGCTATGCCGGGTCGTAGATGCGCCGTATTTGGTTGCAACAATAGCAGAGTTGTAACCAAAGCAAAAAATGAAAGTGTCATTTACCATGAATTTCCTCGCGCAAATAATTTGGTCTCCACAACTATAAAAAAAGAATGGATTCGACGATGCCAAAGAGCCGATAAATTCAATCCCAACACAAGCCAAATTTGTTCTGTGCACTTTACGTCTAATGATTACGAAAGGGATTTACAGAATGAACTATTAGGTAAATATAAAAAAAATACATATTAAGAATGGCATTACAGATTACTTAATTTAGGATTACCAGTAAGAAGAAAACTGAAGAAGACAGCAGTCCCAACAGTAAATTTACCTCTTGAAAAGAAAGAAAAAAATCAGACACAACAAATACAAAGAAGCGAAAGACTTTTAAAGAGACAGAAGCAAAAAGAAGTTGAGGATATTTTGAAAACTAGTATACCATCTGATATTAACCCCCAGGCTTCAACTTCACAGGTTTGTGATGAGCATCTCTCTCAAGAAATAATGTCAAGAACATCTGAAGAAAAGCGTTCACATGAAATAAAATATGACTATAATGAATTACTGACAAAATATAATGAACTTGAAAAGCAACATAAGCTATTGAAGAACAGCAGTGGGAAAAAAATAAAATTATTGAATGACCAATTACGCCATTACAAAAGTAAATGTCAACAACTGTGCCAAAATAAGAAAGAAGAAACAGACGCTGTAAAAAAAATGTTTACCAAAAATCAAATGAACATGTTATTAAATAGGAGGAAACGAGTCAACTGGACTTCCGAAGAAGCTGCATCAGCTTTTACTCTACGGTATTATAGTAAGAAGGCATATCTGTATGTTAAAGATAAACTTCACTTTCCCCTTCCTGGTTTATCTTCTCTCAGAAGATGGGCAAGTAAATTGAAGATTACTAATGGAATTTTAACAAGCGTTTTGGAATTTATGCAATTAGCAGGAGAATCCATGAATGATTTTGAAAAAACAGTAGTGTTATGTTTTGATGAAGTAAAAGTACAAAATATCGTAGAATATGACGTTGGAAATGATAGAATTTTGGGTCCACATAATTATATGCAGTGTATTATGGCACGGGGCTTGTTTTCAAATTGGAAACAGCCTATTTTTCTTGATTTTGATCAGAGAATGACTTCGAATATTTTATTCTCTATTATAGACAAATTGTCTGAAAAGGGTTTTAAAGTGGTAGCAATAGTTAGTGACTGCGGCAGTACAAATGTTGGTTTATGGAAAGACTTAGGAATAGACATTAACAACACATCTTTCAAACATCCCGCTACCAACAGAGATATATTTGTCTTTGCAGATATTCCACATCTCCTGAAATTAATTAGAAATTGGTTACTGGATACCGGCTTTCAATTAAAAGATGGAAGTTTGATAAATAAGAATCCATTGGAGGAACTATTGAAAGTGACAGACACAGAACTCAATGTCTGTTACAAAATTTCAAAAAAACACTTGGAATGCAATGGACCTCAAAGACAGAATGTTCGTTTGGCTGCGGAATTGTTATCAGAAACGACTGCAAAAGCTCTTGCTCGTTATAAACCAGGTAATGATCCTCTTCTTGCTGTAAATGTAGCTACTTTCATTAGCGATATAAACCAATGGTTTGACATATTTAATAGTTACGCACCTCGTAATAAATTAGCGTCCAAAAATGCTTTTGGAATCAATTTAGAAAGTCAGGTAGCACATTTGGACAAAATTATCGATTTAATAGAAAATATGAAACCCATTGGTAAAACAAGTATACAGACATTTCAAAAAGGAATAATTATATCTACAAAATCATTAAAAGGTCTTTTTAATTCAATGAAAGAAGAATTTAATGCTGCCTATATATGCACACACAGACTAAACCAGGACTGTTTAGAAAACTTTTTTTTCCAACTAAGAAGTAGAGGAGGAGCAGATGATCATCCATCGCCGTTAAATGCACTGTACAGAATTCGTATGATTATTTTAGGGAAGAACCCTGGCATTCTTAGTAGCCATGTGAATACTGAAGAGGCGGAGCCTCAGGAATATTTATCAGCAAAAGTCTTTGAACAAGCTGAGATAGCATTAAATCCTTCAGATAATAATTTAGTCGAAATTAACTTATCTATATCCTCTTCTTCTTCAACTTCTTCCAACGATTCAAGTAATTTAGAGACTGCCAACGATGCTCTAGAGTATATTGCTGGATATATCGCAAAGAAATTCAAAGATAAATATCCTGATCTGGGCGATTATACACACCAATTATTACTCACGGAACATCAGTATAATTTACCCTCATGGGTTGAACACTTATCGTATGGAGGCTTAATTAAACCTAAGAGGTCATGGCTCCAAAAAGTAAAAAAAATGAATAAATATTTTCTCAAGTACCATGGACCTCAACTTGAGAAAAAACACTCGGTTACCAAACAGCTGAGTAACTTTATTTATCAGAAGGAAAACATCCCTTTAGATTTAGTTCAAAATTTTATAAAACTTAGAACAATTATTAAAATAAATTATGAAAATATTAAGCAAGAAGAAAAAAAAATCAAAAACAGAAAAAGAAAAATTGTGGCTTCTGAAAGAAAGACCGCAAAGAAATTTAAAAAAATTGTCTCTTAAGTTTAGTTAAAATTTAAATAAAAATTTAGTTTTTATTTTATCCATTTTTTTACCAGTACCCAAGATTTACTGAAAATACTGATTAATTATTTTAATAATCTACTATTTATTTTAAATATTGCAATGCTATGAAATCTGTGAAAAGCGTAAGACATTATATTTCAACTATTTCGTAGGTCCGGTGACTACGTCACTGCCGAGTATGACCGATCACGTCCGAAGCTGATTGAGCAATCCTTTGTAGGTTTATAATCTTTGATTAAAAAAACATTGTAACACCACGGGACATGGTTTTAATTTTGATAAAACAAGTATTTTAAGCAAAGCACAAAATACCAAAGTGCGAAACGTGTTAGAAATGATCCACATAAAAAAGGAGCAACATGCTGTGAATGATCGAACAGAGATCAAGGGACTCTCTGACATTTATTTTGGAATTATTTGATTAGATTGTAAATGTACTAAATTGGAAACAGCTTATTTTTGGTGTAACCCTTGTATTTGCGAATAAATACTCTGTGTGTGCATTATTTTTGTCTGTTTTTCTGTCATTATGTTTTTAACAACAAATGCGTTAGAGTTTCCCATTTCAAGGTTTGACACAGGAATAACATTGACCAATTGATAAAAATAGAATTTAGTATATACTAATTTTAAATTAAAATGCATTACCACTAAGAAAATAGAAAATACAACGGAAAGTAAAAATGTAGAAGTAAAAAAAAAAAAAGAAATAATACAAAAGATGATCATTAATAGAGAAATAAACAAAATAAATGTAAGTAGATTTAATGTATATTTTCATCGTTCATACAATTGTTTTTATATGTTATATGTATAGTTAGTCTTTATAAACTTATGTGTACAGAGTGTTTATACAAATCAATTTTAAACAAAGTTAAATTAATAATAACTCTATAGATCTAATTTTAATTATATGTAAAGCTTATCTTTTTTCTATAAAATTACAGAGGTCTGAAGAAAACATAAATAAATGTTGAAACGTCACAATCAATTATAGTTTTATTCACATATGCCGCTATTCCCAAGAAAAACATCTATTATATTATATATATATATATATACACGTAAAACGACGAAGTGACACCAAACACTTAACTGATGTTCTGGCACCCAAAATTTTTCGCGCTTTATGTGAGCAAGTGGCACACTATATATTATCAATGTATATATTCCTTGTGACACCATATATACTAAAATGATAATTTATTAAGAAGGTAAGTTTTTTATCGTTGAGGTTCTTTTTATAGGTGCTCGTGTTCTGTTTTTTGTTGTAAATACTCTACGATTATTTGAAGACGTTCTGTATAGGTTGAAATAATAAGTCAAAACAAAATAGATAATATTTCATTTATTAATTAATGTGATTTAGAAATACAACAAGAAAATATTGCACATTGTGCGCATTCCTTTTTAAAGATTCTCATTTGCTTTTGATTTGGGCTACACTTTATTAGATGCTAAATATTTCTTTGAAAACAAAGTTAGCTCAGGTGCGGATGGGTATGAGGAGTTGTTGTCCAAATATTTTTTTCATGTATTTTTAGTACGTGGCGAATTAGATGATATCTTTCAAGTCATGTGGTATTTCTTCTGTAGATTAACTGAAATTCTTGTTAGTATTGAATATATTGTATTTAATAATACCAATATCATCTATTATATAAATGTACGATACTAGCAAAATCGAAGGACCAAGTTTTTTACTTCTGTTGTAAAATTTAGAAAATGCCGATTAATACGTTTTATAAAAAAGCTATGTTGATATATATATAATCATGTAAATAAATTTATGGAGTAACTCCGCTGAAAATGCCACTGCAGACACGTGTTTCAAACAACTTGATTCTCGTCAGTGCAGTGTAGCCAAGAAATAGAATAGGATAACCTTGAAGATGAAAGCAACAATCAGAGACAATCACAGGAGACAGCCTACCAATTAAGGCTTCAGCCAGAATGTTCTCGATACTGAGGATAAATCTAAACGTCCCCGCGAGGTAGACATTGTCCACTTGCGTGCCATCTGAACCCGCAGGGTATAAAATAAAGAAAAAATTAATGCGGATCTTAGGATAATTATGTAAAGAAATTTAATGGGGTAACTCCGCTGAAAAAGCAACTACATTCCGTCTACTATTAAAGGTTACAGTGAAAGACAATCTGCTTGCGATTCACATGCCCTTTCAATTTTTTTGCTATATGTGATTTTGTTGTTTTACGCATAGACGCATCTTCATGAAACTAAGACATTTGTACTAATGTTAGTTCATGTGACAATATCGTTTATTTCACTGACTTGTGCAGCACATAATATTCTACGAAATATTAACTCCGAATCAATTATGAAATTGCCTCTACTGGTCTTTGCCTTCAGATTGTTTTCGTTAAATTTTTTTTTCTGTTTTCTCTATTTTAGAATTTTAATGCACAACCGTTACACTTAGAAACACCTAAAGAAAATGGCGGTAATTCACGCCATACACAATATCTTCTAATAATGCTGCGTTACGTGAGCTGACGGTAGTATGTCTATCTTGTCTAGTTACCACCTTATAAAGCCCTAATAGAGGCGCGCCTCAATTTTGTACGTTAGAAAAATATTCGTAATTAAAAAACTATTGGTCCTAGGTCAAGTTTTTTCCCAAAAACGTTTCCCTTATTTTGTCTACAATTGCTTTGTGGCATGTATATAAAAATTTCTACAAATAAAAATATTTGTCTCTTAGTGAAAATGTGAAATACCTTCGTAGCGAAATAACAGGTAAACTGGTATTTAAACCAATATCAATATACAATATTTCGATAGGGAAATAATATCTCTAGAAGCGCTTATTAGGTACTTCAATTAAAAAAAATAAAGTCGATAACTTAATTAAATTGGCAGATATGCCAATGTAAATGTTCAAAAACACGAATTTTAGAAATTGTCAATTTCTGATGTTTTCCGAAATAAAAAAGATCTGCACCACAGAAAAATGTCGTCAATAGCTATTTTGCATGTAGATTATTTTGTTATAAATGCTGTATACAGTCTCACGTGGTTGTACGCCGAAAAAAAACGACATATTTTTGGTCGATTTCGCTCCACTAATGTAAAAACTCGCTGCCTGAGGTGCCAGATAGTAGCGTTAAATCTTCACAAATATATTATAGTTCATGGTGCCACTACGTAGCATTATATATTATTGTGCGTGGTGCCACGACGTAGCATTATACATTTGCTATTCGCGCGCCCTCTGCAGATTATATAGCTCAACTAAAATTGAAATTTTATATAAAAATGGTCGAAATGGCACCATCCCCAAATTTTGTATGACGGATCCCACGACTTATTAACGCTCAAATACGCGATAAAACGTTCTGGCACCTTCAAGTGGAGCCAGAACGTATATATAGGTGCCACTTCGCCCATATATATCTGAATTTGGTGCCTGTACGTACAAGTACATATATATATATATAATGTAATATGCAGCGATGCCTGCTTTCCAACAGTGGTGGGAGAGTAACATAGTCGGAGGATTTTCACATTTCATAGCAAACGTTTGCCGAGTGTACTTGGCATCCTCGCTATAGGTTTGTCTTTACTTTATTTCGCCGTGCTCTTTTCTTCTTCTGCCTTCATGCAGGTGTATTGAGCTACAAACAGAAATTAAAATTTGTCGACTACGGTATATAAGTCAATTATTAAAAAAATATACGAAATAGCATTATTTAACGAATTTTATAAGCAGATAAAGAGATCAGACTTAAGAGGTTGCATATCTAATATTCTCACCTTTGCTGCACCTCTTCTGGATTATGCTATATATGTACAAACTAGTATTATGCTCCTTACTTATTTCAAGGGTTTATTAGCAACAAAAGGTTCTTGTAAAATAATATTATAATTTTATTGGAAACACATTAAAAAAGAAAAAAGCTTTGCTTTAAAAACACGTAAAGAAAGAATATAAATACAAAAAAGGAACTACATATATCTATATATATATATATATATGTATATATCAAATGAATTAATGTATATAAAGCAGTGAGGAACTCTCACGAAAGTTTCTTTTCAATTCGACCTTCTATTCACTTACCGTTCCTCTTCATCGATTGTTCTCGTGCGTAGCAAGGCGAACATTCATTGGACTGAAATGAAATAGTTCACTATGTCGTTTTCAAATGAAAGCGTTGACGTCCTATAGTGTATTTTCACCCGCCAATATAACGATTTATACAATTGTCGAATTCTTTGCCTAAAAGGGCAATGTCGCGGTGCTCAGAAACTTTTACCATTCTGTGTGAGAGAAAAAGGAAGGATAAAATCGCATTTAATCCGCTGCAACCTCAATAATTTGCAGATTAGTCGGGTCTCGTCCGATTAAATCCATTGGCTGAACTCCCGTTCAACTAATTCGAAATAGTCGTAGTGATATAACATTGGGGAAACTTGCTGATTTTAGTTAGTAACGGCAGGCAGTAACTCTGGGGTTTCGATTCTTGCCCGCGTAACTTATGTGTAATCTGTTGGATCACATAGTTTTGGTCAATATAATGCAAAATGGTTTTATAGTAAATTGCAGATTAGTAAAGTACAGTTGTTTAGACAATTACTTGCCGACTCGGAATCAAGAGAGTATAGTCTCATAATTGCTACAAATGACGAGTAAATGCATGGCATATCAAAATTTAATTGATAATTATAACATCTTAAATGCGATCATCAACTTTGAAAAATGCCTACAAAATTCAATCACCTATAATAATCAAAAGTTTGTAACTATAGAGTCGAACATTTACTGGAGACTGTCAGAATGGATTGGTACAAAAATTGCAAAATTGCTTCAAAGCTTATAGGGAACATTGAGAACAAGAGTTTTCAAGTCGCACCTTATGCGTAGTTGTAATTAGCAAAAATATATTGGAAGATATTGTAGCGCAGCTTTGTTCGTCTGTGTAGAGAAGTGTCAACATGTAGTTATTATACGCTAATATCAATTTGCCTTAGTAAATTTAACATTTCTATACAATTACACTTGAATAATTATATACTTCTTCAAAGTAGTTTATAAATTGTTCTATGTATATTGTTGTAATTTAATTGGTTACACTTAATAGGATATTTATATTTCTTTCATTTGAATAAGTATTGTTTTTTAAGTAATATTTAGTTGTACAAATGTATATAAAAAACTTAAAAGATTAATATTTAAAGAAGAATTTTATTAGTGATTTAGAAAACAGTTCGTTGCACATTAACATTATGTTCACTCAGTATAGTGATTGGTCGATCAATTTTCATTTTTCTTTTAAATTCACAAAATCTGAAAAGAAGAGATTTAAACATTAATTATTGTATAATGATGTATATTATTATTTTGTAAAAACTTGTTTAGTTGACGTTGATGATTTGAAAAGCTAATAATAATTCTATTCTGAATAAATGATAGTTCAAATTGATTAAAAGTTCGCGGGAAAATATATAATAAGGATGTGACATTTAGTTGACCGTTCGTTAGCATTTTGATAAAAACGGGGTTTTAAGATACAAAAATGAATGAAATCTTTCATAAAAATATAAAAAGAATTAAAGTAATAAGTATTCTGTAATTTAGAAAGTGTTTAAATTGGTTAAGGAGATTTAAAAACTATGTTGAATGATATAAAATTGTTTAAAGTTTTAATTGGTGAATTTGAAAAATAATATCGTCAAGGAAATGAAAAAACAAACAAATGGAATTATGAATTAGATTTTTCATAAGACGCCGTTGTGTGAATCGGGGAATCTAAAGAAATTCACCGAGATTTACACAAATCTAATACGGTTGTTGTTTAAAAGTGTTAGAATTAAATATTCTAACGAGAAAATATCGAGTAATTCATATTAGAGTGAAGTGTTCAAAAATAATCAGTTTGAATATCTGTAAACCATCTTTTTAAAGATTTATAGTCAATGTAAACAATATAGGAACATGAATTATGATAATAATTTATCAAGAGTACTCACAAACATCAAGTTTATCCAAAGACGATGATTCTATTACATTAGATAATCTTGATAACATAATTCTTACGATGAACTTTCGAAGACTCGGCAAAATTCTCTTTGAAGAGCTCGTTCGGAATCAGTAAATTCTTTTCTTACGCCTCTGCACACCTTATGAATAGTCTTGATGATTTAATATGGACCTGGTCGAATATCTATTCTATTATTACAATATTTAACTCAAATAATATGCAAATGCCAAACGAGAAATGTGTATTTTGTAGATATATTTTGTCTTAGAAAGTAGAACACGTAGAAAAGAACCTGTAGCTTTTCGAAGAGGCATATGAAGGAATATGTTTAATTATGTGTTACCCAATACATTACTTCTTAAAAATGCTATAATAATGTCCATCTAACGGAATAGGCTAACTTAGGTTAAGCGTTTCAATATTTTGACAAATATTACAATGAAATGTTCAGGGCTTTGTTAATATCTACGGACCACAACGATTTACTTGAGAAATCGCATTATATCGTGGCCTGCAATTAGCTGAATCGATTAAGCTAATCACATGCGTTTTTGACTGACTGGTATCTCTAACATCACTACGACGCATGCGCATCATATATATAACAGCTAAATAAATATGTTATAATGTATTTGTTAGTGTGCTAATAAAGTACTTCTTAATCAGAAAGAAAAACGAAACATATTCTAAATATTTAAAAAAGGATAATCTTGAAATTACCTTGTCTGTGTTTGTTCTATAGGTACTGACTTAGAGCAAAATGTAGTCAGGAAATCGAGTCGGGCAAACAATTGGCATAAGCTATTTTATTTAAAATATGGTCTAATTGAAGGAATCTTTACGTTTCTGAATGGCTGTATTACTTTATTGTTCAGATATTCTTTATAGGTACAAGATTTTGACTTATTTTCTTTTTAAATGTATATTATTAAAAACGCCATCTTTTAAATTAATAAATTACTAGTTGGCCGAGAAGACGTTTCTCTAGCCTTTCCGGTAGATGGTGCGATGAGTTTGATTCGGCTGAAGTCCCTGATGTCGAAATCCTAAGAAAAATCATATTCATATGTCAAAATTCAATTCTACCAAATAAATAGCACCATCTATCGGACGGGAGCATAAACCAAATAATTTTGTTGACTACGCGAACATATTGTGTACATATAAATGATTTGGTTTATAAATATAAAATTTATTAATAAATCGAACACAGCCCCACCTATCTGGTCAAAATTGTGTTTTTTTGGGTTGGGTTGGATGTTTTTTTGGGAACTAAACTAATATATATATATATATATATAATTCTAAATATATATATATATATATATATATATATATATATATATATATATTATGGATATGAGTAGTTTTGGTTCATAGATATAGAATTTGTTAATAACTTAACTACAGCGACATCTATCGGACCCTAGCATAGGTATAAGCCATCACCTCGACAAAACAAATATATTGCATGAATATCACCACAATCGGTCACGTCGGCGTCGTTCAGAAGTTACACGATCACAAACAGAGGCACCAACGATTACCTATACCTACCTATAAAGATTATATTTTTGGATATAATGGTGTCTGTAATTGACTTACTCCTTGCAATTATCGTGCCCAAATATTCCTGTATAACTAGTAATTTTCTATTCCTATTATGTTAAAGAAACACTTTAAACTGGGAATATATGATTGTAGTGTCAAATGTGATAATTAAAAAGTAAAACTCCCTAAAATTAAAATGACGGCAATTACAGACACATTATAGACTTTAAATATGTAAAGATATTTTCAGGCAAATTGACGTTAACTATTAATGTATGTCTTGTAATATAATATATTGTCTATTCCACCGTTTACCTTTTATTAATACACCACAGCAAATATACTTTTGTCCTTTGTGTTGGGCAAAATAAATCTCCCTAAATATAATAAATTTTGTTTTAAAATGCAATCATATTGAGTGTAGCCATTTACAACGTTTACAGATATTATATGTTATTTATCTAAATGTTATTTTACCTATCTGAATTTCTTCATTCGTCAAATCTTCTCTAATGAAGTGGTCAAATAAATACTTAAAAATTTGTAATTTGTTATTTACACATTATTCAAATATGCATATTTGATTAGCTAAAACACCACAAAAATATGAAGACATGAATTGCTATACTTTATACGATTTGTGATAAATAACAATTAAAGAGTATAAATAGACCATTTAAAATTACTTTAAGCGTGGAAATGTTTTCTAACTTTAAATTAATTTGTACCAATTCTAAAAAAAATTGATCGTGTTAGCTGTTAAATGAAAACTCTATTTAATTATATTCTTGATTTGTTAAAAGGGCTGCATATTGAATTGAATGTAATTTGTGGCTGCGCCATCCGAAAATCTTCAATTGCACTATCTAACAAAAGAAAAAATGTGCAAGTGCTTTCGTGAAAGCTTTCTGGTGAATTGGAAGGTGGATGTTTTCTCTTCCGATAGACGTTCAATTTACTAGGTTTTTGTTTGTCACGTTCGTTCGTTCATTTCATGTAACGCTGAAATTCAATTACAATCTATCAAAACTACTACGCAAAATTTAAAATATTATTGAAACATCTTCTAATCTGCATTCTAGCTTAAATTTTATAATTAAATTAATAGAAATATGAATAATTTATGGTGTATACATGTATTTTTTGCAAATTAAATTGAAAAAATGAGGTGTGGCCACCACACAACTTTTTTATACGTATGAGCGTTTCAAATTATAGAATTTTAAGAATTTTTTTATACAAAAATTATTCAAAATCTTATTCTAAGTACTTCTATTCTCTTAATAAATCTCTATGGAATGCATACTTTTCAAGATATTATCAAAAAGTGTTACTCGCTAAGAGTAAAAGTGCTACTTCCGGTCCGAATTTTGAAATTTCATATATACGAAAAATATTGCAAATCCAGTTCTAAATACTTTTGTACTCTTGATAAATATATATATAGAATGCATAACTTACGACATATTTGCAAAAAATCGCTATTTGATAAGAGTAAAAGTGGTACTTCCGGTCTGAATTTTGAAATTTTTTTTTATACAAAAGATATTGAAAATTATGTTCTAAATATTTTTATACCCGCAACGTACTTGTCTAAAAAGCATGACTTGCAAAATATTCGCAAAAACTGATTTTCGATAAGAGTAAAAGACCTACTTCCGGCAGGAATTTCGAAAAACTTTTTAAATAAAATTATTCTCAATTTTAATTTTAAGAATATATGAATTCTTTATAAATTTGTTTAAACTTTGTAGTTGACGAAATATTGGCAAAATTTAATTTTTTCGCTTAAGTAAACTGCTACTTCCGGTCTACCGATTTTACTGAAAAACTAATTAGATCTCAAGAGGTATATTATACACGTAAATAAAAAATTTGGAGTTGATATCTACAGCGGTATGATCGCTATCGTGGTCACACACACATAGAGAGAGAGAGAGAGAGAGAGAGAGAGAGAGAGAGAGAGAGAGAGAGAGAGAGAGAGAGAGAGAGAGAGAGAGAGAGAGAGAGAGAGAGAGAGAGAGAGAGAGAGAGAGAGAGAGAGAGAGAGAGAGAGAGAGAGATTCTTTAAAAACCACTTTTTCGGTATCAGGGGACTTCAAAACGTGGACATCTGCAAAAATCTCGAGGTCGAAAATTTTCATCATCACAATACTTTCTTATACTACGTATAATAAAGTAAAATTCATGTAATATTTATAAGAGCAATTTATCTAGAGCAGGTTATGTAAGATATGGTATTTAATCTTAATTACTTTCTTATACGTAGTATAAGGAAGTATTGTGATGATGAAAATTTTCGACCTCGAGATTTTTGCAGATATCCACGTTTTGAAGTCCCCTGATACCGAAAAAGTGGTTTTTAAAAAATGTCTGTGTGTCTCTCTCTCTGTGTGTGTGTGTGTCTGTGTGTCTGTGTGTGTCTGTCTCTCTCTGTGTGTGTGTGTGTGTGTGTCTCTGTGTGTCTCTGTGTGTGTGTGACCGCGATAGCGGTCAAACCGCTGTAGGTATCAATTCCAAATTTTGTATTTACGTGTATAATCTCCCTCTTGAGATCTGATTAGTTTTTCAGTAAAATCGGTAGACCGGAAGTAGCAGTTTACTTCAGCGAAAAAATCGAATTTTGCCAATATTTCGTCAACTACTAAATTTAAACAAATTTATAAAGAATTCATATATACTTAAAATTAAAATTGAGAATAAATTTATTTAAAAAGTTTTTCGAAATTCCTACCGGAAGTAGGTCTTTTACTCTTATCGAAAATGTTTTTTGCGAATATTTCGCAAATCATGCTTTTTAGACAAGTACGTTACGGGTATAAAAGCATTTAGAACATAATTTTCAAAATCTTTTGTATAAAAAAAATTTCAAAATTCAGACCGGAAGTGCCACTTTTACTCTTATCGAATAGCGATTTTTTGCAAATATGTCGTAAGTTATGCATTTTATATATATTTATCTAGAGTACAAAAGTATTTAAAACTGGATTTGCAATATTTTTTGTATATATGAAATTTTAAAATTCGGACCGGAAGTAGCACTTTTACCCTTAGCGAGGAGCACTTTTTTGATAATATCTTGCAAAGTATGCATTCTATAGAGATTTATTAAGAGAATAGAAGTACTTATAATAGGATTTTGAACAATTTTTGTAAAAAAAAAGTCTTAAAATTCTATAATTTGAAACACTTATACGTATAAGAAAGTCGTGTGGTGGCCACACCTCATTTTTTTGAGTAGATTTTACGTATTAATCCAAAAAGTCACTTTTGTACAATCATTATTTTATTAGTAGATGCTCTTCATGTTAATTGGGACAATGAAACATCTCTTTACAGGTCACTTCAAATAATAGTACGGTAAATAACATTTGTAGGTTATGAGTTTCGGGTTTTAGCGGGATATTAGATCACTCCTTCTTATCTAGGACAAGATATATAACAAACACAAATACTATCACATCGAACTAATAAACTCAAAAAAAGTGCTTGTTTAACAAAACCTGTGTGACTCCTGTTCTATCTAAATTAGTAATCGATCCAAATCACTAGTAATTAAACACCTGCAATAATCTGCAAAATAAAAACGGAATTATACGAAATATATTGGGAAACTACAAAATTGAAACCAACAGCACAGCATGTTTGATTTTTAATTAATAGTGCTCATGGTAGGTAAAAAAAGATATATCGTTCTCATTTGGAACGCTGACTTTCACGTAATATTCATATAGTTTTTTTTTTGTTTCACATACAGTCGATTTAATAGAGACTGATTTCGCTACGGACATTATGTATTCGGCAAAACGTTATCGGGCCTCACATTTCGTGAACCAATCATGTATTCCAGTTTCAAGCCTGGCTTATTCGGGAGGGTATTTAAATTCACGGTTAGATACACACCCGACATCAATGACAGAGAAATTCAACGAATCTCTGTAAACAAATGAACATTTGTAATGTATTTGGTATTGATATCTCATCAATTTCAATAATCGTCGAACCGACAAGTACAGGATTCAGGTTACTTCATCATTCACGAAAAGCCCACTCTTCGGCACATCGTGTTCAAGCCTATGGCTATATGAGAAAAATAATTAATGAAAGAGGATTTAGAAAACGAAATATCTTGAAACACTTTACAATATACAGCGCTGTAATGACAAGATATATATTTTTCTAAATGATAGTGTAAAATCGGAAATAGAAAACTTAGGAAAAATTCCTGTAACGATTACCTAACTAGTATTCGACTATAATTTCTAACTATTAAACTTAAAAAAAGAATGAAGTATCATTTATATTTTATGGAGTAATTTGCTGGACTTGGGATTTCTAATTAGATAGTGTGAAATCGGAAATAGAAAACACAGAAGAAAATCCAGTACCTAGTTCGCGGTTACAACTTCTAACTATTAAATTCAACAAAAAAACAAATATCATTATGAAGTAATTTCCTAGACTAGGAGTTTCTAAATGATAGTGTGAAATCGGAAACAGAAAACACAGGAACAATCCCACTAACTATTAACTAGTTTTCGGCTACAACTTCTAACTGTATTAATTTTAGCAAAAGATTCAAATATCATTTATATCTTACGAAGTAATTTGCTGGATTTGGGATATCTAAATGATAGTGTGAAATCGGAAACAAAAAGCAGGAACAATTTCAGCAACTATTAACTAGTTTTCAGCTACAACTTCTAACTATTAATTTTAGAAAAACATTTAAATATCATTTATATTTTATGAAGTAATTTGCTGGACTTGGGATTTCTAAATGTTAGTGTAAAATTAGAAATACAAAACAGAAGAAAAATTCCAGTAACTATTAACTAGTTTTCGGCTACAACTTCTAAGTATATTAATTTTGGCAAAGGATTTAGATACATGTAATTTATATTTTATTAAGTAATTTGCTGGAGTTTGTATCTCTAAATCTCTTGGTTTTTGTGAGTTAAAAAAACATTTCAATGAAATATTTATATGTAAAAATAGACGGAGATTTATATGAGACCCTCTTATTTGAGGGTTGCATATGAGTTCAAGGCAACAAAAACAAGCAGGATGTGAACAAAATAAACAGCTCTAAATAAAAATTTGCTCTAGATCAAGTCTAAATAAAAATATTGATGGATGAGTTCTTCAGTGTTTCGACAGCAATTTAGAAAAAATCATGTATTGAAGAAAGATATTATCTTGAAGTTTTGAAGGTCTTGGCAAGTACTTATATAATAGTAACATGATAGATATTTCGAATATAATAAACCTTTGTTTCTGTGCCTAATAGGTCTCAGGAAAGCGATCGACAGAGTACAAATAGCCGACATCATAGATATACTCCAGGAAAACAAGATACCCGTACCTTACTTTAATGTAATAAAAGAGCTCAATAAAAATAACACCACAAAGAACAAAACATCACAGGGATTTACTGAACAAGTACCAATACTAATTGGAATCCGCCAGGGAGATAGTTTGAGCCCAATTTTGTTCAACCTCATTATGGATAAAATAATTCATAGTGTAAAAGAAGTTGATGGAGGGTACAGAATGGGACAAGAATCGATAAAGATACTATGCTAGGCTGATGACGCATTTTTGATGGCGGATAATGAAGACGATCTACACCGACTACTATATAGGTTTCAAACAAGAGCGGAGAACCTTAATATGAAGATATCTATAGAAAAAATACAATGAATGTTCATAGCAAAGGAGCCCATTAATTTATATTTTATTAAGTAATTTGCTGGAGTTTGTATCTCTGAATCTCTTGGTTTTTGTGAGTTAAAAAAACATTTCAGTGAAGTATTTATATGTAAAAATAGGCAGAGATTTATATGGGACCCCCTTATTTGAGGGGTGCACATGAGTTCAAGGCAACAAAAACAAGAAGGATATAAACAAAGTAAACAGCTCTAAATAAAAATTTGCTCTAGATCAAGTCTAAATAAAAATATTGATGGATGAGTTGTTCAGTGTTTCGACAACAATTTAGAAAAAATCATGTATTGAAGAAAGATCCTATCTTTAAGTTTTGAAGGTATTGCCAAGTACTTGTATAATAGTAACATGATAGATATTTCGAATATAATAAACCTTTGTTTCTCTGCCTAATAGGTCCCAGGAAAGCGATCGACAGAGTACAAATAGCCGACATCATAGATATACTCCAGGAAAACAAGATACCCAGCCGTTCTTTACTTTAACGTAATAAAAGAGCTCAATAAAAATAACACCACAAAGATCAAAGCATCTCAGGGATTTACAGAACAAGTACCAATACTAATTGGAATCCGCCAGGGAGATAGTTTGAGCCCAATTTTGTTCAACCTCATTATGGATAAAATAATTCATAGCGTAAAAGAAGTTGATGGAGGGTACAGAATGGGACAAGAATCGATAGAGATACTATGCTAGGCTGATGACGCATTTTTGATGGCGGATAATGAAGACGATCTACAGCGACTACTATATAGGTTTCAAACAAGAGCGGAGAACCTTAATATGAAGATATCTATAGAAAAAACACAATGAATGTTCATAGCAAAGGAGCCCATTAGATGTAAACTGGCTGTGAACGACAAACCCATCTACCAATGTATGCAATGTATGTATTTAGGAGCTGAGATAACAAGCTCCAAAAGCTTACAACAGGTACCCAAGTGATAAAGCCTCAAGAATCTCTGGCTATCTGAGGGACCTCATATGGAGGAACAACTACATATCCACTAAAAGCAAAGTCAGCATATATAAAACTATCGTGAGACCTGTACTCACATATGCAGTGGAAACTCGAGCGAATACAACAAAAGCAAAAAGCATGGTGAGGGCAACAGAGATGAAGACATTGAGGCATATTAAGGCAGTAAGCTTGAGAAACCAGATAAGAAGCAGAGATATAAGAGCAGATCTCAAAATTCAAGATGTGGTGCAGTTCACGAGATTGAGACGACAATATTGTAGAGACCACGTCGACAGAATGACAGAGGATCGATGGGCAAAATGGGCAAAGGACGAAAAGCTGAGTACAATGAGACCCCCTGTCGACCTCCCAAAAGATGGTGCGAGAGCTGGACATCTGCTTCCCAAGAGGCTGAACGAAATCAAGAGTAGAATAAACAAGACTAGGTCTTAAAAAAAGAGAAAGAAGAAGAAGAAGATAGATATTCAAAGCTTTGTCGACGCCCACTTAATGCAGGGCAGCCAGCGCAACGAGATTCTTGTGCAGGAGCAGGACACATTTTGTCAATTTTCCCCTTTCTTTCGATAGATGTAACTGAGTAGACATACCTAGGAGCAATAATTAAACAGAACGAGAAAATCGACATGGAAATACCGCACAACATCAATAAAGTAGCAACGTTATACAGAATATTATATAAACCGTGTCTTTAATGTAAACCGTGTCTTTAATGTAAAAGGAATGTTCAAAACGAAAAAAACAAGAGTTTAGGAATCAGTATTAGTAATAATGCTCATATACTTCTGGAAACGATGGTACAAGGAATATTTGCATCATCTTCAAGAGCAAAGCAGGTTGAAGACCAGTCAGCAGCCTAACTTAAGTTCGGGGCAAATGGTGATCGTCAAGAAAGACCATGTACCTCCATTACAATTGATCGTTGGACGAGTAGAAGATGTGTATCCTGGCAACGATGGTGTAGTGATAACAGCAAGTGTGCGCGTTAAGGCCAAGATAGTGAAAAAACCTGTAACAAGATTCTGTGTTTTGCCATTGAAAACAGCAGACGATTAAGAACATTGATCGCATCCCTATCAAGGCGGGCGGTATGTTCTGGCTTATGCCAAAACAATATTATTTAGTATTAATTAAGATAGTTCTAAATCACAATTATTATTCAAACGTTAGACAATTTATTCAGGCCAATAAAGGATACATACACAGTAATTACCTGATTATACAGTGTGTTTCACTTTGATACTTGAAAAATCAGTATTTTTTAATGGAACATCCGATTTAATTTTTTCTTTTTTAAAATATATTGCACTTAAAAAGCTCTACACAGTGATGTGCATTTTTTTGATTTAGGCCCTTTGCATGGCATGCTGTGGTATTAAATGTAACCCCAAAAATGGGAAAATCGTATTAGGCATTTTTTTAAGAAAAAAACTATTTATGCAATCGATTTAGCCATGCTTCGAAACCCTTAGTACCAAGTTTCAAAGTCGCATCTTATACAGAGTGTTTATAATTTAGGTGCAAACTTCGAAAAATACCAATGTTTGGGAGCACCCTGTATTAACAGAATAAAATATTTTCGAGATTTTCTTCTTTCGATGGAGGTGTAAGTACTATGGCTTTGAAATTATACTCTTTTTATTGGCCTAGTTAATACAGGGTATTCGTAATAAAAAATCAAATTTAAGGAAAAATCGATTTTTTTCGTTTTTATTTACTGAACATAACAAACTACAAAATAACCAAACATCTTTAAATTTTCGAGTTTTCTATTACCCCTCCTTCAACTTGAATACATTTTTCTAACCTTCTTTGGCAATAATTCATTACTTTCGCGAGTTCCTGATGAGAAATTAACTCGCACTCTTCTGTTATCCTCTGCTTAAGTTCTTCCACATTATTGGGTCTTGTACGGTAAACATTTTCTTTAAGTTTCCCCCAAAGACAAAAATCGAGTGGCGTCAAATCTGGCGATCTCGGAGGCCACTTAATTTCTTGACTATAGCGCCCAATCCACTTTCTGGGAAATTTTTGATCAAGCCAGTTGTTAATTATTGCTGCAGTATGGACGGGTGCACCGTCCATTTGAAATATCATGTCGGCACGTCTAGCAATTGGCAGTTCTTCTAAGGCATCCCAGAAATTCGTATTTAGAAAATTCAAAAAATTTTGGGCCTTCAAGTTATGTTGAAAAAAAGGGACCAATTATTTGTTTATCAAAAATTCCGCACCATACATTAATTTTCTCTCAGAATATTGCCTTTTACAGTGAATAACCCAGTGAGGGTTTACTTCCGACCAGAATCTACAATTTTGTGAAGATACAACCCCGTTTGTGGTGAAGGTTGCCTCATCCGAAAATAAAATTTTATTTAGGAAATTGTGGTCATTTAGATAATGTCCTTGACACCACAGAGCGTATTCCATTCGAGAATTTTCATCACCATTTTCTAAAGTGTGTAGGAATTTTGGTTTGTAAGCAACCTTTTTATTTTTCTTAATACATCGCCAAACTTTGCTGGAAGGTATATTAGTGTTTCGCGAAATTTATCTAACGCTAGTTTTAGGGTTGTGCCGAATTTTATTTAAAACAATGTTTTCTCTGTTCTCAATTAAATTGTTTCCCCTTTTATTTGTGGAAATAACATTACCAGTTCTATCGAAAAGAGAATTAATATTTGCTACAGTTTGAAAACTCACTGGTTCTAGTTCTTGATGTCTCCTGTTAAATTCTTCTGCAGCTTGTTTATAAGTTTTTGCATTGTCACCAACTAGTCTTATTATTTCAACCTTTTGCTGTAAAGTTAGTTTATTTCTAACCATTTTTACACAACTTTAATGGTACACACAATAACGTTTTAAGCAATATAACAGCAAGTGTCAAATTGTTTGAAGTTTGATACATTTTTGTTTTCAAGGCCTGCTTCACTAGCGTTAGACAAATTTCGCGAAATACCTTCCACCAAAGTTTGTCGATGTCTCAACAAAAAATTCTCTTCGGATGTAAACCCTAACTGGATTATTCATTTTAAAAAACAATATTATGAGAAAATTAATGTAAGGTGCGGAATTTATGATAACCAAATCACTTGTCATTTTTTCTTCCAACATAATTAAATAATTAATGTCCTCAACTCAAGCAGAGAATAACAGAAGAATGCATGACTAGCACTAAAATATTTTAAAAAAAATGATGTGTGGCCACCACACGACTTTCTTATACGTATGAGCGTTTGAAACTATACAATTTTAAGATTTTTTTTATACAAAACTTATTCAAAATCCTATTCTAAGTACTTTCATTCTCTTAATAAATCGCTATAGAATGCATACTTTGCAAGATATTATCAAGAAAGTGCTACTCGCTAAGAGTAAAAGTGCTACTTCCGGTCCGAATTTTGAAATATCACATATACAAAAAATATTGAAAATCCAGTTCTAAATACTTTTGTACTCTTGATAAATATATATAGAATGCATAATTTACGACATATTTGCAAAAAATCGCTATTCGATAACAGTAAAAGTGGTACTTCCGGTCTGAATTTTGAAATTTTTTTTATACAAAAGATATTGAAAATTATGTTCTATATACTTTTATACTCTAAACATACTTCTCTAAAAAGCATGACTTGCGAGATATTCGCAAAAAACTGATTTTCGATAAGAGTAAAAGACCTACTTCCGGTTGGAATTTCGAAAAACTTTTTTAAGACAATTTGTCTCAAACTTAATTTTAAGTACATATGAATTCTTTATTAATTTGTTTAAACTTAGTAGTTGACGAATAATTGGCGAAATTCGATTTTTTCACTGAAGTAAACTACTACTTCCGGTCTGCAGATTTTACTGAAAATCTAATCAGATCTCAAGAAGGAGATTATATTTGTAAATATAAAATTTGGAATTGATACCTATAGCGGTCTGACCGCTATCGTGGTCACACACACACACACACACACACACACAGACATACACACACAGAGACATTTTTTAAAAACCACTTTTTCGGTATCAGGGGACATCAAAACGTGGACATCTGCAAAAATCTCGAGGTCGAAAATTTTCATCGTCACAATACTTCCTTATACTACGTATAAGAAAGTAAAAATCGATTTTTCCTTAAATTTGATTTTTTATTACGAATACCCTGTATTAACTAGGCCAATAAAAAGAGTATAATTTCAAAGCCATAGTACTTACACCTCCATCGAAAGAAGAAAATCTCGAAAATATTTTATTCTGTTAATACAGGGTGCTCCCAAACATTGGTATTTTCCGAAGTTTGCACCTAAATTATAAACACTCTGTATAAGATGCGACTTTGAAACTTGGTACCAAGAGTTTCGAAGCATGGCTAAATCGATTGCATAAATAGTTTTTTTTTGATAAAAAAATGCCTAATACGATTTTGCCATTTTTGGGGTTACATTTAATATCACAGCAGGCCATGCAAAGGGCCTAAATCAAAAAAATGCACATCACTGTGTAGAGCTTTTTAAGTGCAATATATTTTAAAAAAGAAAAAATTAAATCGGATGTTCCATTAAAAAATACTGATTTTTCAAGTATCAAAGTGAAACACACTGTATGTAAATCGTTCTAATGTTAAATTTCTATAGAAATCTAATTTAGGATAATCTTAATACTTTAGTCATCTAGGTTTTCCCTAGTAATTAAAAATAAATTATTCTTTGTGAGCACAACGGTAAGGAATTAGTCTTCGAAAGGTAACAATGAACTTATATTATTTTATTACGTACCGATTGTTCACAATAATCTTACTTTATATTGTTTTATTACGTACCGATTGTTGGGTATTGTAATTTGTAAAGGCGTAATATTTTCTAGAACTAACCATTAAGAAACTTTTATCGTAAAAGCAATTGTTCATATTTATCCCTTCTACTCCACGAGGGTAGGAAAAGAAAGATTCAATTCAAGTTAGTGTCGATTCAGAATCAACAGAGTGAACATCATTTCACAAAAAACAATGTACAACAGTACAGTCACACTCGCAACAGTAACATTTGCTACATAGCATACTACAATTCAAACATATAACATACGGAACAAGTACGACAACAATTCTGTGCAATATATATAGTTTTTAAATTAGTTATTTAAGTGATATTAATTGTGAATTTTAAGAAGTAAAGTCAGTGCATCCATAATATTGTGTTTTATTATACGAAACTAACCGGCACCAAGCAATTATCAAACGTACAGCTCTACGGCCTTACAACCCGTGGCTAGTTGAAACAACAAGTAACTATTCCATTGTCGACAACACAATGCCTAAATAACGAATTCACAGTAATGGTTATGAACTGTAAAATAATGAGAATTCACTTACTATAGTGATTACACGTTTTTGTTGTTGTTTTTTATTCTTTTCATAATTTATTTAGTCGGCCAATGTGTTCATTACAGATGAACATCGTAAAATAAAACATTGCAAGAAAACTGAGTGAGTGCTGATTTTCAAATTATATTTGTATCATGTACGCTCCCGGAATGTTAATACCCAAAGATATGAAAGGCTTTATAACTCAGTGGTCATAATATAGAATCTAATTAAAATGAAAGAATTATATCCCCTTTGTAATGCTCTGCTTTTGTAATATGGCAGTGATTAACTCTTTGTTCTGTATCGGTATAAAAAAACATTGCGGGCATTTCAGATTTATTTACCGGACCACTTTTTGTTTGTTGCTGCGTAATATTTTATCTCTTACCCACTCGATCTTCATCTGACGAACACATTTATAATCCTCCAGGTTCCAGCTAAAAGACATTAAATAGAAAAGAAGGAATAGATAGAATTTTAGTGTGCATTATTATTTATGAGAAGAAAAATAAAGTTTAAAAATTTCCATCTTGAGAATACTGGATGCAAGGGTTTTATGATTGAGTAGGTCTTTGCGAATATGATTTATATCCGGAAGGCATATCCATTTGCATTTAAAATTTCCATATATTTGGTGAACGTACTATATTGTACAAAAACATGTGGCTGGTATTATATTGTAAATTATATAAAATTATATATACATATTTAAATATTTTAAATCATAAATCTATATACATTTAGAAATGTATTCAGAAAATATGTAAATAATTAAAATAAACCTCCTCAATTATTCAATTATTATAGGATAGGTTTTCTTATACGATTATTATAAAAAACATTCTTTTATAATCTAATCACAGAGAAAGGGACTTCCTTTTTCTTAGGCAAATATTATATTTTAAATTCAAGTCATCAGTTTTTCTCGTATTTATAAAAGACACTAAAAATTAAAATTTTATCTACTTAAAGAAAAAATATTTTCAAGACACATAATTTACTTATCTATTGCCAAGATTTCTTGTGCAGGTTTTTTGTTTGTATATACCAAGGAGGGTTTGTATATATATTATTGTGAATTACAATCGTCTTATGTTCATATATAATTTATTTTTAGTTAATACCTTCAATACTATCATTTGTTGTTAATTAGTTTAATGTTAAGAATTTCCATTATTTTCCATTTCTTTTATTAAGTACTTAATATTTAATACGGTTTGATGTTCAGCTTTTCATTACACAAATTGGAGCAGCAAGAAGAGTGAAAGGCAATTAGAGGCAGAGAAGAGGAAAATTGTAACTTTCCGCAAGTAGGTGGGTAGATAAAATTATTAATTTCATCCATAACTTTAATATTATTTTAGTTTAACATTGAAATAGTAGATTACAGGATACCAAAAGAGCGCATAAGAAGAAATCTGTGGATAAAGAAAATATATAGGCTACTTCAGTTTAAGCATTTTGGGGAGAATTGCCATTATAAATATACTCTAACTAGTATATACTTCATGAATTGCTATACAAACATGAATTTTGAAGCAAGTTCATCATTTTCTTTGGTTGCAGTGGAATTGTTTATTAAATACTTTTATCAACGAGTGAGAGTGAATCAAATCTTCCATCAAGAAATCCATAAAAACTTGACGAAAAACTTTTAGATATTATTATATTGTAAATAAGATCAACAGAAAAGTCTAGAATAAAACCTTGTATATGTAAATTCAAGCAGCTATTTAAATCTTGGAGTATGTAGATATAATAGTAATAAATGTATTTGTATATAAATTTGCTGTTTTGTAAGTTGTTTATAGTATTGCTAACCAAAGTACGTACACACATTCTTGATTATTATATTTCAGCTTTACATAGAGTAAACTTTTCAGTGAATATTACAAATGAATAACACATTTCTTTCCTTGCAGAACTATTAATTGTTCTGAAAAGCATCTCTGGGAATAACATTTTTATTTCATTTTGTATTCAAAGTTTACGAGTAATTCATGGGCACTAGCAATTATTTACTTTTATAAAAATCTATAATTTTTTTTTTAAAGTATAATTATTAGAGAAGTAGCTTTCATTTAAAAAGAATTAAGAAATAATAATATTCGAATTTATATTATTTTAAGTGTCACTTTATTTGTATACAAACTGACATTATGCTCTCTCTATATATCTTACTCTGAGGTATATGCATAACAGGTGTGTTTGCTTTCATAAACTAGTTTAATGCTTATACAGGGTCCGGCGGAAAAAATGCATGGATTTCGCATGACTGTTGTTCTCGTATGGGTGGGGATACAAGAGTGTGGTGGGGCTGTGTAGGTACGCTATCTCAAAATGTTTCAGTATAGCACGATGCCTTGGTCAGTTGAACAGCGTGCGTTTGTTGCTGAAACTTATTTCAATAATAACGTAAAACGTACCGAGAAATGCAGTTTTACTGACCAGTGATGAAGCGCATTTCCATTTAACTGGCTTTGTTAATAAACAAAATTATCGTTATTGGGCAGCAGAAAACCCTCGTGAACGTCATGAAACCCCTCTGCACAGTCAGCGAGTGACAGTTTGGGCGATGGTGTCTGCATTTGGAGTGTGGGAGCCTTATTTTTTTGAAGAGAATGGAGCAGCTGTTACAGTGACATCCGCTCGTTATATCCACATGTTACAAACCTTTGTGCAACCGAAATTGCAACAGCTCGATGGTGAAATATGGTTTCAACAGGACGGGGCCACTGCGCATACATCACGTGCCTCCATGCAAGTTTTAAATCAGATGTTCCCCGGTCGCATTATTTTCCATCGCGCCGGCTTACTATGGCCGCCGCGTTCACCCGATCTCGCGGCAGCTGATTTCTTTCTCTGGGGCTACCTCAAAGAAAAAGTGTATAGTCACCATCCTCGAACCATAAATGCTTTGAAAGAAGCAATTCGTGCGGAAATGGCAAACATAGCGCCTGAAATGACAGAACGCGTTATGCAAAACTTTAGATATCGCCTAACCAGCTGTATCGCCAACGCCAACTCCTTTTCTATTAATTAAACCTTCATTTACACTCCTTGGAAATTCATGCATTTTTTCTGCCGGACCCTGTACAAAAATACTGTTACGTTACAGTCCTGAATGAGTCACCAAACAGTCCTAAAATTAGAATTTTATAAAGAACGCAAATCAAACGATCGATTGTGAGAGCTTTAAGAGTCGATCGCGAAAATTTGTCCACATTAGCTAAAAAAATTAAAAAGTAACCTCCTTCCATCGGCCACTCGTACTGCGACACTCTAATAATAATATAGAAGTAAAGACTTACGGCCGGTTTCATAATCAAGTTAAAGTAACTTTAAATTTCAAAGTTGACTTTAGATCTCCATTTCGGTTTCATAATTTCACTTTAACTTTAAAGTGAACGACAAAGTCACTTTAAGCCAAAGTTATGATTCTCCCGCTTTAACCAACTTTAACTATTTATATTAACGACAAGCACGGTATAACATCACATAATAATCATAATATACTTGTGTTGTTGACGAATACCTTGTTAAATTTGGAAATAGATATACACTGGTATTTATTTCGAATACTATCTAATAAAATGAACCAATACATTTTGCAAACGAGTTCTAGTTCCTCATCAGAAGATAAGGTTGATATAGTCGTAAAACGACCGACGTAAAGTTTATAGAAATAGGGAGAACGGTTTGAATAAATTCAATGACAATGAATTTTTCAATATATTCAGACTAACTAAGAATCGAACATTTAATTTCACTTCCTACAAATTGGTAGGTATTATCATGAAGTTATTGTATCACTACTAATAAATGATATATTTTAGTGGAGAAGGCTGATTTAAATGTGCATGAAGCAGATAACATAGAGGCAGTTGTTAATACTTTAACGGAAGGTTAAGGAATGAGCATTTGTTAATCGTAAACATTTTAATAACTTGTAATATGTACATATATTTTCTTCTTCATACTACCCATAACTCATAAGTTATATGAAATTGAAATTTCTGTCTCACCGGAATACTTCAATAGGTTGTTTGCTAAATCCATTGCATGAAACTTTATATTGAAAGTATGTATAAGTAATATAATGATAACCCATATCATAGGCCATACTCAAATTTTTGAAGAGAAATTTATTTCATCTATAACTGTATTTTAAGGTAGATAAAATTAAAAAACACTTGATTTCGTTTCACTTAATTTATTAGAATATCTCCAACAATATTGTTTCGGTATGTTCTACCATTCTCAAAGAACTAAATTTGTGTGTATATTTTTTAAACTTATATAGTTGAGGGTGTGTTTACTATACCTACTTTGACCATTTTATTACTGTGGCTATTATCGGTGTGTTTATGTATTCTGTCTGTGTGTTGGTTATGTGTATTTTTTATGTATAGCTTTTCTAATTTCTAGTATTTCTAAATAATTAAGTTTTTTGCTTTTGTTAACATTATGTAGTAATTTACAACTATCTATATCGGGAAAGTGGAATTTCTCAATGCAATGTTCTGCGAACCCTGTGTTTTTTGTTCCATGGATTATTGCTCTTTTGTGTTCATTTAGTCTTGTTTTTATGTTTCTTCCACTTTGTCCGATATAGATAGCATCACAATTTTTACAATTAATTTTATATACTCCAGATTTTTCTAAATTCGTAATGTTATCTTTGCTATTGCCTAACATGGTACCTAGATCGTATTTATTTACGTTGACTACTTTTAGTCCTTTCTTAGATAGTATTTTATTGATATGTTTATTTACTGAGGGGACGTAGTGTATTATATGCCATTTTTTTGTGTTTGTTTCTTTTATTGTGGGGTAAAAATATGTTTGAAGGTTTTTTTTATGTTTGTGTTTTATTATTTCGTCTATTATTTTTGGATTGTATCCTTTATTCATTGCTATTATTTTAATTGTATTTAATTCTTTATTATAATCTGTTTTATTTAATGGTATGTTTATTAATCTATGAATGAAGCTATGGAACGGGGACATTTTAATTTTCCAGGATTGTTTTGAATATCTATGTATTATTGTGTCTGTGTATGTCGGTTTTCTATATATGTTATAAGTTAATTTGTTGTTTTCTTTCTTGATTGTGATATCTAGGAAGTTTAGTTGATTGTTATTTTCCATTTCTATTGAGAATTGTATTTTGTTGTTAATTCTATTAAGGTAATTTAGTCATTCGTTTGTTTGTCTTTCAGTTCCTAAAAATATACAAAAGATGTCATCTACGTACTTGTCCAGTGTAATATCTTTTTTATGATTTTATTGTCGTTCTTGAACAATTCTTTTTCAAAGTGTGCCATATAAATTTCTGCTAAAAGGGGGCTTAGAGGATTACCCATAGGCAGACCGTTAGTTTGTTTGTAGATGTTATTGTTGTATTTGAAATAGTTTTGGTCTATACATGTGTTTATCATTTCCAAAAGTTTTGGTTTTTCCAAAACTTTAACATAAACTTTATCATTTCCAAAAGTTTTGGTTTTTCCAAAACTTTTGGAAATGATAAACACATGTATAGACCAAAACTATTTCAAATACAACAATAACATCTACAAACAAACTAACGGTCTGCCTATGGGTAATCCTCTAAGCCCCCTTTTAGCAGAAATTTATATGGCACACTTTGAAAAAGAATTATTCAAGAACGACAATAAAATCATAAAAAAGATATTACACTGGACAAGATACGTAGATGACATCTTTTGTATATTTTTAGGAACTGAAAGACAAACAAACGAATTACTAAATTACCTTAATAGAATTAAAAACAAAATACAATTCACAATAGAAATGGAAAATAACAATCAACTAAACTTCCTAGATATCACAATCAAGAAAGAAAACAACAAATTAACTTATAACATATATAGAAAACCGACATACACAGACACAATAATACATAGATATTCAAAACAATCCTGGAAAATTAAAATGTCCCCGTTCCATAGATTCATTCATAGATTAATAAACATACCATTAAATAAAACAGATTATAATAAAGAATTAAATACAATTAAAATAATAGCAATGAATAACGGATACAATCCAAAAATAATAGACGAAATAATAAAACACAAACATAAAAAAAACCTTCAAACATATTTTTCCCCACAATAAAAGAAATAAACACAAAAAACTGGCATATAATACACTACGTCCCCTCAGTAAATAAACAAATCAATAAAATACTATCTAAGAAAGGACTAAAAGTAGTCAACGTAAATAAATACAATCTAGGTACCATGTTAGGCAATAGCAAAGATAACATTACGAATTTAGAAAAATCTGGCGTATATAAAATTAATTGTAAAAATTGTGATGCTATCTATATCGGACAAAGTGGAAGAAACATAAAAACAAAACTAAATGAACACAAAAGAGCAATAATCCAAGGAACAAAAACACAGGGTTCGCAGAACATTGCATTGAGAAACTCCTCTTTCCCGATATAGATAGTTGTAAATTACTACATAATGTTAACAAAAGCAAAAAACTTAATTATTTAGAAATACTAGAAATTAGAAAAGCTATACATAAAAAATTACACATAACCAACACACAGACAGAATACATAAACACACCGATAATAGACACAGTAATAAAATGGTCAAAGTAGGTACAGTAAACACCCTCAACCCTCAAGTAATATATAAGTTTAAAAAATATACACACAAATTTAGTTCTTTGAGAATGGTAGAACATACCGAAACAATATTGTTAGAGATATTCTAATAAATTAAGTGAAACGAAATCAAGTGTTTTTTAATTTTATCTACCTTAAAGTATATATAAATTATGTTTCACCAAGAACCGACAGCTATATCTATAAATAGTATAACTGTATTCTTTACGAGTGCAAGTACAGAAATATATTAATATTGTAAATTATTTATTTATGCTTTCTAGTCTTATATTTATTTAATAAAAGTAAATTTAAATGTTTTCATTGCTTTATTTTTGTATATCTGGTAGTTGTATCAAACAAAACAAATTTCTTAAGCAACTGACAAAAAATTGAACACTGTTAATTAACTGTTCTCTTAAGGAGTTATTCCATATCCCATACCAGCTTAAGCTGGTCACAGCTTCGGGCATTGGAAAGTTTTATTGTTGTACTTCGCAGTTATCCTCCTCTCCCATGCTTTTTCCTACAAAGTCAACGACATTTTATAGGATATAATAATTATAGTCTCTTATTTATTTTTCAAAGCTTTCGGCACTTGAAATCGTGTTTATTGTTTTGCACTCTATATAAAGTTTTTCTTTTTCCACTTCCTGCACGAGCAACAATTCTTCCTCCTTGCTAAAATTAGTTCCTCTATTCTTCTTTTTTCCCTTTTCTTTGTGGTCACACATTTTGCACAATATATTTAATAATAAACTGTCATTATCAATATCGAAAGCGAATTCAAGCTATAGTTAGACAATATTATCAAACATAAAAGGCACGTAAAACTATCAGGAAAGCCAATATAAATTCGTAAAATTGAAAAAGAAACTATAATACATTGCAACCAACACAGAAACATTACCTGGAAATTAACGTTAGCTAAAGTGACATCCCAATACCATTATGAAATGCATTTACTTTAAGTCCACCTTGAAGTCAGCTTTAAGTCAAAGTAGATTATGTTTAAAGGGACTTTGACACATGTATTATGAAACCGGGCGTTAGTCTCTGTTAAAAATACGGCGTGGGATTTGATTTTATTTATTAAGCGATAAGTGTTCATATTGCTTTGATGCAATTCTAATTCAGCGTCCTAAAATATGTCGAGATGGTGCGCATTGAATATTAATATGTTAATTGACTTAAAGTTCAGATTTACTTGTCTAATGTACTACGTCACATTAAATTATAATTAATAATAATAATAAACAGCCCTTATTTAAATAGTATTTATATGAAAACATACACGTAATAGAATATACAAGTATAAAGCAATAAGACCTACTGATAGAATCCTAAGAAATAGTTCATGGAGAGGAACAAGTCCCTGCGTTCTGCTCGTGCACAAAATAATTAATTACGATAGTAGCAAGAAGAAGAATATTGAATAATAACTAACAATTGAGAATCTATACTCTGCAATGACGGAACTTACATACTAAATACTAATTCAACAGCCATATTTATAATTATGTTTGACTTTCCCATAAATACTCAAAATAGCTGGTCCAAATGTCGGAATTTCCAACGACTTCAATCAGGGAAGCGGGAGACTTGAATTGTAAATTTTGCAAATGTTATACTGAAAGTACTTCTCAAATAATGATTTTTTATGCTGCATCGTAGTGACACGACACTAGTTTCTTACATATTTTGTGAATATCGGCACAGAATTATATTTTACTCGCCAGATAGGATGATGTAGTAGTGTGGTACGGCCTCATTGCATGAAACGTTCTGCGACCATTCATGTTAATTCTAGAAAGGACGTCTAATTTGTATATGATTTGTAATTTGTTATATAAAAATAATATCAGTACAGAGACCTAAACATGATTCGGTTTTGTAGCGTATGTACTCAAGTGCGCGTTAGTTGGGCACGTGGTCACGGCAAGTTTATTGTCGAAAAATATAATTTTTGTATTTATATTTATCCGCTCTTTGCCTACATAAGCTGAAGTATTTTTAATGTAAAGTAACTTTACATCTTCACATGTTCAACTAAATACCTCTCTGGTGGTGCATTCACTCGTTAAGAGGTAATTCAATCCGCAAATCCTGACTGCTGCTTTTGACAGTGTATTCACATATCAAGCAGTAATTAATCCTGTAAATAAATGATTTTTGCTAGTCTAATTTGAAAGACAAGAAATTCACATTTTAAATACGTTGAGTTGCTATTATTTTTCTCTTATTAATTAGTTTGAGTACGATAAATATTTATCGGGTATTAAGGTTGAATTATTATTAAAACTCGTAAATACAATATAAATATGTAGAGGTTTTGTTTGAAGAAGAGTTTGTAATAAAATTGCCTTCAGTAATTTTCGAAATCCCTGTGGACGTGCAATTATTTCTTCGTCTATTTTCTTGACTATAATAATATATTGCATAAATAAGTTATGGTTTTAAACTTAAAATGACATATAATACCACCAATAATGTAATATTTAACATATTCTGGTTAAAAATCCGTGTAACCAAATTCAAAGAAATAAATTTTTAAGTTTTTTTAACAAAATAAGTCTTTTGAAAGATAAAAAGTTTACTTCCCGAAGTAGTAGTAGGAAATACTAAAAAAATACTCATTTGATAAGACATTTTGTGCCCTCGATATTTAGAAAAGTCGCCACAAGTAAAATGTTTTCTAAAATCAACAACGTACTTTAAAACAATCTCTTGAAACTTGCATTTTAATATGGATTATTGTGTTTTAGTCAACTTTATCTAGAAAAAATGTATAAATAATGTTAAATAAATATAATATAATAAAAATAAATCCTTTTTCTGTTATTCATTTGTATCTTTCAAATAGGACTAGATCCAGTAGCATGCAAACAACTAAATTCATATTTGTGATCAAATTGTGGTTGCAATAATTCTCTCGTTTAAAGGACGAAATTATATTTTGTTTGCTCTCTACCTACGTTCTTCGAAACAAAGTGGAAAGAAAGGGGTAATCCAAAAATAGAGCAATCTTAACGACGGGTTTCTTCGATGACCGAGTTCTCAGAGACTTTAAACGACTTGGACCATGGGACTTATCAACACCGTTTAGATAAAGTTTGCCGCCTTTCTAAACTGCAGAAACGCGAATCGGCGACAAAACTGTTCGAAAACTATTTCCATATTCCACGTGTGAAAATTTCGCCGAGAAACTTTTCAATGAGCTACACGTTTGGGGCGCAAGGTGACTCGAACACGACATTTTACAGCACAAATTTTAAAAATAGGATAAAAGTTACGACAAGAGAGAAAACTTACATAGATACGTACAAACAAATATCGGAAAAGTAATAAAGCCATCAATATCAAGTTTCAAGTAGAAAATCGTATGAATAGGCCATCACTAACCGTAATAAACTTAATGGTGTAGTTTGGATAAAGAAACTAGATGAAAGTCTACAGAACATTTTGTGATTGAAAGGAACAGTATTGATTTTTTTCTTTCGAATAGTTTTGCACGAGTTAATTTTAGATAATGATTATTTGTAAGATATTCTTCGAAAAACACACTCAATTAATGGTTCAAAATATGATTAAAAGGAAAATTAATGATAATTAATAATGCTGGAGGTTATTGTTTCTATAATTCACTACATTCACTCCTACCTGATTTTGGTATATGATTCAATTTGAACCACTAGCTCCTTCATTATTATAAGTTATAATAACCGTGTCATTTTCCATACGGTTGCTACTTCTCTGCAAGCTAAAGGGGTTGCAATTTGGGGCATAGATAAATGACCATCAATTTTAAAATTACATGACAACCATATTATTTATACGTAAATAAATTGATAAATTAAAACTATGCCAAGCAATATCCTTAAATAGTACCACTACTGAAGATATTACCCTTTGCCTTACCTGGTAGTTGTACCCAACAAGTGATCTTGAAGACAGAAAATCTCGTCGCCGCTTACTCAGTGAAGACGGGCGTGGGTTGCCGAAATTCGTTTAACAATGGTTTTGGTGCGTCACTCTCTATTCTTATATGAAAATCTGCTTGATAATATCACTTCCACTCAAGTACAAGACTCATGCGAATTTAAATAATAACATTTATTCACACAATTTTGGACATGCATGTATAAAATAAAGAAATAATAATTAAAAACCAATAGAAGTTACAACGCAAACAAATTTAAAATGTCAAAACAAATTATAAGAATTTATCAGATCATCGGTGTGTAAAAAAATTGTGATTATAATATTACTAAGTTTTATCAAGGTTTATAAAACTGAATTATTAAATTATTACTACTGAATTCAAATTTTATAAGTAGCTTTAAGTGTTATTTACAGCACTTTCTTTTTAATATTACACAGACCTACAACCAACAAGTAATAAGAAACTAATTGCTGATTCTGATGGAATTTAGGATGCTCCTTTCAGCAAAAATGCTCAAAAATTCTCTCACGTATTTTTTTTTACAAATATAAATTTATGATTTCACCAATCCATTGTATTATAAAATATACTAACGAAGCGGATGATCATTTAATGTCTTGTGTGGTGCAAATAATAGAAACAAATTAAGGAATATATATACATTTTTTTTTTGACAAACTTTATTTCAATAAGCATCTTATTCGTCGAAAGCTTTCATTAGAAACCGCCACAGGTGGTTAACCTAAGGAAAATTTCAGAAACATCTTGTGGGTGCGGAAATGAGTTAGTTGATAACACATTCTGTTCTTCTCGACTGTTTCACACTTCCCGCCTCCGTTTTGGGCTCCCTATGATCTGAAGCGAACGTAAAAATCATAGTGAAAACTGCTACTTTTGTTCATGTAACGGAAAATTTAACTAATAATAGAGAAATTTTGTATACGAACCTCCCTCCCGTTGCTTGGCAATGCGCCCTGCTCCTCATAGCTCAGAAATATCTATACCTAAACCTACTGAGAAACTAGAAGGCACTCCTCAAGACTCTAAAGATGAAAGCCACACTTATCACGAGGACTTTCACGGTGTTTCAGATAGCAGCAAGCATCAACCTTTTTCTCAAATTGAATGATTTAGTCATAGATTTGGGCCTTTCTAAAGATTCCGCAGAACTCAAAGACGCTAGTCAAAAGAAAGAGAATTTATTGACTCCTGGTACCTTTTTATGAGAGGAGGCTTTTTCTTTAGCCCCAAAGCATTGCTTCTTCATACTGGCAACAGTATGCTTCAAAGCCATTAGGGCATTCCGTGTGCTTGAAAGAATGTTATGAAGAGTTAATCTTGAATTTTACCAAATTGAAATATAAATTTATTGAATGGACGATATCCGGATGCTTCTTGGATAACAAGCGGGATGCACCAAGTGCCCTTGCTTTATGTATGAACGGTAGTCGGATGACAGCAATCACTTGATCAAAAAAGAATGGTCGCCTAGGAAAGCATTAAATCCTGGAACTAAAAATATACTTAAGTGTACACATTTTAAATAATTTTAAAATTAATTTTCGCAGTGTTAAACATTCTGATTAGAATTTTCTGCTTTAGCACTGATAACACTCGAACCCCTTTATGGTGGTGCAACGGTAAGCGCACCTGAAAGAATAAGAGGGCTTGGGTTCGACTCTTACCCGTGGGTAAAATTCTAAAAATGAAAAATGCATCTAATTGGCAGAAAATTATAATAAGAAGAGTGAAAAGAAGGAAAGCGCTTTAAATAACTCTGTCACAAGGAAGGTGTTTTCGAAAAAACGAGTTTGTAAGTAAAATGGTAATGAGTGACAAAAGAGACATGGAGAGCTTTCAAGGAAATCATCAAAACATTCATCGGGAAGTTTAAAGGACCTATACTAAAAATGCATTGTCGAAAAAGTGTTGTCATGGTTTGTTTCATGGATTTAAAAGTTCATTTCTTAACTCGCATTTGGACTTGCTTCTTATAAATTTCGATGCTGTTAAAGAAGAACAGAGAGAAAGATTTCACCAAGTTATAAAGGAGATGATGTGAATACACCAAGGTATGTGGAACGTCATTATGACTACCAGGACACAGTGTATGTTGTGCAGAGAAGAGTTGCATGCTGTCTACAAGAGACAAAGTGCCCAAAGAAGCATTCTGAGGAAAATAGAAGGACATCATGTGGACCCGTGAATACCAGGATGATTTAACAAATAATTTCCAGTAGTTTGAAAAATCATAAATTTGTAAATAAAACATTTAATACATATTTTGAAAGAACTACTTTACGACAGAATATGTAAAATAAGATTTTTTCCCCATTCATTCAAGCCCATTTTGGAAAAGTCCTTGTGTGACTGCAGAAAATGGATGCTATATTTCAAATCAGCGCAGCAAATAATATCGAAATCGATCATTATACTGCAAACACGTTACATGATTATTTTCTTTTCAATTTGACAGGAACTACAAGAATATTATTATATAATACCACACTTGGTATGCAACGTGCAATAGTTTTCGACAAATAGAGAATTGAACGCATTTGGAAGAAAGGTGTGGAGATAATGATATGAGAATTCTGGTAGCTTTTGCTTTTCAAATGGCAAAAATCCGAAGAAATTGTGATATCGTTTAAATCAGTTTTTGTCTCAACACTGTATCTACTCAAATAACGGAGATATTATCTGTATAGGAAATTCTGGTACACAGCTATATATAAAATAACATTAACAAAATTAACTTTCGTACCCTCGAATTTTTAATGCTAGCAAACATAATCTTTTCAAATACGCATTTATGCAAATGCGAAAAACAACGTCTCGTATATTAATGTTTATACTTTTTCCGCTTAGTATTTAACTCACGTACGGGCAGTAGCTATTTTAAATTACTTCTTCGCAGATGTAATCCAGTTATTCAAACAATTCGTCCATTTTTTCTCGTGCTCTCTTTCACGAAAAGATGACAAAAAAAAACAAGCACAAAAACTCGCCGCCGTAACTCCGGTTAATCAGGACTACATATATGAACTTGAATCCTGCCCTGCGACAGGCATTCCCCTTCCACTTTCCAAGTGAGCGTCTGCTTTTGGTATTCAGAAGCTTTGAATGTGGTGAGCTTTACGGTTTACGAGTTTCACAGATCCAGGATACCAGTTAAGACGTGATTGTTCTGTTTGCACGCTACGGAGTCGTTGACATGAAATACGTTTGCAAATACCGTATATCCTACCCCCAATCGAACGGACTTCGGACGTATAACACACTCGAACTATTGTAATAATTCGGGTAGTACAAGTTTACGTCAATTAAGTACGAGTTTGATATTACACCTTTTAGTTGATTAGTTTGTTGGAATTGCATCAGTGCCAGACTAATCAATGTTAGTACGTTTCATAAATTTAGACAATGCGCAATGATTTGGTTTAATTATAAGAACATGTGCATATGTCTAAGACAGCAATCTTAAAATTATAGGTTGTCGTTGAATTCAATTGTATATAAAGTAGAAATACCGTAAACAACTATAAGTAAGAGCTCTCATAAATTTAGTGTACACTCAAAATGCTATGCAGGCTTCAGTTGGCCTATAGTAAGCAATATTTTGTTTTTAATGGCAAATTAAGAATATTTGAGGATTTGTTCATAGAATTCTGAATTTTTGCTTTCTTATACGTAATATAAGGAAGTATTGTGATGATAAAAAATTTCGAACTCGAGATTTTTGCAGATATCAATGTTTTGAAGTCGCCTGATTCCGAAAAAATGGTTTTTAAAAAATGTCTCTCTGTGTGTGTGTGTCTGTCTGTCAGTGTGTGTGTGTGACTACGATAGCGGTCAAACCGCTATAGATATCAGTTCCAAATTTTGTATTTACCAAAAAAAATTCCCTTTTAAGATCTGAATAAATTTTCAGTAAAATCGGCAGACCGGTAGTAGTAGTTTATTTCTGTGAAAAAATCGAATTTTGCAAATTATACGTCAACTACTAAGTTTAAACAAATTTATAAAGAATTTATATGTACTCAAAATTAAATTTGAGATGAATTTTATTAAAAAGGTTATTCAAAATTCCTATCGAAAATCAGCTTTTTGCAAATATTAGGCGAGCTATGGTTTTTAGACAGGTACGTTACAAGTATAAAAGTATTTAGAACTTAATTTCCAATACCTTTTGTATAAAAATTTTTTCAAAATTCTGACGTGAAGTAACACTTTTACTCTTAGCGTAGCGATTTTTTTGCAAATATGTCGTAAATTATGCATTCTATGTATATTTATCGAGAGTTTAAAAGATTTAGATCTGGATTTGGAATAGTTTTTGGATAAATGAAATTTCAAAATTCGGACCGGAAATAATAGTTTTACTCTTAGCGAGTAGCATTTTATTTTGCAAATATCTCACAAAGTATGCATTCTGTAGAAATTTATTAAGAGATTAGAAGTACTCAGAATAGGAATTTGAATGATTTTTGTTGACACGCTCATACGTATAAGAAAGTCGTGTGGTTGCCACACCTCCTTACTTATTATATGAAAATTGTCCAAATTCAGCTCTCACACACCTCCTTATTTATTATATGAAAATTGTCCAAATTCAGCTCTAAGTGCTTTTACATTTGCAATGAATTTATATGGAATTCATAGATTGCGATGTATTTGCACAGAAAACTCTTTTACTCTGATCAAAAATCATTTTTTTGCAAGTATATCGCATATCATGCTTTCTAGGCTGGTATATTACGGGTATAAAAGTATTTAGAAAAATATTGAAATTCGGACCGGAAGTAACACTTTTACTCTTATCGTGTAGCGATTTTTTGCAAATATGTCGAAAATTATGCATTCTATATATGTATATCAAGAGTACAAAAGATTTTAGTGCTAGATTTGGAACATTTTTTGTATAAATGAAATTTCAAAATTTGGACCGGAAGTTACACTTTACATTATTTTCGAATATCTTATATGCATGCTACAGAGATTTACTAAGTACTTATAATAAAATTTTGAATAATCTATATATAAAATTACCCACAGGCTTATTTTTCTAAGATGATAAAACTATTTAAAACAATTTAGAACAATTTTGTATAATTTGAAACGCTGATACGTATAAGAAAGTCATGTGGTGCCCACACCTAATTTTTTTTCTTAGTGTCAAACACATAAATATACTAAACTCTTAGTTTGAAAATTATTTTAAAATTGAACTTTCAAGAATATACTAGGTGAGTAATTACTAGTTACTTCCAATATGTTAATCAAAGAACATCCAGTCTCTTATAAATATTAATTTAGTCGGATCCTTAAATACTTATGTCTGAATGTTCTGCCTGCAAGCAGATGATGATATCAGATTGATGGGTATAACTTCGAGGGGTACATGTCTACCGAACTTTCATTCGTCAATTAAAAATTAATTTACCATGTGTAAATATGTTAATTATTATTTGAAAGGATGACGGCTTTGCGATGGTTTATATGACCGTAAGCGTATCTGTTGCTCTGACTTAGGTGTCCAATGTATGCAATTGCACGTGATAATGGCGAGTATTTTGTCAAAAATACAATGTTTAAGTATTATTTATGCAAAAAAGCGTTAATATAAAAGAAGAATTTTGTATGTAAAATGCTCATTTGTCCTGTCACTACAAGGAATTAATGGTGGTAATCTCGTTGTGCATTCACCAACGAGAAAATCCCGTTTCCGATTCTCATAATTATTTGTAACGTGCACACACGGTTACTAGACATTAATTCCGGAAACCCGCTGACTGCTTTTAACGAGACGCATTCGTCATCGCAGAAAGTAGCTTACATTTCCCTTTAATTATCTATGAAAACGCACTCATCATTGGATAGATAATTCGCATACCCACAACCAAAGCGTTTATGCACACATGAGATCATTGTCATTAATGCATATATTTTATTTTTTATATAGTCAGTTAATTTCCACGTGTATTAAATCATTTCTTTCTTAAAAATCATCATTAAAACTTCGCGTATTCATTTTACCGGGTTTGCGTTACATCCATCAAAGCCGTCAGAAATTTATATAAACTATCGCACTGTAGTAGAATAATTATTCATAGTAAATAACTGCCGGCATTCATATTACAATGTCCGTATTCTTTTTTTTTACTTTATATTATGATGCTAGGGTTAAACTTAGACAATGAATAATAAAATTTACGATGATATCTGATTTTATTTAATACGATAAATGTAAGTTCTAATGAAACTAATATGTGGCACACCAGCATTGTCTAATTGTATTAATGTTATAGGGAATTATCTTAAAAAGTAAAGAAATTTATTCAAGTATTTCACGATAACCCCACCCTCCACCAAACATCTTCGTAAAATAAAGTAAAATAAATCTTGTAAATTAAATATTACAAAAAAAAAGTATAAGTTGGTGTTGTTGCCATTGAAAAACGACCAAAAAAGATTAAAACACGCCTATGTCTCGCTGAACAGTGACAATATATTTTTAACTATGTAAGACTTTGCAATAACTGAAGATGCAACACAAAATCTTTATAAAGATAACACTAACGGACAAGTATTCTAACATACGTGTCACGTCACATTTTCAAAATAAAATGTATGTCTGTTTTCACTAAGATTAACGTAAAATTTAAAATTAAAAAAAGTATTCTAACAAACTCGAGTATGTTCGTAGCTATATCGTGAAGGGCAACGAACCAACCACGGACCTGTATAGTTCCTGAAGAATTTAATATAAAATTTGAGCAGTTAGTGGATTCTAATGTGGTGATTCTACCCCCTCTACACATTAAATTAGGATTGATTAAACAGTTTGTCAAAGTACTAGAAAAAGAAACCAACCGCTTTAAATACTTAAGGGATAAGTTTTTAATGCTGTCTGATGCGAAAGTTCGCGAAGGGATATTTGTTGGTCCACAAGTTAGGAAACTGTTCAAAGATGAACATTTTGAACATACCATGAATAATTTACAGGTGGCAGCACGGGCTTCTTTTAAAAATGTTTACAAACATTTTCTGGGAAATTGAAGAAGTGAAGACTACCAAGATATTGTGGGTAATTTGCTAGACAATTATAAAAATTTAGGGTGCCGAATGTCGCAGAAAGTTAATTATTTGCTAATTTAGGAAAAACGAGTGATAAACAGGAGGAAGATTGTACCAAGAGATTGGAGAAATGGAGAAACGATATCACGGTAGTTGGGATCCCGTCATGATGGGAGATTTTTGCTGGTTTCTCATCAGAGAAAACAACAGACAAGATAAAAGGAAGAAATAACTTTATTTATGCAAAATTTTGATATATCAGCAATTTTCCTTTGTATGCAGTTAAGTGCTTTTGTATTCTTGATACGAAGTAAACATTCAAGTATTGGTTATGTCCAGGGCCTGGTCACGGGATTTGCCAATTTTGAATTTTATTTTAGTTCCTATTACAAACACTAAGCGATAGTAGGTGACATACGAAGTTTACCGAAAACGAATCATCATAACGAAATATAAAAGCGCGTTATTGCGAAAATCCTAACCTAAAATTATATGCGTCATTGATAATTCATAATCAAATTATTGCTTTGTGTTATCTGCATTGAGTTTCATTAGTTATTTAGACTTGTTGTAAGTTGTGAGGAACTATGGTCGTACCAAGTATTCTGTGATCACGTATACCTACTGATATCTTCACCGAAAGACTTGTTTCTTTTCTTATTTGGATGAATACGTAAGTGTAAATATGGCGCAAATGTAAAGAATTATTGTTCTGTATGTATTTACAAAATCAATATTATGCAGATATATAATCAGTGGGTTGAAAGAACTGGTTATCCATCCCTTAAAAGGACCAATCCTGCTAAAGTGTATAAAAACAATCGGATTTGTGAAATAGGTAAGTATGTAATTTATAAGCGAACACGCAGAACATTTGTATGATCGTGTCCTCAATAAAATAACTAAATAAAAACGATTTATATACATATTTAAGTACAATAATGATTATATATTTAAAAGTCTAACAGCAACAGATAAGCGTTATTTAATTATAAAAATAATGTTATGTCATTAGTGTTATTACTATTACTATTAACAAAAGGTACATCTCTATAAGATTTTGTACAAAATATCTATAGTTTTATTTTCTTTAATGTATGCTATGAATTGTGTAATATACAGTAATTACTAATTTTTGGGATTTTCATTTTTTCATTTGTAATGTTCAATGAATTGTATATTATACTCAAAGATGAAGATACTATATACTTAGTTTTGTATTTGTATTTTCGAGCGATCTTGTGACGTAAGAGTCATAGTTTGTATTACAACCACTGCGCGCTGTCTAGAATTCCATGAAGGTATTAAGAGTAGCCTATCTTGTTAATTTTTATATCTTTGGGTTATGTCAAGATTTTTGTACTTATCTAGTTCCTTTTATAATTTCTGTATACCAAATTTTCTAAATACAATATTATTGTTTATCTACTAACGGAGTATGACTATAACTACACGTGGTGCAAATATTTGGATTTTGGTTTTGCCTTCATTTAAATACTGTAAGAACTGTACAACCATTTTTACAACAGACATAAAAAAAAGAATTGTCGGCTAGCGAAAACTCTAGTAGTTTTTCAATTTCTTATAGAAAAAGCCGCTATTTCAACTGATATGTAAAAATCCTAATTACGAAAAGAATCAGCATGTTTGCAGTTATTTAATGATTTGTTAATTGTCTTTTATAGCCTATTATTCGGTAATACAATTACGTACCTCCAAATAATGGTCCGTAAATTTCCATTTCACTGTAGTGTTATTGTTTATATAATAACAGTATCAGTTCGTTTTATTATAACAATAGCATAATCTATTGCACGTTTGTAATCAGCTCTATTGTATTTGCCGTTACTACGTCCTGAATAATGCATACATTGATACCATTAGTGTAAATGTCAATAATTTTGTATTAAATATAAATTTATGTAACTACATGCGGAAGTCCTTTCATATAATTTTTATATTTTTAGCTTAATTAAAGAATTTCAATTTGAAAGAATGCAATATATGCAGAAATGTAAAACATGAAAGAATTGAAAATATTGTAATTGAGGAATATATAAAAAGGTGTTAGCTAGTAGCAAAATTAAAGCAAACCTTAAAGTGATGTATTTGTTTGGAAACAACTTAAAATGGAAACTCAAATTTGAAGAAACAAATTATAGGTTGAAAATTATATTTTATCACTTAAACCGACATAAACAAAATTAATAAGCAAAATAGGATATTAAATATTTAAAACTCATTAAATTGATTTTAAACTACAAGAAAGAAAAAATACATACTCAGAATCTTTGATACAGAAAGCTAATGTCACACAAGAGGCCCCAATTGAAAACATTTAACCCAAGGTCATAAAAATTAAGCAGTTCAGTAAGCACAACTTTTGCACACCGTGCATGCCTAACCCCAGGCTAACAAATGAGAAGGAGTAACTACACAAGCTACTCACATATGGCACTAGATGTGCTAAATGTATATGAATGCTGGTGAACCTTTGAGGCCCAAATTGAACGATACAGACTGTTTATTGTTTGAGTATTGCAAAATCATAACAAAATATGAAATATTCTACTATCAATAAAATATTTGCTCACCTTTTGTTATTTCTTTTGCATTTATATGCACATACGTCTACGTCCGAAATGAAAGGACTGATCAATGACTATACCAACATATTTTTGTTGCGTAACCTACATCAGTCCTTACAATTGCATTTCACAAAAATATTGTTTTCTCTTTCTTGGATAAGACATTCATTGTTGTGAACCTGTGTTCGAATGTCATGTTGTCATCGGTGATGTGATGTGCACACAATTTCTTTTTTCTAAATAACGTATGTAAATGTGCTTCCTACATAATTTATTCTGCTAAACGCCAAGTAAAGGTATTATACTGATGCAATTTCAGTATAGGTGCAGCTACAAAGCATATTTACTTTAATAAAAGAACGTGCGAACAAAACGTTAAACAAGCGCTTTTGCATAGATTAGATAATGTACACATAAAATCTAAATGAAGATGATATAGTTTTCTGAACTTGGAATGTAATTTGGATGACTTCTGGCTTGGGTGTACCATAGGGATCTAATTTGGATCCACGTCTTTTTATTCTTCTCGATGATGGTCTATTAACTTCTCTGGCTTCCCCTGTTTTGTGTTATGCTGATGATTTAAAAATTCACTATTATTGCAAAAAGATTGTTCTTTACCAGTGGTGCGTTGCCGATAGTTCGGTTCTGAATATTCCTAAATGTTGTTATATGACCTTTACCAAGAAACTGTCAAGTCTTTTATTTCACTATGATATTCATGAACAATCCCTACCTAAAGTAAATCTTGTCAGGGACATGGGTGTACTGTTTGATTCTCGCCTTTCCTTCAACGATCATATATCGTCTTCATGTCTGGCTGCGTCCAAAACCTTGGGATCCTGATGCGTAGCTCTAGATACTGCGATGATATCTCTCTCCTTAAGACTTTATATTATTCGTTTGTGGTAACTAAACTTGAATATTGCTCTGTTGCTTGGTCGCCTATTTATATTAGCTATCAATTGCCTTGTATTTAAGAATTCACTGTATTATTATATTTGCTATTGTGCTGCACTCCCATGAATAATTTGTCCTGTAAATGCCAGTTGTTGGACAATAAATATTATTATTCGTATTATTATACATGTAGTTATGTTGCAATTAAAATATGGTAAAGACAACAAAAGATTTTTTTTATTTTACTATACACGTAGTCTTAGTTAGACCCAAAACATTCAATATTTAGCGAATGGGTCGTCTTAGAATAACAACGTAAATACATCAACCAATTATACACACACTGTGTATAGGCTGGTATGAGAAAGAGATATTTTAGAATTCAACACAAAATGAGTCAAATACCAGGGAAAGACGCTAAAGTGTAAATGAAAAATACAAATACATATAGGGCGATATATTGAAGTTAACAGTTTACAGTTTAAGGAATAGGCAGTTATCTTTGGTCGGGGATAGGCGATTCTCTGTGGTTCTATCCGGTTGTAGATCTGATAAGGACTATGTCAAAGCAGGTATGCCTCAAGGGTCTGTGTTGGGCCTATTGTAATTATTATTTATCAACGATTTGCCATCGTATCTGACTGAGGCGAGTCTGTGCGGATAGTCCGGATATAACAACGGTCCATATCTCTTGTTGTGCGTCAATTCTCCACATGGTGTAGTATAAATCGCCTGGAAATCAACTTTAATAAAACGTGCAAAATTTATTTTCACCAGAGGCAAATTTATCGATGGACGTCGGACCTAACACAGCATTTAAAAGAAAAGTCAAAGAACTTTTAATGAGCATACGATCAATGCAATTCAAAAATTTTTAAATTTGAAATAATTTTTTATCTTCTGACAATATTGTATTGCCATTTACTTTATAGTCTATTTTCAATTTTGTGTCTTTTCACAATTTTAACCCTGTGTTATTTTTACGTTTTCGGTTGTCATATTTTTGTGTCGACAAAATAAATATCTGGAGATCAGATCTACTAAAATAAAGAATATTGTTATTACTTGACATTATAACTATTAATATTCTAGGTATTCCATTATGACGTTCTATTATTTTCCAAATTTATTTGACTGTCATACTCCAAAGAATGGTTGAAAATATGTAAAACACCTTAGAATATCGAATATATAGCATCCATTCTTCAATTATAAACGGAAATGGAATGGTAGTAATATATTATTACCACTAGTACATCTTTAATATAAATATAACTGAAAATCATAACTCCGCATCAACTAAATCTGTCAATACACTTATATAATTCAATAATTGATTAGAACATTATCGGAACCTTTGAACATATCAAAAACGTAAAACTAAAAGCAGAACCTACATATTTGTAATTTCTTACTTATTTAATTGCATGCCTCCCTGTAGGTAGATAATATTTCAATTACTCAAATGATTGCTTTTAATTAAATCTGTACTGCAATAAATAAATATCTACTTAATATAACAATTTTTATATAATTTTGTATAGAAATTTGTCAAAGCCTTACACTAAAGAATGCTACCTACCACCAACGTTAGAATGAGACACCATAATTTCGAATGATGTTAATCGACTGGTATATAAATTAGATTAATTAAATTAAATGGTATTATTGAATTGTACAATAGTTTTTTCTTCTTGATTTCATCATTGTTTCCTAATTTAATTCAAATAATACAGAAGTTAGCAAACTCAACCACATCATTTTAAACAGACTAATCCAATTCTGCAAATAAACGTAAATTTTGAATATAAGTTAATGGAGAAAATAAGATATAATTAATTTAAGTTCAAATCACGTACACACAACATATTTCTGCCATTATGCACTCCGAATATTTTAATATAATAATGGCAAAGACCTCTCCCTATCTTAATAGTGTAAAAGGTAAATTAGAGACAGTTTTAGTGTATGCCCATTGCGTGTATAACACTTTTACGTAAAATTAAATTCGTAAACACGCCACCAGCGGAAGTAAAGGGCGTACCCCTATTAGCAGTTTTCGTCTATACAATCTGTCTTTGCCGCGTACCATAATATTTGTGTAAGGCCTACAATCACTAACACGCAGACTTGCTATTTAGTGTAAATACGAAAATTATTTGTCTGCCTCAGTACAAATTCCACTTTCGTATACGAGTGCCCCTGGATGTTATTCTGCAAGGGTTGGGCTAATAATTTTTATATTTCCGTGCTGCTTTTAGAGCGTGTAATAAGTATGACTTCCAGCGTTATCTTATACGCTTTGTTCACACTTACCTGATCAAATCATTTCAAGATAAAATGCTGGCAATTTTACCATATAATTGGATTGATAACTAAAATTATTTCATAATCTTTAACGCAAACGAAAAATGTTAAGTAAAGCTTTTATACTTCCGAATAATACAGTTTACAATTTTTATATTACTTTACATTATTCTTTTTTCTTGACTTATATCTAATGTTATTATATTATTAATAGTTTGTGCTCTCGCGCTTGTATAATTTACAAGAACTGAATTAACTCTAATACCGAGATATTAAAAACCCTTACAAAACAAGAAACAAGTAAAAAATGGTTCTTAGCAAAATATTTTCTGTATAATGAAATTATTGCGCTTAGACTAAATTATTTGTAAGTGATTTCCAGTGTTTAAGAAAGATTTGTACTTTTCAATACTATGAGAGATATAAAATCGATTTCCTTTTTTAACGCCCTATTGCCGGTCAAAATGCTTTACGTATGTTTGTATGATATAATTCAAAGCCTAAATACAGATTTATTCTTGCAAAAGCCTTGAAGCTTACTTGCAGAGCATAGACTTGGGCTTGCTTTTGATGACTTTGGATAAGGTCGGCTTTTTTTCAAGCTTGTTGAAGGTTCGCGTGATTCGAATGCTTATCGATCCATTTGATTAGAGTAACAGGCGCACTTCCGATAGAAATTTCGGAAGCCTTTCTCATCAGTTTTATCTAAAACTCATTTTTAAGTATATTTTAATTTTTTAGAAATTATGGTAGACTCAGTAGTTGACAATACATTGATAATATTTGATTCTTCACTGAAGTAAACTACTACTTTTGGTGTGCCAATTTTACTGAAAATCTTATCAGATCTCAGTTGAAAGATTACAACAGGTGTTTTTTTAGAGGTATAGAACTTTCAAATGAAATAAAACGCTTTTTTGTACTCACCGCCTGTAAAGTGACAATTGGCGCATGCATCGCTCGACTAGCAAGGATGCGCGACTGTAAAAATTGCAAAAAACACCTGGCTCTTTGGAACATTTAAAAAAAAATCGAACTTGATAGTAATAAAATTTAGTCGATTCTTCACTAAAAGTTGGGGAAATAGGAGTAATAACTAAAAATTATTCGAATAAATTTGTTTGCGACATCTATTTGACTATTTCTCAAGTAAAATTCACATTGACTGCTAATAGTAAACAATCAAAAAAGCGTTGAATTCACTATAAATATAAGAATAAAAACGTCCTAAGCATGAATGTAATAACTTAAGGTAAATTTAAATGTTAGTAATAGGTACGTACAAGAAATGCTTAAATTAATTAGGTAATCTATTTTAGGTTAGGTATGATACTAATCACTTTAATCAATAATATTGTACAAACCACTTGAGTGAAGACATCTTCCACTCGTTCGCGTAATTAAAAGCTCTCGCTTCCTGCGGTCGCTCGTGATTTCAAATATCGTGGTAATACCTATAAAATTGTCTTTATTGAAAAGAAATTGTACGGCGTTATTGCCTGATTATGATTTCAGGCATATGTGTGCCCAATTTTTAAGTCCAATTCTGGAACACTTTTTCTAACAGATGAGGCGGCATATCGACAATAACACTGCTAATGTCGGCTTCCAAGTGTTCTAGTATCTCTGATTTATTGACGTGGACCAACGTCTTCACATATCCTCAAAGAAAAATAATCCATAGGAGTGAGATCACATGACCGTGGACGCCAATTCACAGGACCATTACAAAAATTATGCACTCATCGAATGTTTCCTGCAATAACCTGATTGTGTCGCGTACGGGGAACAGAAAAGGCGGTAATCATGGACCTATAGCACCCTCTATTGACTGTAACGTTCTGACCTTCATCACATCTAAAGAAGTTGGACCGATGGTTCCACCAGTCCATAAATCACACCAAACCGTGGCATATTGTGGATGAAATGGCGTCTCAATAATGGCTTCTGGCTGTTTTGCACTCCAAATATGGCAATTTTGTTTGCTGATGTAGCCGTTTAACCAAAAATGAATCTCATCGCTGAACAAGATTTTGCAGTAAAAATGGTGGTCAAGAGCAGTCTTGTTTTGACCCCATATGCAAAACGTACGACGTGCATGATGATTACGTGTCTGTAACTCTTGCACGCGCTGGATCTTGCAACATTTTTCATAAAGTGGATGGACCATGCTCCAATTGCTCTGCACGACGGCGAATCGACTTAATTGGGTCTTCCTCAACACTGCTCTTTACAGCAGCTACGACTTGTCTGCGGATGCGTATTGTCATTTACAGTATGCGTGCCCCGATGGTCAATTATGTCGACCGTAAATTGGCCTTAGCGCTTGGTAAGTTTCGCAAACTGAACCACGATTTTCAAAATAAATTTGCACCATTTCCAAACGATGATTTATATTGATATGACAAAACGTACTGAATAGATATCAGATGTGAATTATAAAAATATTTGTCAGTGGAAAGACTTTTGCCAACTCAAAAATCAAACCAGTAAAAGGAACACCCATTACTAGTAAACATATAGTTTGGTATTGATAACTTTTGCCGTTTGGCAGCTATTGTGGTTACGCCTACAGAGAGACTTTTTCCAAAAAAACATATTTTTGGTATCAGGGGACTTTAAAACGTGAATATCTACAATCTTGAAGTGGAAGATTTGCGATACTTCCACATCATTAATAACACTCTTTATAATATATGACGCAGAGACAATAAAACAACAAAGTAGTTGAAAGTACGGTATTGAAAAAAATACTGGGTGTAGTTATGGCAGGAGGAAATGAAATGCGACGAAGGACTAATCGAGAATTAACAGAATAACTAGAAGGCACAGATATGGCTAACTACATAAAAACGGCGAGAAACAGTGGCTTGGGCATGCATAGAAATTAGGACTGAAAAGTCGGGGGCAATAATGGAACGACAGCCAAGTAAGAGAGAGGGAGAGGTAGATCAAAGTAGATGGCAGGACGAAGTTGAAGAGAATATAAGATGCTTGAAAGCAGCCAACTGACAAGAGAAAATTTAGCTTAAAAACGCAAGATCTACAAACCACGCACATAACAGTTATAATGGGGTTTAATCATAAGTATTTTATTCTCAAAACTGTACAAATCCGTGCAAAATTTGATTAAAAAATATATATTTTACCGGGCTTTTCTCACATACTAAATATCTTATGTTAGTAGAGAGTCGCAGCCGATTCTAGCACCTCCTCATTGACCTTGATCATGCACACGGCAAAGATCAAGGCCAATGAGGAGGTACCAGAATAGGCAGGCAGAAAGTTCACCTCAGGGTCAAGGCCAATGCCAGGGTCAAGGTCAGGGTTAAGGTCAAGCGCAGGTGAACGTCGAAGTCACGCCAAGGTCATGATCACACACACAAGTAAGTTACGTCAAGGTCAATCGAAGGTCATGGTCAAGCGATGGACAAGATTATAACATCTAGGTGGGGTTTAGCGACTATATTGTTAAAGCATGCTATCCTTCATTCATATTATAGTTCAAGTTTTCAATTGTACATATCTATGTTATGTTAATAATGAAAAGTAAAGTACCATTGCTTATACCAACTTTCCAATTGATTAATGAAGATGAGACGCTGGTAGTTAGTGAATGCGATACAGTAGAGGAGGAGGATGAGGAAGATAGGGAGGAAGAAGATAAAGATAGTGAGGTAGATGAAGATGGTGAGATGAGAACATTGAAGAGGAAGATATCTTTGATGTCGAAACATTTATTCTAATGGATGACCATTACTATGGTTATGATTACTGGGATTTAGAGGAATTTGAGTAACATTATTTTATTTATGACAGATATGGATAAGGTAATACATACGAGGTAAATAGATAAAATAAAATATTTAATGTATTAAAGTCAGTTCATGAAATTCATATGTTCGTGTTAAATGGGGGAACCTAGAAATGGTTTTGTGACCTCCGATGTGAGGCTTATAAATCGTTGGTCGCTGTTCCATTCGAAGAACAGTTCAAGCCTATACATCTAAAGTGTTGTTTCAATTCGATGTAGTTCGACAATAGTAACTTAAAATGTTTGAATGTGAATATTGTGAAAACTTTACACGAGCAGATAAAGAGAAATGAAGGAAAATTATTTTGTAACATAATTTTATATCGAAAGCAGTAATATGACAACGACATAGCAGAAGATACGCAAAATATCCGTATTCTCCGCTAAATCAATTTCACCCTTTCCTACCTCCAATTAGATTGTTTGTTTTACTAATTACCATTTTCGATATTAATAAATAACAGCGTCGTAATTAAAAAGCATTGTGCGCAATCAATTGCGAACATAATTAATTATCAATTAATTAACAATAGACTTCAATCAGAAAGGTTAATTTTATTCTAATTTTCCCCAATCCTTGTGCTGCACTTTCCTCAGAGAAAATTCGACTGACTTAATGTTTGGCATTTAATTTCTTACGCATAAAAGGATACACGATGGAAGGTTCAAAGACACCCCTTTTGTTTTAAATACCTCCCTCCCCGCCCAATAAAATTTATATTGGCTTCTTCGTTAATTAAAAATTAACTAATTTTGATCCTTCGGGACGGGAGATAAAAGCTCTTACCCTCAAGCGCCTACGGAAGCTATTTTAAATCTAGATGAGGAACACGTAGAAGTATGCTGAGTCAGAAAGTGGCGCTTGAAAAATGTAAAAGAAAAAAAAGTTTCGCTATACTAAATGATAATTTTTATTGCCAGCGATCAAATGTTTCTTGTCGTTGTACACTTTTTTTTGTATTTAAAATAAGAATATGTAGGTACATATCTATGTGAACTTCTGTAATGCATTTGTGTCAATAAATGGAAATAGAAAAACGACAGAAGTATTTCAAACAGAGTAATTGGTATAGGAGGCATCATTATACAAATTCTCATTTAACACTGTAATTGACTTATAATAAAAAATTATTTATTTTTACGTTATTCAATTCTGTCTAATTGCAAACTACACATTTTCTTAAAAAATTTATTATTTACTTATACCGGGTGCCCCTGATTAGCGATAAAGTCCATTATTTGCATCTAATAATGTAGAGAGCGAATAATTTTTAATATAAAAATTGTAGATAATCATAAGCTCTACAATTTAAAAATATTTTCATTTATACAGAGTGTTCGTCAACGACGAACAAATAGAAACTTATGTTTTTTTAAATAGAATGCTATGCATTTTTTTACCCTTTATGATAGGCCTTGAAGGGCTGATTAAACTGACATCAACTTGAATTTGTCGATTTTCAATTGTTTCTGAGATATGGTGATTTTTCGACAAAAATTGTACAACATTTGAAAAGTTGCTATGAAATAACGATTGACGATGAAATACCTATTATGGGCTCAATTATCTTTTCAGTACGTGAAATTAATGTGCATTACAACATATCTACGTTCTTTAGAATTACACACCATTCGCTAAAGTTAGAAATTCTAAAAAAAAAGTAAGTGGAACACTCTGTATACTTATATGATATACCATGAGTTGCACTACAACTATAACTAAAATTAATCGAAAAGGGTTACTTCTATTTTCCTTTTACAAATATGTAATTGTCCAATCAAAAGATTGTCAATGATTCCTGTCCAAATATTAAGTGATTGGAACTGATGTTGATAATGCGAAACAATAGTGGCATGAGGATTTTGATCAGCCCATACATGCATATTGTGTAAATTGGTGATACCATTTTTGGTAAACCTTGCTTCATCCATGAAAAGAATAATGTTCATGGAGTTAACATTATTACATTGCTTATCCAATACTCACTTTGCAAACTGCATTCTACGAGGAAAATCTTCAAGAATCAGTTCATGTATTTTTTGCAAATGGTATGGATATAAAAGCTGTTCATGAAGAACTACATGTACTATTGTTTTCGATGTATTAAACTGTGCTAATAATTGTCGAGTGCTCGTTGATAGATTGTCATCTACAGCATTTAAAATACGTTCTTCTAATCGCGGCATACGTACGGTTCTTCTCACACCAGCATCAATCAGTACATCTTCTTCCAAACTTTCCTAAAATTATGAAGATAGTCAATAATATGTATTACCTTTTTAACTGGAATCGCCCACCATTCTCCCTTAGACGTTGGGCAACACGTTGAAATGTCTTATGGTTTGGTAGAATACGATTAAGAAATCTTTCGTGATATAATCTTCTGGCTTCTTAAGCATAGCAAGACGCAGACCATACATCAGATGCATATCTGCATACTCAATAAACGTGTATTCCATACTGCGAATAAATTCAATGTGTCAACGATGTGATCAAAAGTTCTAAAATGCCGGATATTTTATTTATTTCGTACCATAGTAACGTTAACAGCAATAGGTTTTTTGGTGCTGATAAAAACTAAAACGCACATTTTTTGCAAACTTTTTCTCGTAAACGGTTTATTTTAACGATAATAAGTAAGGGTACCTTTTTTAAAATCTATGGTTCAAGCTATCCAGTTTAATATTTTTAAAGTTTTTTCATACAGGGTGTTAAAAATTTGGACATTAAGTTGTAAAGATTAGCCCGCCCCTGGTAAACTGCAAAAGCTAAATACGTTTCAAGGTCACTATTTCAAGAGGTCCTTACTAGTATCCATCGCATTAAATTTTTTTTAAATTATATTAATTACTTTAAAAGGAATTCAATAAAAATCGATTTCCAGCGGCGTCCTTCGGGGACGCATATCTCCGTAGGAGGGGCCTGTAGGAAATTTTTTTATAGGAACTTGTCATCTTATTTGTTAATATTCTATCTGCATCCAAGAGATTTCCCACATGTTCCCGGACAGCCTGTATAATTATGCACCGAGAAAATAATGAATTTCACATAAGGACAAACTATTTTAAATCATTTAGAATATTCCATATATTATACTTAACGTTGAATTTACTTTAAAATTACCGAAAATGCGTCATGTTTTTATTCAAAATAACACATTTTTGTTAATCTACATTATCTTTCAGCCTTTAGGAATAAGACCGTTAGCGCATCTGTATATATAACTATCTACACAAAAGAAGTAAACAAGTGAAATAACGACTCGTCAGGTATACGAAAACCAATTCTATTTACACGTAAACTTCGTTTCTTTAAACGATATTGCGTGTTGCTCTGACTAACTTAGCTGCATGGAGTCGAGGATTCTTCAGGCATATTCTCCTCGAGAACAATTCCTCCTTGTTTACACGGAAATGCAAATTGAAGTTGTAGTGTTTCAGGCCTGAATGGAGACAAGTGGGAGTGCTTCCTTTTCATAATATCTAGATACATATTACGTAGTGATTAGAAGCACTACTAATTTGTTAACGGAAATTGAAGTTAAATACATCACCAATTAGATTGTTTTGAATTAATGGATTGGGGTTTAATAAATGTAATACATTCATATGTACCCAATGTTTGAGGTTTTGTGTCAATAATGAGAAAAAAACTATATAAAAAATGTTCTTAAAATGTAATATTGTGTTACTATTCTGTTCATAGATTAAGGGGGAGTACTCACTCTACCTCAATCAGTTTCTTCCAAATCCTGACTTTATTTTTTAGATTATTTAGACAATTATTTTTTTGAATCACTTAAAAAATAAAAGAAATATCATAGCATAGTTAGTACTTTTTCCGAAAATAGATTTAGAAAAAAAAATAAAAACTGAAATTAGAAAAATATTCGAAAATTAACGATACTATGATAATTTAAAAAATATTCTAACCACGTTCTTGAAAGAGTTGAAAAAATATTTTCGTAATTAAACTTGTGATTTGGAAAATAAAATACATGTTGCAAGACTAATTGTTGGAGAAATGTTAAAGTGAAACATGGTACAGTTTCGGCTAGCAGGCGAAGTTTCGCCGTACGAGATTTGTCGGTTCTGAGAATAACAGAAACATAAAGATAAGGGTTTTACGATACTCATTTATTTGGTGTTTTAAGAGATCAGATTTTGTGAGGCAGTGAGAGAGAAAATAGACATTGTGCGATAAACAAGGGAGAACTTATAAACTAAAAAGTATTCGACTGAGAATGAAAGGGCAGTTATAAATTTTAAAAAATTTAAAGTTTTATTTAGAATGTTATTGACTGTTTTGCATTCTCAAAAGCAGACTTTACATTTATAAAAGTATAATAGTATACTTTTATAAATGTATTCGTTACGTTTTGTTGCAATAGAGATTTAAGAATAGCTCACACTCTCTTATTTTTAAAATACTAAAAGAAATTACTTTGAAGTCCAGGGTTAGAAATTCACAAAAGAAAGTTACAAGTTGTAAGGCAAGATTTAATGGAATTTCCTCTAGATCTAAATGTTATGAATTATTACATTTTGAATATGAGAATTCTACCGATGAGAGCTTCGACGGAACAAAAAATGAGGTGTGGCTACCACACGACTTCTTATATGTATTAGCGTTTCAAATTATAGGTAATAGTTCTAAATTGTTTTAAATAGTTTTATCTTCTTAGAAAATAAAAAATAAGCCAAATCTCTACAGAATACATACTTTGCGAGATATTCAAAAGAAAGTGCTACACGCTAAGCGTAAAAGTGGTACTTCCAGTCCGAATTTTGAAATTTTATTTATACAAAAAATATTCCAAATCTAACTCTAAATATGTTTGTACTCTTGATAAATATATATAATTTACGACATATTTGCAAAAAATCGCTATTCGATAAGAGTAAAAGTGTTACTTCAGGTCCGAATTTAAATTTTTACTTTCTTATACGTAGTATAAGGAAGTATTGTGATGATGAAAATTTTCGACCTCGAGATTTTTGCAGATGTCCACGTTTTGAAGTCCCCTGATACCAAAAAAGTGGTTTTTAAAAAATGTCTGTGTGTCTGTGTGTCTGTGTGTCTGTGTGTCTGTCTGTCTGTCTGTGTGTGTGTGTGTGACCACGATAGCGGTCAAACTGCTGTTGATATCAATTCCAAATGTTGTATTTACGTGAATAATCTCCCTCTTGAGATCTGATTAGTTTTTCAGTAAAATCGGTAGACCGGAAGTAGCAGTTTACTTCAGCGAAAAAATCGAATTTTGCCAATATTTCGTCAACTACTAAGTTTATACAAATTTATAAGGAATTCATATGTACTTAAAATTAAAATTGAGAATAATTTTATTTAAAAAGTTTTTCGAAATTCCTACCGGAAGTAGCTCTTTTACTCTTATCGAAAATCAGTTTTTTGCGAATATTTCGCAAGTCATGCTTTTTATACAAGTACGTTACGGGTATAAAAGTATTTAAAACATAATTTTCAATATCTCTTGTATAAAAAACATTTCAAAATTCTGACCGGAAGTGCCAGTTTTACTCTTATCGAATAGCGATTTTTTGCAAATATGTCGTAAGTTATGCATTCTATATATATTTATCAAGAGCATAAAAGTATTTAAAACTGGATTTGCAATTTTTTTTGTATGAAATTTCAAAATTCGGACCGGAAGTAGCACTTTTCCTCTTAGCGAGTAGCACTTTTTTGATAATATCTTGTTATGCTGTAGAATTCACTTTTGTATTTGGGCCTCATAAGGTTATGTGTTTTTTTTTGAATTACTTAAAGAATTGTCTAGAGCGCGTGACTTTTCGAACAACCCTCGTACATCTTACAGTAACTTGGAAGGCAATGACCATTAATTGTTTATCTGAGCGTGTCTTATACATGATTGTTTGCTCTCGGAGCTTCAAGTTATGTGAAATGCCTTTGACAGCTGCGTGTGCTGTGTTCTCGGTTAAAAAACCCTCTTTGTGAGTGTGTTTTTGTATCTTATGTCACGTAAACTAATTATCTTAATTCTAACTTATCTTATCCTACCTGTAACAACATCCTTGTGCTGTATGAGTTTCTTTTACATGCCTGTTCGGGCCTTGTTTACAACTATTTATTTATATCTTCCGATGTCTGAGAAGTGCCTTTAACCTGTGGCATTTACGGGACCGCTGTAGTTGCCATAGTTTATCTGAGCGTGTCTTATACATGATTGTTTGCTCTCGGAGCTTCAAGTTATGTGAAATGCCTTTGACAGCTGCGTGTGCTGTGTTCTCGGTTAAAAAACCCTCTTTGTGAGTGTATTTTTGTATCTTATGTCACGTAAACTAATTATCTTAATTCTAACTTATCTTATCCTACCTGTAACAACATCCTTGTGCTATATGAGTTTCTTTTACATGCCTGTTCGGGCCTTGTTTACAACTATTTATTTATATCTTCCGATGTCTGAGAAGTGCCTTTAACCTGTGGCATTTACGGGACCGCTGTAGTTGCCATAGATTTACATTCGTTAAGACAACAGTCCGGCTTTATTGTGTTCTCTGTCGTTTGTATTTATACGTCTTGTAGAACACGCACATGTGCTTCGGCCGAACGATGTTTTCCTATCATCCATTCATCTCTAAAAATGTAATAGATGTTAGATAGGGAATACCTTAAAATCTTGGGCATACTATTAATTGTTTTGCAGTTCGCTCTGTTGCTTTAGCATCGAAACTCTATGTGATGAAACATCTGTTGATCTTTCTTCGGTGCAGCTGAAGAGGGGTTAAGTGATGTTGTTACTCTGAGATATATGTGTAGATCGGTTTTACTAACCGTCTTCTCGTAGCATATTAAGAGCTTGGAACTTCTATTTATATTTACCTACAGTTTCCGATGATCTTTAAATCAATTTGGTCTTTATCTAAGTTTGTTTACTTTGTCACCTAGGTTCGTTGTTGTCAGATTTTCTAGTGCGATGCCGTTCAGGGCACCAACCGTACAACTGCGTGCGTAACTATTCGTTTTGGAGTCACATGGTTTCGGATCACTGTGACAAGCTAAGTTTGCTTCCATCGCGGTCATTGTTGTAAATTGAGAGTTGCAAATAATCGGAAACTTCGAGATTTAGTAGAAACATGTTACTGTCAATCTTCCCTCGTGATACATTTTGTGGTTGTTGGAAGGTACAAATCTTTCGTGCGGTTCTAGGGTAATTTTCTTTTATTTCGGTTTTGTGGTCCTGCGCAAGATGGATATCCGTCTGCGTCGGGAAACACGCTTCACTTTTCAAGTCTATTCTCGTGTGAGAACATTGTGCGCAATCTGCTTATTTTCCTGTAGTAACTTTGTTACATTATCTATGTAGATTTTTTCGCGGATGCGGCTCTAAATGGAATAAGCAGCAGATATCGATACCTTAGTTTTGGTTATTTATCGTGAATTTTGCCGAAATACCGTTACCTGAAATTTACGAATGGCCACGTGTTGGTTTTTTTTTTAATCTAAATTTTGCACCTTTGAGTGACTTGTGAAGTTGTTTATCGCGGAATCTCCATTATCATTTTGGGGTAAGTGTTTGAAACTTTGTGTTAATTTTCGGGATTTTATCTTTGTTTCTTTTCTCCTCTAATTTAATAGGATTCTTATTGACGGGCACAAAAGCCCTCAGTAGTCATTTTTCTGGTATTGTCATCCCACTGTATCGTTGAAGAGTGTGGTGGTTTCTATCGTTGCTGCAGTAGTTGCACCTATACGTCCATCCTGTCTGTTGGGGTGGAAATTTTCATCGAGGGGGCCTCCGTCATCTTGGTTTCCGGAAGCGGCCATCCTGCGTCCATCTTGACAGATAAGTGCAACTAATGTTGTAATTTTCATCATAATTTACGACTGATTTTCGACGACTTTATGCCAGAGTACAGGACTTTATCTTACCTATATTTGACCTAAGAATTTTTGAGTGGCTAAAATAACTAGTGCACCACTTAGTTAACTGCAAGGTCACGTATTAATCCTAATCAAATTACCGTTATATTTATTTTTTTGTTATCTTTATGCAAACTGGTATTGCTGTATACAGAGTGACCCAAAGAAGATATGGTATGGGCACTTATTGTTGTGTTGAATATTTTAGTTCAATAATAATTCTAGTAATGTCAATACCGAAATAATATAACTCTTTGTTGTGTTGTTTATTTAATTAAATAATAATTTTAGTAAATTCATTACCGTAGCACTATATCTCTTGGAGTGTTCTATCTTTAAATTAGTAGTAATTCTAGTATTTTCATTACCGTAATAATAATATTTCTCTTTGATGGGTTGAATTGTTAATCTTGAATTCGATAATAATTTTAGCACGTTTATTACCGCAAATTAGGAATTTGACTTTCACGTATGTTTTTTTAATTTTCTGAGCTATTGAAATTAGTTAAGTCATTGTAGAAAATTTAAATACCGAAGCTCAGTAGATTCTTTTGTGCTAATACTGGTTTTCCATTGTAACTTTCAGTAGCGTCTTGTAATTGATTAATAAATGTAAACAGCTTATTTAGTTATTTCAAAATTTTGTCTATGTAATTTCACGATTTACTTATCACTGAACTAATTAAATTATTTTAAGCCTTGTGCGCTAACTTAAACCTAGTTTATTTTCTTGTATCTATTTAATTTGGAACTTCGCCGTTGGTGGCGTTTTATAATAACAAATGTATATTGGCCTGTAAGGCAAGGAAACGTTTCTACGCCGACCATCCTCCTGCCGAGGCGCAGAGGTTCTATTGTTTATTATTATCTGCTAAATTTTCTTTACTTTGTTTTAAAAAAAAAAACATTTTTATTAATTCATACCATTTTCTATTTTTATCTGTCAACATTTTATATATTTAAAAAAAAAAACATAGCTATTGTGTCATACTTTTCCAATTTATACTGTCAAGTTTCTATTTAATCTTTTTTTAAAAAAAAAAAGAAGAACAATTTGATGAATATAGCACCTTTCTTCACATCATAATTTCTTTTCTTTTAATTATTATTCCCTCAACATACCTTACTTTTATCTATTATATCTGTGACAAGCAGTTGAATAAGCGTAAGGTTAGGTGCAGCTGATTATACAGAGCGATCAATAGGAAACCCACTGGAGGGACACAGCCAGAGGTAACTCATAGGAGGCGCAGGTAGGTTATCGTTAAGGTAACATAGTGCCCTGGTGCCCGGACAACGTCGCTAGCGTCGTAGCCGACCGACGCTCTTCTTTTAGGTGTTTTAGTTTATCTGAACCGTCACGCCGTCTGCGACAGAGTTAGCTCGGCCCTGCGTTTTCCAGATTCAATCAACTCCTATTGTGATTCTCCGATATCTTTACCTTAATATAGTCTGTTATCTTAGTGCGACGTAGTTCCGGCGTAACAATCTTGCAAAGTATGCATTCTATAGAGATTTATTAAGAGAATAGAAGTACTTAGAATAGAATTTTGAATAATTTTTGTAAAAAAAATTCTTAAAATTCTATAATTTGAAACGCTCATACGTATAAGAAAGTCGTGTGGTGGCCACACCTCATTTTTTTTTTATACAAAAGGTATTGAAAATTAAATTCTAAATACTCTTGTATTCGTAACGTACCTGTCTAAACAGCATGATTTCCGAAATATTGGCAAAAAACTGATTTTCGATAAGATTAAAAGACCTACTTCTGGTAGGAATTTCAAAAAACTACATAATAAAATTCTTCTCAAATTTAAGATTGAGTACATATGAATCCTTACTAAATTTATTTAAGCTTAGTAGTTGACAAAATATTGGCAAAAGTCGATTTTTTCACTGAAGTAAACTACTACTTCCGGTCAGCCGATTTTACTGAAAATCTAATCAGATCTCAATAGGGAGATTGTATTCGCAAACACAAAATTTTAAATTGATGGCTGTAGCGGTTTGACTGCTATCGTGGTCACACAGACACAGACAGTTTTTAAAAACTTCTTTTTCGGTATCAGAGAGTCCTCTGATTCCGAAAAAGAGGTTTTTAAAAACTGTCTGTGTCTGTGTGACCACGATAGCAGTCAAACCGCTACAGCCAGATGTCCACGTTTTGAAGTCTCAAAACGTGGACATCTGCAAAAATCTCGAGGTCAAAAATTTCACATATACTTCAAATTATTACAATACTTCCTTATACTACGTATAAGAAAGTAAAAGGAATTATCCGGTAGATGAATATGTAATGTCGAGAATTAAAATATACTTAAAATTAAGTTTGATTAAAAAAGTTTTCCGAAATTCCTACCGGAAGTAGGTCTTTTACTCTTTCGAAAATCAGTTTTTTGCCAATATCGCAAGTCATGCTTTTTAGAGAGGTACATTACGGATATAAAAGGATTTGAAATAAATAAATTATATAAATAAATAAATAAATAAATAAATAAACTTAATTTTCAATAAAATGCACAAAAACACTTGAAATAAAACAAGGTGTTTCAATTTCCAAAAATTGTATTAACAAAAATACCACTTGTTTCGCACACACTGTAGCTTTATCATGTATATAATACTAACTTAATTTAGGAGCTATTTGAATTTATATATTTGTTGACATTGATGGGGGTGGTTTCTTGAATAAATTTAAAAGTGGGGAGTTTGGTATGTCTAATTGGTTATTTAATAATAAGCATGGGTTTTTGATTTTTTTGATTTCTAAAATTTCTAATTATCTAGAAGGACACGTCCACATTCTAGCAAATGTTTAGCATAATGAGAGTCTGTTTTTTGATTTTGAAAAGACCTCATATGTTCTTTAATTCTAGTATCAAAAGACCGGCCTGCTTCGCCTATATAGAATTTTTCGCAACTCCAACCGATTAACTAATATGTCGATTTTTCACCTTTTTCCGTTCTTCCTTTATTAATTTTTATGATCTTACCTATGGTGTTATTGTTAATTTTCAATACTTTTTGTATAAAAAAAATTTCAAAATTCGTTCCGAAAATAACACTTTTACTCTTAGCGAGTAGTACTTTTTTGGAATATCTTGCAAAGTATGCATTCTATAGAGATTCATTAAGAGAATAGAAGTACTAAGAATAGGATTTTGAATAATTTTTGAATAAAAAAATTCTTAAATTGTATAATATGAAACACTCATTATATTTGTTAATTTTTTATATAATAATTTACATACTATAGACAAGAAATACTTCTTGTAATATTTTGGGTGATGAATAATAATTTCATCTCGTACCTGAAATAGCCTGTATTGTATTCTGTCCCAACATTTTTATGGTTATAAATCCACGTGAATTTGAGTGACACATGTCTACTGTCGATTCAACAAATCAAACGCTCGGTACACTCATAAATCAGAGGACCTAACGGCTGCAACTTAACATAAATATTCCATCTCTTTCGCATCACTTGCGAATAGAACGATGGTCCAAAACGTACGTTGGTGTACAAAAATCGGAGAAATACAGGACGCGCCTCTTTGAAATCGGAGTTTCTGCAATCTGGGAAAACAGCCTTAACGAACTGATCAATATAGGACTGTCATTATATATATGTTGTCACTGGGTTTTCTTTCGCGCTTCCACTGCTTGGTCTTTCAAAAAACCGGTGCTGGTTTCTGGACAACGTTTTGGAAAAATCACCCTCGCCATCTTCAGGTCTGTGATAACTGTCTGCTTTTGCTTCTTGTTATTCCTAAACTCAGGTTATTGGGGTTCGGATGGTGGTTATACTCGTCAGGTGGTTATACTCGTTATACTCGTTTAGGGTTTTGGTTGGTTACCCTTGGATAAATGTGTGCATGATTCCTTGTCGTTGGGCCCCTGGTTGGAGTGTATCGGCTGATTTGCGATGTAGGTGTATTAGTTTGGAGTTTCATCTTTTTTTATTAGTGCTGGTTTCCATGCTGTTGGTAACCTCTGTGTGTCATCTCGTGAATTAAGATTGTTTGGGTGTTTTTCAATTTGATGGCTTTCCCCTCATAACTCTGGCGTTTGTAAGTTCGATGTTCGCTAATAGTTTGGTATTATTGAAGTCTATCGTGTGAGATGTTTCTTTTACAATGTTGGGCCAAACATGAAGTTTTCTCGTCTTTTCTTACAGAATTTTTGTGCCCGTCTCTTTTTCTTCTTCTTTTCTTTACCCTTCTGTTTGTTTGCCCGATGTACGTTTTTTACAGTTGAGGCACGGAATTTCATAAACCCCTTGGTTTCTAACGGTACTTTGTTTTAGGATTCCGAAGGATTGTGCTTATTTTTCTCTCCGCTTTGAATGTTGTTTCAATGTTGTGTCTTCGTAGGATTTTGGATATTCTGCTAGTGGTGCCTTTAACATAGGATAAGTATGCTTTGGCAATTGGTTTTCTTATTTCCTCTTGTGGTGTTGCTCGTTTCTATTTGGATACTTTGTTGATAACTGATTCATACTTTGTGGAGTTCGTCCATTTCTTTGATAATCTTATGTTCATCTGCTAATCTCTGCAATCTTGTCACTAGGGCTTGCACTACTGATTGTAATCGAGCTGGGTGGTGGTAGGACTGTGCGTTGAGGTATCGGTCTCTGTGTGTGGATTTTCGGTATATCGTATAACTGAACTCCCCTTTTTTCTTGACCAAAACGTCAAGGAATAGTAATTGGTCGTTGGATTCTATTTTCATCGCCAATTTTATTTTTGTTTCGTGTTTCAGGAAGCTCTCGAGGTGGTCTTTTCCATGTGTAAACACTTTTACTCTTAGCGAGTAGCACATTTTTCGAACATTTTGCAAAGTATGCATTCCAGAGAGATTTATTAAAAGAATAGAAATACACTTTCTCACAGGTTTATTTTTCAAAGATAAAAGTAATTAAAACAATTTAGAACAGCTTTTGTATAATTTTAAACCCTCATAAGTATAAGAAATCCGTGTGGTGGCCACATCTCATTATGTATAAATATTTTTATTTATTCAGCTTGTGCCTGCCATATTCACACGGATTTTAAGCAGTATGCTTGTTAGTGTATCTCTGAAATACTAATAAAGATGTGCTATTTTAATACAGCCCCTCTGATCATTTTGCTTTAGAAACTATTTCGAGTCAAAACGAAATTATTATTATTAATTGTCATTAGAAGGAGAATGAGCAGCAGCTTCACTGATCTTAAAAAAAGCTTTTACTTTAATAGAAAGTCCAAAGCTAAATCTAAGATACATTAATTAACATGTAGTACCATTATAAAATAATAAACGTATAGAATAAAGATTGTATAATCAAAAAAGAAGATTTTTGGTAGATATGTGAACCATAAGAAAAACTTAACCCGCACACTTCCTTTTAAATAGAAAAAATAGTTATAAGTTACAGAGTAAAACATTTATGTATCCAAAGAATAAAGTTAATTATTTTTATATACCACTAAAATATTACAAGACAACCATCAGTGCATTAGATCATTTAGATGATATTCAAACAAAATTCAAAAATTTACTTGATGGTGTCATAGAATACTACAGTTTGCGACAAAAGAACATATATTTGTGTTATAATTTGAAATAATGAGGTGTGGCCATCACACGACTTTCTTATACATACGAGCGTTTCAAATTATACAATTTTAAAAAAATTTTATCCAAAAATTATTTAAAATCCTAAGTACTTCCATTCTCTTAATAAATTTCTATAGAATGCATACTTTACAAGATATTCGAAAGAAGTGCTAGTCGCTAAGAGTAAAAGTGTTACTTTCGGTCCGAATTTTAACATTTCATGTTTAAAAAAGTATTGCAAATCCAGCTCTAAATACTTTTGTACTCTTGATAAATATATAAGAAATGCATAATTTACAACGTATTTACAAAAAATCCCTATTCTATAAGAGTAAAAGTGTTACTTCCTGTCCGAATTTTGAAATTCTTTTTATACGAAAGGTATTGAAAATGAAGTTCTAAATACTTTTATCATCGTAACGTACCTGTCTAAAAAGCATGACTTGAGTTATTTGCAAAAAACTGATTTCCGATAAGAGTAAAAGACCTACCTTCCGGTAGGTTAATTTTGAGTACATATAAATTCTTTACAAATTTTATTAAACTCAGTAGCTGACGAAATATTGGCAAAATATGATTTCCGGTCTATCGATTTTACTGAAAATCTAATCAGCTCTCAAGAGGGAGTTTATACTCTTAAATACAAAATTTGGAATTTATATCTGTGGTAGTTTGACCGCCATCTTGGTCACAGGGAGAGAGAGAGAGACTTTTTAAAAAACAATTTTTGGGTATCAGGGGACTTCAGAACGTGGACATCTCGAGGTCGAAAATTTTCATCATTACAATACTTCCTTATACTACGTATAAGAAAGTAAAAAGAGTAGGCAAAATTTAATATCATTAACATAAACATACTTACAAAGAAAATCTTTGGCGTTTTCAAATAGTATCCACCCTCATGTTTCATTGAAAGTGCACAATTTTAGTCTTTTCTGTTAAATTATGCAATCGGCAGTGACGCCAATTCTATTCTTCCATCAATAATTATTGCAAATAAAATAAATCTACTATCCAATAGGACGAGCTCAATAATTTTTAAACATATGAAATAAAGTACAAATTATGTTAATATTGTAAATAATAAATTATTGTGTTTATTAATTAGAAACAGTGCATTGCAATTATAGCCGGCGCTTTAATACTGGCCAATGTTTATCGGGGGAATTACAAGATTACGAGACGCTATATCGACCGGGTATCGTAAATTTGAATGTGTGCATATCCAAAACCACAATCGTACCGAGAGAAGATTCTAAACTGAGCCACACAACGGCACACGATCAATAAATGGGAGTGCAACAAGCGCTCGCCGCCGCTGCAGATCAAGTGACCGTAGTATGCCAAAGCGCGCTCCCGGGCAGTAGCTTATTTTCCACATACCTGATAACCGCGATCCTTTTCAAAGCAATATTTCATCAGAACTATACGACGACATCCTTTTCGCTAGGCGGACACAACCAACTTCGATTATTACGACTTACATGAATTCTCAAAGCGAGGGCATAAATAATCCGCACGAGCGTATTTATAAAAGCAAATTTCCAATTCTCGACTCGTCAGATATCTGGATTTGGTTTATAGAATTTGCCTAAGCCAAAGAGTTAGATATAATAGTTCGAATATATATGCGAGACGTATATGAATACGTTTCTGTTACACTTTCGCTAGAAAATATATAGCTGTACGAACTACTGCATGATTACATCCTTTGAAATATGTATTTCTTGCTTCAGTGGACTCTGTGGAGTTTGTTTAACAATATCGCAATATTAAACCACAAATTAGTAACGGAACAGCTGACACGTACTGCACTGTAGTAGCTATTATATAAATATATATCAAATATATTAAAATTCTTGGCCGAATATACAAATGTATTGCAGAAATGAACTAACTGTCTTAGCAGTAGCGGCAAATGATTAGCAAATAATAACAAAATGACAATTTGTTGTCATCTAAAAAAATTACAGTGACAAATATAGAATGTAAAATCAAATATGTATAACTGAAATTGTAAACAAATAAGCATAGGATAGCCGATACTATTTATGCAGTCCCATTAAATGATTTAAGCCTACCATAAACATGCATTTAATGCAAATATATAAATAATAACGACGCAACGATGTAATTAATAATTACGAATAGAGCTGTTCACACTATTTATGTGAGTTAATCAGAAAGCCAAGATCAATTTTGGCGAAATAACCAATCTCGTCAGACAACAACACCACCATGTGTCCAAGATATAATATAGAATTGTGCAAGTAAATCAAAATATGCAAGTGTTAATATGAGCTAGCAGCCATATACACATACTTTTCTACCCCGTCTGGCCTCGCCAGATTAGCACAACCAAGAAGGTACATGTTAACACACCAACATGTGCAGATAAAAAAAAACCTTTAGTATTACCCCAAAATACAAACCCAAAATGTCCGAGTGCACGAAAATAGTGGCTAACAGTGCACTTAACAATGTGCACAACCTCACCCAAAATTATTTGCCAAGGCGTTCGACACGATGAATCACGAAATTATGATCGCAAAATTGACATATTTCGGCTTTGACATTGATACGTGCGATTTAGCTGCGTCGTATCTGACGGGAAGGCGCCAGAAGGTCTGTATCGGTGGCTCATATTCTGGTGAGATCGACGTCTCTGCTGGTACTCCGCAGGGCTCAGTACTCTCCCCGTTTCTTTTCATTTTGTATACCGCGGACTTTACCAACGACCTAAACTATTGTGTCACTTTAATGTGGACCAGTTACATTTGTATACTGATAGAATAAATTCAGACCTGGATACATTGTTCAGGGTGTCGACCGGTCATTGCCTGAGCATGAACCACTCTAAGTCCCAAATATTACTTTTATCGAAACGAAAACACGGGGCCGTGCAGGAGTTGGGGATACGGATTGATGGACACGTCCTTGGAGTCGCGGAGGTTGCAAGGAACCTGGGCTTGCTAATTGATAATAAATTAAGATTTAAGATGCACATTCATAAACTCATCCAGAGGTCCTTCTCTACAATAAAATGGGCAATGCTCTGCGACTCTTTGGTGCTGTCATGTTTTAATTATTACGACGTCGTGTACGGCCCGTGTTTGGATGCGGAGTACATGTCGGAAATCCAAAGAGTGCAAAATGCATGCATACGTTTCATTTACGGTCTACGGAGGACGGATCATGTCTCGCATCTGATGGATGGGTTGAATTGGCTTAACATGTCGAACCCCAGATATTTGCACATTTGCTGTTTTATCCACAGAGCACTCTCTGTGAACTCGCCAAAATATATAACTGATCTATTGGTGAGGCGAGATGCGGTTCACGACAAGCATCTCAGATTTGTGGATGATCTTGAGCTGCCGCCGCACCGCACTGCATTGTTCGAGAGGTCTTTCTCATACGTGGCTCCGATCTGCTATAATGTTCTTCCAGGGAGTCTCAGGTCCTGCAGCAATACTTATAAATTTAAAACGTATCTTAGATGCAAATTGCTTGAGAATCAAAGAACCTCACATGGCATGTGATGTCGTTGTTCTGGTGTTTCCTCTTTAAGTATCTTCTTTCTGGTGTGTGTTTGTGTGTGGCAGCGCTGTCTCTTCTATTTTTGAGACCTTCTGCTCTTGGAAAGCGTAGCTGGATATATTTTTCAATGAAGTTCTTGTAATAGTATGTAATGACATATTTGTATGCAACATTGTACATGTAATTTAAGAACTGTATATTAGTTTATGGGTGAGTTGAACAGCTTTAGCTGGACTCCGCCAAATAAGTAAAGTCGATTTATTATTATTATTATTATTATTATTATTATTATTATTATTAATAATATACAAATGCACTGAAAAATTAACTAATTTTCCTGGCAGTAGCGGTAAATGATCAGCAAAAGGCAACAAAATGACAATTAGCTCTTATCCAAAAAAATCATATGTGTTCAATATTAGTTAGTAGCTACACATATACATGTTTCTACCTTGTTTGTTTCGTCAGTGTAGCACAACCAAGAAGGTATATGTTAAAAGACTAATATGTGTAGATTAATAAAATATGTAGTATTACCTTAAAATGTAAATCCAATATTAATAATGTGTATTGCCTAATTTCAGTCAGGCATTTAATAAAATATATTAAAAAAATTTGTCGAATATACAAATGTATAAAAAAAAATTTTGGGTGTGCTTAAGACCACACGGCAGAAGTGAAAACTTTATCAAGGCGAAGTTAATTATACGAAATACAACTTTTTTTTTCGTTCTATATTCATTTACATTTACATTTTCCATTTTCCATTTTCGTTCTATATTACATTTAAAAAATATATATTTATTATTATAGTGTATACATTATTCTAGTACATTTCTCTCGGTCTGATCAAGTTTTCACTTTAAAAATTCATACGTACGCATGTATATATACAAATATTATAATTCTCATGCGAGTACCCGCTCTGGTCTAATGGTAACGCGCCGGCCTTATACCCTGGCGGCTCGGGTTCGCATCTGCACGCGGACAAGAGTTTTTCAGAAAATAAAAATACGATATTTCGCGTATTTATTCTAAATTTCAATTTAATTGAAATTAAATACCGCTAGTTAGTATTATTATACAAAGCCGAGCGTAGAGCCGACTTTACCCGAACTAGCGTTTCATTCCGAGTGTGACGGCTCAGTCTCGTTCAGTGCCCAACAATCACTGCATCAACGCGCCCATAGAAGTTTTCACTTCAAAAATAAACTAGCTTTCTTGGCAGTAGCGGCAATAATGATAAAATGACAATTGGTTGTCATCTAAACAAAATATAATGACAAATATGGAATGTAAAATATGTGTAAGTGAAAATGTAAGCAAATAAGCATAGCATATTTTGATCTACTTGCACAGTTCTATATTATATCTTGGGCACATGGTTGGTGTTGTTGTGTAACGTTTATTTCGCCAAAGATTCATCTTGGATTTCTTATTGACTCACATGAATAGTATCAATAGCTCTACTCGTAAGTTTTAATTAGTTGGTTGCGTCGATATTGTTCATGTATTTGTTTGTTTATGGTACACCTAAACTTGGGACTACATAAGTAGTACCGACTGTCCTATGATTATTTGTTTAAATTTTCACTACTTATACATCTTTGATTTTTCATTGTACATTTGTTATTGTAATTTTTTTAGATGACAACCGATTGTCATTTTGTTATTATTTGCCGCTACAGCTAAGAAAGTCAGTTCATTTAGATCTCTACAATTGTACCAGAAAGATATATTCTTGTCGTATTAATTATGCATGATCTTAGACAAACTTACTTAGTTTGTTTTACATATTACTTAGTCGGAAGTTGTTAACTGCAACTCGATTTGATGCATGGAAGTAATTATTTAATATTTTCCAGAAGTTAACTTTAATAGAAGAAGTTGTTTTTGGAAAGCTATGCTCTAGAAATTATGTAAATTTGAGTATAATGTAGGTAGTAAATATGTATTAGAAACCTTCCTTTCTTAACAGTTTATCATTTTAAAAGTCATTGTGAACATGACAATTTGATAATTTTTTACACAAATAAACACTTCATTTGCTTGAAGTATACTCCTTGTTTTACGAAATGAAACATTTTTCTCAAGCAAAAAATTATTTGTAAATTACAATCTTCCCATTTGATACTTATTTTAATAATTATATTAATTCAATTAGGAAGATTGTTATTAATAGTTGTGATTAATAAATTACGACTTACTGTTATAAAAATATTAATCAATAGATTAGTGAGATATCTTAGCAATTGCGATTAATTAACTATAGCTTTTAGTGTTTAAAAACATTAATCATTACCTGAAAAGGAACATATAAATGTATATTTTGAAAAAAACCAATTACGACTGTTTTAAAGAAGTGGATTGAGACAGAGCTTTCGCTAAAAGGCTTCTTCGATTGAGTTCTCCCTTCCGCCGTTTGTGAGGTTTCCTATTAGACGTAGATAGTTATAGTGGATTTTATTTTATCAAGATCGTGAAAGAATACAATGGTTTCCATTCAGAAATAATAACAGAATTTATTGGAACGCATAAATTGAAAATACTAATCCCAAATTCTACTTTTATGTCGCTTTCTATAATATTGTTTTTGAAATGTTTTGTATTAATGATAGATTTTTTTGTTTCCTTTAAATACACGTCATAGAAAAATAACACAACACTATGAAGTACTCATATACTTTTCTAAAAGTTTAGATTGCTGATTTTTTATTACAGTATGGCCCGAAATAAACACTACTGAACTTATAATTCCTTTATTTTGTTAATAAATACATATTATTTAGACTTTATTACATGTTCTAACTATGCACCTACTCGCTCAAGACATACTTCACAACGAAGTTCCAAATTGGTCGTCATGTTATGGAATAAGGGTTGTCTCAGTTCCAAATTGGTAGTCATGATATGGAATAAGGGTTGTCTCAGTTGTGCGAAGAAGACTCGAATGGCATCCTTTAATTCATCGATGGTTTGTAGTGACCTTTTGAAGACGGCATCTTTGGTCATGCCCCAAATGTATGCGTCTGGAGAAGTAAGGTTTGGCGAATGTCGAGAATAAAAGGAGTTAGTAAATTGCGAAATAATTTTTGTTTTGAAAATGTCCCTGAAGAAATTTACGAACTGCGGCAGCAGTATGAGAAGTTGCGCCGTCCTGTTGAAAAACTTGGCCTCGAAATGCCAAATTACGTGCACAACATAAAAGCGTAAAACTTGTATACATATACCGTTATTGATTAAGTGTGACTTGTCAACCATTATCTTCGATTAGGTACGGACCAATGATTTCGTGTCCCGGAACTGCACACCAGACACTCACTTTTGCACTATATAAAGGAAGTTCTTGAACTCATCGGATATGGCAAATAACCTAAATCGATTTGTGTGCCGACTCACATGACCTGACAAATAAAAATATGCTTCGCCTGACAACCATATTTTTTGAATAATTAATTGATTGAAGACGGAGATACGTGTTGAAACTCCATAATTTACTAGTAAAAATTGAAATAAATTCAAATTGAGTTCAAAATAGTTTTATTCAATTCATTGCAATTGTTTCACCCTACTAGGGCTTCATCAGGTGATGAATATAATAATAATAATAAATATATTGCGCCACCATGTTTTGTGAATTTATTAAGCACGTATCGCAGACTTGCATCATTGCGTCGGCCGATGCCGTTTGAGCATATATATTGCGCCACCAGAAAGACTTTCTCTTCTGTACTTAACACCATTTTTAGCAACTGGGTCCTAGTAATTCATTGTTTAAGGTTAACTTGACAGTTCTATACTATTTAACGTGTGTATCACGGCGCGCTCATTAAGACACCAACAACTTACTTTCACTCTGTTTATTTCGGGCATTACTGTACTTCTAGTATTTATTCCAAAAACAATATCATATTTTTCTTAAACATTTAACGTTGTTTCATAAAATTTTACATTGATTATTTGGTAGGAAATAGCTCAAAACATGACATTCATAATATTCATCACCTGATGAAGCCCTAGTAGGGTGAAACAATTGTAGTGAATTGAATAAAACTGTTTTGAACTCAATTTGAATTTATTTCAGTTTTTATTTTTAATAATTCATTATATTCATACTTTAGCGCGAGAATTCTACCACGATAATTACGAGGATGTAGCTGTTGGTGTCCTTGCTTGAATCACATACGAAAATGTATCCAGCTTCTTCATGATTCTTTGCAAGTTCTCTTTACACGAAGTTACAACGCTGTCTTTCGCTGGTTGACTTTCGGATTTTCTAAGACATGCTCAAAAACGCGTTGATAGTTATTGTTAATATTAACTCTCCTGGGACGGACCGGTGTTCCATTTCGTTGGCAGAATACACTGCTAGTACTTCTGAACTTTTCAAAATCTTTTAAAATTACGACATTACTTGGAGAACATTTATTAAACTGTTTTGTGAATTTATTAAGCACGTATCGCAGACTTGCATCATTGCGTCGGCCGATTCCGTTTGAGCAAATATATTGCGCCACCAGAAAGACTTTCTCTTCTGTACTTAACACCATTTTTAGCAACTGGGCAATAGTAATTCATTGTTTAAGGTTAACTTGACAGTTCTATACTATTTAACGTGTGTATCACGGCGCGCTCATTAAGACACCACCAACTTACTTTCACTCTGTTTATTTCGGGCATTACTGTACTTCTAGTATTTATTCCAAAAACAATATCATATTTTTCTTAAACATTTAACGTTGTTTCACAAAATTTTTACATTGATTTGGTGGGATATGGCTCAAAACATGACATTTTGATATTAATATTTTCAGTTTGTCACTATAAAAATCATAATTACAATAACAAATTATTAAATGTAAAACTTGGAAAATACTTATATTAGCGTTTCTTCCTTTTTACAAAACTTCTTTTACCACCTTTCCTTTTGTGGAATTACTGAAAATCGTCTCTTTTTAACATTTAGCAATAACCAGCTATAATGCTGATATTCCATCATCCTTGATATCATCTTCAAAGTTTCTTTATGTCTTGCCGAAACCTTTTACCATGTTATTCTATGACTCCATCTAAATTGTCAGGAAAATAATCGAGGTGAAAATAGAAAAACGTACTTTTAAACTAATATTTTAATCAAAAGCCACTGAGATTGATCTGGTCTACTAGAGATTTGTACTTTGAATTTCTTTTGTTTTCAAGAAAGCTAGTTAGCATGATTTAAAGGCTTTTCTACCGTTTGCTTCCATTCTGCTCCAAAAATTTTCATCTTCCACAATTCCGAATACTACCAATTTATCTCAAGCTTTATATGAAGAAGCAGATGGATGCTATTTACACTGATTTTTGTCATGTCTTCGATTCTATTAATCATGTTTATACCTTTGGAAAAATGTATTTATTTAGCTTCAACAACTCACTGTTAAAACCTTCAATTTCTTACCTTGCTGAAAGAAGTAACAATATAATGACTTCAAATCTGTGGTATATATTTGCTTTTGAGAGTGTTACGCTTAGCTAATGTGAAAACTGATCAGCGTTTAAGCACCAAACAAATGTTGTAATAAATGTATCCAATGAGTTAAAACATTACGATGAAAATTTAAATAAAAATAAACTGTACACTCTCTTAAAACGAAAATAAAATTATTGCTCTCAGAAATTTAGGCCTTAATAATTTTTATTTCTGTCGAATTTCTTCTTATTAGTTTGAACATTCTTCAGTAACTGAATTCTACGTGTGGTTAAGTTTTGTTTGATTAGAATTCTTGTGCCTATAAACATCTTATTATTCCATACAATCTTATGCAAGTTCTTATTCCAGAAGTTATCGGCTTCACCTTACTCTTCTTCAAACCAAGTCGGTGGTAACAGTCAACTATTTACAGTCATAGTGATTTTAAGTCTTTTCTGACATAAATCATTTGCCTTCTGTGTAATGTTTTCATTGGTCTTCTTCTATTAGTTTATTGGTCTCCGTCGTATATGTTTTGGTAGGCTTCCGGTAATGATTTTAGGGTGGTAATTTTAGTATTAAATTCATCAGGAACGTCGGATACTTTTACTTTCTTATACATAGTATAAGGAAGTATTGTGACGATGAAAATCTTCGACCTCGAGATATCCACGTTTTGAAGTCCCCTCATTCCGAAAAAGTTGTTTTAAAAAAAATTTATCTCAGTGTGTGTGACCACAATAGCGGTCAAACCGCTATAGATACCAATTCAAAATTTTGTATTTACGTATATAATCTCCCTTTTGAGATCTGATTAGATTTTCAGTAAAATCGGCAGACCGGAAGTAGTAGTTTATTTCAGTGAAAAAATCGAATTTTGCCAATTATTCGTCAACTACTAAGTTTATACTAATTTATAAAGAATTCATATGTACTCAAAATTTAATTTGAGAAGAATTTTATTAAAAAAGTTTTTCGAAATTTCTATCAGAAGTATAAAAGTATTTAGAACTTAATTTTCAATACCTTTTGTATAAAAAAAAAATCCAAATTCGGACCGGAAGTAACACTTGTACTCTTATCGCATAGCAATTTCATGCAAATATGTCGTAAATTATGCATTCTATATATATTTAGCAAGAGTATAAAAGTATTTAGGACTGGATTTGGAATATTTTTTGTATAAATAAAATTTCAAAATTCTAATCGGAAGTAATACTTTTATTCTTAGCGAGTAGCATTTTTTGCAAATATTTCATAAGGTAGGCATTCTGTAGAGATTTACTAAAATACTAGAAGTACTTAGAATATGATTTTGAATAATTTTTGTACGAAAGAATTTTCAAAATTCGGACCTGAAGTAACACATTTACTCACAGGCTTATTTTTTTCAGAGGGTAAAAGCATTTAAAGCTTAATTTAGAACAACATCGCATAATTTGAAATGCACATATGTATAAGAAAGTCGTATGGTACCCACACCTCATATCTTCGCTTACAGCAGTGCGTATAGAGTCAGTCCATAAAGGCATCAGATGTTAAACATTTTTCAACAAGTTTCTTAATAAGTAGTTTGTCAGTAGTCGCAATAACACATGCAAACTGCGAATCAAGGCAGAAAAAGTACCACTTTTATAGAGCACACATCACATTCTTATGAATGATATAACAAATTTTATGAATTATCTTGTGGCTTGTGCTGACGATTTAAAAAAAATCTTTAAATTAATTGTTTTCAGAATGCTGCATTTTTTTAAAACTAATATATCGAATCAGGAACTGGTATTCCTTAAACAAACCAAAGTTAAATGTTGCTTTATATGTTTTGTCAAAAATTACAATAGATTTTATTTCAAATATTTTATTGACAAGGACCGCAATCGACCGAAAAACGCATTTCAATAATCATGAAATTACTTTTGAGGACGCTGACCTTAAGATATGTAAAGATTTTGACAACATTGCAACACTCATGTCGCGTTTTTATGCACTGGTTGTGAGAAAGTTAGAATTTGCACTTGTCGTATGGCATCCTGTACATGATTGCTCTATTAATGTAGTCATTTCCAGCAGCTCCATTTCTAAAATATTTGTGTCGCAAATTAGATAGATTTATTTCTAATATAATATTTTGAATTAACTTTTTCAGCCCATAACTCCCCTCCTCCCTTATTTCAATAAGTAAATATCACTTGCCAATATAGGCAAATGGATTAACAGATTATTTGTTACAAAGTACTTGATAATTTTATTATAATGTTTATATTTTAGTGAATGCATTTATCAAATCACATCTTTAAAAATTCTAATAAAATTAATATATTGAATTGTGTTTGTCCCTTTTTCGGTAACATATTGCATAAAACGGTATTTCTAAAATAAAATTTTTAACATAATCCTAGATCACTGACATAAAATGCATCGTAATGGATACGTCATAATATTGAAATATAGTCGCGGCAATATAAAAAGCTCTATACGTCACACTAAAATATTAGGTAAGCAAGGGATGGATCATTTTAGAACGCCGTAATACGAAAAAAAATATTTTATTTCTTTTGCAAGGAAAAATCGCTATCTCAATCCGCGCTGCTTTTTTTCTGTTGAATTTGATGGGAAGAGAAAATCGAATATCTCCTACCATTTCCAGGCTATAACCGGAAATTTAAAAGTCTGGGCTTTTTAGAATATCTCTAAATGTTTTTATTATAGAAAAAAGTCTGCAGAAAATGGACACTCACTATGAGTTTATCTAAAATTCAAATAGTAATAATATAATAAAACCGTTATTGTAAAAATCTAATGTGTATATTATTGTAAATCTAAAATAATTTTGTCTTTAATTTCAAAGTAATTAAGACTAAAATAATAAATATAATAGAAACAAAATTCGATTTCTTATTTCAAAATTGATCTAAAATTATATTTATGTTTGTTAGACATTGCATTTGAAATTCCATATAGCCGAGTATTAAATTTGTTCTTGTCCAGCGACGGTAAAAGTTCTCCAGCAGAGAATTCTGATCACCTCTGGCCAGCATATTCCGTTGTATACTCTTACACTGTCAATAAATCTACAGGAATTCTATGATGTCCAAAGGAAATGATGTGGAAAAGTTTCAAAAAAGCCTTCAAGTGCAGTACATAACGTATATAACATTATGAGAATATATAAATAAGAAGATCAGATGCATTTGATGTTGAAAGGAAAATACTTAATATTTTTATTATAATATTTAGCTGTCGTAACTAAATAAAGAACCGTTGGATTTTGTAATAATAAATACGTCTGCACCTTTTGGAAACAGATTGCAAGCTCTATAAAGTATAGATATGAGGAATGTGGAGAAGTCATAACTAAGGATTATGGTCCCTAAAGCTGCCTCTTACTTGCAAAAACTATCAATATTATAAATTATACTGGTCGCTTTAACAGATTGACCGCTATCGCACACACAAACACATACAGAAGGATCCAGTATCTCGCCAACAGATGGCCTACCAATATAAAAAATGAAAAAATCATTAATAGATAACGGAATACCTAGTCACAGGCTATTCATTTCAAAACTTCCCAAGTTATATTTCTGGAAATCTTGAAATCTATGAAAAATGCCCTGAAACACGTATGAAGTATTATTGTGGTGGCCATTTCTTAATGCAAAAATTGACTCACCTAATTTAACCCCCTGCCCCCAGGAACTACCCCTTTAAAAATCGCAAATGGAAAAGAGTATCGAATAATTTTGAAAGTCGTTTGAAACAGTACATTTGGTATAAACTTTTAAAGATTGATCGGTTCGTTTCAAAGAATTTTAAAAAAATCTTTTGGTTTGCTTATTTTGTTTTAAGAATTCAAATGTTTTTTTGCAAAAAATATCAATCCAATAATTGTTCAAAATGTTGTCCGTTGATTGCTAAACAATGGTATGCCTGTTATTCAAAACTGTGACATACATTTTCAAAATCATCTCTTTAAATTGCGTGGCAGGTTGTATTAATCCTATGACAAAGTTTTTCTAAATTTTGAGGGTAAACACAACAGACTTTAAATAACCCCATAGAAAAAGGTCTAGTGGTGTCAAATCAGGCAATCTGATTTGACACCACCGGCCATTCTATAAGCTCTCTTCGTCCTATTTATTTATTTGGCAATACATTGCCCAACCACCGCCATACTAAAAGGGCATCGTGAGGAGAAGCTCCATCTTGTTGAAAATGTAATTCGTCCTCATCAAGTAGAGTTGATTTTCGACAGCATCAATAATTAGCGGATTGATAGTATTTTCCAACATATCCAAATATGGTTCGCCATTTAGATTTTCATTGAAAGACAACGGACCACTTGCTCCCCCAAGATGCCTCCCAATACATTATTTTTTCTGTATACTGGGTGTGTCCTTCTACAAACATATGAGGCTTTTCGTTATTGCAATATCTGCAGTTATGTTTATTTACAAATCCATGTATATAAAAAGTACATTCATCACTAAAGCATATATTTTTCACAAATGCATTGTTATTATTAATCATAGTGGTCATTTGTTCACAAAACTCTACTTTTCTGTCATAATCGTCTTCAATTAGCTCATGATATCTTTTCAACTTATAAGCATATACTTTATGAAGTTTTGTAATTTTATGAGCCGAAGTCAAGAAAATTCCAGTTGCCGAAGAAATCTGACGTAATGATGTACTAGCAGTGTTGTACACAGATAACCATTGTTTTATCTAGATAAGATAACAGATAATTTCGAAAACTATTATCTAGATACAGATAATAAAAGATGATATTTCAAATCATTATCTAGATAAAGATGACAGATAAAGTATAATTTATCTAGATAATTCAATAGATAACACCGCCCTACAAAATTTAAAAAAAATTTGTTGCCAAGTATTTTTGAACGAATTTAGGGTAATTCAGGTCTGCTGAATTCAAAAATAAAAGCAGTTTTTCCAAATTGGCTCTAGTTTTTGAGGTAATGGATACATAATTTTTTAAGGAATTCAGCCATAACATATGCTTTTTATTTTTTAAGAATAATTTACAAACAAGAAATTTACGCAGAAACGAGAGTTCGACCCTGTTTAGTGAGCGTACCACGTGCCGACTGCTGATCACGTGATCAGTGCGTGCACTTGTTTGTCTTGTGTCTCTTGATTTTAACTGTCAGTTCAGCGTAAGCAGTTGTTCTAGTAAGACTTAGCGTCGCGGTTATTGTGCTTTTCTTACGTATTTTGTGTATTTAGTTCTTATTGCCTACCTAGTGAAGTTATTTAAATTTAATAGACGTCAAGTGGAAGGTAGGAGTACATGTGACGAATATTTGTACCTATATTTTTAACTAAAGTTACTCTTTTTTCAGAGGAATGAGTTCTTCACGCAGAAGCTGTTTGAACAGCCCTAATGTCTTCTGCTACATTTGTGGCGAATATACTGTAGCGAAACAAAGAAAAAATATCACAGATTTTGTTAGACAAGCTTTTCAAGCTTATTTCGGCGTACAGCTTGGAGACCAAGACAAGTCCTGGGCTCCCCATATAGTGTGCAAAACGTGTGTCGAATGTTTACGACAGTGGTCAAACGAAAAAAGAAAAAGTTTGAAATTTGGTGTGCCCATGGTGTGGAGAGAACCTAAAAACTACCATGATTATTGTTATTTTTGTTTAGTTAATGTAAAAGGTTTTAACAAATACAAGAAAGGCAAATGGGATTATCCTGATTTAGAATCAGCACGAAGACCTGTGCCACATAGCGAAGAGATTCCCGTACCAGTATATACAACACTGCCAGATGTTCTGATGGCGGAAGAAGAAGAAGAAATTAAGGACCAGTACAGTAGCAGTGGAAGTGAATATGAGCAGAAAATACAATCAACACCACATCAGTTCTCTCACGAAGAACTGAATGACCTGATACGGGATCTCGGTCTATCAAAGCAAGCATCTGAACTTCTGGCATCCAGATTAAAAGAAAAAAACTGTCTACAACCAGATATAAAAATAACCATTTATAGAACACGAGAGGTGAAACTTGTTCCTTACTTTAGCCAAGATGAAGATCTTATTTATTGCAACAACACTTTTTCGTCAAATGGGAATAGAATTTGTTCCAGGTGAATGGCGACTATTCATAGACAGTTCCAGTAGAAGCTTAAAGTGTGTTTTGCTACACAATGGCAACCGATATGCGTCAATTCCTATCGCCCACTCAACAAAACTTAAGGAAGAATATCAAAACATCAAGTTGGTATTACAGAAACTATCCTATGAAGAACATCAGTTTTCCATTTGTGTTGATCTAAAAATGGTCAATTTCTTGCTTGGGCAGCAAGGTGGGTACACAAAATACCCTTGTTTTATCTGCTTGTGGGATAGGAGGGCGAAGCAAGATCATTGGAATATGGTTAATTGGCCAATAAGACAAAATATGACTGTAGGAACAGCAAATGTCATAAACGAACCATTGGTTGACCGTGAAAAAATCATTCTCCCACCGCTCCACATCAAGTTAGGACTAATGAAACAATTTGTTAAGGCTTTGAGTAAAGATGGCGAGTGCTTCAAATACATTTGTAGATCGTTTCCTAGGCTAAGTATGGAAAAGCTAAAAGCGGGTATTTTTGATGGCCCTCAAATTCGCAAACTTATTAAGGACTCTAATTTTAAAAATCACATGACCACACTTGAAGCTGCTGCTTGGTGTAGCTTTGTTATGGTAGTTAAAAATTTCTTGGGTAATCACAAAGCGGACAATTACGAGGAATTAGTGCAACAGATGTTATTAAACTTTAAAAACTTGGGTACTAATATGAGTATTAAAGTACACTTTCTTCACAGCCACTTGGATAAATTTCCCGACAATCTTGGCAATTTCAGTGAGGAACAAGGGAAACGGTTCCACCAGGATATAAAGGAGATGGAGGTAAGGTATCAGGGCAGATGGGATCATCATATGATGGCAGACTATTGTTGGAGTCTCCAACGTGATGTACCCTCATATAAGAAAATCCTACAAAAAGAGCTTCTTTCCTACGAATTAGATTGTAATTTTTTAAATTAAATTATTTCTTTGCTGTTATACCTAATCAATAAATGAATTTCATTATTTTTTCGTTTCTCTTTTTTGAAACCACTTTAATATTTTGTACTAAAAGTTGCTTATCCATTGGTCTATTAAATTGATATTTTTCTCTATTTTATCATATTTTGATAATATATCTCTAAAATTAGAGCCAATTCACCTAAATAGACTTCAAATTCGTGATCAGCACCACGAAATTACCTAGAAATCGCCCAAACATTGTTGACAATAAAATTAGTGTTGATCAGTGTAATCTAATGAAATCCTCAGAATTTTATTTTAGAATTCAACGCGGTTTAGGTATCAATTGATATAGGTAGGATGAGTATGTGATTTTTTGGTATAGGTAATCCACAACTTTAAATATGAACAAATTTAATATACATTCTTATGTTTATCTACTATTATTAATGCTGTAGGGGGTGACTTCTAGTCGAATTTGCGTGTAACTAGGATTTGGGCACCCGTCTTTCGACCGGTGCTGAAGATGGTAGCGTCTTGTTATATTTAAAAAATATTTTTTTAATAGTTGGAAATGCATGTAACATTTTTAGTTCTTCTTTGTTTACAAATTATAATAACAATCAACTTGTGAAGTGTTCTAATTTTCTTTGCAGCCTATCTAACAAGCTAGTAGCTCCATCACACAGCGGTACTCTTCAATGAATTGGAACTCAATGTGTTTTAGTTTTTGGAGTTTTAACTTTGGGAACCATTTTCCTATTTTCTTCTTATTTAGAATTTTTTTTTGTCGCATCATAATATGAATTCCATCCAGTCATGATGTGTACAGAAAATTTGCATTTACATACTTCATACGTAAGTCTGAAGCAAGTTAAGTCTGAAGCTCGTTAAATTCCGGAAAGCCTGAATGTAGAACAATACATTTTCTTGTAGTCGGTTGATTTTTCCAAAATCTTATTTGCATCAGTAGTGGCAAGTAAGTTGAGGGTGTTCACGGCACACCTCAAGTAACTTGGCAATATGATTCAGTCTAGTTCGTCATCTGCCGTTTCAGGCTCAGGCTCAGCAAGAAGGTGCACCAAATTTCTTGCTTGCACATCTTAAATAATAGAAGTAATATTATTGAAAAATTAAGCAGTTTCCAGATAATTCACCAACGGTAATGAAGTCTTCTTTATTAACCATTACATTCCACACTATAAAGCTAAAAAACATGCTTCAAAAGAATACATCTGTCAGCGAAAAACCACACATTTCCTTTTACATTCTTTGAAACCATAAAAGAGGATCAAATAGGTGAAATAGAATCTTAATACTGATGAACTCTTCCTGGAAAAAAAGCGTTGTTCCACTTTCAGACAAAAATAAATCAGTTCTTTGAGAAAATAATCTTATTATTATAAAATAAGTATACCTTCAGAAGTTTCTTCATCGCAGTAGTAATCAGCATCATGGGATTCATCAATAAGGGCGAAAAAAATCATCTGTTATCTAAAACCTTCAGATAATCCGCTTTTTTTTATCTAAGATAGAATGATAGATAAATGGTTGTCGTGTTATCTAGATAAGATAACATATAACAAAATTATTATCTAGATAATTTATCTATATAAAATCATCCAGATAATGCACAACACTGGGTACTAGGATTTATGGTGAAATGAACCAACACTTAGAATTGAGCGCCTTCATTTAAAACTCTCGGCTGATTATGTTTTACATTTTGAACAGATCCAGTCTGATTAACTTCGTCGATAAGATTTAGGACATATCTATAAGATGTTATCTTATCCGGATACCTTTCGTTAAATGTTGCGGCAGTTCGTTGCGCACATTGATCTTAGGCTCCATAAATTAGTACAATTTCAACCCTTTTTTGCAAACTGTAAAACATTATTACTATTTTATTTAAATAACTTTGGGATGGTAACACTAAATAACAATTTATACTAAAGCAACACGCAATGTATTTCAAAACGAGGAGCACCGGTTTTTCATTTAGAACATTCTTTTATTATGCTGTTTCAAAAATTGATCAATGAACACAAAATCGGTATAAAAACGTTCCTAAAATATGCATTTTGGTTTAATAAGTAATTACAAAAAGAAAGAGTATTCTGCATTAAGCATAACTAAAAAGTTAAAGAACCTTATGATGATTTATTTTCCAAGTTTTTGAGCAATTTATAAAAATTTTAAATATCGACCTTTGTTCCAATGCCCCTAAAATAGATTGGATAGCTAGAAACACAAAACAAAACAGAACAAAAGATTTTGTTAAAAATCTTTAAAACGAATCGATCAATTTAAAAAAGTTTTACGGGGTGTTTGAAGCTTATTGAGCATTGTAACAGGCAGGTCACACACTGATAAAGTCTTAGTAGACTGAAGCAAGTGTTCGTGTGTTGTTTGCTAGGGCAGATTGTGCATACATTTCATGCATGCATATGTAAATATTTAATTCGTATGTGTATGAATATGTACTTTGAACATGCTGCTTAATTTTGTCACTTACTGGCTTGGGATAAAATCTTTGTTGGCCAGTGTTGTAAATTGTTACATATATTACACGAAACAACTCCTTTAGATTGCTTTATGATAGCTCTTGCAACCCTGTGCATATTTTAATAAAAATATCAGTTCCAAATAGTGATACTCTGCCTTACACCTTTTCTTAGTAAAATGTTTGTTTATATATTCTTTACGCTTCTGCAAGTTTATTTATATGTAGGTGAAGACTAAGTTATTTATTCATCTCGTTATATCCATCCTGATTTTCATATTTCTGCACCAAGCGCTAGAGTAAATCCAACCCTGTATATCTAGTTCACCGCCTTCGTTTGTGCCACTTAATTATAAATTCTTAGATCGGTTTTAATAACAAATTTACACTACACGCTGTTGCTTCGTTAACCGAGCTAACGTAAATAGACAAGAACAATACAAACAAACTGCCATGGAAGTTCACGTGGTAGGTATATCTGTTTATTTCGAAAACTTTTGGTAATTCTAGTAAACAGGAAATTTATCGCGTACTATGGTCTTATAAATATAGACAAAAATTAATTTTGAACAAGTTCCTTTTAAGTAAATTTCGGCTTCGTTTAAAGTTCTCTGACCAAACTTTATATTCGAGTCACGAATACACAGGTTAGTTATTTAGGACGTAGTAGTTCAATTCTAGTTCTGCAAGCCGACTAAAATGTACAAAATAAATCAAAATGACAAGACGGGAAAGTGCTTCTAATGTATCTATGATTCACGTTCCTCTTTTATTCCTACTGGTTCAAAAGTTATGTACATCACGATTGAAGTTTAACATTATATATGTAATTTTTTTAAGGTTTTTCAAAGTTAGTTAATCAACATCCACCAATTAGTTTAGAAGAGTAAAACAATGTTTTTTTAATAAACTCTTAAAGATTTTTCGTAAAATGTACCAAATACAGTATCTCACTGATACGTGAACATGTAGCAATTTCAATCATCCTCCTAGACATACTTATACAGGTTGATTTGTTTATCAATTTTCGTCAAATCAGTAAGTACTCCTTTTTAGAGAAATAGCCATCTCTTCCAAGGAGTCGTTTTTCAAAACGTCATTTATATAAGATGCGCACAGATTTATATTGAGACATCCGAAACTGATAATTCTTAACGCCCAAAGTAGATAGCATGTCAACACATTAAAGAAGGCATATTTTGCTTAAGCCTATATGTGAACAAATGAGAAAAGTTGTATATATATATATACAGCTCCCAGGTTGAGACCTGACCGGTGAGATGCCCTTCCCACAGGATGCGCAGTGGATTCTTATAATATTAGATAAGCACGAGCAGTCTGGAAAAATTGTCAAGCGTTACACATCGAAGTGCATATATATGTTTCTCTTTTCAGTATATTACAATTTCTTATCTGCATTTACTCTTTCGTCCGGCTAATGTATGCGATGATGAACAAATGTTATTATTCCTTTTTTCCGAATACTTTCTCTGTTACACACTCACCTGTAAGTTTGTTTGACTTGTAGGTCGAGGACTTCTACCAGCGGTCAGAACTCGGTCTGTGTAGGTACTGTACGTATATGCAGGGTTTATATAAGTAATAAGATGGAATAGCTACTGTAAATCTTACTTCATGTAATTGGTTAATATTTTTAGTTATTTAAGTGGTCGTTTGACCTACATTATAACCTTATTTGTAAGCGAATGATTTGCAAATCTTTTCGAGACCTATAGAGATATTTTTTTAACTTTGAGTGTGCTCTGATTATTGTATTTGGTAATTTAATCATCTCTGTTTTTCATTTAACATTATACTTTTATTTAAATTTTGTAGCAGTTCAAAATTCAGTATACTTAATACTTTTTTTTTTGTTTGTTTCTTATTCTTTGAACATACAGTGTGAGTCGGTTAGTGCACCCCTGTTTTTTTTTTATTCCTTACGGATTGATACTTTGCGTTATATTTTTGATATACAGGGTGTACCACCACGATCGGCTGTATGCCTTAGAGACATAATTCAAATTTTTTATTCATTTCCCTTTTAAATTTTTTTTTCATTGTACTGAATTCAATTATTTCATATTTGATCTATTGTCATTACTTCCAAATTAGAATTTTTTATAAATATGAATATTCTATTTATTGTGGAAATTAAATTTGAAACTTGTGGTTTGATTTTGTTTGTTTTATTGCTGAGTTATTTCTACCTATTTCCACCTGATTTTTCATAGCATCTACGATCCGCATTCGTTCACTACGATAGGCTTTAAATACGCGGTGGCGTCCTATTGGAATTAGCTTAAACTCGTTTTGACCCATCCCTTCTTCACTGAGTTGCGGCAGCCTAATTGACGAGTATAGCAGATAGGTGGACACAGAGGTTGTGACTCATGCGAAAGTTTTATTTGTAACTATTTTGCATTTGAAATTTTTAATTTATCCAGCGCCATAATGTTATTATTGCCACGGGCCCCTTGACGTTTCTTACGTGGCAGGGTAACAATCAAAACGCTAAACGAGTATATAACCATCATCCGAACCCCGACAACGTTAGTTTACGAATAACAAGAAGCAGAAGTAGACAGTTATCGCAAACCTGAAGATAGCAAGTCTGATTTTGCCGAAACGTCGTCTAGAAACCAGCACCGGTCTTTTCAAAGATCAAGCAATGAAATATATATGTATAGAAAACTTGTACCTGATCTCATTTATTTATTACTACTATACGTGACTTGTTAAAGTACCTTTTTATTGAGTTTCTGAGCATATCCTGCGAAAATGTCAATTTCCCAGAAGATTGGTTTTACGAATCGTAATAGCTAATAGAGAATATGAAACAAATCAAACGGAAGCGTTAAAGGCGATGATTTGAGTCTGAATTTTCGATACTCTTTCTCAAATAGATTTAACATCACAGAGTAAAATTAATTCAAAGTGAACTGGTACTAACTCAATAGTGTCACCGCTCTAGAATATTTCATATGTTGACTTCCCCCAAGGTGAAGGAGTCTACTACTTCGTACTCAAAATGCGTCCTTTTCGTATATATATTTTTTGTGTGTCAGACACTAAAATGCAGTAGACTAATCTTTAAATGTTTTTTAATTAAATTCACACCTCGAGTAATACCACAAAGTACAGCCGTTTACATGCAAGTAAAATATGAAATTAAAATCAAATTAGTGTACATATCCGTATTTTGAAATAAATGAAAACCTATATTTAACTATAAAAGAATTAGTTCCCCACTCGGCTGTACATATATATACATATAATGAAGAGAGACTGCCAAATGTTATCATAAATAAAATTGCATTCTGTCAATTAACATCGTATTATAGTATTAGGCGCTTCAGAGCTACCGCGCATCCAATCGATTCTATTCCTCTATGGGAAAATACAGACGCTATCGAAAAAATGATAGATAATCATCCACTGGCAGAATCGGCGTGAACGCGGTAGATGGAGACACTTGCGATTAGTACGAAATGAATTAATTACTTTGGGAATTAATGTAAGGTTGATTGGAGGATTTCTTGTCTTATCACCGATATCTTTTCTTTGGACTGATAAAGCTTCAAGTTTCACATCGCCTACGTAGTTTGCTTAATTCTATTTCGTCCGTCTTCAACACGAGTTTGGATCGGTCCTAGTTGACGTACAAAAACTTAACAGTAGGAGAAGAGTAATGTCACGCTAGACATTACACATTATAAATTACAGAAAGCGAAGGCAGAATTCGTGAACCCTATAGAAAAGGTGCTTGACGTAATGAAAACACAATTGAGTTTAAAATAGATAATAAATAGGGTAACAATAAATTGAATATTTATACTACAATGGCTCTGATTACTTAATAATGTTTTTTCTATGAATAAATCAAAATGAATATTTGATTTTAAGATTGCTAAAATGAATGTACGGTTGTGTATTAAATCATATAAATTATATCATCTATATTTGGACTTCCCAAATATATATGGATTGTTGCTGTTTAGTACTTTTATTTAAGGGGATCCGAAGTCAAAACAATTGTAACGTAAACTGTCGATTCCTGGAGCTGCTGGATAACCGGATATGAATGTATGAAATGAATAAGTCGAAGAGAGACATACAGTTTTTGCTTTTTTGGATTAGTGGTATAGCCTATGTGCTATGAAATTGATAAACATGAGAGGTGTATGCTGTTCCAAAGGAATAGATAAATGCTGGATAAGCATTAATTTCAGAATTCTGTAGGAGAAGTATTGAAAAAAATATAAATTTGGTTTATATTTGCTTCTATCAATAACGGAAATGTCTACTTCTTTAGCAGTAGCTATTATAAATAGCGGGATTAAGTTTAAGATATTTTAGAAATTGGTAGTGAAAAAGATTGTAATCGATGATTTAACTCGTTTTTGGGTCTAGAGCAATTCGTATCAGATAATATGAGCTATAAAACGTTGTATATATAGTTATTTCAAATTATAAGAATATAACTTTGAACGGCTCTAATGCTTTTATTGCACCACCTTCTGTGACGATAATTATTATACCTGGTCTCCTTATTGAACGGGTACGGTTTACCTATTTGCAACGTATGAATCTAGAGGACATATCGACTATAAATTAGGGCCCTATAAGATAATAATAAAACGCTGTTAATTTCAAGTGTATAATAAAAAATATCAATTTAATTATTTCAAGAAACAATTTTATATTTATATAAAAAATATCTATACATTGGGTTTATATACAAAGAAAAAATTACAAATCGTGTGGCAACATGTGTAGTGTATACATATAGATATATAAAGGTAATTAGTTTGTAGTACACAATAAAATTTTTATTTGTCACCGCATTTCATAATCATCTTCTGTGATTGAGTCGTCTTGCAAATCCGTGTCTGTGTCTGATTCGTATTGCAAATTTATAATCGAAGGTGCTACTATTTTGTACATGCGCATATATTCGTCCTCTTTTGCTATTGCATGTTTAACAGCATTTTTCCAATTTACAGCAGTTATATGTTCGATAGCATTTTTTATGTGTATTACACTGCTTTCACTAAATTTGGGTGTTTGATTTGTTCGTCTTACGGTATTTTTTAGTTGGGCCCATACCAATTCAATGGGATTGAAAATGCAATGGTATGGTGGTAAACGCAAAATTATATGTCCTGCTTCTTTGGCTCTGTTATTCACATAATAATCCTTTAAATATTCTTTTGTCTTCATCACCTCTATTAATTGTTTTTTTTTTTTTTGTATAATGATCCTCAAAATATAATTCATTTGTTTCTAAAAATCCTTTAATATCCGCCACAAGGTTGCTTTAGAACACTGAATATTTATAGGCTCATCACTGATTCTTTTAAGTAGACAGTCAAGTGTAGATACATTTCCTCTGTAGAAGGAGTGTACTTGCTGCATAACAGCATCAATTTCATACTCTTCAATTTTTCTCGGTGCTCCTTAGATCTTTAGACGTTAGAATCAGAGAATACAAGAAAGTGGTAAGTACGTCTAGTGTCTAGGAGAAACAAAAAGTCCCTCTTGGCACAACACATTTGAAAAGCCGACTACAAAATCAAATGGAATAGAGCAACAATTTCGACAAAAGAAGAACACGACACCAGAAGAATGATAAAAGAAGCTGCATATATGGTCACAGTAACTAATCCCATAAGTACACCAGGTCTGGAGATCAAAGAGCTCTAGACAGCATGAAACGTAACAACTAACACTGCACTATATAGGATAGATTAAGGTTAGGTTACTCATCATCCAACATAAAGCACATACAACATAAATACTCCGCACACCGCACATAAGTGTAGCTTAAATACATGTTTTAAAGATGTACATTCTGTCTCCCCAATAGCTTAGTGGTTAGTGCGCTTGGATAGTAAATATCTACTTCAGATAGCACATGTTCGATTTCCATAGCAGACACTTAAAAAATGAAGAAGACGTACCTATACATTTGCAATTAATTTTAAAAATTAATTTGGTCTTTTTCAGGGCTCCCATGAAGATGACAGGAGACTATCTGCCAAAATGTCGGCAATTTCTTTCAGGTATGGACACATAAGTAAGTATGCGTACTTTTAGAAAGTTGACTAACTTGTGTATCTCCAAAGCTAAAAGTTCTACTAAAAAACTTGACGAAATGTGAAGATTCTGAATTCGACACGTGCATATATTTGATTATATTCAAATGTAATTTCGTAAATTTGTTTTAACTTTTTTTGCTTGAAAGAAGGCACTCCCATATGATGCGTATTTTTCATAACTAAGAGATTTAACACAATGATAATTTATATTGTACAAAATATATCGTATAAAATGTATATATTACTAGTGGACATTCCTTAGTCGGGTTTCAACACTTTTAATCTTTTATATTACTAGTATTGCAGACAAATTGATTTTGTTTGCTGAGATTGCTTAATTTTCATTTTTTATGCCCATCAGCATTACTATCATAAGGCTTTCTTCAGGGTTTTCACATTCATCACAAACATAACCTTGTAATTTGCGTGTAACCCCGTAAATTTAGATATTTTTATAAGGTAATTTATCTTTAGATATTTAAATAATGTGTTCAAGCAGTAGTATTTGGTTTGGATGTCTTAAATAAATTCTGCAAATATTTCCTTGTCTAGCAGGTCTGATAAAAATAGAGTTTTTTAATCAAATGTTTTTTTTTAATTTAATTTTCTTTTTAAATGCTCTTATATTTATATACGATGCAATTTATTATTGTTGTCATCTTCAATATTAGTTTCAAATATTTGTTGATAAAAAGAAAATCAGCTAGTGCTATCTATTAGTAATTCGTCGTTCGTGTTCGTAAAAGTACAGAAAACGCACTGATGACCACACCGACAAATATTGATATTCAACTGTTATTTCGAAACATACAACAGCTTGATTAACATATTTGTCTTTGTCTGAAAAGCTCAAATATCCGCCTTTGATGTGCATTTAATACTGACACTCGTCGGAAATAGGTGTGTGAAAACCAAATATTTAGCTTGAATACAGAGTTAGAACTAATTAATTAACATGACATACCTTACTAATTTAATGTTGACGTATTTGAACATTATTCTGGGAACAGAAATATATCGAATAATTCTTGATCCATTATTAAAGTGATTTATTTGCTTTTATTGCTTATTGAGAACTACTTCCCTCTTTATTTAGCTTTAGCTTTCCCTCTTTACTTTAGTTAGCCTCCGAATGTTATAGTCTGAATACAGAAATTTTTACTATATCCCAAAAAGAAACAGATATGTTTGTAACGTCATTTATAATGTAAAAACTGACCAAACAGAAATGATATAACTATACCTACTTAAAGTAATAACAAGTTTGTCAACAAAAAGTAAATAACGTATAGGTCTATATTAAAGGATGTATGATAAATTGCGTACACTTCATTTGTTACAATAATCATAAGTAACGCAAATGAAAACCAAAAAACGAAAACATGCATTTTTCACAAAAGACGCTTGGGGTAGCCATTGTAGGAAGCACTACTTAAAAACGGCGCTCTCAATGAAAAGTTATTCTTCGTAATAAAAGTAGAAATAAAAATTATTAAACCAGTATACATTCTTGCATATTACTCTATACACTTAGAAATATAACAGCACCATGCAAGTAAAATTTATTAGACATTTTAACGGGAGTTCTATATCTACGAGGAGTTAGCTCCAATATAATGTGACAAATAAAAGGCAATTTTACATATAAAGGAGTTATTTGTTATTACCAGAAATTATGAAAGTTAGGGATATATAAAATTCCAGAGCAGCATTCCTTTTCCGAGTGTGCTGGAAAGCAACCGATTGTTTTATTGCCAAGTCAGTCATGAATATGCACTACAACAATCGAAATTTTGACCGCATTTTTTGAGTTATATTCGCCACACAAAACATATGTAAGTGTAAGTACTTTTAAAAGAAAAGGTGAATAATTATTGAACTTAAACAACGCAATTTCTTATGGAGTTTAAGCAGCGGTTTCTTTTATTGTCCACAATACAAATTGCATTGTATACAATACAAATTGCATTGTATGACATATGTATTACTAGAATAAGCATATGTAAATTATAATTGGTAATATTTATATTCAAATGTAAGAAATATGCTAGCATGTTGAGAAAGAATATAAATAACAACAGAAAAAAAATTAAAATCAGTAAAATGAGTAACAGTATTTTTTTCCACCGGTCTCTGAAAATTACTGATAGTATTGAAAATTTTTATCGAGTTAATGCTTTCTTGAGTAAGAGTTCATATTTCATAGCGATGAATTTTCTTTTTGTCTTCTTGGGAAGGTGATTATAAAGTTTCAAACCGATTTTTTTAGTTTGTCGTTATTTATCGTCTGGGTATATCCATGATATCGCGTTTCCAAACGTTATAGAAACACTTAAATTTGTTTTTTTAATGTAGAATAATAAGATGTCTCTTCCAAAACTGCCCGTACTATTCAAATATTCTAAGGGGAGCATTTGTGTATTCCTTCGTCAAAAGCTTTAAAATGAAATTATTTTTAAATGTAAAATTATATAAATAAAGTTTTAAATTCTAAAATTCCTACAGATTGTCATTGACTAGTAGCATGTCTGACAGTCAAGCGATAATATCTAGTCAAGTAGTGTCACCAAGACTGGTATAGGAGTACCATAAATAACTAAAATCGGTGGCGTAACACACGAAAAAAAAGTAATCTAGGTGGCAGGATATCCAGAGAAGCAATGCAAAAACTTATTAACCAGGAAAGGGTCGAAAACAAAAGCTGCTAGCTCAATGACCCGAAGGGCATCAAAGACCATGTTTATAAAAACATAATCATTACTGGGAAACAATTCCTACGAATAATCATGATGAGGAACATATAAGCAGAGATGCGCTGCAAACTGCAACTGGATTTCTAACCGATCATGCCTGTTAAAAGTCATATAAATAATAGGGACTTGCATGATGGTGACCTTAATTGCTCTGCAGATATATCTTAGTAAACTGTGAGGCACTGAATCATAAAGCAACTTTTGGGCAATCAAACAACCCAGAGGTGCTCAATAAACTCTCAGTAAAGAACCTATACAGCCTTATACAGAGACTGAGCGCTGGTGGGTAGATGCAGGACGGACTGGTGGAGAGAGTCCAGAGGAAGGCAGCCATAATGGTAGCTTGTGCATACTGCACGATAGTGACTAGGGATGTATAGTCTGTTTCGAGATATAATAATCTGTGGCAGCTTGCATTTGCTTTATATCTTGAAACAGGCTATATATGTATAGTCTATTTCAAGATATAGTGCGAATGCAAGCTGCCAATGGTTGCTATTTCTTGAAACGGACTATACATATATAGTCTGTTTCAAGATATAAAGCAAATGCAAACTCCCACAAGTTACTATATCTTGAAACAGACTATACAAGTGGTGGCGAGCCTCGTCCCCTTACACATACTTGTATTGGAGAGGAAGGTGTGGCAGCGGGGATAATGCTAGGAAGAGGAAAGAGAAGAGGAGGCAGGATTCACTCAAGAAATGGCGGGCGGAATGGAATGATGAGATTGCTACGTCAGAGTGGACGAGCGACTCATCCCCTACGTCGACCCATCGGTGATAAGGGGACACGGTGAGGTGGGCTACTTCCTGACACAGGCGTTGACCGGCCACGGGTGTTTGGTTGCCTACCTACATATGCTTAAGCTGCAGGAAGACAATAAATGTGTGTACTGCGGAAAAATAGATACCCCAGAGCACACCCTTATGGAATGCTTAACATGGACGGAGACAAGAAAGATGCTCGAGTTCCGACTGGAAGGTATACTGACAGCGGAAAACAAAGTACCAACAATGTTGCGAGATCGGGAAGGATGGTATGCTGTAGCAGAAGTAGTCACCCAGATCATGAAGACAAAGGAGGAAGAGGAGAAACGGAGAGAGTAAGGAGGGGAAGGGTAAGGAGCGTCCAGAAGAAGAATGCCGAGAAGGCGATAACATCTGGCCGTTGACACTCGGAGAGGTTTTAGTGAGTAAGAGTCTCACACTCTCCGAGAAAGAATAGGATCTCCGGGGCACATGAGAGTCTACCTTCTCCCCCTCCCACAAAAAAAAAACACACAGAGAAAGAAAATACTGGAGTGGCTATCGTAAATCACATAGGCATAGCACAAACAAGACAGTTATAATTTGGGGGCTGACAGAAGTTGGTATTTTCTGGTCTGCATTGTAGGCAATTTAGTAGCCAAATGAATCATTTCAGATATACGGCGAAATAGGGCTGAACCAGACGTAGCAAGAATAACATCGGTCGAAATCAGAGTTCGAATAATTTTAACGTTAATCAATATGACATTGTCGCCAGAAGACCAACCATTAAATATCACTGACTTCGGCAGTACTTTGTTATATGGTACAGCCATTCTGAGATGAGACCATATTGATCATTTCATCAGAAACACTCTGCTATATGCTTTTTACTTTTATTACTAAACATAATTTATTACTTTCTTGTGAGCTTGGTATAAAATTTTAATCCCTAAATCTTCTTGAATACGCATGTCAAAAATTATTGAAATAAATCATAGGTATTTCATGTTCACCCCACTTCATACTTTGAGAGTAATTATTAAAATCTTTCTCAAGCACTAAAATTATTTTAAATCTTTGTTTGATTGCAGGAATAGAGTTTTCTATATTCAACTGAGTAAAACAATTATTTCAATTCATGGTTTATTCCACCACTATTATTACCCTGGAAAAAGTTTAAGGGTCGATAAAATTACTTACATACAATACACACAATTACGGCGAGTTGCTATTGTTAAAACTTAAACCAGGAGAATATCTTATCTACTTTTATTATTGTAACTGAATGCTCGCGCTATTAAACGCCCAAGTTCCCATCTCATCTTGCATTTCTGAGGACAAATATAAGGAAATGTGCGTTACAAGGGCATAATATTGTGAACGTGGAAGCTTTTAGGTACTTTTAACCACTTAATAACGCTACATTTAATCCTAATATATTCATATTACTCAGACAGAACTGTTTCTCTGTATGTGGTGGTGAGTCCTCCAGGTCTCCAAAAGTTTAAAGTAAAATGACTGCACCATAAAATTTCTCCAATTGCTTTTTTAAGCGAAATGAAATTTCTTGAAGAAATAAACATTTGTTGTCTTCTTTTAATATGAGGGAAAATTCTTTTGGTAGAATTAGGAACTAGTTGAAATTTAGACTGTATTCAAACCGTGAAATGTAATGGAAGTAAATTACAATTGCATAGGAACAGAATTTTATTATTCTTTTTATAATGATTATAATATATAATTTAACTTGATTTTTGTCATATATGGAATTAGTATAATAATAATAATAATTATAATAAATTGTCTTTATTGCACATAAATACCAAATTTTAAAGTGATTCCAATATCCAAGAAGCCTTCCAAAACATCAATGGAAACAACAGAACAGTAGCATGGTTACAGTTTAAATCGAATAAAACTGACAGATATAATGAAAATTTTGACAACAAGCGATAATAAGGGAAGTAGTGAGCTAATTACCTGTAACTTAAGTAAAGCTTTGGGCAAAGTTCCTCATCAGAGATTGTTGTACAAGTTACATATGTCATGGGTTACTACAATCTTATCTCCAAAATCGTATTCAAAGGGTATGGTGGCAAAACAACAATTCTGAATTTCGGAAAATAGGTTGCGGTCACAACCCCAGTGGTCAGTACTTAGGCCCATAATATTTATTATTTATATAAATTATTGCCACCTAGCTTAACCTGTGACCCCTACTTATGTGCAGATGATACATCTTTATTGGTAAGAGAAAATACCAGTAGCCTAAATGTCAAAAGAGAAACTGAAATGGAGAAATAAAAACATGGTTTTACATAATACCTTACAATTAGTTAATGATAAAACAGAAGTAATTAAGAGCGACCTTCTGGGGGCTACACATAAATGATAGGCTAAAATGGATTGATCACATATTTATGTGTACATTGTGTAGTAGCAATTTAAAAAAATAGACGAATGAAGAAAATTGTTTTCGTCCAAGCTGCAAACTTAACCTATTTCTCAAACTCTCACAATTCTTCACCCTATAGCATAATCATAGGGATATTGCTCAAAATATTGTACTACTGCAAAAAGAAGCCGTTAGAGTGTTGAATAATCTGCAGTATAGAGACTTTGTAGACCAAACTTTGAACATAAGCGCATATTCACTGTATACATTTTAGAGTATATTAAGTTTGACAAAGTTCTACAATCATCTTTCAAATGAAATAAAAACTTTAAATATCAACGGATTTTCCAGAAGAGTTTTACAGCTACTCTTCTCACGTTTTGTTTATACAGTGAATGAATACCTCAAATATAATTGGTATGTAATTTTGTTTCTAATTTTTTATGTTAGCAACTTGAGTTAGTTTTATGTGTTTTTGTCATTTTGTTAAGCATAGACTTGTTATATACATTTTTTTTGATTTTATCTTACTAATGTAAATGTGTTTGTTTATTTTGATTGTTTCTATACTTTTTAGTGTGATCAAGTGATAATGTGTCATATGTTGTATATTATTAGGACTAATAAAGAATAAATATTGAAAATTAGCAGATAACTAATGCCATCCACTCGAAACCATAGTTTGAAAATTGAAAATAATTCAAAAATAAAAACTTAATATAATAAATATACCGACAATTATCTCCCATCCCTATTCTACTAATTCTTCTACCTCTTTACAGAACCCAAATAGGAAATGAACCAAATTAATAACAAGGCCCATTCGACATGGAGTACCGTAAAGTTCGATATTAGGACCACTGTTGTACATCATATGATATTTATGATGTAATTATGTCCAGCTATCTAATTGAAGTAGAGATGTGCTTCTACGCATACGATAATATTATCCTCATCAAAGATTAGTGTCAGCACAGACCGATTGCACAACCAGCTTCAGCCGTAGAAAAGTCCGTCGATATGTTTGCTGCTTCAGACTAAAACGCAACAAGTACAAAACCCAAAATTTGATCATAATAACAAAGGCTGAAAGGGAGCCTGTTGAAAAATTGCTTGGAATGTGATGAAAACACAAGTCTACCCAAGCAAAAGGCGGTCGAAAATTATCACTGGTGGAGCTCTCAAAATGACTGAGGAATTAGGGTTTTAAAAAAATATGTTAACAAATTGAGCTAAAAGAAGCATGCTATTCATAAATATTGAAATAAATGATATTTGAGAAATAATAAAGTATATTATGAGAATGAAATATATATATTGTTCTTCTTTAAAAATAGCTTTGGTAGCTGTAGGAATAAAGCTTACTGTGTTAAATGTTGATTTGGATTATTTTAAATATTAAATTATTTGCAGTATAGACTTATTAAAGACGACATCCAACTTTACTATATGATTGGCAATGCTGACCTATGTGTTTAATGACAAATGGGCGACAAAACAAAATGCGAAATTATGTTATTAAGTGTGAAAATATAAACATTTACGTTTAAAGCAGCCGTTATCGTTCAAGTACTTTCATCGAAAGGTCCTTGATCTATCAGAGACGACATCCAACTTCACCACGTGGCAAAAATATCGACATAAACCCGTGCTTCTAACTTATTAGTACTGTTCAGTATGACTTACCCAAAAATAATAAGTTAATCTAACCTGTTATTATAAAATCAATGAAGCCTCTACATCGTTTGTAGCTTCTTTCGGAACACTTACGTTGAGATTCTCTGCCATATAATGGCATATAATATTTAAACAATATGTTATTTATAATAAAAATATTATACATACACAGAATAAATTTTGAAGTGGAAGCTTTGTCTAGGAGGTGTTGCACCATATACAGATCATCACCCCTAATATGGTAGTGGTGGGATATAATGGACTTGACCGACTGAAATGCGTTCTTTGCACGTGATGATCAAGAGATCTTTCTCTGATGGAGTTTACTGTACATTAGTGATGTCCTAAGATGCAACCAAACCGTAGAATTACTAACAAAGGTGACATATAGAATTTATTGCATTAAAACAATAAAAACGACATACACTCGTCAGGATGGTATACTAACCTATTACCTCTGGTTTCAATCTCACCTTTTCCACGAAATCCCCTTCTGGGATAAATTGTGTGTAGCAGAATGATTATTCATTCTCCAAGAAAAAGCAATTGAAGGGGTCAATGCAAGAAGTGCCTTAGTCACAAATTAACAAATGCGAGATATTTATGCATGAAAGTTTATATTTGAGTATGAAACATTACTCAAACTGTTTTACTCAAAATGTTTGTGGTGTTATATTCTACGTAAAAAGTGGCTTCTAGTTTCACGATGAAACATAAAATAAAGTTTTGTTATTACCTAAAAAAATTATAATAATTTTGGACTAGGCGCTTTTTGTGTTGAAATTTGTTATTTTGTCAAAAAATAAAAATATATTATAAAGAACAAATTGTTTATATTGAAATTAAAGCCTCTTGCAAGTGATGAATCTCTTCACTATCATTATTTTGTTGTATTATAGAACTTCCATTTTCAGACAACGTTCGAGCAAAGAATTCAGTGTCCAAGGATACAACGTGCTTTATCAGAATCATTACGTTGTAAAATTTTGGCTGCTTCATTTTTAGGTATTCATTCTCATACGCCAGCGTGGATTCGCCGCGAAATTTACGGCTCTGACCAACTTTGTAAAGTTTTATTATTTCCTTGCAGCCGAAGTAGGATGCACTGAGCTGGGGTTGCTCATTACGTGAAAATATGACGCGTCTAGCTTTTGAAATTCCCGTCACAGTTCCTTTTATGTGGAAGTCTAGCCATAATTTATAATGTTTCACTTTTATTATACGATCGCCTACATTAAAACTTCCATTTGCCCTCAGTGAATGTTGTACAAATTTGACATCAAATGGGTTGTTCTTCTTACAGTTTTTTATCAGATAACATAAAATTCCGGGTTGTCAACCTTGTCGTACTTCAGTCTTTGTTTTTCAATCACAGCAAAATCTCGATCGACTGGCATCATGCTGTGATCTGGTAGTGGGTAAAATACTTCTATCGTTTCAAAAATATTATTGGCACATAGCTGATCCAAAAGAACAAACAAAAATCTACTTTTGTTTTCACTGAAGTAGTTGTCACAAGAAAGATGTAAAATACGTTGCTCTGACTTTTGGTTTTGTGCGATATAATCTTGCAGGCAAGTTATTACTTCGTTGGGTCCCTTTTAAGCAAAGTGTTCTGCATACATGTACATACTTTTCCTGTTGTTAAGCAATGTATTCCCAAATTGTGAATCCACAACTGACGCAAATAATATTCGTCCGCAATATTTGTCACAGGAACAGGCAAATTTTTTTGGTAATCAAAGCAAATTGATGAGATGGTGGGATCCTCAGCTTTTGTTTCTTCCGAAATTTTGCTTTGAAACCATTCAGCTTTTCTTAGGTGTAGCTCCCTTGCTGCCTTAACGGTTTGTGTAGATGCTTCATCATGTATCACTTCAGCTTGTTCTAGACGCGTCAGAAATAAAGTACGTTCCTTACAGATGTCTTTTCTTAGGAATCCAAACGATAAGTTGTATTCTTCTGTAAAAATTTTTCTAAACATCTCATATGACACTTGTTTATCTGGATTCTTTTCTAAAAAATTGTGATGAAGCTTTGCGACTGATAATTGGGAATCCAGGTACTTGCGAAGTTTATTAGCAGATCTGCTATAATGAGACTCTCGAGCGGGCAGTTCTTCTAAAAATCTTCTAACCGCGACCAAAGTATCTGTTTTTGTTCTATTTGGCCTGGAATGATGAGCACCTCTAGAATCCTTAGGTTCTGCATTGTTTTTTGAATCTTTCGACACAGCCTAGAACGTTTTATTCCATGCACTGCCAAAAACGCCGACTGACACAGTGTTACCAGTTTTCCGTCAATCTTTACTTGATATACAAAACTTTGACTTCTACCTCGTGGATTGATCGTTTTTCTAGATCTGTGACGTTTAACTTCCATAGGACGTACACATCCTTCAAGGTATAAATTTTGTTGTGTATAATAGAAGAAGATGACAAACTGTGATAGGCTGTAAAAATGTTGTTTTGTTCTTCCACGCCTAATTTTAATGAGCATTTACAGCGACAGTTTGTTATTGGCCTTCTTTGGTGCTTTCGAGAAAACGACTCCTTACTTTGTATTGTTCTTTTCCATGTATTCTTGTGAATCTTTCTCTTCTTGCCCTTCTTTAGTTCTGGTTGCTGAGGTTCATTTCTGTTGACTTGATACACAACGTTCTGATATTCGGTATGTATATTGCTTTGTGTTGAAGATCCAGGGACGTCTATATTTTCCACACCATGTCCCATTGTGGCACAAGAACTCCCAGTTTTACCTCCCTTTAAAGTTTTATTGGTTTTTTTGCTGCTTACTATGGGAGCAGGGTTATCGGCATCAGAATCAGAACTATCTGCACTTTCGCTATTCGGTTCATACTTACTGCATGAGACCGAATAATTCGACCATTCAGTATCATCTAAAATAAACAGATCAGAATTTAAAAAAATGAGGTTAATATGCAGTCAATGGCGTAGAAGTACAAAAGAAAATCATACATCTATAGTAACACACAAGCTATTATTTCTACTTTCCTTACCTGCCAGTGTAATGTTTTTAGTAACAATGAGCGTATGAAGATTGTAGAATAACTATTTCACACGTAACTTTGTTATTTGTTAAATTAACTTAGATAAAAGGCACATGTTGCACTGCATCTGTCAAATTGGTGACTTACGCACTTCTTGGATTGAAACCAAGGTAAACTTCCATCGGAGAGAATGTAAACTCAGGCGCTTAGGCACAAATTTCTGCCAAATTGATCATACCATATGAAAGCTTATGAAAAATGTCACTAAGTGGCGGTACAAACACGATTTCAACTAAAATGTGACTTTGGTACTTCTTGCATTAAGCCCTTCAATTAGAGTAACAAATAACCTCCAATATTGTGGCTCATGTTGACTTTATTTTTATATAGCACAACTAAACATTTGTCCTAAAAAAAGATTTTATCGCCTGTAATGCGTCTTTCGGATAATTATCTAAATACAAAACCAAAACATCTCAAGAAACAAGGCTTTGCATTTTTGGCATATCAATTTCTAAATTATTAATAGTTTGAGGAAACTAATGTCGACGTTCATTTAAAAGCTGTTTATACTCTTGTTTGTAGTAATCATGCAAAAATGAATAATGTGTGGCGAAAAAAACACACACTCTTGAACTTTTCAACTGGAAGAGATACACACATCGAGTGAAAAAATAAATTGTAACAAACGAAAGTTAATCACTGCGTATAATACCAAAAATTAGTGAAACTAACGGGAACAAAATTAACCGTTGTATTGAATTGAAGTTGAAACATTCAATCAATGGACCGAAACAACGTTTATTTTTTACACATTCGAATGGCTTCCATTGGAAATCTAAACGAATTGCTAGTACATATATATTTATTGCTGAACTAGGTTATTCAATTTAGTAATTTAAAATAGTATGTCATTGTATTATTCTATGGCTCAATGTACAACTTCGGACAGAATTGAAATATAAAATTCTTTATTTTGCAAAAGGTAACAAGAACTTACAGAGTGCATAAAATATTTAGTCATTAGCATTTTTATTAATTTTTTTTAAAGCCAGTGCATAGGTCGCGATGTAACGTGTAATAAAAACGTTTGTCCTAAATTTGTTACGCAAGGAAAAAATGAACCTATAAAATTCATCCGGTCTACCCTTGTAAATCATTCTTATAGCATTCCTTCGTCCTCGGTGAATGAAATAATGTTACGTAATTAAAAAGCATATCAAGGAGTTAGATAAGGGACTATAAAAGTGAAATACGTTGTAAATACATATAACCAATGTCACAAAAGTTGTCACCTTAAACGGCAAACTCTGATAATTTATTAACGTGATATGCATGAACAAGGTAATTCTACAGAAGCTATAAATTCTAAGCGTAAACATTCTTCCCGAAATATCTGGGTAATATTCTGAAAAGTAATTTTTCCTGTACGACATTAAATGAAAAGTAAAAGTGAAAAGGTATATTCTTAACTAATAACTTTAAACAGGCTGATACTTTGCATGATGAGTGTTTGTGTATGTGTATGTACGACTTTGCTCTAATCTTCTGAATCATTGCTATGATCTAGCTAATACTAAAAGTCTTACTTTCGCCACCGGTCGTTCTACAATTACCAACTTAGTTATGGTGTCCTAATTTTTTCCCAAACCTGTCTGACTTACGTCCCTATTCATCATCGTAACAAGTAAGACATCTCTACACCGAGGTAATGTGTAAGCGGTTCCGGTATAAAGATACGAGACGATTACAGGGGGGTTTTTAGTCAGTAAGAATCTGACACTACCTGCGTCCGACAACTGAGCATTCTGTCAGGGAGCACTTTGACGTGGGCACACCAAGTGAAAAAACCAGTTATGGTTCGCAGCACATCCCTATTCATATGTAGTAGTCTTCAGCGCTGTTGTTGTATGGTTGAAAAATAAATTCCTAAACATAATTTTGCCCGCGAATTGTTATCCAATAATGCTTATGTTTTTCATATACCCAGTCTTTCATGTGACTTTAGTTGATACCTTTTAGTACCCCCAAAGCTTGTGAGCCTATGAGTTTTGTTACTGATCCTCTCCTAGCGATTTATTCAGATATTTTGTTAATCTCGATACCTCTATGTCCTGTCGCCTAGATTATTATAGTCCACCAGCGATTTGAATTCTTTGATGAATACTCAAACCAATCTTGACGACACTTATTGGCAAGATATTCCCTTCAGTGCCGCTTAACTGCCAGATGTGATTTGACTTTGCTGGTTTATCACGACATCCCTATTGTTTTCTATAGCATAATGGAGTATCTATACAACTTTGTTTAAAACACGGAAGCATACATTCCCAGTGCATAGTATTTTTCTAACGAGCAGAATAGATTTCTGCCCCAGTGCGGTTTTTAACCTGTGTTTGTACTAGGGATAGTCTCACAACATATAATTGTTCCATTCGATTATTTACAAAGAGGCTATATTGCTTTATCGTGTGGTCTGTCTAAAACACCTCCACCCACAACGTCTGCAATTGCCATATGTCCCGCCCTTCATTTTGATATTGGCAGTAGTTAGCTGCAGCTTAAAATCACTCATCCTAGCCTCCTTATATATCTGAGATCGGAGACCAAAAAGAGCCTCCATGGCTGAATTAGAAATGATTCGCATTGAATCCATTATTTGATTAATTAGTAACGGTTTGAACAAACAGTTCCTAGAGAAATCTCTAGGAACTGTTTGAGTACAATTACTATTTCTATATCTAGAAGAAGTATATACATTTTTGTGAAGATTTATTGGCAGAACGCTTCAACAGGAATGCTACACGATCTGTATAGAAACAAGAATATGATCTGGAGTCTGAAGCATGCTGAGAAACAGGAAGAAACCAATAAATAGAGATGTACAAGTAGCGACCATTAACCCCGAAAAATGCGTTATATTTCAATGACATATACAAAAATCTAGAAGAAGATGAAGTCAATTATGAACACAGTATAGACAGAATAGCTGCTGAAGAAAAAACAACTAAGCTGTTTCTAAAATAATTCCAGAAGAATAAAGAACCAGATAACAATCCAGGTATTTAAGAAAAACCCTAAAAAGAAGGAAATAACCAAGGATCAGCAAAAAAATTGCAAAAATAGGTCAATGATCGATGCAATATTAATATTATGACAACTAGAAGAAAATATAATCGCGTTTAATAAACCTGTCTCTCTGTGAATAGTACACCCTACACAAGAATTCCACTGGATGCGGCTGATGATACTACAGCAACTCTACGCCACCTAGGAATTAAAAATAAATTCAAACCAACACTATTCAGTATATTGATGAAAAATATAATCAAAGAAGTCAAACAAGTTAGCTTGAGCACCCAAGTAGGCAGAAAAAATAAGAAAAAAGTCTATCAAAGCCTCGAAAATCCTTGACTACCTACGAGATGATATGTGGGGCAACAAATATATATCACTTAAAGTAAAAAATTATAAAATTTGCGTAAGGCCGATCCTCGGACATCGAAAGGCAAAAGCTTAAGGAGAAGAGCGGAAATGAAAAGACTTACAACAATAAAATAAAGAACGATACAAGATCAAAGCAGCAGCAGCTTTATCAGAGAAGAACAGAAATTAGATGGGCCAGTTCTAGAAAACGACAGTGGAGGGATAACGTTGTCAGTATGGAACATAACAGAATAGTCAAATGGGCAAAGGATCAAACATCGCAGTTCATGCCACCAAGCACAATGTTGGACGTTAGCATCAGGAGAGAGCTACAAGGTAGTAAAGATAGGGCATAGTCTTAAAGGAAGAAGAAAAAGACGATTCTATACTTTTCTCTTTCGACTCACATGAGTAAACTTTAGCGTCTTTACTATTTATCCTTCTAACTAATAAATGATTAACATTAAAAAATCGATTGTCCTACGTTAGCATATACTGATGACATCATCAAAATTTATACAGAAATATCACAAATAGACCTCAATGCAGTATATCAAAAACTAACAATACAATATACATTGCTAATGGCTATCCCTTATGAAGTGAGTCAGAATATGGGCATCGCATAGTAATTTTTGATAAAACACTTACTTTTAAAGAATATGTTACCAGTGTCTGTTCTGAAGCCTTCAAGCCTTATAGTTTTATCACACGAAGTCTTCACATTGTGCTTATGGTCTAAGGAATACACATGTCTTATAAGAAATTCTTTATTTGCCCATGAATCTCTCAGTCTTGATAGAAGGCATTATAGATACTAGGGTGGCCCAAAATTTTGGAATGTTCAAAATTTGAAACGCATACCTAATTTTTTTCATTAAGACCTAAAAACATTCTACAATAAATTTGAGCCAATTTCTAGGACATTAACCCATGCCGATATGAACACCCAATTTAACATGTTTTGTGTACAAATTTACGTACCGATTTTATACAAAAATTATGTTGACTGAAGCAAATGCACCAGTTTTATTATATTTATTATATTTCGCCCTAGGTTATAAAAAGTCAACATATTTAAGAATTTTTTTGTACCAACTTTAATACATGTACTATACTAATAAATAAATTATTGAGGTATTTTCTTCTCAATATCTTTTTAGTGCAATCGGGAAACAGCTTCCTGTGCTCCATTAGGCATTGTAAAATAAATTGTTTTTGTTCTTCATTTTCAGTATGTAGTCTATTGTACCCTTCCATCAATTTAACTGCCCTCTCAGCACTGTCGTTAACACAAACCAATGTTCCCACGATCTTTTTGGCCTTAGTGAACTCTTGATTTTCATCCCATTTTGTGATCTACTAGAATTAGAACGTGTCAATTCCCAAAAGTTTCAATAAATTGATACCTTCTGAACCCACAAAATCGTGTATTGTTTTATCTACAAGAAGAGTAAAAGACAAGGATATTATTACTATTTGAAACCAAATGAATGCAAGATAAAATTGGTCCATATTATATCTGTTCCGGCTAAGCACCTAACACGACATGGTTTTCTTTGATTAATTAAAAACGTCTTATCTTCTTCGATTTGATCATTTTCATTGCGTCTGAATGCGCGATGTCAAAAGATTTAACAATTTTAGTTCAAAATCCCTCTCTCGTTTGCGATACTTTCTCCGTCCTTGGTCGAATTTCTTTAAAATTCTCTCCATTCTGTATGCAAGTCAGTTAACTTCTTTACGCAATACGGAACAGCTCTAATGGGGACTCCAGTTTTCTCCCAAAAAAATGATCATTCCAGTATTGCAAAATTGACGCTTTTACTAATTTGATGCGAATTATAAAATAACACTTAATACTTGTCCATTTGCTGGCAATCTTGCGCCTAGAATTTGATGAGTGATCTTTCCCACAAAAAAAATATTCTTATTACTTCTCAATTTTCGAAACATTTTTCAGCAAAATATAAAGCAAGTACCTATAAAATTATTAAGGAAATGAATTTCCGTTCTATTCGAACGTAACCTTATCGCCGAGTGAAGGGGTATATCGGTCGATATTGTAAAGATCTGTCAATACGCACGCGCGCGTCTTAAAATGACATGTTTAAACGTGTTACCAACAAGTGGCGTTCTCGTCGCAAGGGTAACATCCGACTTTATACTAAGATACACCACAGGTTAAATATTTTTAGAATAATTATATTCATTTGTAGCATTGTTTTAAGCGCAACATCGCAGAAACACGTGCTACCCTCTTACGAATTTAAGCTAGTAAATTCATCAAAAGCGCAGACAAATGGCGCCGTTGCAAAATTGAAATATTCATCCGTTTGGCACTATTAGCAATATAAAATGTTTGACTAAACTAAAGTAATGGCGCAACCAAAAAATATTACACTGAGTCTCGAAAGTTTTGTTCTTAAGCTTTCACTTCCCTTAGGTACAGATGTCAATATGATGGAGAGGGGCCTCTTGCTCAGTCGCGATGGCCGCGGGCTTACATAAAAGCGCAGCTGGATGAATTTCGGACGCCACCTTTATTATGTAATATGCCCCACCCCAGAGATCTTTAATCCAGGGGAAAATCAGTTTAAAAATACCCAGGTAGCAAAAGGACAAGGCAGAACCAAAATACTTCCAAACCCAACAATTTATTTTTTAGCAGTCATTCTAATATTAATTAAGAAAAGAACAAGCAAGTATCCAAAAAAAAAAAAATTAAACTTTGTGAAGGTTAAATTAGACAAATTGAAACAAATAAAGAATTTGAGTAGAGGACTCTAAGGTTAAAACAAATGCAAAATAAGGGTCCGAAATTTTCTGACCGCCTGTGTTAATTCTAAATAATGTTAAATATCAATTAAAACTAAGCATGAATTATATTAGCAGCTGCTTTACTTAAATTTACATATACATAAATCAGGAACAACCTGTATACAAGAAAGAAATTATATCGCTAAGTCGAAATCACCGAAAAATTTACGAAATGTGAAATTTAAAATATGTAAAATTAATTAAAATTGGCTGAAGGCCCACAATTCAAATATTAACCAGCAAATAAAACAAAAGTTCAAAATAATCCTCGTAACTCACGCATAAATTCAAGGTTAGCTGGCAAAATTCTAAATTTATTAAGTATACACAATTTTGAACAGCGTTCTTTTGCTTAGTTGTCCATTAAAATTACACAAAAGGCTCAAACTCATCTCAAGCCCTCCAAGCACAGAAAATTGCTAGGGTAGAGTTAAGAAAAATTATTTGATATTTGAACTAACCTTAGAAATTAATTTTACACAAATAGGTACATAAAACATTAAAACCAGAAGGCACTTAGCTATCAACCAAGATGTGAAACGGATCCTCACAGTAGCTCTGGTACTCCACTTAAACCAGGAATTCCAAAATCAACTAATTAACCAGTTATGTCAAGGGGATTCCAGGCCTCGGGAACAAGGAGGATAAACGTTGCTTCGATAATTAAAATGACAGTTTCACTCTAATACGCCAGTAAGACATAAATGGCGTCGCAGGTGGCAATTCCTTTGTTCGACAAAAATGTGGAAAAATATCACATGTAATTAGTCGCTAAAAAGGGACAAGAAAAACAACAAACGTTAAGGATGATCTAGTTAGAAATTACAGAAGACTTACCAGATGAACCGCAATTCCATCCATTCAAGGAAAATATAATCAATACGTCGCGTCGAAAATAAACGATAAGCATTTAATTCCAGTGCTTTTAAATCCGCTATTTGAAATAAGAGTAAGATATGACAACAGCAATGTATAAAATTTGCACAAGAATAAAAAGGCAGTTACAGGCGCTCTGCGAAATGAAAAGAGATCATGCACGAAGGCACAACAGCGCCACTGGAGAGAATCACAAAACCAATTATGTAACCAACATTTAAAATGTACCAAGAATTTATATAATACAAAAGTCAGAGAACGAAACATTATTAGAAACAAAGCTAAAACCGAAAAGCACGAAACAAAATATATTAAACGAAAATTGTATATTAAAATAAATAATAATTATGCACCTACAAATCGCTAAATGCTAGACAATCGCGTGGGTAGTCCGTCATTCGCTAATAGATGCCGAGTCCGTTTAGAATTTAAAATGAAAATTAATTCGTATACAAATAAATATAATAAGTGATAAATAAGAGTAATTCTAGCGGAAATATGCACAAGTAATAATGACCAAACCAAAAAAAAAAAACAAGACAATAATTCTAAGAATATAAATAAATGAATTAAAATTTATACAGGACCATACAGTGTGCTCAAAATTAATGTAACACACAATCTTGGGTCACCCTAATAGATACTTATAGCTTATGTTTTATAAAATAAGTGGAATTTAGCCCAAAAGAGGCACACCTAAGCTAATTTAATTTAGCATTATTTTTTTGACATATTTAAAAACTTACATTTACATAATATTAATTACTATTATCAAATCAATTAATTAAGTTTAATAAATAATATTAATGTAGTAATAAAGTGATACATTATTTGGAAAAGTAATGTTCGTTTAAAATGTAGCACAAAATTACAATGTGACAGTCTATTTATTTCTACCCAGTTCTGACAGTGTAAAAAATTTTACAATCAAACTTTATTGCGAGCATACACAACGGATATATAAGAAAATACTCTAAAAATAAAATAAGTTTCGGGCTGTGGTACGGATATGGTGGCATAAAATGTAGGAACAAATCTATAAGTTTCCGTTTGCGTGAGATAAGTGTGTTTTACGATCGCACCGCCTGGTCTATAGTTATTTTTCAGGAGCATCTGGCAAAATAATGGGGAAGCACTTACTGCGACGCGCACCGTCCTTATTCTTTATGGCATTTGGGCAAGATTGGATGATGCGTATCTCACTATCGACCCCTTTCCTTTTATTCAGGTAAAGGTTACCCGATTTCTCTTTTTTCTTCTTCCTTTTGTTTCCATTAAGGTATTCAGGAAAATGCCGCGAATAATTTGCATTACGTACATTTTAGCGCCGTTATCTTTGTTAGACATCAACACATCTATTTTTTGATATACAAACATTATTTCTTCCTCTTGTTTATTACACAATAATACAAATAAGTTGTAATAATAACTAAAGTTATAAGATATATATTGTAAAGAATTTGGAATTAATCTATATTGTATAAAAACATACAATATAATTTATAATAATTATTTACGATTTTATTTTACGAGTAAAGTTTGCAACACGAGCGAAGCGAATGGAGCAAATTACGAGCAAAATAAAATAGCTTTTTAATTAATGTATCGTAAAATATTTTTTCTACAAACACAATCTTTTGTTATTTCAAAATGTTAATGAAAACTTTAATGAAAATTGGTTGATGAAAATCTGATAGTTCATGACAGCTCATAGAAAATAATTTGATACACTTTCATATAATTCAAAATCGGTTTACTCTACTTCCCTTTGGGAAAATTTTTCCGTGAAAAAATTAACGTTAAGTATACAACAAAATCATTTTATAACAAAATATTATAATTCAATAGCATTTCTAAAACGCAAAGCGTAAGGCTGTCGACCAAAAAAAAAACAAAATTTTTACACAGTAGAAATCAACAGGTTTATAGCCGTTTTGGGCATATTTGGCGCCTGTCGTCGTGATGAACTCTGACAAATGTCATTGACTGACGTTAAAGATTCGAAAAATACACTGGTAGTAATTATACCCGATAGCAAAACCAGAATTCCTAGAACCATCCCTATTATTGGAAACTATATTGAATTATATCACAAGTACGTTGCATTACGTTCATCCTATGTAAAACATCACCATCTGTTCATTAAGTATTTTAATAATAAATGTACTAGTCAAGTAATTGGAATGAATATATTTAGAAAAATGCCCCGCCACTAATTATCTGTGCTTTACACCTGATAATTACTAACCTGTTAAAACATTAATTAGTAAAATCCGTACCGAACAGCTCCGATATGACCTTCCCAGTATAATGATATTTCAGACGAAATGTCATTTATATACATTTCGTCTGAAATATTAAAGTAAAATTTTATTTTGTATGTTCTATATATATTTTACTAGTTAAATTCCTATGTCTTGATTTATTAGAAATTACTTATTATGAATACGTTCTAATTAGCACTACTCCCGTATTTTATGGTACATATGTTTAAAATTCTATTACGTTATTTGTAGTCTCCTGCAATGAGAATAATAAAGTTGTTCATTAAAAGTTGCGGAGTGATATGCTGTTTGCAAGCTAATGCTTAATGTTTATTAACTTTTGACTTTCTGTTTGTATGCCTTTGGCAGGAATATTTCTTTTTGTACATCATTTTGCTTGTTTAAGATAGCGTGCAACTTGCAATGGACATGATCCATACGTATTAATACCGACTACTTGATTAGTGCACTTCCCCTTGTCATACCGTAAGAAAACTCGGTCTGTACTCGCATTTAGGGGATGCAATGATAAATATTGCTGCACTAAACTGACATAATGAATTCCATCACTATCGGCAACAGTAAAATGTCGAGTTTTTATTGTCTTAGATGGTCGGATAGAATAAGTAATAAGCTTCCCTCTTCCTTGATATCGTTTAGGCGTAAATCGCACAATTCGCATCTTCTACAAGATCCAAGGATACCGCAAATTGCTACCACTTTCAAAAATGAATAAGTAATGTTCTGTGCATCTTTAAAATATTTCCGCAAATCGTCTTTCTTGAATACATAAGCCTTCTTTGATACGTCATTCCTGCTAATTGCTTTCATGAATGCAAGAACTTTCGCAAATAATTTTATATCAAGCCCTTTGTTTATCCGCAACATACATTGCAATTTTGCATTGCCCACATTGTCGAGGCCTTGTACTGCTCCGACATTTCCTGAAGGTAACCAAGCATAATACGTTCATCTATAACTGTAGCCTGTTGTTCTTCCATCCATTTGACAAATCTGTTGTACTCTATTCTATATGCACTTTCCGACTTTTGCGGTATTAATCGACATCCGGCTGTATTATTTAAGAAATCAATCTTCGAACTCATCGTTACATAAAAATGACTTTATGTGACAGATTGTTTAATTAATCATTTCCATGACAACCAAAAGTATACTAATGTTATATCACATCCAACAATTTTACGTTTTAAATTCGTATTTGTATTTGTAGTATTAAAACCAGTAAAACTTATGGTTTTAAAGTGTACCAATAAAAAAAAAATAATTGTAAAATATTCGTGGATAACTAGGCATTAAAACACTTGCTCTATTTCAAGGACAGCGGCTCGCTGTCGTGCAAATGAAAAATCGCGCGTGTTTTAATGACTTTATTATCCACTTATACTTTAATATACTATATCAATTTTGCTTCGTTTTTTTACAAATAAAAAATGTGTGCCAATAACCTTTTTCGATTACATTTTAATTATAATCCAAGTAAGAAGGATCAAAATAAATAAAAGTATATGAACCTACTTTAGAAAATCCGGCTGACCAAACTCGATGTGCTTTTTTATGCCTACGTACTTTTCACTAAGCAATGTCTAGTTTTATTACTCTTATACAGACTACATAAAGCTTATATTAATGTTGTAATATGTTTATGCAGATAAATATTATTTCGAATTAATAACTTACTTGTTGGAAATACAAGTTAAAAAAATTAAAGTACCTACATTTCAAACAGATTACTTAAATATCAATTTTATAAATAGAAATGTTTCTTTTAAACTGATTCGTTTTTCAAAGTTTAATGTTTCTATATTTTTGCCACGTTTTCTTCCCAGTTGGTTAAGAAATTAACCGCCAATTTCCCTGTACCACAGGACCCTTAAAAATGCCCCAGCTCCTTGCCTTACTTTTTCATTACTTAGCATTCTCTCACTACGTTGTCATCTCTCGCTACCCGTAGTAGTTTCGCGATTTCTTCGTGACTTTTTATCGGCGCTCGTCCGATGCATCTGTCAATCTGTCCAGATTCATACACACGCAAGTGATACAAAATTTAACTTAAATCCTCACTTTTGAACCGACTCATAAATAATCCCTCTTTATTTATAGTTCCCATAATTTTAGCTGTCTTACATTGACATTGCTTTTTTTAATCACAATTTTCTTTTAATTCTTTATTATTTTTAAAATACTTTATTCAATAAAAACTTTCAGGACAATTCTCTTTGTTTTTTGTAATACTTTTGTTTACAACACAGTGTCCTGGACGTAATTAATTACTCATTGTTCACTATACAACCTTTTATAAACAATTTTAACCACCGACATAATATGTATAAGAATTTGGCGCCCAACGTGAAGTGTAAGACTATCTTAATTTTTGTATAGTTCCATGTTTCCAATACGAAAATATATTTTACCAGTTTCATACATATACTACCTACATATTCAATTTTCATTTTCTCAATTTTATGACATATCTTTCCAATATATAACTCGGTGAATATGAACCAGAAATTGAAATTTTCATTCGTCTACAGCACATCGTACGGAAATAAGTTTCAAGAGAATAATTGAACGTCGCTTCTTGCTGTGGTATTAGAGACATCCAATATGCTCATTTTTCATTCTTATATGACGACCTCGCAGCACCACGTTTTTAATTTAATATAAGTTTCTACATTCATACAACAGAAGTAACGAGAACGTTATTTGAAAGTAGTTTCTAGCAGTACACTTATGAATGCTCTATTTTTCTAATTATTTCAGTTATGTACATACATATTGCTATGCCCCTAGCTACTTGTTATGCATTGCGTAGCGACTCATATGGGATATAATGCACCAGGTGTCATAGATATTACAGCATGTGGTGGTTTTTAGTGTACTCAATTCGATTTTTACCTAATAATTGGCCCTATCTCTTGCTCTCAGTTGTAGGTTTTACTTTGTCTATTTGAAATGTTGTTTTGTTCATGGATGAACTAAAATAAAACAGATATTTTAAAATGAAATTACAGATTTAGTTGCAGATAAATGAATTGATTTTATTGCGAAATTTTATACAAGGAAAACAATAGTATATAATGGATTCACACGATATGCGAGCATCACATGTTTAAATTGGACACTTAATAAAACAACAACTTTGCCCAGGTATTACCCCCAGGTATCCAAGTCATTCGCACGACTAGAATAACCATCTCATTCCCGGGTCAAGCACACTAGTAAATTAGACGCCTACCCACGGGACTCTTTTGTGAATCCAGTAAGCACAAATCTTATTCACATAGTCTCTTGTAAAAAAATAATAGATCAAAGCAAGTAACAATATAAGTATTCTGGTATTGATTGCTTAACCATGCGTTCAATGACATCCCCAGAACACATAACACACTTACTGGTTGCATAATTGCTAATTCTATATATCAGTGGATTTAGTGAATGAGTGCTTGTCCAAAACAATTATGTATAAAAAATTTACTTAAATGAGAATAAATATCTTTCAATATTAATATAACTTTCAAAAATAAAATTGTTTCATAATCACTCTAATTGCACTAAAGAATGATGAATTTTTAAGAAAAATACCTCTTATTTTCATACACTTAATCCTTAATTATTAAATAACAAAAGTATATATAAAAATATAATGGACAATTAAATTTGTTTGCACAGTTGTAAAAAGTTTGGGTACTTGTTGTTTGATCCCCGTATACGTTATGTAATATAACAACTATTGGGGGTGGCCGAACGTTCGAAACCGCTGATATTGACAAATATTTACATGTAGACTGTAATATCCAGCAGATCAGTCACCAATTATATTCGTATCATACATCAAAATAAATATGATTTATCGGAACCAGACATTGGAATCATATTAACATACCTCTTGTAATAAAGTTACTTGACTATTGCAGGTGCGTATAACAGGATGTTGTCACAAGAAATTGATATATAAATAACACATAAATTGATTAACGCAAATATGATTCATCGAAACTAACTTAGAGTATGTGGTTTGATACTAAACAAAACACAAAAACAGTTTTACCACACTAAAGCACATAAAACTAAATACGTATTTCGATAACTTTGTTGGCATCTTCAGTAGCACTGTACACCGTAGCGTATACAGAACAAGACAGTGTTGTTTTGTTTTTCAACGCAATTTTGAATCAGTGCTACTGAAGATAACATCATAGTTGTCAAAATACGTACATAGTTTTTTGTGCTTTATTGTGGTAAAGGTATTTAGAGTTTTTGTTTATGAATAACCGTCCTAATGTTTTTGCCCAGTAGCGTACATATTTTAATTCAAATATAAAAGTCTCGAAGTTGTAAATAAACATCTCCATTAATATTGCACTACTTTAATAAGCAACGATTTTCCAATTTTTGGAAATGACAGCACCAAACATAAACAACAATCCAATTATATTGAATTCTAAAGTAATTGAATTATAATTGATACTAGTGTTGTAAAGGCATGTCACTGTAACATTTGATTTTACATAATATGGATCACTTAACAATCAATATTCAATAAGTTGGAGGAGTATTAAGTTACATGAATGGAGTTTGCCTAAACTTTTAATTTCGAAATATAACAGAGAATGCGGGCAGGAAAATTTCCTCAAATCATTTATTATATCTGTCGGGTAAATATTATATACTTTTGTGATCCAAAAATTTATAAATATGTCCTTCGTTGTATAAAATAGGGTTCGACGGAGGCCAAATTTATATCATCAATTACTGTCAGCCCGTACTTTTAGAAATGTCCTTATGAGCAGCAACGCAACATCAATCCTCTGCTACATTATTTAAAATTTACAAAAAAGAAATAAAAGTAAGTCTTTTAATTATTTTTTTCTTTGATGACGAGTACATGCAAGATGATTTATAATAAGTTTTAGTATATGTATCTAATTGACAGTTAAAAGATGTAGAAATAATTTATTAGATGTAAAGTTAAAGGTTAATAACAAATGTACTAAAATGAATTTTGATATTTAAAGAAAATATAATAATTAGTAATTCTGTTTTGACTTGTTTAATTTTTAGCTGATATTTTAATTTAATTTATATTGTAAGAAAATATTCCACTAAATAAATTACCTATTCAAGATGTTCTGAATATTTTATATAGTATTATTGATTTGTTTAGATTGTATTTAATAGAAAATAAGCTACCCCAGCTAAGCTAGTCAAGAAATAATTTTAATATAATTAATTATTAATTAAAACTAAGTAATGTATCTTTATTTAATAATTACCATTGCCAACATCCCATCAATTTATTCTCTATTTAACTATCAACACCTTTATTTACATTTTCGTTAAATTATTATATAAAGTACTATCCGATCGCACAAATATGTCACAGACATATATTACTTATATGGTTACAGCTCACTAATTAGCTTATTACATTCCTGTTAGCTATTTTTGCCACCTCTCACTTTTTTATAAAGGATGTTTTTCTAAACTAAACTCGTTTGAGCTTCATGCAGTTCGTAATTCTACTTTCAGTAATTAACTGCAAAATTTTACATAACCTTACATTTGATTTATCAAAGCGACAATATAGTAAGTTACGACCAATTATAAAATATTGTATTACATCATAGAGTAAATTTTAAGAGGTTTGAGTCTTTTGTTGTTGCTTTTTCCAGATCTTAATACTAAATCTATTACCTTACTAAAGTCTTGTTTTGTCGTCAATTTCTTCTTTGGTGATTTATGTTGCCTTTAAAATGATTTGAACTTTTGTGATCTTTTGACGAATTGATAGTACAAATAGTTGAAGAGCAGTAGTAGTGAAAAAATGACAAAATTCATTTGTACCTACATTATATTGTTTACCTAAAAATCATAAACCAGGCAATTCCATAAGACCTATTGTGTCAGGTATCAACTCACCGACATATCTGATTTCGAAATGGTTAGTGAAGGAATTTAGAAATTTACCCAAAAACCAGATAGTTTCTCAATTGAAAATTCATTAGAATTTACTCAAAAAGTCAAAGATCATAAGCTAGAACAAGGTGAAATTTTAGTTCATTTGATGTAAGTTCATTGTGTCCCTCAGTACCGATTCCAGAAATAAACGATTGGTTGATAAGAATAAAATTGAAAGCATAAAAATACATGAATATTTGAAGTTGACAACCCATTGCATGTCCCAGAACTACTTTCAGTTTGAAGGCAACTTCAACGAACAGTGACGATACAGCAATGGGCATTGTGTGATTTGGATGACTTCCTATTTGAATTAAAATCGAAATTCACTATAATTAGTTTCACAAAAGAAAAAAAAAAGGAAAACAATGATCAACTACCACTTTTAGATGTTTTGGTTATAAAGAATAATAATAACATAGAAATAGATATCGTCCGAAAAAACACCAACGTCAACAAGTTTATAACAGCGGATACAAATCTTGGTTTTCAGCAAAAGATAGCTTCTTTTCATGTCCTTATGCACCAGTTGTTAAGTTTTCCGCTTACAAAAGGTAGATATGAAAAAGAATTTAGTTTAATTAAAAAGATCGCGAAAAACAATGGTTTCGATTCAGAAATAGTACTAAATTTATTAGAACACATAAATTTAAGGAACAAATTGAGGATACTACATGTTTGCTACCTCAAAAAACTCGTAGTAATAAGTTTGTTTCTTTGCCGTATCATTCAGCCACCCGAAATTTGGACAGCATTTCTAACGAACAAAGAATCCTCAAATCGCGTTTAAATCGGCCAATTCATTAAAATCACTCTTAGGGAACGCTAAAGATAAAATTGAGGTAGGTCAAAAATCTGGGATTTTTAAAACAACCTGTAAAGATTGTAATCAAAAATATGTTACGCAAACTAGGCATTCAATTTCAACTCGTTACAAAGAACATATTGCACATTTCAGATACAACAGACCGGAAGAATCAAGCGTTGCTCGACATATTTTCGACACAGACCACGGCATGCCTACAGATATAGTCGTAGATTAGTTAAAACTATGAATAATTTTAGACAATTAGACAGTTATTAAAGTATTTATCTAAATAGAAATAGATGTAACTTAATGAATTCTGACAATGGAGATTTTTCATATCTCTTTAATTTTTGTTGTGGTAAGGTATTTTTCCTTTTGCATTTTGTTTAAGATTTTTTGCCACAGTATTCACTCATAATTGGATTATCTATATTCACTAAACAACCGAACTCGTTTATTGTTTATAACTGTATAATTCATATTACGTAACATATTTGGCTCAAACTTTCACAGCTATTAAAGTAAAGCTTATGAATTTCATAAATGACACGCATGTGTTCGTTGTAGTGCCATCTCTCTATTACTTACCACACTTTCCAGACCACCTTGAATGCAGTAGTTTTTTCACACTTTTTCATTTTCGGTATACAAGATTACTTGAGCCAGTTCAAAAGCAGTTTATAACGTAATTAGTTGTAAATTATCTATGAGGCAAATAAAACACAACAATTTTATTTTTGTTTTCTTGTACATGTGGAGGATATTAGGGTCATTAGTAAACTCTAATATTTTACAATGCGCATCTAAAAGAGGATCTGCATTTAAATAATATTTTTATTGATCTCTGGAAAGGAGTTTGTTTATCGCGTACATATATTATCTTAATTTCCATAATAAAAGTAAAAATTCTACTTTCTGCCACATTTTATTCTCGCCAAAACCTGTTTAAACGCAGGTTTAATTTTAAAAGATAAATCATGTAGAGAGTACATAAGTTCTAAAATCTAAAATTCGCAAAACGACATTAATTCTGGAGCAATTATTAATATACAGTTATTACGCTTTATCAGTATTTTATAATATATTAAAGAACAAGTGTCGTAAGGCACGTCTTATTGCACGAGCCCAAGTTTAGGACACGACGAGTGCAGGGAGGAGTGTCCTAATGGGCGAGTGCAATAAGTATCTTATGACACGAGTTCTTTATGTTGTGTTTTCTAATTTGCCACTTTTTATCATTTTTTAAATTAAAATAATAGGAATTTCATAATAAAGTAATTTTTGTGGTGGTTGCCAATATATTACACACATGACATAAAATTTGAATTATACGCGATTTTTATACTCAGTATTTCATACTTAAAGTTAATCTAAAATGAGTACTAATATTTTATGTACACCACCTGAAATCAGAGAAATTGCTGAAAACGTTGTTAATAATTTACTTCCCACTAAATCCCGCAGCAATTATGAGAAGCAGTACGTCAAGTTTGAAGAATGGTCTAAACAAAAAGAAGTTCATGTTATATCAGAAAACGGATTAATTGCTTATTTTCAATTACTATATACAAAATATAAACCATATACGCTATGGACTACTTATTCTATACTGAGGTCTTGTTTAACGATATACAGGATGTCCCAGAAATAAAAAGACTGAGTAGCAGGTATGTAAAGTCCGAACAGAAAGAGGCCCAAATATGCCCCAATAACGAAGAAATTAAAAATTTAATTTTCTATGTTACTTTTTTAAATAAAAAAATTACATTACGGACCTGGCACACGTAAGAATGCTCATTTGTAAATAGAAACGAACACGCATTCAAAGAAAAATACACTTTTATTTGTATAAAACGGGAAAAAATGTTAAATCATACTCATTCATAATAAAACATATTTCTTGCCGGATGCGTCTAAATAACGCAGCTATGTATTCGATTGTTGACGCAGATGGGCGACTAACTCACTTTATTGCAGACAATAAAATATTGTTTTTATTTTTAAAATAGGAAGGTTGTTGCCCTTTAATGTGTTTGTAGTCGTAAACAGCTGATTATTATTATTTTAGAATATTCAATGAATCGTAGTAAATATCAAAATGTAATTATTTTTTTTCTAGCCGGTATAAAAAGTAATTAATGGTGTGATATTTATTATGAAGTCTCTATTCCTCCTCCTTTTTTTAACACAAGTAATATGGTGGTCCTGAAAAGAATCGATTGTGTAAGTGAAGCAGGTGGATATTTATAGACGCCTCGCAGCTGTAAAAATACGTTGCCGAAGATCTTCTTCTGTGGCAATCTCATCCCCATCATACACCAATGTTTTCATATACCCCCATAAAAAAAAATCTAATGGATTTAAATCCGGACTGCGCGCCGGCCATGGTGTATATCCTCCACGTCCAATCCATCGAGGATATGAAACATTGAGGTAATTGCGCACTGCCAATGAAATGTGTGGAGGCGCGCCATCGTGCATGAACCGGAGTTGTCTTCTAAGTTGCAGAGGCACATCGTCGAGATATTCCGGCAACGTATTCTGCAAAAACTCTAAATAACTCTCTCCGGTCAGTCGTGCAGGTAGTATGTGCGGTCCAAGCAGACTATCACCGACAATTCCTGCCCAAACATTTATTGAGAAGCGGTGTTGGAAATGACTGCTGTATTACATGCGGGTTTGCATCGCTCCAATAATGTGCGTTATGAAAATTTAACACACCGTTTCGGTTGAAACAACATTCATCCGTGAATAGTATGCTTGAACAAAAGTCCGCATCTCTAGCTTATTTTCGTAGAAACCAGGTACAGAATCTAACACGTGCTGTTGTGCTAGAGCTTGAACCCGTTGCAGGTGGTATGGGTACAGGAAGTTCTCGCGGAGGAGTCGATGAATTGTCGATCGGGACACTCCGATTTGTCTTGCTGCAGATCGCGTGCTTATACCTGGATCCCTATCTACCACATCCAGGAGATGCTCTTCCGCATGTAAAACTCTCCGTGTTCTTTCACGACCCCTGCCTTCGTAGCGTGGGAGTAGTGTGCCTTGTTCGCGTAACCTAAACACCGTGTCCATAATCACTTAATACGACGGACGCCTGCGATTAGGAAAACGTTCGGCGTATAAACGTTCAACAGCTCTTCCATTTCTACATACTTCACCGTAGAGATACACCATATCCCATAATTCTTGCGTCGTAAAAGCCATGTCGATAACTATGTGTCAACTCACACCGGCGGCTAATAACAAACTGAACATCTATGTATCTAGAGCCCTTGCACATGCATGCATTGGCGGCTGGTCGGTAATAAAATCGCGGGCCACACAACAAAAACTTATATATTTTTTTAAATAACATCCATTGTGCTGTTTGACAATGGATGTTATTTACAAAAATACATACGTTTTTGTCGTGTGCCGCGCGATTTTATTACCGACCAGCCGCCAATGCATGCATGTGTGCAATTCTATACCGCAAGTCGACCAGAGTCGGCGTAAGGCCAATTGAATTCTTTATTATTATTTTTCTGCCGTCTGCGCACGAATAAAGACTTGATATTTTGAGGGTACGTTTTTACACAATCTAGCTTCCGATTTTTGTACTCCGTCTTTTTATTTCTGGGACAGCCTGTATAAAAATGTAGATATATCACAGCACAAGAAATTACAAGCTTTCCTCAGTCGTTTATCTCAAGGTTATCTACCTAAAAAATCTAAAATTTTAGAAAAAATAGACATTATTAAATTTATATATACAAGAAGCAGATAATAAAATATATTTGGCGATGAAAGTAAACACAATTTTCACAACTATCGCAGCTTCGCATATAATAGTATCAATTTGTAGGTTGTCTTGATAGGGAGCTTGTAGAAGAGAAGAACTGACCAATATGTCTGTAGATGACATTGACTACAGTCTGACACCATCACTATTTCTGTACCTAAAACAAAAAATTATATTCCTAGATTCTTCGTAATTACAGATACAATATGGATCGATTTAATTAAGAAATAGTATAACGTACGGCCTATTAATACTAGCCATAAGCGATTTTTTCTGGACCTATCGCAAAGGTCAGTGTATTAATAGTCCAATGGGTATTAATATTATAGGCAAAATTCCTAAAGAGATTGCAAGTTTTTTGAAATTGCCAAATTCAGAATTGTTTACAGGGCTCTGTTTTAGAAGATCTAGTGCAACACATTTGGCAAATCATGGTGGTGATTTGTTGACCTTAAAAAAACATGGGGGTTGGAAGTCCTCAGCTGTAGCCGAGGGTTATATTGAATCCTCCTTAAACAAAAAGATAAAATAACGCATATGCTTGGCTCTCAAACTAATACAAACATTCCAGGATGCTCAAACGAAACCACCACAGTAGACAGCAATAATAGTTTTCATCAAAATATTGTATCAGCAAGTGGTTTGCCTGGTGTTACTATAAATGCCCAAGATACATCTCATGTATCTGTTAACGTATACACTAACTGTACAATTCAAAAACATAATTAAAAATAAAATATTTGTTGAACAATGGACCTTTGAAACTTCATTTTATTTATTTATTTTGGCGATAGTGCTGTATTTCTAAAACTTGAAAAATGTTCGATGATCATCGTCCGCACAGATTATTATAGTTATAAAATATTTTACTTTGTTTCATTTTCAGTAATATTTTGCATATTGTACATTGAAAATATAGCTACCATTTTGACTTTTTGACATTATGCTTACAAATTATATGTAGCCACCCTCGAAAAACTAAATTAAAGTAGATAATCTATAAACGCACAGTGTGCGTTTATAAGTTATAAACGCATCGTTTTCGATGCGTTTATAGCGTTGTTATGACACCAGATTAGAAAATAGTATATTAAAATACAAGTTTCATAAGACACGATTTTTGCGCACGCCTAGCGGCTCGTTTTCTAAAGAACAAGTGCGCAAAATGTCTTATGAAACGTGTATTTTATACTATTTTTTCTATTTCGGTTATTAAAAGTTCAAAAAAGTTTAAAATAAGAGACATGTTTTGTTCGAATATTTTAGAAATTTTGCTTTTTTGAAGTTGGTTACTCTGATTTTTAAGTAGAACGTTTTAAATATTTGAATATCGGTGGTGCTATATGTAATTGTGTTTAAAATTCAGACTGATTTATACAATAAATTATTTCAAATTATCAACAAAAAGGACGAAATAAATAACTGTACGCCCCCAGAGATTCGCAAAATAGCAGAAGACAATTTACAAAATCTTTCGTCCACAAACTCTCTACATATTTATCAAAACAAACTTTTATAACAGTTGTACTATTCAACATGGTAAGTAAATGTTAATAGTAGCATCCGAAAACTTATCATCCAACTCTGCTTAACAATTTATATTGCTAATTAGTAAGTGAAATGTTAGCAGTGTGCTTTTTATTCTTTGTACAACTTTATTGCACATTTTTGTTACTTTAAAGGCTTATATTTTGACATTTAAATATGATTTGGTTCCATTTTTTTTGTTACCAACTTCAAAAAAATAAAATTAGCGTGCGATAAAGTAATACTTTATGCAACCAAAACGGGTGTCGTAAAGTGAACTTTATAGCACCGGAATAGAAAAAGTATATATTAATTAAAGCGGGGCAACATGAAACATAAAAAGTTGCACAAACTTATAACACGTAATAAAATACTTGTTTTCTGTAACATCTATACTTCACAAATTCATCTGACATCGTCTTTCGGAAACTATCGACCGTGTGTACAATATCGACGACAAGAAGGCAATATCAGTAGATTAGCTGCTAAATTGGAGATTAATAATTTAAATCTGTACTACATTTTCAACATGTTTCAAATATTTCAAGTCTGACATCGCAGCGATTAAGTTTAATCTTTAGTGCCTTCATATTTGATAGCGACTGTTAACTGTTCTCAAGTTCTTCCGCTTAACTTACATTACGAACCCCTATTTATCTTTCTACGTATCATAATATTCAATACGTATATTTCGTATAGTATTAAGTACTTAAATGATGATATTAAAGGGAATTTTAAATGAAACTGGGAGGCTTATATATGTATATACATATGTTCATATATGATGACAGTAGATATATTGGTGTATTATCCTGGTCCAACATTCAATAAACTTTGTTGACATAAGTTTGATAGGATGTTGAAGTGAGACGGAACACGACGAATGTGCATATTATCTACTCCACCCAATAGCTTCGCGCAGAACAATAAACAATATGTGTAGTAAAACTTTCGCCGTGTAATTGCCGATTGCAGATTATTTACAAGGGTCGATTCAGGCGTGTAACTAAGTGGTGTCGCATTGAATTACAATATTGGAATTTTCGTTTTAAACGTTAAACACTGTAACAATTTGCTTAATTGGCATTCGTAAATATTTTAGTTTGAATTGGAAATATCGACCACAATTTCAGATTATGTTGTAATTAACCCAATGTGATTATTAAGTAGTAGTGGTAATTATAATAATTTTATTTTTTTCAAGAAGGAAAATAAATTACACTACCACGACACGGTTTTTATAACTGACTTAACAGTCAAACATTTTAGTATTTTGTTTTGTTTTAAACATAAAAACTGTAATCTAGCATAGGGTATTACGTCACATTTCCAAAATAAAATGTTTATCTGTTTACACAGAAATGAAGGTAAAATTTAAAATTAAAAAAGTATTGTAACAAGCTCGAGCATGTTTGCGGGTACACCGTGAAGGGCAGCGGCAACTATTAAGGATACGATGTCACGCATTCCAGAAAGAAGTAGAGAATTCTAATATATTCGTCATAGCGGAATATACTAAAATGGAAACATCTGGAATTGATACGTGCATATATGAAGGTTGTAGCCGGTGTAATGATTCATTTATTGTTTAGTTTGTGACGCGGTCTGGCAACAGACAAACGAAATGTCACTGAATTGTCACTTAGCAAGCAAGTTTGAAGCAGCGTTCCACAAGTTGTGTTGCGTGTGATTTTCAAGAATGGAAAACTGTGCAAGAAGCTGTAAAAATTCTCCGGGCAGTTTTTGTTATGTTTGTTGATTATATGGTATAAAATCGCAAAAAGAGCTTTTAAGTGAGTTAATTCAAAGATATTATGAATAATATTTTAGCTTCAAAATTAAAAATCAAGACAAAACATGGGTACCACATATATGCTGTCTTTCGTGTTATGTCAAATTAACTCAGTGGAACAAAAACACGAATTCTTCTGGAGTCTTATCAGAAAAGCGCATGATTTAGCGTGAACCAGCAGATCACGTCACGGACTGTTGCTTCTCTTTTGTAAAAATTGAAGGGTTTTCAAAAAGAAATAACCACAAAGTAATGTATCCAGACATTCAATACGTGAGCAAACCGTTGAAAAAAACTGATTGTGAGCTTCCAACTTCAATGCATTCAAATTCTTCTCCAAATTCCACGAACGAGGAAGATATAAACGATGTTTTGAATGCGTCATTTTCAATTGATCTGAGGTATGTTCCTTCTGACGAACCACATCTCATTTCACAATAAGATCTGAATGATTTGATACGGGATTTGGGTTTAACCAAAGAAAAATCACAAATATTAGGATCTCAATTAAAAGAATGGAATCTTTTACATTCCACTACAAGAATCTCTTCATTGAAGAATCGTCACGAAAAATTAAGTTCAATTTACAAAGTTGAAATAACTTTCTGTTACTATATTGATGTAAATCAACTTTTGTATGAAATGAGTATTGAATATAACTTGGCAGAATCGACTCGTTGAAAACAAATCTAAAAGTCGTTTGCTTTATAATGGTAACTCGAAACCATCAATTCCAATTACTCATGAAATGTATGACAGTAAGTCAACTATATTAAATCTCATTCAATATTCAAATCGTCTTTGGCAAATCTGTGGTACCTTAAGATTATCTCCAGATCACTTGAACTGCAAGGAGGGCTTACTAAATATTCGTGTGTCTCGTGCCTGTGAGATAGACGAGCAATTCAGCATCAATACCTAATAAAAGAATGGCAGCCATGGACCAGCATTGTTCCTGGAGAATTTAATATAAAATTTGAGCCGTTAGTGGATTCTAATTTAGTAATTCTACTACCTCTACACATTAAATTAGGATTGATTAAACAGTTTGTCTAAGTACTAGCAGAAGAAGGCAACTGCTTTAAGCTAAGGAATATTTGTTGGTTAGGAAGTTAGGAAGCTCTTCAAAGATGAACATTTTAAACGTAGCATGATATTTTCTGGGAAAACTAAAAATTTAAGGTGCCGAATGGCGCTCAAAATTCATTTTTGTATTCACATTTGGATTTCTTTTCTGCTAATTTAGGAAATACGAGTGATAAACAGGGAGAAGGGTTCTATTAAGAGATTGCAGAAATAGAGAAATGATATCAAGGCAGGTGGGATCCCAGGCAACATAAAAGGCAGAAATAACTCTATTTATGCAAGACTTTTATATATCCGCAATTTTCGTTTTTGTGCAGTTAAGTGTTTTTGTATTCTTGATATTAATTAAACATTCAAGTATTTGTTATGTCAAGATTTTTATTTATCTATTTCTTTTCATCACTTTTATATATATTTTTTTAAAATATAATATTATTGTTTATCTGCTAGCTGAGTATGATTATAACTCTAAAACAAGATGTGGTGGAAAGATTTGGTTTTCGGTTACGCCTTCAGTTAAGGCTGTAAGAACTGTACACGCATTTTTACAACAAAATTAAAATTGTCGGCTATTGAATTATTAATAGGTTAGATATTTGTATTATGAATAAAAATACTACAAAATAACGAGCTGATAAACAGGAAACGTTTAAGATAACTAAAGAAATTAGGCATATACATACATTCTACCTTATTGTTTGCTAGCCATTTTTATTCAAACAGTGAAGTATGGTGAATTCACAAACTTACACCTGTATCGAGTTTCTAAGTGAAATCTCTGTTCTAAAGTTCTCTTTTACATATTCCTTTTTTCCTTTATTCTATTCATGCAATGATTTTCTAACGTCCGTAAATCGACATACGTTTTCTGCTACTTTGCTCTAAGGGGGGCGGCGTTTGTTAGAAAACTGCATGTTCGAACATCCATGGCGAACTCAAAATTTATATCTAAACAATTTATTAACAGTAGCGTACAAAGAAGAAATTTATATTCAAATAACGAAAGATAAAAATTAGCATAGTTCCAAAATAAATATAATAGCTAATATAAGGCCAGCGATTTGGTATACCTGTCAGTTCCGAAACGCTCATATTCAGAATGCGACAGAATGCGACATTTAGAAATTGTATACCTCAGCCGTAGTAACGGGGCGTTACCCAACTTCTATGTAGCAATAATAATCTTAGATAATATATTATTTAATTCTTAAAGTTACACTTATATACTGTATCAAAATGATGTTAATCCAACGTCAGGAAAAATCCTGAAGCACAGCCACAAATGTACAAATTCTTTTATCGAAAAAAATTAATAGGCACCATTTAACATTTGGAAATAAATGCATCTACACAAAAAGCCGTGAAATGGGGTCTTCTTAAATATACATTAAGCGAATAAGTGAATATAACTGAACAAAAACGAGTAAATAACATTTACTGACCCGTCCTTATAGACGTGCCTTTACTGTCAAAAATCCGTGAAAGCCGGACCCACGAACCGTAACACATAAGTCAATCTCATGCGTCCGTTTTATATCAAAGTCGTCCCTTAAAAGTCCAATGCGACCGCACACACGCACGCTACACGCGCGCACCTTTTATTTTATGTTTTTATCGCCGTCTACAAAACCTCGTTCTCTATATTGCGAACTATTACAAATTTTATAACATACACATATCATCACACAAAAATAGGAGAAATATCAAAACAAATACAACTTTCATATTTAGAAGGCATTTGATGTCACGTACTAAGTTGTCTAAATGTACATAGAATTAAAGATAAATACATATTTACTTAATTATAAGAATTAAACACATACCTGTATATGTTAATCATTTGTGTTAAATAATAATACACGAATTAGGAAATTATTTATTTATTTCCGTTGTTAATGGTTAGATATACATCCTATATTGTACATGATTTGGTGTGATATTGGTTGGAAATTCGACCTTAATTGTTTAAATTTTAAGTTTCAACGTTATTGAGGTTCTTTTGTAAGAGGAGGTACAAACTTTTTTCTTCACGTATTAATTTCATTTAATTAATTGGTAAGACTACGGAATAACTCCCCCACAACATTGAACAACCACTTCGACTTTAGACGCTACACACTAGTACTGACTGGAATGAATGGCGACAGTTTGAATTAAATATAAATTCGTGTACAACCTTGGTTTTTTTTATATAAATGTTTATAATCTGTGTTAATATAGTAAGTAATAAATATGATGTACAGTTTTTTCAGTGTTATATAAGGTAATTAATTGATTTTATACAGTTACTTATGTAGTACTGAGATAATATTATACCTAAGCTAGGGCAGTTGTATGTTATGCGGTGTTCTCGATGTATGAGGCAAATGCTCATTGAAATTGTCCGCGAATGTTTTATACTTACAGGTTAATTAGTTTATTTTGTGAGAAAATATTACATTTTAAAGTTTCCATTTAAGCAGTCATTCAATCAATATGAATAAAAATACTTACCTGGAGAATTCTAAGAAAAGATGGAGGAGGGGTAGGTACATATATGAAGTTTATTTTCAAAAACAGTTACATATAATACGGTATAATTTGTGTAAAAATTATAATGCAGGTACATTAGTTATTTAATAATAAAATATACTCTCCCCGAGATAAAATGTTTCAAATGTAATATTTAAATTCGAATAGCCTCCTCATTCAATTTAAGCCTTTATACACTTCAATTATTTTGTTCATATACCTACCCCTCCTCCATCCTTTCTCATAATTTTCAAGACAAGTATTTTTACTCACATTGATTGAATGATTGCTTTAATGGAATTTTAAAATGTAATATTTCTGCCCAAAATAAACTAATTAACCTGTAAGTGTAAAACATTCGCGGATAATTTCAATGAGCATTTGTCTCGTATATCGAGAACACCGCATAACATACAGCTGCCCTAAGCTAGGTTTATATAATATTATCTCAGTACTGCATAAATGACTGTATAAAATCAAATACCTACCTTATATAATACTGAAAAAAACTATACGTCATATTTATCACTATATTAATACAGATTATAAACATTTATATAAAAAAAAACCAAGGTTATACACGAGTTTAATTCAAATTGCCGCTATCCGACAATTGAATCCGATCCAATGTGTTTAATGTTGTGGGGGAGCTATTCCGAAGTATAGCCAATTAATTTAATGTATTTGTAACATATATTATACATAAATTTTATTTTTCAACACTCCTCCATATGAACTTTAACTATGCCAAATCTCACACTCCTCCGTGCGCTCAGTATGCTTAAAAAGGGGTACAAAGTTTTTTTTAGGTTTTAACATACAGCTCTGAATATAAAATAAGCTTAGGTACTTACAAAACCTCCATTCTGTCATCATTATGGTTCTTTAAAATATTCATTTTATAGGGAATCTAAAACTTCGAATTTTTTGAGGTTAAGTTTATATCAAGGTGTTTTAACATTATATTTTATTACACACCAGCTTTCAATAGTTTTACTTGAAGAATAACATTGGTTCAATCCAAAAACAGGACAGCAGTCGACAAGCAATCACTTGGGTGGAGTAAAATGAATGGTATTGATTGAGATGGATATTTTCAGATTTTTTCATTAATCTAAAAAGACAATACATTATATTAAAACACTATTTTCCTACAGTGTGTAATTTTAAGAATGTAAAACAACAACTTTTAGTTATAATCACAGTGTGTTTATGATATGGAAAACACATTATATTAAAAGTAATAGAATTCTATTAAAATAAGAATAGACTATTATTATAAACAATACATACTATAGATATTGCTGAATGTATTTTGGAATGTTAAACAACAAAGAGATATCTATTCTAAGAACTTACTTTAACTCGTGAATCCCATATTTTTGTCAATTTTCAATTTAATTAGACATCTTGCGACATCTACGATTCATTTTCTTGGTATCCATTTAAGATAAACCCTACATATTTAATAAAATTAGTGGCAAAGCGTTTATAGTTTCGTCCTGTGAAGCCTGTTCTTACAATTTATTGGATGTCATAAGAAGTATATTTTATTGCAGTTTTTTCCAGTTAGGCATGATTGTTCGTGGATGGTATCGCTTCTCAAAAGAGGATATACCACCTAAATTATATTAAATTATTGGTATGGTTGGTAGGATTTTGCTTCATTTACTGTCTGGGAGACGCATCACCTTTCGTTTACTACTACGGTTATCTTAATATACGTAAAGTGAATCCTTTGTCATAAGCACAGTTTTCTTTATTTTCCTATTCTTATCGTTCAATCTAAAACTTTTAGTGCTTTACATAGGTGTCGCATATTATAGTATGCGAATATGTGCGACAAATCCTTCCGATACTTAAACAGGAAATAGCGACGGTTTCTAGAAATCACGAGAGACATATAGGTTGAAGTAAAATAAAACTTACCTCTCGTAACTACGTGTAAGTCGAGATTAATATATGTATATATATATATATATATATATATATATATATATATATATATATATATAATCACAGGTTGCAGACCACGAGTGCCAAACATAGACATCTAGAACTATTTAATAAATTACCGAACACTTGGATTGAAAAACCTGTGCCACAATTCAAAACATCCATTAAGAAATACTTATTAGAAAACAGCTTCTACTCGGTTACTGAGTTTTTACAAGATATCAAGAAGTTTCATTTACATTGAATTATATCTATCATTAGTACACACACACATTGTTATATAGCACACGCCTACACACATTCACACACACACGCTCACACACACACCACTTGTTTCGACGTTACCGCTGTATTTTACATGCATTTGTATTTTATATTAGTTGGTACAATAAAGCTATTCTATTCTATTCTATATATATATATATATCGGGTTACAACGTTTTACGTCTTCCGATTCCTAATCGCCATTCCCCTCTGTTCATCCACATGCCCTCCTCCAGATCCGTCTCTCGAATTTCCTTATCCACTCCGTCTCTCCAGCTTCTGCGCGGTCTTCCTCGTTTTCGGTTTCCTTGGGGGTTCAAGTTTAGTACTTTCTTTGGGATTCTGTGTTCTGGCATTCTTTGGACGTGCCCATACCATGTTAGCTGTTTAGTTATAATGTCATCAATAATGTCGTGTTGTATTCCCATTTCTTGTCTGATGGTTTCATTTGGGACTCTATCTCTTCTGGATTTTCCTGCCGCTCTTCTCCAGAAATCCATTTCTGTGGCTTTTATCTTTCTTTTTGTTTTTTCTTTTATCGGCCACACCTCCGAGCTACATGTTATTATGCTTTTCACGATGGAGTTGTAAATCCATTTTTTATTTTCTTTTGTAATGGTCTTGTCCCATAGAATACTGTTCAGCAAGGAAGTAGCTCTTCTTCCCTGTACGTTTCTGTCCGATATTGCCTCATCTAGTGTTCCATCCTTAGCTATTTTCATTCCTAGGTATTTGTACATATTGCAATGTTTGATGATCTGTCCCGTTGCTAGATGTAGGTCTTCTTGCTGTCCTCCTATGCACATATACTCCGTTTTTGTAATGTTGACATCCAGGCCCCATTCTCCGTATTCCTCGATGAGCTTTCGGCTCATATATTCCATGTCATCTATATATTGTGCAATAACTACTTGGTCGTCCGCGAAAGAGAGGGTATATACTGTCGTGTCGGCATCTACCGGCATTACCATACTATTGCATTTCCGTTTCCATGTCTTTAGTGCATATTCCAAGTATATTTTGAATAGTGTCGTAGATATACAGCAACCCTGTTTAAGACCCTTGGTTATTGTGAATCCAGATGTTAATCCTTCGTTGGTTTTGACTCTGGATGTGGAGCCCGCGTATAAAGACCTCACAGCTTTTATTATTTCCATGTTTTTGTTGCTATGTTGAAGAGCCTCCCATAGTTTTACTAAAGGCACACTGTCGTAGGCCTTTTTCAGATCTACGTACCGGAGATGTATGTCTTGATTTCGTGCTACTTTCTTTTCTAAAATTTGAGTTAGCGTAAACAGGTGGTCGACTGTGGATTTTCCTGCTCTGAAGCCTGCTTGTTCTTCTGCCTCCATATCGGCATATTCTTTCTCTATCGTGTTATATGTATACTTTAAGATTTTCCCATAAACTCTACTTATAGCGCTTGTAACGGCTATTCCTCGATAGTTGTCGCAGTTACTCTTGTCGCCTTTTTTGAATATCGTCGATAGATATGATATCTTCCATTCCATGGGTACCTCGTGCCTGTTAAGGCATCTTTGGAATAAATTTCTTAATAGCCCGTATAGCTTATCTGTGCCGTATTTTAACAGTTCATTAGTAATATTACCTGGTCCTGGGGCTCTTCCGTTTTTTAAGTTTTTACATACTTCTTTAACCTCCGCCACAGTTATTCTAATTGGGGATCCTTGTATAAATATGCCCTGGTTTTCGTTTTAGATGTCTTTAAATTGAGGTCTGTCTTCTGTCAACATCTCTTCAAAGTACTTGTTCCATGTTTCAGGTGTTATAGGTGAGATTATGTCCTTCGTTCGTCCTCCTCTCATACTTTTGAGGAGCCTCTAACTTTCTGTACTCTTCCTTCCTCCAATGTATGTATTGAGTCTTGAACACGTCCTTTCCCATTGATTATTCTTCTTTTCACATATTTTCTTCCGTACTCTCTTTTGTGATTCTTTGTATTTTTCCTTGTCTTCCATAGCTTTCGAACTTAAATATACGTGGTACCTTTTCCTTTTTTCTTCTATTTCGTATTCAATTTCTTCGTCCCACCAGTATGGTTTTTTCTGTTTTCCTCGTTTTTCCTCGTAACCCAATGCTTCCTCTGCCGCTGAGTGTATGCTCCTCTTTATATATTCGTATTCTTCTTATACGTTTGTGAATTCTGCATTCTGAATTTTGCTGTCAAGTCTAGAGTTGTATAGTATTTTTGTACTTTCATGTTCGAGGCTGTTGACTTTAAATCTTTTTGGAGTTTCTTCGTTTGTTATTTCACCTTTTTTTTTGGAATTGTCAGGTTCTTCTTTTGTTCTTATTGGTGACACTATTTTTCCTTTTAGAAGGTAGTGGTCACTTCCACATGAGGCACCTCTCTGAACTCTTACATCTAGGAACTTCAGTCTGGATTTTTGTTTAATTATTATGTAGTCAATAACGCTTTTTAGATTCCTTGTTGGCTGTGTCCATGTGTATTTATGGATCTCGCGGTGTTGAAAGTGACCATTAAGAATGGTCAACTGATTTTGTTTACATATTTCTATTAACCGTCTTCCATTCTCGTTGACGACTTCTTCTCCATACTTTCCCACAACTAGGTCCTTTTGCTTTCTTCCTGTTCTGCCGTTCAGGTCTCCTAGAAGTATTATTTCTCATGATGTTCCTATTTTTCTTATTTCCTCATTTAGTTTTTCATAAAATGAGTCTTTATTGTGGACTAGTTCGTCATCATTAATGGCATATATTCCCAGTATAGTCACATTATATCCTAATATTTTTAGATTCATCTTTATCATCCTTTCATTAATCGGTTCCCATGTGGAGATGTACTTTCTAATTTTCGTGTGGATTATTATGGATACTCCTTGCTTAGCTCTGCTTTCCTTGGGTACTCCGCTGTAGAAGTGGTCGTAGCCCCCCAATTTTCCGATCCCTTTCCTTTCTTTTTCATCTCTGTTAAAACCGCGATGTCTACTTGGAGATTTTTCAATTCGTTGGCAACTTCGTTTATTTTATTGGAGAGGCCCTGTATATTCCATGTACCGCATATCGTTGTCCGTTTTCTTAGCTTGGTTCGTCCTTGTGTGTTATCCGTCCTATTCCGAGCCAATTGATTAGGTTTTTTAGCAGGTATGTTTTTTTTTCGTAGGGCAGGGAGCTGGCCTACCGCTACAACCCTTCTCCTTTACCCGGGCTTGGGACCGGCAGTGACAACTGTGGAGCTACTCAATCCACCCCACAGCTGCCCCAGGCGGAGTTAAGTCGATATTAATATTGATTTAAAACTTTGAAATAAAACTTAGTTCAAAACTTTAGTTTTGTAAAATCCATGCTTAATTTTCGCGCATACCTACACTAAATCCTAGAGAACGCATTTAGTGCCTTAATCAAACACGTGTTAGACATCTTTTGTAAAAGATTTAATGACACCTTATCTTTCTGATTTTGGTGTAATTCCTTATTTTCTAATACTTACGAATGCCATACAGAAGTTAATCGTTAAGTAACTGATATGCAATTTATGTATTTAGTTGGTAATGGACCAGAGATCTCTCTCTGCAAATGTTCAGGCGTGTTAATTTATTTTTAATTTAATTAGTTCTCTGTTTCAAAAATTCAATAGATTCGGCTTTTACTTGATGTAATTGCATATTACCAACGCAAATGATACATACTTGTTGAACTACACATTAATAACTTAAAACGGACAATTGTTCCACCACACAGTAGCTTCTTCAGCAATTACTAAAAATGCATGTTATGAAATATATATCCGATATGTATCGGTTGTAGGAGGTAAGAAAAAAAGAAAAAGAAAGTGGGAAAGTAGTTTAAAACCCTCATAAAGCTATGTGTAATATACTACTTAACAAATAAATTAAGTAAAGGAGATTTATTTATTTCTATTTCTGATCATTTAAAAGAGACCTAGGGCTTTCCTGTTTAATGCCTCTATGAAATTCAATTTTCATTCTTATTTTGTACCCCTATCACAGTAAAATCTTCGTTAAAATTATGTCCTTCGTAAGTTAAATGGTTCGCATATGTCGAATTGATTTTTTGGTTCTTGTAACATGACAGATATTCTTTGATGCGAGTTTCAAACGATCTTCCTTTTTATCTGATACAAAACCTCGGGTACGACCCATAAATTAATTTATAGACCCCCAATTTATGTCTTCTTTCTGTACTATGATGTTTTTATATAAATTGTTACTGGTCTTGAATGCCGTGTTAATATTACGTGTTTTGAGTAGTTGAGATAAATTCACACTTAATAAACCCAGCTATGTTAATGATCTATAGACTTTATCATGTTTTTGGTCTATCCTTGGGTATATTAGAGAGACAGATTTTAATAATATTTTCTTCGAGACTAACTTATCAATCATAGACGGATCATAATTATTGATAAGTGCTATTTGTTTGACACCGATCTGGGACGTATTACATACATACGTATAAACTGATTCGCTATGGCAAATGGTAGTTGACACAACCTGTATACTTTGTAACATGAATTTTTAGTCATTGATGAAGAAGCCACTGTATGGTGAAACAATTGTTCATATTAAGTTATTAAGGTGTAGTTCAACAAGTTTGTTTGTTTTATTTACGTTAGTTTTCTGTTAATGAATTAAGTAATTAATAATAATTTATCTATATATGTTTGCTGGAGTTCTGTTTTGGCTGAGAGTTTACTTCACTATGTAGATTTTATACTACCGGATGGCAAAATTCGGGTTAGGTTATTTACGAAAACAATTTTTTATTAGCTCGTGACGTTTCGGTCAAATCTTCGTGATCTTCCTCAGACCTTTAGTTTTATTTATATAATATATATATATCTGTTGATTTCAAATATGAACATTAAAGAATCTCTTTCCAATTCTCAATAATATTTCTTAGGATTTGTTTTTTTATTGTTGTTGTTGTTCCAATAGTGGTTTAAATAAATACCGGGTGTCTGTTTAAGCTCGGCCACCGGCCATATCTCGGCAACCGTTTACCGTACAACCTCGCGGAAAAAATTTTGATAGTGAAATGGATGACGGGAATTACAACAAAAATATTATTTCAAAATGATCGCAAGGGCGCGCAATTCTCAAGATGAATTAAAAATTCGATAATTTTTCATTAAATTCTAGATTAAGATTGATTAAAAATTTACTAGCAAAATTTTTAGACTTTTTATACAACTTTCATTTGAAACTTTTTGATCTAACTCCCATACGAAGGGGAGAGTGGAGGGGGGTATATCTGCGTACAAAAGTTCTGGGCTCATTAGACGCGGTTGTCAAAGAAATTAACAGGGCGCGCTGTTCTCAATGTATGTATATTTCTTATTTTTTCTTTAAAATTTCAAATGGAACGGTATATTTTTAATATCGTAATATTGAAGCACATAAAAAACTGAAGAGAATGATGAAAACCGGAAGTATGTCCACCTGCAAGCCATCTGAACCCACAGGATAACAATAAAGAAAAGAAATATTGCGGATTATAGAATAATAAAGTATAGAATTTCATGGGGTAACTCCGCTCAAAATGCAACTGCGGACACGTGTTTCGAACTACTTGGTTCTCGTCAGCGCAGTGTAGCCAAGGAATAGGATGGGATAACCTTGGAGCTGAAAAACATCAATCAGAGACATACATCAATCAGCTCCAAGGTTATCCCATCCTATTCCTTGGCTACACTGCGCTGACGAGAACCAAGTAGTTCGAAACACGTGTCCGCAGTTGCATTTTGAGCGGAGTTACCCCATGAAATTCTATACTTTATTATTCTATAATCCGCAATATTTCTTTTCTTTATTGTTATCCTGTGGGTTCAGATGGCTTGCAGGTGGACAATGTCTACCTCGCGGCGACGTTAGATTCATTCTCAGTATCGAGGACACTCTAGCTGAAGCCTCAATTGGTAGGCTGTCCCTTGTGTATGTCTCTGATTGATGTTTCTCAGCTCCAAGGTTATACCATCCTATTCCTTGGCTACACTGCGCTGACGAGAACCAAGTAGTTCGAAACACGTGTCCGCAGTTGCATTTTGAGCGGAGTTACCCCATGAAATTCTATACTTTATTATTCTATAATCCGCAATATTTCTTTTCTTTATTGTTATCCTGTGGGTTCAGATGGCTTGCAGGTGGACAATGTCTACCTCGCGGCGACGTTAGATTCATTCTCAGTATCGAGGACACTCTAGCTGAAGCCTCAATTGGTAGGCTGTCCCTTGTGTATGTCTCTGATTGATGTTTTTCAGCTCCAAGGTTATCCCATCCTATTCCTTGGCTACACTGCGCTGACGAGAACCAAGTAGTTCGAAACACGTGTCCGCAGTTGCATTTTGAGCGGAGTTACCCCATGAAATTCTATACTTTATTATTCTATAATCCGCAATATTTCTTTTCTTTATTATATATATTTATATAGTATAAATATAAAATGTTGTTTTTCTTTACCCCTTTTTTGTAAAATATGTGTTTTTCTGTTTTTTCTTGGGTTAATTGGGTAAAAATAAATTACAAAATTAAAATAATACGATCCATTTACTTTAACGTTTCAATGTTTATAACATCTTTTTCAAAAAGTCCAATCACAAATTAAAACTACAAATAATACAAACAGTCATAAATAAAAGAACGGCACAAAGGTGACAAAAAACTTACGTTGTAAATTCCAACACTTTTACACATAACAGCTCTCTGACACACAAAATGTTTTCTTATTAGTTTTTTATAATTGACTCCCATCGGGAACAGTAAGTTGCATAAACGAAATTTTATATTGGGCTTTTTTACCCTTTTAAATATCATTTTATAATTTGGCAACTAATTTATATTTTAAAATTGTGTACAGATATGTCGACATTTTTAAACAGTATTTGCGAGCTCTTCAACAAGCAATGACAAAGTGTTAAATGTGTTTGTGACATTATTTCTTTCTATGATGTTTTTTGATTTTTTATCCCCCCACTTGGCAGTTATCACGTCTGTATTTTAAGGTGAAATAATAGTATTATTAATTTTGTATATCGAAAATGTTATTATATTATTAATTTTATATATGAAAAAACCCAAACCGTAAAATCACGAAGTGGGTCACATGTAATAATTGTTATTATAGAATGGGAAAGTAAATGTTTGAAAGATTTTCGGTATCTGCCCGATCATTAATAGCATTCTTATTTTTTTTGATATGAACCATTTCCAAAAATTCTCTCGCCTTTGAATTATATTCTTTGTCGATAATTTTAACTTTTTTGTAATCAAAACTATGTTTTGTGGTGGATACATGTTTTTTTAAAGCGGTAGTATTCTTACAGTATTTGTGGCCGTTTATTCTATTCTTCAGGTATTGCTTTGTTTGACCTATATATACACCATTACATTGTCCACAGGGGATTTCGTAAACTACATGCGTTTCGAACTCCATTGGTGTTTTAGTTTTGAGGTTAGACCACAACTGTTTTAAATTATTTGAATTTTTGTTCGCTATTGTGATGTTTAATAGTTTGAATACACGTTGTAACTTTTCAGATAAGGTTTTTATATACGGCAGGGTTATGTACTGTGTGTTATTTGTCATGTTTGCTTTTTCTTTTTTGTCTTTATGCTGGTTTGTTTGGCCGTTGTATAATGCATACGTCTTTCTCCTCACAAGTTTATCAATCAAGGTTGGCGGATAGTTGTTATTGACCAGTGTGAGCTTTATTTTTTTAATAATTTCTTCCCGATATATGGGTGATGTAAGTGTTAGGGCTCGGTTAATAATATTAGATACAACATTTTTTTTATATGCCATCGGCGTAATGGAGTTGAAGTTCAGGTACCTCCCTGACCAGGTGTCTTTTGTAAACCATTTAGTTAGGATTTTTCCGGTTCTGTAATCTCTTATAAGGGTGGTGTCAAGAAAGTTTAATACTGAGTTATTTTCTTTTTCATATTTTATGATATACAAAATTAATAATACTATTATTTCACCTTAAAATACAGACGTGATAACTGCCAAGTGGGAGGATAAAAAATCAAAAAACATCATAGAAAGAAATAATGTCACAAAAACATTTAACATTTTGTCAGTGCTTGTTGAAGAGCTCGCAAATACTGTTTAAAAATGTCGACGTATCTGTACACAATTTTAAAATATAAATTAGTTGCCAAATTATAAAATGATATTTAAAAGGGCAAAAAAGCCCAATATAAAATTTCGTTTATGCAACTTACTGTTCCCGATGGGAGTCAATTATAAAAAACTAATAACAAAACATTTTGTGTGTCAGAGAGCTGTTATGTGTAAAAGTGTTGGAATTTACAACGTAAGTTTTTTGTCACCTTTGTGCCGTTCTTTTATTTATGACTGTTTGTATTATTTGTAGTTTTAATTTGTGATTGGACTTTTTGAAAAAGATGTTATAAACATTGAAACGTTAAAGTAAATGGATCGTATTATTTTAATTTTGTAATTTATTTTTACCCAATTAACCCAAGAAAAAACAAAAAAACATATATTTATATATATTTATTTATTGGGAGTAAAAATTGTATTTTAGGTTTAATAGGGTCTCTAGACAGTGTATAGTATGTTTTCACTTGAAATTTCGTCATACTCTTCGAAGAACTCGTTGAAGCTTATGACATGATCAGAATGTATTTCCAATGCTTTGAAAATGCATTCTTGCTTCGGGGAAATATTCCCTAAATTATCCCGAAAGAAGACATTATTGAGTTTTTATTCACCTTGCCAGATGTTCTTGATCTTTATTTATGGGGCAGAATAAAAGACATAGTTTATCACAAAAAGTCGAGTACAACAATTGCTGCCTCCGAAATGGAAGTAACTCTGCTCTCTACTAATCGACAAGTAAACGTATATTGAAAGTCAAGGTGAACACTTTGAACATTTGTTAAGTTGAAGTTTTTGCTTGTTTTTTTTTTTTGTACTTTCTGATTTAAATATATTTTCTTTTCCTTTATATTACTTGGTCAATATATTTCCTCATTTATGTTTAGGTATATAATAGCTTCTTTTATTTACTTTCATTTCAGGCGGGGATGACTTAGATATCAATTTGTGACCCTTTCGTTACTAATGAGTAAATGATTTGATTATAACTAATGCATTATATTATATTGTTTTTTTTTCTCGTTATTGTCTACTTAGTTCATGAGTTATGGAAATTATTTTTCCTGATTTCCTATAATTAGATCTACCTAAATCAGTTGGGTGATAAAGTTATATTATTATTATTATTTTATTTCAAAAAGGCAAGACATGAAATTTAAAAATAGCTAGAGAATTTGAAAACATTTAAGAAGAGAATCTAATGTAACATATGCAAGACTTAAAAAATCGATGAGAAGATTGAAATAAATACATTTATGGAAGACTATGATGAAAATTCAAGTGAAAGCGAACTATATACTGTCTAGTGACACTTAAAATTAAAATAAAGTTATTACTCACAATAAATAAATAAATTTATATTAAAAATTGTTTATTTTTTTTGGATTGTCTTCGTATGACTATATCTTCGTGAAGAAAAAAGGTAGGAACTTCCGGTTTTCATCATTCTCTTCAGTTTTTTATATGCTTTAATATTACCATATTAAAAATATGCCGTTACATTTAAAATTTTAAAGAAAAAACAAGTAATATACATACATTGAGAACAGCGCCCCCTGTTATTTTCTTTGACAACGACGTAATTTCGTGCTATATGTCCTTCAATTCTTTGTAAGATTCTCTATCTAATGAGCCCAGAAACATTAAAATCCGTTTGTGCAAACCAAAATTATACCGACTTTTGTACGTAGACATACCCCCTCCCCTATGGCCTTCGTATGGGAGTTAGATCAAGAAGTTTCAAATGAAAGTTGTATAAAAACGTCTATAAATGTTGCTAGAAAAATTTTCAATATATCTTAATCTAGAATTTAAGGAAAAATTATCGAATTTTAAATTTATCTTGAGAATTGCGCCCCCTTGCGATTATTTTGGAAACTTAAAAATATTTTAGTTGTAATTTCCGCCGTCCATTTTACTAATAAGATTTTTCCGCGAGGCTGTACGATAAACGGTTACCGAGATATGGCCGGTGGCCGAGCTTAAACAGACACCCGGTATATGTAACCGTTTCGAAATCCTGCGTCGTAATAAAACTAGTCGTTGCAGGTCCTCTTTCACTTAACACCCCTCACGATGGATTGGAATTGTCAGTGGACTCAATAATCAATTAATGTTAGATGGCGCGCAGTGGTAACAGCGTCGTATTTGTGAGAATCCTTTAAACCACTTCATCTCAGCACGAGGACATAGCGCTATCGAGCACTTCTATGTTTTCAAACTAGTTTGCAACATAGGCCCGGAGAAGTAAGGCAATTTAAAAATTTTGTGGCACTTAATCATGTAATAGTTATTGACGAACCAAGTCCGGAAAGTCTCCGCATGACCGCATTTTTAATGCACAAGTAACTGAAATCAGCGACTGTTTTTAACTGTTGGAATGCGTGGCAGATATCTTCACGAAAGTGATTTGTACAATGTTTTCTGTACATTAAATTAAAAATTAAACTTATTATTGATTAACGTGTTTAGTATAATACCTACCCTTAAACAGATTACCAAATTAATTTTAGCAAGTCATGTACATACCTAACACTCACCTTTCCATTAAATTAATCTATCATGTTCTTTCACATACTGTATTTATTATTATATTAAAGTGGATTTATTGCGTGATTACAATTAAATTATATGGTTACTTTAGTCCAGTATAATAGTACACAACTAAATGTGGACAGCTACATATTTCTTTAAAATAACTTATAAAATAAATGTTCTTTATTATCTATATTTACGTAAGAATATTTATACGTAAATGTGTTGTGTATGGAGGAGGGTTGATGTGTGCTATTAATGTTTAGTGTTTATTGAGATTTAATAGTAATATTATAAATATACATAATGTGTTGCACATAATATCATTGTTTATGTAATTTTCTCTTTTTTTAAACTTTATGTGTATCCATTTGATGTACTCATTTACTTGTTTTCTTTTGCTTATTTAAAATGGGTTGTTAATTTAGATTAAATTATATTTCCAGGTTAAGTTGAAAAGCAGCTTTGGTCCTTATGATTGTGACTGGTAAATGTACTTTTTTACTTTTTTTTTCTCGTGTTCTGTATTTCTAGTTACAAGAAAAACATCATTATTTATTATTAAGATTATATTTTAACTAAGTATTATAATTTTAGTTTAACTAGATTTTTAAATTTAGCATAGTTTTAGTTCTTCTTCCAGGCTTGTCCGACTTACATCCCTAGTTTGCATCGCATCCAATAAGGCTTGTTGTGCCGAACTTATGTTACAATTTTTGGCTCTACATTCTCTTGTCAAAAATACGTTGCCCCCTGTGATTCAGTGTCGCACAGTTTACTAGGATATTCCTGATTGTTTCTGCTTCCATATTACAGAGACTGTCCATCATACAGGCCTTCTTTTTGAGAAGGTGCATGACCAGTCAAACGAGCGGTTGTTATTCGCAGCCGTTTCCTACACATATTGCCGTGGTCTCTTGCATATTAATAAGATAATAAGTAATAGCATTAAGATTTAATTTAAGTATATAAAATATAAAAGAGACAATAGTAATGTTTTATTGTATTCCAAGATTTAACATGAGTATATTAAGTTGCATACATTTTAAAGTGAGAAAACATATACATAAAAATGAATTTATATTTAAAATTTAGATATGAAACAGGTATAAAATAAAAGACGATATAAAATTTAAGATATATATATTTCTTTTATAGAAAAGAGAAACAAGATGTATGGTTTGTGTATAATGAAAAACAACCTGACTTTATAAAATGCGTGAGAATTACACTGAACATTTTAAATAATGGACCGTTGTTTAAAAATAAAAAAGGATATAAATAAATATATTCTGAGACCATACAATCTGCAGTAGTGTTTTTATAAACGACAGCTGGCAATAATAAAATACATTCATGAATTCGTATATGTAGTATTATGTTTCATAAGCTGTAGAGAGGTTTAGTACGGTTTTGATGACCTACAAAAAGAAAATATAATGTAAACTTGGTTTGTAGTTTATTACAGATAAATATATCACCGTCGGAAAAGTCCTGGATAGAGGGAAGTAATGAAGGGGCAAGCCAAATAGATCATGGTAGTACAAGTAATCTTATTAAAAGAATACCTTTTATTTACAATGTATTTCCAATATTGCCGAGACCTGGACATAAAACAAAAATAAGAATTGTGTTAGCCAATGGAAAGAGGAAATATGTGGCAAATAGTAGAGAAAGTAATGGATTCATAAACAAATATAAAGAAGAATTATATTCATACAAATATACTTACGTTGGAGAAATGCTGGACAATTTGTGAGAAACTTTTAAAGTGCAAACGGACAATTCTCGGGGTGTTGACATTTGGAAGTGAGGGAACTGTCAAAAGACAACAAGTGCGTGTGTGTGTGTGTGTTCGAATCACAACGGCAACCTAAAAAGCAAAGAGCTCACTGAAGACGCAGGGTGACATCTCAAATGGTAGTTTCTGAGGATTGCGTTGAGAGCGGTCACGTGTTTTCCCGGGGATATAAATTGAAAACAAGAATCGACAAGATTCATTCATTCATTGATTGATTTACGGATTAGCTGGTTATCTGAAAAGAGAATAACAGTAACTTAAAATCGTAGGGTTAGATACACCATGATTCATATTTTTTTCTTTTGTATTAGCGTATTAATTTTTATTTGCATTTAAGTTTCATTCATTTATTTTCTTTGGTTAATTGTCTTTGTATTTTTAAAAATAATGGAAATGCAAATGGCAGAATTTGAGAAGTTTTTCAATGATTCAAAGTAAGTTTGATACAAAAGTTATCAATGTGGCTATGCGTGTATTGAAATATAACGTGCAAATGTATATTCAATATAACGTTGTGCAACAGGGATAATAAATGTTTTCCTGTAATAGTAATAAGCATTCATTAGTTTCAAGTTTACAAAAATGAAATTATTAATGGTGTTGGGTGTTAAGAGGATATAGCGTGCAAATGTATATTTTCAGGCACTCAATTAGGCATCATTAATGTTTACAATAATTTTTGATTATAAATTAATGACTTAAAATTAAATTTTTAATAAGGAAAGTGTTTCTGGGTAGCGGACTCTGAGATGCTAGATATAACACGTGCGAATGGTTATAGATAGTAATCAGATTCAAGATTTTTCTCCGAACATTGACCATTGCGAAATTCTAAGTTTGTCAGAGCATTACGTGCGAATATAATGTCTCTGTTGGAATAGAACTAGCATAAAATGTAAATAGTATACAAAAGTTAATTGAATTTTATTTGTTTTGAAACAGGAAAATATTTTAGATTTCTATTTGATTAAGTATAAGAAAAATATATTCGTACCATAAAACGTTACAACCTAGAACACGATACAAACGTTTTCTTTTAATTATGTTTCTTTTAAATAAAATGGTGAATATACTATAGCGATGCTATCTATTATATAATAAATGTTAAATAAATTATACAATTATGTTTTATATGGTTTCTGGTTTTCATTTAAATAAGCTATAACCTTATCCCGTTCAAAAGTAAAACAAGAGATTTGACGAGAGAGGAGAAATTTAGATACACTGATAGAATTCACGTATACTTATAAAGTACGTGTTGTTAAGATAAATAAAATATACATTAAGGATAATATAAATTATCATCATATTTATTATTTATGTTGCTGGAACAGCACACAACATAATTTATTTGGCAAAGCCTAATGTATGGCAATACTACAATTATCATATTCCAAATAGTCATGTTGCCACAGCAATATGTACTAGTTCTACAGCCCTTTTCTTGCATCGTTGGCCAATAAATTCCTTACCATGATTTTGCTCTGAAATTGTTGCCCAGTAGTGCTTAAGTTTTCCATATACCCAGCTATTAACGTCACTTCGGGTCATACCATTAGTTATCCTCTGAGGCGGTTCTGGGCCTATAAGTTTTATTTTTGATCATCACCTAGCGAGTTCGTGAACTTTTTTGTTGCCTTTGATCCCTCCATGCCTTAGCACCCATATTAGTGTTACCTTATTCTGGACCGCCAACGATTTAAGTTCTTCGAGGCATTTCCAAACCAGTCTTGACCACATCTCTTGGATTGATATTACCCTAAGCGCCGCTTGACTGCCAGATCACATTAGTACCCACTGGCGAGCGAAGTCATTCTTATTGTTTCCTATAGAATATTGCAGTACAGGATGCACCTCTACCTCAAACACAGAGGCGTAGCTTCCCAGTGCTTAGTACTTACTCTGAACAGCCGTATAGATTCCTGCCCGAGTGCTAGCTGCGATTTTCTACATGTCTGTCTACCAGGTCTGGTCTCACCTGCTAATACCCTGCATACCATCTTCCCAATCGAATCTTTCTTGTTTTAGTTTAGATCTATTTCTAAAGAATTGTTTATGACCGTATTTAAACATAGAACAACAATCTATAAGCTTTCTTTCCAATTATATATTGCACAAATTCAACATGATTGAAACAACAGGACTTATCTTTATGAGATCTGTTAATAATAATGGCGCGCCAAAAATAACTTTGTAATTGACATTAAGCTATTGGAAAAAGGTCGCCCCTTTACAACCCTTCCGCCGCGTCTAAAAAGGATTGAGTCTTTTAAAGGGCTGTTACTAGGTCATTTTGAAAAATGCAACCAAAAGTTTTATTTTCTACTATTTCACCTGCAGTTACAAATACGTATAAACGATTACTTGTCGATGACTACTTTAATTCGTGCTGTAACTTATAGGCAATGAAGCGCACATTTCTTCGTCCGACTAAGAAACGACAAAAAGTTACTCGCATTTCGTATATCACGTTTTGCGGACTCTCTAAATACGATAGGTACAGCAGAAGCGCTTCTTCAAATTTAATTGCGTTCTTTATTCCGACAGAACTTATATTAATGTTGTCCTTTAAATAAGCAACGACGTGGCGTATAATCCCTTTCAACAGGATGAAATTTGAAGTTAGATTCGAACTTATATAATCCAAGCTTGGTTGTGCTTTTTCATTAAAAGCAAAGTAGCTAAGATATTTCTATTTTTTTGATAGAAATGAAACGCAAATAATGTGGAAGCATTGTGTGGTACTGTCTTATCTCTGTGAGACCAAATCCATAAATGAATTTTAATAAACTGCTTGTTATTACAAAATATGGGGTATTTTTTCTTTTGTCTAACAAATATTTTTTGATTTCCCTTATGCATCTCGACTAGGTGAATTAGTCGTGTAAGAAACAATACATATATTTTTGGATCAATATTATAATCAACATACAGGTTCGGTCTGTTTTATCTTGCATGCAAGCTAAAGTCTATGTATTGAAACGAACGTTGTTACCAGTATTTATACACATGTGGGCAGTGGGCACGTACTGTTCGACGCTCGACGACTGGCCGATACGATCATTATTAGGGCGCGGACACGAGCGAGTCATGACGCATTGCCCATGGGCGCACTATTGAGATGTTGTATTTTTAAAGAGGTTTTAATTTTATTTATATTATATTGATCTATAAAATACAAAATACCTTATTATTTGTTAATTTTCTCTTCTGTAAGACTTGCTCTCTTTGAATTAAGTACATCCTTGTAGATATAAAACGACCTTTCTACATCGCAACTGGTTATATGTGCGTACTGGAAATATTCTTTTATTTCAGCGTATTTAGCATACACAATTGCCGCAATGTTATTAAATCTGGATTTCTATTAAAAACTGCGTCTAACTTTTGCTGGAGGCCACATCCGAAGTCATTTGGAATACTTTTGAAATTATTAATAGCCACATCTAATGTGGTTAATCCATCTTTTAGTTTGAGATTTCGATTTTCAAAATATGTGATTAGTTTAGGCAAATTTCCAAAGTGTTCCTGTAGGAATAACAACTGATTTTTTAAATTTGGGATTTGTGTTAGTTCCTTGTACTCAGCAATACTTCGAGTATCGTCATTTAAATATGTAATGAAATTTTGTAAACTATCAAAATTCTCTGCATAAAAACAATTTATGTGTATGTTTTAGCAAAGCTAAAGACGAAAGTGCGATATTTTGTCATTCTGTAACGATAATTTACAGACTTTGTAATAAATTTCTGAGTCACTGACAATTCATTTTCATATTAGAAAAAGTAACATAAACAACGTTCTAGATCTAAATAAATGATAACGAAAAATGTACGCGTATGTTATTGAAACTAAATAACAGTAAGTACATATATATTTACATTATTCTTCTTGCGAAATATAAGGTAAATATAATAAATTATAAAAACCCCTCAGGTTATCTACGCCGATGTAGAAAGACTTTTGCTCATAAATTCCTTATTTTATGGCCATCTTTTGCTCTCATTCTCGGGCTCTTCTCGAGCGTAAACAGATGTTGTAGCTCACCATATGAATTAGTGCTATTCAGTAAATGTGTGTTGTTTACATTATTTCTTTGCTCCATTGTAACTCCGTCGTAGTTTAACTCGGTCATGTCCGCGCCCTAATCATTACAATCATAAGATTTCAATATAATGCATGTGCGCATGTTGCCGGGTTGTTATCTTCATTTTTAGGTAGTATTCCCATTCGTAATATTCTTAGTAAAGTATATTAAGTTAATATTATAAGAATTCCTTCAGATTTATTTTGTTTATGACTGAATTTAATATGTTTTCGCTGAAGGTCTACTTCTCGGCTCGCGTATGTACGGATGGTACGGTTTGGCAACTCTTTCCGTGTTATGTACGGAAAGCCGCAAGCAAGATAATCGTAGGTCAAACCTATATATTCCTAAAATATAAAATTATAGATAATCAGATGGAAGGTAACATAATAAAGAAATCTGTCAAATAAAGCGTATTGATGAGTAAATAATACTTTAATACCATCAAGTCATATTAGAAATCTGTGAAATTTGTAATGCAAAATTTATAATTAATAAACAAATAATCTATAGATACTTTAATTAAAAGTTTTAGATAGATAGACAGATATATAATGTGTGTCTTTTTGACTACATTGTAGTAGTATAGGATATGTCACTTTAATGCTAATACTAAAAGACAGCTTCTAATATTAAATGATTAACGAACAAAACATTTAAACACACAATATTAGGAACTCTGTTAACGAGTACTGACATAGTGGGGCATATCCTGGTAAACTCTGAGGCACTGTATCACAGGAGGCAACGCATCGTAGATACAGAGAAGCTCGAGAATCCTTTACTAGGTATTTGTACAGAATCGTGCAGGACACAACATTGCTGGAGTCGATAACATAGGTAACACAGGTCGAGCACAATAAGCCTTATTGGCTACGGTGCAAACTGGAGATGTTAGTCAGGCAGGCCTGGGGGGGGGGGACGAGTACTGCTAGCTAACAAATGCGGATTCTTTTCAAAGAATGCGAGTTTATGCCTTGGTATTTCTAACAGTAATGCATTTCGCGTGTTGTATGAATGATAACAAATTACTAAAATCATCTTTTGCGTATAATAACAATTCTCTGATGTATACACCGTCGTCGAAACAAAATATAACCTGCAACCAGTTCTACTACACACCCCATTCATATAGCACGTTTTTGCATTTTAAATAGTCTATTTAGCTCAGAAGATACACCCCTTGCCAATATCGTATAACACCGAATGAACCTGTCCAAAGTAATATGTCAGAAGAATTTTTGGGCTCATTTCAGATTTAAGTGTTCTGAGAACGTAACAAAATAAAGATATGCTTTTGCAAACGTTGTCAATGTGTTCATTCTATTTGCTTTTATACACGATGGTAACCCCTAGGTACTTAGTACTATCAATCTGTACGATACTGTGGTCATTATATCTAATTAGATTGATGTGTTTCTATCATAGGTTCTTGTTCTGAAGTATATGTATATAGATTTTTTACTGTTTATAACTAAGTCATTTTGATACAAGTACTCGCTTACCGCAACTAAACACCCTCATCCAAATTCATGTCATTGACGTATATTATGTAGAGCATTGGATCAAGAATGATTGGTTCCCTTTGGCACACCACGCCCCAAATCCAACCTGTCAGAGCAAATCCCGTCAATTTCTACATAGTGATTTCCTCCTATAGGGTAGCTATTAAAACAGTCCAAAACACTTCCTCTGATCTGTAGAAATTGAATTTTGTAAGGGTGCTGCGTGTTTCCAAGCCGATTGTTGTGGGCACCTTCCAATTGAGGTCCGAACTACTTCAATGTTTTCTGGAGTTCGTTGACCTCCTGATAGTTTCTTTTTAAGTGCTGAACATGTCTTCTCGAAATTCTTAACCTATGTATTGATGCCGTGGCAAGATGAAACGCGGGCAAGACGTCCTAAATTGTAATGGCGTCGGAATGTCCGTTGTTCAGCAATCGCACTTTCACCATTCTTGTAAAATGACTTCACATCAAATGGACTTTGTGAATCAACCCACTGGTCTATGGTCATTAAATGGCAAGTAGTTGTGCACACAAGGATATCACACACATATCTACCAACTCCACAGGTCTGCCAATACTATATTCGAAATTTCCTGTTTCCCTCTGCCACCCTGTAAATAGATGTGTTTATTTTCTCTACGTTCCTCAAACATCCTGAAATTCTTGCAAGCAGTGTCAACAAATCAAAAGATATCCAACATTGATAAGAGAATAGGGTTGCTTCCACATTTAGTTTTTCGTATAATACTATCCATCCCCCATTTCATCCATCTTTCTTTTCATTAAAAAAAAGAAACAAATTTGATTTTGAGGAACAATTTTATTTTTTCATACTTTGAATTTTGTTTGGAGTTTCACAACCAGAGTACTTTGAACAATCTTTGATGGAATAAAGTCAGACTTATTCCTTAATTGCTGTGTTTCTACTTATTCTTTTTTTAAGCGTCTATTATTTGTTTTTGTGTTAAAACACCAAATAATCATATTGCATATTTCAATATTCATACTTTGAATGTTGTTTGTAGTTTCACAATCAGAGTAATTTAACCCTTTAGTGGTTAAGTTGTATATATTCGTCATGGTCTTCTGTATTGTGTTGCGCTTATGACAAATATATTCTCATCATGAATTTACTTGGTATACTGAATGGTTAGGTCGAATATAAACGCCTAATCGTTCCTAGTGATAGAGAAGGGATATGAGCATTGCAAGATTGAATTTGTCTAGGGCCGGTGTTATTTACAATGTAGAAAAAAAACATGAACGTCATTTTTTTTTGCTTTCCCATGTTTTAACTTGGTATTATTAAAATAGTGTAAATTATCATTAGAGTGATTAAAATAATGTTTTGAAATATATTTTTTCATAAAATAAGTTTATATTTACATTTTTTAATTTATATAACAAAACATTTTTGGCCGTATTATATAGTGAATGAATTCACTTACTTAGAAATTGTTTTAGCTAAATTTATATTATTATGTACTTTGAAAATTATAATATAAATTTTAAATATGAATAATAAATGTTATTCTTTATTTCATTTTATTTTATTTTATTGGATATGATGAATATATGCGCCAGCTAGAAAGGTACGTGGCCAATAAGGGAGCCACTACATACAAATTCAACAAGGCGCTTAAGGGGTTAAACAATCTTTGATGGAATTACGTTAGACCTATTTCTTAATTACTGTGTTTTTACTTATTCTTTTTTAAGAATCAATCATCAACAGGAAATTAATTATTGCATATTTAACCACTTATATAAGTAGAGCAGTTGCCGTTCTCAGTTTCTCGAACACGTCTTGTCGACCCGAATAAATCGTAACTGCTAGTTCGGAATATATGGTGACATTTTTGCGGTATACATACATCTATAGTTCGCCTGTATTTCGGGGTGAAATAGAGAAAAGAACAAAACGTTTTGACCAGAGCGTTTGCTGACTAACTTCGTTCTGAAAATCGTTCGTGGCGGCAGTGAAATTGACAGTGCAGTGGTAGTGGGAGAGAGCTCTCACTGCAGTGCAGACGCTTTAGGGAAATTTAGTAGAAACTGACTAAAACTGCATTTAATCTGTAGACGAAGTTAGATGAGAATATAGAGATACGTATGAGAATGTATGTGTATGCACATGTACACAATGTTTGCCGCTTAATACATATGCTCTTGCAAAAATTGTAATTTTTAAGTATAATAACTATATCCGCTGCAGAAAAGTTCGTTCAGCTGAGGATTTAATTCTCGGCAAAAGCATTAGAATTAATGGACAAAACTGACATTTTTTATTTTTATTGTCGACCATTATTTTGTCTGCTATTTCGTGCTTTTGTTAGTAATGTTATTGTATTAAAGTTGGGAAAAGTTTTACTACATTTTATGGTAGTATGGTTCACAAACCACTTACCGAGATGAATGTAAAATTATATTGATTAATATTATATTTTGTTCAGGATAATGTAATGCAATCAAAGGAAGAGAAACATATAGTGAAACAATTATATTGATAAAGTGAATTGACTTTAGAATCAGTTTAATTATTGGCTCTATTTCCATCGTCTGGACAACCGACGTTTCGGCGGTCATTACGTCTGTCGTCTTCAGGGGATTTCTTTAAAAGACTATTTCTTGCCAAAACTAAAACTAAATTGTGTTTTTAAGATAAAGTTTGTGTAAAAACACTTATGACAGTTTTAAATACAGTAACACTGTAATGAGTTATCATACTTGATCTAAATCTGACCTGTGTTATGTAGTACTAAATAGCATGTTTATATTCTCACGAATAATTGGCATCCAGATCTCTTTAATCCCCAGGCTTTGTGTACTTATAGGATTAGTTATTGTAGCCACATATGTCGCTTCTTTTATCCCTATTCTGATGTCATGTTCTTCTTTCGTCAGAATTGTCGCATCATTCCATTTGATTTAATACCCTGCTTCACCAGCGTGTTGTGCAAAGCGAATTTTTTTAATTTCTTCTATGTGAACAAATTTCTTGTGTTCTTTATTTGATACTTTTACGGCGTCTTATGGTTTCTCCTCTGTGTAGACGTCCACGGTCCCACTGCAGTTTATATATACAGTTTTTTGTTATTTGATGCATGTTGCATGGCTTAGTTCTTGTTAGGATCGATCTAACAGTATTGTTTGTCGTTCTTATGATTTATTTGTTGCCTAGTCGCCGGATTGACAATTGTAGTAAGCTAGTAAGAGGAAAGAATAAAACAGGCGAGAGTCTCGTTAAAATTAATATTTGTCGCCGCAATGCATAGGCGTGCATAAATATTTTGTATAACGTATATGTAGGTACACTTCGTACGTTCTCGATAATTATTTAAAATAGGTTCTTAGTCCAATAATAATTAAAGAAATATCGCGAGTGCATTATTTTTTCAATCCTTTTATTCTTTTTAATATAATAACATTTATTCTAACTGTATTACAGAAAATATAAAAAAAAACATGTTTAGGATATGTATGTTACGCCACTGAACACAAAATCAAACATGTCAGATATATGACAAGTTATTCAAAATACCCATTTTACTTTCTTATACGTACTATAAGGAAGTATTGTGATGATGAAAATTTTCGACCTCGAGATTTTTGCAAATGTCTACGTTTTGAAGTCCCCTGATACAGAAAAAGTGGTTTTAAAAAAATGTCTATGTGTCTCTGTGTGTGTGTGTATCTGTCTGCCTATGACCACGATAGCGATCAAACCGCTGGAGATATCAATTCCAAATTTTGTATTTACGTGTATAATCTCCCTTTTGAGATCTGATTAGTATTTCAGTAAAATCGGTAGACCGGAAGTAGCAGTTTACTTCTGTGAAGAAATCGAATTTTGCAAATATTTCGTCAATTACTAAGTTTAAACAAATTTATAAAGAATTCATATATACTTAAAATTAAAATTGTGAATAATTTTATTTAAAAAGTTTTTCGAAATTCCTACCGGAAGTAGGTCTTTTACTCTTATCGAAAATCAGTTTTTTGTGAATATCTCGCAAGTCATGCTTTCTAGGCAGGTGCATTACGAGTATAAAAGTATTTAAATGAAAATTTTAATATCTTTTGTATAAAAAAATTTCAAAATTCGGACCGGAAGTATAACTTTTACTCTTACAGAATAGCGATTTTTTGCAAATATGTCTTTAATTATGCATTCTATATATATTTATTCAGAGTACAAAAGTATATAGAGTTGGATTTGTAATATTTTTTGTACAATTGAAATTTCAAAATTCGGACCGGAAGTAGCACTTTTACTCTTAGCGAGTAGCACTTCTTTTTGAATATCTTGCAAAGTATGCATTCTATAGCGATTTATTAAGATAATGAAAGTACTTAGAATAGGATTTTGAATAATTTTTGTATAAAAAAATTCTCAAAATTGTATAGTTTGAAACGCTCACACGTATAAGAAAGTCGTGTGGTGGCCACACCTCATTTTTGTAAAATATTATTGCCTATTTTGCATGCCAATTTGAAATTAACTTTACCGATAAAGAGGAAAAGTGAAAGTCTTCATTGTTGTCGTTTTAGAACGGCCACAAGCCAAACAATTCACCATTATAAAAGCACTAAAGTTGTCAATATTGACGTAACTGACCTGTCTTAAAGTGGTAATTTCCGTCTAAATAATACAAATTCCCCCACAACGTTATTATCTCTCCTGTTCTATTCTTTCCTCGTAGATTCTATATGTAGCTTAATTCTGTCAGAGGATACTGTCCTCTATGGAGTAAATAATGCTCGAAAGAAGGATCTGGGTAGCTTGTTTTTTGAATGGTTTCGGATCCCGTCTGCGCAGAGCACCCTTGGTGGCAAAAGATTTCAATATGGCTAGATATTAATGAATGAGTTGAATGTGAAGTAGAATAGAATAAATTTAACAGATCGCCTAGGTGACTATATGTAAAGTTTGAAATAAATATCTGCAACTGGTTGACGAATTAATTTTCACTATTGCTCTGATTGCTTGTTATTGTTGTAAAAAAAAATTGAGTGATGTCACTGATCCACCCCATAAGAGAATTCCGTAAGTGCTATAGAAACACCCGAAGAATGTTAATCGTGCGGCGTTTTTTCCAGCTACTTTCTTTATTCTTCGTATTACGTACGTGGATTTTGAAGGGTGTTTGTGCAAGTTGGTGACATTGTTTTCGCATGTTAACCTTCAATTGAAGAATGCCCAAGAATTTGGTTGATCCTTCTTTTGATATTGTGTGTGGAAAATACTAAAGTTTAGGTTTTTCGAAAGTTTCCGCCCGAAGAGTTTCAGTAGCCTGCATCAAAGTTACATCGTTTGCGCCGCAGAAGAAAGGATGACTCATATGCGTACATTATCGTTTTGTGACCATGGGAGTTTGTGGGAATATCATTTATGTATAGCAAAAATAATACTGGCCCAAATATATATCCCTGCGCAATTCCTCTGTTAACAATCTCGATCTGTATTAGTTGCTTATTCCACCATACTTGTAGTTCTCTGTTTGTCAAATAGCTCTTTAATACCTACAAATATGTGCCAGGACTCCGTAATATTCCATTTTCCTCCAAAAAACGTTGTGGTTAACATAGTCGAATGCCTTCGACAGATCGTAGCATATAAGTTTTCCTTTTTAATCGCAGGCATCTGTAATTGCATCTACAAGTTCAATCAACGTTTTTATTGAAGATATTTAACTAAGCAAGTTGTAGTAACTTCTTCAAATAGTTTTGAAATGGTTGAAAGTATAAAAATAGTCTATAGTTGCTGAGGCTGTCTTGTTGACCATTCCTATGAAATTGAAGGATGTTTGATTAATTGTGCTCTTTCATTTTCCTTTGAAATTGAATGATGTTTGATTAATTCAAGTTGTTTTAAAATTCTCAATATCTGTAGTACTTGTACTCTTTATTGTCCTTATTATACCAGTCACTTCTTTCATTCGGAAGATGCAGAATAGAAACGATATAACCTCCCACGTGATAGTGAAACTCCTCCGAGCAATTTCAATTTATCCCAGTTTGTAATTGTCAAGGGGCAACAGAAAAGAAAAAAAACATTAAAAAAGGAAACGTAGAATAATTAAAAGGCAGCATACACATTCTACTCAGCACAAACTTGATTAATACTTCGGAACACGTCCAGTCAATTCCATAAACAAAATCTGATCTAGCATAATATATATTTAACTCTGGCGCCAAATCCCATTTAATATGATATATCAATATCAACTATGCGAAAAGTTAAAGGGATAACGGCCCGTGAAATTGATATCTCGGATGAAGACTTACGGCAAATAAGACAGTTTTATCTGTCTCATACTCCTCTCAGAAGCCAGGGCACAATTGCGTAAATAGATGAAGCAAAAGAAATGAAAATTAAAATAAGTGAAATATTAATAAAAATCAAGTTAAACAAATTTTAAAGAGCAATAAGACAAAATATAGAGAAAATACGAAAATAACAGAAATCTTCCATATGTTGATACCACCAGAAGATGCCGCGATATGTCCAAAGATATATAAAAGATAAATAAAATAAGTAATACGGAATTCTAGATTAAAATTACACGGGCTTCCAAAAGTAAAAGGATAAGAAATTACGTCCTAAAGATATCAAATCAAAATTTAAAATTAACAATTTATAAAAAAATTCTCGTCATTTCAACTTTTTTAAAAAATAAAAAATATGTTACTGTCTACCATGTAGTGTACAATACTGTGACTTACATATATACATTTATACGTAAAACGTAACATCCATGTATTTACACTTTTCATTTTCGTTATGTAGTGTACCTTAGAAGACGAGCGTTTTAAAGCTACACTTTCCTCATTAAGTAAGTCATGCATGTATGCGAAGCCGCTCCCATTACCATCGCAAACATTTGCTAATAAAAAAAGAACTTGTACACATTTCATTGCATTTCTGTTATTACAGCCAAACATGCACGTATGCTCATACTACATGCATAATACAAACATTTTCCGTGAGTTATAATGAAGCACATTTAAACACTTTAGTAATTTAGAAATTTGAATTTGAGAAATACGCTAACCAGAATATTGGAAACATTATTGTCAATAAATGGAGAGTATTAGAATATGTCCTATACAAAGTCGGTGATTTTGTTTGACTAAAACCGATAATTGTACTTACCTGCTCCCTTATATTTAAGTATTCATCTCTTAGTTTTCGTGTATTTATACAGTCGATGTCTCATGTTTACAGTCTACCATACACTCATACATATGTAAACACTTACGAACTTCTAATGGCCGGGTTTCCTACGGAATACATGATCGCGAGTGCCACTTCAGTGGGGGCGCTACAAGACTGTATAATTCTACTCGTACATAACTAGTTTAAACTTTAAATTAATTTCATTCAAATTTTAATGAACTAACGTATGTACCTTTTGTCGAGAAGATATGTCCGATTGATAACTTATATTTTGAATGTAGGAATTGAAGTTAACATTAAATCTAGTTTAATATGTAATGGTGGCAGAAATATTAATTGAGTCCGCGCTAATGGCATATAAAGTGCTGGTAACGTTATGTGTATGTGATATTTCCTAATGTGAAAAATCTTTAATTACGTACAACAAAGTACTGGCCACTACCTGTAGCCTCATCCGGCAGGACAATCTAGGGCAATTGTTCACTTCTAGTACATCTTTTGTAATTTTTTTCAAGTTTTCTCTTTATTTCATATTTATTGTAACAATACCTTATATTAATAAAAGATACAATTACATTCAGGTAAATTCTATAATCTTTATTTTTATTATGTATTTAAATCCTGTATTTATTCTCGTCAATAAAAAAAATGAAATCTTTTATATAATATTTATATCTATTTTCAAATTCTCTCAGGTATATTATTTATTTATGCCCTCACTAACTCAGTTCTTGTTTTTAAAATTTAAACTAATTATTTTTATATGTAACTAACTTCACTTAATTCCTCAAAGTCAAACAGTTGCCTATATGTAATTTCTTCAATACCCGTACATATTATAATATCTTTACGTTTTATAATTCTTTATTTTATCAATCAAATTTTACTAAACAGTTATTCTCAAGTGAATTATTATATGTGTTCCAAATTTATCTTCAATTTATACTTACTATGAACTCAATATCAAGGTATGTATTAGCATACTATTCAAATAAATAAAAAAATCACTGACAGTTGTTTTTCTATTCATAGGTTAAGGTTCTTAGCGTCATATCTGTTTCATCTATATAATTCAAGATCCTTCTCCACATATACCAAATAAAAACAAATATATCAAAACTAATTTGTTTAATAAACTAGGCAAATATTAAATCAGATGGTAGTTCCCAACACAATCTCCAACAAATATATATACATGGAAGTATCAAGCTTGTTTAAAAAAAACTCCTATAAAATTTATAAGTGCACGAAAATATACCTTTCGTGAATCGAAATGTAAGCAAGTAAGTATATTTATTATACTATTATAAAAAAATACTGTATAGTTCTTGTTTGAATTTTAATTTCCCATACAATTTACTTAGTTTTAGTTTGCCAATCAGATTCTTTGATTTTATAAAATTATTAAATTCAGTCACAAATTAATGTTGTGAAAGGAAAATACAAAATATCTTTTCTTAATTATCTACAATGTTATTAGGTACGATTTTCTTTAAAAATTGTCTAAATTCTGTTATACTTTTACTATCTTTGAAACTGTTAAACTCAGATAATTCCAAATAATTATACGACCTGTCACAAATATTGAACTGGTATTCTTTCTTGTAATCCAAACTATTTCTTTTTAGTTCGAAGATGACATGTACTGGTTCCAAAGATGTAGATCCTTTCCTTTGCCTAATTGACTGAAATATTCGGGATATGGACTGTGATGACTGCTATCCTGTTATACCTTCAAATCTGCTATCATCTGGAATCTCGAACCGTCGAACGCTTGTGTACTATTCCTTGATACTTGTCTTTCCACGAATTATATCTCCACCGGACTGGAATACCTGTGATCGCCTGCTATGTTAAAGTTCTCGAATTCTTCTATTTCTGGATTGATATACTAGTACAAATACTGGAACTCGAACAACTCTCCAATGCCGTAAGTTTATTTTTAAATTATAATCATATAATTATTCGCTTCCTTCTCAAATTTAAATTCTCTTCATTTATTTCGTTATTAGTAAATTAAATCCTTTCTTCTTGTAATTTTTAAAGTCTATTTATACGATGATAAATGGTACTATTCCTGAGAATATTTAAATCACCTAAAAAATATCTGTTTTCTTTTCCACACTATCTTTATCACTTCTTCTACACTTTTATGCAATAATTGATAACTTTATTATGTATTTTTCGGAGAAAAACTTCGTTTTTCCGAAAACACATCTACTGCTTTCTCAAATTATTTAGAAACTTTTTTTATTTATCCCTCATATCCCTGGCAATAATTCCTTAATTTTTTAATATCCAATCATCTTTGTACACACATTGTGATAATCCAAAACATATTTTATTTGAACTTGAATATTTAAAATACCTTTTTGTAATTCCAAAAATTTATCAATTTAATTCATTACTTTATTTTTTTCAACCTTTAACACACTTCGGCAAACCAAATACTCAATACTATTACGTTATTATTTTAAATGTCAAAATCTGACACTTCTCATATTTGAATTTAAGCGCGCAACTATACATCATTTTTTAACCTTTATGGTTCAAAATCCATACTTATTATCTCTATTTTTCAATAGTGTTAATTAAACAAGCTTTTACAAAATAATATTACATATAAAAATACATCAAGTAATATTTAAATTCTATTTTCAGTAATGGGTAAAATTAATGCAACAAAGAAACCTGATAGGCAACCAACCACTCGATGCAAGAAAAACTTCAACATACCCCGATATGCAACCAACTTTACACGATGCCCAAAAACATAGGAATATATCCATTTAATATTCTCACAATTATTTTAAGTATAAATCAAATATTCCCACAGCTATTTACTTTATTATAGTTCGGTCTATTAAATTTTATCAACTTTCATTTTTTTAATACTCACTTCAAAAACATATACAGTATATTCTATTAACACTAGTACTTCCCACATATCATTACTAATTCATGTTGGTGAACTACCACAGTATATTTCTCCTTATTTAAAGGGATAAATGCAAATATATTCAAAAAAATACGATAAATTAATTGACAAACGATAACAAGAGTGCTTTTCAATATACTCACTAACACATCAAGATGTGAGTGTATTGTGACAGAAAAACACATTTTACCGATGGTCGGTCACTCTTACGAACTAACCTTAAGTTGCATCTCAAAAGAATCCATAATCAATGGTATATACTACAAAGTAACCTGTTTTCTGCATGTAACATTTTTGTTTATTAATACTTAGATCAACCATTGACCAAATCTTCACCACTCGGCAAATACTGGAGAAAGCATGGGAATATAATGTACCAATCTATGAGTTATTCATTGACTTCAAGGAGGCCTATGATAGTATAGACAGGAATAGGCTATATGATATAATGGAAGCTTTTGGCATACCAAGCAAATTGGTAAGATTAACCAGAACATCAATGACAGACTCGAAGGCCGTAGTGAGAATACAAGACCAAATGACGGAAAAGTTTTCAACCACCAAAGGTGTGTGGCAGGAAGATGGACTTTCCCCGATCCTGTTCAACATTGTGCTGTAGAATGCAATAAAAAATGCCAGTGAGAACTTTGACAGCACAATAATGCGCAAGTCACATCAGATAATCTCCTATGCAGATGATATTAATCTAGTGGCCAGAACAAAACGAGAAATCAATGAACTGTTCAACAAACTAGAAACACACTAGAGCCAGTAAGATCAGGCTGAAGGTCAATGAAACAAAGACCAAACTACTACCAGTGAAACAAAGAAGAAGGATTGGCCAGAATTACACAATAGGAAATAATAACTTCGAAGTGGTGTAGCGATTTAAATATCTGGGATCCCAAATTAACTGTGAAAACGACATCAAACAGGAAATACAACATCGCATACTAGCTGAAAACAGAACCTACTTCTCACTCGCACATATATTCAAGTTCAAATCAGCCACAAGAATAACAAAAATTACAATCTGCAAGGCCATGATAAGACCCCTGGTGACATACGGAAGCGAGACCTGGACAATCACTAAGCGATCAGAGGAGCTACTAGCAAGATGGGTACGTCGAATCCTAAGGAAAATATATGGGCCGGTGATGGAGGATGGGGAATGGAGAATCCGATACAACTTTGAATTAAAACGGAAGTACAAACAACCAGATATTGCAGAATTTATTAAATTACAAAGATTGAAATGGGCGGGGCACCTAGAAAGAATGGGTGAGGACCGAATCCCAAAGAAGGTATATAACGGTCAGATGGAGGGCGCCAGGGGAAGAGGACGAGGAGACAGAGATGGGTGAACAACATTGAGAAGGACACTAAACAATTACTGAAAGTGCGCAATTGGAAGGCAACAGCAAGGCAGCGAGATGTCTGGAGGCATAAAATATGGGACGCCCAGGTATAAATGGGACTGTAGCGCCACGAAGAAGAATACTTAGATTGTACTAGAATGATGTATAACATTTATGGGTGTTATGAAATATAGTAGATAAGGGATAATGTTCATACATCATACACATCAAAATTCATAATTTAAAACGTCTTGTAAAGTGTAAAAAGCATTAACTGACAGGAGGCGGAATAGCTCCCTCTTGAATTCAGTCAAGGGTCTTCATTTTAGATTTGTTGCTAAATGGTTGTAAACCGATATCACTTTCATTACCACATTGATATTAATTGTACTTTTTGTTGTTTGTCGAAATCTATATATATATATCGACAGCACCTGTGGTATCATATTCATGTCTCAATTCTTGAATTCTTTCAAGAGAGTGTAGTTAGTTTTTACAAAAAGTACACATTCCAAGGAAGGAATCGTTAGTGTCTTAATAGTAACAATAAACACCTGTTTGCATGAATCTCTTCGAGAATATTGAAGACTCCTCTTAAGCACATCGTTTGTAGCACAAATAATCGCGATACCCTTCCAGATTCCCCCCAGAAAATAACTACATAGCGCAATCTATGTGTCGTTTCCATTACAACTGGCTATCTAAATACAAACCCAGCAATTTTACTTCGTTATTAGTTGAAAGTTCTTCTCCATTATAATCTACTGTCAGCTTATACTTCTTAAAATAGCTAAATTGAAGGATTTGCGATTTTTTATATAATTAGCTTTAGATATTTGCGCAAAAACCACCTCTGAAATTTATTATCTTTTGCGATTATTTCTTGGTTTAGACGGTTTTTATCTACTTTTATGATAACTGTCAGGGAGCTAGCGATATTCGGTATTTCATTGGTATACAACAAGAACAGAAGAGGTCCCAAAATGGAATTATGAGGAACTCCCTTCTGCACATTCTTCCAATCGGATGAGAGTATCTTGCCAGATTTTCCATCAACCGAAACCACTCGTTGCTTTATTTTAGTATGATAAGAGCGAATTAGATCCAAGGACATTCCCCGTATTTCCATGCCCTCCAATTTCGTGTATAATTTATCGTTGTTCACGCTACCAAATGTCCTTAATAAGTCCATGTAAGTTCTCACATTCTAATGATTATCGTTAATACCATCCAAAATATCTTGTAGCACCTCATGTATATCCTTTGTAGTTGTTCTGCCCATCATTTAACCATTTTCCCTGTCTGTGATAATATTGCAACTTTCGATAAATCCATATGTTCTTCTTTATATTACTTTTTCGTCATTTTTAGATATATTAGGCAGCAATGATATCGGTCTGTATTTTCCACATCACCCTTCTTATATGTAATTTTTATGGTAGAATAGTTTAACTGATCATGAAAAACACCATTGATCATACATTAATCATTGGTGCTAGAACAGTTGCCATTGCTGTACCGCAGAATTTAATCAAGTTTATCGGTTTTTCGTCAAAGCCAGCAGAGTAATGTCTCCAAAAAAGTGAACGGTTAGGGAGATAGATGCGAAAAAAGCCGAAAGTATGGAAGTTTGGGCATTTGTAACGAAATAACTCGGAAAATATCGATGCTAGAAAAAAATATTTCTAATAAAAAAGTTAAGAAATTCAATTTTTAAGAGAAAGGTTTTCTATAATCTTTTGTATAAATCGAACCGTTCTCGAGATATTGAACTAAACGCGTTATTCGCGATAGCGGTGCCACTGACACACGCCCCTCAAATCTAGAATTATGCTCAGAGTATACCCCTTTAACAAATTGTACTATCGAGAAAATTACGCTATTTTATGTAGATTGATTCACAGTTTGACTGGACTATCAGCGGGTATAGCAAAATAGCTCATCCGCAGACGAAGAAATGTTAAAGTACTAACTGAAACTTCGTACGTGTCACCATCTATCCTACGCCACCTCCTTAAACCAATTCTTAAATATATTCAAATAATTATATGAATATTACGGAGCCAATTCACTTTATATTCCTTTTAATATAATGAAATACCATCGAGCAAGCGAAAGGAAATTATTCCAGTCCTAATAAATTATTTCATCCTTAATAGGAATTAATTCCTTAAATAGTACAATCCCTCTTTCAAAATAATTACATAAGATGATCCTTTACACTAGATTATTAATTAAAACCACCGTCAAATCGTTGATTAATGAATAAAGTTCGGTGTGTACATTCTAAGCATGAAGACTTTCAATACAAAAGGTGCATTGTTCGAGGCTTTCACCTATATATAATACACCACCGACCAAGGGACGTATATTACTTAAGGAAACATTATTTCCTAATTACATTGAGTCGCCATTATCGGAGAAATTTTGGTATGTGAACACATTTGTGGGTTAAGATTGAACATGTAGATAAGGAAAGTAATAAGAGCGGGGGGAGGGGTGTAGGTGGCAAAAAGAGAGTCCTGTACGGAAGCGTTGATGCGTTTTGTTTCAAGACGTTATTACGTACCTACTATTCTACGTGCTTTTTTTGCGAGACGAGAACTGGACTATTTGAAATATTTTTTGGGAACGTGTGGAAGCTTCAGATATTTACGCCCCGGAGGAACCTTTCCTCATATATTGCATTTCAAGTAAATATTTCAACATGATCTGAATAAAGGAAGCTTGATGTTATCTCCGAAAGTAGAGGTGTCTTAATCTGACAAGAAAGAATTTTAACCAACTGGAAGCAACATCAACAATTGTGTTTAGTTTTCTCGTCTATACAAGTGCGTTTGCATTTAATTACACAAATTTGTAGAAACAATAAATTTTGATTTATCCCTATAAATTTAATTTAATTTTTATCGCAACACCTGAATATTATTAGAATAATATGACAATTTACATTTACTGTTTTTTTTTAAAAATTTATACTATGAACTGTTTTTGACGCTGTCAGGCTGATTTACTTGAATAAAATATAAAAGACATTCTTTTTTACTGCCAGCTTTTTGATAACTGCAGTATCGCAGCACTAAATTAGCGCACAAATTTTATAACTGACATAACAGTTTAAAATTTTAGTATTTTTGCATTGTTCTAAACATAAAAACTGTATCCTAACATAGGGTATGACTTCACATTTTCAAAATAAATTTTTTATGTGTTTTTTTCTTAGATCTTGTTCGCAGCTATACCCTGAAGGACAGCAGCAACTATAAAGGATACGGCATTCATGCATAAAATGTTTATCTGTTTACACAGAAATTAAGGTAAAATTTAAAATTAAAAAAGAATTGTATCAAGCTCGAGCATGTTTGCGGGTACACCGTGAAGGGCAGCGGCAACTACAAAGAATACGATGTCACGCATTTCAGAAAGAAGTAGAGAATTCTAATATATTAGTCATTGCGGAATACATTAAAAAGGAAACTTCTGGAATCGATACGTGCATATATGAAGGGTTGCAGCCGGCGTAGTTATTCACTTATTGTTTAGTTGTTGACGCGGTCTGGCAAGAGACAAACGAAATGTCACTGAATTGTCAGTTAAGAAAGTTTGAAGGAGTGTTCCACAAGATGTGTTGGATGTGATTTTCAAGAACGAAAAACCGTGCAAGAGGCTGTAAAAATTCTCGGGAGAGTTTTTGTTATGTTTGGGGATTGTATGTTACAAAATCGCAAAAGAAGCCTTTAAGTGAATTAATCCAAAGGTGTCATGAACAATATTTTGGTCTCAAAATTTAAAATCAAGACAGAACATGGGTACCACATATATGCTGTATTTCGTGTTTATGCCAAATTAACTCAGTGGAACAAAAACAAAAATTCTTTTGAAGTCCTATCACAAAGGCCAATGACAGATCATGTCACGGACTGTTACTCCTATTTTGTAAAAATTGAAGGGTTTTCAGAAAGGAATAAACACAAAATAATGTATCCAGACATTCCATATGGAAGTCCAAACCGTTGAAAATAACTGATTGTGAGCTTCCAACTTCAATGCATTCAAATTCTTATGCAAATTTCACGAATCATGAAGATATAAACGATGTTTTGAAAGCGTTATTTTTAAGTGATCTAACGTATGTTTCTTCTCACGACTCACATCTCATTACTCAATCAAATCTGAATGATTTGATACAGAATTTGGGTTTAACCAAAGAAAAATTGGAAATTTTGGGATCTGGATTAAAAGAATGGAACCTTTTACATTCCAATACAAGAATTTCTGCACAATCGTTCACGAAAAATTAAGTTCATTTTTCAAAGTTGAAAGAAATTTCTATTACTTTACTTATGTAAATCAACTTTTGTATGAAATGGGTATTGAATATACTCCTGTAGAATGGCGATTGTCTATCGACTTGTTGAAAACAAGTCTCAAAGTCGTTTTACTTTATAATGGTAACCCGAAACCATCAATTCCAATGGCACATTCTACAAACACAAAAGAAACGTATGACAGTATGTAAACATCCTTGGAAAATCTGTGGTGACTTTAAGGTTATGTCCTTATTACCTGGACTGCATGGAGGGTTTACCGAATATTATGGTTTTTTGTGTCTGTGGGATAGCCCAGCAGTTCAGCATCATTACCAAATAAAAGGAGCCACGGACCAGCATTGTTCCTGGAGAATTTAAAATAAAATTTGACCCGTTAGTGGATTCTAATTTAGTAATTCTACCCCCTCTACACATTACATTACGATTGATTAAACTGTTTGTCAAAGCACTAAAAAGGGAAGATAACTGTTTTATATACTTTAGGGATAAGTTACCAAAGCTGTCTGATGTGAAAGTTCGCGAAGGAATATTTGTTGATCAACAAGCTAGAAAGCTGTTCAAGGATGAACATTTTGAACGTACCATGAATAATTTAAAGATGGCAGCACAAACTTTATTTAAAAACGTTTGCAAATATTTTTTTTAGCTGGAGATTCTAAAAGAAATCCTGTGTATGATCGCGAAAGAGCAGCTACCTCACGAAATAACAGTTTTCTGCACTTAATTACTCTGCCTACCCGTCATTTCACGACCAAAAGTCAAAAGATTTCCTAAACCTTTGGGAAGTCTAAATGTACAACTTTCTGTACATATTATCCTTAATCGTTTTCGAAAAAATAAGATAACATGTTTCACTTAATGTTCACACTTGATAGGGACATACACCAGTAAGCCAATTTAATTTTTTCTGATGACACGAGATTTTGGTTATGGGCTTCCGGCAGATGTATTTTGACTATCTGGCAAACGTTATTCTCTTTATAAATTTAGTCCAGGTTTCCTTTTTGGTGGAGGATCCGTAATAGTGTGAGGAGGTATCTCTATACGCGGTCATACAGTGTTGGTACCATTACTTAAGGCTCAACAAAGTGCAGCTTGATATTGAAAATTGCAAGACCCTACACCACAGTAATTGTGCAGCAATATTTGTAGGAAGTTCAATATCCAGTACTTAGAGTGAATTGCACTCAACCTAGCCATGAACAGTCTAGCATGTCTGGGACATCTAAGATAAGCTTTAAAATGGCTGCATTCGTTTCAATTCGCATAGGAATGCCATCCCAAAGCTATTTTAGGTTAAAAAAGGTATTAAATTATTGTCATATTTGACAGTTTGTCATAATTATAATAATTGGTTCAATATCTGTAGCAGAAAGTTTTTTAATGGCATGGTAACTGAACTTTCTCAAATTTTTCCCTTCCACCTTGGTGGAGGGGAAAAATTCGATATTCGAATCCTCATATTAACTTGAATATGCTATGTACAGTAAACGCCAAATAGGATGGCGATCGTTGGAAGTATGTTCGCGCATCATCATACAATAGTGCGACAAATATAGTCTGACATTAATGGATAGTCTTCAGTAAGTGGGCGTACGTGTTTTTAAAAACTACTACAGCGCATTTCCACCGCTCGCCATCTTATTTGGCGTTCACTGTACATAGTAAAAACTTAATATACTGCCATCACAAAAGTAAGCATACTGTAGGGCACAACACGAAATTTCTGAGTTGCTGAAGCATTCTAATATCTTAATACATAAACCTCAGTATTAGTAATTATAACAAAGATATCAACAATAATGAACGCCGTAGTAATATTACTTTTATTAAGCAGAAACTATATTGCCATTAAATATTAATACAACTAACAACAATATCATATCCTACTCACACAATATATAAAATCAATAAAAACAAAGATATACTTTTTTTTCTTTAAATGCTATCGAATTTATAATATCTGACATATGGCAATCGAGCTTCCACTGTAAAATTTCGAATTTTGGAGAAAATAAGGTCAACTTGTAAAATCGATAACCCAAATGTGAAAATTGAATTCCATAAGCTCTTTAACTTTCAGGACCGAATTTGTATATAAACAGTCATTTCGTTTATGTACATAGCCGATCCTCTTCCGTCTCATAAAACCTCTTAGCTATAAAAGCTTATCTTTAAAGTGTGTATCTTGATACGTTACTGAATCGACAGTCTTATCTTCCTACCAACCGTGACATTTCAAGTAATAATTTGATATATTATTAATATGTTAATTACAACTCCTTCAATTCTTTTGTGAAGTTATTGTGTCAATATGTGTTTTTGTTTAACATAAACACTATTGTGAGTATGTTTTGGTATAGCAATTACATAGACAAGACTGATTCGTTTATTATCGGCGATATGCTCAGCATCTGGGAGTATATTACTGATAATAAACAAATCACTCTTGTCTATGTAATTGCTTTACCTACACGAACACACCAGCAGCGACTGTTGCGTAACTAATTAAATCAACTACCCCAGCCAAAAATTTTACTTTTTTAATTCTTTTTTCCAGTATTACCTAACATCATGAAAGATAAACTGCTTACGTATTTCTGTATTTGGTATCAAAAAAATAATCCGATTACTCTCAATAAGCATATTAGGGAAACCAATTGAAATATTGAATTTTGATATGTTTGTAATTTTTTTAACATCAAACAAGGCATTTATTATATTTTTTGCCACTTTAAAATGTCTTTATGACAGATTGAATATAGAATTACTCATCAAAAAGACATCCTTTGAAAGAAATATCAATATTCAATTTAATTTTAAAAGCTACTTTAAATAATTATTTTATGTTCTATAATCTTCTATATTTCGTCTTAATTTTTTTACCAATTATTATTATCTACTCAATCAAAATGTGTACAAAACTTGCTTTAAAAATACTGGGTGATTCGTTTCTTTTGTCACATATATAAATAGTTTAAAATAACACTCTTCTATTTTTAATAGTAATAATTTATTTATTTAAGAACAGCATTAACCGAATACACAAAAATATTATCTAAAAATATATGTTCATGCTCATTGAGGTGCTGTTTGTTTTCGTCATCTGTCCTCGTCTGGATAGATAAGATTATTATCTCCTTGGGTTCTGACGTTCACGGTATCGAAAACGCAAACAAATTCTTCGGGGAGGTTCGGATGATATCGCCGGATCACGGGTTAGTTGCTCTATCCTTTCCATGATACTGCCGATGCAACCTAAATGCGCTAAACTGGATTTTCAAATTTAGTACTTCTTGGATTTTTTTAAACTGCAGGTTGCTTATTGATTAAGTATTCTTTTATTGATAACTTTAACAATGCACTGATTCTGAATTTGTTTTCTTTATAGGTACTTTCTTCGTTTTTCTCTCTGGATACACTTGTCATGTTCTCCTCAAAATAGCTCTGGTTTCGAAGATGTAAATAGGGTGTTTTTGAAAAATAATTTACATTTGCACTTGTGGTAATTTTCCACTTTTATATTAATTTTATTAAGGATGCTTCTCAAGTGTATGTTTTTTAAATAAAACTGTCGAACTTTTTACTTTCTTATACGTAGTATAAGGAAGTATTGTGATGATGAAAATTTTCGACCTCGAGATTTTTGCAGATGTCCACGTTTTGAAGTCCCCTGATACCAAAAAAGTGGTTTTTAAAAAATGTCTGTGTGTCTGTGTGTCTGTGTGTCTGTCTGTCTGTCTGTGTGTGTGTGTGTGACCACGATAGCGGTCAAACTGCTGTTGATATCAATTCCAAATGTTGTATTTACGTGAATAATCTCCCTCTTGAGATCTGATTAGTTTTTCAGTAAAATCGGTAGACCGGAAGTAGCAGTTTACTTCAGCGAAAAAATCGAATTTTGCCAATATTTCGTCAACTACTAAGTTTATACAAATTTATAAGGAATTCATATGTACTTAAAATTAAAATTGAGAATAATTTTATTTAAAAAGTTTTTCGAAATTCCTACCGGAAGTAGCTCTTTTACTCTTATCGAAAATCAGTTTTTTGCGAATATTTCGCAAGTCATGCTTTTTATACAAGTACGTTACGGGTATAAAAGTATTTAAAACATAATTTTCAATATCTCTTGTATAAAAAACATTTCAAAATTCTGACCGGAAGTGCCAGTTTTACTCTTATCGAATAGCGATTTTTTGCAAATATGTCGTAAGTTATGCATTCTATATATATTTATCAAGAGCATAAAAGTATTTAAAACTGGATTTGCAATTTTTTTTGTATGAAATTTCAAAATTCGGACCGGAAGTAGCACTTTTCCTCTTAGCGAGTAGCACTTTTTTGATAATATCTTGTTATGCTGTAGGATTCACTTTTGTATTTGGGCCTCATAAGGTTATGTGTTTTTTTTTGAATTACTTAAAGAATTGTCTAGAGCGCGTGACTTTTCGAACAACCCTCGTACATCTTACAGTAACTTGGAAGGCAATGACCATTAATTGTTTATCTGAGCGTGTCTTATACATGATTGTTTGCTCTCGGAGCTTCAAGTTATGTGAAATGCCTTTGACAGCTGCGTGTGCTGTGTTCTCGGTTAAAAAACCCTCTTTGTGAGTGTGTTTTTGTATCTTATGTCACGTAAACTAATTATCTTAATTCTAACTTATCTTATCCTACCTGTAACAACATCCTTGTGCTGTATGAGTTTCTTTTACATGCCTGTTCGGGCCTTGTTTACAACTATTTATTTATATCTTCCGATGTCTGAGAAGTGCCTTTAACCTGTGGCATTTACGGGACCGCTGTAGTTGCCATAGTTTATCTGAGCGTGTCTTATACATGATTGTTTGCTCTCGGAGCTTCAAGTTATGTGAAATGCCTTTGACAGCTGCGTGTGCTGTGTTCTCGGTTAAAAAACCCTCTTTGTGAGTGTATTTTTGTATCTTATGTCACGTAAACTAATTATCTTAATTCTAACTTATCTTATCCTACCTGTAACAACATCCTTGTGCTATATGAGTTTCTTTTACATGCCTGTTCGGGCCTTGTTTACAACTATTTATTTATATCTTCCGATGTCTGAGAAGTGCCTTTAACCTGTGGCATTTACGGGACCGCTGTAGTTGCCATAGATTTACATTCGTTAAGACAACAGTCCGGCTTTATTGTGTTCTCTGTCGTTTGTATTTATACGTCTTGTAGAACACGCACATGTGCTTCGGCCGAACGATGTTTTCCTATCATCCATTCATCTCTAAAAATGTAATAGATGTTAGATAGGGAATACCTTAAAATCTTGGGCATACTATTAATTGTTTTGCAGTTCGCTCTGTTGCTTTAGCATCGAAACTCTATGTGATGAAACATCTGTTGATCTTTCTTCGGTGCAGCTGAAGAGGGGTTAAGTGATGTTGTTACTCTGAGATATATGTGTAGATCGGTTTTACTAACCGTCTTCTCGTAGCATATTAAGAGCTTGGAACTTCTATTTATATTTACCTACAGTTTCCGATGATCTTTAAATCAATTTGGTCTTTATCTAAGTTTGTTTACTTTGTCACCCAGGTTCGTTGTTGTCAGATTTTCTAGTGCGATGCCGTTCAGGGCACCAACCGTACAACTGCGTGCGTAACTATTCGTTTTGGAGTCACATGGTTTCGGATCACTGTGACAGGCTAAGTTTGCTTCCATCGCGGTCATTGTTGTAAATTGAGAGTTGCAAATAATCGGAAACTTCGAGATTTAGTAGAAACATGTTACTGTCAATCTTCCCTCGTGATACATTTTGTGGTTGTTGGAAGGTACAAATCTTTCGTGCGGTTGTAGGGTAATTTTCTTTTATTTCGGTTTTGTGGTCCTGCGCAAGATGGATATCCGTCTGCGTCGGGAAACACGCTTCACTTTTCAAGTCTATTCTCGTGTGAGAACATTGTGCGCAATCTGCTTATTTTCCTGTAGTAACTTTGTTACATTATCTATGTAGATTTTTTCGCGGATGCGGCTCTAAATGGAATAAGCAGCAGATATCGATACCTTAGTTTTGGTTATTTATCGTGAATTTTGCCGAAATACCGTTACCTGAAATTTACGAATGGCCACGTGTTGGTTTTTTTTTAATCTAAATTTTGCACCTTTGAGTGACTTGTGAAGTCGTTTATCGCGGAATCTCCATTATCATTTTGGGGTAAGTGTTTGAAACTTTGTGTTAATTTTCGGGATTTTATCTTTGTTTCTTTTCTCCTCTAATTTAATAGGATTCTTATTGACGGGCACAAAAGCCCTCAGTAGTCATTTTTCTGGTATTGTCATCCCACTGTATCGTTGAAGAGTGTGGTGGTTTCTATCGTTGCTGCAGTAGTTGCACCTATACGTCCATCCTGTCTGTTGGGGTGGAAATTTTCATCGAGGGGGCCTCCGTCATCTTGGTTTCCGGAAGCGGCCATCCTGCGTCCATCTTGACAGATAAGTGCAACTAATGTTGTAATTTTCATCATAATTTACGACTGATTTTCGACGACTTTATGCCAGAGTACAGGACTTTATCTTACCTATATTTGACCTAAGAATTTTTGAGTGGCTAAAATAACTAGTGCACCACTTAGTTAACTGCAAGGTCACGTATTAATCCTAATCAAATTACCGTTATATTTATTTTTTTGTTATCTTTATGCAAACTGGTATTGCTGTATACAGAGTGACCCGAAGAAGATATGGTATGGGCACTTATTGTTGTGTTGAATATTTTAGTTCAATAATAATTCTAGTAATGTCAATACCGAAATAATATAACTCTTTGTTGTGTTGTTTATTTAATTAAATAATAATTTTAGTAAATTCATTACCGTAGCACTATATCTCTTGGAGTGTTCTATCTTTAAATTAGTAGTAATTCTAGTATTTTCATTACCGTAATAATAATATTTCTCTTTGATGGGTTGAATTGTTAATCTTGAATTCGATAATAATTTTAGCACGTTTATTACCGCAAATTAGGAATTTGACTTTCACGTATGTTTTTTTAATTTTCTGAGCTATTGAAATTAGTTAAGTCATTGTAGAAAATTTAAATACCGAAGCTCAGTAGATTCTTTTGTGCTAATACTGGTTTTCCATTGTAACTTTCAGTAGCGTCTTGTAATTGATTAATAAATGTAAACAGCTTATTTAGTTATTTCAAAATTTTGTCTATGTAATTTCACGATTTACTTATCACTGAACTAATTAAATTATTTTAAGCCTTGTGCGCTAACTTAAACCTAGTTTATTTTCTTGTATCTATTTAATTTGGAACTTCGCCGTTGGTGGCGTTTTATAATAACAAATGTATATTGGCCTGTAAGGCAAGGAAACGTTTCTACGCCGACCATCCTCCTGCCGAGGCGCAGAGGTTCTATTGTTTATTATTATCTGCTAAATTTTCTTTACTTTGTTTTAAAAAAAAAACATTTTTATTAATTCATACCATTTTCTATTTTTATCTGTCAACATTTTATATATTTTAAAAAAAAAACATAGCTATTGTGTCATACTTTTCCAATTTATACTGTCAAGTTTCTATTTAATCTTTTTAAAAAAAAAAAAAGAAGAACAATTTGATGAATATAGCACCTTTCTTCACATCATAATTTCTTTTCTTTTAATTATTATTCCCTCAACATACCTTACTTTTATCTATTATATCTGTGACAAGCAGTTGAATAAGCGTAAGGTTAGGTGCAGCTGATTATACAGAGCGATCAATAGGAAACCCACTGGAGGGACACAGCCAGAGGTAACTCATAGGAGGCGCAGGTAGGTTATCGTTAAGGTAACATAGTGTCCTGGTGCCCGGACAACGTCGCTAGCGTCGTAGCCGACCGACGCTCTTCTTTTAGGTGTTTTAGTTTATCTGAACCGTCACGCCGTCTGCGACAGAGTTAGCTCGGCCCTGCGTTTTCCAGATTCAATCAACTCCTATTGTGATTCTCCGATATCTTTACCTTAATATAGTCTGTTATCTTAGTGCGACGTAGTTCCGGCGTAACAATCTTGCAAAGTATGCATTCTATAGAGATTTATTAAGAGAATAGAAGTACTTAGAATAGAATTTTGAATAATTTTTGTAAAAAAAATTCTTAAAATTCTATAATTTGAAACGCTCATACGTATAAGAAAGTCGTGTGGTGGCCACACCTCATTTTTTATAATTAAGTCTGATTATGCTTACGAATGTTAAATTAATAATACGCAACACAGCTCTATATGGGTGATTGAAAATATTGATGTCCAAAATTTTCCCCGAGTCCAAAAAAAGTAGCAATGAGTTTTGCAACACGAAAGAGTTCTTCCACATCTTCATTGCGCGAACTTAAAATCGTTCCCTCATATCTACAGCTTGTGTGTTTGTATTACTATATGTGATTTAAAATGATCCTAAAATGTTCTCTTTTAAACTGAAAGTTGGAGGACTACGGCTACTATATACACCCTGCCACAGAATAACTTTTTATAATTTTCAGAAATGATAGAGAACACTTAAATAAACATTTTCTTACTTATAAACTACTGCCCAGAAATTATTCAGTATCGAGAGAAAAAAATTAATCACAGCCATCTTTGAAAAAACAACCATTTTCGTCTGTCACAAATGTATCATTTTACAAATATTGAATTAGCAGTCATTCATCTTGCCAACGGAGCAGCTTACGATAATGCCAACCACGCGAGGCGAATTTATGCGGAACGACATCCTCAGCGTAACATTTCTTGTCATACATTATTTTCAAAACTGGATCATCGTATTCAAGATACTAGTGAATTCTAAGTAAAGAAAGGCCAGTCGTATTGTCCGAAATATTGACTTTGTGAAGCAAGTTCTGCAACAATTTGAGAGTAACCCGAAAACAAGCACTCGTGCCATTGCCCAAGCGATGCATACAAGTGACACAACTGTATGGAGGATATTAAAAAAATACCAGAAGCATTGTTCCACAACCGAAAAGCGCAAACGTTAATTCCAGCTGATTATCCCCACAGATTTCAATTTGGTGAATGGTACTTGAGTAAAATTAACGACTAGCCAATATTTTCTAGGAGTGTATTATGAACAGACAAGGCATGTTTTACAATAGATGGCTATTTTAATGCATACAATTGTCACATTTGGAGCGAAAAAACTCTTCACGCCGTTCACAGGTTACATCATAAATGGAAGTTCATCTCTGTTAATATTTTGGCTGGGATTGTTGACTATTATGTAGTGGGACCATATTTACTGCCTGCACGGTTAGATGGCTATGTGTATAGCATTTTTATGGAACCCACTTTACCAGAATTGCTTCAAAATGTCCCACTTAATTTTCGAAGAAATATTGCTTTTCAGCATTATGGTGCACCAGCACACTTTGGATTAAATTGCCGAAATTATCTAAATTCACAGTTTCCAAATAGATGGATAGGAAGAGGGGAGCTGATTTCTTGGCCTACACGTTCACCAGATACGACTCCAGTCGATTTTTGTATTTGGCGCCATATTAAATCACTGGCTTATAGGACACCTGTTAATAGAGAAGAAGAGTTAGTGGCTCGAATTATTCTAGTGTTTGAGGATATTCGTGAACGTCCTTAGCTATTTCGAAGAATTCGGCATTCGATTGCAAATCGTTACAACTTATGTATTAAAAATTGTTGTCGTAATTTCGAACAATTTTTACAATTTTTTTATTATTTCTTATAAAATGTTCCCTAACCCTTTCCGTTTGTAATTGAGATTGTTATTAAAGATTTATAGTTTTTTCTTGACACTGAGAAATTCCCAGACACTAGTTTATTAATAATTCTTTTTTATTTAAGTGTCCTCTATGATTTCTGAACATTTGGAATAGTAACACCCTGTATAAATAATTACAAAATTTTCATTTTCATTAATTAATAAACAATATAAAAAAAATCTAAATTATGTAATATTCCTTTGAGATATTTAAGGTAATAAAAACAAAAAATAAAGATATTTTAACTACTGAAGCGATTGCTGAATAAGTGACACTTTCCCATTTATTTTCGGCAAAATTTGATGAGCATCACCCCGAAAAGATAGGCAGGGATTTTTTCTTGTTATTGCATTTTTAGTAGGGAGGCGAGCGTGCTCTTCATTCCCTGCAATAATTCGCTTATAAAGATTTGTCTTGGATGCTTCTCTTCTTGCAGAAAAGTATGACGCCGTGAGAATTTACATGAAATTTTTATTGGAATATAAATGGGCTCTTTTTTCTTTATTGGCAATAAGCGACGCTACCGGTATGGATATAAAAAGTATTTTAAAGCCGTTTTCATATTTTATTTACTATTGTTTTGATTTTATATATCGTAATATAAAAATACTTAACAATAATTAAAAAGAGAAACGGTTATGTGATTTTCAAATTAATCATTTTGACGGTTTAATTTTATATGCTACATAAAGTAAAGTAAAAAATAAAGAATACATAAATTACAAATGTAAATAAAACAGAACAAACTTGTTGAACTACACTTTAATGACTAAAAACTGGACAATTGTTTCACCACACAGTGGCTTCTTCAGCAATGACTAGAAATACAAGTTACAAAGTATAAAAAAGGAAAAAAAAGGCAAAGTGTGTTAAAACCCTCATAAATCTATGTGTACTGTACTACTAAACAAATAAATTAAGTAAATGAGATTTATTTATATCCAATTGATCATTTAAAAGAAAATTAGAGTTTTTGTGTTCATTAATATTTAGAGCTTCTAAGAAATTTAGTTTTATCGGCTTATGCTGTATCCCTAACGCAGAAAAATCTTCGTCAAAATTATATCCTTCCTCTATTAAATAGTTCGCATATGTCTAATATGTTTTTGTTCTTGTAACATGACGATTTTCTTTGATGAGAGTTTCAGAAGATCTTCCTGTTTGTCCGAAATACAGCTTCTGGCAAGACCCACAAGTTAATTTATAGACCCCTGATTTATGTCTTTTTTCTGTACTATCTGTATTGGTTTTGATGTATTTGTATGGATTATTACTGGTTTTTTATTATGTGTTTAGTAGTTTATTATGTGTTTAGTAGTTTAGATAAATTCACGCTCAATGTACCCATGTATGTTAATGATCTATAGACTTTATCATGTTTTTGTTCTGCCATAGGGTATGTTAAAGACTCTGATTTTAATATAGTATATTAAAGCACAAGTTTCATTTTGACGTTTCAAAGTACGAATTCAGAGTTTAAGAAACGAGTGGCGTAGCCACGAGTTTCTTAACTGAATGAGTGCTTTAATGTCAAATGAAACGTGTCTTTTATGCTATTTTTTGCAATTAGTTTTAAAATTTCTCTTTTTGTAAAAGCAAAACGAGAAAAATTTGATAATCAAGGGAAATTTTGTGGCGGTTGTCACCTTGGTTTGGCACAAGATTTAAAGTGACAAGTTAATTTAAAATTGACACATTTTTGATAATTTTCAACAGAATGTTTCTACTGCACACGGTATCACTATCACTTCGAAAGATAATTCAAACGTTAATATAAATGTTTATAATAGTTGTACTATTTCAAAGATTAATCAAAAATATCAAATCTTACAATGAATTTCAATATTCAAACTTGCTTACAAAACGTCATATTGACATCTCCATTTCTGTTGCAATGTGACCAACTTAAAATAAATCTGTTTAAATGTTCCATTTCTATTACGCAACTAGTGCTGTAATAGACCCTATTACAGCACTAGTAAAATAAATGGTATGATTACGGTACTAATTGCAAAAATAATTTTTGCGAGACTAAGTTATCAATCATGGTCGGGTCATAACCATTGTTAAGTGCAATTTGTTTTATTAAATTTAATTCTTTGGTAAAGTTATCCTGGGATAAGGGGATCTTCACTAATCTGTGTACTAAGCTATTGTAAGCCGTCATTTTTTGTTGTATAGGATGGTATGACGAGTTATGAATCGTTATGCCTGTATGTAACTCTTTGCGGTAAATGCTATAACTAATTTTATTATTGTAATTTAGGAGTATTAAATCTAAAAAGTTGATACTATTATTAGTCTCTTCTTCAATAGTGAACTTTATATTCTTGTGAAATGTATTGATAAAATAATGTAATGAACTTAGTTGTCTTTTGGTATCTCTAAAGCCCACATACCTATATCAGACGAGGACATTATTAAATGTAGTGTTATTACTTATGATTTATTCTAAATTATCCATAAAAATATCTGCTAATAAAGGGCTGAGGAAATTACCCATCGCTAAACCCTCTCTACCTATGTAAATGTGTCCATTAAATTGAAAATAGTTTTGTTGTACACATACTTTCAGTAAATTTATAGTCTCGTTGATGATGTGAGGATATGTATTATTTTTTATTGGTAGTTCTTCTACTAGTTGTACTGCTTCTAATAGGGGGATACTTGGGAAAAGGGTTTTCAGATCAAAGGAAATTAATTTAGTATTGTTTTGAAATTCTATATTATTTAATTTATTAATTAATTCATATACATTTTTAATGCTATGTTTAGGTTTAAATTTGGAATATTTCAAAATAATATGTATTAACTTTTTTGATAATGTATAAGAGGGGGCCGTCACGTGTGAAACTAATGGGCGAATCGGGTAATTTTCTGTGTCTAACTTAATTAAAGGGTAAAGTTAAGGTGCTTGGGGATTCATTGAAACCAATTATTGTTTTTCAAATTCACTGAATAGCATGGAGGTATTTTTAATGGTGGTTTTTATATCTTTTCGAAATTGTTTAGTTGGATCTTTGTCGAATAATTTGTGAGATGGGTTTAAGAATTCTAGAGTTTTGTTTACATAGTCTTCTCTTTTTATTGCAATTACTGTTTTTCCTTTGTCATCCCAGGTGAAAATTAAATTATTAGTTGAAGCTATTGATTTTATGGATTTGGAAATTGTATACTCCGAATTATTTTTGGTGATGTTGCAAGTGGAGTTTTTTATTAGGTCGGAAGTAACAAATTTAGTAAGGGTATAATCAGGTACCTATAGGAAAGCAAATTCTGTTTCTTCTGCTAATTGTTCTAAATTAGATTCATTTACTCATGGTTTGATGTTATGGTTAAAACCTTTTTTTAACAGCGTTAATTCTGTGTTACTGAACGAAACTTGCATGAATTTCTTTGTCATTTTTAATTCCTATATACATCTTCTCTTTAATATCCCTTATTACAATAAATATTTGAAACTGTACTAATTAGTTTATTTCTTGATATATTATTTATATTGTGCAGACTGCTAGAGTGTACTATATATATAATCCCGTTCTGTATTCTCTTTCATGTTCCATTAAAGTTTAATCTGAAACATTGTTTCCTAATACTTTGAAATCCGCTTTGTTATCTGTTACAATTAGAGGGAAAAGCAATGCCACCCGTAAAGTGTCCTACAAATTCGTTTCACTATAAATAGGTGACTATGTCATTTTCGAAGCGTAATTGACAGTTGCTTTTATGCTTTTGTCGAATAGATATTTAAACATTTCTCGAAGTTTTAATGAGCCGACCTTGTTAATGATTATTCTTTTGTAGTTTGAGACTTCGGTTCGATAAAGATTACGTTTGCAATCATTTCTTGAATTTCTTAATACAGTTTTACTAGAAAGCATAAATAGTTGACTTAAATTTGGTAAATGGAAATACGAGAGATTTTCAGGAAATAATATAGAAATAAGCTTGTTGGAGATTGTACCTCATGTTAAGAATGTTTTATGATAACTGTCATTAAATATTCCGCGAAAATGTAATCATACATTATACAAAATTTGTAACGTAATTCTTGCTGCAGTTACAATTTTGTTGCTTTACAATAATTATAATCGTAATAAATATTTATAGATAACTGTTGGATAAGTTAGTAAACGTATCTGTACAAGCATTGCAGACTCTATTGATAGGATACGGTTCAAGGATGCTAGACCAATTTTTCATGGTTAGTAGTGTCATCGACTAAAATCTGTCAATATTTACATTAGAATGCGCAGAAAGTTATTCCTTTTCAATATAAAGATATATTTTTTTGATTTTTATATTAAAACTAGTTGGCCCTGCAGACGTTGTTCTGCCATTTGCGGTAGGTGGCGAGACTAGTATATACAAAAAAGGCGCCATCTATGGAACGGCAGCATATACCAAAGGATTTTCTTGACTACGCGAATATATTGTGTACACATAAATCATGTCGGTTTATAGATATAAAAATTATTAATAACTCGACTACAGCGCCACCTATCAGTCCAGATTTTGTGTTTTCTTTTTGTGGCACTAAGCCAATATATATTATCAATATGAATTGTTTTGCATGTTGGTGGTTTAAGTTTGCGAAAAGCATACACTGAATTCCATATTAGACATCCCAACAAACCTCGTCCTAGTCCAGAATTTTTAAGACAAAATTTGGTTGAAAGTTGAAAGCTACAGGAAGTGTGTGTCCGAGGATTCGACAAAGAAGTAAAAATACTGCGATATAAGAAAATATTCTTTTGGAAAGTGTTGAAATTCCAAATCAACCTACAAATAAGATTGCGCAAGCAGTGGGCTGCTCTCAGGCTACAGTTTGGACAACCTTAAATTCAAATAAATTCCATCCCTATAAAATGATGAGTGTACCGCAACTTCATGACGATGATTGTCATCGGCGACTGGAACTTTGCGATTGGTTTTTGGAGAAAAAGCGGCTACAACCACATTTTCAAAATTATATCTTATTTAGCGATGAGGCTTCCTTTTATTTAAACTGTTTGGTAAACCGGCAAAATTACAGATATTGGTCTGATAATAATCCTTGTTGGGCTGAAGATAGGCGGGGACAGATCAATCCTATAGTTAATGTTTGGTGTGGCATATTTAACAACAGAGTGATAGGTTTTGTTTTCATAGAAGGGAATTTAACGGGTGCAAGGTACTTAACATTGTTACGAAATCAATTAGAAAACTTTATTTATGAGCTTCCTCTAAAGGACAGAAGAAGAATGAATTTTCAGCATGATGGTACACCACCCCATTTTAGTTTAGAAGTTAGAGCCTATCTTGATGAACTGCTGCCTGAGCGTTGGATTGGAAGAAGAGGACCAGTAGAGTGACCTCCCAGATCTCCAAATCTCACTCCTTTAGACTTTTTTTTTTCTGGAGACATCTGAAGAATGAAGTTTATGTTAACGCTCCTGTCATTTGATGAATTAAAACTAGCCATACAACGGGAAATTCAAAACATAACCCCTCAAATGTTACATAATGTTAATAGAAATTTTGTTGAACGTGTGTGTTGCTGCAGAACCCAAGAAGGAAATCAGTGCGAACATTTTTTTTTAAAATAAACCTTAGGTAATTAATTTTTGTTACTATTGCTATTCTTTTAATGTTGGAAAATAAATTAAGTTTAGGCACTATCAGCTCGTAAACCGCCACTATAATCAGAAATTTGCACTCTATTTGTTTTGCCTTGAATCTCAAGATGTTTAAGAAATTGAAAAAAAAATGCAGTGTTGCCATTTAAGAAAATATGTTTCTCTGAAATAGCGCCAAATCTGGCAACAACACGTTTATTTTTTCCACAAATTCTTCTTATTTGGACTAATTCCTAAAACTTTGCTTCAGGAACCATAGGTCTATCTTTTCAAATAAAAAAGTTAGCCTATGTCAAGATTTAAAAAAATAACCCTGTATATTATGAAGACATGTCAATATATATTATTGCCGTAGTTATATATTATTTAACAAATCCTATTTGTCTACAATCCAAATCAGTTTCCCCCATGTCCGTTCAAAGGCAAATATATTGCCATGAATATAAATAAAAGCGTACGGTCGGTTTGGGAACTATAAATTAATGTTTAAGTTTAGTTCTGGCAAAGTTGTGTACGTGACAATGCGTGGTCCGAACAAGTTTTAAAACACCCGGGACGTTTCGGACGTTTCGGAACTTTTAAAAACTATTGTTGTTATTGGTTTCCCGAACATTGTCCCTTTAGTATACGTAAATATGCTCTTCCAATAACGAAAATCTAAACAAATTTATTATTTATGTGGAAGTTTTCTATAGTAGATTTTCACAGAGTTCTTTTTTAGATCCTCATCTTTTCTTGTAGTGGTCTTGAAATAACCAAATAATGTGCAGAGTAAGTGCTAGATAGATGCCTCATATTTTTAATGGTTTATTATTTGTTGGCGTAAACTTAAACATTATGAGAAAAGTTTGCCAAATTTACCGAATAAAAACATATATACGCAAAAAGTTAATATAAAAAAAAGTTTTATATCTCACTTGTTGGCAAAATTGTATATTATCACTATCGCAACTTCACAAATAGTAGAAGAACTTGATTTGAAACACATTTGATAGTCAACAACTTTCATATAATTTCCAACACATTGTTGCATTTTCTTAAGAAATGTGATTCATGAAATATTGAATATACACAGTGCTTTTTCATTTTATGATATTTTTTCTACCTTTTGTGATGCGTAAAATAATGAGTAGGCGCAGTGTGTTAATCGAATTTTAATATTGACATTTGACTAAAAAAAGATTATAGTGTATTTAAATGTTTGTTATTTAACCCTTTATAGAGCAGAACATTTTATTTAATTTGTGAGTATGACTGGATTTTCTGAATAAATACTTGTAGATTTAATAATAACACACTTAATTTTTATGCAAAGTCACGTTCACTTCTTTTATGGTGGTTGTTATATCGACCACAGTTCATTTAAGATACGAAAACATTCAAATGAGCTGTGGTTAAAAAAATACCACATAGAGTTCTTTACAAAATTTATTCTTAGTTTATATAACTAATTTCAATAATATTTTAGTCAATTCTTGTATGGAAAGGCATAAAACAGTCAAGACAGAGGGCCACTTCGTGCAGCATTTGATAGAGCTCCTTTTTGGCTTAGCTCTTATCGAGTATAATGCATATCTTCTAGAGGTTCCTCTTACTGGCGACATTATTTAGACGACTTGGATCGACAACTTTCCAGCTACCTTCTTTAATTTATTATTTCCAAAATGCATCGCTTTTTCTCACCAGTCGAGTCTTTTATAAGTTCGTTGGCTAATTTAGATCGGTATTGCAGGGGAGTCAGAGCTTTATCTTTAGTGGATTTTTGAATTATGGCGGTTGTATATAATACTAGCGATATCCATAGGGAACATACACACCCACACACATACAACTCCTTTTTAATCCAACCACTGAATAATCACAGCCGATTCAATGTAAATAAGATCATTAGTGCAACTTCATGGGTTAATACTAATCTAATCACGGTGATCGGACACCAATAAGATTAAATTATGGAAAATGTTTTTGTTTTTAGTCCGATCGGCGCCAAATTTCACACATTCCATTTTATTTATAAGATATATGAGTTATGTTTATTGTTAATAAGGCGTCCTACTTCTGTGGGAATTTAAGAAGTTATTTTATAAACTCTGGTAACTTGTTTCATAAATTTTGGGAAGATATGTTATATATATTTTGGTAATGATATTTCATAATTTGTAGCTGTTTAATAAATTTTAGCAAGCATACTTCATATTTTGTAGCTGCTAATAAACTTGGTAACTATTTCATAATGTTTGTTGCTGTTTAATATTTGTAGATTTAATAATAACACACTTAATTTTTATGCAAAGTCACGTTCACTTCTTTTGTGGTGGTTGTTATATCGACCACAGTTCATTTAAGATACGAAAACATTCAAATGGGCTGTGGTTAAAAAAATACCACATAGAGTTCTATCCAAAATTTATTCTTAGTTTATATGACTAATTTCAATAATATTTTAGTCAATTCTTGTATGGAAAGGCATAAAACAGTCAAGACAGAGGGCCACTTCGTGCAGCATTTGATAGAGCTCCTTTTTGGCTTAGCTCTTATCGAGTATAATGCATATCTTCTAGAGGTTCCTCTTACTGGCGACATTATTTAGACGACTTGGATCGACATCTTTCCAGCTACCTTCTTTAATTTATTATTTCCAAAATGCATCGCTTTTTCTCACCAGTCGAGTCTTTTATAAGTTCGTTGGCTAATTTAGATCGGTATTGCAGGGGAGTCAGAGCTTTATCTTTAGTGGATTTTTGAATTATGGCGGTTGTATATAATACTAGCGATATCCATAGGGAACATACACACCCACACACATACAACTCCTTTTTAATCCAACCACTGAATAATCACAGCCGATTCAATGTAAATAAGATCATTAGTGCAACTTCATGGGTTAATACTAATCTAATCACGGTGATCGGACACCAATAAGATTAAATTATGGAAAATGTTTTTGTTTTTAGTCCGATCGGCGCCAAATTTCACACATTCCATTTTATTTATAAGATATATGAGTTATGTTTATTGTTAATAAGGCGTCCTACTTCTGTGGGAATTTAAGAAGTTATTTTATAAACTCTGGTAACTTGTTTCATAAATTTTGGGAAGATATGTTATATATATTTTGGTAATGATATTTCATAATTTGTAGCTGTTTAATAAATTTTAGCAAGCATACTTCATATTTTGTAGCTGCTAATAAACTTGGTAACTATTTCATAATTTTTGTTGCTGTTTAATATTTTCGGGTGACTCATTTCTTGAAATTTGGTAATATTTTGAATAAATTTTGGTTTTAAATTTGAATGTGTGTCTGTGTTTGGTTTTGCCAATCATTTCGCCTGGGGTTTCACTATTGAACCTTGTCCCGAGTTAGTTATCAGGTTACTAGACAGTAGATACACGAGAGATTGGCGCCTTGACATCTTTTGACCTTCGACTTGTTCAGTGTTTCGAATCTGCGCTTCCCCGACTGCAGCTGGAGGCACTACTGTCTGATCATATTTGACAACAACCTTTGGAAAGAGTGAAAGGTAAGACCATAAGTGTCGTATAAGTTGGAAGTGGCATAAATAGACAAGCGTCTCTTTTGATATTTTGATTTAGTCTCTGATAATCGGTTAATGCAGGTCAATCGTGGTGGCGTCATACTTTATGCCTCCTTGTGTTTTGCTCCAAGCGGTTAAATGGCCGTTTAAGCCACTTGGATAATTTAGAAGAAAGCACGGTGTTTAAAGGGCCGATTTCGCACGGAAATCCGTACGAGACACCTGGATTATGATTCATGTAAAATTAAAAACATTTTTAAAATATTTTTTCATAAATCTATGAAATGAAGTAGTCCTATTTTTTTGGTTCGACAACGAAAAACTTAGCATTGTAGGACTAAAGGGTTCTTCATCATTGATATGCAGTTTATCTTTATTATTTAATTTTTATAAACTTCCGAGTGAACGTATTCATAATAACGTAAATACAAACAAACAAGTGCATAAGCGACATTCTAAACGTCACCTACACTCAAAACAACTCCGATCGATATAAATAGGTCAACTTAAATACTTCGTGCATGTCGATTTGTTTTCTAATATTTTACATTCTATTTCGTGGTTGAAAAGGTCTTAAACATTACACGCTCCAGTCGCTCAATAAATGTATTTCCTCAAGCGTGTTATTGAATTTTTAAAAGTAGAAAATTTATGAATTTATATCTGGACTGTTCCGAGACAGTTAAGAGTTTTCAGTGTAGAGTGTGGAGGAAGGTGAATTTAATTTACTGAGGCGGATACAGAAAAAAAACGACGCGAAATCTGAAGGAAGAAAAAAACCACCGTTATATCCAGTTCGCTCGATGTTGAACCGTCTTTATAAACATTTTTCGTCGATTTACGAACACCATAAGTAGCAGTAATTCCCATTAAAATGTATCCCGGGGACGATCTCTCTTCGATGCGTGCGCAATACTGCAAAAAAGTAATCGTTCCAATCAAATTAACTGAAAAGTGGATGGAATATTTATTATTGAGTTTGTGTTTGTATAATCTAAGATGGATAGAAAACATGGCATTTCTAATTTCGTCTGGTTTATGTGTTTGGACGTGTGTACTCTAAAGTATTGAAACTGCTACACTTCTGCATGAAACTGGTATGTCAAATATCTATTGGTCCGGCACTAGAAACTAAATGGGCAGACGACTTACATTTTCTATTTATATACTGCCATTGTAATGGCTTACGAATCGAAATGAAAACCCTGCCCCAATTGATTTAAGCATTCCGAATGGTTTAAGAATAAGCAGATTTATTACATCATCTGCATATACAAAAAGCGCATACAGTATTTAATGAGTCGTGTAATTCATTGAATTCATCTTGTAGAAAGGGTGGCTGATGAGGTATTCTCTGGGCATCGTCAGAAACTGTTTCTCTTATCCGACCGTATATTTGGTGGCAACGCGGTATACGCCTTACCACACCTATAGGTAACCCCTTGTCTGACATACGAACAATGGTTGTTCACTATTAATCGTTAGTGTCAAGTATTTGAAGAACACAGGTAAATTTTATATATATATATATATATATATTGTAATAGGGGGGAGGGGGGTATAGAAAGGCTTATGTCCCCTAAATTACTTTCACAAGAGAATGCTATGGTGTGAGAGCACGTATTTATTTCGCTAATTGATCTGTTTATTTATAAGAAAAAATTAAATGATAATAAATTAAATGGCTAATATCCTTATATAAGTACTAAATTGTTATACATATTTAATTCTACCGGCTAGCTAAAGGGGGTTATATTTTCCAAGTACTGAAATAATTATGTTATAGGTTCATGGGTATGTGAATCCCAGGATCGCCCTAAGTGAAAAGTACAATTGAATTAATATTTCAAAATTCGCGGTATTCAGCGTATAACTCCACAAATTTCGTATTAGAATTTATTCAGGAGGGAGTAAGACGCTCTTACTTAGACGCGCGAACCTGCTAAAAACACTCGTGTGTGTAAATGGTTACTGTGATAAAAATTAAAAAGTGATATAGTTATTTCAGTGGTGTATTCTCTAAATGACTCTAATAATCTATCTCGGGTCGTTAAGGAGGTTCGAAATTACCTTTGTCCATAGATACAGCATTCCTCCAGTAGTGCGAAGATGTCGAAGATTATAACCTGAAAAGATTATTTTGTGGCACAGCTATATTACCGTTGCATAAAATAAAATATTTGTACCTCTTTATTTTATCGTGAAGCAGGATTTATCAACGGTGGAAACAAACACATCATTACAGAACAAACAGATTTCGATTTATTAAAAATGGTAATAAATGTGAAACAGAATACAACAATGATTTTGTAGAAATATTTGACAATTTAAAAAAAACACAGTAAGTGATAATATGATCGCGGATTTATCCAATACACTTTGTATTTTATACAAACAACATTTCTATAGGCAATGGTTCTACTATTCAGGGAAAAAAAACATCAAATGGCATTGTAAGCGAATTTAAACCTTATGTGCATAAACTTAAATCGAAGTGCACGTAACTATGGATTAGAATGATATTTATTGTAAGTATATCCTGATATTTTATTTAAATAAGATTATTCTAATTGAAAATGTAAAATGACCCAAAAGTTTTCTTTATGTATACTTTAAGAGTTGACTTTTATTTATGATTGACAATTAGATAGGATTGAAAGATGTTACATATGTTTGACCTAGTTTTGACACGGAATGTGCATTCAATATTAAATAGACTTAGTACCTTATATGTTACTAATTCCTTGTTTGTTGGAGGTGTACTTCCAGGTGTGTCACGACTATTGTCCTGATTCTGATAGTTGTTACGGCAAGTGGACTGCGAAGTTTCCCTTCCGTTCTTCCTCTATTGTTGGAATGTCCTTCTACGGTGTGGATTAACAGATGTCAGGTGAGTGGGTGTCTGGGTTATTTCTGACCTCGTTTGATTTTTTGATACGGGTAGTAACCTCTCCAATATTTATTCTTCCTTTACATCTTCTAAATTAATTGGTTCGACCTTGAATTACGGTTAGGCGCGAACGTGTCCAATTGGGTGTCCTTCTTGTGTCACATGGAAGGTCACACAACGTGACTTTAAACTCGCACGTGAAAAATTTCTTTATGGAGGATTGATCGATGAATCACTGGATTTGAAAATGGATCAAAAATGAATCGAAAAATGAATGCTGAATCAATCAAAAAATGAATGAATGCCGCTTTACGTCGTATGTGCCTTTTTATACATCTTGTCTGTTGTTAGAGTTGTATCCATGGTAACATATACGGTAATTTTATTCAAAGTCTAATTATGGACAAATTTATTTTGAATTATCAGTGGAATAATGTTTTTTTATAGTTAAATTTTCTAGTCTTTCAATCGGTGCAATAAAATTATTTTAATTAGTTTTCTATTCGAAAAATACATTTTTTTAATATTTAAAGGGCCAATTTAGCATTTCGACTGTCATATGTTCGATGACGTCATGGACGCTAATAAAATTAATTAAAATATCAAAATTTTTGATTAAAATGCCTTTTTAGTAGAACCTATCCTTCACAAATTATACTTTTGAATACATTTAATGACTTTTCACCTTTCAATCCTTTCAAATCTCTTTATTTATATAAAAAATTAGTGTGGTTAGTTTTTGAATTGATATATCTAAATGGTCTTTTAATTTATTTATGAATTATTGCTATTACATGAAACTATATTCTTTTATGAACATTTCAACACCTTTTTTAAATTATCTGCATGGCTTTTAAATTTATATTTTTAAGTGTTTATGTTACCTATGTTTATAAACTTTGTATCTGTTTGGTTTTATTTCAAATTAACTTTAATTATGTATATGAAATATCTGAAATTAATTATGATTCGTTCAATATGGCGAATTATAACATAAATACAAAATGATGCTTAGATTGATTTTGTGCATCTAATAGATTTATAGTTTATTACAATGATTGTAAATTGACAAATTGTTTATGGGTTAAATGTTTTTTATGCTCAACATTAGTTTATTTTGGTTTTTCGCTATGCACTTTTAATTAGAAATTAGTCATGTATGTGCTTTAATTTTAACATTGTTTGGGATGATGCTTTCGTGACTATCAACCTTGCTTTAAATTATGACCTGTAACTTTTTGTGACTTTTTGATCTTAAGAAATCAAACTTTAAAATGGTAATAATTTACATTGCCATACTCTGTTTGGTAAATGTTAAAACTTGAAATTAAAATTGACCATTTGTAATGGTTGTCAAATTAATTTTATATTATTACTTTGCCTAAATAAAATTATACTTATCATTGTTGTATTGTAAAAATATGCTAATTATAACTATAGAAATTATACTAATTTGTTTAATAAATTAATTAAGTATTTAATTCTAGTATTAAGTATCTATAAAGGGGGTATCAGTTGGAGTTCCTGAAAAAGAGTAATCATTGGTTTGTTTTTTCTAAAGGGGGAAGTAATTTGCTTTCTAGCATTTATTATTTAATTGGGATATTAGAATATACTAGTTTGGTTAGCAATATTTGAATTATTAAACAGGGACTTTTACCTGTACTCTATACAAGGGTCGTATGTTAAGCATCGCTGATGTATGCATGGTTGCATGTATTCAAGGGGTTTAATGGGTGAATTTATGTGTTTGTGTGTGTTTGACTGGTGTTGTCTCATATATATATATATATATATATGCGAGATAAGAGTTTCAGATACCAGCAAGTGCGACTGCGCATAAAAAGCCGACAAACTCCGAGCGTTGAGTACTTAACATAAGCGCATGTAGATGTCACTAAATCGGCGATTTTTGTTCAAGTGGAGCTACTCAACTAGACAGTCGCCTTCGGGCGTGCATAGAGGAAGGGTATAGCGTATTTGGATCTCATATGTACAATTCATTACGTAATTTGAATTTAAAAAAATCTTGAATTAATAATTATAAATAATTGGTGTAGTATAAAGAGCAAATACTAATAATTGGATATATTTAACACATTTAACAGTTAGGTATTGCGATTAAATATTTATTTAAATACAATGTATTTAACATGTTCTTTAATATTAATTAGATAATATTGTGCATAAATAAATATTTAGATAGATGATAATGTGATAAAAAACAATTTAAATTTAATAAACTAAAGATGATTTTTTAGTATATTGAATTTAAATATACATACTTATAAGTTTAATATACGTATGCCTGCCATATATAATTTAAGAAGCAATGTTGGTTGTATAAATAGATGGAGTAAGTGCTCCCAAACAAACCTATTTCGCCATATTAAAAAGTTTTATCTAATTTCTATCAACAATTTGTTATTAGAATTGTTGAATGAGCCATACAGCGTATGAAAGTGTTTAGTATTTTAAATTTTATACCAAAAACACTTTTATCTTATGCCACAGTTATATTCCACGATGTTGCTGCATTGACAAATTTGCAATACCCATTATTAAAAGCGGTTGAACAATACTATAACAATGAATAAATGTGTCTACTTTAATATCTTGTTTTATTTTTCTATATTTACTTCATAAACAAAATATCTGAAGGTGTAGATTTTATTAAAAAAATATTTAGAAATTTTATCGTATTTATAATTTGTTTATTAGTCAAATTGTACAATTGATAAAATATTTTATGTATCTTTATTATTTAGAATATAGGGGAGAAATACATTAAAGTAAAAGTTTTCTAATATGTCAGAGTCCCATTGTACATCCTTTTTAATACGAATAACTTCATATTCATTTGGAGTCCAAGTAAAAAGTAAGCAATATTTTCTGTTCGTTAAATATAGTTGGCCTTGTAGTTGGTGATAGTATGGATGATGTTTTTCAACAATACCATTCCTAAAATAGTTTTGGTCTACCCTAAAAATATTAATTATTGTTAAATAAAATTTTTGTTTTTATATGTTTATTTCTTACCTTGACCCAAACATTATATCTCAAGAAGCTGTATAGGTTTTCCATTGTCTCCTAAAATGATCCTGTCAGTGAATAGCCGAGCCATGGATTGTCCTTATTAACTATTAAACCTGTCTGAATTTTAGGTTTTTCTCTTTCATATAGCAGTCTCGTGCTTTCTGCTCAAATGCTATTCCATGCAGCATATTTTTATTGCAATATAATGATGGTCAAAAATAACTGAAACATTTTTTTAACCAATTGTCTTTGCTATATGTGAATATGAAATAGCATCGGGATCCAGTTATTCTAAACTGCCTAGCCAATTTCCATTGTTGTCTTGCATTATTATCTGCAGATCTTATACAGGTATTTCTGCATAATTGAAGAGGTTCATTGCAGACTAATTTCAAATTAAAAACATCTTTGCAATGTTCAAAAAGAAGATATATTCACTGAACACAACCACATCATGAGTTCATTTTGCTCTCTGAAAAATGGCACTGACGACTTCAATCATCGACACCACTTGCTCATCAACCTCTTCAACATTGTTGACAATCTCAAGTCTTTCCATGCTTACGTCCCTTGCTATAATCAATATTCATTTATGTTATTTACTGCTACAATAATGACATAATGAACATAACTTACTGATGTTTTGCCAATACGCTGTCTGGTTTGGCATTTACTAATGTGTCAAAGCAAAATCCCTGCATTTCCACTGTTAGATCCGATGTTACAACCTCTTGCTGGGTAAAACACTTTGTTTCTAACAAGGGCTTTCATTTCTAAAATTTAATCAAAAAAAAAATTATTAAGTTGTGTTATTCAATTATTGTAATTGATACAACCTATTGCAATATAACAAAGTAGCAAACAATGTGTTTGCACTGACTTCCATCTACTGCCTCACATGTGCAACTGATCTTTGTTAGTTTCACCTCCGCATTTTCCACAATTTCAAGAATTCCTTCGATTGTGTGAGGTGGGGGATCTAATGCACTTCCCTGGAGGCATAATGCATATATGTGAATTGCCTTCTTTGTCATTTCTGTCGCCTCGCATAGAATTATATGTTTGCATTTTAAAATGTTTTCACCTTCAGTGAAGTTCTGGAAGACGGCGGCGGCGTTCCCTTTAATGCCTCACAAACCTGAGCAGTACTTAAAAATAGATTTAATACAACCTAAAAATTAATATGACATCGTAATATTCTGACATACTATATAAAATGCCACTTACCTTCTGTTAAAACAACTAAAAGAGCGATAGACAGTACAATATTCATAATATAAACACGATAAACCTGATCTGATACAAACTAGGGTTGGGCGATAAACATCGATGTTCATTGAACATCGGTATTTTAGCATCGATGTTCGAAGTTTGCAATTTAGATTTATCGATAAACTATCGATGTTAGAAGAAATATAGTGAACATCGAACTTTTAAGCTTGACAGAATGTATTTGCACTATAATCACAAAATAAAACAGCGTCCTCTGTTGACAAATACAAAAATGTTTCTAAATTAACACCTCACATACAGGCTACGAGGATGTAAAATTGTCTACGAATAAAAGAAGTATTTAAATTTCACAGTGCTATATCATATAAATTCGAATACTTCATTTTAGGCTCTTTTAAATATAACTTAGTATAAATATTTAAATAATATATAATTAAATACATAAATTTATAGTACTTTTAATGTGCAGAATAAAAGTTAAATTATGTATGCATGCAGAATGAGTGAAGGAGGTAAACGTATTTTCATAGAAAAAGAAGGGAGATAGACATTACCGATGTATACTTCTTCGGGAAATTCCCTAGTGCATACAATCATACACGACGATACACGTATTAAATGTAAGATGACACATCAGAAATATAAAACCATATCCATATGTATCTCGGTATTTGCCAGGGTAGTCAAAAAAAATGCAAGACTATAAAATCCCAAATAGAAATCGTTCTCTTAAAAGTTTTGATACACATAAATGTATACCTATATTGTTTAAGTATCAGACGATTTAAGTCATGTGGTTGTAATTGCATAATATTGTTTTTCTATTCCGGTGCTATAAAGTTCACTTTACGACACCCGTTTTGGTTGCATAAAGTATTACTTTATCGCACGCTAATTTTATTTTTTTGAAGTTGGTAACAAAAAAAATGGAACCAAATCGTATTTAAATGTCAAAATATAAGCATTTAAAGTAACAAAAATGTGCAATAAAATTGTACAAAGAATAAAAAGCACACATGCTAACATTTCACTTAGGTACTAATTAGCAATATAAATTGTTAAGCAGAGTTGGATGATAAGTTTTCAGATGCTACTATTGACATTTACTTACCATGTTGAATAGTACCGCGCGATCATTTAAATTCTAAATTAGAGCAAGCCGTGAAATTTAAATTAAGTTGGTATATAAGTACTAATTTACAATTTGAATTGTCAAAGTGACGTTTCTAAATGTTAATTAATCAATAATTGACACTCTGGACAACCTAATAAAAAAAATCCCGCCTGCTATAATTTAGAATTTAAATGATCGCGTGGTACAACTGTTATAAAAGTTTGTTTTGATAAATATGTATAGAGTTTGTGGACGAAAGATTTTGTAAATTGTCTTCTGCTACTTTGCGAATCTCTGGGGACGTACAGTTATTTATTTCGTCCTTTTTGTTGATAATTTGAAATAATTTATTGTATAAATCAGTCTGAATTTTAAACACAATTACATATAGCACCACCGATATTCAAATATTTAAAACGTTCTACTTAAAAATCAGAGTAACCAACTTCAGAAAAGCAAAATTTCTAAAATATTCGAACAAAACATGTCTCTTATTTTAAGCTTTTTTGAACTTTTAATAACCGAAATAGAAAAAATAGTATAAAATACACGTTTCATAAGACATATTGCGCACTTGTTCTTTAGAAAACTCGCCTAGCGGCTCGTTTTCTAAACTTGAACGCGTGCGCAAAAATCGTGTCTTATGAAACTTGTATTTTAATATACTATTTTTTATATAGTTTTTTTTTTGAGTAGTTTCTAACGTTAACTACATATTATAATAGTACATTATGACCATATATATATAATACTACTATATCGCGTGTAGACAAGGAAAACTTCGCTCCAACATTGTGAAATAAAACATATCGTGCTATGCCGTTTAAGAGTCGCATTGTCCAAACTGCGCATGCGTTATAAATAATTTTTGAAATTTAGGTCTCTTTGTTTATCACATAGATTTATTACTATAAATATTTGATTAAAGTTTGTAAATCGTCAAACAAGCATAAATAGTTTTAAAATCGACAAACCTCTTTATAATTAATAATTGTGCCTTGTTAAATGTGGAAAAACAATTTAATTTCCCTTAATGAATGAAGAAATATCGTCGTGGCATCATGGGCAAATCATAGACAAACAAACGATCATACCGCAGAAATATATTTGTCAAAAATTGTACGAATTGTGGTTATATTATAGTAAAAATTGTAAACTAATTAACTAAAACTCGCAGTCAGTTCAATTGCATTGCAATTGTGTTTCTTTGAAGATAGAGAGAAAAACACCTCTATAGGAACAATAATTTGTGATATAATAACAGCACTAAAATTATTCAACTCAATATGCAAGAATAATAAAGAATTAGATTAATGTGGTAATCTTGTATTCTAGAATTACTGTCATCTACATCGGAGAAATGTACGCAAATAACACAATAAATCGTACTTGAATTAGGTAATTGTATTACTATGTTACATATTAAAATATTTGAATTGCTTATATGTAATAAATAGGCTTTTATTAAACCTTACAGAGTTGCACACCCATCTTTTTGCCACGACCTTCTAATTTTTTTGGTATATGTCTAATAGAACGTGTGTTCATAGAAAGTTGAAGAATTTTGATATGTCCACCACGGAATCCACAGATCCCATATGATATGAGATAATAATATGCCGAAATTGGGTATTTTGGGCCGGTTATTGGAATTTATGCTATATTGCATCACTGATTGTGAAAATAACTTGAAGGATGAACACATTATTTATAAGATAGTGAAGTGATTTTTTTTAATTTGTACTTTGCTGAATATGTATCGTAATTTCTGTCACTAAATTATAATCAAGCACATATAAAATGTATTTTATATTTAAATTTACAATAAAATATGTTTTAGTTTAAAACAACTTGTAGATGGTACAGTATAAAGATAATATTCATTTTGGAATTTGCCAAGACAATGTGTGATGAGTTCTTATGAATTTTTCCCAACATTGTGGAAGTAAATACTGCAGTGTTATGAACGGCAAGGTAGGCACGGCATCAAACGGTATTCCTGTTTTTCTGATATTGTCACATTCTCTAAATCTTTTTTATCATTTTATAAATTTGTATGTATCTATTAATTCATACAAATATTTATATTTCATAATAATTTTATGTTGTTTTAATTCCAAGAAAGTATAAACAAAATAAATTTGCGAACATAAATAAAATAAAATTTAATTTTTTACTTCGTAAGTAGAAATTGCACTTTGATGTAATTATTGAATCAAATACATCAACATACCTTTTTTACAAGCAATAATATAAATTATTTGTAAGTCTCATTTCTACTCATCTCAGTCTGAGACATAGACATCAAGAAAAATGTGTTGATTATTAATGTGCTATTAGATACACTACAAAAATTCAAGTGTTTCAGAGTAATTGTTTGTTTATATTCTTTGCTACCATATGGGCGTAAATTAGGCTTCATCACGTTTTTATTTTCATGAATAGTTTAATCATTCTACATAAAAAAAAAAAGTTAACAACAATAAAAATTATATTCAACCACAAAAATGTAATGCTGATTAATTCCACAACTTTTTCTAAAACATTCATGTTTCAGTGTACATCTTGACACACAATTAAATAAAGGAACACAACAGGAATTTAATTAGTTCTTTACATTGTTGATTACGCGACATTTTATTGAATAATGTAGGTACGTAGACAAATATAAAATAGATGTTTTATTCTTATATATAGCCAAAATACTAAATACAGTAATTTAAGTAATTTTATTTGCATTCTTAAGCTTAAAATACATAACAAAACTATATGTTGAAATATAATACAATCTGACTTATATAACATACCTGAATCTATTCGATTGTGTATGTAAAACATTAATTTATGCGTTTTCTATAAATCAAAATGAAAGAAGCAGTAATTATATTCAATAATTTCACATACACCAATAAGCATACACAAATCAATGTACACAAGATTTTCTGTTCAAAATCTTTTCAATAAGACGAAATAAAACGATCGGTATTTACATTTAATAATATAATTTCACATATACTAATAAACATGTACAAATCAATGTATTAATTGTAAGTTCACAAGTTTTTCTGTTCAAAATCTTTTCTGTTAATCAAAATGAAACGATCGATATTTATATTTAATAATATAATTTCACATATTCCAGTAAGCACGTATCAACGCAGAAGTTATAACTTCACAAGTTTTTCTGTTAATAATTCACTGGAATCAGGCTTCATATCGTTTATTTATTCTACCGCGTATTTTCTGGGTAATTCTACAAATTCACCGATGAACTAAACTTGCACAAAACTGAATTCAATAAAAAAAAAAAACTTTGCATATGCATTCAGAATATCATAGTTATAGATGTCAATTTAAATCAGAGGTTATAATTATGTTTTCTGTTTATCTGTCATTTCAAAAAATTCAAAATGGACAATTTTAGTCGACGCATGCGCAGAACACGCAAGGCGGCCAATTCTATCTCTCTTAGTTGGGACGAAAAATTACACATTATCAAGATACAACACACGCAATATAGTAGTATTATATATATGATTATGACACTAGTGCATAATCAAGCTTTTAAAGCACGAGTAACGAGTTTAAAGCCACGACGCGAAGCGGAGTGGCTTTAACGTTACGAGTGCTTTAAAAGCTAATTATGCACTGTGTCATACGATATTTTTTAGTATAAATGCAACAATAATTTTAATTAGAAGAAATGAAATCAATAATTTCAATACATTTTATCGAGTGACATGTGTCTCTATATTATGTCATTTATTGACATTTCACTTAATTATTAAACATCATTGTTGTATTAATAATGTCGACAGAAATTCAAAAACTAGCTGCTGAAGCTGAATTAAGTTTAATACCTGCAAAGTCCAAGCATTTATATTATAAAGAGTACGAAAAATTATTATGATGGATGGAGCAGAAACAGACTGAACATATTGATGAATCAGTAATGTTAGCGTATATATTGGAAATGTCCAGAATTTATAAAGCTTCGTCACTTTGGTGCATTCATTCCAAATTGCAAGCTATGCTAAGGGTTAAAAACAGAATCGATTTAGCATCTTATCACAAACTCCATGCCTTTATGAAAGGAGTGGCCAAAGGTCAAGAAGCTAAAAAATCTTTGGTTTTTACGGAAGAAGATTTATGCAAGTTTTTTAGTCAGGCTCGAGATAATATATTTTTATTTTTAAAAGTTGTAGCAATTTGTGGAGTGTTTGGTAGTTGCAGAAGAAGCGAAATGTGTAATCTGGTTATGAGTGATATAAGAAAAGAAGGATCTGCCCTGATAATTTGTATTCGTCCGTCAAAAACAGAAAAAGGCCGGACGTTTGCTGTAGTAGATAATTCCAACATAAAGTATGCCGAGATATTTAATAAATATCTTGCACTACGTCCAAAGCATATCAGTACAGATCGAGTTTTCTTAAAATATTCTCAAGGACTATGTATAAAACAAGTTTTTGGGATTAATACCTTTGGAAAGTGCCTTTCCATTATAGCACGTTATCTAAATTTCATAAACGCTCATAAATACACAGGTCATGCCTTCAGATGAACATCTGCCACGATTATGGCTAATGGAGGGATGAATGTCGATGAGTTGAAACGCCAAGTGGGTTGGAAATCCTCATCGACAGCGAGTGGGTATATTGAAGAGTCTATCACAAACAAATTAGGCGTTTCAAAATTAATTGCTGGAGCTGTTCAGAAAGAAGGCAATATCGGATCTGACACATTTGTTAACACTGATATGAACGTTGAAAATACACAAATAAGCAATGCTGCAAGTCACTACAAACAATAACGAATAAACAAAATTGTACGTTTAATATTCATTTAAAATAATTTTTCCGTTCATGTTACATGTTTTGAAATAAAATTGACCATAATTGTTGATTAATTTGATAGTTTACAATAAAATAATAATGTGTTATACGATATTAAATGCGGTACAAACCAAATAAAGCAAATCAATAATTCCAATACATATTATCGAGTGACATGTACCTATATGTCATTTGACATTTCCTGACATTTCAATGGACTATTAAACGCTTGGGATTGGCTGTTACCAAGCAACCTTTATACGCACGCCGTGCGATAAAGGCCCGATTATGCACGCTTATGGGTGTGTTTTGATTGGTTTGTGATGCATGCATACTAAAATAGTATATTAAGATACAAGTTTCATAAGACACGATTTTTGCGCACGCGTTCAAGTTTAGAAAACGAGCCGCTAGGCGAGTTTTCTAAAGAACAAGTGCGCAAAAATGTCTTATGAAACGTGTATTTTATACTATTTTTTCTATTTCGGTTATTGAAAGTTCAAAAAAGATTAAAATGAGAGACATGTTTTGTTCGAACATTTTAGAAATATTCTTTTTTTGAAGTTGGTTACTCTGATTTTTAAGTAAAACAATTTAATTATTTGAATTTCGGCGGACTTGTCATTTTGTTTAAAATTGAGTCTGATTTATGCAATAAATTATTTCAAATTATCAACAAAATGGAAGAAATAAATAACTGCACGCCTCCAGAGATTCGCAAAATAGCAGAAGCCAATTTAGAAAATCTTTTGCCAACAAAGTCTCGACATATTTATGAAAAGCAATACCACCTCTTTTTAAGTTGGTGTAAAGAAAATAATATTGTGTATATTACGGAAAATGTAGTAATTGCTTATTTTGACAAAGAAAGAAGGATAAAAAGGCACCATCCCATTTATATTGTTAATTAGCGTAAATAAAATGTTCGTAACTATGTTTTTTATTCTCTGTACAACTTCTTACACATGTTTGTTAGAGTAAAGACTAATATTTTGACATTTAAATATGATTTGGTTCCATTTTTTGTTGTTACCAACTTCAAAAAATAAAATTAGCGTGCGATAAAGTAATACTTTATGCAACCAAAACGGGTGTCGTAAAGTGAACTTTATAGCACCGGAATAGAAAAATGTATATATTTCTTTTATTAATTTTTTTGAATAATGATATCTTTTATATCATTTTGTTAAGGACGTAAATTAATTAAGTTATAATAAAGTTTTTGTTAAACTGCCAAAAACGTTTAAAAACATCGATGTTTGATATCCTAGAAATCCAAAAGTCGGTAAAAACGACAGTAAAAAATCGATAGATGTCGGGAAAAATCGGTAGGTTGCAAATATAGAGGCAAACATTGTACAGAAAAAATAGTTTTTATTAAAAAACAGATACAAAAATAAAATAAGAATTGAAAAAATTAATCAACTCCAAATAAACTAATTTTCGCTTGATGAAGTATATAAATTTTGTTTGTCTATATGAGTCAATAAGTTTTTATCAACAGGAAAATTGTAGCAACTATTATTTCCTATATATTGCTTAGTTTGTAACAATCTTATTATAGATTATGAGTTTAATTTGTTCCGTTGCATGGTTTTTATTAAGTTTATAGAAGAGAATACTCTTTTTACTCTCTTATACATAGTATAAGGAAGTATTGTGATGATGAAAATTTTCGACCTCGAGATTTTTGCAGATGTCCACGTTTTGAAGTCCCCTGATACCGAAAAAGTGGTTTTTAAAAAATGTCTCTCTCTGTGTGTGTGTGTGTTTGCCTGTGTGTGTGTGTGTGTGTGTGTGTGTGTGTGTGTGTGTGTGTGTGTGTGTGTGTGTGTGTGTGTGTGTGTGTGTGTGTGTGTGTGTGTGTGTGTGACCACGATAGCGGTCAAACCGCTATAGGTATCAATTCCAAATTTTGTATTTACGGGTATAATCCCCTCTTGAGATCTGATTAGATTGTCAGTAAAATCGACAGACCGGAAGTAGTAGTTTACTTCAGCAAAAAAATCGAATTTTGCCAATATTTTGTCAACTACTAAATTTAAACAAATTTATAAAGAATTCATATATACTTAAAATTAAAATTGAGAAGAATTTTATTTAAAACGTTTTTCGAAATTCCTACCGGAAGTAGGTCTTTTACTCCTATCGAAAATCAGTTTTTTGCGAATATTTCGCAAGTCATGCTTTTTAGACAAGTACGTTACGGATATAAAAGTATTTAAAACATAATTTGCAATATCTTTTGTGTAAAGAAAAATTCAAAATTCTGACCGGAAGTGCCACTTTTACTCTTATCGAATAACGATTTTTTGCAAATATGTCGTAAGTTATGCATTCTATATATATTTATCAAGAGTATAAAAGTATTTAAAACTGGATTTGCAATTTTTTTTGCATATATGAAATTTCAAAATTCGGACCGGAAGTAGCACTTTTACTCTTAGCGAGTAGCACTTTTATGATAATATCTTGCAAAGTATGCATTCTATAGAGATTTATTAAGAGAATAGAAGTACTTAGAATAGGATTTTGAATAATTTTTGTAAAAGAAATTCTTAAAATTCTATAATTTGAAACGCTCATACGTATAAGAAAGTCGTGTGGTGGCCACACCTCACTTTTTGTTATTAATTTATAGTTTCTAACCAATATAGCATCTACGGCATAATGACAGATTAATTATATTTTTCGTGTACTTGGCTACGAATTTTAATGTTATATAATATATAGTTCGTATCTACACGCGGCGAGTGTTGTTCTTGACCTATCTAAAAAAAATAATGTATTCGGGTTGCTTATAGAGCAGATCTTAGTAGAAGCACTTATATCGGCCTTCATGTTGTTGATATTATAAATACAAATGAGGAGCCAGCAGTTTTTGTTTTCTTTTATAAATCATTCAAGTACAGAATGTAGTACAAAATGCATTAAGAAACAATTTTCGAAAATAAAATAAAAATGTCTTCAAACTTAATATATTTATATATCAGATAAAATAAAATCTTAAACTATAATAACGAATAATCAGCACTATTTTCTATTAAATTTGTTTTTAAGTGCAGTTTAAGAGATTTATCGAATGATCTAAAATATTATCAATCAACTTTTAAAATTACATGTTATTAATTCTATTTCATTATTTATAGTAACTAGTATGTATCAATAATAACTCTCGATAGAGGCCTTCGATAGTTGCAATTAACTATTATCTATAGAATATTACAAATCACCAAAAATGTTGTTGAAAAGAAAAATGTAGTGCATAATTACTATAGACCGGACACGAGAGGCCGATAACTCATCGCCCATGGGCGCACTAATGAAATGTTGTGTTTTTTAAGAGGTTTTAATATTATTTATATAATTGGATAACAAGTGGGTGGTAATCTATGAAATACAAAATACAAAGTATTAATATTTACTAGCAATACTTACTCAAGGTTCTCTTCTGTAAGATTTCTTTTTTTTGAATGAAGTATATCCATGTAGATAGAAAACGGCCATTCTATATCGCAACTGGTTATAGGTTCATACTGGAAGTATTCTTTTATTTCGGCGTATTTAGCAGTTAGATTTTGTGTGTTTGTTTCCATACACAGTTGCCGTAACTTTATTAAATCTAGATTTTTATTAAAAGCTGGCTTCTAATTTTGTGCCGAAGGTCACATCCAAAGACACTTGGAATACTTTTGAAATTATTAATAGCCACATCTAAAGTGGTTAATGAATCTTTTAATTTGAGATTTCGAATTTCAAAGTATGTGATTAGTTTAGGCAAATTTCCAAAGTGTTCCTGAAGGAATAACAACTGATTTTTTAAATTTAGGATTTGTGCTAGTTCCCTGCATTCAGAAATACGTCGAGCATCGCCATTTAAACATATAACGACATTTTGTAAACTATCTAAATTCTCTGTATAAAAACTAGTAGCCTCCAACCATGTTCCCCATCTGGCGAGGGAGGCAGTGACAAAGATGTACCTATCCATAGGTACTGATCAGGAACATTTCGACCAGTATATTTTTGGAGAAATGTTTTGAAAGTGTGATTATCTAGTTTATTTTGGGATATTAGCCGCCATTAAAGTTTCACAGAGTTTTTCGTAAAAATTGTTAGCTTCCAACGGGTCCAATTTCTGTGTATGTTTTAGCGATGCTAAGTGACTTTGTACGTGCGATTTTTGGGATACTGTAACAATATTTTACAGACTTTACAATAAATTTCGAAGTCACTGACAATGGAGGACATACAATCACTATGACCGTTATTCCAATTTGCCATTTTTGCACGATGCTAAGGCATTCAATAATTGTTTCATTTTGGTAATTTTAATAGTTTTATTATTTGGAGGGACATGGTTTTTGTTTCTACCAATACCCATTTTATTGAATCGAAACCAGAGGGGAAAGCGGCAATCTCAATTCACACTTATCTTTTCAGTGATGCTAAATTAGCTTAAATGCGGTACAAACCAAATAAAGCAAATCAATAATTCCAATACATATTATCGAGTGACATGTACCTATATGTCATTTGACATTTCCTGACATTTCAATGGACTATTAAACGCTTGGGATTGGCTGTTACCAAGCAACCTTTATACGCACGCCGTGCGATAAAGGCCCGATTATGCACGCTTATGGGTGTGTTTTGATTGGTTTGTGATGCATGCATACTAAAATAGTATATTAAGATACAAGTTTCATAAGACACGATTTTTGCGCACGCGTTCAAGTTTAGAAAACGAGCCGCTAGGCGAGTTTTCTAAAGAACAAGTGCGCAAAAATGTCTTATGAAACGTGTATTTTATACTATTTTTTCTATTTCGGTTATTGAAAGTTCAAAAAAGATTAAAATGAGAGACATGTTTTGTTCGAACATTTTAGAAATATTCTTTTTTTGAAGTTGGTTACTCTGATTTTTAAGTAAAACAATTTAATTATTTGAATTTCGGCGGACTTGTCATTTTGTTTAAAATTGAGTCTGATTTATGCAATAAATTATTTCAAATTATCAACAAAATGGAAGTTCCCTGCATTCAGAAATACGTCGAGCATCGCCATTTAAACATATAACGACATTTTGTAAACTATCTAAATTCTCTGTATAAAAACTAGTAGCCTCCAACCATGTTCCCCATCTGGCGAGGGAGGCAGTGACAAAGATGTACCTATCCATAGGTACTGATCAGGAACATTTCGACCAGTATATTTTTGGAGAAATGTTTTGAAAGTGTGATTATCTAGTTTATTTTGGGATATTAGCCGCCATTAAAGTTTCACAGAGTTTTTCGTAAAAATTGTTAGCTTCCAACGGGTCCAATTTCTGTGTATGTTTTAGCGATGCTAAGTGACTTTGTACGTGCGATTTTTGGGATACTGTAACAATATTTTACAGACTTTACAATAAATTTCGAAGTCACTGACAATGGAGGACATACAATCACTATGACCGTTATTCCAATTTGCCATTTTTGCACGATGCTAAGGCATTCAATAATTGTTTCATTTTGGTAATTTTAATAGTTTTATTATTTGGAGGGACATGGTTTTTGTTTCTACCAATACCCATTTTATTGAATCGAAACCAGAGGGGAAAGCGGCAATCTCAATTCACACTTATCTTTTCAGTGATGCTAAATTAGCTTAAGTAAAATATCAAGGCTAAATGATATTTTTACTACTACCAGTTCTGAATTTCTTGTTGGTGCCTTTTCAACAGTTTCTCTTTTATTCTGTTAGGTCTGCCATTAAAAAAATCTATGAATGTGTTCTTTTTATATGATCATTGGAATCAGAAATATATTCCCTGCGTTGAAGTAATATTTGCAAACGATGCTTTTCCTCTGTTATTAATCAGTTTTGTAAACAATACAAAACAGACTATTGTTTGGGTATTTAAAAAAAGAGTCTATACTGAATATATAAACATACATTAGTGGATTATTTTTGATATTTTATATAGAAATTGAATATATTAGGGGGTTCAATGATATCGCAGTTTAACTTATAAATATGTATATATTATATAATAATCAACTGCTACAAGCCGTCGCACGCAGTAGTAGGTACAGACTCGCATGTTTTTTAGGCGAAAGAAGTAGATTAAGAATATTTTCAGATATCATTTTCTCAGAAAGTAGCAACTGAATTTTGTAAGGTAAAGAATAAATATTATAGGAATCATATATGCAATATATGAACTTACAACTGCTTCACGGGGATGGATACTAAAAACATAAGTGAATTTTTATATAGGCTTGATTTTAGTAAACACAAATGGTAACAACATTACCCTTAACGGATTAGAATTGTTTTTATGTGACATATTATCTTTTTATAAAGCTCGATTATTCACTTCTTCCCAAAATCAATTTATTGCCAGCTCTGTGTCTTACATACCTGGATTATAATTACTTAATTACACAAGAAAAGTTCACCCAGCCCATTTTTATTTTATATATAATTAATTACATTTTCTGTCAGGTGTAATTGCATATCTCGATATGAGGATTTAATATGATAATTTGTTGTTGTTTATATGCGAATTGTTCGCCTATCATATAGGTATAATGTACCCATTTATGTTTTATATTCTGTAGTACCTATTGCTTTATGTGTATATATACTTATTATTCGTTCTTTTTTGCTTAATATGTATGTATATCCTGTTATTATTGTCTTTTGAATACACTAATACCGTTGATTCAAGGAATATGACTTTCCGTTAAGTCGTCCCGCAAACCCCTTGCCGAGAAACGTCATCGCTGTCTCGCGCTGTTTCGAATCTCGGACCCAAACGACTGATGCATCGCTATAGATCTCGGACCCAGTTTTGGCTACGCTCAATGCTATGTAGTTGCGCATCTTTAAGTATTCCTTCAATCAACGCTAATACATACATATATTTTATTCCATTATATTTAGTTAATTTTGTTCGTAAGTGACTGTCGATAGTGCAATAAAATGAATTTAAATCTTTACTTATGGTATTCATATACTACGATTATTTATAGTATAAAATTTTGCTTGTTATTATATTGTCATATAAAAAGTATGTATTTAAAAGTAAAGAAAAAGTATGTTGAACCGCCTTATATGTTCATTTACTCATACGAAAATTACAAATTAATACACCTATATCCCTGAAATATACATGATGTTTTGCAGTATACATACTACAACTTCGACGTTTCTTGAAGTATGTAACATACAGATTTCGAGATTTCTAGATATCCCATGCTGATGTATGCAAGAAGTGTCGTGGCCTTGTAAACTAGCTTATAGGTGTCAGTGGCTTGAAAATGCTCGTTAGCGAAAAATTGTTTGAAAACAATCCGATAAGGGTCAGCTTTTATAAATTCGGCAATTCGGGCTACGGTATAGAAATAGAAAATGTCCACTCGACAGTTTCGCAGACAGATCTAACGGTTTTTAATAAGAAATTATTATATATATAATATAATGGAGTTTCAACATGTAACTCCTTCCTCGATTATTAATTTAAAATTAGCCAGTAATGGTGATCAGGAGAAATGATTTTTTTAAACTACGTTTGTGTGAACATTATAATTTCTTGAAACTAAACAATTGTGTTTTATTATACCGGGTGTCCCAGCGTACCGGTAAAGTCCATTATTGGTACCAAATAATGTAGATAGCGAATAATTTTTAATACAAAAATTGTAGATAATCATAAGCTGTACAATTTAAAAATATTTTCATTTATACAGAGTGTTCGACAACGACGAACCAACACAAACTTATGTTTTTTTAAATGGAATGCTATGAATGTTTTTACATTTTATGACAGCCCTTAAAGAATTGATTAAACTGACATGGACTTGTATTTGCCGATTTTCAACTGTTTCTGAGATATGGCGATTTTTCGTTTAAAATTGTGCAACATTTGAAAAGTTGCTATGAGATAACGACTGACGATGAAATACCTTTCATGGGCTCAATTAGTAGAGATACTTTTTCAGTACGTGAAAGTAATTTTTAATTTGACATATTTATGCATGTTCTTTAGAATTACATGCTATTCGCAAAAGTTAAAAATTCTGAAAAAAATTAACTGGAACACCCTGTATATTAATATGCCATTGAAAAATACTTAAAATTTACTATTTAAAAGTGTCTACTTTCTTACGCCTGTGGGCGATATTGCAAAAGTTATAGGGCGTTATATCTGAATAAACCCGATTACGACTTAAAAATATGAGTTGCGATGACTTGCACTGCTAGTATAACTAAAATTAATCGAAAAAAGTTACTTCTAAAATTTTCTTTTTAAAATAAGTAATTTTCATTAAAACTTTAAAGCTCATGAAAAGTTTGGAAATTTAATGAATTAGCAATAGTATAAAAAATATCGCAGTCGCTGTGTGTCAAAAATTGTTTAAACATCAAACTTAGATATATAGCTTCAGTTTAAAGAGACGTCGTCATTATAAGTACATAAATGTACGTTGTGTGCAAAATGAAATATTTAAAATTTGAATTAATAGATATTGTCTATGTTTTGGAGGAAAGATTTTATTAGTAGGGTTGACTTCTGTAAGTCGATGTTGCACAAAATAAATCAAAACCACAATGTTGTAACTCAGATTTTGTTTTGTGAAGAAGCTACTTTTAAAAGTAATGGTCTAGTAAATAGACACAATATGCATTACTACGCCACTGAGAATCCGCACTGGTTGAAAAACGTTGATCATCAACATAAATGGTCGTTAATTGTATGGGGCGGCATCCTTAACCATCAAGTTATCGGACCTTCTTTTTTTGCTAGTACACTAACAGGAGAGAGGTATCTACAATTTCTTGAGAACTATCTGCCTGTCTTATTAGAAAATATAAATTTGTATAGGCGCCGCGTAATGTACTTTCAACACGATGGGGCTACAGGACATTACGCAAGAAGCGTTCGAAACTTTTTAAATAAAACATTCAGGGAAAATAAGATTGGCCGTGGTGCTCCATTATCGTGGCCACCTAGATCGCCAGATTTAACTCCAATGGATTATATCCTTTGGGGTTATGTTAAGGAGCGAGTATATAGAATTATTCCAACCACAAGAGAGAATATGCAAGAAAGAATTCGAGAAGTATTTTCTGCTATTAATCGAGAACTAATGGCAAATGTCTATAGGTTATATGAAACATGACTTCAAAAGTGTAGAAGTAGAAGAGCAGAATTTCAAACATTCACTATAAATTTTTGTAAACGTAGTTGTTTCCATATTTTATTAGTAAATAATAAGAACATACTAGCGTATTTTTATGTTATCTACTTAGCCATGAAACAAAAGAGTGACGATGTCAAACAAATTATTGAAAAATTGCTGTCACTGTTAGAAGTACATGTGCTAAGTTGTGTTTAGTTTATGATGTGTATAGAGATTTGAGACGGTCCATTTCTCGATAAAATGAGTGAAACTAAAGTTGAACATCGCAGCGTAATAAAGTTTCTGACAAAGGAAGGCAATGGTCCAAAAGCAATTCATGAAAGAATGGTTGCTGTATATGGGGAAGATACATCAACTTATTTCCAAGAAAGATATTGCTCTAAACTCTTTCGATGGGGCCGAGAGTCAATCAATGATGACCCAAAGTCCGGACGACCCGTTGAAGCTCGAACTGAAAACATTGTGCGAAAAGTCGAAAATTTGGTACTGAAAGATCGGCGTGTAGAGATCTCTGTAATTTTCAATGAAGTCTGTATATCCGAAACAAGAAAAGAAGTTTCTCAAGAAAATTTGGTCAAGTTGGAAAGAGACAAAACATTTTTAACTCGAATTATTACCGGGGATGAGACTTGGGTATATTACTGAGACCCTCCTACTAAACAAGAATCCATGCAGTGAGTTCATAAGGGCTCTCCACCACCAAAAAAGCCAAGACACAATTTTCTGGAAAAAAACTGATGGCAACTGTTTTTTGGGATGCTGAAGGGGTTTTTGACGAGCAGAGACTAATTACTGCAGTACTTATTAATAAAAGTAATAACAAATTTGAGGCTGTGTTAACATTCTTTATTTACCATAAACTACTAGTTACTATATTCACAGATAAGGGAATACTATGTTCTAGGGAGTTTTATTACCAACAGTTTTGCTTATTGAATATATGCCGAGAGGGTCTACCATAAATGGAGAGGCCTACGGAAACATAATTAAAAATTTAAAAACTGCTCTGGAGGAAAAACGCCCGCATTCTTATCCACAAAAAAACTTGTTGCTGCACGACAATTGTCGGGTTTATAAGGCAAACAAAGTTCAGCAGATAATGAATGACTGTGGATTTATAGAGTTAAGGCATCCACCTTATAGCCCCGACCTAGCTCCGTCAGACTTATTCTTATTCAAGAATTTAAAAAAGCATCTCAGAGGAAAGCGTTTTGCTTCTGATGAAGAACTCAAAGAAGCTGTTGAAGAATATTTTGCGGGGTTACCGAAGCAATTTTTTTCTGAGGGTACGGGGCAACTGGAAAATAGATGGAATAAGTGTATTAGTGTTGAAGGGAGTTATGTAGAAAAATAAAAAAAAATTGTTCCCTTATGTGCTTTTTTCATGGGTAGGTAGATAACATAAAAATACGCCCTTGTATAAAACCAAACATACGCATTTTCTAATTTATTAGTTGATAGCTTATAATAGCTGTGATGCTTGAAAATAGTAGCTTAGGCCATGTTCTTCAAGATAGCTGCTTTTAATAAAGTAAATTTAAATGCTCTTATTGACGGTTTGCTTTTCAACGTAAGTTATATATCTAAGTTTGAAGTTTTACATTTTTTGAGACATAACGACTGCAATGTTTTTTAAAATATTGCAAATTCATGAACTTCCAAACTTTTCATTTCATGAGTTTTAAAATTTTAATAAAAATTACTTACTTGTAATAAGAAAATATTAGAAGTATTTTTTCTCGTTTACTTTTAGTTATGCTATGTGTAATGTAAGTCATGGCAACTCATATTTTTAAGTCGTAATCGGGTTTATTCAGATATAACACCCTATAACTTTTGGCATATCGCCCACAGGCGGAAAAAAGTAGATATTTTTGAATAGTAAATTTTAAGAACTTTTCAATGGCACATTAATATACAGGGTGTTTCATTTCTTTTTTTTTTAGAATTTTTAACTTTTGCGAATGGCATGTAATTCTAAAGAACATGCGTAAGTGAATATATCAAAATAAAAATTACTTTCACGTACTGAAAAGGTATCTCTACTAATTGAGCCCATGAAAAGTATTTCATCATCAGTCGTTATTTCATCGCAACTTTTCAAATGTTGCACAATTTTTAACGAAATTTCGCCATATCTCAGAAACAGTTGAAAATCGGCAAATACAAGTTGATGTCAGTTTAATCAATCCTTTAAGGGCTATCATAAAATGTAAAAAAATCATAGAATTCCATTTAAAAAAACAAAAGTTTGTGTTGGTTCTTCGTTGTCGAACACTCTGTATAAATAAAAATATTTTTAAATTGTAGAGCTTATGATTATCTACAATTTTTGTATTAAAAATTATTTGCTATCTACATTATTAGATACCAATAATGGACTTTAGCGCTACGCTGGGATACCCGGTATATATATTCTTAACTTGTATTGTTCTAGAAATATCGACTAAGAAAAAAAGATTTCTTTTATTTTATAATCTATGGAATTAGCTAATATCTCCCTGTCAAGACAGATTTATATGTTTGTACAATACTGCTGATTTCGTTTTATTTGAAGGAGATTAGAAAGGCTACTTTTATATAAATCAATTCTCTTTAAATCATACTAGAATTATTTCTCTACTCAGTGTTTCTGATGCAAAATTAAAATAATATGCAATCATAATACTTTTCAGTTGTTTTTTTTTTGTGTTTTTTATTGTATAATTAGCAAATTATTTGTTACGACCTTCTAATACTATCAAACCAACCAATTAAATTGTGAATAGAGATATATTATTAAAAAAAATTCTAAGCCAGCTTAATTCATCAGAACATACTGATTGCCCTACCTAATGAAATTTGTATTTGTATTATTGTATATTTATTTGTACTGGTTTACTCAAGTGAATTAGCAGATATTATTAGTTGTAGGTAGTCAGCATTATAACGAACGAAGAAGGTTTATATGAGTCTAATAATGTCTTTATATAAAACCGTGTTTTAAGTGTTTACATAAAGTAAATATTTAAAATTAAATACTTTAAATGTAATCATGCCAGGCAGATTTTAACTTTAAAACGTAATTTGAGTATTTTTTCAGAACGTAATATATTTACAAATTGAAACATAATCTAAATGTAATTTAAATGAAGGACACTTCTTTTTAAATGCGACGGAATGTAGTGCGGTAGCAACATATCATTTTTTAATCTCTTTTGACGAACTGTTGGGGGGGTTCCCTGTCGCTAAGTAGAACAGCATATGTAAATATATTGATTTCACTTACTATGCACATTTGCTGTAAGATTATAAACAATACTCAATATAACATAAGATCGTTTATTCGGTATTCGGTAGTCAGTTCATGGTCAGTATGGTTCTCTTCAATACGGGTGGACATTGGAGTGATTTAAGGAAAGTTAATTATATTGGTACTATAGTAATTTTTGTTATTAATTTATAAAGTTCGGTTGATTTTTGATTAACTTTGGTTAGCTAAATCTCTCCAATGTTTGGGGAATAGTTACCCTAACATATTTAACTTATTTTAGAAGTAATTAAGTGCGATAAATAAATGTGCAACTCTAAATATTAATTTGCTATTAATTATTAACATCAATAATAATAATAGAAGAATCTGTTCTATTTATTATTTGTTGTTCGTTTCAATGGCCGCGATTTCGACAATGTCTACCGCCACTTTAGGGAAATGGATCTACCATGCCCAGATGTAACAGTGCCCTATGGTAATGGAGAATTACGCTATTGTGCACAAAACAAATTCATTATATTCCAGAATATGTATGCTTTAATACGCTACCCTGAAGATGGCATTTTACAAATAGTTCCAAAAAAACACATAAACTGTCGACGCCATGGAATTACTGCGTAATATTTGGACGGACGTGTCTACAAATGTACCTCTACGCGGAAGTGAACATGTGTCTGCTGGTAAGTACTGAATATTTATATAAACTCAGTTTACAATGTATATTTTGAAGCATATATCTATTTCCCCACTGGTTAGAACGGGCTTAATTATTAATCTAAGAAGATTATTTTATTACTTTCTCTATTGTAAAGTGAAGTATTGGAGGTATAGTTTTAAATTTTTATAAACCTTATTCTGGTTTGCTAACTCGTAAACATACGATGCGATTATCTAAATATCTATAATAAAAATTTGTTGAACATCTATATCATGTTCTCTTTCTTTCGATTTGTATATGCAATTGGACTAGTTATGGGAGTTCTACTGAAAGTTTGATTATAAAATAAGATGTATTGCAGATTTATTCTATTTAAAGTGAGTTTTAAAGTTTTACTTAATTATTCCTGTAGGCTACTAGTAAATTGTTGACGTTCATTTAAATAGTTTTTGATCGTATTATTTGCAAGCGGTATTACCAAGAACAATAAAGCTGTGATCTCGCTTTTTCTCTTTTTAAATTTTGTTATTTTATAATGAGCATAATTGATATCGCTCATAAATTTTTGTCTTTCTGGAAAAGCTTCTATACAGCTTATGTGTATGGGCCTCTTATCTACCTACAATTCAATATACAGGGTGTTATAAATTAAGTCGGCACTATTGCTAACTTTGTTATTAATGAAGCTAGAGTATCGGTTAAATTAGCAAAGTAGTAGTATTTTTATCGTGAACAATGATGGCGGAATCGAAAAAACAGTTGAACTACTAATTTTTGCGCTATTTACAAAAGTTACTTTTTTTTAAACGGAACACCCAGTATATTTTTGCATATATTGAAAGAAGGATTAATTTTGAAAAAGAAAGCTTTCATACATTATTGATAAAAAATGAAAGTTGCGGCAGTTATCCACTATTTTGTATAGAAATTCGTATCAATAAAATCAAGATGGCTATGATAAAGAAAAACAGCAAATATTAAACAAGCATTGTGTATTATGTATATTCATCACAATACATGTTCGAAGACATCACCGTTTTGTCCAATACAATACATCCAATACAAAAAACAGCAAATATTAAACAAGCATTGTGCATATGTTTATTATAATAGATGTTCGAAGACATTTCGGAATATATTTGGATAACCTGGACTTGGCTACTCAGCAACATATACATTTTCAACAAGATGGAGCACCAGCGCATAATCATCGCGAAGTACAAAATTTTTGGAGCGAAATGTTTTTGAATAAGTGGATAGGTACGAATGGACAAATTCAGTGGCCACCACGGTCTCCGGATCTAAACCCTATAGACTTTTATTTTTGGGAATATTTAAAAAATTAAATTTACAAAGGGAGTTATGAAAACGTTGTAGGGCTGCAAAATAAAATAATTACTATTGCTAATAACATAGACCCAAGATCGATTTTAAAAGTTACTCGCAATGTACATTATAAACGAATTCGGAAATGTATTGGACAAAACGGTGATGTCTTCGAACATCTATTACAATAAATATACATAATAAACAATGATTGTTTAATATTTGTTGTTTTTTTTATCATAGCCATCTTGATTTTATTGATATGAATTGCTGTACAAAATAGTGGATAACTGCCGCAACTTTCATTTTTTGTCAATAATGTATAAAAGCTTTCTTTTTTAAAATAATTACTTCTTTCAATATATGCGAAAAAATTCTGGGTGTTCCATTTAAAAAAAAGTAGCTCAGGTAAACCTACAAAAGTGAGTGCTGTTACAGCCTTTATTATAATTTATTTTGTTATACGGCCTGGTAACAAATATATTTAGGTAATTAGCTTCAAACTATTATTATGTTTACTGGTTTTTAAGTATACTTGAGGCTTCTCTCACAAACTCATTCTTATTATCGTTTCGTGTCTATTTGCAGAATTCTGAGTATTACCCATATAAACGTCCTTTATATGGGCTATTATTTGGAGACTATGGTTTTTTGTAATCTCTGATTATGTAAACAATAATCTCCTGAGAATTGCTGGGACAGCTCGATCGGTTTTTTTACGCATCTTAGACGAACATTTTGTACAACGCATGAGGCGTTTACTAGTATAAATTCCCATTTTTCTGTTTGAACTAGTCGCCTAAATTTTATTCAGTATTTTGATAGTAATATCCTATATTTACCTCCAAATAGAGGGGTAAGGGCATTTGTTTTTATTAAGTATTTATAGTCTCTTTGTTTAACAAATTTTATCGAACTTTGATATGGTCAGAGTATATTTTTGACTATTTTGTAAAAATTAATAGTATAACTATACAGTTACAATTGTGAAATAATTTTATTTCAATATTGCTAGTGCACTTATTGGTATTGTGCTTAAACAGGGAAATGGATATAAATTTCACTATTTTGTTAGTAAAACTGAGAGCAATCATTATGTTACATATTTTTTCAGGTAACATAATTGGCAGTATTCTAAATAACAACCAATCTCGTACAATTACTCAAGATTATTTCCCAGACCAGTCGAATATACAGCGTGAGGATGTTTGTGCTGCTGATATTGATTTAAATTTACAATATAAGAGAGTTCGTGACGATGCCGATCCTTTAAATACTGATCCTGAGAGGGTTTTGCTGCAACTCGACAGTGCTGTAGACAACATTAATTGTGTGAAAGCTGAAAACATAGGCCAAGATATACACATTGCCGAAGTCGATCGGGATTTAGGTATTAATTAGCCACAAAACCATGAAGTTGCAGACACTGTACTAGACACTAATACTACTTATCAAAAACAAGATTTTGTCAATGCCACTAATACGTTATCTTTGGATGATCCGGTTACATATTCCACACCGATTGCTCCGGCAAATGCTACCCTAGTACCAAACATCACAGGCTAAAAAGAAGTTATTTTGTACTTACTACAAAATTTTACAATCCAATTTGTCTTGTCACTTGAAACGAAAGCATGAAGATGAACCAGCTATGCGTTCACTATTAAAAACTGTTACAGGTGGGTTCCGTTTTCCTTTTATAAATCTTCATTCACCTTATCATTCATACTGAAGTAGTGAGGGGTAAACAATTATTGTCCATGCTTATTATGACAAATATAGATAATAACTCAGTCTGTCGTTGAACATACTTTACTTATAATTTACATATTTTCTAATTCTTTCATTTTTGATAATATTTATTAATACTGTTGATCTTAATGGATTTTTAATTTTTTGTAAACTTTAATTTTTGCTGAATGAATACATCTTAAAATATTTGTTGCAGTTAGAATACCGCAAAATTAAGCGGTTACCGTGCTGTTAATTCGCATGGATTCTTTACTATGTATACCTTATTTCTAATTGTACTGTTATATTATTATCCATTTCTTCTTTTCTATAGGAGATGCGGATAGGATGGAAATATATCACCGTATCCGTTCGAGGGAATCACTCGAATTTGATACAAACTCTGCTTATAACGACGGAACACTAATTGTAACACGTTCACCTAGAGTACCAAAGGGCCCCAGAGATTTCATACCGTGTTCTTCGTGCGGTGCATTTTAGGCGAAGAAATCTTTATACAAGCACAGGTAGATATATCCGGCATCTAATTTATCTTCTCACATATACAAGTCCAAAATAATAATAAGTCAGGAGCGACTAGAGATAACTGCTATATTGCTAGTCGATGCTTCACCGTCATATACTAGCTGGTCCATTCATGGTACTATTAAATGAAAAATAAATTGTTGTCACTACTCGACTTATAGAGAGTGCAGACTGTCCGAATATTGTCAAACTGCCACTTTAGGTATTTTTGATCAATTGATTGTTCTCATCTGATTTACTTTTTTCGTTAAACCAAAAATATATTAAAACCAAAAATATATACAGTGTGAGTCAACGATCTGACAAAGTACATTTTTTCTTTAATGCTTAATTTCATTAATACTTCACTTACTGTTATTGATAGGGTTGTCGTTGGTTCACAACCTAGGAACATATACTCGCATACTGAGTGATCCATAAATTATTGGCTAAAAAAAATTTTTTTTTTAAATTGTACGAGCTATATATAAGTACAAACTTCGATATATAAGTACAAATATAATTCTTTTTTTTATTAAGAGTAATTATTCCTTAAAGTTGATAGTTATAGCATTATTTATGATTACAGTTAAAATTTGACATTTACAGATGTTTTTACTTTCTTATACGTAGTATTAGGAAGTATTGTGATGATGAAAATGTTCGACCTCGGGATTTTTGCAGATGTCCACGTTTTGAGGTGTCCTGATACCGAAAAAGTGGTTTTAAAAAAATGCCTGTGTGTGTTTGTGTCTATGTGTGTGTGTGACCTCGATAGCAGTGAAACCGCTGTAGCTATCAATTCCAAATTTTGTATTTACCAGTATAATCCCCCTCTTCAGAGCTCATTAGATTTTCAGTAAAATCGGCAGACCGGAAGTAGTAGTTTACCTCACTAAAAAAATCGACTTTTGCCAATATTTTGTCAACTACTAGTATAAACATATTTTATGTACTCAAATATTTCGTCTTGCTATTCAGACAAGTATGTTACGAGTGTAATAGTATTTAGAACTTAATTTTCAATAACTTTTATACAGTGCGTTCATGATGAAATGGAACAAATTTGTTTAAAATTCAAGTAATTATTTTGAAGAAAAACGCTCGGACAGGTCGATTAGTATTTTTAGTTGTGATTTTTTGACATAAGAAAATTATATACAGGGTTAAATAATAGAAGAACATATGCAGCAATCTTTGTTTTTTTTAAGTGGAACATACTGTATATTAGCCATATTTGAATTGTATGGTAAATTCTCAACACTTTTTGTGTAACATACCATATCCCCAAAATCAGCGGTTTTCGGAATAATGACGTTTGAAATGTGATAAATTAAAAAAAATACATGAAAATCGATTAATTTGAAGTAGAGTTTTTTATTGAAGATAAAATTTGCAATACCAGGTTGTTTTTCTTGGCTTTTAAAAAAATGTTCAAGGTGTTCTTGTTCAATTTAAACATTTTATTTCATTATCTATGTGTATTTTAATTTATCACAAAACTCATTATTCCGAAAACTGCTGATTTTGGGGATATGGTATGTTTTCACAAAAATGTGTTTAATATACCTACCCTACAATTCATAAATGGCATAATATTCAGGGTGTTCCATTTAAAAAAAAACAATGATTGCTGCATATGTTCTTCTTTAGACAGCCTGTATATAGTTTTCTTATGTTAAAAAATTCAAAACCAAAAATACTAATCGACCTGTCCGAACGTTTTTCTGCAAAATAATTACCTGAATTTTAAACGAATTTGTTCCTTTCATCATGAACGCACTGTATAATAAAAATGTCAAAAATCGGACCGGAAGTAACACTTTTACTTTTATTGAATACCCATCTTTTGCATATGTCGTAAATTATGCATTCTCTATATATTTATCAAGAGTACAAAAGTATTTAGAGCTGGATCTGCAATATTTTTTGTATACATAAAATATAAAAATTGTGGCCGGAAGTAACACTTTTACTCTTAACAAGTAACCCTTTCTTTCGAATATCTCGCAGAGTAGGTATGTTTTCTATAAAGATTTATTAAGAGAATAGTAGTACTTAGAATAAGATTTTGAATAATTTTTGTATAATTTGAAACACTCATACGTATAAGAAAGTCGTGTGGTGGCTACACCTCAACATTTTTATTGCCTATAATTCAGAAGTGCCTTGACAGAACACAAAATATTTTGCTATGGCATGCACAGAAGGTGTGCCAGTGATATTTATTTGCAGAACCTGTTCTAATTTGAAATAGTATCAACATTTTTGCATCTATATATTTCGACAGGGACTATCTTTTTCCATGGCTAGCGTGAATTTTACTACTACATGGTTAAGATTTTAAAATAAATTTAAATAATTTCTAAAATATCATAGATAGGTGTAAGACAAGCTTAGCAAAAAAAGAGCTCTTGAAGGGCTTAATACGATTCTGTAAAATAATGTTGGGAGTTTCATTAAAAATAAGTAAGGTTTTTGTGTTTAAAGTTTCTTCATTATGCAACAACACCTTCGCGAACACCTAGGATCAATTAGTACAGGTTCTGCAAATAAATATCACTGACACACCTTGTGTGTTTGCCATACCAAATTATTTTGCGGTCTGTCAAGACATTTCTGAATTATAGGCAATAAAAAAATGCTGTACTTGTCACTTTTTTATTTTAATCGTAGTTAACTCAAAAACTATTAACTTTAACGAGTAATTACTCTTAATAAAGATTTCTCTATTTTAAGGCAAAATTGATACTTCAGCTTGTATATTGGGTGTTCAATTTAAAGAACTTCATTCTCATTGTGCCAGTGATTTATGGATCACTCTCTATACATGAATACATTTTTAAATTGTGAAGCGATAACAACCCTATCGACTACAGTAAGCGAGTTTATAGTTATATTAAACTTCAATGGGTACATTTACTTTGTCAGATCGTTGACTCACCTTGTGTAATTGCTTTTCGCATATTTCCTCGTCTGAATTGCTGCCTATTTATCAGATTCTTAGTCCTCCTACTGTTTTTTTCTTTTTACTACATTTACATTTTCATTGCCTTCATATTTCTCTATTCACCAAGTTTCTAATGTTATTTTGTTTTTAGCTCATGTTCAACCATATGGAAAGACTATCCGCCGACTCTGGCTAAGCTCGGAGAAAAATGCAGTTTACGAGTTTTTCGACATATATTTCAAGGAAAGAAGACTGCTCAAATATAATCTTTGTGTTGATGCAAAATATCTTGTAATTGTAATATTAGTTTTTAAACTTACTTATATTCAGATTCTAAAACTACTTTAGGCTGTAGTACTGTTTAAATACTGCTTAAATTGTCTATTAAACTGCTTTTTCATTTGCAAAATTGAGCTACTACTTGAGTTATTAAATTTTCTTTGGAAACTTTTGACCATAACAGATGTTAGTTGTTAAAATAAAATACAAATTACCATAATAAAATACTAGTAGCTTGATTTAAAGAAAACACATTTTTGATATGCAAAAATTTCGGACGATAAGCTTTGAAAAAACTGGTTTTTTAGCTGTTGTCGGGTGCAACTTAGACCCATTGTTGCAGAATATTCTTGGCTACTAGCACCACCAAAATTTATGTTTTTACATTTAAAAACGATGCGATTATGATTTTCTCTGCTACACTTGTTTTGGTCAAAAATTTTCTTAAAACATTGATAACTTAAACTATTGGCTCCATTTTGAAAAAGAATAACAGTTTTATAGACAATTAAAACAGTACTAGATATTCCAATACTATACTGGGCGAGTCACTTAATTATATTAAGTTTCATGTTGTGCGGCAGAGCTGAAAGTATTGTTTGGTATGCACCCCGTGCAATCATGAATCTTTCACTAATAGTATTTTCTTTTATTTACAATGCAAAAGAGAGAGAATAATCGGCTGCTAATGACTTGATGTACTTTTGTTCATTTTTACAACTTTATAGTCATCTGTTATTGAACTTCTTCTGTTTAATCGCTGTAGCAATAAATCCCTATTCCTGCCCTCTGATTCCGAACATACGATACGATATTCGAATTCGTAAGACGAGCGTGGTAGAAATGGGCAAGACAATACAGTAGTCTGTCTAGCCACATTGAAAAGTATTCGTACTCACCTAACTTGCCCATCTTTACTACGCTCGCGTTTCGAATTCGAATATCGTATCGTACGTTCAGAATCCAGGGGCTGCTTTCTTTGATTTTACGCAAAACCATGTGTACCCTATTGTGACAATAAGAAGATTATTAACTAAAACAAACTAAAACTTTTTCTTTGTATTTTATGATTTACTTACTCAGTACTGGTTTCTAGACCTCACATATTTATATGCATTAAAATGATAAAAAGTACATTGCATTTACTTGTATTTATGGTTTTCCAAATTTTGGCTGTTGGTATAGCTTATTTATTTGTCAATTTTAATTTGTTTAAGTGTATAGTTTATTTTATCAAACCAGATACCAGTATTGAGTAACAATTCATAATGTACATGAAAAAAGGGGATGTTTATTTTAGTTATTTTCTAAAACCTTGTTCCTTACTACCTACATTTAAGCAGAAGATAGCTTGTAATTTTTTTTTATTTTGGTTACTTGAATCGTTGTTGAGTATGTTCGAATACTTAAAATAGTTAAGCATTTTTATTTGTTGTAAACTAGGTATTAAAATTTTAGCGCTTGATTAATTTTGCACTCATAAATATACGTTATATCAGTATATTTATGGAAGCTTTAGCCTCCTTTTTGGCAACTATTGTGTGGAATATTGAGGCGAATTCAGATTTTCTTGTTTGAACCTTATGTGTCTTGATTTTCGCTGGTCAGCTTTATATACAGCGGACGTAGATCAATTTTACCTGCTTTTTATGGAGTTATTCGGAGTAAAACAAGTAAATTTCATCGGCACGCTTTTGGACTCAATATCCACATTACGAAATTTATTATTTATTTGCTTTGAGCTTACTTCATAACTTTTTTGTTCCATTTTTTTTTTACTGGACTTTATTTTACTTTCGGTTTTATATATATATACTTTGTCTTACTTATGAGTTCTCATACATTCTACTTGTTTAGTAGATATATGTTGCCTATTTTAAATTTTGTTTATTATTATTGTTATTGATTTTCATAATTACAAATAAATAACTTCTATTTTAATATGAGCTGTTGAGTTTCTTATTTCATATCCATGTTTCCTATACAAATTATTATTGTAAGGTTAATATACCAATTATTTTAACCTTACAATAATATTATACCTCATCTTTCTTATATGAGGTACTGCATTATTCTTGGTAGTTCAAGTTTCTTGCTCGCGTTCATACTTATCATATCTACATTATATAACGCCAATACTATTACTAATAAATATTGCTTATGATAATGATGGTGACCATTTTATTTAATACCTTTCTTTCCGTATGCATACATCTATGTGAGATTTTTCTTTCAAATACTTTCGTACAGGAATTTACTACTTTACTGTGTATCCCAGGCGACTACATTTTGCTATTATTACTAAATTAAGACTGGGATGTGCTGGATGTGCTTTGTTTTAGTGGAGCTTCTAATAAATGTAGGTATATGGATTAGGGTGTTTTTTTATTCGGTATCTTATTTCAACCGATCTATGTAAGTATATAAGCATTCATTTTGATATACCGGGTGTATTATGAAAAACCTTTGGTGCTGTAACTTCCTTATATTTTATCTGATTTTAATGAATGATATGTCAAACTAAATCGTTTTTGAAACACTGTAACCTGTTACTAAAAAAAATTTTTTTTGACATTTCGTTTTTGACAGACAGTAGTTAATTTTTTTTTTTAAATTGTACTACATATTTTTTTTTACTTATTCTAATAAAGATTTATTTCCTGAAGACACCTCCATTAAATTGAGTGACAAATTTATTATTATTAAAAAAAAACTACGAAATTTACAGAAATCAAGCTATCATAGCTTTTAATGAATCAAATGTTCGAAATTGGCCCCATTTTGTTCCAGACACATTTGACACCTTCTATTAACTCCAACTGCTGCGTTTAATATAAGATTTGGTGGTATTTCATGACATACTTGTACTATCCTTCTTACTAAATCGTCTCTGGTATCAGGTGGAGTCAAATAGACATGATCTTGAATGTAAGACCACAGAAAAAAATCCAGTGGATTCAGATCTGGCGATCTAGCAGGCCATCGAATAGGCCCGTAAGTGCCCATCCATCTGACGCCAAAATAATTATTTAGAAAATCAGTATTCATTCGTGCATTATGGGGTGTAGCACCGTCCTGTTGGAACACCACCCTGTTTAACTCAGCAAGTGGCAACTCATCTAAATAATCGCCTTATACTTTTCTTGGTTTAGATTGCCCTCAATAAAAAAAGGCCCTACTAGTCTATCGCCTAAAATGCCACACCATACATTTGCACTGAACCGATTTTGAAAATTGTGTTGCACCACAACATGGTTATTTTCACTGCTCCAATGACGATGATTATTTCTGTTGAATACACCATTTTTTCCAAAAGTGCATTCATCTGACCACAACACACGACGATAAAAAATTGGATCTTCCCTTAGTTTATTCATGAAAACCGTGCAGAATTGAACCCTACGTTGAGGGTCGTTTTCACCGAGAGCATGCACCTTCCGTGGTTTATAAGGAAAGAACTTGTGCTTCTTCAGAATGTACTGAACTGTAGAATGTGATACCTGCATGTAGTGAGCAATTTCTCGTGTAGACGTATTAGGGTTTTCTTCCACATAGAGCAAGACACTTAATTCTAAATTTTGATTTTGAATTACACGTGCGTTTATTTTCGGTTTTTTGAATGATCCGAAATTTCGTAAATTTCGGACGAGCCTTCCAAACTTATCGGCACTTGGACGCAGTCTGTCAGGAAAACGATTTCCATAAAGTCGCAAAGCAGCTGCAGATTTTTTTCCACATTCAAAATATGCTTGAATCGCATCCACACATTCGCCATTATCCATTTCAATAACAAAATTTAGAAATAAATCGTTGTAAATGTTATAATGAATGTGTGACTGACAGATGTCACAGCTCTCTTCGAAAATTTGGAATGCACTTTTATCGTTCAATATGACTGCTTGATTTTTAAATTTTTAAAATAAACACTGTAAATGTTGTTGTTAACCCACCGCTTACGGGGCGTAACTTCCGTATAAGCCTACTTCTTTTATTTGGTGTCAGTTATATTGAAACTAAGAGTGTTCTCACAATTTTATTTATTTTAATAAAAACACTTAAACCTATTTACAAAGTAAATCTCACAATTGTTATTTAACGAGAGATGTTGATTATCTTACTGTCTGTAACGAAGTCTGTAAAGAAACTGATGAAACACTGATAACATTGGTTTATAATACTTTATGGGCTATATAGTATTGAATGTAAGTGATTTTAAATGGTACGCACAGCTGCTGGTAATAAAACGAAATAGAGTATTTAAAATGCATTTAAGAAATCTCTGTGTTCGGAAAAACCAGAATAAATTGAACTAAAAAAAAAAAACCTTCAATTTCTCGTTTTTTATTCATACAAGGGTATCGTTGTTTACAGCTTCATATTCAGAAAAAAAAAATATATTTGAATAAGTAAAAAAAAAAATATAGTACAATTTAAAAAAACACAGTTTGCTGCTGTCTGTCAAAAACAAAGTGTCAAAAAAAAATTCAAAGCAAATCACGTTACAGTGTTTTTAAAACGATTTAGTTCGACGTATAATTTATTACATTCGGATAAAAAATAAAAAAGTTACAGCACGAAAGGTTTTTCATAATACACCCGGTATATATAGTTTTTTGAACTTATATTAACCTATTAAAACTTTGCTGTGTTCTTCACTAAGATTAGGACCATTTTAAATTGTGAATCGTACTTTTAGTTTTCACTTTGTGCACAGACTCTAAGTCGAAATAAATTTTCCTACTCTTTCTGATAATCTAACAATATTGTACAATTAAGATTTTAAATATGAAATTTTTTAAAAGATACACGTGATGTAAATTTATTAATTGCCGTCACCTAGTAGAGTGGTACATTTTAATTGTGCACAACAGTAATTGCATACCTTTTATAACCCACAAATTATTTTCAACATTTACAATAAATGTTATATTTCTATATGTACCTATGTTTTGTTTTTATTTAAACATAATATTGGTAATTATACCTAACCTATTTTTTTGAATTCTCGTATTAACTGGCATTAGTTAGGTTTTATTACTCTTACTTAATACTTCAATACATACCTTATACGTACCTATTTATTTATTATCATAAATCCCTTTTAATATTACTTTGTATATTATTCTTTGCAATGGCATCTTTCAATTAATTAATATATGCGGCTTGAACTTGATTTCTTTACATTAATCCTATTGCTATTCCTATAACTGCTTTCCATAATAGGGGCGACATCTGTAGTTGAGATTTCGCACCGCGTCAATTTCGGGCTCCCAAACACGAACATATCCGAACGCTTGGGGTAGCCAAACTCCTGCTTCAGTAAACTCTCTCAGCCGGCCAACTTATGGCGACCGGTCGCTAAAAGGCGGCATTGTCACCATATGTTGCATGGCGTATATGAAAGTGTTACTGAAATGCTGCTCTCGCATATATATATATATATATATATATATATATATATATATATATATTATTTATAAAGTGAGTACAGTAACATAAATCGATGCTTCACAAACAATTTTGTACACTGTGCCGTATAAGCGGATCCCTCTATCAGTCTTATCAGTTTCTTTTACCCCTTCAAGACCTGATCAACGCAGCCAAAAAAAAATAGGTCACATGACATCACAGATTAGAAAAGCCGATAGTGCATGCTTCTGCCCCAGTCCCTTGACAGAGCATGCCTGATTACGATAAACATAATTATATACCACTGAACTCATCTTGACCCACCCCCAATCAATGTGTATTTCCCATGTTGGTTTGGGTTGTATGTAAAGTCTGGCATCTTTAACACAATCTACCTGTTTGATGGGTCTGTTCCCTAGCCTCACTAAGTGGCTCATCTCCAATAATTTCGTCTTCGGGTAAAATTGGATCAACTTGGTTTTGCTATTATTAAGCCGTTTGCCGTTTAAAGTGCACCAATCCAAAATGCTGCATGCCGCTCTGTTGTGATTCTTTCTACCAATACTTGCAGATTTTCGTGAGCAATCGTGATGGTGGTATCGTCCGCATAAATATTATGCTGGTTGCTGCGGGCAACTCTCTGGAAGGTCGTTGATCATAATGCTGAAAAGGATGGGTCGCAGAATAGTGCCCTGGGACACGCTCCTTCCAATCAACTTACCAGTAGACGCCTCTATACCAACCAGCATCCACTGAATGGAACGGCCTTACTCATATCAAAAAGTAAGGCTATTACGTGATCTTTCTTGTTCAGAGCATCATATATTATGTCAAAGCTTTTGTGGATGGCTGTGCAGGCGGACCATTGCCTCAGACATACGTGCTGGGATTCATTAAGAACATTGTATTTTTTAAAAGAAAGCTATTTAGACGCAGTGTTCGAATACCTTTGACAGCTGATTTTGTACAGACACAGAAGAAAGTTAAAATAAAACTATCCCTCGATGCCTCGATTATTCACAAATCATCTTAATAATATTTTCAAAAATAGCACATACTGAAGTTACAAAAGCGCTGAATAAAATAAGTATTGGCAATCAACAGTAATAAGTAAAATTGTTCAAGAATTAACATGAGATTCTATACTACAAGATAATATTAAAACTGCTGAACAAGGAAGTCCCCTTTAATTAAAGACAAAATAAGGCAAATCAACATATTTCAGAAATGTAGTTAGTTCAAAGTTATCAACATATAAGAAGAAAAATCACAATGCAGGTAAGGACTTAAAAATTATATTATCAGATGTGGGAAAGAAACTAGCAACTGGAAAAGAAACTAGATTATAAAATATTATATAAGAAATTGAAATTGTATCGATGCCATACTGAAAATGTTGCAAAATTTAGTAAACTTATGTCAACAGTTTTTGAATAGTTAAATGATAATAACCCTTTAAGCAATCAACAGATCAAATATTACCTCATCACATCACACCGATTACTAACATAAAAAATATAGGATTGCTGATAACATTTTTACCAGTACTCATATAACTGCGTCCAAAGACAATTATTTTTAAAAATATGTATACTTGAATTACATATATTATAGTAAACTATATAAGTAGCGTTCAAGCATACATCTCAACAATACAACAGAATTTCGGAACAGAAATATTGACAGAGGTAAAAGGGTACATTATTTTTTGATTTATATTTATTGGTTTGTTGTCTTTGTAATGGTGAACGAACCTGCGTCAGGACGGGAAAAGCATCCGTCGTCGCATCTTTATTCACGCTTCTATCGAAGAACTTTTTTTATGATATTCAACAAATATGCGCCTTACAAGTGCGCTACCTCGAATACGCGACAGTGCACCTTAATCGCGCAAGTCAAGCGACCTGTTTGATGTTTGGTGTATGTGTGATTTACTATGAGGTCTAGTTAGTGCCTAGCGTAAAAGAAGAGAGCCCATGTTTGTAGCTCTAGTCAGGTCCACTCAACGGAGAAAAGATAACTTCTATATTTGGGATTTTTTTGTACTTTTATTTAAGCGAAATACCAGTAATAACAGCGCTAAGGGCCATTGACATATTCTTTTATTTGCGGTGAAACGTATACATGACGAAATTAATATTATTTTCTTACTAAAGGCAGTTTTTAATTATAAAACATAGAATAAGAAATATTTTAGACAGAGCTTAATCTGCATATTACTTTGAAACAAAACATACTTTAAAGTAGAAATGGTAAGACTTACTTCCACTAGTAATGATGTTTATAGTTTCCTACGTCTTATTAAATTTATAAGTACTTCCTATTCATTCCCTTTATCGACATTTCTTTATTTCTATTTCTTCTATACCTTCTAGTACTACTTGTAACCATCATTTTTTTACACCACTTTTTCTTTTCCCGCCTTCTCCGTCGTGTAACAGTTTTTTCTCTGTACTCGGGTTGTTTGTGTCATCTTTTACCTTCTTATACGTAGTATAAGGAAGTATTATAATGATCAAAATTTTCGACCTCGAGATTTTTGCAGATATCCATGTTTTGTCCCTTGATACCGAAAAAGTGGTTTTTACAAAATGTCTCTGTGTGTGTGACAACGATAGCGGTAAAACCGCTATAGGTATCAATTCCAAATTTTGTATTTGCGTGTATAATCTCCCTCGAGATCTGACTAGATTTTTAGTAAAATCGACAGACCGGAAGAAGCAGTTTACTTCGGTGAAAAAATCGAATTTTGCCAATATTTTGCCAACTACTAAGTTTAAACAAATTTATAAAGAATTCATATGTACTCAAAATTAAATTTAAGAATTTTTTAAAAAAATTTTTTAGGAATTCCTGCAGGAAGTAATTCTTTTACTCTCATCGAAAATCAGTTTTTTGCGAATATTTTGCAAGTCATGCTTTTTATACAGGTACGTTACTCGTATAAAAATATTTAGAACTTAATTTTCAATACCATTTCTTGCAAATATGTCGTAAATTATACATTCTATATATATTTGTCAAGAGTACAAAAGTATTTAGAGCTAGATTTGGAATATTTTTTGTATAAATGAAATTTCAAAATTCGGAAGGAAGTAACACCTCTACTCTTAGCGAGTAGCTCTTTTTTTAAATATCCGCAAAGTATGCATTCGATAAATATTTATTAAGAAAATAGAGGTATTTAGAAGAGTATTTTGAATATTTTTTTTATAAAAAATATTCTTAAAATTTGGACTTGAAGTAACACACTTAAAGGTTTATTTTTCTAATATAAAAGTAATTGAAACAATTTAGAACAACTTATGTATAATTTCAAAAGCTCATACGTATAAGAAAGTGGTGTGATGGCCACACCTCATTTTTTTCTCTCCATATGTTCATCAATAATAATAATAGTTTTTATTACCATTATTGTCCAACAAATTAGTCTGATTAGGGGGCAATTAAATATTTTTGTCTTTTATTTAGAAGGAAGCATATTGTCAACATACCCTTCTTCTATTCCAATCCACTTATCTCAATATCTTACATTATAATACGCCCTCTCTATGAACAGTGCTTAGAAGTATTCACCAGTAGCATCTGACTGATTTAGATAGTACTGAAGGAAAGTATTTACAAGCATTTATCTCGAAAGACACTTTTTCCAGATCAATTGTTACGTGTATTGAACAGAATTAACGACCAACACGTTAAACAATCTTTTCTTTTACGAGTGTTGCGCGGGGAACAAATATTAGAGTCACATAAATTTAAAACAGGAACAACACCCTGCGGACCCCGCAACTCCTGTACTGTCGGCCCAGAAGAGACATTAAATTCAGTCGTATTTCATATTTAATCGGTGTAAATCACGCTTGTTAGTGCGGTGCACCGATGCCATAACCTTTTTGTCTACATCTTCTCTTTTGGTTCTCTCTTCTCCGGGTCTTCGGTGAGCCCCGCTGAAAATCACGTATCGGGCATATTCTCTTGTATTATGTAATTTACTTTAGGTTAGTATGGTGCGCTCGGTAACGCGAAAGTAATATCCCATGTCCTGTGCGCCCCAGGTCTTTATCTTCTACGGTCACGTCCGTGTAATGCGATTCCAAAGGATGTCTTACAGGTAGCAAATATTCGGACATAACACCCAGACTAATTTTATGTGGGGAAAACGAAAAAAAACGAGGGTAAAAGGATATTTGAAGTCACGAAATTTGCCATTACAATTACAAAAAGTTAGAATTGTTGTAAGTAATGTCTAGGGTATATCAAGTAGTACATGATAATCGAGTTAGATATAAATATATAAGGAAAGAGAAGGTTTTTTCTTATATTAATAATATATAATGCATCTAACCTTAAAATGAATAAGCATTTTAAATTTAAAATAAAATACGAAAGTTATTAGATTTTAGTTATTCCCACTGGTTCATCCTAGTCTTCAACATAACCTGTTCACATTACTAGTGCAACTTTCGTACACAGTATCTAGTTTTCACTGATAACTACACCAAAATGTGAAAAAAATAGAAGAGATAGAAATAGTGTCTACACAAAACAAACTATAGCAAACATTGCTTGCAATATCGCCTATTTACAAAAATGGGGATAAAAACTGTGCAAGAACGAAAGAGTATTAGCATTACTGACTACAGTTAGTGAAGGCCGTACCCTCCACTTTGGTTTTCATCAAGCTTTTATTCTATTTTATCCTTGTATAAAATAAAGGCATGCCTTTAGTTTGTACAAGGATATAATCGAAAAAGGACTTGATAAAAATGGGAGTCGATTTAGATCAAAATAGAGGAACTCACAGTTTTACACTAGGACAAATAATGAAGAAAAAGTTCCAAGCCAACAAGAATTTGTAATGTGTGTTGTGAACTTTGAAAAAGAATCCAACAATATTCCAAGAGACCAAAAAACAGGAGATTTTAAGGCAACGACAAATGGAAATTAACTGACGCAACAGAAAAATCAGAAAATATAGACTTTAACAATTTGAGAAAGATGATGTAGCAATTGGAATTTAAGAAGTTGCAAAATGGTCTTGTAAAACGAAAAAAAAATCACGTAACAGTATTTATAATTCTAATTTTTTGGAAAGTCAGTTAACCTAAAAATTCTAGATTAATTGGAATATCAACAAAAAAAAGACAAGAATATTTATTATACTTAAATGCAGATAAAACAGGAAATATAATCAAAATAACGACAAACACATACAATACAACAATAATATACTCAATATTGTCAAATGAAACTGAAAATTGAATATAAAACGATAGAAAAAACATATTCACCCGAACAAAATGAAATACCAGAGAAAGGTGATAGAACTGAATAAACTGGGTGATAAGATCAAAGGAGAATTTAAAATAAATCAATTTAAAGAAAAGATAGTAGAAAAGAAACTGAAATAAACGAACCATATAATTAGAATGGATAGTAACGGTGAGTTCAAAAAGATATAGATATTTACAAGTAAGGAAAAAGCATAATTAAAGCAACGTAGAAAAGTACACCTACGGAGATGCTGAAAAGAGAACAAAACATTGAGAAGAAAGGAAGCAAATAGTCAAAAATAAAAAAATCGTCGTCGAAAACTGAACTGTGAAATTAAATAAACTTTGACACCTACTAATATAAAGAAAATATAAATATTGTTGTATTGTGCAGGGTATCACAATGCGGAACCAAGCCTGGTATCAGACGAATTAAAAAGAGCCTGGCACTAGGTCATGAATCTACTCTGCTAGTCAGAGTAAATACTATGCACTGGGGAGGTATGCTTCAATGTGCTATAGAAAACAATAGGAATGCAGTCATCCACCTGCGTATTTTAATATTATCCGATAGTCAAGCGGCACTGAGGACAATATCAAACCAAGATGTGTCGTCAAGACTGGTTTGGAAATGCTTCAAAATACTAAAATAAGTAAAACTAATCTGGGTGCCAGGACATAGACGTCGAAAGCACCAGAAAGGCTAATGGGCAACAATTCCAAGACAAAATCATGGTAAGAAATTTATTGATCAACCATACAACAGTAGAGGTGTAGTTACATTACATATGAGTAGGGAACGGCTGCGAATAACAACTGATCTTTTGACAGGTCATTCACCTATGAAGTGCACATCAGAGAGAGCATGTCAAATGTAGATCCAAAAATGCTCAAGGGACACCCAGCAAAGGACTTGTACAGCATTGTATAGGACAGAAAATTGCTGAAGTAGAATTTAACACAGGTTCAGAGCAATTAGCCTTATTGGATACGGTGCAAATTTGAGACGTAAGTTGGACAAGCCTGGAGGAACAAAAAAGATTATAGTTATCATTAATGATGTTACCGCTTCCTTGGTTATGTTTTCCAGATGTCAGTTCCAGTTTAGTATCGAATCCAATGCCACTTATAGATACTTTACTTCCTTCGAGATCTGTATCTATCGTATGATAGAATCAATAAGAGGAAAAGATGGTTACCCTATGGGAGGACACAACGTGAACATAGTATCTTACGCCGATGATGCAGTGCTCGTAGCAGATAGCGAAGATAACTTACAAAGACTTTTGCATCAATTCAACATTACCAGCAAAAAATATAATATGAACATCTCCAAAGACAAAACTAAGTGCATGGTAATATGTAAGCAGCCACTTCGTTGTAAACTAGAAATAGACGGATCCGTTGTTCAACAGGTAATGAGCTTCAGGTATCTTGGTGTCGAGGTAACGAGTCAAAGAGATCTTCGGGCGGAGGTTCAACAACAGGCAATTAAGGCGACACAAGTAACCGGGTATCTAAACACAACGGTCTGGCGGAACAATTACCTTACTAAGGAAAGTAAAGTACGAGTATACAAAGCTATGGTTCGCCCAGTACTAACATACTCCACGGAGACAAGAGCAGATACCAAGAAAACTAAACAAAAAATTAGAACAGTAGAAATGAATATTCTCAGAAAAATAGCGAATGTCACGTTACGAGATAGACAGACGAGTAGTTCCATAAGAGAAGGATGCGGTGTGCAGGATGTGGTGAAGTGGAGTAAGCGAAGAAGGAAGGAATGGAATAACCATGTCGAGAGAATGCAAACCAACAGACTAGCATATATATGCAAACATGAGAGACCCAAAGGAAAGAGACAACAAGGACGACCTCCCAAGAGATGGGGACAAAGTTGGTTTTCCTCATCCGCTGAATAGAAACAGGCCAGGCAAACAGGGGATGACCCTAGCTAAAAGAAGAAGAAGAAGAAGAAGAGATCTGTATGTGTTCTCAGAGCCAGAGGTCCAAATTCCTCCCGCTTATGTTTCCGAATAAATGCCAGGCAGATTTATTGGAGCTATTGTTTAGTCCTTTACAATCTACCCATGCGCTCTCTAACCCATAAGTTGACTTTATTCCATGATATAATGATTATGTCGTAAGCATACCCAAGGACTCAGTGGTCCTTCTAGGTAAGCCTTTCCAGCAGTCTGTCTGCTACCAGGTGCTAAAGAAGCAGAAGCAGCTATCCATCCTGCGGACACCCCCAGCGTCAGAGTCTCCCATTTGTAATACGTTAAATTGTTTCAATTGACATTTAGTTAACTATGCGTAATTAAGTAAGTGTTTGCATTAGATGCATCCTCAAATACATTCAGTCTCTTACATACTTCTAACAGCATTAAATTTTATAATGTGCTGTAATATTTTGACATAAATGTTTTAGAAAGATGTTGTATTTATTAACGTCGCCTTCCGACATAACTTTGCATTTTATTTATGAAATAAATTGTATCTGTTCATGTGTGTCTTTCTCTCTGTGTGCAATGCATAATGTAAATAACTTTCACATTTCGTAAAATTCTCCAGAAAAATAATAACCCAACAGCTATATATCACTTTAGCTGAGTGAGCGTCTACTATTATATATGTGCATACAAACATGTATTAGCGTGATTCTTTTCCGTTTTCATGATTTATGATTTGTGTAGTTTTAACCACTCTTTAGTTTTAAACAATGTATTGCTGAATAAACTACTTTTCTAAAAATGTATGCAAATAGGTATGTACGTACATCATGACTAGTTAGTTATTTATGCACCGGAAAGCGATGTTACTCTGTAAAGATAGTACTGCATTGTGCGAAGCTTGATTTATATACAGACTGGTTGAACAATTGCAAATTAGCATTTCTAACCAAAGCGAATATATACCAAGTCTTCAAGATTAAGCAAAAAATACAATCAAAAATAGTATGGAGCTTGATCAAATTAATCACTATTTGCTACTCAGAAAGTTGCCATGCTTTTTGTCGTACTTTTTAACATTGTTGGAATTTCATCTGCTCCTAAGTAAGTAATATAGAAATATTAAAATACCGACTCTGGCGTTCTGCAAGGATTAAACCTTAACCCTTTCTTATTCATAACTCTTGTCATGGAAAACAATTATAAATCACAAATAAAAACCTATTATTTGGAAATGACATACAGTTCTTTTCTCATACTAATATCACCAACGATTGTTTGGTATTGCAAAACCACAATGATTAAGTTAGCAAGTATTGTGTAAGTTGGACAAATTTCGATATTTTTATAGGAACCTTCGATAACTATAAGAACTATGAGAAGAAATTGGCTTAATCGAGAAAAAGCATTTGATCATACCGCCATCTTCTGGTTTATTCTATACGATTCCGACATATTCTCGTATGCAATATTGGCTGGAAAAACATAATGCTGCTATTTTTTAAATTAAATAATTATTATGAATGTAATCTAATAATGTTTATACTTTATTCTCGCTATTTAATGATTTAATTGAGGGATTTGGTACACATGTCAGTTAAGTCCTCTTCAACAAATGGTTCAACAAATAAAGATCTTTTTAAGTAAAATTTACAAAATTCGCCCCATTCTATGTACGCTAATAATTATAGCAAAAGAGAACAAAAAACTTTAGGACGTGGAAAATGACCGTGAACATAAGGGAAGCGACGGAAAATTTGCTGTAAACTTGTAGTTGTGTGTTTGTCTAAGGATCTCTTTTGATAAGTAATTTGTTCTTAAACTTTTATTGAAGTGAAAACTAAAGTTTTGCTTACCCGGTCCGCTTTAAGCTTGTACTTTTATGAATCTTCCTTGTAACGTTAGTCACTGGCAAAACTTTTTATAATTACTTACACCAAAATTAATTAGTTCGTATTTTCATGAACTTCGGGAAACATTTACTTTTCCTCGAAGTGTCTTGGGAAAATGTAAATAAAATTATGGCACATGTAAAATGTTGCCCTTTAGAAGACAAACTTTGTTTATATAGAAAAAAACGTAAATAAACCTTTTGTAATTAAATAAATGATGTTTTACTTAATTGTTTTTAAACTTGTATTCTCACAATTGAAATCACATTCGAACAATCATAAAAACGAATTTGTGATTCATAAAAATATAGCTAGCACATTCTATTATGTTATTAAAAAAATGAGATGCGGGAATCACAGAACTTTCTTATATAGAAACGTGTTGGTTTGAGTCCTATCTGCGTGATAGATTCCAATTGGCTAGAATAAGACACAAGCCTGATAGTTGTATTAGAAATATCAGTTCTTTTTTTGATTTTTATTAAGGATGTTGCAAATTTTCTGGAAAATTTTAAAATAACTTTGTATGCTGATGCTGTTAAACTCTAGTTGCTGTCAGATCCGTAATTTGAAAACTATGATAGACTTTGATTCCTTGCTATCGTTTTATTTTGCCAATATTCACTCTAGATTGTAGTGTGACATTACTGTGTGAGGAACATCGTGTGCTGCTAATGCTAATAATGTATTTTGGTACAAAAACGAATTATTCCTTGTATGGTAGTTCCAGACAATTATCGAGGCCTTATTTCAAGCAATGGATTATTCTGTCCATACCTGCTATTCATATACACGAACTTTTAAATCATGTACATAGAAATAAACAGGAATTTCGGCGTAATAATGATATTCTTTCTTATGACACTCGTTCATGGGTTCATGTCAAACTTTCATATACCTAAGTATTCATTGAATTTGTCTGGAAATTGCCATCAAGTTTTGGGTTTAAAAGTTTTTAATGTCTTGCCATAGAGATTTCAAATTATAATGAATAAGCCTGTGTTTAAGCATTGTGTTGGCGCATTCTTGACAGAAAACTGTTCATTCTATTGATGAATATATTTATTTGTGTAGTGTGCTTGTTCACTATTGTATAACTTAATAATTTTTAATTTGTTACCTTAGCTGTAGGCATATTTTTGTCGTCTTTTATACTTACTTATTTTAATGAGAGTAAATAAATATATTATTATTATTTTTATTATTATTATTATTATTATTATTAATTTCTTTTAAAAGGATAGGATTTGCCACAATTATATATTATAAAAAATTACAATATTTTTTCAGAAATATTACTTACTTACTTGATTGTTACACATTATAAATCATATTATAAAGTGGAATATCTAGAACGGTTATTTACTCAACTGAAAATTGTGTAAATTTAAACATTAAGTTGCATAAAATCTCAACCATCGTAAAACTTGAATAAAATGCACCAGACTCACTCTATAGAAAGAGCATAAAGAAGCAATAACGTACGCTTTATATTCTCATATGCAATAGCGTTCATAAATTTTGCAATTTCAGACTCTGTTTATAGTTTACTGCGAATTCCCATAAAAATATGATAATTTTTAAATATGTATTGAAAGAGTTCAACAATATGAAAGCAGAGATAATATTATGTAAATATACGGCAAATACTGATCCACCTACTACATCTTTTATTTGAATATTTTAAACATAGAACGGTTATATTTAAAACTAAGCGCCTGTATTATTATTGTTCGTCCTGCTTAAATACTTTTCACAATCATTCAACTCCTCCAAGGCAGAAAGAATCGTACTTTTTTTTACTCTACTTCAAACCCATTTAAATTGCCCTAATCATCGTGCTTCCTTTAATTTACAACGTTCGTAGCGTCATTTGTAAGTGACACTTGTACTTGAGTCCCTTTTTTATAATTCCGAGTGGACTTTTTATACTTGACGCCAACATTCTCCTTTAATTCAAAGGGTAATGTTTATAAGAAAAATATTTTTGTTTGGGGCGTATTTTGAATTCAAGAATATTGCCCATATACATTTAAGACTTTTATTGTGACTAATCATTTGGGAAAATTGATAATGGCATTTCATAATCAAAATTTGTTGTTTTAATTTAAAATACATATTGCATTAGGGGTCTAGCAAATTAAATCAATCAAAGTATTTTCTTTTCAGGTTGTTGAGTACCCTGTTACTAAAATTAAATCCGCTATGGGGTCGCTATAATAAGTATGCACATTTTAAGAAAATAGTTTTTGTATGAATTGTCCCGTCTCTTTTTACCCACCTCGAAATACAAACGAAGTGTTTTCTATATTTTGGTCTCGAAAGCTGAAGAGTGGATACATTGAAAAAAACAAGAACACGTGTTCATAAAAGTATAGTTTGTAGGGATCGTGTAAATATTTCTTATGGCGTTATTATATATACCAAGTACTTCCGGGCAAGCTGCGGATGCATTTTATTGTGTGATAAAACGACGACACCGAGAGTTTGTATGAGTGAGTACGAGAAAGCAATATACAAGCTGTTCTATTGGTCGAGTGTAATGAAGCTCACTGACTCGCGTTCAGGATATAGCAGCTGTACTTGCGCATTTCATTTAAATTTTTTTAACGTTCGGGTCGATGTCTAGCGCCTAGCAAAGACATTTTTAAATCATTTCGTCCATCCAATTTAGAACAATTACGCGCCAAAATTATTGAATTTTCGAATCATGTTACCCCGAAAATGTTAACAAATGTCCGTCGAAATTTTTATAATCAGCTCGGTTACTGCTCAGCTCAAAAGGGAGGCTTATTTGAGCATTTAATAAATAATTAAATACTTGTAGAAATTCATTTTTCTTTAATAATTTCATTCTTAACTTCCAATTAAATTCATTGTTTCTGCGTTTATAGTTTATCTTACTGAAACATTTTGTTTAGTTCATACAAATTTATTGTCTTCTTTCAGAATTTTAGTTTGTTTTCTTTTCTATTTTACAATACTACGGAATGATTTGCTTTTTATCTTAATAAAAGTTTTGCTATTGTTACGTTTTCGTTTTTTATATCAGTTATATTTCTTATCTTCGATATTTTAAGAAAAAATTATTTTTTTTAAGTTTTTAGAATTGATGATCCGTTACTAAAATTGTTTACTGCCATTATTTGATGCTTCAACAAGTTTCTACTTATAAATACTCCAGGTAGTGATTTCTTATTGATTAATATTATTTTCATCTTCTCTAAAACAGTACAGTGCGTGCACACTGAATATGGAATTACTGGCGAAATGTAAGACTCATTACGGTCTTACATATCTCCTCTGTTTATTAAGTATATAGGTCAAAGCTGGAACAACCGTCAGAATTTAGATTTTCGAAAAAATGGCGGCTAACTTCACACTTTTGGATATAGTTTTTTGATATATAAGAGATATGGTTTTGACGTATTAGAACAATGTTTAAAACAAGCTTAGAACAACCTAAAACAATCGTCAAAATTTTAATTTTTGCAAGAACTGGGTCCGACGTCATACCTTTGGGTTTCGTTCTTCCTCATTTTCTTGTCTGATTTTGATTTTTTCTTTTTGAAATACTTAAGATCAATTTAAAACGAACCTAGAGCAACCTAGAACAATCGTCAGAATTACAATTTTTAAGAAAGAGGTGCTGGAAAAACTCGTTTTTTCCGATTATCTCGGTCAATTTTTAATTTATTTCGAGATTCTTGGGAACAATGTTTAAAACAACTAGAACAACCTGGAACAACATTCAGAATTTCAATTTTCGAAAAAAGGGGGGCTGGGTGAAAAAGTCGTTTTTTTTCAATTATCTCGGCCGATTTTGCCTATTTTTTTAAATACTTTGAAACAATTTAAAACAAACCTAAAACAACCTGGAACCCTCGTCAGATTTCCGATATTCGAAAAAAGGGGAGCGAACTTCACACACTCTATAGGTACCCATTTTATTTTCTAAATTTCTTATATTGTACATTTACAACGTTCGTTATTCAGTGTGAAACAAATGGACTTTCCCTTATTATTATTAGTTTGACAGAAAATTTTCTCCGTTAGAAAATAAATTATAAAAATCATACCGGTGGCGACATTTTTATAATTTCGCTAGTTAATAGACTTTTGCTTATTGCCATTAGTCAAATTGAAGGTTTTCATTTTAGCAATAGTAACTTTATTTTGCAAAATATTCAGGAAGCTTCAAGAAGATATTTTCGGAAAATAGTACCTTGGTGATACGTTTTGCAAGAAATATAAATTAACCAATATCCATATTTGTGTACATATGCATAATAACGAAAATGATTTAATAACAAATACACTAAGTAAACAAAAACGGCTCTCACCTCCAGGTTTTTCTTGAGAAGTTAATGAAACCTAAACAGCCACAGTTTGAAAATTACCGGCTGTTTCCTATAATAATATATGAATATAATAAATGAAACTGATATCCATATATTGATATATGTGTTTTATTTAGTCAACTTAGAAATGTTGAAAATATATTTTCTATAGTAACTCTTGATCGACATAAACAGTAAATTTTCTTGTTTTTGTTTTGATAGCGGATGTTATTAATTTGGGTAACATACTTTTGTTCCACAAATTGTCATCTCTAAATATTCTTTCTACATTAAAATCGTTGTCAGTGTATATATTAAAATCACAGAATTTTTTTTCAAAATTTAGAGTTGACCTTGTACCTGAAAATAGTAATTGTGTTTTTTTTTCAATGTGATGTTTTTATCGATATAGGTAAAACGATTAGTTTTACTTTAAACCCGTAACTTTCCCTTAATAGCTGGTAAAACACTTTACTTCTATAAATTTCATTATCTGCGATTAGTCTATATGAAGAAGCCCCGAGGAGTGAATATGCGGCATCCATATAAAATCCACATCTATTAACCTCAACAACAGTTTGAGCTTCATACTTTGCAATAGCAACAGATTCATTTACTCTTCCATAGATTATTGGACTTGTCCGTAAATCCTTATTTGTATATAACAGTCTTTTGAGTAAATTGTGAGAATGTGTTAAAGCTCTTCGTTTCACAATAACATCAAAATTTGAGTCTGTACGGTACAATCCAGTCTAAATTCTCACCACAAGTTATTATCATGCTGCCCTCTCGTAGATATTTCAATTTCCTTTACTTTTGCTGGTGAAGATACCCTTGCATTAAGTTTCTAGAAACACTCTCTCTTTTCTACACAAAAACATTGGTACGTATATCGTTTTTTTACTGGTTTTGTATGGAAAATATATATTAATACTATAGAACCCAATAAATATTGCTATATCTCTTCTTTTAGCAAAAACCATTGTAGAATGTGACACCATTAAAGAGTTCACATAATACTTTTACCTACTTTTTACCTACCACATTTTTCAAGTACTGGTCTTGAATGCTCAAATAATATTTTAGTAGAATCAGTCAAGCAGCACAACGTTTCAATCGACCTTTATTCCCTTTTCTCCCAGAAAACAAATTTGACTTAGTTTGCCTTTTTGTCATAATTAATCAGTTTCAATAATAACTATATCAGTTTCGTTTTCAGTGGGAGGACTTGTATATACTTTTACGTATTAAATGCCTCAAGGGCAAGAATATATTTAGCTTAAGGAACCAAACGCTTTACTTGGCTCGTGTTTACTGAAGGTTTGGAGTTACAAAAGAAATAGATAGGCGTATTATCTTACCCCTCTAAATTTATTTTCGTTGAAGCTCGTGAAGCATGTTTGTAAATTTGAGGTTTCTTTACGTTCCTGTTGCTTGTTTACTTGCTCCGCGAGCAAGAAACATCAGAAATATGAATTACCGTGGCAGTCATCCGAGACCCACAACTTCGCGTAGGAGACGAGAAGAACCAATTACCAGCGAAGTGCGCCTAACATATCTTTTCCCAAACAGCCACATAAATTATTGTCGTCTCCGATGAAACTGGGTGTTTTTATTGTCCACTCCGAGAAACTCCGGTTAAATTATTGTACCGGCAACATATACGTATGTGTATATGTGCCGTGTATAAAACTAAGAAAAAGTTATGAAAGCGCAAAATTTAAATCGTTCTCTGAAGTAACATAATTAAATATTTATACATGTGAAAGAAACGTATATTGTGATAGGTTTTGGGGTCAGCAGCTTGAATTATTTATTAAAGTGGAAAAATAAAATTCTCTTTTAGTGGTTTGTTAGCTGTTGCATTTTTTTGATGCATCATCAAGCTGAATAAAATGTCAAAACATATTGGCAACATATAACCAATCACACAAGCTATAATTCCAAATATTACTAAATTAGACTTTAAAATTTAGTCTTTTAGTGTTTCTTGTTAATTAAATTATACTAATTCATTTTTCTTGAAAACGTAAAATTCTTGAGGTTTCGATAATTTATTTTGATGTACATGTGTAGCAACATATTTTATAGTATTATGGATACATTTAGCAAAAAATCGTATTCAAAATATTCAGCTGCACTATAGCTGCTTTTTCGAATATTTTTCCCTTCTTGGGGCACCAGGACACTAGAATCACATTGTATTATGTTTATATACGTCAAAGTTTGATTGAGCAGAGCTACTTTGCATGATGTCACATACGACAAATACGAAAAAAGATTGGCTCTAATAATGATAATTGCACCACGACGAAAATGAAGATTGTTAATTAAACGTACCTGCGGGCCCAATAGTAAATGTTCCATTTTTAGTTCATAGTCTGTTTTTTTTCATTATTACTGTTTTATTGCTTTTATCAGCATTGAGCATAATTAAATTAGTATTTTCTTTTAAATAATTCTGTGTTTCTTTAATATCTTTTCGTGATGGAAAATCAATATATATATAGATAATTAATTTAAATTTCTTGACCTTATTCACATATATATATATAATTTAATTTCTTGGACGATTTATATAGGTAAACATAATTGGAATTAACTTGTTTTATTTGCAGGTATGTTCATAAAACACTGATCTCTGACCCTATACTCTCAAAGACATTATGCTTCAGGGTCCTGTATAAACAAGTATTGGATTTCCTGGGAGATATATATTTTGGAATTCTGGATCGGGTAAAACTTCAATAGGTTTTGTGTATCTTGGATATGTATATCCGATGATGAATTTCAAAATTTCTTAAATTTTGATTTTTGTAATATTTGTTATATGGCTGTTATAATTAGATTCAATAGTTTTCCATTTATTTGACGTGATTTTTTGTCGTTTAAATGGTCTTAGGAATTATATACATCTTTTAGCAGCTAGTGTGCCATACGATTTGTATTTGTATTAGGATTAGCTATTTTAATCGAAGAGTGGTATTGTAAATGTTTGTTTTATATTGGTGGAAGATGTCCTAAACAAAATTTTCCATTATACCTGATAATCGAGAATAGAACAAAAATTTCTAATTTTCAATATGGCAGAAAAAAATAATAAAATATCTGATCTGATATGATCTTTTAGCATTTTTTGTCACACAGCAACCTCTGGTATCTTCAAATTATTTCTAATTAACATTCAGGCTTACATATTTGTAGATCGAAAATATTATTATAAGTGTAATATGTTTAATGTAAGTCACTGTAATTTACATTTTTAAACTAATAAGTTCTAATCGTGTTCATTCAGATATAATATTCTATTACTTTTGCAACATTGCCTACAGACGCAAATAAGTGATGTTTTTAAATAGTACGTATTTAGTACTTTTTACTGGTATGTAAAAATACTCCACTTAATTATTTTATATTTAATTTTAAGCCAGCAACTGGTATGTGTTTCTAAATTATTTGCGTTGAAAAGCAGAAACAAATACGAAATTCACGAAGAAATGATATCTAATAGAGCCCATAATACTTCCTTCAGAGTTAATCGTTATTTTATGGATTTTTTAAAAGACAGTTTTCTGCTAATACAATTTCTGATAATTTAATCACCTCTTAAAGGTCTATCGTAATGAAATACATAGCGTTTCGTTTAAGAAAGTATATATTGGTTTTTCTCTTTCGAACATACATTAACATTTTTTCGTTATCCATATTATTAGATAGATGTTTCGCTGGAACAGCCGGTATATCTATAAAGTAACTTGCTTTTTTTAAAAATTACTAATGGCTAGATCAAAATATATTCTTTCTGCTTTCGCTGGTATACTTAGTTAGCAAAAATATATTTGTATGTTCTAAATTACCAATAAATATTTGCAAAAATTTAATTTCGAAATAAATAATATTTCAAAATAAATAATAATAAATCACACATTACTTCCAAATTTTAAAATTTAAAATGAATACATTTGGGGTCAAACTATACGACCAATAAACAGGCACTACTGCTTTACTTATTCTCTTTTTCTCTCTTTCTCTCTCACTCTCTCTTTCTCACCCCTATAAGAATGACAAAAATGATTTTTGTGCATGTGTACTGCAAAGTTCATTGTTTACATGTGCCTGATTCTGTGACTTATTATTTTGACATAGAGAATATTGCATTTATTTTAATGGCATTGTAAATTCTAGATCTGTATATACATGAATAATATGTACATTCGTGTTTATACAACCGTGGACATGTGTACTTTTGTACAAATGTGTATGGGGATGTACGGACTCGCTTCCTGCATGCACATGTTTGCTCGCTTGACAAGTCACACTGGCGACGCAAACCCCTGGAAATATATTTCGCTTACTCTAGGTCCATACAAATCTGAAATTAATACATATTTCATATACGCTTCCGCCGCGAAGCTGATGTGCGACACGCAACTCCGTACATCAAAATAATATTGTGATGTAAAATTACAAAATCTGCTACAATGTTCCGGAATTTCATTTTACATATACATGACCCCAGTCGGTTTGTGCGGAGGTGACTGCGCTTCGCCGGAGTATTAATATTAACAGGAAGCACGTCGTAGTAGTAAGAGAGATTTAGAGAATTCTCTCTATACCTTTTCGAATGCATTAAAAAAAGTTTAGTGCATATTTTGAAAAATTAAATGACATATCCATGCTCTATGTTAAATATTGATTGATGCAAAATACAATAAATAAAAGAAAAAGACAGATGTAAAAAGCTCTTGGATGTCACTAAATTTCTATGAATTTTTATGTGTTTTGTCCTTTTATTTTAATGCAAGCGTTTAAGGAGTTAGACGTTGCTATTTCTAAAGCTAGTAAAGTATTCTATTAATTTGAACAATTTTTTTCTACTGGAAATACCTCCAGATTAACATAGGCTAAATTTCTTTAAGAAAATCTGTTAGGGAAACCAAAGAATAAGTGTCGATGTTGGATACCGTACAATAAATTTTGAAAAAGCAAAGCTATTCGTCCGCTATTTACCTTGCACAGAATTTTGACATTTCCATCTGTGTTTGTGTATAAGTGCTCTATCTTTGCTTTCACACATAAAGATAAATTTAAAAGAAACAGTGACTTTCATGACTATCCAACAAGAACAAAGGATAAGTTTAGTGTCCGGCACATAAATCGGCGGTTTTTCGGAGAACCGCGATGTATTGCTGCCTGTCTGTCTACAATGGTCTTCCACAACAAACAGGGAGAGTAGTAATATTAAAATATTTAAAAGAAAAATGAAGGCTCTATTGGTTGAGAGTTGTTTGTATGACTATGGTCAATTTTTGTAATGTTTGTTTTATTTGGTTTATTTATTTGGTGTTCTTTTATAGTATGTGTGTGATATATCTTTATACATATGACGTAGCCGATATCACTATGTGATCTATGGTTAAATAAATTTATTATTATTATTATTATTATTATATTATTGTTATTATTCCTTTGAAAAATATAACAATAGTGGGTGGGAGACTTCTGAATTACTTAGTTCGCTTATGATCTTGGTGATTTTAAAATCAAAACTAGATATTAGAGTTGACATAATTGACGTAATCTTGTAGCATTTAACTATATCAACCCAGGCCACTTCTACCTTATATTGATAATGAAATGAAGGTAGATGTTAAACTACAAACTAAAATCCAAGAATATTACCTTACGCTAAAGAAGCGACACTGTGATATCATTTTCAAAACGCCTCAATGCGCGTGTATATTCTGAAAATGGCCGTTTGACTGTTGTTAGACGTCAGCTGTTTGTTTTGTGCGTTATAACCTGATTATAGTACATAGTTTTTTGAAGTAAATTGAAAATTTGTTGAGTGGTTAATGTATTGATGGTTATAGTCATTGGTTAGTTGTGGTGGAAAAACTTGAAAATATTGCGTAGTAAGCGTGCGGTTAAAGGCTGTGAGTCTAAACCAGACGGAACAATAAGCTTTTTGTTTACTTTTCAGGAGATATAAACAAGTAAACATTAATATCTTTATTGTAATATTCTTTTGGAAATTATGGAATTAGTTTTTTCGTACAAAGAATTGCACTAATGTACATACCTACTTAAGGTTTATTACAATAGTTTTGAAGCACATATTGCCGTGATCCCTTGCATATTTAAAAATAAGAATAGTATTAAGAACTAGTTTAAGTGTTAAATAAAATATTAAGATCAAGGAATAGATACTGAAGATTTCAACATCATGCAATACTAATAACACAAGTGTATGATGGGTTGCATATATTTAAATATGAAAAATTCAAATACAAAAGTGATTTTTATTATTACATTATAGGTTAGATAAGTATTAAAAATTAAGTATTAAATAGATACAAAATAAGTCTAAGCAATATATATTTATTTTGTAGAAAAGATGAACAGAAGATATGGTTTGTGTATGACGAAACGCAACCTAACTTTTCTCAAAGCGTAAAAATTGCATTGAATATTCTACATAATAGACCTTTGTTCAAAGACAAAAAGGTACTTAAAGCAAACAATAGACAAAGAGTCATGATGAGGGATGGAACGGTAAAGAGAGTCAGTCATTTAAACGCATCAAACTATACGAACAAGATCAAATACGTTATTCACGAGAAGAAAATATTGCAGAATAAATAATGAATTTAAATCGTGCATAATGTAATAAAATTTTATAAGAGGGACTTTTATAAATCCTGCAAAAAACTGTAAAAGTTACCTCAAACTTATGACTATAAATAAAAAAGGATATAAGTTAAAATATTCTAATACGATATGGTCAGCAATAAAGTTTATATAAACAATAGTTGAATGAATAAAAATGTACATTCATGAACTTGTATGTGTAACACAAAAGTTTCATAGACTGTGGAAAACTTGTATAGTTTGGAGACCTACAAAGATAAATAAAGTATAAAAATTTGTTTATAGTTTCTTGCAGATAAATATATTACCATGTGAAAAGTCTTGGGTAGAAATGAAAGACGACGTAGTGGACCCGACTAACCGTTGTAATGTAAGTGATATGGGAAGAAGAATTCCTGTCATCCGCAATGTATTTCCCATTTTGCCGAGTCCAGTCTCTTCTAAAAAGAAAAGAATAAGGATTATGTTGGCGAATGGGAGAAGAAAGTATCTAACAAATAATGAGAAAGGCAACAAGTTTATAAACAAATACAAGGAGGGATTGTATTAAGAAAAATATACCTACAGTTGGAGATACCAAATAATTTAGGGAAAGACTTTTAAATAAGCAAATGGTTTAAAGTGTTGACGTTTAGTGAATGAACTGTCAAAGACAATATGTGTTAGTGTAACAACGACAACTTGCAGAAAATGAAGGGCATAGATTTCACCGATGATGCATAATGCCAACCTAAACTTTAGTTCGATGGAGGGCGTAATCAGCAGGCGTTATTTTTTTTCGGGTATAAAATTCAAAGAACAGGAATGAACAAGATAATTCTTATTTCGACTTCGAAAGATAAAGACTTTTTGAAAAGCTAATAAAAGTTTAAGCGTAGGGTTGAATACATTACGACTAGAGATATATTTATTCATTTTGTATTAGTAAATTAATTTCATTTTCATTTCAATTTCAATTATAATAATAATTTTCCTTTGATAATTTTTTTTGGTATTTTAAAATGGAGATGCCTAAGGCAGAACTTGAAGAAATGTTTAATGAAACAAAGTAAGTTTTTCAATTATAAATATCAATGCTGCAATGCGTTTACAGGAATACTATGTGAAAATGTTTATTCCAGTATAATGTTCAACAGTAAGGATAAAATAGATATTGTCCTGTAAAATAATAATTCGTTAGTTTTTTTTTTATATAACACAGAAAGGTTGTACCTACTTACTGAAATTATTTTGTAAATTAAATTTTTGTTATACTCTCAAAAGGGCTAATGCAAATTTTAAAAGTAAACCTCCGAAGTCGACAAAAATAGTTACTATTTCTAGTTTGTAGTTGAAGTTATTTTTATATCTAATTATTTTATTGTTGTATATAATTGGTGTTAAATATATATGTTTGTTTATGAATTATATTATTAAAGAATTCTGTTTATTACTTGTAAATTTTGTCTCTTAATGTATTGTCCTCTTCAAAACATTCCAAACAAAATATTTACAAAAGTATTATTTTGATATCCACATATAATAATTGCCGAATAACTATTGCTTAAATATGATAATAATTTATTTTGGCAATATTCGGCAGTTCTACGCCAATGGACTGAAAAGCTCGCCACTGAATTAGTAGTTTCAAAATAGCCGAAGTTCGTTGAAATGTAAGCTGAGTTATCTTATGCAGTGTCGCTTCTTTACCATGGGTAATATTCTTTGCTAAAATATTATAAAAAACATGTTAAAAAGGAAACTGCAAAAACAAATGTTTCTTTCTGGTTATCCTTCCGTAAAATATAAAAATTTAAAGTTTTTAATTATAAGTGTAATTATTAATTTTAAGCGATTTAAATTATGTAAGTACTTAATTTGGTGAAAAAAGGTATAATGTTGCATTTCTTAAAAGAAATATAAGATTGCTATTTGACCGCTCTTTAGCAGAATATTTTCTACATCAATCACATTATTGTATACTTCTTATAAGTAGCATTAACTGAGTAATGTGATAATAAAAATCTCGGACTTAGAGATGTTTGCAGATGTCCGCTCTTTGAATTCCCGTGATAATAAAAAGTAATTTTTGCAGACATTACTTCCTTTTTTTGTGTGCTTGGTATTATTTAAAGGTATTTAGTTCAAGCTTTACATTTTGGAATATAGTCCTTCTTGCAAAATCGAGTTAGATTTGCAGCAAAATCATAAACCGCAAGTAGTAGTGTCCTTACGCAAGAAATCAAATATTAACAATGCCTTGTCAAAAGTTTATAAAAAATTATAATGCGGAAGCGGTTTTACATTTATCAAAAAACAGTTTCTTTGCAAATATTTCACAAATTGTACATTCAGATATTACACCATTGGTCATAATGTACTACTATCTTGAGAATGGATCGAGCTACGTGCACTACAATGGTTACAGTTTCAATATTTTCCAGATCACATCGAGAGGATCACTTCTAAGACCTTTATTATTCAAGGTATACATTAATGGTCTAATCAATAGATTAGATTTTGGGGTTCTTGCATACGCCCATTATTTGAAAATATTCTCGAAAATAAACGAGATGTTCGATTGCCATCAATTGCAAAGGAACCTCACAATTTTTTGTATTTATTAACTGGTACCAGGAAAACAAAATGAAGCTGAATGTCCTGATGTGAATTTTCAAAAATTAACAAGCCAGTCTTATTTAACTAACTTTTCCAAAATTGGAATAAGCATCATCAAATGGTTACCTGTAGGACGTGTACCAATAACTAGCATTGGAGAGAGCGCTATTATATAGAATCAGCGTCATTCCCCCCTCCCGTGGTACTGATTATGATGCACTTTTAAATATACATAATTTCATGAGATTGACAAGTAGGAGAGAGGGCAGAAAAGTAATTAATAATGAAATTGATTCGCCCTGCCTTTTGTTTCCCTTAGATTCTTTGCTCCCAACGTACGTAAGGTGTTCGACTACTAGTTTCTTAGTTGCTAGAGTGCAGCCGAATGTTATGGTTACAGCATTATGACCAAAAATGCAAATACTTTTTATTCTAACCCCTTCACCATATAATTCGTCCCATGCTATTATTCCTTCCTGTTTTTCCTTCCGTTCAAAACTATTAGTAACCATAACAGTGTACTACTGATCTAAATTAAGTCGAGTTGTTTGATATTTGTCTTACAATATTATACCCTGATATGTATTTTGTCATCTTGATGTTAACTTCTTGAAATTTCTAAGCACATTTTATGAAGCAGAGTTTAGTTAATAGTTCACAGTACAGATCTCGGCATAGTGGTAAACGTGTTTTACGAAGCCAAGATTTTGGAAATTGCGTTCATTAAAACTGCATATATATCTACACCAACCAATGCCTTTAGAATGAATGGAATTTGGCCATGAGACCCAATTGATCTTACTAATGTTGATCTTGTAGCAGGAGAGACAACAGACATACCATGTCATGCAGAATATAAAAAATGAAATATGTGGCCCAGAAGAAAATAATTATGAAAGCACAGACTATACAAAATAGTAGCATTACCATTATTCGCTGATCGAGATGTTCTCACATGAAAACACCCGAGAAGTTGCTTTGTGACATTCTTAAATTAAATGCTGATGGCCCGGCTACGGTTCTTGAATGTTCGACTACAGATCGAACATTTTTTTTTTATTATGTTGGAAGTGGAAGTTTGAGCAAAAAATTAAAATGGAGAACAAGAATCCTTTTAAGTTCTCCGAATGAAAATCATCTACTAGAAGATATTGACAAAAACGCAGTTCAAGAAGCGCAAGAGGAAGCCATAAGATCTCTTAAGACAAGAACGAAAGAGATAAAGCAAAGAAAAAAAATGAAGAGAATAAGCATTCGAATTCATTGGAGAGAGATAAAAGACAGATTTTTGAAAAACGCTCAAGAAAAGAATCAAGCCCTTCTATTAAGGAAGATAAAGTTTACGTTTGTATTTCCTCAGCAGGTAGAGTCAAGACACCAAAGGGAAAGTATGGAGACAGTACCATGTATGCCAACGTGGGCACACGAAGGTTGTGCGGATAATGTGGATACTTCCTTCTTCTATTGCCTTATTGTGAAGACCAAGTTTAATATTCTTATAGTTATCGTATTCTTTTGATTTAAATAGATTTCTTTTAAAGAGTCATAGTTGAATTCTTGCATTTTTTAAATAAACTCCGTTTTCCTTCATGTTACCCAAAATTATTTTACAACCCCATTTTACCTCACCTGGGGATCAGGTGAGGCAAAATCTTGCCCCAATGATGGGGCTTGATGGTGTAATTCCACATTTATTTTTATAATTTGCTCAAAACATTACGAGTATTCGTTGAAAAAAGATAAATATATCTACTGAGAGACAAATGTTTAATGATTACAATAAGGCAACTCAGAAAGCTGTTTTTAATTTGCAATCCTGACATAGCGTCCTGAACCTTAGTGATCCCATCTTGTCCCACTCTCCCCTAATTCGAAAATAATACCAGTCATAGCGTTATTAGGTTAGGTAACACTTTTATTACAAATACTTGATATAAAGCCGGCACTTTGCAGAAAAATTATATATTACTTTAAAACTCTTTAAATCTTGTGTGGAATAATTTTCCAAATATATTCAGAAATTTGCATACAAAACACATGCATATTGTAGGTATGTGCATACCTACCTATAATAAAATATAAGAAAAATGCCTTACTAGAAAATGCAATAAACAATATTGAGACCTTTACACTAAATTCTCATATAGTCGAAAAAAATCTAGTCCTTTAAACGTGGTGTATACATACGTGTCGACATATTTAAGGGTGGCGTATGTAATTACACGGGAAGTTGTTACTTTCGGTTTGTTAATTCGTAGAAATTACAGCGTACGACAGTGTAATTTTTTGTCGCCTCTTGACAGGGCAATTTTCAACTCTAAAAGTGTCTTCTAATTGGATTTTGCCTGTGTATACATGTAAGAACGTTCTTTTTTTGCTCTAGCGAAAGCGACATCTCCAGACCTCGAACTTGTTATTTGTTCGGCGTTGCCATTAAAAGATGGCGCTCCTAAATCTAAATGGTTTTTATGTCAGCCGGCTTCAAACTGGAGATTATGATTCGTTGCGAGGGATTTTCTTTTGAATATACAGTGCGTTATATGGTGTTATGTTTGGGCTTTAAAGATAAGTTACTTTCACGAATGTTTCTGTTTTTATATTAGTTTTTGCAGTACTTATGTACTTCATAAACACTAAAATTATGATATTTGTGATGTACACTAAGTGCCTTTGATACTGCCACACATAATGTATATTATATTATTTAAATAAACTAAAATTTTAAAATTCGTCAAAATTTAGAGACCAAATCAAATCATATGATAATCTGGGATTAAAAATTATATTTAATAGTTTGTCTTAGATACGGCAATATCTAGGTATTACTAATTTACTTGTCGATAATAATTTAGCAAATTATTATATGCGTTGTTTGTTTAATCTGAGCATACTTTGTTTTCTCATCTATGCCTATGTTGTTTGTATTTATATAGATACGGAAAGGCACCCGAAAACAAATAATGTATACTATATTATTTGGAGAGATAGTAATGTTCAAATAGTTGCAACTAATCCATCATTATTGAATGAGTTCTGAAATTATTATCATAGTGTGTTTATTTTAAATGAATTTAATATCATTTTGCATATGTTCTTTGTATTCGAATTGATAGATACAAATGTTGCTTTCTAATACAGATGTTGTTTAATTTGAATACCCTTGTTTTCTTAGTTTGTACCATTTAATGCCATTGGATTAGTGTTTTGTCTTTGTAGCTGAATCGACCTGAGAACATGAGCTAGCCAGACTAAAGTATTTAGTTTTAATTTTATTTAAAACATAAATGAGTAATAATTGCTTTCATTTCACATAATCTTACATATTCCTGTGACCCTTACATTTTTGAAAATAATAGTCTTAAGAATTAATCTAGTTATTAAATTTATTTATTTTAAATATTTATTCAAAGTTATATAATAAGTTTAGAATATATGCATATAAGAAAAATAAGTTGCAAACATTTAAGGATGAATTCCTTTATTAGAAGTACTAGTAAAATAAAATAAACATATAGTTATTAATACACTATAATTAAGTAAACTTAAATATTAGAAATAAAGACAAAAGAGATATAATACAAATACTAAATTAATCAACGGACTTTATTTTGTAGAAAAGACAAACAAGAAGTATGGTTTGAGTATAAAGCTACATAACCTAATTATACACAAAATGTATAAATGGCTTTAAATATATTAAGAAATGGACTATTATTTAAAAATAAAAAGGTACTGAGAGCAAATAATAGAGAAAGAGTAATGTTAAAAGATGGGACAATAAAAAGGGTGAATCATCTGAATGCTATTAAATTATAGGAGCAAGGTGAAATCAGATGTGCTCGAGAAAATGACGCAATCTTAAATTAAGACGTAAATGTGAATATGAATGATGTTAATTCATAAATGTATTGTCAGCAGTAAAACTAAAATATAGTAAATACGTACATTTCATAAAGAAAAAAGGATATAACTACGATATTTCTCGTAAGAAATGTTAAATGGTAAATAAAAGCATTTTTTTAAATAAGTAATGTAATATTAAAATGCATTCTTTGATTTTGTATGTGTAGCCTTAGTGTTTTGGAGGCACTGGAAATAATCATGTATGATTTAGGCAACTTTAAGAGAAAAATACAACGTTAATATTTGTTTATAGCTTTCTACAAATAGCTATATTACCTGAAGAAATAATGTGGCTTGATCACAGGGAGAAAGGAACGGAGGAGGTAATTCTTCACAACATGGACTCGGTAAAGAAGATTCAGGTTATCTGCAATGTTTTTCCCTTGTTTCCAGACAGACGGACTATTAAAAGAGACTCAGAATACGGTTAGCAAACGGCAAAAGAAAGTATTCGACGAACAGTGAAAAAAGCAATGCATTTATGTATAGATACAACGAATGTTTATATCGAAGAAGAAGAAGAAAAGAAACAATACACTTACCTAAGATAAGAAGCAACAAGTTTGTAAACTTCGATAACAAATAGTTTTGAAGCGTTGCCATTGCTGTACAACTGTCAATGTAATTCATGTGTATTGGAATGGAAGTGACAACTTAAAAGGACAAAGAAAAATTTTACTACGAACCTTTTTAGAAGATGTCAACTTAAAATTTGAAATAGAGGGCGCCAAATTTGAATTGTAAACACGCGAAAATTATAAAGCGAAACTCCGAGATAATAATATAAAATTATAGTAGGGCATATAAGCACTGCTTGTTAATTCATAATTTAGAAGTTTGTATTCAGAATTAGAGTTTAAGGTTTTAGTTAAGATTTTTTTTCAAACAAATTCGTTGAATTAATTCTTTTTATCGTTATAGAAAAATAAAAATGGAAAATATAAATAAGATGGATTTTGATCAATTGAATGATCAAATGAAGTGAGATGATATAGAAACATTTTAATTTATCTAATATCAAATGAATGTTCACTTGATTTCAAATATTGCTGTAGTCATTACAAATTATAAATACATTTAATAGTGTTGAACATGCTACAAAGGTACTATGTGCGAATATTTGCCTTTAGTGGATTGTTGGGCATTATTAAGTATTGAATAATTATTTAATTAAATTTCAAACAAATTAATACGAACATGCGAGGATGTTTTTGATGGATAAATACTAAATGGCTAGAAGTACTGTGTGAAAATATTTGCGGCTAGCAGTTAGTATGAACCAATTTCAAAACATTTAAGTAGCACGATTCTAGATTACTAAAACACTACGTGAGAATGTTTGTTTCAGTAAAATAGTGACGGCATCGTATTAATAAATTTTGCAAGAATCAATTTTTTTTAAAATTAAAATAACATAGTGAATATACATTTAAACATCATTGTAGATAGATCTCACATATATTACAACTCAAAATGGAGTATAGATATTTTCAATTAAGAACAAAATTTTATAAGATGTTGATGTTGTTAGTAATCATAATTCAAAATATATCTGTTATTAGTATACAACATAGATATTGTGTTTAATTTCCTCACCTTATCCCAAAGTATACTAAACAAATCAAGAAGTAAATCACTGTATGAATTCATGAATAAAATATAATAGTTTATGCTGATACGAACAAATCGATTATGAAAGAGTTACATCATTTGTATAAATTATATAAGTAGGTATCACAGCAATATGTTGTGTACATATAACCGTTGATTGAAGGAATATATAAAGATGCGCAACGTTATGGTAAAATAACGTGTCTTTCCGTTAAGTCGTCCCGCAAACCCCTTGCCGAGAAACATGTATATCGTGCACAAAATCATCGCAGAAACACACATTTAATTCGAATTTAAAAAAAAAATTTTACAGTTTAACCTTAAAGTCCTAAGGGTTGTATGCTATCTTCTTAGACCAATTATTAATTTGGTGAATAGATAATTAAAATAACAAAAACGCTTTGGAATTTTAGTTTTTTAACTCTAACTTCACGAGTTATTAGAATTGTGGATTATATTTCATGTACTAGCTAACAGTAAATAGGAATCTGTTTTTGAACTTCCTATGTGAAAAATGAAATTAACTTATTGAAAGTGGAATATAAATTATCAGTAACTGATATACTTGTACCTTCTACCTTGTACCTTGTACTTGTACCTTGCACGTATACAAATTTTTATTTTCCATTCACTTTTCTAAATAAACCTTTTAATAAAACAAACTCAAAAACATATGCGGAAGAAAAAACAAACAAAGAACGTTAAACTGACGGTTTCGCTATGATATGAAGTTACATATTCTCGTATCGAATATTTTATTATCGAATGCTAATAAAACGAAAGTACTTATTTCCTGAGGCAGCATGGAGTTTGAAAATACATTCCTCAAGCTTGAAGACGACAAGAAATATCTTACCCGTTTGCATCGATTTTATATAAATTCCGTACCACTTCTTTACAGTGAATAGGTAAGTATACAAAGTATATGTATTTTCCTGGAGGAAGAAAAAAGAAGTGTATTAGAATACTGAATCTGACGTAACCCGATTCACAAACTGTATTTTAAGCAACAAAAAAAACAAAAAATGCGATAGTGCATGTTGCCGTTTTCGATTCCTTTTTAAATAAATCAAATATTAAATAAGAAAATACTCAAGCATAATTTTGGAAGAACAAATCAGTAACTCAACTATTGTATCTAAAGAAGAATGACTTTTATTACAACTCTTTACTTTTCACTTAATTGTTCTTGAAACTGAACATACTTCACGTTGCATATACATAGAGAATTTCCTTTACCATCCATAAAGGCACATTGACAAATTGCAGACGACGAAACGCATATGTGTTTGATAGGTCGAAATGAGTTTATTGTTTTTCAATTTTTTTTTCTTTGTTACATATCTTCGCTTATTTCCGAAATTACCATTACGGTATTTTAACATTACATTAATCTACCACTAATAATTATAGAAATCACTAGATATTTTTATTTCAATTTCTTTTAGCTAAAATTAAAGAAGAAGATGAGAATAAGGTAAGTATTTTAGAAGAATAGTCAAAAACACCAAATTGGACAAAGTAACAGATAAGGCAAATAAATAAGCGAATAAATATCCAAAAAGTTAAAAAAGGCACGGCCGGTTGCTGGTACAAAGTTTTTTTTTTCAGTATTTAGCCAACGTCTGGCACATTACTCGAATTTTATTTTCATATTTTTCGTACTTACCTATTAAGATATATATTCATTTCGTTGGCAGTCATATAGAGTTTCGCAGGCTGATTCTCAACACTAGTATCGGCACAGTCAATAATAAAAATGTTTTGCATCATTGAAAGCAACGGTCAATCACCAGCATAGACGCTAACTGCTGATTTTTCCATTTGTCGGCCATGAGATTATAAGTCGTTTTCAGTGCTATTTTGGGATCAAAAATATGAAATTACTCATTTTCAGAAGATGACAAACCAAAAAATTTTTTAAATTCTTTGCATATTCTGAGGAGAATACGCAAAAAGCCTTGGAAACAGTACAAAATGATGCAAAAATCCGATAATATTGTAGAAATTTCGATATTCCTCGAGCAACACTACTGGACCAGCTCAAGGAACGAGCTGCCAACAAGTCACGAATAAGATCCATATTTGAGAGTGAAAAGCGAAAAAAAGAAATAGTCGAATGATAATTAGACGTAGAAAACCTAAAGGAAATCTGAAACTAGAAAAAATAGCTAAAAAAATTGAGGACGAAAATTTGGAAAAAGAAAGTTTAACTGAAGAAAAATTAGTGGAAGAAAATTTGGCAATTAAATGAAGAAAAATTGGATAAAGAAAAGGTGGACAAGAAAAATTAGATGAGGGAAACCGTGGCTCACGCCAAAGATACGTAGATATATTCATGAAGCACTTGAAGTATCCCAAATTACTAGAACAATCTCAGAAATCCAAGTCAGCACCATCCATGAGCATCATGTCTGTCAAGGTATGGAAAGCTTATTATATAGACAGCGAAGAAGGAGAAAAAAAATGAAAAAACAGAAAGGAAATGAATCTGAAACCAAAAAGAACACAACATCGAAGAAGAAAAAAGTTCTAACCAAAATAAAAAGGAACCAAGAACCAACAGTGCAACTAGCAGAAGCGATGTACGGTGATGCCGAAGAAGAAGGTGACAAAAATGTTGGATGTGATCAGTGATGGTAACCCTACCGATTTTTCAGGAGATGTACCGAATTTAGGTATGATCTACCGATCTACCGAAGTGCTATGGAATTCTACCGAAATATTTCAATTCTTAAATGGCTAATCTGTACAACAAATAAATAAATTAGAATAACCAATATGACGGATGTTAGCTATCTATAAACAGATAGGCAGTTACTTTGGGTGTTACTATTTTTACTAATATTAGTATTTTTAACGAAAAACCGTTTCTCATTTTCCTTGTCTTACTATAAGAAAGAATTTATTTAACTAAAACTGATAACAAAGAAAGCAAAGGAAATGAAAATAGATAGATAGCAATTGTCATTCATTAAATTCACTTCAATATTCAATAACTATATATATACGTTTAACTTCCTATTCGATGTGATTTATTGAATTCACTCAAAATAAGGGTATTCACCTAAATACATTTATATAAGGAAATCACCGAGCAAACACTATATATACGTACAACCTCCTATTCCCTCATTTTACTTTAGTAGATTGAATGTGGAAATCTAGTCGTGCTTTCTTATTAATTAACTAACAAAAATGAGTGATAGTGAAAATAGCAATGAAGGTAGTAGCTCCGGCATTGTTAAATAAAGGAAATATAACCAAACTTATAAAAAAGAGTGGGAAACGATAGATGCTTTTAAAGGCTGGAAAAAAAAAGAGAGAAAAGGGCTTTTCGTACGCAAAATGCAGTTCATGCGACAAAAATATAAATATAATTAGTGTAAAGGATGCTCTCATGAAGCATAATAATTCAGCTACTCATCCAACAAAACTAAAAGCGATTTCGATACAACCCACATTAGAAGCGTTTGCAACTGCTGCTCCTTCTATATTAGAGGAATAAGTTAAAAAGGGTAATTACTTTATTTAAACATAACTTTAGTTTTTATTTTTTTTATGTACATAACTTAATTAATTATTCGAAAATAAACGCTTGGCTCAGTTTCACAACTTCTTTATTAGATACACTAACAATTGTTTCGGCTATGAGGCCATTATCAAAGAGTTATCTAGAACTAAACTTATTCTACTTAAGGGTTAACTTATATACCTGTGTTCATTATGGGTGGGAGGATATGGATAATTGATATTTAAAATTACATCGTTATAGGGGGTATTTAAAAATTCTAATTGTGTGTTTGTGATAACTCGCTTTTGTTTTTGGGCTTTTTTAATTTCAAAAATCTCTAATATATTTAACTTGTTACTTTTTACTATATTATGAATGAGGTTACAGCTATTTACATCTGGTACGTGGTTGTTCTCTATACAATGTTCTGCAAATCCAGTGTGTTTAACACTATATTTTATATCTCTAATATGTTCTGTTACACGTGTATTAATACATCTGCCACTTTGTCCAATGTAAATAGCTTCACAATCCTGGCATTTTATGGAATATACTCCTGATTTATCTAAGTTATTCATTTTATCTTTAGCATTATTCAACAATGTACCTAGACTTACTTTATTTATCCACACTATGTTAATATTTATTTTCTTTAGTAATTTGTTTATTTTCTGTGTTATAGGAGGGATATAAGTGATTAAATGCCACCTAGGTTTATCTACATCTTTTATTTCCGGGTATAACAATTTTTGGAGTGATTTTCTTTCTTTATGTTTTAGTAAATTATCAATGATATTTGGGCTGTAACTATTATTTTTTGCTATTACTTTAATTGTGTTGATTTCATTGTTAAAGGCTTCCTTATTCAGTGGTATGTTCATTGCTCTGTGTATGTAGCTATGGAAAGTTGACATTTTAATTTTTTGTGATTGATTTGCGTTAGCGTGTAATATGTTGTCTGAAAATGTTGGTTTTCTATATATTGTAAATAATAACTTGTTGTCTTTTTTGTGTATTGTAATATCTAGAAAATTTAATGTATTATTGTGTTCCTTTTCTATAGTAAACTGTATTTTGGGGTTTAGAGTATTAAGTAGTTTTAGGAATTCTGTTAATTGTCTATCTGTACCCTTCCAAATACAGAAAATGTCATCGACATACCTAGCCCAATAGTGTATTTGTTTTGTAACGGTATTATTCATCTTAAATAGTTCTCGTTCTAGGTGGTCTATGTATACATTAGCTAACAATGGGCTGAGTGGATTTCCCATAGGTAAACCATCTATCTGAGTGTAAATTTTATTACTAAATTTAAAATAATTCTGTTGCAAACATAACTTTAATGATTCTAATATTTCGGATTTCTCAGTATCCTCTAAATCGGTTTTGTTAATCTGGTCGCTAATTAAGTTACTTATTTCATGGATTGGGATAGAAGTAAAGAGGTTTTTAATATCGAACGATACTAATTTAGCATTATCTGGTAACTTAATGTCATTTAATTTATTTGTTAAGGTGATCGTGTTTTTTATTGAATATTGTGACTTGAAATTGATTTTTTCCGGTTGTATTTGACTTAGATATTTACATAGTTTGTATGTGGGGGCATTTACATATGATACTACAGGTCTCAAAGGGTTATTATCTTTATGTAGTTTCGGTTGGCCATATAGTCTGGGGGTACTAGGATTCTTTATGGTTAAGTTTTTATTCTATAAATTAGTATTGTTATTTATTAGCTTTTTTATTTTTGTTTGGTAATTTTTAGTTGGGTCATTTTTTAGTTGTTTAAATTCGTTAGTGTTTAATATTTCATACATTTTCTCATTATATTTAGTTCTTTCTAATATTGTGACTGTATTACCTTTGTCTGCTTTAGTGATTATTAGATTGTTATCGTCTAACTTCTTTCTTATGGCTTTTATGTTGTTATTGTCATGTGGGCTTTTTGGGGTTAGTTTTAGTTTTTGATATTCATTACCATTTATTTTCTTTATTTTTTCTTTCTCTAAATTATGTCCTTCTATTGGTTGTAGAGCTACTTCTAGGTCTACTGCTAAATCGTTAATATCATTATTGTTATTGATGTTTGAGTTGTATTTTAAACCTTTTTCTAATAATTTAGTTTCTGAGTCTGTGAATGATGTTTTACTAAGATTTATTAAATGTGGATAAAATGTGACATTATTAGTTATATCGTTAGGTACATTGTTTTTTATTGCTAATGATAACTTACTGGTTTTTAAGTAATCGAGTTTCTTTAACTGTGTCTTGTGTTGTTCTTGGCTTCTATGTAATACTTCCTCTCGAACGTCCCTGTCCATGATGTCGAATATTATCGGGTGTAGCACTTCTAACAACCGCATATGGACTATTTAGAAGGCCATAATTTAGAGAAAGAAAAAATAAAGAAAATAATAGGTAATGAATATCAAAAACTAAAACTAACCCCAAAAAGCCCACATGACAATAACAACATAAAAGCCATAAGAAAGAAGTTAGACGATAACAATCTAATAATCACTAAAGCAGACAAAGGTAATACAGTCACAATATTAGAAAGAACTAAATATAATGAGAAAATGTATGAAATATTAAACACTAACGAATTTAAACAACTAAAAAGTGACCCAACTAAAAATTACCAAACAAAAATAAAAAAGCTAATAAATAACAATACAAATTTGAAGAACAAAAACGTAACCATAATGAATCCTAGTACCCCCAGACTATATGGCCAACCGAAACTACATAAAGATAATAACCCTTTGAGACCTGTAGTATCATATGTAAATGCCCCCACATACAAACTATGTAAATATCTAAGTCAAATACTACCGGAAAAAATCAATTTCAAGTCACAATATTCAATAAAAAAACACGATCACCTTAACAAATAAATTAAATGACATTAAGTTACCAGATAATGCTAAATTAGTATCGTTCGATATTAAAAACCTCTTTACTTCTATCCCAATCCATGAAATAAGTAACTTAATTAGCGACCAGATTAACAAAACCGATTTAGAGGATACTGAGAAATCCGAAATATTAGAATCATTAAAGTTATGTTTGCAACAGAATTATTTTAAATTTAGTAATAACATTTACACTCAGATAGATGGTTTACACAAACTTTTAAAAATAAAGAGTAGGTACATAAAATAAAAATAGATAAAAGTTACTTTGAGAACAACCTTATAAAGGAAAACGTTCAAAATTCCTACCAGAAGTAGGCTCTTTTGCTCTGACCGAAAAATAGTTTTATGCGAATATCCCGCTAGTCATGCATTCTCGACAGATATAATAGTATATTATGCAATGAGCATTTAATGATAGCTATTAAGACACGAGTAAGAAAATTATAATACGAGGCGAAGCCGAGTATTGTAATGAATACGAGTGTCTTAATAGCCTTTAAATGCGAGTTGCATACACTATTTTTTCTACGACCCCATAATAAAACATTATTTTTTGAACATTCCATTTCATAAATTGAGGATAAAATTTTCCGTAAACCTTTGCAAATTTAGCTAGTAATAAAATGTTCGTGGTTACTAGGGCTTGTTCCATAATTTCTGGTGGACTCAAATTTTACATTTCACTGTCATTTTGACCGCTTATATTTTCAAAAAAGCACAAATTTTAAGTACTTACTTGTAAATTGCAGAGAACTGTCACATTTACTTAATTTGTATTACTGTCAGATATGCAGTCGCCATATTGAATATTGTTTGAATATTGGAATATCGCATTCCTATTGGATATAAACTTGTATCGTAATGAAAAATCTGTATTCCTATTGGATATAAACTTTTATCATAATGAAAATCTGTTTCGTAATGGACATAATTAAAGTACAGGTTCGGCATATCTAATAATACAATTAAAGTATGGGAGTAGAAAAAAGTATTTAGAACTCAGCTTGGAAGATTTTTTGAGAACAATATCGGATTGTATATACATGATCTTGTTCCAGAACTTTTCTTTTTGATAATGTAATGTGAATGGCTGCTAATAGATTCACAAAAAGAATTTTAGAAGCAGGTGTAAAGAAAGGAACAGGAAGAGTGGTAGAACCAAGAAGAACTGGAGGAGAGCGGAGGGATAAGATAAAAAAGAGAATTGCATTGAATCTGGAAAAAATGTATACACACAAAGAAAGCTAGCAATATTCATTCAGAATACAATTAAAACAGAAGAACTTATAAACATATTCTTTCCAACAATATGAAGACTTTAACATTATTGGTAGCAGTATTTTACACAGTTTCTTATCCTGTTCATTGTTTTCACACGTTCTACCAGAGTAACTTATTATAATCTAATGCCTTTTTGCTAATGAGAATTCTTGCTGTTATCTTATAGCCTTCCAATACTTTTTCTTATTCAATATTTTGTTAAAGTAAACCAAATACTTACAGTCGATGCCGTTAAAAGAAAAAATTGTGTATAACGTGAAATGATTTGAAAAACAAACATGAATTGAAAAAACCTAATTTTCTTACAATTTTAAATAATGAAATGGACAAGTTGTAGTTACTTAATTGTTTTATTTAATTATTATTAGAGATATCTATATTCTGTTAGTCAATAAATAATGCATAAAATATATAAGTATTTAAATAATAAGTAGTAATAAATTTCTATGTTAGGTCGGTACCACCATCTGTATATCACTAATTCACTTTAACGTATGCTACTTTTTCTTCTATTATAAAGTAAACTGACATTTGGCAGTATTTCGGTAGACATTATCTTCGTTAACTACGGTATTACTTCCTAGATGTCGCTATATTCAGCTGCATTACTGCAGCAAAAATCAATAAATTTTACCTATTGATTTGCTTCTTATTCGTTTTATTCAATCTCCAGGTAGTCATATTTTGGACAAAATATAGTTAATGTTTTGGAAAATTGTTATTGCTATATCTTATAGGTAATACTATTTAGACAGAATATTTTTATTTAGATAATTTTTAGAATACTGTTATATAAAAGTGTATAAGTACATATACCTATTGCCAGATTGGTGGCAATAATATAGAACTATACTTTCTGAGTGTTGTGGTTAGGGCGAATTCGAAAAGGTACAAACTTCTGTGTCCCGCCACATGCGTGAAATAATAATTCTTGCTTACGTGCTTATTATTCAAACTAACTAATACCTAAGTATTTCTATATCTATTTCGAATGCTTTAAAGTGTTAATATATTTCCTTCTGGCTACATCTCGATTCTGGGATGAAAAAGTATATTTAAAAGATTGGGAATGTAACTGGCCAGACAGGAATAAAAGAGCGAAAATTGCAGTTTGAAAACACGTCGTTGAATGATACACATTTTAATGCAAAACAAAATTTTCATACAAACGCACTTAAAGTTATTTGTCATATACTAATTCCAAAATAATCAGAGAAACTCGAGTTACGAAGGTCTAACTGATTCCGGATTTTTTTTTAATTTAAAAATGCCTGACGTCAAATATAATAATTCGGCGAAAAACATTTGCACAAGATATTAAAATTACATTGATATTAAAAATTTTAAATATCAACTTTCCATTTTATTGCCTTCGTAAATAAGAAAATATTACATTTCTATTGACACGTGTAATTTATATTTGCAATGCAAGTGGCGAACGTTTTCTTTTTTCAATTCTTAAGAGTCAAAAAGTAAGAAAATTCTTCTCTTAACTTCATCTAAATTATTTGTCTATGCGAAGCTGATAGAAAGTGATAGGTATAGTATGTTATTAGATTATGAAAGTTGTCTAAAGGTAGAGCGAGAAAACTGATTTTGTTTGTTTCAAATATATGGAAGAAAACATATTTTTATTATATTTCAATATATTTATAAAGTTTAATAAACACTGATAACTATATTGAATAATATATTTGTATCTTAAGGAATACTATTTCGAAGTAGCGGTTATACAGGTTATTAAAAAAAAAGACATTGCAAATTAACCAAATGAAACTACAACTGCCTGGTTATATTTAAAGATTTGCTGATGTTTAGGATGTTGTAAGTTAAATATAGTAGCCTTTTTCGAAAAACTATTGTCGCTTCTAAACATGCAGCAGTCGTCGGTTATAATGCTGTTATTTCATCTATTTTCCTATCTTCTTCGCGTTGCCTGTATGTCTGGTGAAATCTTTTACTTCGCTTAGCTCTACTAAATTTTCAAGAAAACAGTTAAGGTGTGATTGAAGGGAATGCACTTTTAAATTCATGTTACTCCCAGAAATCTTGAGTTTTCTTCTACCAGAGATTCGTAGTTTGACTCTCTTGATTTCCAAAAAGCTAGTTACCAAGCTTTGCTATCATATGCTTCAACTTTGGTTTCAAAATTTGCCTCTCGCAAGAGTTTTATCATATTATCCTACCAATATACCTTATTTCAGCTTTGCAGCAAATTACACTAATGGTGAAGAATAGTGTAGGAGAAATGATGGGAGAAGGAAGGAGGATATGCATGCACCAAGTCATCAAGTTTCTTTGATTAATAATTAATTTTTTTAATAGTATTTTTTTACACCAAATTATTGTTTAAAATATATAATTATGATTAATAAGTTAGTAAAATTATTACCAAGGTTTTAAACATACAAAATTCACATTTACAGTAGTAAAGAACAGAGATGAAGAGTAAGTACATGTAATACGTACATACTAACAAGTGGACAATCTTAAGTCACAATGGAGAGACAAATCTATCAGTTTATATTTTATGTTAACTGCTAAGTTATTATATTCTAAAAGTTTCATTAGAATTTTTTCCTTGAATGTTGTTACTCACGTGAAATTTTTAGTTTGTGCAACCAATGTTGCCAATTACCATTTAATAATAAATTTCCCTAAAGTATTTAGGTAAAATAAAATTATTGTTTCTATCATTTTGTTATAATGAATAACGTATTTTGTTGCGCTTAGGAAAGAAGGTATTCTGTCATAATAGAAATATAGACTGTTAAAATTTATTCACTATTTCAGTGATTGCTAGGTTTTTAAGATTTTCCATTACTGAATTTTTGGATGCCGGTTTGCCAACATAATCCGCAAAAAAGAAAACACAAAATAATTTACAATTTCTTTATTACAAACACACATTTTACAACAGGATTTCGGGATTAATATATTTTTCTTCGTTTTTTACCTCTCATAATATCCAATATCGACAATTGAGTTTTCATTTATTATTTTTTTTTAAATTTTTAACTTTGTGTAACAGTCGACTTAATAAGTCAAGTCTTTCATCATCTGATTTGGGTAAAGATTGTCGAATTAAGTATACGTATTAGTGAATAAATATATGTAGTTCCTATGCAAGTGTGAAATAGAAAATATAATCGTTTTTCACAGTTCAATTCTATTGTTCCGTCTTATAAGTATATCTCATTAAGAACGAATCAATTTATTACCATTTGCAATAAATCGTTTTAGGTATCTTAATTGTTTTTATTATATAATAATTTTTTATTGATTTTCAATACAAAATATATTACCACATAAACAATATTTTTAAACATATACAAAATTATTATATTTGTTATAAATATAAGGAGGTACAAATAAATAGCATAGATAATACGAAATTCCTTCTATGGAAATAGTGGGTAGCAGTTATATTATCCTTTTACAATAAAAAAGGCTATTACAGCACTATGTAAAACTAATCATTACATATTATATAATGAAGTAACTCTGAAAGATACTAACAGAAAACCTACTACATATTACATTTCTATGTTAAACGGAATACTATACTATCATTAAATTTGTGTTTAAATCGGGCAATTTTTGATTCCTGGGAAGATGTAAGAAATATTGACGTGAAATATTTCTTGGAAATAATGGAAAATTTTGGGGGTGGCTTAAACTAGTAATATTTTCCGTCTGTACAAGCAGTAAGAGAGAAATTACAAAGACATCAAGCAGTCATTGCAGAAGTGCTTGCCAGTATGAGGATAAGTATAGGTACATACATTCATACGTAAATGTATGTGCATATATGTAGAAAGGTGTATCCCATTTTGTACGTACATGCATATACGTTTACAGTACACCGACGGAGTCCTGACCGATGGGAGGACCCTCGATATAAGTCGCGCAGATTTATAGGTCGGTGTGTGACAGAGAAAGTATTCGGAAAAAAGAAATGATAACATTTGTTCATCATCGCATACATTAGCTGGACGAACGAGTAAATGCAGATAAGAAATTGTAATATACTGAAAAGAGATACATATATGTGTAACGTTTGACAATTTTTACAGAATGCTCGTGCTTATCCTAATATTCAAGAAATGAATTCAAAAGCCAGAGGGCAAAACAGATTTATCAAGGAATGGAATGCTTCAGAAATCTTCTAAGTACATCTACATGTCGTAAATAAGAGCAGATGCGTCAGGATAGCTATAACAAATTGTTCCCGTACTAATGACTCATTTATAATGCCGATCAATGACATACTTTGACGATTAATGCTGCGTTTCAGAATTACATTTTTACTCAGGGTGCTCGAAATCTTTCTTTTATTGTAGTGTGAGTAAACGGAACTGAATCAGATTGCGTTCTTTGACAAATCTCGCAGCTAGTAGAGCTTGCTCGCTAGTTTTGTGAGCTAGCTCACGATTTGCCGAGTAAGATATATAAGAAATGTGAGATTATAGCATGCATTCGTGGATATAGTTATGTTTAAGCTGTATTGAATGCGCCCAATGAAGATGAATAAAAAGCTTAGAATAACTAGTGTTATGATATTCTAGATATATAAGAATGTTCGTTTTTTATTTATGTACTTTTTTGATAGAATAATATTGTAATGTGTAAAAATAAAGTTTATTCTTCATATTGACTTTTGAATCTTCTACACCATCAGTCTGAAGGTTATAGGTATACGTAATTTACAAAATAATTTCTTATAGCAATATAGCAGCACCTTCCACGTCATCATTAATTTCATCATCATCATGTATTTAACAATATTTTATTATTAACAAACATATATTGCATAAAATACAGGTTAGCTTTTCAATTGGAATCTTTGACTGACCTCTGTGTATTTGTATGTTTTTCTTCAACAGCCGTAATAGTTCTTCAAAAGTAATTGGAATATCCTGAAATGTTTCCTAAACTGTCCATCACTGAAATTATGAACAGTGACCCAAAATTTTTCAATTTTCACAATAATACTTTTTTCTTCTTCTTCATCAGATGATATTACTCAGTTTACAATAAAATTTATTGCTTTGGCCATAATAATGACAAGTATTTCTTTTCCATCATATAGCATGATCAATCACTTTTTATTTGTAATGTTATGTAGTTGCTCCTATTGCTCGAATTGGTTTCTTTCTTTATTTATCGACAACTCACAGTACTAGCACGTCACGTGATCTAATATCTATTCGCGCTCATCTTGAATTTTAGATCAAATACATGTAATTCTGGATCGCAGCATAAAATGAAGTATAGAGCAATGACGGGAGATGAAGTTATTGATAAGGGTGAAGTTGGGTACAAGGTACAACTTGAAAAGTGAGCAAACGCAGTATTAGTCATATGGAATTGGGAAACCAGAACATCTAGGAATAACGAGACAGGTAGTTCGGGAGAACATGAAATGTGACACCTTGGGTATTACTAAAGAAGATAAATGGCCTGGATAAGTATTTTGAAAATAAAGTTACAGTTGAAAATATGCCCTTCCAAACAATGGCGTAGATAAACTTATTAATTCCATATCGTTTTTTGTTTGTTATTATTAAAACTATAATAAATAACTGTAAAAAAACAAACAATATTATATCAGAGAATATAAATTAAAGCCAGCAGATGTTCGAGACCTTCCTCAAGGAAAGTGAATCGAGAAATTAAAACTAAAAAGGGAAGAGTATAAGAAGAAGTCTGAAAAGATTGTCGAATTCTGTATAAAAAAAGTGGTTTCCAAACTGCAATGAAGATGATGTTAATATCATAATAAAACGTTATTATATAAAAACAGGTTTAACTGGTTCCCTTTTTGCTATCACTTGCGCAATACAAAGAATTTGAAGAGAATGTGCTTTTGTATAATTCATATAACTAAATAAAATTGCATATCTCATAATAAGCGTGAGATGGTGAGGTGAAGCTTGTATAGTCGACACGGAAACACGACACACCAAAAATTCTTTGTACAGGAACCTCAGCTACCCCCATTATAAAATTAAGTTATTTCAGCCAAAGAAATTAATCAAGAGAAAGGTAGTGTGGTTAATTGAAAACAATACTTGGTGTTTATTTACCAAAATAAATCATTATATTTCAATATTTTATGTAATTAAATTATCTAATGGTTACAGATATTACATTTCCGCAGAGGCTTTTAGTACAATTATGTCATTCCTGTGTTCTTGTCATGACAGAATTTAATGAGTAAATATACTAATTCAAATAATATTTGAATTATTATTTTGCAAAATTAATTTTTCAACCATAACTGTATGTTTTCTGTTATATCTTTCTTTAATACAGCAGCATTATTAATGAGAATATTAAAAAAAAACAAATAAGCAATGTATACAGGGTGAGTCAATGTAATTTAATAATATTTTGTGTACTTATCACATTTTCTATTGTGATATAAATATACATACTAAACCATGTACTTAGGCATAATTGATGGTAATACACGAAAAGCGATAGAAAAAAAAACGATAGTAGGGTAAAAGCAAAACGCAACACAAAACTTCACGGAAAGAACACAACATGTTTTACTGAACGCGGGCAAAACAAAAACCCTAGCGGTTCGGAAATTTCGGACGTCATTGCATATAAACTTAATTCTATGAACGGAAAACATAAATTTCTTATTCGGATTTAGTTTTTTATCGATCAGATACAAGTTGAAACGTCCAGCGACCGAAACAATAAACTGAATCTAGATTAAAGCTGAACAGCCCTTTTCAAATTAATTTCGACAGAACTAGAAAGACAAATAAGAACTGTCAATAGTCAATATTTTATCCATGTGAATTAGTTGCCAGTGAGTATTGAATACCTATAATAATACAATAGTTCAGAGCACATATTTGTACAAAGGTAGGTAATACATATTTAAAGTTAGTTTTATTTTCAAGGTAGGTAACTAAATAACTCACCCTGCATAAACTAAAATTGTATTTATATTTAACTCTACATACACACGTTTTTTTATCCGCAATTGTTTTATCAATACCCCAGACATCTTCGAGAACCAATTCACATAAATTAACCACACGTACATAATTTAAGAACGCGAATTATCATAAGTATTTTATATGACAGAAGGAATTACAGATATACGTTTTACAACTAGAAACCACGATTTCTCGTTTCAAAAATTGTGGTAAATTTATTGTGCTTATAAGTAAGTGTCTTGGAATCTGTTTATATAAAAATACATTATTGAATATTGAAATAGTTTTTGAAATATCACTTAAAAATAAGTACATATTCATTTAAGCACCATCATAACGGTACTGCCATCTTAAGAAAATAATTTGGTATTTTTTTTTTAAATTCTTGGAATAAAAATAAAATTCTTCGCAAAATCTAACAATCGAGAGATGTGAAACTCAAGCACTTTAAAAGGATACAGTTTCAGTTAATAATTATATACTCTGACATTAAATATTACATAGAATTACATTATTAACTATATGAACAGTTTGACAACATAGAAAAATATTTATATACTATATGTTACAAAACTCATTTGCCTTAATTAACGTTTTTTTTTGTCAAGGCACCTTTACAAAATACAAAACCTATGAATCCACGATAGCAAAACTGTTTTTTTTTCTTCAAATATAGTATTATATGTATAATAATAATAATAATATATATATTTTTCTCGAGTCTAATATTTACTTTCTTGTGTATATATATATATAGAAACAATCTAAATAGGCTAATAATTAAAGTCTAAAGTATATAAGATTTGGCCACGTGGATATTATTCTAAACTAATGGCTAACAAGCCAAACATCGAGACATTTACCTCTTGGATTATATTTAAGTATATACTTATACTAAAAAAAGAACATTACATATACGCCACGTAATGTAATGCTAAATTATTAAGTAAACTTGGCAGAAACTAGTTTTATTTTGACAGGACATTGTATTAATTCCAGGTGATCTCATAAGATACAGGATAAAAAATATTCAACTGGAATTGATAAAATGTCTCGTTAACATAATTAAGCCATATAAAACCTACATAAAAGCAAGTTTATAATCACATTTAAGTAAATCACATATGTAAAACTTATAAATAAAGTTTAACATTTTATATCAGCAAGGCTTTTCGTTTACGATAGTATGATGAAAAATTAACGCATGACGAAAAATAAGACTACAATTTATTTAACTTTTTTATTAAAATTATAATAACTGTCACGTTCCATAACCAACTCTTTATTTCGCTCTGTTTAGACATTCTCGAATGCTGAATGCCCAATTACACAATCTTTGCCAAAGCTTTCGTTGGTATTCCCGGTAACAAGATTGTCATTTCGTTCAGGGCAATGTTCAAATTGTGTTAATATTAATACTTTCACAATACAATTTTTACCGCTTACTGGTAAAGCTCGTCTTTTTACATCAATAATATGGTTACTCAGTTGTCTTTTTCCATGGTAAAAGTCGCTGTGATTGGTTGATTTAAATTAAATGCATTAACATTTTTGTTTTGTGAGCTAGGAGTGCAGTAATTGATATAATGCCTGTAAACAATAGAAAAAAGCTGTTACTTTTTAGTCACATAAAATACTATCAACTGTAATTTGTTGTCCTGTAATTGACATTTTGACTGTTGAACAAATAAAGATTATTATTATTATTATTATTTGAATCTGTAAAAATCAAAAGAGAAAATATCAAAAAGGAAAATGCATAGGCGAACATTATAAGTACCTACACGTCTAATAGATGAACAAATAAGGTTAGTGTAAATTTACTCCTTAATGCTTAAATATAATAAAAAAATTACTCATTGCTGCTCTTGCTTTATAATATACACGACAAAAATATACAAAATTATACAAAGTGATTCATAAATCAGTGGCGCAAAGAAGATATCAACGACAACTGTGGAAGCCTACGATTTAGTAACATTTACAAATGTCTTCAGATTGCCTAAAATTCAAGAGTACTATAACAACATGAAATAATTTTGTATGGCATAAACACAAACATATATTCTGGAATATATTCAAACTCATTTTAAATGTGTTATTCATGATGCAGTAAAAATTATAGGAAGCCATGGATGAACATAGTAGCCACGAAAGCAGATTGTTAAGATATATTGTTCTTCCGTCATATATTAGAAATATCTCAGAAAAAGTAGAAGTATTATTAAAAAACTATCAACTACTTACTTAAAGCCATTCAGAATAATACAGATAAAACAGACAAAATATTGAACTTGGGTGTTTAGAAGATAACTTGACCAAAATTTATAAAAGTCTACATAGGGCAAACAGCGAGAACTTTTGAAGCCAGAATAGAACAGCATGAAAGAAGTTACAAGTATAAAAAAGAGATCTAACTTTTCCAAGCACTTTGCTTAGAATTTAATCATAAATTTAATTACCATGTCAAAATCTTACATATACAAGAAATTAATAATTTTAAGGAAACAAGCATAATTTTGAATGATCAGATAGATTTAAATAGCCCCCCCCCCATCCCAATTTAATTTAAAACTCTAATGAATGCACAACCTTTTTTTAATGATCATTGTTTTCTGGATTTGTATATAAAGTAAATCGAATTTGTATGTATCCTGAAGCCACAGTATGCAGTGATTATATCATTTAAAAAGCTATTAGTTTACTATAACCTAAACGATTTTTTTTTTGAAAAAAAATGTTTGTTCTTTAGTGATAGAGTTATAAACATAGCATTTTGACTAATACTGAGTTCCGCATAGTAATATGACTTAAATAGGACGATTGCGGTAGATATGGATATATTTTTTAATAGAAAAACTTCTGCGCCTGATCTTTCGTCTGTTATCTTAAGGGGCGACTTCAGGGTTTCTTCTAGTACTGCAATAAAGTGAAACAGACTGGTCTTGTTCTACTACTGCGATAACTTACTATTTCAGATGGTGCAGTAGTAGAAGTAGTTAAGATATCGAAATGTGGGCAGCAGAAGAAGTGATGAAGACATGGTTTCTACCAGACACAAAGGTATCAACGACAACCGTGGAAACCTACGACTTAAAGAATTACATTATGATTCAACTTTTGTTTTAATTTAAATTAATAGCAATCATATTTTTAAAAACGATTTTGAAATTGTTACTATTAATTTGAATAAAACTAAACCATAATATTATTTCATTATTTTTGATTTTGTTTCACTTCAAAACAATGATAACCATGGCTAACGCAGTCATCCTATATATGTATTTTAGTATTAAGAATTCAGTATTAGCCAAATGTTGTATTTGTCACTCATTTCCAGATTTTTTAGTATTGAGTATAACTTTAATTCTATTTTGGTTATGAGTATTTTTTCATTATAATATACAGGATGTTTGATGAAAAACGCCCCATCGCGTAACTTATTTATTTATTATCCGATTTTAATAATTAAAAATGAGGTGTGGCCACCACACGACTTTCTTATACGTATAAGCGTTTCAAATTATAGAATTTTAAGAATTTTTTTTACAAAAATTATTCAAAATCCTATTCTAAGTACTTCTATTCTCTTAATAAATCTCTATAGAATGCATACTTTGCAAGATATTATCAAAAAATGAGGTGTGGCCACCACACGACTTTCTTATACGTATGAGCGTTTCAAATTATAGAATTTTAAGAATTATTTTATAAAAAAATTATTCAAAATCCTATTCTAAGTACTTCTATTCTCTTAATAAATCTCTATAGAATGCATACTTTGCAAGATATTATCAAAAAAGTGCTACTCGCTAAGAGTAAAAGTGCTACTTCCGGTCCGAATTTTGAAATTTCATATATATAAAAAATATTGCAAATGCAGTTCTAAATACTTTTGTACTCTTGATTAATATATATAGAATGCATAACATACGACATATTTGCAAAAAATCGTTATTCGATAAGAGTAAAAGTGGTACTTCCGGTCTGAATTTTGAAATTTCTTTTATACAAAAGATATTGAAAATTATGTTTTAAATACTTTTATACCCGTAACATACTTGTCTAAAAAGCATGACTTGCGAAATATTCCCAAAAAACTGATTTTCGATAAGAGTAAAAGACCTACTTCCGGTAGGAATTTCGAAAAACTTTTTAAATAAAATTATTTTCAATTTCAATTTTAAGTATATATGAATTCTTTATAAATTTGTTTAAACTTAGTAGTTGACGAAATATTGTCAAAATTCGATTTTTTCGCTGAAGTAAACTGCTACTTCCGGTCTACCGATTTTACTGAAAAACTAATCAGATCTCAAGAGGGAGATTATACACATAAATACAAAATTTGGAATTGATATCTACAGCGGTTTGACCGCTATCGTGGTCACACACACACACACAGACACACAGACACACACACACACACACACACACACACACACACACGCAGAGACATTTTTTAAAAACCACTTTTTTGGTATCAGGGGACTTCAAAACGTGGACATCTGCAAAAATCTCGTGGTCGAAAATTTTCATCATCACAATACTTCCTTATACTACGTATAAGAAAGTAAAAAAGATTGAAAACGGTTGACAAGCTCTATAAACTGCCCATGGTCCAAATTTTTCAACGCTGTTGTGAATACGAAACAAGAGTCAACTATTTTAATTTAAATGGACACCTGTAGTTTTTTCCTTTAGTCTGGTAGATATTTTTTTCTGAATCTATTAATGTTCATTTAGTTATCATTTGGTTGATATTTAATTTGAAAAATAATAATTACGTGCAACCTTTATCCGATTACTATGAAATTTTCAGGTGGTCGTGAAAAAGAATCGTAACACAAATGCAACAAATATGTCATACCAACGTCTTGTCATTTGAAAAGTAGCGTGCCTTGCGACTTTAAAGCATTATTTCTTGTGCAATAACGATACCACCGCATATATGAACAATTAATTATCTCACGGTTATATGTATGTTTGAATTTTACGTCGAATATAATAAAAATCGAAATTAAGCGGCGTTATGGTGACCTTTCTGTACAGGGAAGTTGTAGACGGCTTGAAGAAAATTTGAGGCGCTATGGTGCTTTTGAAAACCCGAAACCGGAATAGCGACGACTTGGTGAAAATGCTGAAATGAATGTTCTTCTCAGTTTAGCAGAATTCCCTTATTTCAACTCTAGAGATTGCCAGTAATTTGTCGTTTGTAAATTTTTTCTAAATTGTTTTTATTTTCATTATTATTGTTAATTTAATTTTATTTCTCTTAAATCTCACTGGTTTTTGTTTTTGACTCGTGATTTAAAATGAATTATAAATAATAAAGGACTGGCAGTGTTGTGTAACAAATAAATAAATGTAAATAACAGATGCAGACTTCCCTGCTAATTTTTGAATGACAGACGTTTAAATGACATATTTCTTATTTTTTTTCACGGCACACTTGAAAATTTCATAGTAAGCGGATAAAGGTTGCCGATAATTAACATTTTTTTTAATTAAATATCAACCAAATGATAACTAAATGAGCATTACTAGATTCAGAAAAAAATTATCTACCAGACTAAAGGTGTCCATTAAAAAAAAAGCTGATTATCGTAACGCATTCAAGACAGGGTTGAAAAAATTTGGATTATGGGCAGATTATAGAGTTTGTCAAACCATTTTTACACCTTTTTACTTTCTTATACGTAGTATAAGGAAGTATTGTGATGACAACGTCAATTACTAAGTTTAAACAAATTTATAAAGAATTCAAATGTACTCAAAATTAAATTGAAAAAAACTGTATTAAACAAGTTTTTCGATATTCTTACCGGAAGTAGGGCTTTTACTCGTATAGAAAATCAATTTTTTGCGGATACCTCGCAAGTCATGCTTTCTAGGCAGGTACATTACGAGTATAAAAGTATTTAAAACATAATTTTAATATCTTTTGTATAAAAAAAATTTCAAAACTCGACCGCAAGTAACACTTTTACTCCTATTGAGTAGCACTTTTTTTTCGAATATCTTGCAAAGTATGCATTCTATAAGATTTATTAAGAAAATACAAGTATTTATAATACGATTTTGAATAACTTTTGTATAAACAAATTCTATAATTTGGAACGCTCATACGTATAAGAAAGTCGTGTGGTGGATTTTTTTTTATCAAACAGCATAAAAATAGTACCATAGTTAGTGTAGCATTTATTATAAATCAACCATTCTATTATACAAGCCCATTATTACTTCCAATCTTTTCAAATCATCAATCGTGTTTATAAAATTCAAATGACACAAAGTGTCACGGACAAACGAAAATCCTTGCTGAGGAATCATTCATTGCATCGAAAAAAATATGTATAAAAAGGGAACAAAAAATATACAGATTATTCTGAGTATCACAGAATGAATACTTCTACATCTAATGGCTCGTATAAAAAGTTTTTTTTCTTTGTCAGATAGAAATATATTTCATATACATTATAATATATTATGTTCATAAATTTAGTTTATATCCGTCACGTGTAAATAGAAATCGGTGCACAGTTTGCGGAAAAATTCCCATTCAACATCAAAATGATCATATTATGTACACTGATCATCATATTTTACACGCATAGTTTTTCTTATTTTGAAAAATATCATGTATTATGTAAGTATGCAGTTCTTAACTAGGTTTCGTACAAAATCGATGAAGGAATAGAAAACTTAGTTAAAAACAACATTTGAAAAGTCTTAAAATCTGTACAGTAAAAAGTAGTAAATGTCATTATATTGTCTATTAATGCTAAGACATACCCGAGGATGGATCATCAGTATCTCTACCCTCACTAGGCGATATATTTCTATTCGTTAATTTACTTTTACTACTACTATCACTAGTACTCCTACTGCTACTACTACTACTACTATCCTTGTTTTTGTTTAAATTAGTTTGATCACGTACTGTATCATCCTCGTGGATAAAGTCAATTTCGGTATTGTCAACAAGTTTTACAAACATTGGTTCAGTATTCACAACCCTACTGCTATATCTTTGCTCTTCTGAGTCGCCACTGACGACTGGCTGAGTTTTTCTATCAGTCTCGTCTATACTTTTATTTGATACAACTTTACTCTTATTATTGTAATCGTCTGCATCGTCTGATCTCTTGTTTGAGTTAATTTTCATCTTGGATATCCTATTTTGCACAATCTGCAAATGTCTCAAGACGTAGTCCTCTCCTGGTGCAAGTTCGTGCGCTTTCTCCAGACAAGCTTGGGCGTCCAGTAGTTTTCCTCTTTCAACGTGGACAACGCAAAGGTTATGCAGTCCTTGAATGTTTTCTGGATCCAGTTCCAAAATTCTCTTGTAACACTAAAAATAATAAAGATATTAAAATAGTTCAAATAAATTTAAACCAATGCGGAATGTTTTTGTCATGAGCAAACTCAAAGAAAACTTCAACTTTTTGGTTAAAATTTTAGAGCATATACGAGGGCGATCTGAAATATTTCTGGAATCGGCAAGAGATGGCGCACGAAAGTTAAAGTGGATTTATTGGTCGGTAAGGGCACCCTTTTTATAGCAACTGTCAAAATTTCAGACGTCTACTAACTGTCAATAGTTGTTATTTAAGAGTGTGTTTTGTGTAGCAAGTCAGGCGGTTTCGCAAAAATGGATAAAATCGAATTTCGTGCAGTGATAAAACACATCTGGATGGCTGGGAAACGGCCGCGGAAATTCGAAACATTTTGCTAGAGGTTCATGGCGGATCTACACCGTCATTTTCGACCAGCTTCTGGGTGAGCGAGTTCAAACGTGGCCGCACAAGCACAAGTGATGAACCACGCAGTGGACGCCCAAAAACCGCTACCAACAATGAAATGGTCGACAAGATTAATGATGTTGTGTTAGCCGATCGTCGATTGAAGCTGAAAGAGATAGCAGAGACAACAGGCATCTCAGAAGAACGCGTTGGCTATATCCTACACGAAATTTTGGTACTGAAAAAGCTTTCGGTGCGATGGGTACAGAGTTTGCTCACACCAGAGCAAAAACCAAATCGGGTGACCGTTTCGGAGGAGTATCTGGCCAGGATTCAACGCAATCCAAGAGATTTCTTTATGCGTTTCGTAACCGTGGATGAGACTTGGATTCACCACTATATACCGGAGACCAAGGAACAATCGAAGCAGTGGACTTTTTCGGGCGAATCAGCTCCGAAGAAAGCAAATACCGTTCCATCGGCCGGAAAGGTCATGGCGACCATTTTTTGGGATTCCCAAGGTGTGATCCTCATCGACTATCTGCAGAAGGGAAAGACAATCACCAGGAAATACTACAGCGATTTATTGACCCGATTCGATGCAGTATTGAAGGAGAAACGGCCCCGTCTGCAGCGGAAAAGTGCTTTTTCACCACGACAATGCACCGGCTCATTCATCCCGCATCGCTTTGTCCAAATTGAATGAGTTGCGCTACAAATTAGTTTCTCATCCTCCATATTTACCGGACCTGTCCTCAGCGACTTTTTGCTATTCCCAAACCTGAAAAAACTGCTGGCAGGAAAGAGATTTGCCTCAAATGAGGAGGGCATCGCCGCTACAGATTACTATTTTGCAGACCTCGAAACATCCTACTTTTCCAACGGCTTGAAGAGACTAGAGCACCGTTTGAAAAAGTGTATTGATCTTCGAGGAGACTACATCGAAAAATAAAAATAAAAAACGACACCAGTACCGTGTTTTTCTTGTCCATTCCGGAAACATTTCAGGTCGCCCTCGTACTTTATGGAAACTTCGGAAATTATCATTTTTTATATGCAGAATTATTATATACAGGTGACGTATTAGTGTGGAGAATTTACGTGAAGATTTACTTGACATTACAAAAGTTATCAAAAAATTTATTAAGGATAGGTGTAGGTATTTTTCAGCTTCATATTTTAAAATTAAGTGCACATATACAGAACGTTTTATAACTCAGTTGTAGACTTAACTTATATTTTTTGTTGAATGGAATGCTTTCCTTTTTTCCTTATTTAAAACCTGCTTACTTTTGCGACCTCCCTCATATAGGGTTTGCCTGATCTATTCCGTGTGTTTAAAAAGTTAAGACCATTTTTCGTACCGTTACCTGCTTTGGATACGTTTTCTATTTTCGCTGGATCGTAAATTTAATAAATAAAAAAAAATGGGTGTGCTTAAGACCACACGGCAGAAGTGAAAACTTCATCAAGGCGAGATTAATAATACGAAATACAACTTTTTATTCGTTCTATATTCATTTACATTTACATTTTCCATTTTCCATTTTCGTTCTATATTACATTTAAAAAATATATATTTATTATTATTGTGTAGTACATTTCGCTCGGTCTGACCAAGTTTTCACTTCAAAAATTCATACGTACGCATGTATATATACAAATAGACGATATGATAATTCTCATACGAGTACCCGCGCTGGTCTAATGGTAACGTGCCGGTCTCACACCCAGGCGGATCGGGATCGCATCTGCACTTTTTCTGCAATTTTTCAGAAAATAAAAATACAAAATTTCGCGTATTTATTCTAAACTTCAATTTAATTGGAATTAAAAATACCGCTAGTTAGTGTTATAATACAAAGCCGAGCGTAAAACGGTTGCCGAGCGAATATAGCAGAGACCGGCAGAGACGCGTTAACTATATCTCTCTCGTTCCCTTAGTCGACTCGACTCGAGCCGACTTTACCCGAACGAGCGTTACATTCCGAGCGTGACGGCTCAGTCTCGTTCAGTGCCCAACAATCAATGCATCAACGCGCCCATAGAAGTTTTCACTTCAAAAAACAAATATCTTGTGGTGAGTCAAAATTCGGATCCTAATTATCTCATTAAACTTAAATGGATTATTTTTTCTGACATTTTCTCTTTCATTTTTTTTAACCATTCTCTATTCCGAACTGTTAAGGTGGCTACACACATGAACAAAACATCGTACCGAACTCCCTTGGGCAACATTCCTTGTTGCGCGACGAAGTTGCGGTGTGATGAAATTTTGAGGTGCAACAGAACATCGTCGCGTAACATCAACGCGAACATAATGCCGTGCCATCGTTCTTGATCAGTTCATGAATGTTTTCCAAGCAAGATTGACGTTGCGGCTGCAGCGTATATAGTTATGCATTTAGTGGAAAAGAAAAAACGTAATTACTTTTCTCGATAAATGTCGATCAAAGCAAGAATCACATCTGTTCACTCCATACCGAACCGATATATAATTCAATCTGATTAAACTCAATCGGACGTAAATTCCAAAAAGAACGATTTAAAATTATACCTGTTGCACTGTTGCGTGGTTGCGTCCACACTTGAGACGCGACGGAGTTCGGCACGATGTTTTGTTGCATGTGTGTAGCCACCTTTTGGCTTTTGTAGACATTTCTATTTAAAATTGAAAATTGATTTTCTTTAAATTTTATTAAGTAACAATTTACACGTTGTTCTATAAAAGAAACGTCAATACAGTGTTGCAGTCCTTGCTCAAACGATCGACTAACATTCCTTAACATTTCTGCATCAATACTCTGAAAAGCTTCTCTTATTCTTTCCATCATATCTGCTCATATTGTTACCGGTACTTGATACATGCCATCTTTTACGTAACCCCACAAGAAAAATACAATTTTTGTGAAGTCCGGGGATCGAGCTGGCCATATGACTGGTCCTTCTCTTCCAACCCACCTGTAAGAAAACGAGGTGGTTATGGATTAATGCAGGACCTCATCGAGTAAAACCCACATTCTTTGACGTATGCTCAGAGGTACATTTTTCCAAATATAATGGTAAAATATTCTAAAGAAAGTCCAAATAAACTAAACTATTTACTCGTCCACCAAAGAAATGTTCAATAACGAAATTTCCAACTATACTACCCCAAACATTCAAGGACCGCCTAGTTTGGCTATGATTTTTTGTGTAATATGGGGACTGCCAGTAGAATAGTAATGGAAGTTCTGTTTATTCACGCTTTCATTTTCATGAAATGTTGCTTGTTGAGCCTATTCACAAAACGCAACTTCATGGACAAAATTTCCATCCAGTAACTCTTGGGGTAACTGAATGTGGTATGGTTGGTAATTGTGCTTTTTTAGTATTCGTTGAACGGACCTACGACAAATATTTTGTTGCAGCGAAATTTCACGTTGACTACTTCGTGGATTTTCTATAACACCTGTTATCACATTTAATTCATTTTCGTCGATAGTGACAGTTCTTTTCCTTTCATGTTTTTCGTACTTTATTTGTGCAGAAAGCGTAATCAGTTCACACCAGTTATTGGGCGCCTTAAAAAAAATAACTTTTAATATAGCAATGTAATAATTTTGTTTGTGCGGTATAACACAATTTTTCACTTTAATTCGAAATATCTACTAAACCGTAACAGTTGGAAATAGGGAATGGTTAACAAAAAAAAGGAAGAACCGATAAATATCTATCAAAACGTCATAAAAAATAAAGCCTGTTCCATTTAAGTTTAATGAGAAAATTAAGGATCCGAGTTTTAACTAACCCTGTATACAAGATTTTTTTTTTTATTAATTCACGATCCAGCGAAAATAGAAGACGTACCCAAAGCAAGTAGCGGAGCGCAAAAGGTCGTATAGTTTCTTCCTTACCAGAACTGACCCTCTTAAAATTCTTTAATTTAGACGTAAAAATGGTCATAACTTTTTAAAAACACGGAATAGATCAGGCAAATCCTATATGAGGAGAATATGTAAGTTAAGTCTATAACTGAGTTATAAAACACCCTGTATATGTGTACCTAATTATAAAATTCCTAAATAAAACTTTTATAATGTCAAATAAATTGGGATTCCCCACACTAATGCACCATCCTGTATAATATGTAGGACATTCCATTTTAGGCATTTTCAGTCACCTGGGCATGGAAGCAGAATGGGAGCAACTTCTAAAGCTGACAGATTTAGACCCACAGGATATTTTATAGCCAATTTTATATTAAATATAATTATCGTCTACTTGACAATTTTTTTTTTTTGGTATAGTTACATCAACAAGCGATTCTAGATTGCTGGGTGAGTGGGATTTTTAGAAGTTCTGTACACTAAGAATAAGAGTGCTTTTTATGCTCCAGCTTTCCTCAAATTCGTTGTAACAAGTATATTTTTGCCTTAGGGATCGAATGATCCCTAAGGCAAATCTATCTACACTACTAACAAGCTTCCTTGTTGTGTGATCTTAGGGTAACAAATGTGTAGGGGAAGTACGGCTATGATGGCACCGTGGCTATGATGGCACATGACGATTTTCTATGACATCTCGATTGCTATGGTTGCAAAGTAGGCAGTCATCAATACATTAGCTTAGGTAGCGTCTTATCTGTGTATTTACAGCTAAATTACTTAGGTATTTCTGGTACAATATCCCAAATTTAACTTAGCCGATATGTAAAATTTTTATTATGGTTTTACTAAAGTATGTTTTTTTTTTTATTCAATTAGTAGAAACATACAAATTGTAGTGATTGAAATATAAATGTACATTATAACATCAAATTAAGGCCGGTAGTTAGTTCGTACGTTACAACTTGATGAAAAGCTAAGTCTAAAACATAACTTTAATAGCACAAAAGAATTAGCCGGGTGGCACTGGCTTCGTAGCTTTCTAAAGAGAAATCCTCCCATAAGTCTCCGAATTCCTGAAGCAACGTCTCTTGCACGAGCTCAAGCATTCAATAGACCAAATATTAAGCATATTTTTAGAATTTGACAAAAGTAATTGAAGAATACAAATTTACGCCTGAACAAATTTATAACATGGACAAATCTGGATTGTCCGCTGTCCAATCTCGTTCTGAAAAAATTTTTGCCTGCAAAGGAAAGAATCAAGTAGGTTCGTTAACTGCTGCTGAAAGAGGTCAGCATTTCACAGTAGTTTGTTGTATGAATGCGCTAGGAAATTTCTGCGCAAAAGATCAGATGGGCAAGGTGTTTTGAATAAAACACCCACTATTGAACTACTAAAACTCAAGGAAACAGACCAAAAAGCAAAAGAACTGACAAAGTCCGCAAGACAAATTCGATGTTGATAGTTATAAAAATCTGCATCCAAATGTACTACAATTTCAAGATGATTCTGATGATGAAAATCCTGCTTGCATTAGTTTTTTTATCTATTCTAAATAATTAGTATCTACCTATGCCATCATTTCCATATATGGTGTGCCATCATGACATTTTATAGGTATATGATGGCACACTTTCCAATAAAATCAAAATATATATTTTATAGAAATATATTATTTTGGAATAGCTTAGATTGGTTATTTATGAAACTACTTCCTATTCTTTGAATTTTGCCATGGTTAAATATCTATTGCGGTTTAAATGAACATAGTTACGCATATTTATAAAAAAGGATGGCATCATAGCCGTACTTCCGCTACGTTTTGTTAATTATATAACGTTTTTAGAACAACCCAAAATTATGAGCGATTTTCAGATAATAAATGCAAAATCTCATTTAATGGAAGTAAATTACAATTGTTTTCCACAAGAAAAACGATCAAACATCAGTGGGTTTTTGGAATTATTTCTTCTCTGTTAAAATGTTTACCATCTGAAAACTCGAGCCGATGGTCAGTGTTTCTGATGTGTGATGCTAAAGTATTAGGGCATTGGTTACTTCTAGTGTCTTTTGCTTTTACAAATTTTAGTTTATAGATGCTGACAAGAATTACATGTTTTGCTTTTAACACGTACCAAGCTATTCAAATATGTAGTAATAGTTGAGTTGGATCTGTTGTATAGTACTTACTTATATTGATTGTATTTTGCTCATTTAGGTTGATTGTTATTGACAGTTTAAATAATTCTGTCTGCAAGGTTATTGATAGAGGTAAACACGATGCAATTACGTAAGTACGTTTAACGGTCTATTATTTGCAAATTATGTGTTACGCGAAAGGTAGATTGTTGTGTATAGAGAATAAAGAGTATATTTTAATGACAACTAATGCTCTTTGCATTATATTAGTGCAAAGAATAGTTTTTTAGGGCAGTGCGCCCATTTTGGCTGACCGAGTTGACTTTTTGTAGTGCTAGAACATAACTTTAAATATATTTGACAGATTATTTGTTACTTTTTCTATTGAAAATTTTATCTTCGAATGAAAGTCAAATGAAATATGTGCACCAAATTTCTAGAGATAAGTTTAATCATATCAATACATTTATAATAAAGAGATAAAACAAATTTCGCTTCCATAGCTGCTCAAGACTCGACAACTTTCTAAACACATATTAGTTACTTACATTTTCAGCTGCATCCAAGTCTTTAATGTTGTTAATATAAATATCACCTAGAAGTATGAGCCCCTTAATATGATCCGGATGATATTTCACCAGTTGATTTAAAAACGGTGCCGCTTCTAATGGCCGATGATCATCAGCCAGAAGCAAAGCCAAGTTAAACAGAGCGCTTCTGAAGTCAGTTTTTAGATGGACTGCTCTTCTAAACCAGTGTTCTGCCTCTTCGATGTTTTTGTCATCCATTGCAAGCATACCTAAGTGATTTTAAAAATAATTGTATAATATGTATTGGTATTTTTTAAACGTTTTTCTTACCCAAGTTGAAATGTACCCTTTCGTTATTTGCATCTTTAGCAAGAAGTTTTAATAAACGTTCGCGTGCTATTTTTCTCAATTCCGTCCTGCCAAATTCTTGTAGAAGGATAGCAGAATTTAGAAGAGCTTGCTCGTGTTCGGGATCAAATTCTAAGGCTTTGTCCAAATATGCTAAAGCTTGTGAGGCCTTTCCTTGTTCCAGGAAAACTACTCCGAGCTGTAATTGAAATAAAAAAAAAGTAAACAAAATGATTCCCCACCAAAAAAAAAAAAAAAAACGGCCCAGCAAATTGTGTGTTAAATAAGATACTAATTTATTCTCACTTCAAACCGTCAGCTGGTATTCAGTATGATCTGATTACCTGGTATTTTTTTAAGTAACTGAAGAATAGGGCAATACCGAGTAGAGTCCCGTATACCTGCGTTAAGGAGATATTACAAATTATAGATAGTTCAATAGCGTCCCGGGTTAGATAATCCCTCTAGATGACGATCCGCTGCGGGATACCACTTTAAGTAGAATTAGACTAATAAAATGAACTAATGTTAAGTACCTTGTTATTAAAATTTTGCAAATTCTTACTTGTTTAGAAATGCTCTTATGTAGTGGGGTTTTTCGTCGTAATTCTCATTGGCTAATTTATTTGTTTACACCCCCTAAAAATTTATTTGTTAAGTCCCAAACAACTTTGCAAATAATTAGTTTCTGTTTTGACTTTAAACAAATCAGTGCGACAAGTATAAATTTATTTGTTAAGTCCCAAACAATTTTGCAAATAATTAGTTTCTGTTGTGACTTTAAACAAAGCAGTGCGACAAGTATGAGTTCTTTAAAGTTTGTGTTGAGTGAACGTGGTAAAGAATTAATAATTTTGGATAATTATAAATATCGTTTCCATAAAAAACTAACTGGTGATGTGAAACGGTGGAGTTGTTCCACATCTTCGCGACAGAAATGTCCGGCATATTTGAAAACAGAAGGCAACTCCAATGTTCTTGTCGCACTTGTTGACAACCACAACCATGAGCCACTTTCCGAACGAATTATTAACAGAAATGTGTTCAGCAATTCTGTAAAACGAAAAGCCACAGAAGATTTGAATGAAAAACCGATGAAAGTAATACACGCGGAATTAAGAAAAGGAGATTTCAACACATTAACAACTGCTGATATTCAATGTATCCGAAGCAATTATGACCATGCTCGTCGGACACATTTCCCTAGACTTCCTAAAAATTTAGCGGAAGTACACGAAGTCTTAAAACTATATCCAATGACGACAAATAAAGAAGAGAATTTTTTGACCGTTAACGATTCAGATAACAATATTATAATGTTTTCGAGTCGAACCAATTTAGAATTTTTGGCAAGTTTAAAAACAATATACTTAGATGGATCTTTCGATTTTTGTCCAAAATTTTATACGCAATTATTCACTGTACATGGGCTTAAAAATGATCATTACGTACCGCTAGTATTTTTTCTTTTATTAAATAAACGCGAATCAACGTATCTTCTGGCACTACAATATTTGAATGAAGAAATAGAAAAATATGGAAAGAAATTGATCCCTACAAAAGTTGTATCAGATTTTGAAGAAGCAATACAAAAAAGTGTACTGAAGACTTGGACAAATGCTGATTTAATTGGATGTCGTTTCCACCTTGGACAATCTTGGTAAGTATTTCAAAGTATTTTTTTTTTATTGTGATTCTGTATAATTCACTGGCGCTGACGAAGGAACATTTTCTTATAGGTGGCGAAAGATCCAGGAATTAGGATTGTCAAGTATTTATAAAGATAAGAAGTCGGACGTAGGAAAATATTTAAGATACTGTTTTGGTTTGCAGTATTTACGCCCATCAGATGTTGGGGACTGTTTCGCTATTGACTTGGGTGCCATCCAGCCTGCAGATGCAAGAGTGGTACAGTTTAGCGACTACCTTGTTGATAATTACATTTCCGAGTCATCTAGGTATCCTCCACATGTATGGGCCGAACAATCAAGTAGCACAAAGAGAACTACAAATGCTTGCGAAAGCTTCCATTCGCGTTATAATTCGTCATTTTATCATACACACCCTCATATTTTTCAATTTATTCGAGTGTTATTAGACTTTCAAAGTGACACGTACATCAAAATTAGAAGTATTCAAAATAATATTAAAAAAACATACTCGTCACAAACAAATGAAAATAAGAAATTCGTAAACCAAAGAATATGGGAATTAGAGAATAACAAAATAACCACACTGGAATTTGTACAATTAATGGGAAATCGATTTTATAAGCACTAATACTTTCAGGCATTTTTATTATATTTTAATATTATATAATATAATATATAATTATTTTTTTTATAAATAATATATATTTTTTTAATAAAGTAAAGAGGTCTCTTGTGTAAATATTAGATTGTATTGTTTGTATAAATTATTGTGTACGTATACATTGTGTAATAAATTACTTGCAGGAATGCTGTTTTTCCAATGAATATTTGTACTACCAAAAATTGTCAGACAATTCCAATATAACCAAATAAACAAGTTTATGTTTCTTGGATGTTTAATTATTGTGTACACCTGAATTCGTTAAGTAAATCTGGTAATCGCCTATAATAAACATTACAGTACATAACCTCGGGACGCTATTGAAGAATCTCTCGGACGCTATTCGACAATCTTTTCCAGGTAAGGTATTAGCTGGGACGCTACTCGACATCACCGGAAGAATAACTTTTGCTTTTTCTATGTTGCCCAGTAATACAAACAGATTTACAAACAGAAATATTTTTCTTTATTCATTTTGTATACAAATTAAATAGCAAAATGGCATTTTTACAAATGTTTTATTTTGTAATGAAATTAGATAAAAACTAATTCCATTACAATCGAGTTAGTATATTGAAAAGATGCTGGAGAATCAATATAGATTTTACTCTTCAGGTATTCTAAGAGAAACATGTTCGAAAGAGCAAAAGTTCAGCGTACTTGAGTTCATGGACGATTATCACAGATGAAGCACAAATAGTGATAATTATGAAATTAATATGTTCAAGGTTCTAGATAATTTAAGTCACGGCGTTCAACCGAGTAGTACAATTAAGAACCTATATTTGAGGATGACGGCAAACGTTTAGCATGTTGAGAGGTAAGATTCTGAAATTAAGATCTCGTTGAAAATTAAAATAGCATACTATTTAAAGAGTATTGAGCTTGCGAGTTAGTAGAATATCGAAATGAGATTTATAACAAACAAAAATAATTTCTAACCCTAAAATATATACCTAGAACATAGAGCTTCCACGGAGCAAATGATCAGAAGTGAGGATAAACTTGATGTTATTGAGCGGTACGATCAAAAGCCTACATTAAGTGCCTGAACTTATTTGACAAATACCTGTAAATGTTGGTCTAAAAAAGAATCTAAATATGTTAATGTCCATGGATTGCATTGATCTTCTCAATAGGAAGATTAGTTACTATGGTATGTAGTTATTTTCAAGTCTTGAACTTTCCAGGAATTTTGTCCGAAAATAGTTAGGAGATTAACAGAAATAAGGTGGTCGATTATTTTCTAATCGAAACAGAGAATAACGGAAGCTTCTGAAGTACTTCGGAGGAATTCAAAATCACCAGCAAGGTTACATTCCATCACCATCTGAAACGTACTGCAAATGCTCACCTCAAGTAGTCAATTTAAAAAATTCTATAAGATGTAAGAACTAATATTGCACTATCAGTTTCTCAAGGCGATATATAAAATACTCCTGTGAACCAAAACTGATCATAATTATGAAAGAAGTATGGTTGAAAGTTTTAAAAATATCATTTGTTAGCTTTAGCACTGAAGAAGTAAGTATCTCTGCAGAACTCTGGAACTCTGTCAAAGCGTTTCTTGTCAGATATGAGTAGGATGTGGACTCAGTCGAACATGATCAAAAAGGAAGGAAGGCATATTTTTCCAACTTGTCATTATTGAAAATGGAATTATTTTGATAAAATTATATACATTCGCATTCTAGTATGCGAATGTACGTTATATTTTGATTTACCCACAACTTGATATAGAATAAATGGTTTGCTTCCTAATATGACAATCTAAATTACATGAAATATTTGTTGTTGGTGGGAAAAAGTAGTGTTATTTATCAGAAAACTAAAATCGACTATATTTTTTGGCTGTCGATATTTCGTTACCAATTATCTTCAGGGTGAAACTCATTTTTAATGTTGCTATTTTTATCACTCCAGTCATATTATAGCCCTGAAGATGTTCTGTGTATGTAGTGACGAAACGCTGGCAGAGAAACAGTAAAGACACATTGAAACAGAGAAATGTATGCCAACATACATCACTGAGATCTTCATTCTTAGTTGATAATATTTTACATTACCAAATTGTAAGTATTAGTAGATGATGAAACACCTTGTATATCTTCTTAGATATGCATAAGTTAAGTTTTATCATTAAAGTTAAACAAAGGAAATTAAGACAAACTCCAATTATGATAAATGTACTTACGTTATAATAAATATCCGGATTGTTGCTATCATATAGTAGGGCTCTTTCGTAAACTTCTTGTGCTTCCTTCGTCCTATTAAGTTTTATCAAAATATCACCTCTGTTAATGTAAGCCTGCGTGTAATCGGCCCTCATGCTGATGGCCTGTCTGTAGAGCATATCCGCTTCCTCCAGTCTCGTCGAATTCTTTGATATTAGATTGGCGAGATTGAGGAAAACATTCAGATGATTCGGCGCGATTCTCGCTTGATAAGACTCCCCGGGTTTCGCCTTCGGCAATAACGATTTCGCCTTTAAATAAGCCTCCTCCGCTTCCTTAAACATTTTCAGGTGATTGTAGGTACGGCCGACGTTTATGTGAGCGCCGACGTCGTCCTCTTGTACGCTGACCGCCGTTTGAAAATATCTCAGGGCTTCTTCGTATTTTCCCTGGCTCTCCAGTGCATGACCGACATTATTAAATAACTTGGCATTCCTTTGATTCACCCGCAGACCAGACATAAATATGGAATATTCGCTCTCCCAGTCCCAGTTACGTAAGTAAGTTTTCGTACCGTGTGCCAGCAAAAGCAAACTCACGGCGAACCACGCCAACTTTTTACTTTTCTTTTCGGCGAGGACGCTCCAACCGTAAGCGACTAATAGACAAAAACCCATTGAAGGCATGTACAGGACTCTTTCAGCAATTACAAAGCCGACTGGGAAAAATAAATTCGACGCCGGAAGAAAAGGTAATATCAGAAATGCCAGGCTCTGCAATAAAAGAAAATAAAACGGATTAGTGGTATAGATCGCTTGCATTCATGAGGGGGTTATGGTATCCGAGATAACAAGGAAAATTGTTCCTTGCGAAATGCCATCCGACTGAAATGTCAACACACATATAGATATAAAAATAATCGCAAATCGACTATAAAGAGCACAATGCTATGTTCTCTACCAATATGATCTCAGTATTACACCGTGTGCTTCATATTGCATTCCGACCAAAAATATGAACTTATTTAAAGTTTAATTTAAAATAGTATATTATTTTACCCTTCTGAGGTTTGCGAAGGAAGACTGTATTATTCAAGCTTTTCATATACAGTAAAAACCACGAAAGAATCCACCTTCGTAATCAAAATACATGATGTTTATACAGAGAGATCGTAAAAGGTTAATCGTGCCGCTTCATAGTCATGGTGTATTTGGCGCATATAGCATCTTCTGAATTGTATTTCGTCCGTGCTACATCTATTATTTTACGTATGAACTACTTTCAAGAATTTTTTACTTGTTTTAATAACTAATGGGCTCTTTCGGTTTATTCGGTTTTATTCAGACTATTCACGAAAATACAAGATTTAATAATTGTACCTATAGATAATGTTTTCATAAATTTTGGAGTAGATAAATATATGGCTATGATTGTAGAACTTGGTCTGAGCGATCATTCGGGTCAGTGTTTCCGAATACATGTGAATAAAAACAACGATTCAAGGGTTTCATTAAAATGTAGACCGATGACACAGAGAGGGAAAATATCATTCTTTAATATAGTAAGTAATTTGGATTGGGCATTCATAGGTGATGCTCATATGGGTTTTATTAAAAAATTTGCAACCTTTCATAGTAATATAATCGATGCTTTTGAGCTTGCCTTTCCTATTAAACTAGTCAGGCAAAAGCCTGCTCGGGAATTATGGTATTCTGACGCTCTAAGTGATATGCGAGATAACTTAAAATTGTTAGTCGATATGAATAAGGTTCATCGCACCGAACAGTTAAAAACAAAAGGAAAAATTATAAAAAGCAATATTTAAGTGCAATCAATGAGGCGAAAAGAAACGCTAATGATTTATTTGTATTGAATGCTTCTAACAAGGTCAAAGCAATGTGGTTGCTTATCAATTTAAACCGTAAATATATAGATAGAAAAAATGAATGCCCATTGACTGCGGACACCTTTAACAATTTCTTTCGCGACGTGCCGTTTTCTATTGCTGAGCAGTTGCCTGCGTCTAGTGCCAGTGAATCTATTTCAATAAATTCTGTGTTTGGTGATCCATTTGGATTAGTTGACGTTTCGTACAATGAAGTGCGCAATGTGATTGATTCCCTGAAGCCATCTGATACAAGAGATGTGTACGGTCTAAATACAAATATATTAAAATTAGTAAAAAACGAGATTATTATACCTATTACCAATTTGATTAATTTGAGCTTCCGGTCAGGTAGTTTTCCAGATGAATTAAAACTTGCATCTGTTATTCCACTGCATAAGGGAGGAGATATAAATGAAGTCTCGAATTATAGACCCATTTCTATTCTCCCGGTACTGTCAAAGGTATTTGAGAAAATAATTAAAAACAAAATCGTGTCTTATTTTGAAAAAAACTCATTGTTCTGCGCGAACCAGTTCGGTTTCAGGCACGGGAAATCCACAACTGCAGCAGTATTAGATTTTGTGGATTTTACTTTATCATGTTTTGAAAATGGAGAATACTGTGCAGCTACCTTTTGTGATATTAATAAAGCGTTCAATTGTGTCGATCACAATGTTTTAATGAATAAGCTTAAACTACTTAATTTAGATGATTTATCTTTGAGGTATCTCAGATCGTACCTAAATAACAGACGTCAGATAGTTAGAGTGGGGGGTAGAGATTCTGCAGAGCTAAAAATAAACTCAGGTGTGCCACAAGGTTCCATATTGGGGCCATTTTTATTTCTGATCTATATTAATGACTTTGCAAGCAATGTTAAGACTGACAAGACTATACTTTTTGCGGATGATGCTGCATTACTGGAACACGGTGGCTCGTAAAGATGCGGAAGCTTGGTTTACGCAAAATAAGTTATTGCTTAATAGTAGTAAGACAGTTACGATGATGTTTACCGTGCGAAGTGGCGTCGAGATTGATGTTGTGGGCGAAGTCAGGTATTTGGGTTTTGTACTGGATCCTAAACTTAAGTGGGGACCACACTGCGAGCATGTGGCAAATAAACTGGTGAAAGTAGTATTTGTTTTAAGAAATCTGTCTTTTTCAGTATCTCGGGACATTGTTAGGGTAGCGTACTACTCATTGTTTCATTCGGTAATGTCCTACGGCATTGTGTTGTGGGGCCACAGTTCGTCGCGGCATAGAATCTTTGGTCTGCAGCGTAGGGCGGTGAGGGTATTGAATGAGTTGCCATACCGTGCTGAGAGTCGCCAGGCATTTGTGATTTCAAGAATCTTGACATTTCCTAGTTTGTATATTCTTGAATGCTTATTGTAGGTAAAAGCTAATATTTCGTCTTTTAATACTTGTGCCACTTTTCACAAGTACGATACTAGAAACAAGAATGATCTTTGTGTTGAATATACTCGATTGAGTAGTACACAAAAGGCATATTGTCAGAGGGGTGTAAAATTATACAATGCTCTTCCTCAAAATATTAGAGAATTGGATTTTAGTAATTTTAAAAATGCCTTAAAGAAAGTTTTTGTTGAACAAGCATTTTTTGATGAAGATGAATATTTCAGGTATTTCAAGTTTTGTGAGGATAGGTGATGGCCGAATTGTATGTCATGGTATGTGTACTGTTTGTGATAATACTTGTTATAAAACTGGAAATTTGACAATTCATTGTTCCTTAGGAACCATGGAGAATTATAAATATAAGTATTGCAGTGTATCGTGTTATACCTTATTATATTTTTAATTGTATATGTGTATATTTACATTGATTTGAAAATGACAATGTCCTATGTTGTTGTAACAACTCTCGACAATAAACTATGATTAGATTTGATTTGATTTGATTTGAATAACTCAAGAAATACATTCAATAATTGATAATATCTTTACTAAAAAATAATTTAACACAAAGATCGATTTTACATATAACAGGTAATTTAATACAAATATCGATATTGCATATAACATTACATATTTAGAAATATTTTAACATATGTTCAAAACAAGATCTTTCATTTTGTAGGCACACATTTATACGACTTTAGAGAAATGAAAACATTTTGGACCATTTCTTCTGTTACAGCTACGAAAATAAGCCTCAACAATAAACTTATCTTGTTCTTCCGTAAATGGCATAGTTGATTTCAAGGCAACTTTAAAATTAAGCAAAAATGATAATGATATTCGTATAAACTCAAAAGAAAATAACTTACAGTAACAACGAAATGTGCCTTTTATTGCATTGAGAAGGATATTTTCTAATATTTAATTAAACGCAGTAAACCAAGGGAAAAAGAAACGACAAAACGACAAAAAGCTTATATGACTGACAAGTATGTATAAATGACAGAATATTGGATTGGCAGCCACTTTAGCGAAATTATGTACAAACTAAATATTCATACTACAACAGTGAACGTGTGGCAAACTCGTGCTAAAGTTGATATATCGATGAAGCGGCACGGTCAACCATTTACGATCTCCCTGTATAATAGTTTTTGCAAGTCTGATGGTGAGTATCGTGATCGATGATAAATTCTACGGTTTGTGGTTATATTTATATCTAAATTTACAAAATTTCTGAAAATGTAAACTATGTGATAATTTGCTTAGAAGTTGTTTATTATCCAAAATATTCATGGATAACAAACCGAATAGAAAGTAGTAGAAGAATTCAAGAAAACGGTAACAAACATGAAATTATAAAAAGAATCAGTACCAGATGGATTAATTAAATAACAAAATATAAAAAAGGAAGATGAAAAATACACACCAAATTATTCCAACTAGTAATCGACATGTGAAAGCAAGAAGCAATGCCAAACGATTGGAGAGTAGTACTAGTAGTAATAGGATTAAAACAAGATCCGCAGGATTAAAAAAACAATGGAGGTATGGTGTTGCGAAATATCGCTTAGTATATTTTCACTACATTTAACAATAAAAAATTCTAAAAAACATATATACACAGAGAGAAATGTTGTGGTATAGACAACAAAATATTTGTAGTAAATGTACTGTGGTAATAGCTCTTACAATTATAGTATATGGTGCAAGCGCGAGCATTAAATTTTACTAGTGTAAGTGTCAGGAAAAACTACAAACAAAAAAAATACTAAAATAATATTGAATTTCATACTACATCTCGATAGTTGTCACTATTGTAACTATCGTTTGTAGTAAAATTAACAACACATTTTTCTGTGTGTAGAAAGAGAGGCAAACGGTCTACTATCGACGTAGTCTATAGGTTAAGCCAGATACTGGAAAAATGCAATGAGTATGACATCACTTTACAGATCTCAGTTGTAGACTTTCAGCAAACATTTGTTTGCTTAAATACGGAAGCGATATTGAAAGATGCGGAAGACTTGCAAATATCAAAAAACTATTAGATTTATAAAAACGACACTGATTGATTCAAAAGCAAAAGCAGCATTGGACTGTTTTGACATAAATAAAGGAGACAGACTGGGAATGTGCCCTCAACAACCATATTTAACATACCCTTAGCAGAAATAATCAAACGAGTGGAAGTAAAGGGGAAAATTACAAACAAATTTCTGCAGATGCATACGCTGACAATTTGGTCATGACACCAGTAGAAGCAAGACGCTTGAAGGAAGCAGAGAGAGGCCTGCATATTAGGAAAAACTAATGGATTAATTTACCCAAGGAGGAAGAGGGTAGAAATTGGAAGCTGTAATTTTTAGAGAGTAGACGTCTTCAAAATACTTTAGAACAATAATCGACACAAACAATAATAGGCCCACCCAAATGTCATATCGATTACAAGCAGTAAATCAAGTGTATTACTATAACAGGATGCTACTGAAAAACACAAAAAACAAATTTGATACAAAACTCGACAAAGCATTTATAAGACTAACAAAAAACAAAAGCAATAGAAAGACTAAGAATAATTGAAAGGCAAGTAATAAGAACAATGTATGGCCAAAAACCAGCTAGAAATGATTTTCCAAAGCTAATGAACCACAAAATCGGCCAATATGTAAATGTCTTTCTTTTTAATGTTTAGGTTTAATAGTTAACTGCACTGATATTGGAGGAAATGTTGGCCTAGTGTTGCTCCGAATGTTTTATTTCGTGTATGAATGTCGGTTGCTGTATGGGACATAGTGTTGTGGATAGTCGCAATGCTTAATAAATTTCCTTTGCTAAAGAGAAGATGAAATCATGTTTGGTGCTGCATAATATATACTGAATCTTAAAGACCGCTTTTTAAGGGATCGAATATTCTGCTGCTTTGGTTTTATTTGCAAATGACGATGTTTTTCCTTTTTTTGTAAATCACTGCCAAATAAAGTCCAATGAAAAAAAAATTAAACACAAGTTCCCAAATAATCAAATGGTTATTATCTCATCAACAGAGCGGACACATGTGCAATAATATACAACATTTTCCAATGCATACCTTCCTGTTGGTGTACGAGAATAAAAAGAACACCGATAATTAGATAAGAGCAACAAGCGCTAGCGGACCTAAAGCAAATAGGAATTACCAAACTGTAGAATAAAATAGTGACTATATTAGTTGACATGTCAATGCTTCTTTTATGAATGAATTTTAGATCTACTTATTGACAACTTCATAAACGCTAAATGTAATTTTTTTCTGCTCCCTAAACTATCCACTACGCTTGGGCTGGAATATGTATGGTAAAGACCAAATCATATAACTTGTCGTTTGAAATAGTCTGCCGAACTAATTTTAAAACTCACTGGTGTTTTTAACTTACATTTTTTTTATAACATAAGTGACATCACTGACAAATCAATCTAGTACTCCAGCACACAGTCATTTAGTGCCAAATCAAATACACGACATGAAATCTCAAAAAACCAAAAGTTTTTGAATTTCACCCATTAAAAATTGCACTACCTTTTAAAATTACAATCCAGCCAAGGATAATACAGAAAAAAAGAGAATTCAAACAAGTACAAATTAAGAAGTTAGTATTGGAAAGACCGAGGAAACACGCTAAAATTGAATTAATAACCTGTAATTTTCAATTTATATTCTGCTAAAGTTACTTAAATTTATATTGTTAATATTTAAAATCATATTAACAAATCAATTAATAGTGTTGAATTCAAAAACGATTCTAATAATATATATAGTATATGTATATATAATACAAATATACTGTAAATTTCCCAAAAATTATATTTAATTCCCTCAACAAAAATCCTAATTAATTAAACGTATGCAGTTCCAAATATGAATTAAAATTCAATGCAAATATAGCAATCAAATCACCCGACACTAATTAATTGACTTGAACTTTTCCCTGTTTCCCCAATATATCTAATTAAATAAAACGGACAAAATCCCGTAAGCTGTCAATTATCTAAATAGTGACAATTAATGCATCCCCTAATTGAATGAAATGGCGTATTTCTCTACAGAAGTGAACCGGAAATTGAGATGTGAACGAAAATCGAAATGCGCTTGATGATAAATCTAACAAATGTTGATAAATCAATTGCAGGATATTACTACTGTACAGATGACCGTAAATCTACTGGACGTCCGGAGAATTTCTACAGGAAATATCGACTGCATTCTACGGGCATTGTTCCTATTTCTGGAGGGTTTTGTCGGCGTAATTACGACGCTAGACTGTTTCTATACCGTCATAAAAAGTTCAGAGGATAATATGATAATATTCTATCTCCTTTTGTTATATGACTACTTATAGTTAATTGATTTTATTAACAAAACTAATTATTATAGAAGTATGAGAAAACGTTTTATATTCCCGGAATGGAGGGGTTTGATTAGTATAAATATAAAGCTGTAACATAATCACGTCAGTCGTCTATAAAATATTGTCGACCAGGCAACTTAATCGGGAGAAAGTGTGGAATATGGAGAAATGTGATCGAGCTGTTATTAAGTTCCTAACAAAACAAGTAAAGACTTTGATATCATACCGGCGGAGATATCGGTTTACACGGATTGTTGCTCGGGAAAAGCTATGGTTTTTTAAGTGGCATAGTCGCTTTAAGCAAGGTAGGGAATCATTTGAAGACGACTCACGGTTGACGTGGCCAATCAAATTGATCAATCCGGAACTTAATAATAATAGAAGATGTTCGGCTAATGAAGACTGAACTAGAAGAAATAACTGGAGCCTCCGATACAACCATTTTCGAAATTCTTTACGATCACCTTCGCATGACTGAGGTCAGCGCAAGATGGGTGCCGAGAATGGGTGTGAGCAAAAACAAGAGCGCGTGTATGTTCCCGTGCGCCTTTCAAGCTTTATAATAAAGTCAGGGATGGTGTATTAAGTCGAATTGTTACTGAAAAAAAAACTTGTGTTCATGATTATGAATTTGTGTTCATCCATGCTGTTGCTTAAAAAACTCACACCAACACACCAAGAGCTTGAACCTCTGTAATGAAGGTAGGGAAGAGGCGAACTTTTACTGGGGATGAAACTTGGATTCATCATTATGAACCTTAGTCCAAAAAAGACTTTGGGTTCATCATTATGACCCTGAATCCAAGAAAAACTTCATGCAGTCACAGTGGACCGGAAAACTAATGGCTACCATTTCTTGGGACTCAGAAGGAATCCTATTAACTGAATAGAAAGATAATGGCGTTTCCATAACTGCAGAATATTCCGCTTCGATCCTGGACTAGTCAAAAGAAGAATTAAAGAAAAAAGAAGGGAAAACTTGATGAAAGGTGTCCTGCTATTGCACGACAATGGCACTGCCATAAAATTGGTTTTGACTGACTGCCCTCCATAATAATAATAATAATAATAATAATAATAATAATAATAATAATAATAATAATAATAATAATCTTTATTCCAACTCGACCAAAAAAAAAAGTATGGAAAACGTCACAAATATGGTAAATATAAAATAAAATATAAAGTATATCAATACATATATACATAAAAGTCAAAATAAATATAAAAATAAAACACTTTAACTATCACAACAGTGTATCTCCTAAGAGTCTAGTCTTCTCAGTGCGAACCAAAAGTGAAATGTTATCCGCGTACATGATGAAGTTATCTGATGGAATATCAGTCAGTTATATGATGTACAATAGGGGCCCTATCACGCTCCCCTGTGGCATCCCACTACTGAGAATGCACTTCCCCGAAATAGTGTCACCAATTTGAAAGTATTCACTGCGGTCCTCTAAAAACTCTGAAACCATTTCACTGAGTGGGCTTCAATATCTAGAATCACCCACCCTCCAATTCAGATCTGGTTTCTAGCTATATTTATCTGTTTTGTAAAATGAAAAAAGTTAATTGAAAGATCTAAAATATGTTTTAGGGTTACAGGTAAGTATATTGTAAAAAAATAATTCTGTATTTTTATTTTTTTTCCTGTCCCCACATTCCGCCAACTTGAAAACGCCCCCTCGTATATTGCGAGTAATATCTCAAATAAAATTATCGAATATTTAAGGTTACAAAGAAATATTTACAAATTCCTCTATTCTGTAGTAAAACTATTCGCGAATCAAACCAAAATGTAGGACCTTTTTACTTTCAGAGTGTAATGAAATTTTGTCGAAGAAGTAGTAATAAACGTAATGTTACTCAGAAAAGAAGCACAAGCAATTCAAGTTCTTGTGACGCCGGATTTATATCGGATTGACTTTATAATTCAATCCGATCGATGAACCCTTAAAAAGCAGTGAAACGCTATTGCCAAGGGCCGTCCAATTTTATCGTAAGGTGATGTTCTCTTTCGCCATGACAACGCGACAGTGCGCAAAGCTAGTGGCTTTATTGCGTCAGTGTAACCAGGATATGGACCTGTTCGACATCTATCTTTCTAGGAATATAAAACGAGATCCTCAGGGGATGTGTTTGTCTAAAAACTAGCGACTACTTGGAAGACACTATTGATATATGTAAACAGTGGCCGCCAAATAATCTGCGTCCAATTAAAAAAAAGTATTTTTTGGTTTTCAATTTTTATATTTAATTATCCGAATCTTTATACAGTGCGTAAATAAAATATAAAATAAATAATAAAAATATAAGAAAAAAATATACTTTTTATTTCTAGCAAAAAAATAAGGAGGTTCCATTTGAAAAAGAAGTCGATGACGTCATAGGTCCCAGAGTAGTAAACCAAAGAAAAAAAATTGACATCCATAAAATCCGGAGGAACAAAATAAAATTGACCTGTCCGAGCTTTTCTCCCAAACAGCGATAATAAACAAAATATGAATATTATTCCTTACTTTATTTACACACTGTATAATCTCTACCTTACACATTGAGTGATCTACGACTTGGTTATAAAATACGTCATGTGTTATTTTTTACATGTTATAATATAGAAAATACCACTAGGGGAATAATTTGTGCCTATTTAATAACTAAATATCTAAAATTTGGAGTTTAAAATGAATATGTTAGGGAATTGTTTTCTTTTTTAGTGAGAAAAAAGTTAATTAAATTTGACCGTGAAGAAGTTAAACCAATTACAATAAAAAATCCCAGGTGAAATTTAGAACAATCAAGATAAATCCTGTGTTACATTTATTTTTAAATATTAATTAAATTACGTTATTTTTAAATTTCAATTAAAGCACCTTTCTTCGCCGTCGGGTTAGACTTTTATTTTTACCGTTGTTCCTAGTGTTGTTTGTTCCTAGTGTTATTAGTTTTAAAAATTCTATTTTTAATTATCATAAATTTTCCGGAGGTTTTCGCTTATATCAGTTAATATTGAGTGAAGTTTTTCGACCCTGCGCAATATCGATCGTTGAGGATGCTAGTGGGATTGGACATTGCCATTTTTGTGGCAATGTTCTTCGGCACGTGCTAGACGGTTTACTCTGAATGTTGACGAAGCTCTTTATCTTATGCGAATGTAATGATTCTTTAACGTATTAAATTTTGTTGAAGTGTTATAAATTATGTTATAAGGCTGTTAAAATCACTTCTTATGGAATCCCGTTCGTTAAATAATTTCCGGAATCGGAAGCACTTTCTATTGCCGCTACACGTGGTCGCATCGTGAAGAGCATCTCTTTTTTTGCTGCATATCTAGCAGGTATTTATATTCCTATTATTTGTCTATTTAATTATAGATATTTTGAGTTGTGTTCTTGTCAGTTTCGTTGATTAATTTTTGCGTTTCTTCTTAGGGTTTTCTTTTATTTGCGATTTTTATGGAAGATCTTCACTTACGAGTTTTAATTACAATTTTTCCGTTTCAATTTTAAGTGCAAATATACTTCAAAATTTTATTTGCAACTTAAATTCTTGGGTACATCTGTACGTCTATTTTGTTGTATGGTGCTGATTGAACTACTGAGGATTTCATTTTGCAGTTTCCCACATAGGCTACATACCATTGATTTCTCTTGTCCTGGTGGATGTCGTCCTGTGCAAAAAGCACTGATGGAAGTTACAGCTAAGTTAATACAATATTATTTTATCCTTGGTTGTGTTTAACATTACCGATGACATTTTAATTGCCTAAATTTTGTAGCAGTTGTAGATTCTGACTTTTTAATTGCTTACATTTTGTAAAATTGTACATTCAGAGGTTACCTTTATTTTCTTGTATATTTATCAGTGTAATTTCATGTAATAATATCTAAAATTTAAATAGGAGGGTTGCTAATTTAAATTTACTTTACGTGTTGGAATATTATTTTATAATTTCAGAAGTTTATGTTGATATTTCTTGATTAATTTTTTTTTTTTTGCTAACGACCTCCTATGTTTAGTGTTGTTTTTTTTTATTGAATCACTGGAACTGAAGTTCCTGTAACGTAGATTTAAATCTGTTGGACGTAAATTTTCATTTCAACGTGTTATTACCTTTCTTGATTAAAGCTGTAAGCCGTGCAGGCTTGTTGTATAGACATCGTTTCATATACCTTCCACGCGCATTGCTTTTTTTTTGCTTTTTGAATACTGAACTTGAATAATTGTATAAATACTGTGTAAACGGTTCTTTATTTTGATCAACATAAAACTCTCATACGAGCGTTGAACGCCTTGTTCGGCCCTCAGCCGAAGTTGTGTATTAGTTAGGTAACCTTGCTTTTGTTTTTGTTTTGTAAACCAAATTTTGTTTTCTTTTTATTATGATAGCGCTATGTGCATTTAATTTAGCACTGCAGCCTGAACTTTTCCAAATTTTTATGTTAGTTAAGTTGTTACAATTGGTCATTGTGTAAAATTGGGGATTTGTCTAATGTAATTCGGTTTTGATACTATACAGGAGGTATCTTAATTGTTCCAATATTTTTGGTTATTTGTACTCCGTTGTTCATGTTTACTTGTAAATAGACTGGGGTTTTGAAACATATTATGTGTTTTTCATTTTGAATCAACCGGAGGTTTGAGACCATACCGTTTCGTGCTTTTCCGGACGATCTGCACTTTTAAGCAAAGCACGTGGCGCCAAATCATTCTTCTTGTACAAGTGGAGTTATTCCACCCAAGACCAGCTCCACTGGCTGACCGGCATAAGATTCTTATATTTTTGTGGTCTCTATATCTCAGTTTGTTTCATAATATGTCCTCGAATTGTACCATCTGGGAATTGACCTTCCAAAACAATAATTATCATTTACTATCAAACTAGATTCGGTAACACCTGAAGAGGCTCCTGGATATGACTTAATAAAAAGAGGTATCGCCACCAAACGACAATAAATCGCACAGGTCTATAACCTAATTTATTTAAGAAATTGCTATTGAAAGGGCTGAGTCTAATCAATCAAAGAAAAAAACTGATCGCGAATCATAAGTCTCAATTTAGACAGAAATATTGTACTTTTCATTAAATATTAAGCTTAATTAATTAATAGACAACCCACTAAGAAACAGACAATACACAAGACATAATGATACCTATACATAAAAAAGGAAACAAACCTAACCCAGAAAATTGGAGACCAATTAGATTTTGTTGGCTCTAAATAAAAAAGTAGAAGACAGTTTAAAAAGGCAAGTAAGTGCATTACTACTTAACAATATAATACACTAAAGACAATATGTATTTGAGCAAAACTCAGGAACAAGATCGGCCGCTAATGACTTACTAAAAAGTGCAAAAACTAAACTGGAGGGGGGAAACATTGTCTACAATATTTATATATGTGAAGAATTTCACACAATTTCTAAAACTAAATTGCTGAAAAAATTAAAATTTTTTTTGGGAAAAATAGGAAACGCAAAATAAACTCATGAGACATATCTGACGAACAGACTGCAAACCAAAATAGCAAACAACATAGAAAGCCCAAATGGGAATATGGGATACTAAAGGTTGGAAATCTTCCTCCTGTCTTATTTAGAATGTTTGCAAACGATATATTTGACATGATATATGGCATACCTATGCAGACGATATATATTTGGTAGATTCTTGCAAGAAAAGAGAAATACCACATGCAACCATATATAAAAGTGTAGAAGTATGATGTCAAATAACCTTATAAACGAGAAAGAAATGTATATGATCTTTTCCAAAAAAATCGCATAGCCTGCTGCAATATCCTAATCAACAACCAACCTATACAGCAAACACAACAAGACAAAATATCAGGGATTAACAATACAAAATAACTTAAAGTACCCGCAGATTACTAATGTCACAGAAAAAGCACTAAAGGACAAACTTGTACATTCTGTTCTTCTAAATGTGGCTCTAGCCTTTGATAGAGTAGTAGCACGAAGGGTTTATATAAAAGTTGAACAAACTTGTCACTGTTGTGATTCTAAAAATCTTATAAGGCAGTGAAAACTGGTTAATTAAAACAAGGCACATCAGCAAACCTAATGCTATAGAAATGATAGGGTAAGCAACGATAGTATTCGCCAAACAGGAATCAAACAAGTAAACATAATAAAAAGATAAATAAATTTAATTGGCCATATATTTCGGATGGATTCCCAAAGAGAATAATGGAGACGCGAAAAAAGAAAGATAAAGATGACGAGACAGGTCTAGGGCACAATGGTCTCACTAAATAGCTCGGATAAGAATGGAGAGATAGAAACGGTGGAGAACATGCAAATTATGGCAAGAAACAGAAAATAATAGAAGAAATGGGTGAAAGAGAAGCTGAACCGGTAATCCTAATCCGACGCTGGAAAGAGCAACAATTAAGAAGATTAAGAAAAAATGAGGTGTGGCCACCACACGACTTTCTTATACGTATGAGCGTTTCAAATTATAGAATTTTAAGAATTTTTTTATACAAAAATTATTCAAAATCCTATTCTAAGTACTTATTCTCTTAATAAATCTCTAAATAATGCATACTTTACAAGATATTATCAAAAAAGTGCTATTCGCTAAGAGTAAAAGTGCTACTTTCGGTCCGAATTTTGAAATTTCATATACACAAAAAATATTTCAAATCCAGCTCTAAATACTTTTGTACTCTTGATAAATATAAATAGAATGCATAACTTACGACATATTTGCAAAAAATCGTTATTCGATAAGAGTAAAAGTGGTACTTCCGGTCTGAATTTTGAAATTTCTTTTATACAAAAGATATTGAAAATTATGTTTTTAAATACTTTTATACCCTTAACGTACTTGTCTAAAAAACATGATTTGCGAAATATTCGCAAAAAACTGATTTTCGATAAGAGTAAAAGACCTACTTCCAGTAGGAATTTCGAAAAACTTTTTAAATAAAATTATTTTCAATTTCAATTTTAAGTATATATGAATTCTTTATAAATTTGTTTAAACTTAGTAGTTGACGAAATATTGTCAAAATTCGATTTTTTCGCTGAAGTAAACTGCTACTTCCGGTCTACCGATTTTACTGAAAAACTAATCAGATCTCAAGAGGGAGATAATACACGTAAATAAAAAAATTGGAATTGATATCTACAGCGGTTTGACCGCTATCGTGGTCACACACACACAGAGAGAGACACAGAGACATTTTTTAAAAACCACTTTTTTGGTATCAGGGGACTTCAAAACGTGGACATCTGCAAAAATCTCGAGGTCGAAAATTTTCATCATCACAATACTTCCTTATACTACGTATAAGAAAGTAAAAAATGAGGTGTGGCCACCACACGACTTTCTTATACGTATCAGCGTTTCAAATTATACAATTTTAAGAATTTTTTTATATAAAACTTATTCAAAATCCTATTCTAAGTACTTTCATCCTCTTAATAAATCGCTATAGAATGCATACTTTGCAAGATATTCGAAAAAAAGTGCTACTCGCTAAGAGTAAAAGTGCCACTTCCGGTCCGAATTTTGAAATTTCATGTATACAAAAAATATTGAAAATTCAACTCTAAATACTTTTGTACTCTTAATAAATAGCATAATTTATGACATATCTGCAAAAAATCGCTATTCGGTAAGAGCAAAAGTGGTACCTCCGGTCCGAATTTTGAAATTTTTTTTATACAAAAGATATTTAAAATTATAATTTAAATACTTTTATACTCGTAATGTACCTGCCTAGAAAGCATGACTTGCGAGATATTCGCAAAAAACTGATTTTCGATAAGAGTAAAAGACCTACTTCCGGTAGGAATTTCGAAGAACTTTATTAAAACAATTTTTCTCAAATTTAATTCTGAGTACATTTGAATTCTTTATAAATTTGTTTAAACTTAGTAATTGACGAAATATTTGCAAAATTCGATTTTTTCACTGAAGTAAACTACTACTTCCGGTCTGCCGATTTTGCTCAAAATCTAATCAGTTCTCAAGAGGGAGATTATATTCGTAAATACAAAATTTGGAATTGATATCTACTGCGGTTTGACCGCTATCGTGGTCACACACACACACACACACAGAGAGAGAGAGAGAGAGAGAGAGAGAGAGAGAGAGAGAGAGAGAGAGAGAGAGAGAGAGAGAGAGAGAGAGAGAGAGAGAGAGAGAGAGAGAGAGAGAGAGAGAGAGAGAGAGAGAGAGAGAGAGAGAGAGAGACATTTTTTTAAAACCACTTTTTTGGTATCAGCGGACCTCAAAACGTGGACATCATCTAAGAAAGTAAAAGAGAGGAAATCTCTTCAGTGTAAAATTGGTTCAAAATATCGATTTTACATAGAGTTTAGGCTAAAACCATGAACTGATAAAACAAAACGCAAAATTCACCAAACTGGTGGTATCCTTATCCTTATGAATAAATGAATAAAATGATTCAGAATTAAGATTTGTCAATGGATACAATTTAAAATTATTATCTTGCAATAATTTGTACCTATGGATTGTGACGACAAAATAAAAATTCGGGAAAACAAGAATCCAAAACAAGTTTACCAACAACAGGGGAGATTTAATATTTTTTCTTCTTAAAAATTACTTTTAAATGTAATTAGTTTTGTAAGAAGTTCTAAATTTTCACAGAAAAAGCATATAACCATTAACCCAGTGTTGTTAAATGAATATATTTAAAACAAACTCTTTCAGCTTCCTCCCTACTTGTTCAAGGCATAATTTGTCATCATTTTCAGTGCGACGAAATTATTTGAAAATTATAATCATCCCAATCGAAAATGATAATGATAATTAACAAAATGAAATTAGAAAACTGTAATCGTATTGTTCTAGGGTTTACTGGGAATCTTACAAAGCCTTAAATTATATTAAGAAACCGATAATACATATGATTTGCGAATGATTGCACACTATGTCTTGAAATGTAAAAGGTTATTTAAAAAGTATATTCTTCCCAAGTGACACTGATAATAACCATTGTGAAATTGAATTATAATAACATTGCCATCCGTTCCGAACAATAGTCTACAGGAATGACGGGTATGTATGCTACCAACTGCACAGCATCGGTGAGAACAACATTTATTTCACTGATGTGGTCAAACTGCACCAAAGCACCAGTTGGTACGACAAATCTCAAGATATATATGTATATATTTTCACTTAATTATCACTACCTATCAGTGTCAATTTCAAATTATTCTTAATATTCATTTGGTATAAAGTTTAATAAACCATAAATTTATTCGCATCAGGTTTAGTTTGTTTAGTCCTGAAACGGAGTACAATAGTTAATTATTGTGGATTGATTCCCATGTGATTGTTTTACATACATACATTTACACAAGCTCATCAATTCATAAATATTGTCAGGTATTTATTTATTAAATTATTAATTCCATTTCATTTATTAAATTCAATCCATTACATTACTAATATATGCATGAGCTTATTATTTCAAATTAATATTAAATTTTGTTTGTCATCAATAATTTAATATAACATTATAATTAATTACTAGTATAAACAAGTACAAAATGTTTAACCCGAAAGGATCAACCTGCTCTTTCATTGAAATTTATCTAACTACACAAAGTAATAAAATATTGATGCCTTACCTTATAATAAATTACTTACGTCAAAATATTTTTACATATTTATGCAGTCTATTCATTACATAGTTATACATTAAAGAGTAAGTAATTTCAATTAAAAGTTCGCTTGTTAATTTTATAGCACATACTAATAATCGATTCCTATTACTAACTCATTTACAAAATCAATTTCAGCAGACACTATAAATATTCGTACTATCTAATGATTAATTTTGTATGGAAGAAATTCCAGATGACCCTACTACATTCATTATAGACGGTGACGAAAATACCATACATTGTATACAGCAATGCCTATACTCCAGATGCAAAAACTTTTAAAATGTGAAGGCATAATTTGATTTTTTGTAATAGTATAGTTTTAACAGTAAATGAGTCGTTATCCTAAAATCTTTTCAGATGTTTCATTTTTAATAATGTAATTTTACACTTTATTTCTGTATTCGAAATGTAAAAGTCTCTCACAATTCAAATTCCAATGCTTTCCTTCAATGTCCTTGATTTTGCGACCATAGTTTCGACAAATCATATATGTTTTTCAATAATTTTTATAATCAAAATTGTAAAAAATTAGACAAATCAAAAAACTACTTAGTTTCTTGCTACTGAATATAATCTTGCAACCACAGTTACTAAAACAAATGTACTATTGCTTGTAGAAGCTAGAATCGCAAGATTAATAAAATAAAACCCCCAAAAAGTTTCTAATTCTACAAATTTATTTGAATTCAATGCTTTTAATATAATGCTTGTCGTTTTGCTTCTCTTATGATTTTTCTCAGTGTTATAAAAGCCGATGTACTTTTTAATAATGTATTGATCTTATTATGACTACGTAGTATCTATAAGTTTGAAATAAAACATTCTTTGTGTTTACCTAATGATTCGTACGATTCCGTATCCTTAAAATAGTGTTATTTGAGCAGAAATTAGCTTCAAAAATTTGGGTTAATACAGAATTATATTAAATAAATATTTCATCGAATCTCGAATTATTAATGACGTTTAAAGCAATCTAGATAAAAAATGAATATATTTCAATTAAATCACATCTTTGACACAACCATTTTGTTTTAATTGTCATTAGATTCCCGCTACGCCAAGATAACTAATTACTTTTAATACATTTCTTCTATATTTCGGCAAAGAATTATATTTACTAATCACCTGGCTAAGATTTCAATACTTAGTACATTACTGACCACTGTTGTTTTACGTTTGGATATTTTAATTTAACATTTGTATGGTAATACTGCACATATTATTTTATTACACATATTCTTTGAATTACCAAACACCTTTTTTACTTGTGTCACACTGAAGAAACCAAATAAGGTAGAAACATATATGTCTGTGACTGTTAACACATATTTAATACTTTAATGTTTTATATTTCGCAAATCTATATTATATCTTTGACATATAGTCAGTGTTATTTGTGTGATAATGTTAGATGCCCGTCTTAAGTAATCCTAGACCTTCCAATTGATCCACATGAATGGTATACGACAACCTTACCCATTACTTTTATTACATTATTACATTACTCTTTAAATTGAGCGTCGATATTATTTGTCCTTGATAGACCAAGGCTGTTGCTTAATTATTCACATTTTCACATTTACACATTTCTCGTTTGCATTATATATTGTTAGTCAGTAGAACTTTTTAGATGGCAGCTTGATGTGAAATTGTCATTTTATTATTAATTGGCCGATACGCTAATTATTTTTAATACATTTCTTATGTATATACTCATTCGAGACGGCAATGCTTTTTTAATGGTTGGTGACAGTGCAAGTAATCAGGCACACACCCATAATTTTGATAGTTTGGTTACGTCATGTAAATAATAATAAGCGTCTATAATTTGAATTTAAGTATGACAACTGTCAGAATTTGAAGTTTTCAAAAGTTTACCAATATTAATTACTTAATTACATTCAGAACTCATGTTCATAATTTAAATTTGAGATTTAGGGGCCTGCTGACGCCGCCAATTCATAAACTTACCCTTTACAGTAAGTCGTTCAGCTGCAATATTGTAAAAATTTACAACTCCCTACCCAGTTCTTCAAAAAGTATGTCGCCTGCTTCATTTAAAGTTAACTTGAAGCGACACCTGCTCCAATTGCTGTGACCTGCGCGTTTGTGTGTCCACCTATCTTCATTCTGTCATTTATTCAGATTTGTATTTATTAGGTTATTAATATTATTAATACATTTATTATTTTGTTGTTATGCTTTGAGTTGCTATTTCTAATGCATGACTATAGGTACTTGTATCTAGTTTAGTGTTTTTGTGTGTATGCCTGTGTTATAATTAGTATTTATTCTCACTATGATTTGTTAGGTTAGGTTTATGGTTAAGTTGAATAGCAATAGCTGAACTTCGCCATTTGGCACATATATATGTATATATGTTTTGTGTCAATAAAGTTTATTATTATTATTATTATTATTATTATTAAAATACTTAAAAAACAGCCTACTTAATCAGGAAAGTATTTGAAGGCAGGATATTAGATTCATATAATTCTCTTAGTTTTGAATGCCTACCCATTCCTTCTTTAGGAGTTCTAAGTTTGCCTGTTTGCTTTCTATTTTTTAACAAGAACAGATAATTAGTACCTTTAATATTAGAAAGTATTGAATGGCACCATTTCTATTTATTTATTCACTTACATATGTATTTAAATTTGTCAATTAAACAGTTAGCAAATTAAAGCTTGTACAAGTAAATTTTGTAAAATACATATTTTTCATACAATAAAATAATATTTGTTGAACGGGAAAAGATTATTCCACTTTCATTTATGAATATTTTATCAAAGGAAAGAATAAGTACACCAAAACTATAATTACATTAAAATTATGTTTACGTATTAGCTTTTTAACATCTCTCTACAAGATTATCCTCTCTCATATACTAGTCTTAAAATGATATTACACATAGGTTCTGACGAGGGGTTTGAAGAGGATGGCTTGCTACTTTTTGAATCTAAAAAGACAGGTTATTATCACGAAGACATGAATTCGGAGAGATTTGACGAGTGGCTTCAACATATTCTGCCCAATTTGAGAGAAAACGCAGTGACTGTTTTGGATAACGCAACAGTATCACAGTCGCAAAATAAATTAACCACCTACAGCAGACAACCGTAAAGCTGAAATTCAACAATGGTTTGTAAATCAAAACATACCATATGAAGATGACATTGTGAAGGCAGAATTATTAGCATTAGTTAAAGAAAATGTGACTAGCCTTGCGAAATATGCTGTAGATGAAATAATTGAAGCATTAAATTGCGGCTACCTCTATAACATTGTGAATTAAATCCGACAGAGTTGATATGGGCACAAGTAAAGGGGTATGTTGCTAGGCACAATGTATCATTCAAACTGGAAGATGTAAAGCAATTATTTCAACAAGATGTGTTCAATATTTCATGTGAAAATTGGAAAAACGCAATTAAACATGTGGTTAATGTGGAAAACAAAATGAGGGAACTCGATAATTTAATAGATTGTCAATAAGACTCATTAATTAATAACAGGTGATGATTCCACTACATCATCTTCTAGTGACGACTAATTAATAATGAGGCTGATTTGATGCTGTTTTATTTAATATGCTCTTTTTGTAAATCACTGCCTTCTTATAATTTATTTTTCATATGTAAATTCATCTATTGATGAATGAATAAACACATTTTCTTTGTATCATGTAAGTAATCATAGAAACTTAAAATATATTTTCTCCTAATAGTGTATATATTGCATTAAAAATTTCCGAACCTGTCGTTTTCTTTATTTCTTTCCATTTCCCCCATTTACAAGCGAATTGGACAAAAAATAAAAATTAAATTACTAGTTTATATTCATTAAATGTGCTTTTACTTAGAAGAAAATTATTCTTTGATTTTACCACTTAAGTTTGGCTTTAATAAATTGTTATACAAATGTCATTATATACAGAATATAAAGTTGTTTATTATAATGTACTATTCCAAACGTCAAACAAAATTATCATATCACAATATTTCTTGTTCACATAAACCTAAAGAGAGGACGGCTCTTATATTTTATTTTAATTTCATTTTCATTCCGATTATACGTAAAATAATCTAAAGTAATGAAAATTATTAGTAACTAGTTGCTTAAACAGAGCTTATATTACGTACATTGCATTAATTTTCGTCTATTATGATTACATTTATATACGGGAATGTGTTGAATCCTTGCATCGAAATATGCGGTTAGAACTACATATTTTGTTTATAACGTCTAATGTCAAAACATTTATGGTTAAGGCTATGCGTTAAGCGTTGTGAATTTGCCTTTTTAAGCTATTACGTCAATGCAACGTTGCTACTGCATCTGTTCGGTAATTTTACTATAGTGGGAGTTTATATAAAAATTGCGTATACATAAATCTGTATCGCTGAACATATAAATCTCTCAAGATACTCACCATTAATATAAGAACACTCTGCTGACGATTTTCTGTGAATATTGCGGCTGAAACGAGCAGTATTAAAAATGTATAAACCGCCAGCGTCGATATATTCCTCGGATCGAAGACGGATTCGACAAGGGGAATTGTTCCCATGGTCCAGTCACAGCACAGGTCGCAGGGGAACAGCAGCAGCCACAAATTGACACTTATTAAATAATGGTAAGTAAGTTGTCTTGTAGGCGTAGGTGCGACAGACGCGGGATTATCAAATCTCGTGAAAACAGGCAACTGGGATCCCATTATTTGTAATCTAGCTAAAAGAAGACATATCGTGGTCACGGCTAATACAGACAACCTTTTTGTGGCTTCCGACGACCAGGACAGTTGATGCGTTGACTTTGCGGTGATCGCCGACTTGATTAGATATTTAATTTCGGGTAAGCGCATCTGAAACAAAAGACGGGAGACCTTATTAAAGTTATAAGATTGCGAAGGGAGATGGCGAACAATCGTGACTAACAATGGTGTAAAATGTTAAATTAAGGAAGGAAGGTCAGGAAAACAAAAGAATTTCTTCGGTAGTGGGTTGGAAAATGTTAATTATGCTAATATCAATATTACTGTTAAAACTTTATAGAATATATATATACAGCCTGTCCCAAATTAAGTCGGCACTATTGCTAACTTTGTTATTATTGGAGCTACGAAGTCGGCTAAATTAGCAAACTAGTAGGACTTTTTTTGCTGATTAAGTTAGTCAAAACAGAGAAACAATTGAAGAGCTAGTTTCTGAGATATTCACAAAAGCAACAAATTTTTAAATGGAACATCCTGTATATTTCGACATATTTTGAAAGAGAGTTAAATTCTAAACAAAAAGTAAAGTATACACTATCGTCCTAAATTTAAAAATAAGCGAATAAAATGCACTTAAACTCTCTGATTATCATTACTTTAATATGTAAGTAGTATTAAAGTAATGATAATCAGAGAGTTTAAGTGCTTTTTTTCGCTTATTTTACTCTTTTACTCTTACCGAGAATACGTCATTTGCATGGTCTTCTGGTAAAAGATATAAACAGATTCAACAGCATTTGTCTTTGCTTAACATTAATTTTTTAAAAATATATGACAGAGAAACACCAACGAAAGTGTACAAAAGCCAAAAGCATAGAAACAAGAGGAAGATCGAGCCCAAATTAAAAATTAACTCAAGGCGAAAGAAGTAAAATTGGACCAAGTTCCACATTTGAATACGAGGAAATTGAGGATATATGTCAATCACGCAGTAGTTCGACGCCAAAGACCTTGCGTGTAACGGTACATATATTCAACATTTTAGTTGTTTAGTTTATAGATACCGTGCCTTCAAATACTTTTCTCGTTAGAGGTTTGTGACAGTGCACGTAATCAAAAGCATAAGTTGTCAAAAGCTTAGCATGCACACCAACATTACTTACTTAAAAAACAGCCTACTTTAATGAGGTAAGATTTTGAAGGCACGGTATATTAGTAAACAAATAAATCTTCCCCAATACAGTAAATCAACGAGTTTTTTTATGTAAAACTATATTAGGTCGGTTTACTATACTTTAGACTGGTTAAAATCGTATATATTGCATATAGTACAAATGGTGGAGGTGCGGGACGGCTTTCTAGCCCAATGATCATCCAAGGAGGAGTCTCCTAGGCTCATTACAGGGGGCTTTATTTTTTCATATTTTTGTGGATGACATGAAGAGATCAACTTGTGAAAACAGCATAATAATGTATGCTAACGATACAAGCTGCCTGATGCCTGACGTTTCAAAATGGTATGTTTATCTGGACATACAGTATGCTCTCTTATCATTTATCCTACAAGACTAGTAAATTGGTCTCCATTTTTTGAGAAATAAAATTTTGTGCAATTTTAAATAAAAAATGTTTTGAGAACATGGGTCTTATTCATCTTTGCTAAAGATGCTATAATGTTTATAATGTAAAAAATCCATGATAAAACGAAAACCTTTTAGTTTTGACAAAAACAAAAGCTATTTACAAATAACCACACCTTTTCAACCTCAAAAATGCATATTTCTTGGTCCCAAGAGTATGCGGATACTCTGTGTGTATGGACTCGGAAATGGTAACACGAAGGAAGCTGCGAATACACATTTTGATAAACTTAATCAAAAATTTGCATGTACGCGTAATGCTAATCTCTGATACATTATGTACATACATATGTAAATTCGAAACTAAGGTGCAATAATTTTCGTATCCCGAGGTATTTTACATCAGTACAAACTGCTATTGACATGCAAATATACATACACGCTAACATGACGTGTAGTTGTTAATGCAGCCGTAAAATGACAACATATTGCCACGTAGATCCACATATTGTTATTTCACGTTTAAGTAAATGTGTACACAGACATATTGGAAAATAAACATTTCATCATCACAAAACGTGCGCTCATAAAGAAGGGAATACTTCACTTTATTTTCGGTAGAACTTTAAAGCACGTCGGATTGACGGGAGAATGTATGAAAACACTTTGAAGGATTCTATTCGAATGTATATTTGAAAAATGTATTGAAAATTTTATTATATCACATCCGCAAGTGTATAATTTTTCCGTATTTTAATAAAATTATTCAATTTCAAATACAGTACATATTTATAGATCAGGTAAATAAGCGGGGATGAAGGAATACAGGTTTAATTGAAAATTAATCAAATAAGTCAATATTAAATGTTGTTCTACACTATCGAGAGCAAGTTTAAAAAAATATGTTCTTCTATACAGGCTGTTTTAAGACAATGTCACACTGAAGTATTTTTTTATGAAACGCCCTGTATATTAATACCGATTTGTGTTAGAGAGTCGATTACTTCGATATCATATTATATTCGGGTAAACTTGATAGTTTCTCGTATAAATATGTAAATAATTATTTTCTTTAATAAATTAATTCACTTGATTCTGCACAAGAAAATCAAAAACTGTGTGTTATATTTATAATTTAGACGAGGAATAGGTCAATTTTACAAGATATGTGAACTCTCTATATTATCAACACAGATCAGCACCAAATCCACACATCCTGCAAAAAGTGTAGACTGCAATGTGAATGTTTGGTTCAGTTTTTAATTTGCTTTGTCAGATGAGGAAGGATTACAGTATATATTCCTTTAGTAGATATTTGCCGAGCTAATAAACACTTCGACAAAACACGTAAAAATTGTATACGATTTACATACATCGTTGATAAATACAGAAGAAAAGTCAATTTAATGTTTTAAAGAAATGCCCTGTACAACATCGATACCTGAAATGCTTCACCGTTTGAATTACTATGCAAATAACGAATCAACTTACGAGGGATCGTTCGTGTTCGCGGAATGGAGTGGCTGAATGGTAGTGGGACAGCTCTTTCGTGTTGGTCAGCTATAATTATTAGTATAAATATAAAGTTATAACACATTCGCGTCAGTAGTATCTAAACTATTGTCGATCAAGGAACTTAATCGGGCAGAAAGTGTGAAACATGCAGAACAGCGAGTATCGCGCTGTTACCAAGTTTCTTACAAAACAAGGAAAACCTCTTTATACCATACTGAAAGAGATGTCATATCAAAACTAATGTTTTTAAGTGACACAGTTGCTTTAAGCAAGGTAGGAAATCACTTGAAGACGACCCACCACGGTCTTTCAAACTGACCATTCCAGAACTTGTTAAAAAAGTCGAAATATTAATAATGGAAGTTGCTCGATTAAAGAAGATACAACTGGCAGAAATAACTGAATCCATCATCTTGGCGTGATTAAGGACAGTGCGAGTTAAGTGCCGATAATGATCACGCTACCACAGAATTAACAGCGCTTGGAATGTTCCCGTGTATTTTATGACCTCTGTAATGAAGGCAGGGATGGTGCATTGTGTCGAATATTTACTGGGAATATAACTTTGCTTTGTCAATATGAACCTGAGTTTCCACATTTAATTAAAATGTTACATCTTTATAATATTGGGTCAGTTATTAAAATTTGTCGATTTGAATCAGAGGTCCGCAAGCTCTTTTTGTCTCGTATACTGCTTGCCATGTTTTTCGGATTTGGCTAGACCCCCTGGATAAGCACTTGAAGAAACACATGTTAAGTTTCACATATTTATTTATTATTTTCTTATTATTACAATTATTAAATTCAAACTAAAACGAACCAAATTAAAATTTAGTATCTGTTACGTTTTCACAATAAAACAAAAGTATTTACAGTTTCTTCTTTTAAAACATTTTGCTTTATAGATAGTTTTATAATTTATGTAGATAGATATATGTTTTTACATTACAAGGAAGTATTGTGTAAGTAAATATGTACTATCTATGTATGAGGATTATTATTCCATTCATGGAAAGCCAAAATTAAAGGAACGACCTGTGTTAAGAACTTATCATATCTTATTTTATTTTTTAACTTTTATTTATATTTATTTCTTACTTGCAAATTTAAAGATATTGTACGAATACTTATGCGGAGGGGCTGCTACACAACTGTGCATCGAAGGCGATGCGAGACCTCCTATGTATGCGTACGGACTGTAGTGTTGGGCACCTGCACATATATATGTGGTCGATAGCTCCCTCAATGGTTCATATGTATATATGCTATATGTCATCGTATGTTTGATGCAGGCGACCCCCGACATATCGGCGCATTCCGAACTTAAATAAATGTGATTTGAACTGAAATTTGGTGTTTTTCACAGTGCTTTCAAAATAGGAAGTTTCCTTAACAAATGGTCCTTCAAATTCGGATCGTATACATTGATATACGAAATAATTCTGTTCGTTTCAGCAGAGGATACATACGCTTATCGCATCGTATTCTAATACTACGGCTGGTCTGATATTAAAATATGCATAAACGTACCAGTCCGATAGAGCACCTTTTACTGCGACAGATCTAGGAAATTTAGAAATATTTGCATGCATAATAATACAGAGGCCAGCTATCGTCTCCTAATACTGCAACGAACAAAACGACACGAAGCGTCCAGTACCCTGGTCCGTTTAAAACAACATGCACGAGACGTATACAAACAGTATTGCAGCGGCAGAGAATTATTATTATTAAAATCTCAGAAAGTGGCCTAGCCAACTACAAAATATACACTCTCGTACAGTAACAAACATGGCCGAAATACATATACGGAGCAAAACTTACTGCTGCGGAGCTGAAATACTGATACGGAGTTGAAATACTGATACGGAGCTGAAATACTGTTACGAAGCTGAAATACTGTTACGGAGCTGAAGTACTGATACGGAGCTAAATACTGACACGGGGCAAAGTTTACTGATGCGTAGGTGAAATACTGATACGAAGCTGAAATACTGATACAGAGCAAAATGTTTTATTTCACGGTGCTTTCAAAATAGGAAGTTTCCTTAATAACCTGCTTAAATGAGATCCACTATCGTGGATCCCCAATTTCGTTTTTCGCTGCAGGTCGTCGTCAGTCCCTGGGGGTCAATATAGACTACTTTGGGAATCACGGATCTAAACTGAACTTTTGAGTAGTTTTCTACGACGTCAAAACAGTACTGAACGGTACGTTTGCAATCAAGAGTCATATGATTTTTTAAAAAATATCGTGAATATATCTGGGTGCCACTTTTGACAAGTATTATTAGCTTTAGCTATATATAACTTTGGAATTTCAGTAAATTGATTTTTGGTTTGTTTGATTTCCTTATTGCCTTATAGCTTCACTTTGACTGGAGAAACAATTATTATTATTATTGAGTAGACCCTAAAATTTATATGAGCATTGTTTAAGGAAAACATTCAATATGTTTTCTTCTTTTCTGTTTACATGGAAACTATATTTTGCGATTTGTGTCATATCTCAAAATCTATTTCTTTGATTTTCTGTAAATTTGGACAGAACATAGATTCTATCTAACATATTCAATAAAATTAATCGATATGTTCCTCTGATTTTTAATTTTTTTTAACAACCGTTTGAAGTTGTAATTTAGGTGGATAAGCGGACTTATTTGTAATAAAATACAAAAAGGTCCAGACTATGTACTAACTTTTTGCAAAAGTTTGATTTTATCATTCCAGTACCTACTTCAAGAAAGAACATTGAAGATTCACATGTATTTTTAACTCCTAAGAAATACTAACTCTGTGCGTGCTGCAAACAATTTTCAAATAATTTCTACGAATAGCTCTCCTGGGTATTCAATCAAGACAATCTTCGCCATTTTAAGGAAGTAAATATGTATAAAGAAAGGCTTTCTTAATCAGTGGTGAGCAAGGTGTTGATATCAGATTAGTGATTTATAGCGCCTCATTTTTTCCTCATTGTTAAACTGGTTTCAAAATGTTCAGAAATATCAGGTATGCATCAGAGCAAACGATCTCAGTATAGTTACAGGTTGCAAAGGCAACAACAAATACAGCACGTTTAATTGAGTGAATAGTGTAGTTATCGTAGACAGGCAAGGAATACAGAGCAAACTTTGCATAACTGTTAATCAATACATCTTCAAAGAATAGTACGATAAGAAATGTGGTGCATTTTGTTCATGATAATAGCAGCATGGTAACTGACAGTTTAGTTTATTGCAAACCCAAATCAAAAATCAAATTTCTAAAAAATCGCATTGTTGCACTTTAAATCGAAATGGAAGTATTAGGAGAAAAAAGAAACTCTGCGCCAATTTCTTTAATGAAATTTGTGTAAGTTATACATAGTGGATTCAGTGTTTCTCCATTCTAAAACTATTTTGCTGTTTCCAGTATAATTTTACAATGAACAATTTGCAGACGCATTAACCTACAATGTTCGAAATCTATTACTATCACGTTGCTTTATCTTCCCTGCATTTGCGAAAGTCTTGGCATTCGTTTTCTAATTCGATATTATTTCACTGCAGGTATATTTTATGGTATTTCCATCGTGAGATAAGAAAACAATTCATTCTATAATAAAAATACGTTATAAAAGTTTCAACCAAGCAAGAATGTTTGTTGATATTAGATTGTCTAGAGGAATGCTTTCGAGTTTCGTTAGATGTAAGTAAATATCAGTTTATGATATGTATATACATACATATATGTTTTACTCTAGTTGTTATTATGTTTCTATTTCCCCGGTCTAGAGTTGTAAGTTTTTCAATTACTGAACTGAAGAATGTAATTCATATCTATCTATGTGTATTCAACACGAGACTGCCTCTCAGGAAAGTTTGGTCAGTGATAAATACAAAGATAATGAACGAAACTATAAACGAAATAAAATTCAAATTCAAAATTTGTATTACTGCGTACCTCAAATTAATAATAAAATATAATCAACATACCAAAGTAAACGACTTAAAAAGTACTATTAGAAAATTATCAAATTTTATTTTCAGCTATCGGTTCGTCAAGGGTCGGTAATCAACTTTTTTATGTTAAATGGCCACCTGCAATTTTTTCACTGAATTTGATAAAGATTTTTTTTTCTGAATTCAATGATGTAGCACAATACTGAAAAGCATTTCAAAAATATTGGCATTCTATATTAATAATAGGGTGCTGAGACATTATTGTTGCCATGTGAATTTTATGTCAGTAAGTGTCATTAAACCAATTTCAGTTGTTTCAGTTGTCATCATTTCAAAAGAATGAGTTCGTGGATATGCTTGAAATTTATTTTGAGTGTCACAAAAACAGTGCGCAAAATTGTAGAATCTATGGAGAACGCTTCCCGGGCAGGCGAGTACTGAATCGCCGTCAGTTTAGTTGATTGGAAATCAATTTGTGACGGTATGGATGCTTAAAGAACCTAGAAAACAAAATCGGAAATTTCGAGATGAACGTTTTACTGTGTGTTGAGGAGAATCACTGAACTTCTATAAGAGAAATTGCTTTAAATCTACAAGTTCCTAGAGTAAATATGTGTTCAGTTTTGAAAAAACATAAGTACAAACCATTGTGCCGCCTAAGATCCACAAATTAGAAGAAGGTGATACAGCACGTCTTATAAATTTTTGTCCGTTTTTTTTTAAATCAGTTAAGATGTGAATCGTTGTTTTACAAAAAAAAAATACTATGGTCCGACGAATGTCAATTTACAAATAAAAAAAAGAATTAATCGCTACAATCATATGTACTGGAATGTAGAAAATCTACATGTTTCCGTAGAACAAGCTCCACAAAGAAGATTTTCACTAAATGTCTGGTGTGGAATATTAGATGGACGAATAATAGATCCAATCTTCTACTATTACCAATTTTAAGTGAAGACTTACTATAAATTCTTGACAATTTATCCTTAAATGAAATAAATAATTTAGTTTTTCAACAAGATAGAGCTACTCCACACAACGCCATAATCAATAGAGTTCTTGAACAGAGAATTTGGTAATCGTTGTATCGGAACATACAGACCTATTTTGTGGTCAGGTTGCTCTTGTGATCTGACCCCGATGGATTTCTTATTCTGGGGCTATTTGCAAGATATTGTTTATGCCACACCTCCTGATACAGTAGAAGTTTTGCGAAATTGAATAACTGACGGAAATGTCTTGAAAAGTTCTGATGAATGCTACGTTAGGTGTGATATCCAGGTGTCGACAGTGCCTTGAAAATGATGGTGCCCAGTTTGAGCATTTTCATTAATTTTTTGTTAAAAAATTTGTTTGTTGTTGAAACATCATTGTATTATTAAGCGGTTGTTATTGTTATTATTGTTATTGAAAAAAAGCCTTAAATGTGAGAACGTTCTTATTTCATGTAAGGGGCCATCAACGCTTTCTAATTTTAGACATATTATAGTTGACACAACTACATACTATGGTTGTCATGGTTACAGTACCGGTGAGGTTGAAATGATTACTGGAAAGTGATAGTACATTAAAACACAATGTTTTTTTTTTATTTGGTAACAACTTGAAATAAATGAAAAAACTGTATTGTGGCTACATTATTGAATTCAAGAAAAATATCTTCATCAAATTCTGTTAAAAAAGTAGCAGGGGTGGCCATTTAACATAAAAAAGTTGACTACGGATCCAAGATGAACCAAATAGCTAAAAATAAAATTTTATATTTCTCTGATAGTACTTTTTAAGTCGTTTAATTTGACATATCGATCGTTACAATCAGGCTTCAAATAAAGGTACTACCAGCTGGGGCGTTTTTTTGTGGACAACCGGTATTATATGTTTTGTGATACTACCTTTCCATTCCTAAACTCACGAGTAACAGCTGAACTCAACAGAAACCGCGTTGCACACATGTGTCGTGTATTGTGAAAGTCACAAATCTAGCGCAAAAATATGTAGATCATATTTACCACCAGAGCTAAATATTAAGCTAATGTGGGAGCAGCTTTGAAGCAAACACCAAAAACTAAAAATATGTCTACAAAATATTTTATGCAGACGTTAATGATGGATTTGAAAATTCTCATACCAACACTTGCCATTCTTGTAAAAAAATCGAAGTTTCCGTTAAAAATGCAAAAGACGCCAACAAAAAAACAACACAGCTTAAACTTCACAAGTTGAGGGCGAAAAAATTAACAAACTATAAAAGCAGAGTCAGCTGATACAATTAAAATCGTGTTTGACATTCAACAGAACCAAGCTCTACCTACACCTTCTGTAGGAGAAGCATTTTTCAGTTGACTAGTATGGCTGTATAACCTTACTATTATAACTCACAAAAGGACATGACTGTAAAGCACTTAAAAGCTCAAGCTAAGAAATATTGCAAACCAAACAACCATTTCAAATATCAGAAGTCAAAGTTATTCAGTATCAGTTGATCCTGGTAGAAAACTAAATATGGTAAACGTTAAACAAAAAGGAGAACATAATAAGTCGATCATAGAGTGTCTCCAGATACATGAGCATGCGAAGAAATATTATGAAGAGGTAATGGTAGCAGAAAATAATAACTACGAAAATACAGAGTGTGCAACTTAAGTAATAAGAATTATATTCAATATTGTTTCCCTCAAAATAACTTCAAGGAAACACAGCGTTGGACAGGGTTTTTCCAATTCCAACAGCATTACTGAAAAACGCTCTAGTACTCAAGTCAGGCGAATAAGGAAGCTTAGCAATCACTGGAGTGTTTTTGGTGGTCAATATTAATTGTATTGACGCTACACCCAGTTGTTCTTGCTGTTCGGTCTTCCACGCATGACTTATTTTCAAAGTTTTTCAGAACGTCTCAGTAAAAGTGTTGATTTAAAGTTTCCTCTCAAGGCACAAACTCTTTGTGAACGATTCCTTGGTTATCAAAAAAAGCAAATCAGCATGCATTTAATCTTCGGCTTGCCCATTATTGAATTTTTGGGCCCTACAAAGGTTAAAGTGTGCTATATCAACTCTCGAGCTTGGATACCGGATTGTACTCAAACACCCAGAACCTGTCACCAGGAATGACACGTTCCAGAAAATGGTAAAAAATTCTAGTCGACCCCAAAAGGTCTTGACAGCTTTCTTCCTGATGTGTTTTTAGTCCAGCAAAAAGCTTTTTGGAAAAATGTTTCCCTTATGTTTTTTAAATTAATTAATCAAAATCAATTCTTTCCTGATCATTCTGACCGTCAAGCGACGATATGACCGCACAAGATTCCGAATTCTGTAGACATTTTCTTTAATTCTGAAGATGAAAGCTTTCCAATGCGTTTCTCATCCTGAATCAACGAAAAAACTGCTTCACAACATAAATCACAATGGACAACCAAATTAGTCTAGCGATTTCAACCTTGTACTGATGGCGTATCACATGATCACCTGTCTCACGCCCGTCCTAAATGTTGTCAGATCGAACGCAACGCTACGTTACTAGTCTCATTCGTAATTTACACACCTCGTATATTCCTTTTCACTTAAAGTGCAAATATTCCCTAATTTTGAGGTAGTACACAAAATTTAATCCAATTTTATAACGCACAATTATTAAAGAACAAGTTTTAAACAAATACACTGCCAACATCTTCAGACGTTTTTATACAATTTTTACCTGAAACTTTATGATATAGCTCCTACACGAAAGGGGAGGGTGTAGGGGATATGTCTGCGTACAATACAAGGTATAATGTCGGTTTACTTTAACGGATTTTAATGTTTCTAGGCTCATTAGATAGAACACTTTACAGAGAATTGAAATGCAGATAGTAGGAAATATTGTGTAATTGCCCAAAAAAATACTTAATTTATTCCTATATATTATTTGTTTTTTCTTTAAAATTTTAAACTTGAATTTAATGAAAAATTATATAATTTGTAATTCACCTTGACAATTACGCCCCCTTGCGATGTTTTTGGAAACTTAAAAATATTTTAGTTGAATTTCTCCTGGTACGTTTTACTATGATTTTTTTTACACCAGGTTGTATGATAAACGGTTGCTGAGATATGGTCGGTGGCCAAGCCTAAACAGCTTATTAATTTTGAATGGATTAGAATCTTGAATGTATCAATTTACATTAATATTCAATATTAAAGCAACAGTAAATATACTAATTAATATACTGTAGCGTGATTCGTTCGTTAATTTATTTAAAACTCGCAGTTGTAGGAATAACTATTTAATATCACTAATAACTGATAATTACATACATTTATATCTAATTTCATTATATAGACACATACATTTATTTTATACTGTCAGTCATGTCAATCTCCATTTTTATTTCCAACCTTGTCTCCATGACACCCATTCGTATTTCGTGACATTGCCCCCCTCTTGATCAAAAGGTTTCGTCCCTAAACCCATCATCCTCTAGTTCCCTCTAACGATGACGGAATCTACATGCAGGTCCCTGGTTGCACTGCGATGTCTTGTCAAAGTAACAGTCAACTGTTTTCAGCCGTAGCACTGGAAGGCAATGTCCCGGCTGGAAACTGCAAACCAGAATTTCTACGCCAGTATGTTGAAATAACACTTCCAACATACTTCTTACAATTCTCCAGTCCAAACTATCCAATCCACAACCCAGTCTCGGTATTGCCAATTTCAGAAGGTCTTCATGTAGGACCTGCTCCCGTAAATGATGTAGGGCCTCCCATAACGAACGGTAAACTGATTTCTGACTGGAGTGTTCTTTTGTAACCAAGTAAAATATGGATCGCCCATTACTCCTTATGCGCAGGGTCTTTCCGATTTATGGTTTATGTTGTATATAATTTTTAATTCGCCTTGACAATTACGCCCCCTTGCGATGTTTTTGGAAAGTTAAAAATATATTAGTTGAATTTCTCCTGGTACGTTTTACCATGATTTTTTTTACACCAGGTTGTATGATAAACGGTTGCTGAGATATGGTCGGTGGCCAAGCTTAAACAGCTTATTAATTTTGAATGGATTAGAAACTTGAATGTATCAATTTATATTAATATTCAATATTAAAGCAACAGTAAATATACTAATTAATATACTGTAGCGTGATTCGTTCGTTAATTTATTTAAAACTCGCAGTTGTAGGAATAACTATTTAATATCACTAATAACTGATAATTACATACATTTATATCTAATTTCATTATATAGACACATACATTTATTTTATACTGTCAGTCATGTCAATCTCCATTTTTATTTCCAACCTTGTCTCCATGACACCCATTCGTATTTCGTGACATTGCCCCCCTCTTGATCAAAAGGTTTCGTCCCTAAACCCATCATCCTCTAGTTCCCTCTAACGATGACGGAATCTACATGCAGGTCCCTGGTTGCACTGCGATGTCTTGTCAAAGTAACAGTCAACTGTTTTCAGCCGTAGCACTGGAAGGCAATGTCCCGGCTGGAAACTGCAAACCAGAATTTCTACGCCAGTATGTTGAAATAACACTTCCAACATACTTCTTACAATTCTCCAGTCCAAACTATCCAATCCACAACCCAGTCTCGGTATTGCCAATTTCAGAAGGTCTTCATGTAGGACCTGCTCCCGTAAATGATGTAGGGCCTCCCATAACGAACGGTAAACTGATTTCTGACTGGAGTGTTCTTTTGTAACCAAGTAAAATATGGATCGCCCATTACTCCTTATGCGCAGGGTCTTTCCGATTTATGGTTTATGTTGTATATAATTTTTAATTCGCCTTGACAATTACGCCCCCTTGCGATGTTTTTGGAAAGTTAAAAATATATTAGTTGAATTTCTCCTGGTACGTTTTACCATGATTTTTTTTACACCAGGTTGTATGATAAACGGTTGCTGAGATATGGTCGGTGGCCAAGCTTAAACAGCTTATTAATTTTGAATGGATTAGAAACTTGAATGTATCAATTTATATTAATATTCAATATTAAAGCAACAGTAAATATACTAATTAATATACTGTAGCGTGATTTGTTCGTTAATTTATTTAAAACTCGCAGTTGTAGGAATAACTATTTAATATCACTAATAACTGATAATTACATACATTTATATCCAATTTCATTATATAGACACATATATTTATTTTATACTGTCAGTCATGTCAATCTCCATTTTTATTTCCAACCTTGTCTCCATGACACCCATTCGTGTTTCGTGACATTGCCCCCCTCTTGATCAAAAGGTTTCGTCCCGAAACCCATCATCCTCTAGTTCCCTCTGACGATGACGGAATCTACAAGCAGATCCTTGGTTGCACTGCGATATCTTGTCAAAGTAACAGTCAACTATTTTCAGCCGTAGCACTGGAAGGCAATGTCCCGGCTGGAAACTACAAACCAGAATTTCTACGCCAGTATGTTGAAATAACACTTCCAACATACTTCTTACAATTCTCCAGTCCAAACTATCCAATCCACAGCCCAGTCTCGGTATTGCCAATTTCAGAAGGTCTTCATGTAGGACCTGCTCCCATAAATGATGTAGGGCCTCCCATAACGAACGGTAAACTGATTTCTGACTGGAGGGCTCTTTTGTAACCAAGTAAAATATGGATCGCCCATTACTCCTTATGCGCAGGGTCTTTCCGATTAATGGTTTCTGTTGCCGTAATTCCCATCGCTTACCAAATCTCTCTTTAAATTCTTTGGCAATTCCTCTAGAGTACTCTAGACATTCGTAAGTCTCGAGCCACACAATGGGCCAATGCATAATCTGATGGGATACCAAACAAATCCTGCTGCCTCTCGATGGTCACTCCATATCGAACTTTCCGTTGACCAGAATATTCGTCCATGAAATCCTCGAAAGTTGGCTCCGAACATTGGCCGCTCACCCCGCGCAAATCGGCGTCCCCACAATTATTTCCAGCGTAGGGGGCAAACGATTAAAATGAACTACCCTTGGTTTGCTATGGGGTGTCCGCCGTATGCGGTAAATTATATCGTTTATCCCACTTCTGACACCAATTGTAGCGTGATTCGTTCGTTAATTTATTTAAAACTCGCAGTTGTAGGAATAACTATTTAATATCACTAATAACTGATAATTACATACATTTATATCCAATTTCATATTATAGACACATACATTTATTTTATACTGTCAGTTATGTCAATCTCCATTTTTATTTCCATGGCAACCTTGTCTCCATGACACCCATTCGTATTTCGTGACAATACGCTAGATCTTTTGTCAGAAACATTATGGGTTTTAAAGTAACACTTATTATATTTCAATTAGGCGAGATGCGTACTAATGTTCGCAGAAAGCTTTCTGATGAATGCAAATTAAAAACTAAATATAAAAGTACAAAAGAGGAGTGAACAAGACACGGCCGCTATTCTCCGAGAAAAACGTAACAAAATAATTACAAACGACAGTTATAATAAAATTATAAGTTAAAATTTCACTCCACTCCCGGTCCCATGTAATATTCCCAGACAATTTCTTATTACTCCAGATTATATTTCTTAATGAAATTACTTACCCGCTGGGAGACGAATATTTCATAAGCAACGCAAACTCCGGCGATTGTTATACCTTGTTCCTTGCAGAGCATAGCCGTGGCAACAGACAGCATAGATGAAAATAGATACTTCCAACCTGTAATTAAATAAGTATATTTATTACAAGGCCTACGGTGGTGACTGTGAGGATATAAGATACATCAAGGGGAGTTTATGTCCTCTGGGGAGGCACTAGATTCGGTTTTTCGATCGTAAAGCGACCCCAGGCTCAAGCGAAATATATTTCGTTGCGTTCCTATTCTAAATTTTTCGCTTTGCGTAACCAAGCACACATCAGAAAGGAATTTCAAATGTCTAGCGAAGAATTTATAATTAAAGAAACATAAGACAACTTGTAACTTCGACTATGGCTTCGGTGATGTATGAAAATTTAATTTAAATAAGAACTTCTGCCGTTTATATACAGCGAGGTGCACATATAAAGGCTAAATTAACTTGCTACGTGCCATTTGCTTAACCAATCTTCACTATGCTTTCATTACGAATGCCAGTCATTCCATCTCATTTAAATTCAGTTTAAAAGTAAAGGATGAAAGGAAGGATACAAATTTAAAACGTTTTTCTATTTAGAGTATGAATTTAGAATATAAATGTGATCTAAATAGCACGTACTATATGTTACTTACGTCCTATTTATATACGAGGAAGGCGCCATAAATTCTCGGCCTGACAGTGTTATACAAGTTCAAACTTCGTCACGTCATGCATACGCGAGGTGTACACTATAAATATGACGGTTCAAAGCCTAGTAGTTTTTAGTAACCAGCCAACCAACGTGACTAGCACACGGAAATATCTGAAGTAACGAAAATTGAGTACCTCGCGGTCATTAAATTTTTAACAAAAGAAGGGCATACGCCTTATGACATTAAGCAACGTTTAGACGTCGTTTACGGTGATTCACCTCCTTCGTAATCAACTGTAAAAAAGTGGGCTAAATGTTTCCGTTTGGGACAAGAATCCCTGGAAGATGCTGATCGGTCAGGTCAACAAATTTCAATTATTGAACATTTAGTGCTAGAAAATAGCCGTTTGAAAGTGAAGGAATTAGCGGCGATAACAAACATTTTCGAAACAAGGGTTCGCCGAATTCTCTATGACCATTTGGGTATGGCACATATTATGCGCATTTATTGCATGACAGTATTCGTGCAAAACGTCGTGGACAATTGACAAATGGTGTGCGATTATTGCACGACAATGCTCCCGGCCATACTGCCGCCATTTCACAAACTGCCAGATACCATTCGGAGAAGGTTGGCTGATGCTGGTCTAAAACCGTACCGACCTGCTACTGGGTCAGTGTTAACGGCTGCCCACCGATGAGCTCGCTTAGTATTTGCTCAAACGCACTTCCATTGGGGAAGTAAAAACTGACGAGTCCAGGTTCTGCCCTTTCAACTAATGACCGTCGTGATAGAGTGTGGAGAAGACAAGGTGAACGACCTGCACAGTGTACCATACGAGAAGGGGAAAAGTTTGGTGGCGGATCAGTTTTGGTGTGGGGTGGCATAACTCTTGAAGGTCGTACAAACATTTATGTCATAAATAGGGGAACAATGAATGCCATAAGATATCGGGATGAAGTGATAGTTCCAATTGTTGAACCATTTGGTGCTCTACATGGGCCAGAATTTGTGTTCATGCATGATAATGCTCGACCACACATTACCAACATCGTAAGGCAAGAGCTAGTTGCCTCCAATATCAATGTTTTAGGGTGGCCAGCGCGAAGTCCAGATCTTAACCCCATTGAACATCTCTGGGATAATTTCGGGAGACAGATTAAAGCTCTTGAACATTCTCGTAGGACATTACAAGAACTGTCAATAATATTGCATGAAATTTAGGCAGCAGTTCCTCACGAAGAGATTGCTACACAAATTCGAAGTATGCCAGAAAGAATGAGGGCCTGCATAAGAGCGAGGGGTGGTCACACCCGTTACTAACTTTTATTGTTGATTTTTTAATGTTTATTCATTTACTCGTCAATGTGATGGTTCCTTGTTTATTATATATTGTTGAAATTAGTTTACGAATTATTGAAATAAATAATCACAAAGTTGATTAAATCTTCTTTTCTTTATATATCAAGCAATAAAATTCCATGTTAACACGTACTTTTAAAAATGTATTACGTTTCATCTATTATCCCTTAATTTTGCGGCGAAGTGTATATGAGATCCAAGAAAGCTACATTCAATGGTAATAATGCAATAAATGAATATTTTTTTAATTTTTTACAGGGTATTGAAAATGTAATTCGAAGATGTAATAAATGTAGTGAGGTTATTGGAGAATACATTGAAAAATAAAATTTAATTAAATTTTATTTGAATTGTTTTCCATACTGATACGGCGAATACATTGAACACCCCTCGTATATCCATACAAAATCTTTGTAGATATTATAGAGTTTTGCTCCTATTACGAGAGTGGTTCGGAAAGTACGTGGCCTGACACAGAGATGGCGCAAATTCGCAGGAACCTTCCTTACCATTCTGTAGAATCATCTTTTAATAGGTTAACTATGACGACAGTATAGAGCGATCTGTCAATTATTCTGTTTTTGAAAGGACACCAAAGTGAACGTCTCGTGTGATTTTGTAATAATAAGAAAAGCTGAGTTGGCAGCAGTGTTAAAGTACTTTTATTTAAAAGAATTAACACAAACCGAAATCAAAGCAGAGATGAATTCAACACTGTTAGAATCAGCTCCTCCGTTTTCCATAGTTAAAAACTGGGTTGCCGAATTTAAGCGTGATCGTATGCGCACGAATGGTGAACCCCGTAGTGGATGCCGAAAAACTGGTATTGTTCCGGAAATTATTGAAAAAGTCCACCGTATCATTTTGGATGAGCGTTGAATAAAAGTGCGCGAGATAGCAGAAATTTTAAGTATCTGAAATGACAGTGTGTACAGAATTTTATGGGAAGAATTGCTTATGAAAAATATACAGCGCAGAAACTTAATCAGAAGGACTTTGTACGCCGTTTCCATTACCTTAGATGAACCTGCATCCACCATTACACTCTGGAAATCAAATAATAATCCAGGCAATGGACAAGGCGGTAATGGTGGCGGTTCTCCGCCACCAAATAAAGCAAAAACGGTTTAGTCAGCAGGAAAGGTTAAGGTGGCCACTGTTTTTTGGAATTCTCATGGTATTATCTTGGTCGACAACATAGCAAAGGGAAAGCAATAAATGGGGAGTATTATGGCAATTTGTTGCAACAATTAAGCGATAAAATCAAAGAGAGACGCCCTCATTTGGCAAAGAGAAAAGTGCTTTTCCATCAGCATAACGCACCTGCTCACAAGTCTGCAATTGCAATGGCAAAAATTTATGAATTGGGGGTTGAATTAGTGTCTCATTCGTCCTATTCCCCAGATTTGGCTCCCAGCGATTATCATCTCTTTCCAAACCTGAAGAAATGGCTGGGCAGTAAGAGGTTTTCGTCTAATTCCGGTAGGTAATCCCTGCTGTAAAAGCTATTTCGAGGACTTGGATTCATCGACCTCCAATGAGGGCATTACTAATTTGGAATATCGTTGGAATAAGTGTTCAGCGAACAGGAGACTATACTGAACAATAAAATGTATTTGTCAAAAAAAATTGCGTTTTCATTGTTAGGTCACGTAGTTTCCGAAGCACCCTCGTATGGTGGGAGAATAAATCAGTAAAAACATGATCACAATGCTTATTAGTATGTATAACGATGTTAATTTCATTAGTCTTGTGTCATAACTCTGCAATTCTTCATACAGTTTCGTATTATTCTACTAATTTTAGAAAGCTCGATACAATTCCATCTGTGCTTTTACCACATATGCCATAACTATAATTTTTGTATTCGCAATCATAAACATTCTTATTGCTCAGTAAGGCGGTAATATATTTTTCTCTACGTTTTAATGATGACTTTCCAAGCAGCAAAGTAATTTCTACTACATGCCTTTAAGTGATAAATTCAATGGAACAGACGCAAACATAAAGACTTTATAACATTGTTCTCTTTTATTATCGACTCTATGAGGTTTTAACTTGCCTAGACCTCCGGCAAAATAAACTAAGAACTCACTCGGTATGCCATTTCCTAGACATTTTGATTCTCAATAAATTACGGTGCACGGGAACTTTCATTACAAAGCTTAAAAAGGGCAATTTAAACATTTTATTTACTGCATCTTTTATTCTGTTTTACGTCCCTTCACTATTAACATATACAAGCACAAACTGACTTTAAAGCGTAGCCAGGGTACGTGGACTGGAAAAATTTCGGTTCAACCCAATCGGAAAATTCCTTCTTTATTGAGCGTAGCAAAACTTTGCAGAAATGAAAGAAAAAAGGACACACGAAAACAACAACAAAAGAGAAGTAAAGGACCTGTGCAAAGCACTATATGTAATAGATAAAATGATTTATAGATTTTTCCAAGATGTGATTTATTACATTGTGAAAAATATTGGCGTATATTCTATGTAGCTATTTGAAAGACACGTATATCTGCGTCTAGTTGTAGGATTTTAAAGAGCTTACATGTTCTACTGCTCACAATGGTCCACGAAATAATTTCAGTAATTATGCCGATAGAAAGTTATTTCCGGTCTAATTACACACAGCTCGCAAATAAAATAGATAAGGGTTACCTATCTTTGTCACATTCACAAAATAAATTCGACAATTACAGCTACCAATAGATGTTTTCAATTCAAAAAAGAAGGATCGGTGCGCACAACAAGATGGCGTAGCCACGTGCATAAATATACACAGTTCTCCTATACGGTAGATAGGCCCCGAAAACTAAAAGCAAGCCGTAATGCATCATCAATTAACAATCAAAAATCTATCTCACGACTATTATTCCAAGTAAAAAGAAATCTTTCTGTGGTATCTTACATAAGTAGCTTAATACTCTAACGGAAATTACACTAAAAATACGATAATTAATTACACTGCAGAAAACAGATGATAAAGACGACGCTGACTTGCATCAACAAAGATCTACGATAAACTGATTGATTTAACGGACGATCGAAGCACATAACACATGTATCGACAGGGCGGAAACAAATATGGTACGAGGTTACCCAACAATGTTGTAATAAAAGAGGAACGGAGAATTTGACTAATCGACCAAGAAAAATGAAAGTGAAAATTGGTAGATGAATTGCATGGGACAAAATTAACGAGAATAAATGACATTTCTAAAACATTAATACAATATTTCAAAATCTAAAGACTCAATTGACTCAAAATTAAGGAGTGGCTAACAGTAACTACACGTAAAACAGATAAAAGAAACGGCAGCCCTGTCCCCAAAAACGAATTAAATTAATATAAAATTAATTAGAAAAATAACAATAATGGGTTTTACTAGTACGTCGCACATAGAAAATCAAATAAAGTAAAATCGGATGCAACATCCATGTCATTAAGACATTAAAAAAACAACGAAATACAATACGTCGTTAAAACGATTGCGCGGCACGGTTCAAATAAACAACATACAGTGGCTACCCAAACAATTGCATATATAATGCAACAAAATAAAAGGTTAATATTCCAGTTCACAAAATAAAAGAAACATGGAAAATATAAAATACTTGAATGTTTAACGTATATTAGCGGGTAATTACTATCACAAGTATACATATATACATTTATACGTAAACGTATATGCACATATTGCCGTGAACTCGCAAAATTTGTAGAATAAGAATAGCTTTAGAGATTAATTTAAGAATTAGTTTAAGCTTTGAAATAAAAAAATAAAAATAACAAATATCCTATTTAAATATTATTGGGTAAAACTATGCAACAAGAACTACATGAAGGTATACAAAGTTGCATACACATAGTCAATTAATAAAAGTGATTTTAAAAAAACTATTATTATTATTCAAGTAAATAATGAGAAAATACAAAATAAAGTTTATTAAATAAATATGAAACAAAAGATGTAGAATAAAAATTTATTAAATAAAAATATGAAATAAAGACAAAATAAATATAAGTAATATATTTCTTTTGTAGAAAAGAATACACAAAATGTATGGTTACATATCATGAAAAAGATGAAATACGATATGCAAGAAATATAAATAAGTAAATTATTGTGATTTATATGCATAAAGCAGTAAAAATTTTATGAAGGTGTTTATGAACTAAATTGTATTAAAAGATAAAATTTACCTTAGCTTATAAATAGACTAAGAAAGGATATAAAAAATATGTAAAACGTAGAAACGATCAGCAATAACATTTTGTATTTAAAAGTAGCTGATAAATAAATAAAAAGTATATGTGTTTATGATTTGTTTGTAACACAATGCTTCAGGGACTGGAAACAGACGTGTACGGTTTAATGACCTACAAAAGACAACAAAATATATAAAACTTGTGTAAAGTCTATTGCAGATTGACAAATTACCAATAGAAAGATCTTGGATACAGGTACAGGCAGTGCGGGAAGAAAAATAATGGTTATCTCCAACATGTTTCCCATTTTGCCAAGTCGCAATCCGGCTAAAAGAAAAGTGAAATTGACATTAATAAATGGAAAGAAAAAAATATGTATCGAACAATGAACAAGGCAATAGGTTCATTGACGAATACAAAGAAGGATGGTATTAGCGACAAGAATAAACCTACCGTTGGAAGTGCTGTGCGAGGCAGAGGGGACCTTTGAATTGGAAAGTTGTGTTGACGTTTGGTGAATTGTGAACTGTCAGAACAATGTGTATGTGTGCGTGTATCAAGACGGCAACATGCGGGCAGCGATTTCACGAGAAAGTGTATTCCAGTACCAACCTAAATATGGACTAGAGGGCGCAATGGTCAACATAGTTTTTTCTTTGCCGCTATAAATACGAAAACAAGATTCGACAAGAGGACTTCTGATGACAATTCCGAGAAGGAGACTTCTCATAACACTTCCGAAAGGAAGATCTCTTAAAGAATAAGACGTTTTAGATTGTTACATTGTAGTTTTCATTATTTCTTCATCACGTATAGTCATAGTAGTTTATTTTATTTAATACATTTGAATTCACTTGAAGCGTTCATAATGGACATTCAAAATAAATATTTTGATAGCAAGTAAGTTTATTTTTTTTTGAAAAGGAAGTTATACAAATTGTTGGACAGACATTGGTTTTTACGTGCAAATGATTAATCAATGTATTGTTGGACAATATAGATAAGTAAATATTTTTTTATCCTGTAAGGTTTGCTTTAAATTCATAAAGTTGGAATTACAACCAAATAGGATTAATGGTGTTGGTCAGTTGGAGAGATGCTACGTGCAAATGAGCATTTTCTTCATCGTATTGTCTAGGCATCATTAATCTCTTTCAAGTTAAGCAAATAATTAATTAAAATTTCACAAGGCAAAGATTAAGAGCTAGATACAACACGTGCAAATGGTTGTATAAAGCAATTAATTGAAGCCAATACATAAATATAATTACATTGATAAGTATATCCATAAATGTACAATAAAAGTTTACATTTGTTTATTTACAGGATAAATATTTATTTTGTTTGGCAGAATAAATAAATAAATAAAAGATTTACATACATTACAACCGGCATTAGGTATAAATGATATGAGCATTTTTCAATTATGTATCTTGTTTAGAGCATAAAGGTGTGTATATAAAAAATTATTTTTGAATCTATAAATTACAAAATAAAAGATATATGATTATGTTGTATAGACATACAGTTTTTCTTTGAACAAAACTATTACCTCTTCCCTATTATGAGCAAGAGAAAAATCATCAGCAAAGGAGAAGGAACCACATACATTGCCAGGACCCACAATAGTCATAAAGTACATGCTCCAACAATATAAGATAAAAAATACAAAACCAATTATAAGTTCTTGGTGTATAAAGAATAATTTTAAGAGTACAGCATGTACAAAAGACTATACCCTACGTGTGGTAATACACACAAATAAATGTTGTCACAGCATATAAATTATATGGCGATGCCCAACGTATGGCAATAACATTATTTAAAATAAATATTTATATGCCACAGCAATATGTATGAATTGGAATACACAGCATACACCTAGGTGTCATTACCAACAGCGAACACACGGACACGTGTTTCGGCCTTTGAGATAAAATACGATCTTAGTTGTTGATCATTGCTAACAGCACCACGTACACTGAAGAGGCCTCAAAGGCCGAAACACGTGTCTGTGCGTTCGCTGTTGGTAATGACACCTAGGTGTATGCTGTGTATCCAAATTCGTGCATATATATGCATATACGTTTACGTATAAATGTATACTTCTGATAGTAAAAGAAAAATACAGGGTCAGCCAAAATTAAATCTAACGATACTCATGTGAAATGTCTATTTCTGAAAATTGTAAAACTGCAAAGAATTTTCTTCTTTATATCATATTTAGGAGCTAAGCATTCAGATATAAACAATTAAAGAAAATATTGCGTTCATCCAAGAATAGACAAAGTCGGTACGAACCAAAATCACCAAGCAATATCAAAATTTGCCAGCGAGAATTCCAGCAAAGTCTCTCAACTATAAATAATAATATACATTGTCCAATGACTATTCTATTAATTATAATATCATAAGGTAGATATCGATATTAATTTTTAATTCATAAAAAACTGAATAGTTCTCTATTAGTATTAAATGATATTCTTCTCGTTTCTTACATCCCCGTCCTACAAAGAACAGTGATTATGAAAATTGTATACTTCAAGATTTTTACAAATCTTCGCAGTGTGTTTCCACGATAACGGAAAGTGGTTTTTTGGCATAGTGTGTATATTTGAGGACAAGATTACACTTAAACGACGAAAGTTATGACTGGTTCCTGAAAATTTTGCGGACAAGAATTTAAGAACCTGACAAACACGGATCAAGAAATTTACTTCGGCTTAGAATAAACAGCATAATGCTGTATATAAATTATAACGACTGATTAACCAGTTTTTAAAACTAAAGTTATTACTATTATTACTAATAAACACGTACATTTGTTCGCTATTACAATAATACTACTCTTTTTATTTTTATATGTTAAGATGAAAAATATAAATGTCGGAATCATGTTACTCTCATGGCGTGGTTGAAAGATTTTTCCGCTAATGATTTTCTTCTAATGTTTGGTACTTGGCATGGATTACCTCGCCAAAATTTGTTACTAAAAATTGCTTTTCGATCAGTATAATCGCAGTGGTTTTTACAAGCAAGAGCCTACCATCGTTTCAGATGTTTTGCTCTATCTGAAACTTATGTAGACTTTCGATCGCGGTTTTATAGTAATTCCCCACATCATGGCGAAATCGTGGTGAGTTACAATATTAACGTCTTTGCGGGAGTCGAATCTAGGTATTCTCAGATTAGTCAACAACTTGTACCTAGAGTATTTGAGGTAGTATATTCCTCTTTGATTTTCAAATTCATCGACATTATTTGCTACTGGCAAAAAATGCTAACGATGAAAGTAATTTCAGTTTCAAAGCAAATATTGCATCGCTTTCGTACTGGTATCTTACATTACCTTCGCCGTTGAATTTTTTTAATGATGTATTTGGGAAAATGGCAGAAGGATGGATGTACGATGCTTTGAAGCTGCATAGCCTTCAGCATAAGCACTTATCAAGCCATGTGGTATAACTCACAACATTACTTACTAAATAGAGTCAAAGAATAAGTGAATAAAAGAGAAACTAAGATTATCCAGAAGGGAAATTTTGCTCGAGGTGTTTTCCATCAACGAGCTCGAAAATTTTTGCCCACTACATCAAATTTATACCACATTCTAAATTTAAAGCTGCAATCTGGGACCACAGATTCTCAGGTTATCAGTTTGCAAAAAACACTTTTAAAAATTATATTTTGCGAATATGTTAGAAACTATTACTTTTATCAAAATCAATAAACAATGAAGAAGTACCCTAAAGTCAGCCTCTATCTACTTTTGTTTAATTTTATGTAGTGCAAATACATTCTTTAAATTTATAATACTAATGCCTCGAAAAAGTTTTAAGGGTATTATACTGTGTTTTCTGCCATACATTGCTTAACAAATATATTTGGTTCACTTATATGCATTTTAGAAATATTGTAGGTTCTATATGATATCAGCACTAGAATGTTAAACAGCAAATACAATTCAGATTAAATAAAAAATTAATTTAAAATTTCAAATATTATACTTCTTAGATACATATTTCTAAATCTTTATAGATGATCGTTGGTGTGTCTGTTCGTTATTCAGTAACTCTTTAATTACTCAACCGATCCTCTTGATATTCTCAGACCATATTTATATCGTCAATGCGCGTAAAATTGGCTACCAAAACATTCAAAGGGTCAAGTTATTAACAAATGCTATACTTATGGATCAACATGACTCATATTCACAATGTATGTTGTGATAAAAAAATCACAAAATCTGAACACGATATTTATAAACAGGAAATTGAGGCACATATTCTGCAATCGCATTAGCGACCTCTTCTGTCCATACGCTTTAACCAAATCAAACTCATCTCACCACCTACCGGAAAGGGCAGAACAATGTATGCGGGCTAGCTAGTATAGTAATACAATATTTCTAATAACAAAAGAATCGAAATACATCTAAATATTAAGTATTCCCAAAGAATTCAAAAATTACTATTTAAATTTTGAACAATATATATAAGTTTCAGTGATATATCCATAAAAACTAATGAATTATATCTTAGCAATTCACCTCTTTCGCAAAAACTAGATTACTCGTGTTTTATAAAAAAAAACTGCGTTTTCTTTGTTACTACTACTAGCATTAACTTTTCATTCATGTTATTGATTACAATAACAATAATATTGTCGAACGCAACAGTCTCTGTATATTTGTAAATAAAATTCTTACTTTTCCTCTTTTTTATTTTTGTGTTACTTGAAAATTTTATACGCTTGCGGTAAAATGTATACTTCTTCTACAAACCTAATTACTTGGACATGAAAAATCCATTCGGTTACATTTATATTTATTCACGTTTAAGTATAAAGAGGGATTTTGTACCTTTTCCACGAATATCAGACAGTTCAATTATAAACAGCATTCGCAAGTCTTTCAAATATGTAGAAGCAAACAAGACAGGAGATTTTGAATAGAGGTCGCTCCTGTCTACTTCTAATATAATTATCATTCACATGAAAAATACATTTTTCAATTTCGAACGTATTTCTTTAGAATGTTATAAAAATAAATTTTTCATGGATTTAACATCACAACTTTGCCGTGATGGTATAATATTTCGCTAGCTTTGTGTCCATAGCATTGTAACAATTCAATATTTGACTTTGTTCTTAGTTGTAACTGTTATTTTACCGAGAATAAATGTAAGTAATTTGTAACGTTTCCACAAGATATATCCCGCAGCCTTCTACAAAAATGTATAATTGAAATATTTCATTGAAATATAATATTTCTTCTTTTGGAACATGAACATTTGATAATTACAAATTTTATACAAGTAAGCGATAAATACGTATAATAATTATAAAATTTTAATTATATAATTTTTTAAATCTTAAAACTAAAGATTTTCGTTTCTTTCTACCCTAAATCTTTTCCTTTTAAAACGAGGTGCTATTCCAAAGTTTACGAAATTTGTATGACCCGCGCTTACAAGCGGTAATACAACCAAACGGCGCTAGCAGCGCATAATAAATGTCAGTGCTGTTCGAAATGCGATTGTGAATTATCGTAGGTAGACCATCGATGACATCTGCAGCATCGTGAGGTTTTTATATAGCATATGTCAGAAAAATTGAACATGAAAAGGATTGCTGCAGAATTCGTGCCACGACTGCTGAGTGACGATCAGAAAAAGCATCGCATAAATGTCTGCAAGGAACTGAAAGAACAGCTTCGAACTGACCTTGATTTTTTCTCTAAAGTTACAGGTGACGAAAGTTATGTTTATGGATATGGCCGTGAAGCTACTAAACAGCAATCATCCCAGTGGAGGAGCCCATTTTCACATCGGCCAAAGAATGCCCGTCAAGTTCAACGCAACAGGAAATTTTTATTGATCAGTTTCTTCGATACTGATTGGATTATTTACAAGGAGTTCGTATCTCGTTGGTCAGACGATTAATGGAGAATTCTATCGTAATGTCCTAAGGCAACTAAGGAAAAATATGAGAAGGAAACGTCCAGAGAAGTGGTGCAGGCATGACTGGGTCTTTCACCAATGCGAGGTCACATGCAACTGTCATCGTGCAGTAGTTTTTGGTAAAAAAAAAAACAACAAGACGGTTCTCCTCATCACCCGACCTGGTTCCAAACAATTTATTTCTCTTTCCCAAGTCGAAAATAAAGTTGCAGTAGCGAAGATTTGACACGATAGAGGTGATTCAAGCGGAATCGCAAGTGTCCTGAATATACTGACTAAAAAAGACTTTTAGCATACATTCTGTTCCTGACAGAATCACTGAAATGGCGTCTGAGCTCCCAAGGGGATTACTTTGAAGATGACGGCGAATAAATATCTTTTATGATGTGGTTGTATTTAGTGTTATATTTCGGGAACTTTTGGTTAGCACCTCGAGTATTGCTAGCAAGTATTCAAACTTAAAGTTAATAAAGAAAATAATGCATATAGTAGGCTCATGCAAATACTAAATTTAAATCAAGTTAAGGAAAATATATTATTTCTAGGTTGATGGTTGATGTAAAGAAAAGGTCGAAGCAATTCCAGCAGAAAATTGAGGCACATTAATGTCTATATGACTGAATGGGGAACCGATTATTCTTTATAGCGTACTCTGTATACATATTTAATGCTGAGAAAAATTATATATAATATAAAAACTGTAAATTAAACAGACTAAGTAGTAGATGCTGTTCAATATAAATGCTAGAGAATAGGAATTTAAAAAAACGCCCTTGAAAATGCTCGAGATCGCGTCTATTAACCAGATAATAAAAATGCCCTATAAGACAAATATATTCGGCACGTAATCGTACCAAGGAAAGTTAAAAATTTGCAATTCCTGATATAAAATCCCAATTAGATCCCGCCGACGATATGTTATTCTGTGTTAGGAACTATGAAATTTTATTTAATAATAATAATAATTTATGTCTATACTAGCATTACGAATTACAATATAATAATATGATGAAAATTCAGGATAAACCTGGTCTTCCATGCCATCCCATACATCACAAACACAAGAAATATAAAGAAATAAATATCACGCGAAAAACTAATTATCCTATTATATAATAAGTGTTAAGTATAGCATTAAATATAGAAACTAGTAAGGAGCAATAATACTGATAACCCACTCTATGCAAACACCACACCACTGTCAGCCCGAAGCAATAATTTGAGTGCCCTTTTGAATGCTATATGATGCTTCCGCTTCAGTTCCTCAGGCAATGAATTCGGTGGATAGACTTTATAACTGAAAGTACACTCACACATCAAAGTGTAATGTAGAGGTGGCGAGATCAAGCCCCTAGAGCGGATATTGGTATTATGAACATCAGTTCTATACCGGACCTTTCCTATCAAATACGGAGGATATTTTGTAATACATAGTTATGTGATAAAAAGTCATCATCTGTTATTTAAACCTACTGTCCACATTCAACCATCCTACTTCATTAAACTTATAAGAAATTCCGTCTTATTTACGAATGCCAAAACGCAAACAGGATTTCTTTACAAGCTGAATCCGTTTTCTATCCTTGCAGTTGAAGCAAGGTGCTATTATGGACGAACAGTATTGAAAATGAGTAAATACCAATGAATTACATAGCATGGACTTACTTTCCAAACTTAAATACAACCTAATTATGTGAGTATAGTAGCCTTTGCGCTGAATGCACCTTGCAACATGCGGCTTAAAACGTAATGCAGTATCAAAAGTAGCTCCCATTTTTTTTGCCTCTTAACCACAAGTATATTTGCATCTTCAACTGATAATTTAACAGACCATAGCACATGGTCTGCAATCAAATATCAAAACGGCTGCTTGATGAAGTGACTCAAAATGCATATTAATGTCACTGATAACAGTATCCACGTTAGCGGGTATAAATGAATGACAGAACTGAATATCATCGTATATACATGGTACCGACAAATTCGAAGGCAATTAAGCAAATTAGAGGTATAACTGCCAAGAATACCTGACACAAACTTGAGCTTTAAACCATCCCAGATTATGGATTTTTTTCTGGGTCAGAAACAAATCTTACATATAAAACAAATGTAATGGTACAGCCCATTTTCATATATTAATTTTATGCTTTTTATTATCTTTAAGAATTTAATTAAGCAAACTTTTTTTTTAATATTTTAAAAAGAAATATTTAAAATCAATGAATGCATTATTGTATCATTAAGTCGCAATTAGTCATAGATTTAGTATGTATTTATGAGTAGGAAATGTGACGCCAAAAGTTTATATTAACGTAATAAACACTCCGATAGTAATATACATTCCCACAGCTAAAAGAACGTCTACATGCGTGTGAATGTGAATGGAAACACCCGAACTTTGTAGAAAGCGGGGAACCCTAGATATTCTGATATAAAAGGAAATACGCGTTCAAGAATGAGAGAGTCGAAGGCGAGATACGTTAAATGTTGTATCAAAAGGCTAACTCCCAACAATAGAGTCATTGTTAATATAACTTAAATAAATAATCGACTACTGAGATAATCGGCCACGGTCAGAAGAATCGTTGTTATTTGTAAAAAAAAAGTAATAAAATAGTGTTCAAAGTTGCACATAAGCAGTAAATGTGCAAAGTGTTATATTGTTTAAATAAATATTGTGCTTCGCTTGGCAAAACAAGCAGATGATTTCGTTGAAGACAACGTAGAAATAAAGAAGATTTCGCTGATAATAAACAGCCCGAAGTTCCCGCAGAAAACAGCATAAAAAACAAGCTAAATAAGAAGAGTTAATATTATTTAAATGATTATTGTTTGATGAATGTATTTTTGTATAATAAAGAATGAAAGATTGTAACAATAAATTTCAAACAGACAGTTGTTAAATAAATATCGTCTACAAAATATAAGTAGAAAGTAACTTGATATGTTTCGCAAGTGTCAATATGTATATAAACACATATAATATAGTATGTACACTGTATGTAATAAATTCTGGCTTTTATTGTTTACGTTTTAATATTGCAAAGAATCTACATAAATATTTGGGTCAGCTTAATATTTGTACAAAAAAAATTAAATGTAGGGAAATTGTCTTTTAAATATATTTCGTTTCTTTTGTTGTTTGTAAAAATATATATACAAGATTCATTGATTTTCAATATAAGAATTATTAAAATTTTAAATGTTATTTTTTTTATTAATGTTCAGGAACTTTTTACTTAATCATTTCTATTAACCCGAATCGTCCTGAGATAATCTGAGTTTAGCTGGCAAAACAAATGATTTTACAATTTATTTCCAAATTTTAACTTTAAATTAAATACCTTAATTTAGATATAGGGGTTTCTTTACATTATGTCGCCTAACTTTGGGGCTGTACCTTTACACAAATCATGCACCGCAGTTAGCTATTAGGTTACGTCGAAATAGGAAGACTTACAGATGTAAATTGCCGCAAAGAAATGCTTTTGTTGTAATTTCTTCGACTAAGTAAATATGTAACTTTGATCAGATAAAGAACCTATACGCTCAATTATACAGAAGTAGCTAAGGCAGCAATAAGGGTGCGCGTGTGGAAAATTATCATTTTTGGTTGTCAGACCTTTGTTAAATTAATATTACTGTTTTTTTTTATATAAACAGAAACTAAAACTATCACCTTGTGTTTTCATTCAATTTTACGTATATTTGCACTTCCGGAAAAGTACGTGAAATTGTAATAAACACGTTAAGATTTGAGCTTATACAAAACCCCAGCTCAGTATATTGCGGAAAAGTATAGGCGGAAAATCAATATACGTAGTATAGGTTCAAAGGTTGGGCAAGAATCATTTTTAATATCCACTAATACAACTGCTCCATCTCGCTTTCAATCGAATACTGCACCAGAAAGTAAATTACCCTCCGAATCTTTATACGGTAGAGTTGCACGTAATATGTACGTATTTCAGGAGTTCCAAAAGCAACACTCATATCCATATACACACATTTACTGTGCAGCACATCCGTAGTTAATGAAACTCCATATGTATGCAAATGAAGCTTTAAAAAAAACGTGAACGGAAAATAATACTTGACTCTAAGGCAAATCCTTGGATATTAATAAGTTCACTGAACAAAAAACAAAATCAGCGGAATATATCTCGACGAAAAATAAACAGCGTCATTGTTTTTTTTTTGTTGCGAAAAGTACCTATTTCGGGATTCTGTAATTTGATTCTAAAACCAGAATACCAGGCATACTTTTCCTCAAAAAATGTACTAGGCTTTATGAGCAATATAAGAAAAATCATTCCTACTTGTTAACAAAGATACCTATGGATTTTAGTAAAGTGGGGAAATGTTTCCTTTTACAAATGAGTTGTAGTAATAGTTATTTACGGACCAAGTGCGGGAAAACATATTTCGCGAATGAGTGGCCATTTTTAAAGCGCGAGCCGAAAGGCGAGCGCTTTATGGACACGAATTCGCGAAATGTTTCACGCACGAAGTTTGTACAATATTTTTTGTAACGAGCAAAATGTCAATAATTTTATTAATATAAATTATATCGGTACTACTTTTTTGTGGAGTAATGCAAAAAAGAAGGACTCCTAACTGTCATTCATTGCTGTCAGGTGTATTAAATAATTTGCATACATACCTATTTTAACGTATTTCTGCAAAATATTTCCACATAATACTTTTGAAAAAACGAAACTTTGTAAATACTATAATAGATTTACGTAGGTACTATTTTCTTGGCGGAGTAATCAGCAATTAATAATATAAGTATGTAATAGATGGCGCCATTGATTTTTTAAAAGTTTTTAATTAATTTTATTAAATTTACAAGTTGTAATACACCAAGTTTATTTGAAATGGACATTTTTACAATTATACTTTATTACTGTAATAATGATTTATTTATTTAATGCAATTTTTACTTCCCGCACTAGTGCGGGAAAGCTTATTTCCCGCACTCAAATGCATGCGCGAAATGACATGTTTTGATAAGCGAGTACAAAAATACATTTTAATTTTCTTTTTTTGTAACTAGTATATATAGTCACTAAATAAAGTAAAGTTGGTTGATTGACTTGGACAACAAAAAGTTGATGTATAAATAATATAACTACTTAAAATTAGAAATAAATACAGCTATCTGGTATACAATGTGTCCAGATGAGTGAATTTTATTCAAATGTCCATATCTCTCGTATAAATAAAGATTTATTAGGCATGTTGTACATTATTGAAAAGCAATTTTGAACTATCTAACTAATTAAAAATTCAATATGGCCGCTATAAGAGAAACAAAAGATAGCGGTAAGAACTTGAAAACAAATGAAAATCAGGGGTTACCGTTAACACCAAAAAATTTGTCTTAGAAAAGTGTCTGAATAATGTTAGAGTTTAAAAGCGATCGCATTAGGCGTTATCGAGTTATTGAGCAAAATTCACATCGGCAAATATTGGTTTTTTCATAATATCTCAAAATTGTAAGCAGTCCGAATGAAATTGAAATGAGATTTGTTGCGAGCATTGAATTCTGTAAAACATTTCCCATTTAACCGTTCTTCTATGTCTTCTAATAACCGATATATCAATGAGGATCGAAATCTGGACACACTGTATATTCACTTATAGTTGAATCTAGGTGTTTTCACTGTCACTTAACTAATTCGAACACCTTCAGTCTTTATAGTCGTCCAATAAGTCCGTTGTTGCGGACCAGCAAGATACTTCGACGTTTTTGTGGGTTTTAAGCCTAGAGGAGGCGAATACTAGAGGAGGCTTCCTCTAGTATTCGAAAGCATATTTCTTCAAGTTATCTTCAACTGGGATGCGTTCAGAAATGTTGGATAGGATACTGGCATGGTCAGGTCATATTTTATGACGTCAACCACTTGGTAAACTTGGAGCGCTTTACAATTCTGAACGCCGTAGAGTGAGTCGAGTTAGTTTATGGCAAAAGTCAAAGGTCAATGCTAAGCATTGCAGAGTTGGAGGTTATGTATGAAAAATAAAGTCATCAAAGAAATAAGTCGAAAATCAAAACTAATTAGAACAATGGATTATAATCGAAAAATTTTTTTGGATCAAATTAAAATTGTCCAAAAACAAACTGTTCAAACTCCATGATATGAAATGACATGAAATTATAATTATAGCCTTAAAAGCACTCAGAACCGCGCTTTAAATACCCCGACCCGAATGCGCATGAATCGCCCACTATTAACCATCACAAATAGGTGGGTGATAAAAGGAACATTCCGAGTGTCGCACCAATCATTTCTGAACGACAATGACGTCATAATTTTGGGACATCTTTTTGTTTCTGATCGGCAAGTGTGAAATTGGAATGACACTTGGATAACATTCTTTCCTTTTCTGAACGCACCCCTGTAGGCACATCGATGCATCAATAGAGGCCCCACTGCGAATGTATCACGGGGCATCAATAATGCTACGAAGTACTTTATTTTGATATGTCTAGATGACTTTGAGATTGGTGTTCTGGGTCCATCTGCAAAAATAGATACTGCAAGCCCCTGTAGGCTTCAAGATTTACTTATATAGAAGCACTTTATTGTGTATTGATAACAAAATATTTTTTTCTGAATTTAATACTTAGTTGTTCGCAAATTTTCCTTGAAGTAAATTTTACACATTAGCCTGGCATCCAGTCATTCGTAGATACTTAGCTTTATTGGCATCAGGAATATTTTTCTGGTTGACTGTAACTGGTATGTAGTCTTAATGTCTGTTGAGAAAATTAATAAGGCTTGATTTAGTTTTGTTTAATTTGATGATGCGCTATTTCTGGTGTCATATCGGTGATATTATTGACGGCTGTTTGGAGTTTGGCTGTGTGCCTTTTCCAGTATCCAGTAAAGTAGTATCGTCGGCAAATGTTGCCGTCACTACTCCACCTTTCTATAGGATATCGCAGTTGAACACCAATTAGAGAACATGTCCAAAAACGTTGCCTTATGGCACACCAGTACAAATATTTTTAATATATAAGTATCTAAAACGACGGTAAATATTGTATTACTAGCTAATTTGTTGTGATAGATATATTAATAGCTTGTATTCCAGGCCTTGGTGCGATATTTGTGCGAATGCTAGGCCCACGTTTAGGAATGTCGTTGCGCAGATATTTTCCTCTTCTATTGCCCTCTCAACTATAACGGTGATTCGATGTACTTGGTCTATTGTCGAGTGTTTATTGCAAAATCCAAATTGATTACTTTGTAATATGATGCTTCCCTTCAATGCTGTTCTTAAGACGTTATATCGAGCACCTATTCAAGCAACTTGGATGTAATCGGTAGCATGAATATTGGTCAATGTGATGTTTTATCTTCTGGTGGTTTTCCAGGTTTTGAGATCATTATTACTTTCTCGATTTCTCCCTGCTTTGAGATATACCTGAGTTGTAGTACAGTGTTGAAGATTCACCTGCTTCATAATGGCTCTACGCGACTTTTCCCTGAATTTTTGCACTATTATTAAATTATAACTTGAGGCTTCCTTTGGATTGAGTTGCTTGTCTATGTCGTGACAATCTTTGCTGCGGTGACTGGCTTAATTATTGTGACATCTTTATTTCTGAGTAGTAAATTCCTTCTAAGCCAGTCGGTAGATGAAGCTGGAATGTATTCTTTAGATATTCTCGAATTTGATTTCTTCCTTCTCGTAGCGAGTGGTCAAAGTTTTTGCGATCAAGAAGTTCTAAAAGTATCGTTCTTGATAGCTGTGATTTTCTCTGTGAGCTATTTACATCATTTGTTTCAAGTATTTTTTAGGAGCTTCCTTTTTTCATTAAGTCATGATTTTTTTTTGATGTAGTTCAAATCAGGTATTTTTCGCTTTAGAAATTTATTCGATGAATAAATTTGGACTAGCATAAATTTAACAGCGGGGGGTTGTTAAGAATTAAAGAAGACGTTTTCCCTGTTAAATTTAAGTTAAATTGTGTAATACTCTCCAATGAGTTATATTTTTGGCATATAAATCTGTACATGTCTATTTAACTTGGTTCTTAATTCTACGTTCAAAATTTATCTGAAAGAACTAGTGATAGACTACAAAAATAAAGGAATACCTACTTGGAACATTTATGTCCGAAAGCGACCAAGAAAATAAATAAAAAGTCCTTAAATAACAATTCCACCAACCTGATGGAGAGTAGGTAACAACAAATAAAGAAAAAGCTTGAACATTTATCTAATGTCTTCAAACCTTTTGCTAGCAAATCAAGCAAAGAAGTAGAAAAAGTATTAAACACTCTTGATACACCACACCAAATGACTTTGCATATAAAGAATATCACCCAATAAGAAGTTATAAAGAATCAAATTAACTCGCAATTTCGACCTAATTGCTGGGAAGGTCTTTCAAGAATTGCCAGAAAAAGCGACGGTAGCATACATTTACAAAAAGAAAACAACTTGGAATATAGCTCAGTTAGTATTACTAAATGTAAATTCAAAATTATTAATCAGCAATAAACTCCTATATAGTGTACAAAGCCAAACAAAAGCCCATATAGATGTATGGTATACCACTTTGGGGAACAGCAAGCAATTTTAATATAGAAGTACTCTAACGCTATCAAACTGAAGTTCTACGTTTAATAGTTGGCACATCGTGGTATGTCCCAAACTTAGTTGTTATTGAACGAGTTCTACAAGTACCATCAGTGAAGAATGCAATTTCAAAGCATATTCAAATAAACAGTAGGAGAGTCAAAGTGCATTCGAATATTCTAATCAAATCAATTATGGAAGAAAACAATGAACCCAGACGTTTGAAATGCTTCAAACTCACTAAGTTGCTGTATAGATTTAGATAGTGAATATTTTTTCTTCAAGTTATATACAATATTAAAACTGATCTAAGACCAACCTTCAATTTGACTCTGACATATCTTACCTAAACAAATTTATAAATCTAAAAGTCACCCAAAAGCGTCCTTTAAATAATTCTATTTTGTAGGAACAAATACAAGTACTCTGTTATTCACTGAGCACTGCAACACTGCACACTAAACTAAACTAGATCGCGTGGCTTAACCCCAGCTTTCTGTTTAGGTTTTGAAGAGAATTGATTGCTTCGATATTGGTGTGTTCATGCAATCTTGCCTCGTGTTATATTTTTAAGATAACCCGGTTTGACACAACCCCAAAGTTGTACGCCATACACCCAGACTGGTTTTAGGACTTGGTTATAAATCAAGGTTTTGTTGTGTAGCAAAAGTTGTGAGTTAACAGCCAGAAGAGTTTTCTATACGTAAAATCCAGTTCTGTTCTTTTCTTCTTGACATGCTCCTTTCATCTCATTTTATACCTAGGAATTTGGCTGAATTCTCATAAGGGACAGTCTTACCATTTATAATGATAGGTCTTATACCTATTATGTTCCTGTCGGTAAAGTTTATATGAGTTAACTTTAGCTCATTAAGTTTTATTTTCCAGTCGTTAGCCCAGTTCGAAATCTTTTGCTCTTTGCAATTTATTTCGTGCGGTTTGCATTTTATTATCTACTGCTAAGATTGCCCTGTTATCAGCAAACGTAGCCACAGGACAGGTCCGAGGACAGTTCCCTGTGGAACTCCAGTCTCAATCCTCTTCAACACCGAACACTCTTCTTGTATTTTTATTCTAAAGAATCTATTAGAAATATATGAATGCAGAAGTTCAGCATATGCCTCCGGTAAGAATTTGTTCTATTTCCAGTTAAGGGCTTCGTGCCAGACAGTATCAAAAGAAGTTTGTTTTCTAGAGCTTTTTTCTGTGACATCAATAATCCGGTGTACTTGATTAATAGTAGAATGTCTTTGTCTAAATCCAAACTGGTGATAGATAGTGAATGTGTGTCCATTGAAATCTACAAATTTAATGAATGACTGATTTGTAAGTTCAGGACACATTGTATGTAAAAAGAGCATAATAAAAAAATAATTCATCCACCTGGTTGAGTTACTGTATAACAAAACAATATTGTTGTGGTAACAGTAAATACATTTTGGAAATAATCGATTTCTGATTCTTTTATATATTAGAATTCTCTCTATCATGAATCTAATATTGGTCTAATTTATTTACAGAGCTTTTGCTTTTAAATGGAATTGCTATTGCCTTTAAAAAACGTGAACTGTGTATATGTATTCAAACTGGAAACCAAAATCACTTTAACCAAAAAAAAAGTGCAATACGCATTGTCGATTTAAATTACAAATGTTACGGGTACATTCATGCATATAATGCTAATTTGCAAAATGTATTGTTTTCAGTGCGTGCGCGCCAACTACCGTGAAACGTAATCAGGACTTTTAATAAAATAACTTTTTTGAGCCGTAATAATATCAAGTTTTTTCAGGCGGAAATCTATACATAACACGCTACACGAGAATTACAAAACTGCCAAACATATTTCGTGTAAAACCGATGCAATTTTCATTGCAATGAATACGTTTTGCCCCGTGCAAATCACTGTCATTCCGAATCTGTCCCGTTCTTACTCGCACATTTGCGTAATACACGGAACCTGTCCTCATTGTTTTCTATTAATTGAAAAATGCTGTCACATGTTTCGAAATGTGTAGCTAATGGCATTTCTGCCATACTATTGTGAAATCCTGTAATCCGCGATTTTTGATTTTAGGTGATTGAACAGTTTAATGATGTGAAGAACATTATTTTGATGATTTTTCGAGGGATTTTTAAATTTATATGTAGTAATTCTGATAAGCAATTGGATTCGTTTGCATTTCGTGCTAAAAACACAAAAAATACATGCTTCTCATCACGGCTAAGGTTATGCTGGAGAAAAATATTTTCATTATTGTTTTAATAGTTCAAAACCAACGTAACCATATTTGTGATATATACATATTTAAATTTAAAGGAATTTAACGAATTAAATTAATCTACTTGCATTAAAGTCATTTGAAAATCAACATATTTAGGCAATTTTCAATTTTTTAAAAATATCTTCAAAAGTATACAATAAATGTTAAATTTGAAAATACTATCAGATACTCCCCACATTTCTTTAATTAAACCTATTCTGTATCTTCAATATTAAGAAAGTCACCCATATAAAGAGACAAAAATGGGCAGCCTGTATTAGTACTTGCTTATAGAACAGAATTGTAAATTTTGAAAGGATTAATCAATATAATATTTATTATTATAATTAGTATCAATATTAAATATTAAAATTAATCAAATCAAATCAAATCAAATCATAGTTCATTGTTGAGAAATTCTTAAAATAATATTAAACAAATAAAGGTGACATTCCAATCTAAAAATGTAATGTTACCTATCTACGTCTCTTTAAGGATGAAATCCATTACACGTGGGCGTTGTATTATTTATTTTAAAACAAAACTCATCTGACTGACGCTGTATTTATTCTTGAAGGCCTCAACAACATTAAATGTGAATTTCAAATTTAATAAATTATTCTAAAAATATTTTTCCTGATGTCAAACATTCGGTGGCACGACATAAATTCTATTCGAGCTTCTTTTTGCGAAAAAGAGAATTGTTTCTGTTTTTATTTCGAAAAGCATTTACGCCGAATTAGTACTTTTAATGGTGGGTTCAAAGGACCCCGCGCTACCTACATAAATAATACATGAGTGCGTTAATTTTTCGACAGATGAAATAAAATCGTAACCGAGCTTTTAGGAAACTTTCCCAGTTTCACTTTGACGGCTAAATTATCACGTTTCTGAAGATAAAATAAAATCCAGAGTTGGAATTCTGTTGCCCTTTCAAAGAAATACAAAGCTAACGCAGTAGAAATGTCAAGTATTTACAACAGAGAAAACATTTCCTCTGTCTTCTTGTATAGAAGAAACTTTTTGTACCTTTTTTTTTGTCCATTTCCTACGTCTCTAGATTATATATAGACTTTCACAAACGGAGGAGATCGGACGATATCTTACGCTACTGTTATTTGCTTTATTTTGAATCTAAAAAAGCTAGTTTGTATAAAGATATTGATTTTCTTAGTGTCTACTGTAATAATACGATACCAGCAAAGAAATGAATTATAGCTAAGAAAGCTACCAGAATCACATGATAGAATTCCAAATTCTATAAACACAGCACTAACGAGGTGAATCGTGATCTTTTTTTAAAAACAATCAGTGAATGTTAAGTAACAGCATCAGAGTAATGTCTGTTTTTAATAAATAATAAACGTGTTATATTAATATTTATTTAATGTATGAGCAAGAGCATATGTTCAAAGTACATAAGATAATTAAGAAGCTTCAATATTGCCGAATGAAAATCAGTATGAACAGCATGAAATTTTGTATTTTGTCATATTATGTGTCATTAAAAGCGTCACACCCCTACCGACACAAACGTTAGGATTGACTTGTGTGTATAGTGTATGTACAATACACATTTCTTATACTGTCAATTCCAGCAAACCTAACGCATACATTTAGAATATATGTACTACAAAATACTTAGCAAACTACTAATACTTTTACTTTCTTATATAATAATACGATAAGTACGAGATAGGCGCCATAAATTCTCGGCCTGATCGGCTTATACAGGGTCAAACGTTTTCAAACTCCGTCACGTCATGCATGCACATACGCGAGGTGTACACTATAAATATGCGGTTCGAAGCCTATTACCTTTTAGTAACCAGCCAACCAACATGACAAGCGCACGAAAATGTCTGAAGTAACGAAAATTGAGTACCGCGCGGTCATTAAATTTTTAACAAAAGAAGGGCATACACCTTATCACATTAAACAACGTTTAGACGGCGTTTACGGCGATTCATCTCCTTCGTAATCAACTGTAAAAAAGTGGGGAAAATGTTTCCGTTTGGGACAAGAATCCCTTGAATTATTGAACATTTAGTGCTAGAACATTACCGTTTGAAAGTGAAGGAATTAGCAGTGATAACAAACATTTCCGTAACAAGTGTTCGCCAAATTCTCCATGACAATTTGGGTATGAATAAAATTAGTGCAGCGACTTCTTTCTGCTCTCCAACGTGAACGTCGAATCGTGAGTGTGTTTGATTTCGATAGCAGCCAATTGGCCACAGCTGTTAATAGTAAACCTTATATTTAAGAGTATAACATTCCTCGTAAGGTTAGATAAGATTTCCATTCAAATCGATAGACCAGAAGTTGTATTTTAGCTCAATGAATTTCTGCAGAATACGAAAGGCCTCAAAAGTAAATTTAAAAACAAATTTCTCAAAAAAATATCCGACTGGAACTCTTTTCGTAAAAGTTTTTGCTATTATCTCATAAACACAGATTTAAAATAGATCTGCTAAGAGCATAAACATATTCAAAACTTAAAGTATTTTTTTATAAAAAAACTTTTCAAATTCGAACTGGAAGTACCGATGGTATTTTAGTAAACAAATGACCATAAAAACAAACGCGATGTAACATCACAAGATCTTCGAGGAAATTCATCTTAGCTGTTCAAACTAATAAAACAATTTCCTAAAACTTTTCGTAAAATTTCATTCTTCAACACAATCATATTGCAAGTAATATAAAACTAGTTCATCACCACAAATATCATTAAAGAATGCCAAAATTATATTTTGTGAATTCCGTTTTCACTAATATGAAACCAAACGTAAATAAAACAAAACAGACTTTTTGAACTACACTTTAATAACTAGAAATTGAACAATTGTTTCACCACACAGTGGCTTCTTCAGCAATGACTAACAATATAAGTTGCAAAGTATATATATATGTGTATCGGTTGTAGGAGGTAAGAAAAAAGGGAAAAAAAAGAAACAAAGGGGGAAGTGGGTTAAAACCCTCATAAAACTATGTGTATTGTACTACTGAACAAATAAATTAAGTAAAGGAGATTTATTGACATCCAGTTGGTCATTTAAAAGAAAATTAGAGTTTTTGTGTTTATTGATATTTAGGGCTTCTAAGAAATTCAATTTTATATTCTTATGTTGTACGCCTAACACAGAAAAATCTTCGTTAAAATTATGTCCTTCGTCCATTAAATGGTTCGCATATGTGGAATCTGTTTTTTGGTTCTTGTAACATGACAGATGTTCTTTGATGCGAGTTTCAAAAGATCTTCCTGTTTGTCCTTTGTAGAACTTCGGACAAGACCCACAAGTTAATTTATAGACCCCCGATTTATGTCTTTTTTCTGTACTATCTCTATTGTTTTTTATGTATTTGTATAGATTGTTACTGGTTTTGAACGCCGTGTTAATATTATGTGTTTTTAGTAGTTTGGATAAATTTACGCTTAATGTACCCATGTATGTTAATGATCATTAACATACGCGCGTACAAGCGTAAATATATATAAACTACTAAAAACACATAATATTAACACGGCGTTCAAAACCAGTAACAATCTATACAAATACATAAAAAACAATAAAGATAGTACAGAAAAAAGACATAAATCAGGGGTCTATAAATTAACTTGTGGGTCTTGTCCGAAGTTCTACATAGGACAAACAGGAATATCTTTTGAAACTCGCATCAAAGAACATCTGTTATGTTACAAGAACCAAAAAACGGATTCCACATATGCGAACCATTTAATGGACGAAGGACATAATTTTAGCGAAGATTTTTCTGTGTTAGGCGTACAACATAAGAATATAAAATTGAATTTTTTAGCCCTAAATATCAATAAACACAATAACTCTAATTTTCTTTTAAATGACCAACTGGAAGTCAATAAATCTCCTTTACTTAATTTATTTGTTCAGTAGTACAATACACATAGTTTTATGAGGGTTTTAACCCACTTCCCCCTTTGTTTCTTTTTTTCCCTTTTTTCTTACCTCCTACAACTGATACACATATATATACTTTGTAACTTATATTGTTAGTCATTGCTGAAGAAGCCACTGTGTGGTGAAACAATTGTTCAATTTCTAGTTATTAAAGTGTAGTTCGACAAGTCTGTTTTGTTTTATTTACGTTTGTAATATGGAACTACATCAAGTAAAAGCCGAATCTATTTTATTTTTAATATGAAACCATGTTACTTCAGATAAGAAAGTTTTGTCTAGAAGAAAGTTCATCTTTAAAATTATTTTCATATCACTCACACATTACTATAGGTCACGGACAATAAAGTATATGGAAATAATTGTAAATTTTCTTTTAAAATTTCATTATACGAACTAAGTGACTTCCCAGTTTGCTAAGCAAGCTTTCGTGTTGCAGTTTTTACGGTATCAGAAACTATTTGCCTATACCTTCTTATATTGGACGTGTGTCGCACTGCTACTGGGTTTGTTCTACCACTAGCTTTCCCAAAAATTTTATTACCTATTAGCTCATGGTCTTCAGGTTATTTTCTTTATTTACTCACACTATGTAAAAATACTTCTGTATTAAGACTTGAGTATGTGTTCAAAACAATTTTACATAAAAAATACAATGTAAAATTTTTTTAAAAAAATAAATGTTCAACAACAACAAAAAGAAAGAAAATTTGTTAAAGGCGTATCACACACAAGAAATGACAGAAAAGCCGCTGGGAAATGGCGTCCTGCATTTGACAAAATATTTTCTGACAATAAAATAATGATACCCTAGTTTTTGCGTTGCAACATTAGGGCCCTTAATATATTAAAGTCCGTGACGTGAAGTGGCCAATTTGTGTCGGACATTTAACTCGGGAGTTTTTTTTCACTCCGGATCCCGATGGCGCACATTTGCAATTTGGAGAATTATGTAATTACCGGCGAAAGTTAATTTTAGTCAGGTCGGATTTAGTTAACTACTCGAATGTGTCAAGTTCTTTTTTTTATACCTGAAAGCGAACTTAACGGCACACTCCATAGGGAAATAAAAAACACCGAATGACGACTGCTAAAAGCCAGGTAAATTTAGATAAAGGAGGAAAATGTGTCATCTTCTTTTTATACACATAAATCCGATTAGCCCAGCAGTTTTTTTTTCTACAAATGTATAGCGGAGGATGTAACAACTTCCACAAGCAAATTAGTAATATACTTATATCTTAGTTATGCGTAATACAATTTGCGAAAGCTCAACGCGGAAAGAGAAAGAGAAATTCGACTACTACAGCATTAGTCGATTCTATAGGAAATATACTGGAACCAAGAAATAATAATGAGCTATCGGAAATGGTAGTATTTTACACAGTTTTCTATTAAATAAACCAACTTACTATGTGCGTCGTATAATAACGTCAATATTGAAGATAGAAAATATGCACTGTGATGGGACAACAAGTTATCGAATATTAAGTCCATCAAATACCGAGTGCCACAGAGTCGTATCCAAAGACCGATTTGTTTTCTTATACCGCATGTGCCAAATATTATTAGGTATAGGGATTCAATGTTTACGTGCGATCTATACGAATAAATGTAATACGTGGCAACGTGGTACCCCTACTGTCCGTCACCAATGCCGACAACAACCGACATCACAAAGATATTCTCCGATCCCGACCCAGATTTTACATTCAATGTTTAGCTGGGAATACGTTGCGGTCCATGGTCGTCTTATTACTGGAACGGCAAACATCAAATGGCCTCCGCGATCTACTGATCTCTCTACAAATGATTTTTTTTTGTGGAGATATTTAAAAAATATTGTTTATACCCATGAAGCTGGTAGAGCAGAAAACATACTTGCCTTGAGAGAAAAAATAATTGAGGCTGCTAATTCAGTAACTGCTCACATGTTAGAAAACGTAAGAGTAAATCTCTACGACCGCCTAGGGCAATGTCTTGCTGTGAACGGAGGAATCCTTTTTTATTTATTTCATTAGGGTTATTTTATTATGGTTATTTTTTAATTTTATTAGAATTACGCTTTTGTTTGTGTCATGCAGCGTGAACACAGCTTAATAATTCTCTGCATTTACTGAAAAGAAAAAGAAAAACAAATCCTTGCAACTCGTAAATATTATTTCTGAACGCATTAAAAACACCCGAGTCGGTGGTCCAATGGTTGCTGCTAACTTGTATTTGCGAGCATGTATCGGGTGTCGCGTCGCTGGCATTGGAAAGGAAAGTAGGGGTACTACGTTGCCACGTATTGCATGGATTGATCGCCTATGGCTAATGAAAATTGACACATGCGGTATATATATACGCGAGTTTTTTTCAACGTAATAACTAACAGCACGTACTTATACGCCCATGACATTTCTTTCCAAATAAAAACCAATGAAGCAAGCATAACAAAAGTGAGAGAAAATGGGTGAAACATATACGAAACGTGGTGAGATACAAATAAACTAAAAATTAATGAAAGCAAAACCCAAACAATTACTTTCTGCTCAAACCAAAATGATATGTCATTTGTGAATTTTTGATTTTAATTATTTAATTCCATATTCCTAATTCGTACTTTTATTTATAGTTTAAACATGTGGCGACACCTATGATTCATTTACCGTTAGTATCCATTTAAATTTACCAACTTAAATTGTCATAATTTTTTATCTTACTTATAATTCATCGAAAAGCATTTTACAAATTGACGAGCTTCTCTGTAAAAACCTCACATGTCCATTTTTAACCAAATTGCATTCGTCGCGGCATCTCTTGGTGCAGCTGTAGATCTACAATATCTCATAAGAGGATCCTGTAAAAACCTCACTACAACCGAAATATCGTATGCCAAAAATCGTACATTTCTGTAAAAGCAGCACATGTCCATTGAACGTCCGGTAAAAACATCACTAGTCCAGAACATATGAGGTTTTTACTAAAAACATTGTTATGACATTTCTAGCTTAAACAATAATAATTTATTAGTGTATTATTGTGGCATAACAGAAGTTGTGGTGTCTGTGCTACGTTTTAAACAACTATGAATGCAGATTCTAATAACGCTCATGCATGGCCTAAAAAACGAGAAAAGAAGGTTCATAAAAGTAGTGTGATAAAGGACTATAAAGTAAAAGGATTCTTACTTAAAAACCATAAGGGAAACATTGTAGAAGCTCGCCAAATTGGAGATGATTGCAGGTACGTAACTACATTTTTTTGTAGTATGTCTTGTAATGAATTTGCTTTATAGATGTAAGAAATATCACCGTTTTCAAATAACAACTGCTAAAGAGAAAGAAGACGTTTTTTCAAAATTTTATGAAATGCACGACAACTATGAGCAGGATGCGTATCTATCGGGGCTTATAAGCATTGTGAATATTTTGCGACGTCGTCCTCATCCAAACTCTAACTTTAGAAAGCCTCACGCAGCGTCTTTTGTGTATAAAGTACGGTGTGGTACTACCGAAAAAGCCGTATGTTTAAAAGCTTTCGCCGCTGTTCATGGGATAACCTGCCTCGTATCAGAAGATTACAAGAATGCCTCGTAACAAGTGGCGTTTCGCCCAGAGACAGAAGAGGAAAACATAAGAACAGGCCCAAAAATTACAGCGACCAAATAGTCAATTTGATAATGGAACTCATAACGGGATTTTCACCTAGATAATCCTATTATTCTATAAGACGTAGTCCCGACCAGCGTTATTTACCCCAGAAGAAATATCAGCAATTACTATTGAAAGAAAACTACACCTAAGGAAAGCTGAGGCATTTCATAGTGTCACGAGGGCTTTTAAAAAGAAGTCAAGAACGGGGGAGATATCTTGCATAAGTTTTGACTTCATGCAAAACCTACCATTACTTCACATTCCATCCAATTCTGTGTTTTTCGCACGACAACTGTGGTATTATGTATTTGGTATACATGATCTAGCCACCGACAATGCCACGATGTACATGTATATTGAATCTGAAGCAAAAAGAGGTGGAAATGAGGACACGTCTATGCTGCTCCTCTACTTTAACACTAATGATATGTGCAAAAAATTGGTCCTAATCAGCGAGGGATGCCCGGGGCAAAATAAAAATTATATAATGCTGCACTTCTTGTATATTTTAGTGTTTGGCTTTGAACTGTTTGAAGAAATAATATACATATTTTCACTCATATTTACCCAATGACCAAGACATTAATTGAAAAGAAAAATAGAAAGGTGGAGCGAATCGAAGTATCTCAAAACTGGACTAAACTGATAGAAGCCTCGAGAACTAAACCAACGCTGCTTAATGTTGTAAATGTTGATTCTTGCATGATTTATGACAATTCATCTATAATGATACGTGACAGTTTCACTGGACCTTGGCGTTCCTCTTTGGTACGCTCTAAAGTTAAAATAACAAGTGAGTTGTTGCTTAATAACGCTTATGATGCTCTTATATACATTAATCAGAAAAAAGTTGATGATCTGGTGCAGCTGCTACAGTTATTACATGTCCCACAAAACAAAAAAAATTATGCTAATTTATTTTTGTCTTTTGCTGAAACAACTTATCAAGAAGATTATTGCGACAATGAAGGCAATAGCAGTGGCTACGAAGATTAGGCCTTCATGGTTAAAAAATATGCTGAATAATTTTTTTATTCAAGAATTTTCTTAGTTTAAGTGCTTTGTGTTAGTTACTTATTCTTTTTATTAAAGTATGTAACCTTGGTCTAATATTAGCTAATAAAACAATCATTTTCTGTTTGTTTTATTTTTTGTATTTTCTGAGAGAAACGTCACTTGTCCATCAATTTGTTGAGTTCATGTCAAACACTGTTAGTGCAAATGGCAGTACAAAAGCTAATCTTTATTCTGTGAATATTAAGTGAAGCACGCTCCAAAGTAGAATCTTTTAAAGAAAATACACAAATCAGTTAACAACATTTATTGATTTACCCAAAAACGTAATTCTTGGATCTTCTCGTCAGGTTGGGTAAGGACTAATGTTAATGTACTTAATTAAATTTTAAGTAGTCTTATTAGTCTTAATAATACGTAAGTTCTTTTATAAAATATATTTTAAGCATCCCTTGCTAAATACTTGCTGACTCAATATCTTATTGACTTAGTTGTTATTTTTTTTGTAATACTTGCGAGTGGTATGCAGGAGTGTTCATTAAGTGACTGACATTCAGGCTATTATTTTGCAATTTGTTAATTTATATAGCACAAGCTCGTTAGTTTTCGTGATCTTAATTAATTTCATATTTTATTATTATCCTTCCCTCATCAGAGAGAGAGAGAGAGAGAGTGTTTGTGTCACTTATTATGGCAATTTCCATTCTATAGCAACCCGTGGTTTACTATTATAAATAATGTGACATTAGAATACTCTGGAGATAGTGCTATTCATCGTCAAGATTTCTAGAGGAAAAATTAGGAGACTGTATCTAGTAAGTCATGAAAAACAGAAGAAAATAGCAAAGATAATAGAAAATTAGCAGATAAGAAACAAAATATCATAATATAATAGCAATTAGTACAGATGCAAAAAAAAAAATTCGGAACACCTACTGCAGAAATTCTGTAAATAAAACAAGTTTTTTTTGAAGAAAACAACAGTATCAATGAAGAAGAGCAATCAATATTTGAAAAATAAAATAAACTTATTAAAACTAAAATGCAACGAGGCAGCTAGAGATGACAGAATAGTGAAGGAATTCTAACAACTGGAGGAAAAGGGCTGCAACAAAGAATCTACGACCTAATCCTAGAAATATAGAAGAAGGAATAAAGACCAGCACGCTGTAAAGCAAGATTGATATTACTAATTTTTAAGAAACGCGGTTGAACACAACGCCATAACTATTGTAGAATAACACTACTAAATGCAGAATACAAAATACGCATATTAATATAAAAAAAAGCTAAAGGTGATGTGTTCAAGATTGTGAAGGAATTAGCAGTGATATCAAACATTTCCGAAACAAGTGTTCGCCGAATTCTCCATGACCATTTGGGTATGAATAAAATTAGTGATAGATGGGTACCGCGACTTCTTTCTGCTCTCCAACGTGAACGTCGAGTAGAATGTGCCTAGTCGTTTTTAAATATGTGTGGAGACGACCCAAAACCGATTTTGGAGTCCATTGTCACAGGGGATGAAACAATGGTTGTGTTTTACGATTCTCTATCGAAAAGGGAGTTTATGGAATGGCCGCGACCTGATGAACCTCGTCCCAGAATGGCGAAAGTCATTCAATCAACGAAAAAGTGATGGCTACAATTTTCTGGGATTGTGAGGACATTTTGCTAATTGACTTTAAAGAGCGCAATACAAGTGTGAATGGTACATATTTTGCGTCTTGATTGCATGAATTAAGGGACAGTATTCGTGCAAAACGTCGTGGAAAATTGACAAAAGGTGTGCGATTATTGCACGACAATGCTCTAGTCCATACGGCCGCCATCCGCGAATGCGGCTTTCGAGAATTGGAATATCCAGCGTATAGTCCGGATATGGTTCCTTGTGATTTTTTTTTGTTTTATAATTTAAAAAAAGACCTTAGGGGACGTAGTTTTAAGCATCTGTTATAGAACACTTTGACAGAAAAACTTTTGATTGTTTTTACAAGGGTATCAAATTATTAATTAATCGTTGTAATAAATGTATAGAAGTTAGGGGAGATTACATTGAAAAATAAAAATTCTTACATTGTTCCAAGTTTCTTTTTTGTATATCAGGAGAGTTTATGGCGCCTACCTCGTATAATACCGCCCGACAATATAAAGAACTTGCCCTTAAAAAGTGGTGAAATTGTAGGCGAACTTATGTTAAAAAATATCTTTTATAGTTTGGATAAATGGTTAGCAGCATTATAAATTTTAATTTATATTATTTATTTTGTTAAAGCCAAAAATTACTACTACCGTGAATCGGAGGACATTTAAAGCCATCGGTCTTGCTAGGCCATATTAGAAACGCTCGCTAGAAGAAGCGTTTAACACCTAAGCTCAGCAATAAGGGTATACGACAATTAAGTTGTTTATTAAGATTTTCGTTTGCTTTTTCATGTGCTCTTACTGTATGAACATATTATGCATTGATTTATTTTTTTTCCATTGCAATAATCGAATTTGACGTATCAAGTTTTGAAAAACATAAACTATTGCTACTAGAATAGTGATGAGGTATATTTTAGTTGATACCATTAAATATCCTAACACCAGTACAATTAACATGTTCAAATGGAGACAAACACGATACGTTTAGATGCGATACAAATGTTGGGCTTACGTTAATCTTAAATCACGTGTTAAAATGCCCTCCACAATTCCACCTGCCGCAACATTTGTTATCTGGAGTCTCCAAATTCGTTCATTAAATTTTCTGAATCTCTCCTGCATAAACTATTCATGGAACGTTAGATCCCCCTTGAAGTCGAATTTACTACATTACGAATTTACGAAAATAAAATAGACAGCGAAGCTTTACGACCTTCATTCGTTCAGCAAAAGGAGAGGCAGTATTTTATACAAATAAAACCGGTCAACTAAGAAAAGTACGTAATGGAACTTTTTTCAAAGTAAAAGAGCGGGAAAAGTTTTGATCTCTTTTCGTTGCCGTAAAACTAAAAACGTCCTATTAAGCTGGGCATTATTTATGGAAGTTAATTTAATGTAATTTTATTATGTCTTGTGGAATTTATAACATAATTATGGGTAATTATTTATATAGTAATAAATAACGTAAATGTAAATTTAAAAGATTGTATTGCATTTCAAAAGGAAGCCGCATTTTTATGAACTCTGTTACTGATGAAAAGGTTAACAAATTCTAAGTAGGTTTAGAATGAATGAATTCGTCAGAGTAATCGAGTTGGACATCAGAATATACAAATACATTTATTGTGATGTTTGATAATCCTTAGATAAAACAATAAATATTTATAAATATTATTGGTAACTATTAAGACCAGGGTGTTATCAATCTGCTCTTAAATAATACATTCGATGTTAACCTCCATACCCTTCTTTACAAATGCAACTGGATTAATAAATAAATAAACATAAATAAATAAAGCTTTATTGTCATAAAATTTCATACTGGAAACATTGATAGTGTCAGTCCATAGATGCATACAATATAACAAACATAAAACAACAACAAAGAAAGAAAAGATATTTAAAATGGCAAAGAACAATAATCAATTTCTTAAAACAAACATAAATAACAACAAGTACAAAAACAGATCAAGAATACATACAATGATGAGTTTTTATTTTTATTTCTTAAGACACACATGAGTAGTGTGACTAATCCAAGAACTGCTTCCAGCAATATTTATTTTAGAGTTACTTTAAGTCACGGTTTAAGACTTTCTAGAACTTGAAATTTTCTTGAACCCCCGAAGTAGTCAAAATGTAAATGGTATCAGATAATTGTTATACTAGAAATCAGCCTAGTCTTTTACTTCTATTTTATGTGTATAATCCTTTACAAAAGCTCATTTTAATATTTTCTTTTATATCATTATTATTCTATACGAAGAAACTAAACTTAGAGTCTGTGGTTTGAAAGTGTGTGTGGTAAAGATGTTTTAGTGTTTCTCATCACTCTGTATATTTTTAAATACTTCCTTTTCATTGCCGCACATACTACTATCCATATTATTTATTTCTCTTTATTTGTTATCATTCAAATTCCATATAAGCAATAAGTGGAATACTATTTTCACCAACTTTTATTGGATAATTTTCAGAATGTACAATCATTTTACATTTTTATGTTATCTATACCTATCAGTATAGAATTTAGGGTTTACTTATATTGTCCATAAATAAATCTGCATGTAATCTTTTATGGAATTATTCCTATTTTTTTTGTTGTTAGTCGCTACTATTATATCTAACCCTTGTATGTTAACTATATATGTGTATGGCTTAAATTCAATATTGTTTTCTATACGGACGTTCTGGATATCTATTTGGGAGTATCAGCGAAATCATTTTTTGTGCAACCTGTGTCGGGTGATGATGTGGTACATACAATTAGTAAATTAAAAAACTCATCTTCTTCGGGTAGTGATGGTATCTCTAATACATTATTAAAAAGAATTTCATCCTTGATTGGGAATCCCTGAGTCATATAATTAATCTATCAATATCACAAGGTATTTTTCCGACTAAATTGAAAACCATTAATGTAATTCCATTACACAAAAAGGGTGACACCGACATGATTACGAATTACAGATCCATAAGTTTTTGTACTAGTATATCGTAGGTTTTTGAGTCTGTAATTATCAATCAATTAATTGAATATATAACTAAATATAACTTCTTGTTAGCGTCACAACACGGTTTTACCAAGGGAAGAAGTTTGGATACTGCATTGGGTGAATTCATAAATACAATAAGAACTGCTTTGGATAAATCTCATGTGACTGTGGGTCTTCTTATTGACTTTTCTAAAGCTTTTGACTGTGTTGATCATACACAATTAGTAAATTAAAAAACTCATCTTCTTCGGGTAGTGATGGTATCTCTAATACATTATTAAAAAGAATTTCATCCTTGATTGGGAATCCCTGAGTCATATAATTAATCTATCAATATCACAAGGTATTTTTCCGACTAAATTGAAAACCATTAATGTAATTCCATTACACAAAAAGGGTGACACCGACATGATTACGAATTACAGATCCATAAGTTTTTGTACTAGTATATCGTAGGTTTTTGAGTCTGTAATTATCAATCAATTAATTGAATATATAACTAAATATAACTTCTTGTTAGCGTCACAACACGGTTTTACCAAGGGAAGAAGTTTGGATACTGCATTGGGTGAATTCATAAATACAATAAGAACTGCTTTGGATAAATCTCATGTGACTGTGGGTCTTTTTATTGACTTTTCTAAAGCTTTTGACTGTGTTGATCATGGGATACTACTGCGTAAGCTGGATAGGTATGGTATAAGAGGAACACTGTTAAACTGGTTTACTTCATATCTAACAAATCGTAGCCAGCAGGTGAAGATTGGGGATTGTGTTTCTGAGCCCAGAAGTATTAATACCGGTGTACCACAGGGATCAATTTTGGGATCAATTCTTTTTCTTATTTACATAAATGACCTACTTCTCCATCTTCAGGATGAAAATGGGCAATCAGTGGTTGTATCATATGCAGATGAAACTAATATTTTAATAACAAGTAATAGTTTAACATTCACGGAACAACATGCTCGGAGCTTGTACAAGAAGACATGTGTGTGGTCAAAAGCGAATAAACTGTGTCTTAATAACGACAAAACTATTTGCGTTCTTTTTAAAACATCTAGATCCAGAGGAACATCTCATGATCAACCACACCTAAGTAACGGTAGCTGTATAGAGTATAACGACACAACAAAAATATTACGACTAATCGTTGATAGCAGCTTACAATGGCAAAAACACGTTGCCTATATCATCAAATCAGTGTGACCGCTCAATCATGCGTCAGTTATACTTTGGCTGTTTTCATACCGTTTTGAAGTACGGTATTATGCACTGGGGTAGTTCATCGAATTTCAACAGAGTTTTTCTGATGCAAAAACGTGCTGTGCGTATTGTCGCAAATCTTAGGAGAATGGATTCATGCGTACCAGCCTTTAAAGAACTTGGTATTTTGCCCCTGCAATGCATATATACGAGGTGTTTTGTTTTGTCCATAAAAATAGAAAATTTTTTCAGCAGCAAATTGTTGACCATGGTCATGATACCAGAAATAAACCATTAATGACGCCAATACAATATAGCACAACGTTATATCAAAAGGGGATCTATTAGAATGGCTGCAGATGTTACAACAAACTACCAGAGTGCCTCAACGAAGAAACAAATATTCAAAATTTTCGGCTTCAGGTTAAAAGGATTTTATTGGAAAAGTGCTACTACAGTACGGATGAGTGCCTACAAGACATGTCTATAAAATGATTGCGTATATATTTTTTGTTTTTTTGATTTAGTGTAGCTATGTTTGACGAGATTTCATCAACAGATGTATACTGCATATGTAGTTCTCTGTTTTTTTGAAATCAATATATATTATTATTATTATTATTATTTCTTTACTTATAAGTAATGTGATCTCAGCAGCATTATCGATAACCGCCTAGCTAACAGAATTTCATTATTTAAAATCTCTATATCTTTCCCCTCTTAATTTATTACTTATACTTTCATAAAAAAATATTCCTTTTTTTATATATTAATTTTCTGTATTTTCTTATTTACATTTTCGATATACTTATCAGGTAACACATTCTCTATATGATTTAATTACAGTTTTTTCTTCAGAAGTCTTCTTTTCTATAGGTATAGACCGACCATTTATCCCTTTCTATACTGTCATCCCCAAAATAGTATTCTGGAATGCTTATATTTAAATTTACACTATTTATATTTCGACTATATTCATCTGTTTGTATTTTCATTGCTTTCTATATCCTTATGTTGCCATTGTCCCCTCACAAACACAGAACGACGTTGTTCGACACGATCTCCAGATACAATTTTAGTTGTCAAAGGGTGTTTCGGAAAATGCCTTCTGTCAGTCAAATAGTTGTCAAGTGACATTTTTATATATCAAATGTATTCTATAGTTCAGCTGTATCCATTTTTACATAGGTCGAGTAAACTAAACCTCCATTTAAAAACTTTACTTTATAAAGTAGCAATTCGTCCCCGTATGACTTATGCTGCTCCGGTCTGGGGACATGCTGCAAACTGTCATCTTCAACGTCTTCAGTATCTCCAAAACAAAATCCTCCGCCTTATGGTGGGGGCTCCCTGGTTCGTCAGAAACTCCACCCTTCACGATGATTTAAACATACCCCTCATTGTAGATTACATACTAAATCTAGCAAACAAGTATTTTGAATCTTTACATCTGCATGAAAACCCGGCTATTAGCAACATCAATTTCAATATCTTCGCGGGTTCACACAGGAGACCGCAGCATCTCCTGCTGCGCCAACTTCCCCTATATTTTTTCTGTTCACTCTGACGAACCACCTTTTCTGGGAAATGTGACTGTATCAGTCCGGTCGCTTAAAAAGAAAAGATCACCTCCCTTCCCTGTTGTTTTTTGTTGTACCAACTAATACACCACATTGGTTATTTACGTAGGAGAAAAGCAGGAGAAAGAACATAAGTTCAATCCTTGATCCACGCTATAAAAGAAGAAGAAGAAGAAGATCAAATGTATTCGTGAATTTCATTTTCCTTTTTGATTATCAATAAAGCGATAAAATTGTGTATGGCCCCTTAAAAATTTGTTAATCTTGAGATTACGTCGTGGCGTACCGATGGTAACAAAATCTAGAGGTAACACTATAGGTACCCCTTCTCTGTTTTTCATTACCGTTTTGCTGATAATAATGTTTTTCCCTATAATTATAATTTCGTGAATTATTTCTTAGTAGATCCATTAAATCCTCTGTATTTAACACTTGATTATTAATATTAATTTGATTCAATTTCTATATACATCTATCTATACATTCACATTTATTATAAATATTGCAAGTATATTATTCTTTTAATTTAGATTTCCTACTAGTTGAATTAAAAGTAAATTTTCCAATTAATAATTCTTACTTGAAGTTCTTACCCATTTCATATAAATTTTAATCTCTCAAATATACATATTCCCTTCTTCTTCTAGATTTATGATAGCTATCATTATACCTGAATTTACTTTGTTATTATATTTTCTACTTAATACATCTACAGAAATCATATTTTTGCATATTTTAAAAGCAATTTCAAATTCAAAGCTCTGGTTAGATTAAGAAATGTAAACCCATTAGTCTTAAATCAGCACGAAGTCGTTAACACCAAATGTATTACTTTTTCATTTTATTTTACTTTATTATATTATACTCCTACTTATTAGTGTTTTAATTGTTATCTATTATGTACCATGTTTTTGATTTTGCAATAAAGTCATTTATTATTATTATTATTATTATTTCAGAGCAGATTATTAATAAAAGTCTAATATAATTAGAAAACCTACCAAATAGTTATCAATAGTAGCTATGAATCTGTATAGTTTCATTTAAATATAATAATAATGGTAATAATAGAATTTATTGGCAGAAGATATAAAACATATAACATACACACACTTACAATTCTTAAGTAAATACTTCGCCAATTATACTAAATCGCCTAGTTATACAGTGATAACGTTGGATAAATACTATGGAATGTCACAGTAATATACAAATACAAAAAATGAATATACTAAATGATTTATGCATATACATATTTTTATGCCCAATACTGTCTACTTATTTTAGATTTTGTTATTCCAGACATTTATGTGTATATATAATAACAACGCGGTTATTGTGATTTTAGCACGTAATCACACACTGCAGACTGATTCGTGGAATAAGGACTCGATTAATTAATAGACATGAATATTAAAGAAATATTACATACATGCCGTGTAAACACATGAATGATCTGAACCATAATAACTAGACAGCAAATATTACATAAATTCATTTGTATAGTAGTAATTTTATGCAGTTACTTTTGGAGGGAATGTCTTTACATTTTACTGTGTGTATGTAAGCTTTTCTTTACAACAAATTTAAATGGTGAATATATTTTGTAGTAAAATAATTTTTCCACTGTGGGCAATAAATGTTTATATTTTATTATTGACATGCTCTGTTTAATTTTCCTATCATACACAATAAAAGGGATGCATAGTCTTGAAAGAAAAGAGCATTTCTACCCATAAAATACAAAACTTAATTTCAAAATTTTTTATATTAAAGAGGAAGGTGTCGTCTTACATTCACAGCAGTATGTATGCGGCTGTTATATATAAAACAAATTTATTTTAATTAGTGCATGTCTTAAAGCACTGATTCAAAATAACACCAATTAATCCTATATGAAGCAACTAACGAGTTTCATTCTTATATATAGACAAAAAAGTACTACTTATACAGTATGTCCCCGGAGTGGGTTTATAAGAGAAAAAAAATTCTTGTTTTTGATTTTACACTAAAATGCTAAAGGAATTAAATTTTATGCTTCATTTCAAAAGACCAAATCTGTAATTAGAATTACGAAACTGTCAAACCCCTATTTAGAATTACAAACTTTTCTTTTCTTTTTTTTCAATTACAACATTAAAAAAAGAAGTAGACTAGAAACAATAATGTTTAAAACTATTCTATTAAGTCGCCATCCCTTTCAGCACACAATTCGACACTAAGCCGCAGTTCCTTATAACTATTGCGAATTTCTTCAAGTGTCAAGGACGCAACAGCATCTCTTATACGATTTTTCAATACTTCCACATTGTTTGGCAAGTTTTCCATGTAGATTAGCTGCTTCAACCGTCCCGACAAATAAAAATCTAAAATAGTTAAGTCAGGGCTTCTTGAACGCCACAAAACCGGACCATTCAAGCCAATCCAACAATTTTCGAATTTTTGATAGAGCAAGGCAGCAACAATGCGCGAAAGGTGGGCCGGACAACCATCATGTTGAAAATACATCCTCTGCCGATAAGCAAGTTGGAGTTCACTTAAATCATCCCAGAAAAAAATGCTTAACATTTCCAATGATTGTGCTGATTTGCATTAGCATCAAAAAAATATGGACCTATTATTCTATGGTTAGAAACAGCACAGCACACGTTTACCTTAACAAAATATTGACGTTTTGATGCAATTCTAAAGAGAGGATTAGTATCACTCCAATAACGAACATGTTGTGACGAAAAGGTACCAATGCTAGTAAAAGTTGCTTCATCGGAAAATGCAATGCTTTTGTGAAAATTTTGATTCTCCATTATTTTATCTCCCATCCACACGCAAAATAAAGACGCTTTTCATCATCTCGCGGTTCCAACGTATGATTAAAAATAGGTTTATAAGGGTATAATTTACGTTCCTTCAAAACTCTTGGAATATGGGATACGCTCATATTTAGTTGAAGTGACCGTCTCCGTAATTAAAGTTTACGATTATCTTCCACCGAATCCAAAATTAAAATTGTATAAGCATCATTTTCATCACGTACTATTTCCTTTTTCTTTAAATTCCGAACAGAACCAGTTTCCAAAAATTTTTCACCATCTTCCTTAAACAGTTTGAAGCTATTTTTGACACATAAATTAGTGTTTGACGTATTGAAGTCAAAGCCTTCCACCACAAAAAAAAAATAATAGATGAAATGCGATAAAAAAAATGAAAACAAAATTTTTGGAACATACATAAGTGGAATTAAAATTCTAATTAAATATTTGAGCATTTGAAATGAAGCATAAAATTTAATTCCCTTAGCATTTTATAGTAAAATCAAAAATAAGAATGTTTTCCCTCTTGTAAGCCCAATCTGGGAACATACTGTATAGTTCTTATATTAGCAAAACATGTACTATGCTAAACAAACATTAATTTCTAACTGTTATGTGCACGTAGAAGAATAGATGAATAATGTAAGATAAATCAGAAAAGTACATCATATTTATACTTATTTAAACAGAAATGTTATAGGATATAAATTTTGTATTCAAATCAATACATTTTCAGATTAAGACAGATAGGAATCCACTGCAATCAAATCTTATTCGAAAATCTAAGCGAGCATCTGAAGATGAGAGAAAAGAGACGGCAAATGCGTCGCCGCAAATATTCCACCTTATCTGGGAGATATACGGGAAAAATATGACATGAACAATGAGTTTGTTGTTCGCAGTTGTTTTCTTCCCACCGAAAAACTTCCCCGAGACATATTTTAAACGAAATTTTGCATTTTTCCCTGCACGATGGGGCGGTGTTCCTGACAGTACCTGAATCGAAAGAACAAATTCAGTGAGCGCACGAATAATATATGGCTTTTGCACAAATACAGTTATATTCAAATCATCCAATTTATATGTAGCAAATAAAAATGGATGGTGGATGCTGCAGTCATGATTGTTTGCGAGGCAATTTGTATAAATTTAACGATAAAGGAGAGCACATTTAACTTTGTACATGTTTGTGTTTGAAATCAGAAGTGTTTCATATATAGGAGAAACAAAAAAAGCTTTATATAATATTAGAAAGCCGCGATATATATCTTCAACCTCAAAGTTTTATCCACGTGGGAGTTTACTTTTTATTTGCATTAAATGAAACGTCTCAGAGGTAAAAGTTTCTCTCTCGAAAATTACTTCAGTGCGGAGGCAAAATCGCGTTATGTGAATGTAGATCAACATCCGATGAATTTTTAAAACTTAAAAGAAAGTCAGTAGCAAATGCTTTAGGTAAAATATATGAAAATACAAAATTACAAGCTAATATCATGAATTTTTTACATATGTTTGTTTTAAATATTCAGACTTCAAAACACGTAAAAATTTTTTAGAAACTGTCCAAAATACACTAAGAAAAAAAATTGAATTTTCAACAAATTGAAATATTCTTTTAGTCGAAATAGTATTGCGCCACAGTAAGCAATACTTGCTGTTCATTAATTTTTCTGTTCAAGAACGTTAAGCTCCCTTGAAGGATGAGTAACCAAGAAGTAGCTCACAAGACATTATTATTCAAAACATTGAAAAATGAAGACTGGAATGCCACACGGTAGCAATTTAGGCTGGACCATTGTGATAAGTGGTTTCCTGAAATCAAAGACCGTTAACTCAGTACGGTCACTAATCATATATGGATTAAAACAGACCAATGAGTAACGTTGAAAATTGTAGTGTGCAAAACATTCTTCTTCTTCTGATAATGTGATTGTATCTAAGTTGAAGCCCATACCACAGCTCAATGCCTATCTTTTCAAAAATCTGCAGGAATTCCTTTTGCTTGGTAGCCAGTCTTGGGCGAAATCATTTAATATATTATTTTCTCATATTATAATATTACCTGATGATAAGCATACAAAATGAGTACAAATAACACAATAATTACTTTCTGGCTTCAGCAGACTTGGGCAGACGTTTGTATCTGTTATTAATATTAATAAAATGAACACTTGATCAGATATTTGCAAAGTATATTTAATATACGTGGTAGTAAGGGAGTAGTAGAATGAGTAATACTTAATTATAAATTATGAAAAAAAATATTTGAAAATAATTTTAAAATGTAGTATTTTTCTTTGACAAATATTGTTCTATTTTTACGAAATCGTTTTTATATTTATATGCTTTACCAAGCCAGATGTCACTCTAACTATTTAATAAAACAATTATTACTTTTGTATTAGTAGTACATTTTAATAAAAACCTCCCCAAAGAACGATTTTGGCGTTGAAGTATAAAGTACTAATTCCGGATTACAGATCTGGGATCAAAAACCATTAATTAGAATTATATGTTAATCAATAGAATAGAGTGTCAATATTTGTAATCATTTAGAAGAAATTTTGTCCCTGGATTGACAGGTACAGAAACATATATTGCCCTGCCAAGCGAAGGTGTCGTATGTGCAAAAATGGCCATATGAGATATTGGGATAATTGTATACTACGAGCATTCTGCGCCCTTTTTACCAAGCGAAAACACTAAATAGCTGACATATTCAGTCTAATGTGCCATATATTCGGTGTTTTTGCTTGGTAAAAAGGGCGCAGAATGTTCGTAGTATATAATTATCCCAATATCTCATTTTGGCTATTTTTGCAGATACGGCACTTTCGCTTAGCAGAGCAGTATATCATTCAACAAATTACATTTTCATAGTCAATGATGCCCGAAGTATGGAGATGTGCAAATATATTGAAACTTTTCATGATAACAGTATTTTATTATAGAATATTTTATTATACAGTATTTTAATATACATATTGCACATATCATAAAAACGTTTTTCTTTGCTGTACCACATGTACAGACGTTATATGAAGCACACAACACTTTTTCAGAAAGGTTCAAATCAAAGGAAAATGGAACACTCTGTATTTAATGGCATATAATGCAAGGTACTGTGTCTATAAAACCTAGCATATTAGACAAATTTTTTAAATTTCCAAGTTTACAGGTGAACATGTAAAATTAAGTCTCCCTTCATCAAATAACATTAAACATCCTGTATTTACTGATATACGAGGTAGGCGTCATAAATTCTCGGCCTGCCAGCCTATAGGCAGAGGACTTTATTGTTTGTAAAATTTAATTATTTTATTAGTTTTTTAACATTCCATATAGTCAAATGATTAAAATTGTACCTCATTTTACAGTCCAAGTATTGTGTTTAATATTCAATACGTTTATGTATTTTCAGTGTTTTCTGATGAAGTAAGCCTTAAATATATATTTCACTCCGTAATTTTGGAAATTTGAAATTATCCCAAAAAATTTTCGATTTTAGACAGAAGGTGTTCTACTTGGAGTAAAATTAAGTTTTATTTATGCCCATTTTCTTCACTTACGGATAAAGTAAACGATACCTATTTTCAAGATAAATATATCTGACAGATAACGTGCATTTGAATTTCTTCACTGCAACCTTTTGTTACAAATATAGTAGATAATGAACTCGTGAAAAATGGCAAATAGTCAGTGTTTCTAACTTCAAGTGCATCCATAGTGCATCATTCTCTTTTACTAGCTCGATTCGTAAGGTTATGTTGTGTTTGTTTTTGTTGAACCATTGAAAATTAAACAATATTATTTGAGCCTGTGACTTATTTTCAAGATAAGATATACGGTAAGATAATACCTGTGAAATATACGTATTGCATTTATGGAGATGTCATCAGTAATGCAAAACACAAATCAACTGTTGTGATAAAAACTGGTTCATTATTTCGACTTGTAAGACATTATTTACTTGCAAATATTTACGTAACAGGTCATAAGAAATAAAATAATGATACCGTTTGATATGTACATAATTTTGTTATTTAACGTTCTACTGGGTAAATCACTGTAAATGCACATTAATCTGTAGCACATTCTTTATATTGATCACTTTATTTTTACAATATTCTAGTAATCATGTCTATGGAGATAAAAAAAGATGAACCAATTTCAGCAGGACACACTTATAAATATAATACATATATGAATTCCAAGATGTAGTTGAAAATAAAAAAACAGACACAAGCTACTTGGAAGTCTAAAAATGAGGCTTGGTAGAAAATAGTAATCAAGTTTAATTGTACCTCAAGAAATTATCCCAGAAGTACAAAGACAATTCGAAGCAAATATGATACCATTAAGAAGGCACTTCTATAAAAATGGGCAAGAACAAAAATGGAGGCTACGAAAACTGGTGGTGGCATACCAGATTCCACATCCAACATTATCAAATCCTTTGCATTATTTTATTTCCAAATGACAACTGTCAACATTTATATCGCGTCAATAACATGCGCGCACCAAATATCTGTAAGATCATTTTTATCGAGCAAATTTATCTTCAAGCTACAGTCTGTCTAGAAGTGAAGACAATGGGCATTAACAAAATAGAATTTTGATACCTACTTCCAATATCAAACATTCTAGGTACATAGTGAACATAATTTTAGGTTATGCATATATATGCTACAACAACAACAAAAAAATTTTATTGTTTTCCATACACAGACGTCGGCGTTGGTAGTGAATCAGGCTCTATACCACGTATAATAAAGTAAGCGTATGCGCCCTCTGTTATATTGAAGAATAAGAGCAATAAAAATAAGAGTAAAAAGAAACTGCAATTACACTGTTTTTAACGAGATTTTGGGAATGTATAAATTACTATATTTGTATGGGGAAAATTGAAAAATGCGGCTGTACAAAATTATTTATTTTTAATGGTGGTTATAATGTCTATATTATTGCACACATAAAACCAAACGAGTGTAAGATGGATATCAACATCACCATCAGATCCGCCTATATAATTTTCCGTTTCTTCTTAGAAATGTCCTTATCAAAGCGGGGCCCGCTCGCATGCTAACGACGTTTTATGCAAATTTTATTTAGTGATTACGCATTAGTTATTATATCATTTACGCAAGAGAACGCACGCAGTTTTATTAGACGCTCACTGGTGAAAATAAAAATGAAGATGCTCTTTCAGACGGCACTTCGGTAGCCATGTATTTTCGTTGTTAATGCAATTTTGCCGCGTGAAATTTCCAATTTTCAAGAGAAACGGACCCAGACACATTTAACATTCTCTTCGTACGTATATACGTGTGTATTTATACACAGTGTTCGCCATTAGGGTATCTCAATAAATTTTATTTATATCCCTCAAATAATGTTACCATAATAAAATTAGCCTGGGTAGGAATGGTAGAAATGTAAATTTCAAAATGATTTATTCGACCATATACGTGTTTCTCGTGGTAAAGTCGTTTCATTTTTTTAGCATTTTTATATTTAGCGCGCATATAGAAATGTTTTATGTGCCAGACGTTTAGAAAAAAAGTTTTACAAATGAGACACAGCAGAGCTTAAAACCAGACACCATTTGCAGCACTTGGTTGTCCTATGAAGAAGTTTTACGATGGGTGTTAAAAACCTATCTTTAATTATCTTTCTAATATATAAACGCTGTTTAACCCATGTCATACAAACTCAGTTTAAAAGCAAAGACTCAAAGGATATACTTAAATGTCTCTCTGTTTCCACTAATTCCACTGTGATAAATATTTATGTTTAATATTTCGTATTTGATATCACGTTGCTAAACTCGAACCACAGGGATGCTATTATATCGTATTATATCTTGAAACCACGCATGTATGTTATAAGTTTTACTTCTAGATGAAAAGGGAGACAATTATTATTCAAAATATTACCATCTGGATTTTTTTGAGAGATGGTGTACATATTCAGAATACTGTGAAGCATACAGAAATGTATTTCAAACAAAAAAATAAGGTGTGGGCACCACATGATTTTCTTATACGTATGAGCGTTTCAAACTATACAATTTTAAGAACTTTTTACACAAAAATTATTCAAAATCCTATTCTAAATACTTCTATTCTCTTAATAAATCGCTATAGAATACATACTTTGCAAGATATTCGAAAAAAAAGTGCTACTTCCTAAGAGTAAAAGTGTTACTTCCGGTCCGAATTTTGAAATTTCATTTATACAAAAAATATTGCAAATCTAGCACTAAATACTTTTGTACTCTTGATAAATATATATAGAATGCATAATTTACGACATATTTGCAAAAAATCGCTCTTCGATAAGAGTAAAAGTGGTACTTTCGGCCTGAATTTTGAATTTTTTTTTATACAAAAGATATTGAAAATTATGTTTTAAGTACTTTTATACCCGTAACGTCTAAAAGGCATGACTTGCGAAAAAACTTATTTTCGATAGGAGTAAAAAAACTACTTCCGGTAGGAATTTCAAAAAATGCTTTAAATAAAATTGTTCTCAATTTTGATTCTAAGTACATATGAATTCTTTATAAATTTGTTTAAACTTAGTAGTTGACGAAATGTTGGCAAAGTTCGATTTATTCACTGAAGTAAACTACTACTTCCGGTCTGTCGATTTTACTGAAAATCTAGTCAGATCTCAAGGAGAAGATTATACCCCTAAATACAAAATTTGGAATTGATACCTATAGCGCTTTGACCGCTATCGTGGTCACACATACACACACACGCAGAGAGAGAGAGAGACACACTGAGACATTTTTTTAAAACCACATTTTCGGTATCAGGGGACTTCTGCAGAAATCTCGAGGTGGAAAATTTTCATCATCACAATACTTCCTTATACTACGTATAAGAAAGTAAAAGAATTACATTTTGTTCATCATTCTTATTCTCCAGGAAGCGTGGTAGCATCTAAACGTAGCACGGAATCCTGCCACTACACATTGAAGGTGTTACGTGAACTTGTTACACAAACTCCTCGCACATCGATTCGAAAACTGGGATTACAATGTCACGGAGTGTGAGAACTACCCATCGATAATTACGAAAGTTGAAACCGTTTTCCTATCGATTTCTAGCACGTCATGAGTCTAAAGAACCCGACTTAGACGTTTGTAGTTTTGTCGCTGGCTTTCAAATTTTATTGGCGGTGAAGTAAAGATTAAACTGTTCTGACATTTAAGTTTTAGAAGTTGAAGATTTTAAGACGTAATTTGACAGCAAAATAGTTGAAATGTAAATAAAGTAAAAAGTCATATGATTAAATCGAAAACCATAAATGCATTCAGTAATAAAAACTACCATATTTAGTTATTTTTATGTACTCTTGATTTTATTTGAAAACGTCAGTAACTGACTATATAGACTAACACCACCAAGAAAAACAATTTTTACTGCTTGTTTCATTATCTTCATTTCTTCTACAATAATTATGAATTTGAGTTGTATAATAGTATATTATGCAATGAGCATTTAATGATAGCTACTAAGACACGAGAATGAAAATTACAATATGAGCCGAAAGCGATTATTGTAATGATTACGAGTGTCTTAATAGCCAATAAATGCGAGTTGCATACACTATTTTTTCTACGATCACATAATAAAACATTATTTTTTGAACATTCCATTTCATAAATTGAGCGTGAAATTTTTCGTACAATTTTGCGAATTTAGCTGGTAATAAATTGTTCGTGGCTACTAAGGCTTGTTCCATAATTTCTGCTGGAGTTAAATTTTACATTTCGCTGTCATTATCCCTTTTTGTTATCGTTTATAACTAAATTGCAGAGAACTGGTCACATTTAATTAAATTTTATATCTGTCAGACATGCAGTCGCCATATTGAATATTGTTTGAATATTGGAATGTCGCATTTCTACTGGATATAAACTTGTATCGTAATGAAAATCTGTATCGTAATGGACATCATTAAAATACAGGTTCATCATATCTAATAATACAATTACAGTATGGACGTAGAAAAACTAATTTATTAATTAAATAACATGCATTATATATTTTTTACGGATGCTTTAAATTCTTTTCGAAAGTCTTTACTGCAATATGCTCTACTCTCACTACTCGATGCCAATTTATACAAATTTTATCGCAAGTTGTAAATTCACACAAGGAAGTCGACGTCTTGTACACCGACTTTTCTAAATATCATTCCGCCACATTCAGTTCTTTTGAATTTAGTGCGACCCTGGTTTCACGTCGTATCTCCATAATAAACGTCAGGGTGTACTTTACAACGGCTATGCTTCTGATAAATAAATTTCACCTCGAGGGTCCCACAGGAGTCCAATTTCAGTCCATTACTTTTCATTGTTTATCAAAAACATGACTAACCAAATAGTGTTATAAATTTTACTGTAAGCTGAATTCAAATTTCAACTAATAAAAGTAGTTTGTATCAAAACATTTATTTGCTAATCAAACAAAAACAATCCTCAGTGGTCAAAATAAATCTTAATTTTAGGTTAAGCATGGTTATTGAGTATTCTATTTCTTTCCTCAATTAATTCGTTCCTCTTAATCAGTTGATCTAATTTTGCTTTTTCGAAATCAAGTTTCTCTTCTTGGTACTTTATATTATCCATTTTAATAATTTGAAGACACTGGCCCTCTTTTTAGTAGTCGTTTGCCTCTAAATTTGTAATCTACTTGTAGCTTTGGTTGGTGTGCTAGGACTTGCTTCTGGTTGTTCTATATAATCTGTATAATTGGCATTATTATTTATGTCTTGTTCACCAGATACAGTGTTATTGCATAGAAGTAGTTGTGGATAGATGGTTTTCTCTTGCCCAAAATGGTCTCCATTTCGTCTGCATATTCAAAACGTTTTCTGTCTCTACTTATACGATTTTGGTCATCAATCTCTGTTTGAATTTGAAACGATCTTACTTTCTTTATATATTTGCTGTATTTATCTAACAGCATCTTCGTTGTATTTGTACTCCATATAAACACAGGTGCTGCAGATTTTGCCGCCGTAACAAGTTCATTGGGCAATATTATTATTTGGGACGCACCAGTAGCTTCTTGAGCCTTTCAATAACAAACTATCTACTTATTTATTATAGTTGCATATCCCTATTCTTTCAACTGACTTTCGTTTTCTTCACAAGGCATCGCTGCCTTTGTCATTGACATGTTCAATTTTATGTTAACTTCTGTAATATATGCAATACACTTCGCACTGTCATTCCTGATGAAAATAATGTTCCAACTTAAGGGGCCCACACACTACGGTTTTATTCAACAGTTTTGTTCGACGAACACAAAACCGTCGAACAAATCTGAAGTGTGTGGGTCGAAAACCGTCGTTGATGTTGGCGTACAAAGCTGCCGAAAATATCTGGTTCGGCCTGTTTATATAGGGGCCCACACACTGCGGTTTTGTTCGAGGCCCCTTTATTTGCGTAATTCGGAAATGTGCCTTGTTCGGTAGTTACAATTGTAACACTCTGTTTCAAAGATAACGAGTATTATTATTATGATTAGATTTAAATCCACAATGGAATATGTATTTAATTTTGCATAATATTGTTTGAATTACCTTCTTATTCTTTCCTAACGTTTGCTTATATAATTTACTATAAAAAGGACGTAATAAAACAATATTGTTGTTTTGTAAATATGTTTATGAACATCAAACCCGCACACTTATGGCTGTGTTGTGTGTAATTTCATTGGAACACTTACGACTTCATATATTCATGATGTATGTAAGTTACATCTGGAATTGGATGTTTGTTCGTCCGGGCACGTCTTAAATCTCTTGCATGCCCTCAGGATCAGCGTACGTACATTTATGACCGCGCCTACTGCATCAATAATGTATATAACCCGGAAACGGAACTGGGTTAGAGGTGTTAATTTACACGTCGGATTCGACCTAGTCGATAATACTAGGAATATGTGTCCCCATTGCCTTCTGTCAAGACAACTTAATTGTAATTAATGACGATTTAAGCGGAACAGTTTAAAATTTTAAGGATAATTGAGGGAGCGCTAACGACAACACTTGCACCTAGGATGATATCCCCATAAATCTTGAACATTAATAATCTCCAGAAGGAGATATAAAATTTTATGTAATAGTGCGGAAGAGTGGCTTCCGGGCGGTGTGAAATATCAATCTGCCGACCCTAGTCAAAGTTCAAGTTGAAATGACAGGATTATGCTATAAATTGTTAATTTAATTCGTAAAAATGATCTTTTAAATAAATTTATTGTATGTAGAAATCTCTATATTTCAAGTTTACAACAAGTGCTGCTCTCTTTTGAATAATTGATAATTCAAGCAGGTAACTGTATACACATTTTTGTTGTAGTGTGTTGTATAGAGGAGAATTTCGAAAAACTCTAGTGTCATGGACTGAACCAGGATATGCAATAAATACATCGCATTTTTTTTGTTAGAATCGCATACAACTTCATCTGCAAATTGCAAATTTACTTAAACTCTAGCTATTGTAGTTGTTGTATTGTTTAAAAACCCACTATAGTCCGTCTCAACCCCATTATGCAGTGCAGGTTTAATAGGGATATTGCATCTCTTATTCTCTTTAGTAGTCTCTTAATAACGCCATATTTATATCCGGTTGCCTTGTTGCAAGTTCTATTATGCAAACTATATGTGTATATGAGTAATCGTTGCTGTCAATTGTCAGTATTTGTCAATTTTTGCCGTAGTATGTAAACGTTTATGTTGTCTTTAATTACTTATATATAATTTCTGTTAAATCGTTCTTTTTAGCAAGCATATTATCTTTTTCAAGCATCTAAAAGTAAGTATGCATATCTATATCTATAATTCTGATAACGTGATAACCTATATACTTTTTACAGATTACTACATGGGTTTTGAATTTCAAAAAGTGGAGCGAAAGAGTATTCTTATTGAAAGAGATGACATCATTAGGTGGAGATATAAATACTTATGAGACATCAGAAAATTCAGAGATGAAGGTATAGTTTATCATTTAATTTGTTATATTTTTATGTTCATTACGCAATTTATTAGGTTTGTTCGGACCTGCAGTTCTGAACGGTTCTAGAACTAGTGCGCATGTAATAATAATAATAATAATAATAATAATAATAGCCTTTTATTTTCCCCTGGCATGAACCTACATTATTCGTATAATTTTATATTATTTAAATAACAAGAAAAAGAAAATAAGGCGAAGTTCAGCTCGCTACTTAACGTAGTTACTGCTCTTCCACTCAACCCTAATTAAACTAACTAGCAAATCTACAAACACCGGATCACTGCTGCCCACGAAAGAGATACCGATAAAGCTTAAGTTTAAACAATTTTACGGACCAAGTTTCTTTTATATCCCGTGGAATAGCATTATAAATATACGCCACCTGGTAGGAATAGCATCTTTTAGCATACTGAGTATTACGCTCAGGCGGAGTTAAAGTTCCTTTAAAGCGTATATTTATATTATGTACGTCCGATCTGAAGGTAATATTTCTATACAAATACGGAGGCTTTTGAGTTAAAATAATGGAATGATATAAGCTAGCAGCATGTAGGCGCCTACGGCTGAACATATTCAACCATCCTGCTTCCACTAGTTTATGTGATATATGAGATCTTCGTCTAACATTAAATATCAATCTCAAACAAGAGTTCTGAACTTTTTGTATTTTACGAACATTTCGAGAATCAAGTGATGCATGATATAAAGAGTCACAATAATTCATATGCGATAAAACTAAAGATTCACACAATACTTTCTTTACATGTCTTGTAATAAACATCCTACTAGCATATATCACCCTCAAGGCTGCATAACTACGTTTGGTACACTGATTTATATGGTCACAGAAATTCAAATTCTCATCTAGAATAACACCTAAATTTTTTACACAGGGTTTTAAAGCAATAGCTGTACCATCAACAATTATTTTTACCTTAGAACGATAATTAGGATCAGACCTAATTCTTTTTGGACCGAACAAAATCAATTCTGTTTTGGCAGAATTCAAGCGTAGTGAATGTCTTTTTGACTCTCTAACTAGACTTTCAATATCTAAATTCATTTTATAGCACGCATCTTCAAAATTTCCTTTGTCAAAGGAGCAATACAGCTGAGTATCGTCAGCATAGAAATGACAGTGTGAGTAACGCACATAGTTAATAAAATTAAAAGTATATATTGTGGACCTAAAATAGACCCTTGAGGAACACCAGAATCAACCGCTTTATATTCGGAGATATTGTTATCAATAGTAACGCATTGCTTTCTGCCGGTAAGGTAGTTATATATTAACTTTACAGCAGTTGATCCCAGACCAAGGTGATGAAGAATTGAAGCCATCAAATCATGGTTTATTGTGTCGAAGGCTCTTGAAAAATCCAACAAACACGACAACGTACACCTCCCCCTGTCACTTTCCATAACTATATCATCAACAATTTTTGTTAAAGCAGTATTACAACTGTATCCTTTCCTAAACCCCGATTGTGTTACAGGTAAAATGTTATTTTCTGACACGTAATTTCGTAATTGTTGCTCAATAACCCTTTCAATAACCTTCGACAAAACGGGAAGCACACTTATTGGTCTAAGATCACCATACTCACGAACATCAGCTCTCTTCGGCAACGGTGTAATCAGTGAAAGCTTCCAACATCTTGGAAAGCATCCGGTAGTTATACATTCATTAATTATATGCGTAAGATAAGAGACAATATGAGGTGTACATAATTGAATAAATTTTATATTAAGTCCATCTATACCGGCAGCATTAGTTTTTATAGAAAAAATTAATTCATAAATGGTCTGTTCATCCACTGTTTGAAATTGGAAATCAACATCAAGTAAACGCGTTGACATGTAATCATTAAAAACAGCACCATCCTGATGCAAATTTGGAACAGAGTTAACAAAAAAATCATTTATTTCACCAGCGTTTTTTATATGTGATGGTAGGCTAATTCCCCTAGAAACAACTACTCCCATACCTCGCAGCAATTTCCAAAATTCTTTGCTGCCGCTAGCTCTCCCAAGTTTATATGCAACGTATGCACGTTTCTCCCGACGTATTGCCTCGGTTGTAGTATTACGCAGTGATTTATAATAATTCCAATGCGGTACAGATTTACTTTTTTGAAATCTCCTATAGGCATTGTCACGCAATTTTTGCATAAGTTTTATCGTATCGGTCATCCAAGGTGCTGGAGGTCTGGTAAACCGAGAAATCACTAAAGGCATATGGGTGTCAAATAGAGATTTGAGATTGTTAGTAAAAAAATCAGTTTTCTCATCAACGCCGTCCATATCAAAAATTAAATGGAACGGTGTATTATATAAATTTTCTTGAAATATATCCATACGGAAATATTTCTGACTTCTATATGTACGCCAAGCAACATTGGTTTTCCTACACTGAATTTTAAAGGTGCAGACCAACAGCTCGTGATCGGAGAGATTATGAACTGGCTCAACTAGGGCATTTAGTAGTGAGTCTCTATTAGATATGAAGACTAAATCAATTAAAGTAGAAGTATTGCACGTAATTCTAGTAGGTGATTGTATAACCTGAACCATATCCATCGATAACATCGTATCTATGAGTGTCGTACTTGCTAAACTACCGATATTGTTGAGATCAATATTAAAATCGCCTGTTAATACAATATACTCACATTCTGGAATAAATGCAGATAAACTAGTTTCTAATTCACTAATAAAAAAGTTATAATTGCAATGAAATGGTCTATAAGCAACACCAAAACTATAAGTTTGCGCATTTAATAAAATAGATATCCATAATTGTTCAATACCACCACCGGATTGCAGTATTTTATATCGGAACTGATTTCTACAATATATCGCCACACCCCCCGCTCGCGAGTCTCTATCTTTTCTAATTAGGGAATAACCCTGTATATATAAACGTGCATCAGAAGCACTGTGTGAAAGCCATGTCTCGCATAAACAACAAATGTCGCAATTATAGTCATATAAAATAGTTTTTAATCTTTCTAATTTCGGCAGCAGTGATCTAATATTCAAATGTAGTACCTTAAAAGGCTCCACAGCCATTTGCCAGTCCAACAAATCCAAGGATATTTGTGTAAGTAACTATAATAATATAATAACAAACAGAAAAATTAAAGGCAATTAACAAACTATAGCAATACTACAATGCAAAATCGCTCCGTGTCCACTCAAACATGGACATATTTATTAAGCAGCAACAGACTGACTACACATTACAATATGCAGAACCAGAAAAAGGAAATTTATTTAATTACGTCTGATCCATGAAGATATGCACAAATGTATGTATATCAGAAACACTCAATATCACCAAAAACACAAAAATAAAATATAATTAAAATTATAAAATTATAAGAGCTACAAAAGTGCCTTAAATTCTAAATGCATTACATTCAGTTCAAAAGAAAGAAAAAAAAGAAATCTCAAATATAACATTAATTTGGCTTTAGTAGCACGTACAGTGTGAGTGATTTCATTTTAATTGTTTAGCACGTACAGTAGTACTAACAAAAGCAATAGTATTTTATTTCTACTTACATTAACTTTATACAAAATCAACTATACTATTCATATTGAATCATATGCATCCAGACAGTATTACCCATGGAGCGTCTCAAGATCCTCTAAAGACTTAATTCGATGTTTATCAGCCCCTATCCTAGCGTTCACAACACCATCGGTGGTCCAGACGTTTTTTCTACCATATCGTTGTTGAGCTGCCTGATGTAAACTGAAGTTGTCATTTAAGAAAAAGACTGTTCGGACCATGCAGTTCTGCAACTGCAAATTCTGAGAACTGGTAGTTCAGTGTTCGGTCATTCAGAACTAGTAATTCAAGAACCGTTCGAAACTGTTCTAACAGTTCTCGATGATGGGCTAGTATTTGAAATTCTGATAAATCCGGAGCATGCGTAATTGTCATTCGTATCAGCTTTCGCATTTTTCTGGTTATGTTTATCGTATTTATGTTGAACTTCAGAGTTTGGAGTTGTTGTAGGTTAGTTTTTAAGTTGTCGTTCAAGTACCTATTTGTTTTTTATTTTAGTTTGTGATATTATTAGAGTATTTGTGTGATTCCGTTCATCAACCTATTTTTATTTTTTTTTACAGTTTTTATTCACACCAATTATATCAATTTTGTAATAGCCAAAGTAAACAGCTGTAAGTATGTGACTAAACATTAGTTTCTTCAAATTGTGGTTTATTGTTTTAGAAATTACTTCATTGACTACCACGTTTTTGAGTCTAGCAAGTGATTCTTCCTCTAATAATAAAGTGAATGTAATGGTATAATTATAGGAACTTGCGAACATGTGAAAAGTTAATTTATAATTATCATATATTCGTAGAGAAACTGACATATTTGTTAAACTTAGACAAAATAGTATTTAATATTATGTAGACTAAACTTATAATTTTTGGTTCGATGTGGCCCTCTTGAGAAAAATAAAGGGAATTTGTGATATCAGTATATTAGATATCCGAACAATCTATTATGTGTATGTGTTTGTACCAGCCTGTTATGTTATGAAAATTATAATAAATTGCAAGTTAATGTGACTCCCAGACTTGTGACACAAAAGGTATCGCAATTCAAATTACCAAAAAGGCTTCAATTCTCCAAAATGGATTGAAAGAGTGTACTACTTCTGAGATTAAAAAATTATTAATAACAGCTTGTATAAAAAATCCTTGTTTTATTTACCCGGTTTATCAGAAATATCCATTACAAAATTTTGAAAAATGTACTTCTGAACAACTTCTTCATTACTTTTTAAATCCTGTCGCAATTTTGAGATGTAACATTTAAATGTTCATTACGATTGACATTTGTCCACCAGTTTGGTGTTTCTTTAAAAAATGCAGAAATATCCATAACAAAATTTAGAAAAATGTATTTCTTATAAACAACTTTTTCACTACTATTTAAATCCTGTCGCAATTTTGGTGGTTAGATGCAGATGCAGTAACATTTCAATGTTCATTACGATTGATATTTGTCCACTAGTTTGGTGTTTTGTAATATAAAAATATATTGCTTATATAAGAAATGCAGATGTATCCATTACAAAATATAGAAAAACGTATTTCATATAAACAACTTTTTCATTACTTTTAAAATCTTGTCGCAATTTTGGTAGTTAGATGCATTAGCTATTAAACGTTCATTACGATTGATATTTCTTCCAATAAATTTGGTGTTTTTTTAATATTACTATTACTAATGTTGGTACTACAAGTTTCCCTAAAATTCCAATTTTAAAACTGTTCGAACCTTCAGGATCTCGAACCGTTCTAGAACCAGGATTTGGCCGGACATGCGCATTATTATCAGAACTACTAATTCTAGAACAGTTCGGGTACTGTTCAGAACTGGAGGTTCGAACAAACCTATTATTTGCTTGTGTTTGATTGTGATTGTTTCATTTTCAGGTAGAACTATATATACCGATGAATCATGGGTGAATGCAGGATACTGGGTAAATAAAAAGTGGACTGACGCTACTCTTCAAAGCAGTCGACAAGCTTTTACACAAGGACTCAGCACTTGTTTAAAATCACCAAGTGGTCTTGGGCCTCGATTTGCATTAATTCATGCTGGAGGCGAGCAAGGTTTTGTTGTTGGTGCTGAATGTACATTTCTTTGTAAGAAAATACTGCTGATGTTCATAGCGAAATGGATGCAGATACACATGGAGATTGGTTCAAGAATAAATTACTTCCAAATATACCAGAGAACTCGGTTGTTGGTTTGGATAATAACTCATATCACACTCATATTCCACCTTATCATTGTGAATTAAACCCAATTGAAATGGTGTGGGCACAAGTTAAGTACTACGTTGAAATGCACAATACGACATTCAAGCAAAGAGATATTGAACAATTAATTGTGGAGGGTTATCAGAATGTAACAGTGAACAACCGGCAGAATTACATTGGCCACGTAAAAGACATCGAGCAAAATGTGGATAGTAGATAACTTGCAAGACGATGTTGAAGAGTTTATAATTAACGTCACACATTCATCATCAGATCAAGATTTTTTAAGTGATTGAATTTGTATGGCCATGGTAAATTTTTTCATAAATGTTATCATGTATTATTAACTTGTTCTTAGAAATGGGAAAGTATGTTTTTGCAAAACGAATTTGTGAGGAATTTGTGTCTTTAAATGTGTATAATGGAATGTAGATTAACATATTAATATTCAATAAGACTATATAAGTCATGTAACATATTAAAAAATAAAAGTATATGTGTATGTGTGGTTATTGTTATTCTTTTCATAAATGTGTGTTTTTAAGTTGTTTTTATAAATGTAAAAGTCTTTTTATGAAAAATAAATTTATGATTAACCTTGTCTTTGTCTGAATTTATAGTGAATAGTAGATTAATATGTCAATATTCAGTAACGAAGAAAATTGTATACCTTAAATATTTCTTTGAAATATTAATTTATTTACTCTGGCTTACTATATTCAGTTAGATTTTAAATAATTTTCTACAAAACAAACCCTAAGGATTATATTATTACAAATACTTTAACAAATCCATCTTCCCATATATTCTCTCCTTTTAGTGTTTCATATTACTATTATTTTTATGTATGCATCAATTGAATGACAAACAGTCGTATAGGTTATGTTTTGATTACATAAAATGTCATATATTGAACCGGAACTGTAACGACATTATACAACAAGACGATTTGGCAACCATGAAAGCAATTGCCATAAGACCTGTACTGCATAATAGGGTTGAGACGGACTATAGTATTGAATGATTTTCTATTCCGATTGGAATCAACACCGTCTTCTGTTTTATCTATTTTAACATGGGACCCATCCATGTGCGCCAATCACACCCGGCATAAGGTATTGTTTGATATGCCGTTTTTCTTTGTCTGTAGACCAATGAATGAATTCTGGAGCCAAATTAATCAAAGCAAAGTCATTTTTACTATTATTCAATGCAATGAGCTAATTGTTATATTAAAGTGGTCACCCACATCCCTGAAGCTTGCTATTGCAGAAGGAGATATAAAATTTTATGTAGTAGTGCGGAAGTATGGATTCCGGACGGTTTGAATTATGAATAGTTTAAATGTCAGGATTATTCTATAAATTGTTAATTTAACTCGTAAAAATGATTTTTAAATAAATAATAAATTTATTGTATGTAGAAATCTCTATGATATTTTAAGTTTCTAACCAGTGCTGCCCTCTTTTGAATAATGGTTAACTAGGGTGCCGATACTAAAGTAATAGCAGCAGCAGCAAAACTAAAGCTAGCGAATGAAAGGGAACTAAGACTGAAAATTCGTGAAAACAAAAATTGACAATGCAGTCGTATAATAAAGGATCCAAATCTAAATGAAATCAAAGTGAATTATCAATCTGATTTTGCCCCTAATTAGATTTGTATAATTACTCTTAGTAATAGTATTTTTGTCGTCTTTCCTATTGCGAATATTACATTTATTTTTTGGGGGTTCCCTACTTATGACATGTTCACAAATATACATTTATACGTGGACGTATATGCATATATGCAATGCAATGCAATACACAACATACACCATTTATTACTAGCAATCGACGTACAGACACGTGTTTCGGCCTTAAAGGCCTCTTCAGTGTACGTAAGGGACTGCTAGCAATGAACAAATATTAGGATCGCTATATATGACGGCTAGCATCGACAAATGTCCGCGAGAATATCACAGCGATATCTACCAACCAAGCGCGACACTGAAAGCGACGGCTTCTCAATGCGCCATGCGCGTACGAGAAAATCTGTATGTTAAATGTGCATCCCTATACGAGCCAATAGGTGGCATCACAATGCAAAGTAATATAAAATAATGGACATTCAGTGTCGCGCTTGGTTGGCAGACGTTCACGTATAAATGTATGTTTGTATATTTGTGTACTATATTTTGGATGTGTTTATGTCCAATAGTCTATATTACTTTGCATTATGAAATGCTGTACGTTTGAAATGCATTTGCTGTCGTTTATATATAGGGACAATCTTAAAATGTTGAACCTCTATATAAAACATTAGATGCTTTTATTTTCAAGTCTACGGGGATCACATAGTTATAATCATAAATTGGTTTCATTTAATATGTAAACGATGATGACGTTAAACTTTTTCTAGATGCACCCTGCCAACTATCACCATACTAAACCATCGGAAGTTATTCAAGAAATGGAGACAATTAACGTTCATAATGCTCCAGGTTATGATTTCATCATCAAATGTGAAAACGCATACCTAGAAAGGCTATAGTTTTACTAGCAACGATTTACAACTCTATGTTAAGATTTCGTTACTTTCCAACACAATGGTAAATTACCCAGATCATCCTTGTTGCGAAACCTGGTAAACCTTCTTGTAAACCCATATCTTACCAGCCTATAAGCTTATTGCCGATTATGTCAAAAATGTTCGACAGGTTCATGCTCAGATGGTTTAAAAATCCATCCATAGATGTTCCAGATCACCAGTTTGCATATCGGGGAAAACCCTCGACCATCCAACAATGTAATAGAATAGTTCAAAGGATCATGGAAAGCTTGGATGAAAAGAAAGTGTGTGCAGCTGCCTTCTTAGACATCCAGCAGGCTTTCGACAAAGTATGGTATGATGGTGTATAGTATAAGTTAAACAGAAGCTACCAAATCAACTATATTTAATAATAAAATCCTACCTCTCTGAAAGATACTTTTAGGTTAAAATCAACAACACATTCTCAACATATCAACTTACACAATCACCATACTTGTATCTATTATACACCGCTGATGTGCCAGCTACGGCAGAACCCACATTGTAATCGTTGCTGACCTAGCGCCAGATGAAAACCCTGTAGAGGCTACCAACAAATTACAACATCATATAAACGAACTAGAGCACTGAATGAACAAATGGAGAATTAAAGCTAGAGCAACAAGTTAAAATCACATTTACCACCAGACAAACCTTATATCAACAGGTGTCGTTATACAAAGAGCCATTACCAGTGAAAACTGATGTGAAGTACTTAGGTATTAATCTTGATCAGAAATTAGCCTGGCAAGCTCACATCAAGGTGAAGCATCAGCAACTTACATTGAAATTCAGACAAACGAAATGGCTATTGGGTAGAAGATCTCAGGTAACCACTGAGCATAAGTTTCTTATCTACAAAAGTATACTGGTACCAATATGGAGCTACGGAATGGAACTCTTGCGCAAAACCGTCAAACATCAAAACTCTGCAAATATCCCAATTGAAAATGTCGCATGATGGCTAACATACATTGGTCCGTACAAACCTAACGTTGCATGAGGACCTACACATACCATTTGCGAAGGATGTTATCAAAACTCACGCCAGACGTTTTAGAGAAAGAACCTCTTTTCATACAAATCCATTAGCTAACAAACTCCTATCCCAACACGCAGAGAGAAGACTTGAAAGAAATTAGCCATAAGACATGCAGGAATAATACTGGTAACCGTCAATGGAAGGTATATTGACTCCTGTCGAGTGACTTCAGCCCACTTACTACTCTAATGTATATTTGGGTAGATTGTAAGTTTGCAATTAAATTTATAAGAAAACTTATATGTTTAAATATACTGAAAAAGCATTTCACGATTCGCAGTGCCATATTTTTCCATTCTAATTTAAATGAATTTTGTTATTGTTGTGATTCTGACTTGAAATATATATGTCATGTTTCAACAAGGGTAGGAATGTTTTTGTATATATATTTGAGTAAGTTTATTTAGATTTACTTAACGCAGTGTACAAATTATAAATGCATGATGTTTGTGCGTGTTCATCCCTTTATAATCTGTACACTGGAAACATTCGTAACGTTGTTGAAGTATGACAATAGAAGAAAGTACAAAGAGTGTAGCCACAAAAAAAAAAAAGATATGCAGGAAATAATTAAAGCAAGATGTATAAACTAAAATTTATATGTTAATAAGGAAAATGTTGTGGAGTTTTGGGGTAAGTCGCCTGTTGATATATATTTTTGAAATAAAAAAAATTAAAAAAGCAAGTGGTCATGAAATATTGTAGATTATAGTCTGTTATTGGTTTTTCTTGTGTATTTCAAATTTGATTTGAGAAGTACGAAATATATTCGAAATATGAAATGTTTTAGTTTTATTTTTTCAAAAATATGTATACACCGGGTGTTAAAAAAGGAGTGTAAAATATTTATGGATGTAACAGTATAAAACAAAATAAACAAAAAGTTTTAATAAACATGTGTTCGCAAAGTAACTGTTTCAGAAATAAGGAAGTTTATTTTTATTTACTTATTTCCAGAGCAAATGTACACTCATCAGTAAATAAGATTTTTGTTAATACATTTAGATCATTTTTTACTATTTCCATCCAAAATTGGCAAAATTCCATTCTTGGGAAGAAATCGACATGTAACAATGTGTGAACATTCTTAATCTTATAATATTTGCACTTTTTGGTTTTCAACGCTTTATGGCAACTATTTCTCGAAATTTGTAACTGGTCGGCAAGCATATCTAAGCTTGTGAAGTCCTCCTTTATAACCATCAAACAAATGTTCATTTCAATTTCTTTTGTAATAGCCGATGGATTACTAATAAGTTTCCTGTGGTCACAATTTACGCAACCTGTGCTCTGGAATTCATTGTCCGAATACTTAAAATTGGCCGATTAGAATATGCTGCAGCAAAGTTATCAACAATCTCTCTGTAGCACATTGCTTGGATACATGCCGTAACAATTGCCACTCGTTCTGCAAATTGTGTACACAGACATTTTCTTCGTAAATTTACTTCTCACTTCGCTTGTCATCAAGTATGAAATATTTAAGCTACCTTCATTTCGTCACTCAACTTTGTGCGAATTAGTTTCAACTGAAAACGAAAAAATAATGAAAAAGAACTTCTTCATCTCATTAAACCAATGTACAATTGGTAAGAAAATGATTGATTTATTACATGAAATGTAAATTTCTTTCAAATCTGACTCGCAACAAAAGTTAATATGGGAATGAATTTTTAGCACGCAAATCTTTATGTTCCACTTAAAAAAAAATCACGCGAATTGGACGATATACAAAATTAAAAAATGTCTCGTAATTTTACAAAGTGTGAAGGTTTCTGTAGGTTAGATTTTGCAAATGAACCACTATTGCCAACCCACTACAGACTATTCCCCTGAATGCTCTCAATAGTCTACCAAACCTCCTAAATTACATCACTAACCTCCTAAAAACCGGAAATTGTATTGGAATAAAACAAAGTAACTCGTTTACATTGTGATAGTAATTCGTATAGACAAACGCATTTTTCCACGAGATAAAGAAGTTACAAGTTTATTATATTATTAATTAATTTTTAAAGAAAATTATTTTGTTTTTAACTCATATTGCTTGTCTAAACATTTTATATAAATAATGTATATGAAATATAATAGTAATATTCACATACATATCTTAATTTGTATATAGGAAAAATTACCGTTGATGCTGCTTATTACATAGTAGCCACAATTATATAATAATGGAAATAAACATAAATATTTATTGTTACTTAAATATTTGTTAAAATACGGAATTGTTTTCGCCTATAGTACGGTAATTCCATGCTGACGCATAAAATTAGAAAAAAAAGATGGTTTATAATACGGTTGCGGTAAAAAGCAATGGTGAGCTTTCAATTCTCCTGTATTAAGCGGAAAATCGAATAAATTACAATATATACACCTATTATTGCATTTTCTGATGCAGTTGATTAATGTTGTCGTGGATACAAGCATGATATCTTCCCTTGTTCCCCTGATTAATGTCGATGCTTGCAAGTGCGGTAATTTGGGAATGATATCTATTTCGTTAACATTTATATACCGCCGAATCTGTGTCAATAGGATTTTGAATTGTTTTGTGAATAACTAGTCTTCCTTCATGATAAGCCGTCCATTTTAATTGGCGACTTCAATCTACCTCATTTCACAGACCACACCTTTGCCTGCTCTTTGTCTGCCACTTTCAGTCTTCCATGTAATTCTCTTCAATTTAAACAACTTAACATGTAAGGAATTGTGATTATCATCAACTGGATTTGATGTTGAGTGCAATATTCGTGTTGAGACCAAGGTTGAAAATTATCGACCTATATCTATTCTCTGCAACTTTTCCAAAGTATTTGAAAGCGTAATTTATTCTTTTATGTACTTTAATATTAAATCATTGATTTCTCCACACCAACACGATTTCATGCGCGGTCGATCTACAACAACTAATCTGATATCTCTAACTCATGCGATCTCTCATGAATTGATGTGGTTTATACAGATTTCAGCTGTGCTTTTGATGTGATACATTATGGTGTACTACTTGAAAAGCTTTATGCGTTCGGATTTAGTGCGTCTTTGCTTAAACTTTTACACTCCTATTTGACAAGCAGATGCAATTATGTTTTTTACAACGGCTTCGATCTCGTGAGTTCTATCCCTCTGCCGTTGTCCCGCAAGGATCCAATCTAGGACCACTACTTTTTAATTTATTTCTAAACGATTTGCTTGCATCCTTGTCGTGGCCTGTACTTGCGTATGCCGATGACCTCAAAATATACAATCCTATAAAATCTGTGGGTGATGTTTCCTGTCTTCAACAAGACTTATATACTTTGTCCGATTGGTGTTCCAGGTACAAATTGCATTTAAATATAAGTAGATGCTGTTTTATATCATTTACACGTAAAGTACGCCATCATAATTCTACTTACTTCATAGGTGGTATTTTGTTGGAAGGGGTAGACACTTTCCGGGATCTTGAGATCCTTTTCGATAGCAGATTAAGTTTTTCCAGCCATATAAATCATGTTTGTGCATAGGCCTCAAGATCTTTGGGTTTTACTATTCGTTTGTCTAGTTTTATGGTCAGTAAATGCAGTATGCTTCACAAGTGTGGTCTACGCAATATATTTAGTGGCAGCTCTCCACTAAAAAGGTTCAGCGGCGACTTCTGAAATATCTCTCGTTCAGGATTACCGCGAGGTGTTGACTACTCGTTGCTAATGGAGACACATGGCCTTCAGTCTTTGAAGCACCGACGCGATATCCATAGAGCGCGATTTATAAGAAAGTTGTGCAACGCATGGATGGACTACCCAGACTTCCTTCCTCTCTGGACTTTCTCACTCCTAGACTACCATCTCGTTCGTCTTCCACATTCCCAATTCCTTTCGCGCGAACGAATTTACTGCAGTCTCCGCTCGTCAAGATGTGTCGCTTTTCAAACATACAATACGATGACATTTTCTGCACCAATGGCTAATTATATAATGTTTCCCTTATAATGTCTATAAATAACATGTATGTACACTTAATACCGTTGTCCTTTAATTGTAAAGTTATTATTATTATTATTATTATTATTATCATTAATTTGGTTTGCAATGACGCAATACGCAAGTATAACAGTTCTCAATATTCCCTAAAAATTCCCCTAAAAAATAAAAAAGCCCCCTCGCTTCAAAAAAGCCCCTAATCAAAGGGGAAACCTCCCCAAGTTGGTAACGTTGGTAGGTCATGAACAGAAATAATATGATTTCTCATTTTCTGGAATTTCATCTACATCATTCCTTTTCTTAGTTATTGTTAAATACACTGTTTAATATATTTTTCCGAATTTTCTAAATTTAAGTATTTAAATGGATCATCACTTTTTTATGGAAATATAAAATCTAATGTACAAAACTAATTTAAAATTTTATGCATAAAACTCGTCATTATGAAAAATTTTGTTTCGATGTGAATATGACAGTATTATACTCAAACTAGCAGCATTAATGAAACTTTGCTCTACATAAGCTAACTTTTATTAGGTTTTTCGTATGAAGTAATAAAGTAAAATATTTTAACAGTTTTTCATTAAATTATAATTAGCTATTAACGAAACGATTATATCGCATCATATTTACATGAACTAACTTTGTTAATCGCGGAAAGTTTCATAATAAAAAGTTGGCAATATTAAAGGAGGGGAAGGGATTAAACCGCGAAGCTCTTAAGAGAGAAAACAATTAATTATCAACGGAATTTCCTCCTGGTCGTTAATGCATAAGTCGTTCCAGATTAAAGCCGTATTCGCTGTTGCATAAACACGAGCTGCTTGTTCTCTCTAAACTGAAGTTCTCCCGTGGAACACCCGCATTAAGTAAGAGATATATGCGAAACGAGAGACTATTGCCTCGGTTTTATCGATGATGAAAAATTCGATAATGGACTCAGCGTATTACTTAACAATATAGGATAAAATAAAAAGGAAGATTATCCGACGTTCAAAAGTACGGCCCCGTTACTTACCTAAATACTACTTATTCCTGTCTGGATATTTCGCGTAATGGAATTTTAATGCGGAATAAATTCAAATATAATTCTACGCTAACATGAACGTGAGTAGCGCTAATGCGGCGACAACCGCTTAAAAACAACTGGAGAACCGGAATATTGATAGGATTACGAGCTGTGAACTTTATTCTTTACACATTCTGAGATATTTCTACAAATTATACCACTTTACCAGGATTATTCTAAAAACAGAGAAAATTCATAATGCTATTATTGTTGGTGCTCATAAGAAAACAATATATGGTTTATACTTTTTAAATTTATAATACTGTTGTAATAGATAAACTATAAATTATTCTGTATACTAATAACAATAATAGTTCAATAATAATTTAACAGATGGCGCTGTAGGCTAGCTAGGTAAACATAAAAATTTGAAATAGCAATAGGAATAGGGGGTCGAGTATTCCCTTATTTGAAAGGTACTTCAAAGATCTATTCAAAATTTACGTTTTTTTTTAATTTACTTCATTTGTTAGAAAAAAGCCGAATTTCACGGATATGATGATCGCATCATTTGAGCGCTATTTGGAATAAATTGGAAAGAATAGAAAAATAGAAGTTTAACAAATGAAAGAAATTTAAAAAAAACATAAATTTTGAATCTCCCAAATCCCTTTCAAATGAGGGTTCACTTGCGATTATTTACTATTTAACATTTTTAAGTTGATAGTGCCTACCATGTCAACATTTCAAAATGAGACATGTGGTCAACAAGTTAGAATTTTGATAGTGGTTTTGTTTTATTTTTGTTTCAACATGTTATTCCAAATCGCTTAAAATGTAACAAAGGGGGGGGGGGACCTAGATACGCACTGTATATATTTAAACAATAAGCAGTAAATAAGTATACAAGTAATTCCCATAAGATCTAGCTAGGAATTTGATGTTTGGCCTACGGCCTATGGGTATAATCCGCTTTGCCAATTTAAGCAAAACATTTTCGGCAAGGCAGCATTTTTGGAAATACAGAAAGTTGTGGTTATCTTTGATATTTTAAACGGTACCCTACTATTTTTCTTTTATTTATGAATTTACCTCTTAATTTTGAGCACAGAAAACCGAGGTGGTCAATGATATCTATCTGTCACAATTTTTGGCCTATGACATTTTTTGTCAAAAAAAATGGAAATGCAAAGGTTCAGTAGAAAATTAAAACTCTCAAACTATTTAAGGTAATAATCTTCCTTTAGTGGATTCGTTATAGTTCAGGGAAGCTTACGAAGCTAGCATGAGGTGTCAATTAAGTTTCCATAGCGTACTGCGATTTTATGAACATGCCCAACAAATAATAGCAAAATCTCGATTTTTTCAAATGGCGCATGCCAAATTTTATTTAAGCAATGGGTGATTAAATTGTAGAAGACCTCGTATCAGCATGTCCTATACGAGTCAAGTACTTTTCGAATACTTTCAATTTTACAAAAAATATTACGTTTCAAACGATAATTCAAGTAGTTTCTGAAACAAAGGCACATAATAGACTAGACTCAACACTTTGAATGACTTTCAAATATTCAAAGTGCGAGCGTCAGTCTAGTTGCCAAAAGAAGATATTGTTTTAATTATTTTTATAAAATAATCTCTTGCTCTAATAAAGAGATACTTGATTTATTTTTTATACATGGTAACTGTTAGAAAGCTATTTATAGAACTTGCTGTGAGTTTAATCGTAAGTAAGAATAAAATAAGTTTGTAGGACTTGCAAGAAGAAAAACCAAATTAGTTATGGTCAATGAAGAAAATTTGGATATTTTGGTGTCTGTCCAAGACCATCCATTCAAGCTGTCCCAATTGATCTAGAATTATCATATTCTTCGATTCAAAGAATGGTATGGTGTTACATGGATGGAACAACTACCCGTACTATACAAGATGTAGATGTAAGATGAAACAATTTATTTGGAATGTTGTATTAATAAAGATTTAAAGATCACCGGATTTAACACCGTTAGATTTGTATATATAGAAACGACTGAAAGATAAGGTGTATCAGAATTCACCAGATAAGGAAGATTTAAGAGTGAAAATAGAATATCCCTTGAACGATACGGATGGACATGATACAGAAGAGCTACCACATGCGTCCAGCGCTGCATTATTGAATGTTTAAATCAAAACGGTGGATATAACTTCTGTAGTTATTAATATTCATTTATTATTTATATGAGTCCGTGACGAGTGATTTACATAGACCCCTAATCTCTTGTACCCACTATGAAAGTTTGTTTATTATCCTACACTGCTGTCTGTAGTAAGTTTTCAATTCCAGATAGCGTATGACATAATTTGCTATATTAACAGGACCAATAATTAAATTTTAAATTTATTTTACAAAATATTCTTATTTCTATATAAATCTCAATTAATATCCCAAGGATTTGTTCGACTTGGTGTTTCACAATATGTTATAACAATACAATCCAAGCAATGTGAAAAGTCAAAATAATAATATCACTTAATTTACCTGTAACTTTTCTGCTCTTGGCCGCCTTGCAGTATAACATGAATGCTGCTAAAAAGAAGACCGAAGATAAAGTTTCTGCTCTGCCCACCACGCCCGTTACCTGAAAAAAAGTTACAAATTTAGAAATCATTTCATTAAAAATGTGAAAAGTCATTATTGCTTCTATTATCGTCAATTTTAATATTCCTCCGTTTTTCCCATCTGTGTAATAAGAACAGAACACGCCGGAGAAACTTTTTCGTTTTTCATTTGAAACGTACATTTCCGATATTTTAAGAAAGTATTCTACACTGACCTATATCCAATTAAATTAGATTTGTTGTACAGAATAAGTAAATATTAAATAATTATAATTAATAAGGGGCTATATATCTTTCAATACAAAAAGTAATTGGGATAATTTAGAAACGCCGAATTTACAAAATTATAAGATATTACTATTTATTTTAGGCAGCTATATTTTTTTCTACAGATAGCACTTATTAAGATATACTACTACGTTTATTTAAAGCTAATACAGGGTGCGGCAACGAATCGGACGACTTTAAAAAAGTGTTATCACGAGTGAATAATTAGCTTTATTTATTCCAAATATACAAGAACCCATAATAAACATAACAGCATCTTGTTTTCAAACTGAAAAAACTAAGTGAGTCTTTATTTTCCAAAAATAACATCTTTTTAGACGCCTACAATCCCTCCGTACGCAAGTCTTCTGCTAACATCGTCCATTACCTGTTGCAGCATCTTCAGAGGATTTCGTTGAATTTTTTCCTGAATTCGACGTTTGAAATCCTGAATTGTGTGTCGTACTGGATAACTAAACACTTGTGATTTCAAGTAGCCCACAGAAAAAAAATCATAGGCTGACAGATTGGGGGATCTCGTAGGCCATCCGATATTCCCATGTCTGGAGATAACAGGTTCCCCACATCTTTAAAGAAGTACGGACAAATAATTACAAAAGAAAATATCGCACACCACGCAGTAACTTTCAAGCCGTGAAGTGATTTCTGATCGATTTCTTGCGGGTTTGTGCTAGACCAGTAAGTTGCTTGTTAACGTATCCTGACAAATGGAGATGGACTTCGTCACTCATCAGTAAGTTGTTAACAAGATTCTGATATCCATTAATCAACTGCAAGAAGTGTTTGGCAGAACTAACGTCTGTTTCCACAGTCCTGCTCCTGTAGTGCTTGAACAATTTGAATCACGTAGGCGTGGAAATAAAAATCGCTATGTATGATCCGTCGAATGCTGCGGTGTGAAAGCCTGAGTGCCAGATAATGATGACGTGCAGAGCGGCGTTGACTCATTTCAACAGCCTGTCTCACTGCCGCTATGTGGTCGGGTGTACGCACTGTTTTTCCACTTCCACCTCTTTTATTTTTGTGGAACCGGGGACAGGTAGACGATCATTCTGCTACTGACCTACCAATTAAGCTGCATATCACGAGATGGGCCAGCAGTCCACAAACGTGTCTTGTGCCCAAGTCTTGATGGGATGGACTGATGCAACAGCATTATTACGATGAATCATAAACTCTCTTAGAAATTCACTCCGAGCTATCAGGTAAGTACTGCCGTTTTTATACAATCCCTTTATAGTATAAGCACGTTGCGCTCCTGTTCAGTGCTCCATTGTAAGTAAAAAGCTTTAAAGTTTTCTACAAGATGGCGATTAAATCGTTCTCCTCACTCCAACCAACCCAAAATAAGCGCTGTTGCCAAATCGCCCGATTCACTGCCCCACCCTTTACTTGAAACATTAATGAAATTTTAGGGGCTTTAAACCATACTTTCTTAAATACAGGACATATTGCTGTAGTTTCTACTTTTTAAAATTTAAGTCAAAACAGGATGCCCCTTTTATTAGGACTAGTTTTAAAAAAGAAACTGCTATAGATTCTCTTAAATTGAATCTAATAAGATTCGGTATTTAAAGTGTAATATTAACTTAATATAACAGCATACCTATATATATATCTTATATACATTCTACAGTCGTTTACCACTTTTCTTACCTTTTCTTTCTCTTATCTATACTTTTCTGGGATAGGGTTTTAAATTAAACACAGAATATAACATTCTAATATTAATGATAAATATTGTTTATTTTTAGATTTATTAAACGTACAACACCTGTACTTGTTCCTACTTTATTTATATATTCGTTTAAAGAAAACTATTGATTTTTATTTATATACAAAAATATTGTTTTGAAATCATGTTCAGCAAAATAGTTTGTACATAATACTGTTGTTTTATGCTTTATTGAAACAACTTTGCAATGTATATTCACCAGACTTTATTCATTGTAATTATTATTTTTTTGTATAAAGGAAAACTAAAGTATTTATGACTATGCTTCAACTAACCACCTAGCGCAAATATTCGCACATTGTACCCAGATATATTAGCTTTCTGCTACCAAAAATATCTTAATTTAATGAATCAATAAAATCAAATTATTATCTAATTCTTTTTCATAACGGAAAACTAGAATATTTATGACTATGCTTCAACTAATCACCTACAGTAAACATTCGCACATTGTAGCCAGATAGATTAGCTTTCTGCCGCCAAACATATTATTACTTAATGGATTAATAAGATTAATTTAAAAACAGAAGAACTGTTCTAATGCGAGGTGTGTTACCTCGTATGTTTGAATTTGAATTTTTAGCGCAAACAAGACTTTAGAAGAACCCTTCCTTTCCGTGAGCATATCGGCTTATGTATGGATAAACAACAGAACATTGTTCTTACAGCGGCCCTTGCCTTAGTACCATAAGTTGGTCCTACTGTTTTCTTCTTTGGTTACATATTGGTTTTACATTTGTGCACCTGTTTGACCCTCTTGATTTTGACATCGATGACACTTCGTTGATATACGGAAGATATCTTCTTTTACTTTCTTTGGAAATTCCACTCTGTTTGGTCTTCTAAATATTCCACTATTCTATATTTTGTGTTCTTGTATATATTAGGTAAGTGTATGTTCTCTTTTATATCTTATTTATATTTGTTTACATTATTTCAATGCTTACTTGTCGTTAATGTAAACATTCATTGTAGTTATAGACAAAATTATTGCTGTTTGTGTTATTTGATAAATACTTTCTATCTTCGTTGGCTAATTTTATTCATATTCTTTTCTTTCTAGTGTTCTTGATTGGAAATATAGGAAAAGCATCGCATATGATTGCTATTTTCTTCCATGACCACGTGTCGTTCTGGTGAGTTTTTCACTTCTAATGTCTTTAAATTAAATTGTCAATATTTTATTTTTCTAATGCTTTTTGTTTTCTTATTTTGTAGGTATTGGAGTGTGTGTGTTCGTCAGAAAAATGTCGAGATATGAAACTATGAATATTTTAGGTTAGTAAATATATTTTAACATGTTATGAATATATAACTAAATCTTGTGGTTATTATATATTATAGTTATTGCAAAATTAAACCCTTTTCAACGCCACATTATGTATTTGTTTTTCTATACTATATTTAAAGGAGATATTCCTTTGTAAATTATTAATTTATTATAATTTAATTTGTAATGTCAGTAATCAGCATTACATAAATCATTCTAACTTTCTTATACTAAATTCTATTAGTTTCATTCTCAACATGTATTTTCAACTTGATAATAAAATTGTTATAACTAATACTAACTATTCTTATTTAAATATTTATTTAAACTTAAACGTGTAAACTAAATAAATGTTATTTATTAATAAGAATATCTTTTGTCTATTTTTGTTGTTTCTACATCTAAATAGCTTAAGAGAAGCGTTTACCTATTGAAAACTAAGACATCTCCGTTTTGCTTTTTTTAAATTTATTTTGTAATTTTAGAATCTCAAATTTGGGTTAGTGATGCAAAAGGCAAAAATTTATAATGTCAAGACCAGTTTTTGTACTAATTTATTTTCTTAAAAAAACTATGTGTTTTAGAAATAACCACAAAAATGCATGAAATTGATTAATGTCTACTAACTAAGGCTGGTACACAAAAGAAAAAAAAACACTACGCGCCAGCTGCACATTTGATGAACGATATAAAAAAAAATCTTCATGCAATTATTTTTGAAGATAAAAAACATTAAAATATAGTAAAAATTGTCACACACATTACACAAGGAGTGTTTTTGAAGCTATTGCGTCGTCTATCCCCACTTTACGGTATCTCTACCGGCTCTAGCCAAGACGCAAATCTATCGGAATCGGTCGGCTATTCCAGACTTAAATGTGTTTGTAATTAAATAGAAATGTCATATATACCTATAATATTCGAGTGTATAATAATATAATATTTATGGACAAGCGAAAATTGGCTTATTATAGAATATCAACAATATCAACAGTTCCGTTAGTACTCATTCTTTATACATTTTCTGTGAATAAAACCGAAGCGCTGTGATCGAAACCGAATATCGTCTAGCTCCACTTACTCACGCCTCCTTGCGTCTACCCGTCCAGCGAGTAATACAAGTTGCATAAGTTTCTATTTGTTAGTAAACGCCCCTCTACTAATTATTTCTAATTATCTCTAAATGTAAGGCCCACGGCAATATGTCATGTTGACCAAATGTGTTAAATATGTCAGATATGCCATATACAGGGTTATGATAAAGTAACGCACAAAATTCATAAAACGTACAATGTGTTTTTTGAAAAAAAAAATGCAAAAACACGTCAAACAGTTTATTTTATTCCGCGTCTTTTAACATAAGTCAAAAAAATAAAACGTCAAATTTGTCAAAGTTATGACGTCATCAATATTTTTTTTAAATATGAAACTTGTTTTTTTTAACTTTATTTGATAAAGCTTGTTTTTCTGCATTATAAAGAAATAATTCAAGTAGGAGTCACATAAGAAAAAACTGAGAGAATTAATAAAAAACAAAATAAACTTTATTATAGTAATAACATTTAAATTAACTAAACAGTCCATTAAACCAAAACGATTTCTTACAGGAATTGTTCAAACTGTGTCCCGTTCACTATCTGACATAGGCCAAGACGATGGTAGACCTGATTTACAGAGTCTTCGATCATCTGCGGAGTTATACGAGTCATTTCATGTCTAATTCGTTCCATTAAGTCTTCTAAATTGTCTGGTCGGTTAACGTAGACCCGACTTTTTAAATGTCCCCACAGAAAGAAATCAAGGGGGGTGAGATCAGGTGACCTGGGTGGCCACTCCATTGGTCCACGTTTTCCAATCCACCTTCCTTAAAACTGGTTATCCAGAAACCTTCGAACATTAAGACCATAATGTTTTGGTGCACCATCTTGTTGGAACCAAATACTGGGATCCAAGTTTTCCCTATCATTTGGATCCGGAAATGCCGCAATTAGATCCGGAAGCACTGCCATACGAAGATGTTCCAAATATCGCTCAGCTTTTAAATTCCCACGAAAGAAATAAGGACCAATAAATTTTCCCCTGACGATTCCTACCCATACATTAATTTTTTGGGGGCGCTGGGTGTGTTTTGTCTGAATCCAGTTGGGATTTTCCCGAGCCCAGTAGCGACAATTGTGTCGATTTACTGTACCATTTAAATAAAACGTTGCCTCGTCTGAAAATACTACACTATTAAGCAAATTTGGATTTTCGTCACAATGCCTCATGAAGATTTCACAAAATTCCAAACGTCTGTCCGGATCATCTTCTGAGAGTTCGTGAACAAGTTGAACTTTGTATGGGTGCAGTTTTTCTTTTTTTAAAAACTTTACTACAAACGACTGACTAACATCTTGTTGTAAGGCAATTTCTGCTGTAGTTGCGTGTGGGTTGTCTTCTAATGACAGCAAAATATCTAACTTTGCATCGTCGCTTATTTCCGGTCTTCCAGATTTTGGAGCATCACTAACGCTTCCTGTTTCATTAAATTTTGCAACAATTCTGCTTACTGTGCTTCTAGCAATTGGAGGTCTTTCAAAATGTGTTTCGTTAAATAAAACACATGCTTCTTCATGACTTCGAAGTCTATCGCCGTAACCTACCATCATTAGAATTTCTATCCTTTCTCTTTCCGTTAAAGGAGCCATCATAATAAAATTGGTATGACACAAATTGTAAGACTGACACTGACAAACAGTTGTTTTATTACTAGGTATAAAGTTAATTCTTTTAATATTTAGTTTCTTTTCATAAATTCAAAAACTAGTTTATTTTGTTTTTTATTTATTGTCTCAGTTTTTTCTTATGTGACCCCTACTTCAATTATTTCTTTATAATGCAGAAAAACAAGCTTTATCAAAGAAAGTAAAAAAAAACCAAGCTTCATATTTAAAAAAAATATTGATGACGTCATAACTTTGACAAATTTGACGTTTTATTTTTTTGACTTATGTTAAAAGACGCGGAATAAAAGAAACTGTTTGACCTGCTTTTGCATTTTTTTCAAAAATGAACATTGTACGTTTTATGAATTTTGTGCGTTACTTTATCATAACCCTGTATATTAAAATGCCAAGAATTAAACATAACGAATATGTCAAATATATTAAAAGTGTCAAAATGTCATCAATCGAATATCTCAAAAATTCCGATATGATAAATATATCAACCGTGCAAAATTTGTCAAAGCTGAGGGATTTGAATATGTGCTAAACAAAAATAATAATTTATTCATACTAAGCAAACACATGAAGAGTGGCAAATCAATAATCAATTAAGTGCTGGTATAGCGCTGGCAAGTTTCAGCTACCGTTGGTCCATTTAAGTTTAATGTTGTAGAATATGCAACAGATATTTTGATTAATGGTAAAGTGCTGCTACTTTGTAGGACATAATTCAAAATTACACTATAGCTGTACCGTCAAAGAAGCAATATTTGTCATCTGGTAATTTGAGGTCTACAATGGGTAATCGATGATAAATCAATGGTGACTAAGCAATTCATATTTCCCGCTCATATACTGGAAAGTGACAGCTACCGTTGGTGCCGACACTGCCGACTGTTAACCGCAAGAATCTGTCTCTCTGTTTTCGTTCCATGTTCTTTCCAAATTACAATTTCTTTTACTCCTGGAGTTGTGTTCGTGGCTAGTGTGGTTGTTGAAATGTCCTCCTTGTCTGTGTTCATCAGTTGTGTTTCACAAAGTTAATAAACAACAGTTGGTTTACTTATATTTTGTCGATATTATAGTTATATTGAGAGTATAGTGAAGTTATATTCCTATTAAAATATTGGAAAAACTCACTGATTTACTATTAGAACAGATTCAAGTACCTGCATAAATAACCAATATCGACAAAGATATGGCCAATAAGAAGTTCTAATAAAGTGCTGTCATTATTACTAGTTAATCTTGAATGTACCAATAACAACCAATACATTTAATTCTAGTTTTAATATCGTTAGTAGCTTGAATGACTTTTCTAGTAACGATGAACATAATACTCTTGATAATTTGGAAAGCGAAGTATTATAATGCTCCAATCAATCAAACAATAAAATAAATGAGGCCTTTACGAATAGTTCAGGGGTAAACTAATGGCCCGCTAACTTTTTGTTGCAAAGGTATGCAACCAAATATTTATTAATTGAGTGGATAATGGAACACCAGGATAAATATGTCTATGAATTTAACAAATCTGGCTCTACTATAAAAACGAATAATGGTATAGAAATATTGAATGAGGTCGCAACTGGTATAGAATGTCCATTGAATAATTTCTTTGTCTACGGACATGCCAAAGTAATAGGTCTAGAATGTGGGACTATATTTTATGGGAATTCCTGTAATATAAATATATAAATATAAGGTTACTGCTGATATCTTGAAATAGCAGTTTATAAAAGTTTATGGATGAATAAAATTATACTAGAAAGTTTGGAAATTTACTCTAATATAAAGTGCTACAATGTGTACTAAAGAAAATAAATCAACAGTTTAACAAATATGTATAAACACTCCCCTTGTAATAAGAATACTCAAGAAAACCAAATCGGTAATCGTGAACAAGAGAATTGTTTAAATTGAATCTACGAAAACACGCAATAGTGTTCTAAGGAAAACAAAGCAGCTGTGAAACATGGACAATATTTCCATCTATAAATTTGTAACATAAATCTCAGTAGTATCTTTAATATATATAATGGAAAACCTGCCATACTGTATACTGTATTTCATACAAGGCATTAAATTTTCCTTTTACGAACAAATCTCTAAATCTACTGCCCGTAATGCTTATTTTAAAATGCATGTTCGATATGAATATGAGATTTTCATTTGATATCATGAAACATCGTAACAAGTAACATTTTCAATATTAATATTATTCCTACTGCTGTCGATGTCGAAAACGACACTGTTGAGAGATTACTGACTTTCACAACTCACATGCATATATGTATGTATATAGCAAAATCGATTGAAGAATGAATATAAAATAAATTACAGCGAAGCTTCCCAGTATTTAATCATTATATTGTATCCGGAATACGAAATACCCATTACTTAGAGTCAGATGTAAAATAATATGTTGTCATAAAATTTATATATCGCATCCGAGTTTTGTTTCTGTTCTAGTTAACATGAATGTCTAGCTTTCAGCAAATTGATAAAAGTTATTAAACAATTTTATAAATCAAAACTCATGTTTAAATTTCAACAATAGGTGTATTACTTTAGATATGCGCTTGTTTGATAAATAAAAAGTATAATTTTGGTGGAGGCGCCAGAAAATTTTACGTAAAATAATATAGTATTTTTTTACGGAAATACAAAGAGAGTGTTTTACGGACCTATAAGATAGAGTAGTCACAGCTTTTCAATAAATTATAGGTACAAAATCATTGAAATACATTAAAAAAATATTGTTACTGTCTGAGGTTTTTAGTTTTTTTGAGATGGTTAAAATAATATTATTCAATACTTGATATTCTATAACATTTCTTTTAAAAAACAGCTAACAATATTAGTAAATATTATGTGGAAGATATCTTTGTAGGACTTTTGCACATGATAAAAACTTATAATTATAATTGGGAATTTCTTGTAATTATAGGAAAAAGGTTTCAAAGTAAAACCCTGATGTTCTATTACATTTCAAGATAATTATCAGAAAAAAAAACCATAGGTACAAATTGCACGGTTTATTTAAATATTTCTTATTTATTTACTTTAAGTAATGACACTTTTCGTTTTAAAACGTTATTTTAATAGAAGCATACTGTATTGATGAACGGAGACGGCATGTATAACTAGAGTTGGGTTGTACATCACATCAAAATTTAAAAGGAGAGCAAGTGGAATGCAAAGAGTAATTACAGTAGAAGAAATAAGACCTAAAGAGCTAACACACTGTCGAGCATGTTACTTGAGTAGTTATTGCTTAAACGTTATATCTAAGAAATTCTCTAAGTTATACTCAAATTCATCAAAATAATGCCAGATCCTATGTTGCAAACATAAGTTGAGCATGCTAAAATATTGGTATAGTCACCATGATGGAATATGTGTGGAACATTATATACAGCAGGTCATCAGATTTATATCTTTTGCTGATTTTGGCTACACTTCGTTATGAGAAATAGGTGGTAGAATGATGTATATCTAATTTATATTTCCCATCATACCAAAAGCATGCGCAAAATGCTGTAATGGTTGTGAATCATATTATAGTAAATAAACAAAGAAAAGTCTATTTTTAATGGCTATAAGTAGGGCATACAGAGCAACACCAGCAACAACAACCCACTAAATAATTGGAGGAAGGCCGCCAGTGAATATAGTAGCATATTATACTAGATGAAGAAGAATCAGGCTCGAAGGACAGCTGCAACCGGAAAACAGAGAGATCTATATAAGCAACATAGAGTAGCAGACCAGGACGAAGAAGAAGAGGGATGGTGTTGTAATGCGTCAGAGAAAAATGCCAGTAATGTGACTAAAAGATGAAATATTCAAGATAAAAGAGCACACACTCTACGACCACTACTAGACCACTAGAGCAAAACTGATTGGTAAAGTTCATGGTGTCCACAACAGCTCGTGTGCAGGATAAGAAGTACGTGCCTAACCGACTTGAACAGCGCAATAGGGATAGCTAGACGATGCAGTGCAAGAGGATAACTAGAGAATGCAATTCAGAAAGATATGGTAAGGGGGAGCACGAATTGTGGACTATGAAGCAAGAAAGGTAAGTGAAATGAATGGTGTGAATCTGATCGTGAGAAAGCCAGAAAGGGAAATGGTATAGCAGAGTCAAGACTGGATCAAGAAGGAATGGTGGGACATATGGGATAATGGAGTGACAGGAAGAAATGTATGGGTGATATTCCTAGACATCAAAATCAAGAAAAAACAACTGACGGGAAGAGCTAAACAATTAATAATGGGACATGGTTATCTAGAAGCCCACTACAAAAGATTTAATCAATTGTGGTAATACTATGGAAACTGAGATGCACGTGATATGGGACTGTAACATGGAGAAAAGAATATGGGCTACACAAATATTCAGGGAAGGAGTCTGTAATACTGTGGACGAGTGGAGGATAGCAGGAGTAAAATCGTTTTTGAAAGTTCGCGAAAGACTGGGTCCATGAAAATAGAGGAAAGAGAAGCACGAAGCAAAATGGATATAATGTGTACAATATGATAAAAAACATACACAAAAAAATACCTGCACAATTTGCAGGGAAGAGCTAAGGAGAACGATAAGAATCAGCTGGCGGTGTGAAAAAAAGCAAATCGAAATAATCTAGAAAAAGATGAACAATGTTTCTACAGACTGGGGATCGCGGGGCAGTTTAGCTTATGAAAAGTCGACAGTCACGCTCATTAACGGGCGTACGACCATGAATTATTTTAGCCTTTCTCCTTATGGTCTCCCTACCTTTAAGATAAGGTCACATAATGTGTAACTATAGCAGTATTTATATTGCAAGTTAGTGCCATTTAGGCAAGATGCTGTTTATTAATATTGTCGAGATAAATACAATATATCCGACAAGTCCGCAAACATCCTTCCTAATGGAAGTGCGATCAGCAGTTATTTCTGTTGTAAATTATGCATTTTCTGATCGTTTTTCGATAGAGTGATAGTAAACTAAAAGTTTGTATGAAAACCAGTATATCCTTTTTTTCTATTGCCTAACGCTTACAATACCTTATAGTAAACTGGGACAGGATGTATAATTAAAACTTCAATCTTGTGATCTGAACATAATTTAGAAAACATAGTAGTGCACTTGGGAACTTTTTCTATTATAACTAATTCATTAATTTGACAAGTAAATTCTGCAAATTTTACTGTACAATTAGGACGGCAGTCTAGCCTAGCACATGTTAAATGAAAATCTTGTTAAAATCTTTAATCCCAGCGAAACTAAGTTAATTTACTCTAGTTGTAGTTAACTCTATGATAAGAGGGACTTTCCTAGTTTGTATTCGGCCTGGAGCAACCAAATACATTGTAATATGACCACGAGTATGTTGGAGTTAACTAAAGTACAAGTATTACAAGTATGAGAGTTTTAAAAAGTAAATTCTAGAAACTAGTACAAAATTTAAAGGGTTATATGTATTTCAGCAAGAAAATTACGTTAGAGCATTCCCTTGACAAAAACCATAATAATATTTCCAGTGAAGTTTAAAGTTGTGCTATTATTTTAATCATACAACTACCATGAATTGAGTTTATGTATATTCTATTTAATAAAAGATAGGTTATTTTACGGGATTATTTAAATGTATGAGGAGGGTGATGTATTTTATTTAATAACCATTTTAGGAATTAATGGTCAATGAAAAAGTTTTTATCTACATTTCAGATCATTTTAATTATTTTTTTTAACTACTTCATTGTGATTTTCTTTTAAATTGGAAGTGTAAATTGTACTGTTATGTATACCTTAATGCAGAAATAGTCTATGTCCACTTTTGGTCGAAAACCACTTTTTAAGCCTATGTACATTGTATAATTGTATAAATGTATTTGTGTTTCCTCTCCTAGTGTAGGTATACATAGGCTGATTCAAATTAAGTGGGCACCATTGCTAACTCCGTTATTATTAATTGTATAAAGTAGGTTAAATTAGCAAAGTAGTAGTGTTTTTAATGCTGTTTAATATGCAGTTCATGAATAAACAATTGAATAACGCATTTCCAAGAAACATAGAAATTTTTTATTTTTTAAATGGAACACCCTATATATTTTTAAAAATATTGATTAATAATTTAATTTGTGATATAAAAGTTCCTATGCACTATCGTCTTAAAACGTATAAAAAAAGTTATACAAATTAAGTGCGCACCATTGCTTTCTATTATTAATTCTGAGCTTGTTCTGCAATTCGTGTACGGTATTGTACCGCGTTTTGTACACCCAATTTTTTAAATATCCCCAAAGAAAAAAGTCTAAAGACGAAAGGTTCGGGAACTGTGCTGACCATCGAATGTGACCATTGGTACCAACCCATCTATTGGCAAAAGTGGCGTTGAGATAGTTTTGTACTAGGTGACAGTTGTGTGCAAGAGCACCGTCCTTTTGAAAGTATAAAATTTGGCGCATTATATAATTGGCGTTGTCAAGGAAATTTGCCAGATTGATGAAAAACTTAAATTCAATTCTATCGTAGCATTTAATAGAAAATTCTCGATGAGCTTCAAAATATGCTAACATCGTCGTTTCTACTTCTTCATTGAGGATGATCTTTTTCTTAGTTCTTTTCTTTTTAAACAAGCAATCATGTCGTATAAACTGACTGTATAGTTTTCGAAGGTAACGTCGATCTGGGCTGCTGTCGTTCAGCATAATGTTCGCTAGACCTTTTTGAATGACACGATGTATGCTTCCAACATATCGCATTTTTCCAAATGAGAAAACACCTTAGTCAGGTATCTAACACTTGACAACATAAATGTGGAAAAATAGACCAAAAGAACACAACGTAAAGTAAAATGAAGCCATTACTATTATGCGAAAAAATGCATGTGAAAGATTTCTCAGTACATAACACCAACAGCAATCCACAATAACTCCTTTATTATCGTTTATTTATGAACCGCATATTAATCAACATTAAAAAACTACTACTTTGCTAGTTTAACCTACTTTATGGAATTAATAATAACGGAGTTAACAATAGTGCGGACTTAATTTGAATCAGCCGGTATATTGTTAGTATTTGTAATTTTGTTATCGCCGTTTATATTTTTTTAACCTTTTATTTGATATTTTTTGACACTACAATGTCTTTTGTAATGAAAATTTACGACAATAAAGTATTAAATATTTATCTACTTATTATAGTTTTTCATGATAATTTACTGGAAAAAATGTTAAATGTTAAATCAGGTGGAACTATTATTGTATAACATTTATTTAAATAATTGGTGATTTCCTGCAAAAAAAATGTAATCAGATAACAATATGATTTAACCATTTAACGAGAACAAAATAACACTATCTAAATTTTAAAAAAATTTTTGTAAGACTAACAAAAATTTCTGTATTGTCCATTATTCCCTAAAATTATTATTATTAATAACGCTTAAAGTATAAAGAAACTGTTTTTTTCTTAAATAAATATCTTAATATACTAACATACATTTATATTAATGTAATCTATGTGTGTTTAACGTGAAATACAGGTTATTCAAAAGGACACGTTTGCTTCCATTCAAAATACATTTTTCGTAAAACGTCCCAAAATTCGTCCATTAACCTGAGGAAAAACCACGAACAAAAAAAAGCTCACAAGTCATTTCTCTCTAATAATGTATTGCCTGTCCACGAAACGCAGGGACTTAATGTATAGAAATGACAGAGTTCTGTAAAAATAAATGAGCGCAGATGCTGACTGAAAGTCGTATTTATATTGAAGAGACACGCGTATTTATCAACTTGCGTAACAAGATGAAAGTGAAAGAGCATCCTCTGAATAAAGTTATGAAAAAGTATAACGTATACTTTTGTCGAGGTCGAATGAAAGGTTGCCATCGACATAGGAAGTACTTAATTTATATAACATATAAAAAATATTTGAATGCCAGTAGAAAGCAAATTTTTGGTAAACTCAATGGTGACTTTTGAGAAAAGATATCTTATTGAATTCGTTTAAAATATTCTATTAACTTTATGGTTTATTATATCAAAAATATAAATTAGATATTGGTGTGAAATTTTGTAAAATGTTGTCTTTTAGAGACATGTTACATCTTGTTTACTTAGAAAGAATTTGTAGTATATATATATTAAAATTCTTTGCCAATATACGTTTCGTGGATTAGAGGCATTAATAACAATTTTGACAATAAGCTGCCATCTAAAAAAATATCAGAGACAATTATGATGTAATATAAAAGTTTAATAATAATTCAAACTTATTTTAATATTTATTTCAAAATAATATTTTTTTAAACACAATATAATGTATGTTTATTGACTAAATAAATTAAGTAATGATGAGAAAAACTCTTTTTAACACATAAACAATAAATTCAATTTCAAAATTAAATTCTCCTTCTTAATGAAATTATTAATTCAATAATATAAATATGACTATTCAGATGATGTTAATATAAAATAGAATCATTTTTTACAATAAATGCAAGATCAATTCTATTATTTTCTTTATGTTATAAAGATTTAATTCAATGTTTGATATTAACTATTATGAAATGATTTTCTTTTAAATGTTTATAATTTTACTTTACGATTTTCTGTTTCCGTCTAAGACTGGTTCTCTTCATAAAATACATCTATCCTGGATTGCAGGTTCAGTTTCTTAAAGTCCGGATAATATGTCATATAAGGTCCAAATTAAATTCATCCAATAGGTTTTTCGCGTATTTGTATACACGTTATGGCCTACTTCTATTTTGGTAAAACGTTTCTTATATGTATTTTTCAGTTTATAACTCCAATTCCATTTACTTTTACAAGCAAAATTAAGGTAATTCCGGTTCAGTAATCATTTCGGTTCAAGATATGAGTTCCACAAGTTTACGACTTATCAAACATGTAGATGATGATAATTAACTTATTAAAATCAGGTATTTATTACTTTTATACCCAATTTTCTATATAAATTCTTCTTTACTCCAACAAACTCGTTTCATTACATAATTCTTTTACTTTTATGTCAAAATTCAGAAACCATCCATTTGTTTATCAGTAACCAGGATATTTTTACTTAGATTCCATATACGTATTTGATTTTTCATGAAAATTTACGCTGCCTATCTTATGTCTTGACAATATTAGTTATATCGTGAATTTTTAAAATCCTTCAATAAGAATGAGATTACAATAAATTTAGTTTCTATTTAACAATTTATACATTCCATTACCATTCTAATAAAAAAAAATTATTTTATTTACGAATGAACTTTTATTTGTATAACATAAATTAATTTTCTTGAGAAGTTAATTTTGATTTTATACTTATAAATACTGAAAATTTAAATCATTATATTTGTGCCTCCTGTTTGTTATATATAAAAAAAATAAACTGTTGGATTATTTTTTATTTTAAGTACAAGTTATAACATTTTACACGATAGTTTCTCTCGAATATCTATTCATAATAATCGTGAAGCATTGACACATGAAATCTACCCCTTATTAAATTTGTTTAAGGTTCAACCAATTCATAGGTAGTATCACTGAATATTTTTCTTACCTCATAAGGTCCAATAAAAGTTTTTACAAATTGCGCTACCTGATATTTATGTTTGTCAGTAACTCATAAGTTTTTTATGATTACTTTGTCTCCCACGTTATATTTCTTAAACTGTCGATTTTTCTTTTGTTTTTCTAGTTTAGTTTTCTTCTTTTGATAATGTTGTTTAATGTTTTTAAAAATTTCGTCCAAATTAGCGTACTCTTCATCTCTCCAATGTCTTTCAGGATTTTGATTAGTCATAAGAAATACTGCTGCTAATCCAATTTCGGTGTTCGGTGTATTATTTATAACTTGTTCAATCTTTCTGATTTTCTTGAGCCATAAATTATGATTATCACTTAACATTATTTTGAGGTATTTAACAACTTCTTTAATCATTCTTTCACATGGATTGGAATTTGGATGTCTAATACTTGTATGATAGGTCTTAATTTTTCTATCTTCCATGTATTTCTTGTATCTTTCATTGGTGTAATAACTAGCATTATCACTTAAAATAATTCTCGGCATACCAAACTGAGTAAAATAGGTTTCTAATGCACACAATGTAGTATCAGTGTCACAGTTCGTTATCGGAATCAATTTAACACGGGCGTTTACCAACAAATAGAAACTTATTCAACTTATATTACTCGCGGGACTGGTAGACCAAGGGGGTGTGATTAAGTGGAGCTACACGATATTCGGTTTTCACCTCAGCGCTTCGGTTTTATTCATAGATAAAGGAATACTATTATAGATGGGAAACATAATGTATAAAGAATGAGTACTTACGGAACTGTTGATGTTGTTGATGTTTTATAATAAGCCAATTTTCGCTTGCCCATAACTGTTATATTATTATACACTCGAATATTATAGGTATATATGACATTTAAATGCCAGTGACAGTTTGTAATTAAACTGTCACTCGCATTTAAGTTTGCAATAGCCGACCGATTCCGATAGATTTTCATCTCCGCTAGGACCGGTAGAGATACCGTAAAGTGGGATAGACGACGCGAAAAACCTTGTGTAAAATGTGTGTGACAACAAACACTGTTTAATGTTTTTAATCTTCAAAAATAATTACATAAATTTTATTTTTTCTTTATATCGTACATCAAATGTGCAGCTGGCGCGTAGAGGTCGTTTTTTTTTCTTTTGTGTATTAGCCTTAGTTAGTAGACATTGATCAAATTCATGCATTTTTGTGGTTATTTCTAAAACACATAACTTTTTTAAGAAAATAAATTAGTACAAAAACTGACCTTGACATTATAAATCTATGTCTTTTGCATCACTAACCCAAATTTGAGATTCTAAAATTATAAAATAATTTTAAAAAACGCGAAACGGCTATGCTTTAGTTTTCGATAGGTAAACGCCCCTCTTAACATATTTCGTAAATAAGTCATATAGAACCAAGACATTTTTGTATCCTTTTGAACTTCTTGGAAGTTGTGTTAAGTAATTGATTTTCATTTGAAGAAAATGTTGCCTCATAAAAAAAATATACGTCTTGAATTTATTTACTATTTTCGTAACTGTTGATTGACTAATACTTCTATTCCGATGTCTATTATTAAAAATAACTTGACGTTCAAACGTCAAACATTACTTGTCAGTGTGAAGAAAAATTGTTGTAAACATAAAGAAACGGAAAGATTATCATGTTTTAATAAACAGAAGATAAAAGAAGTAACAAAACCTGATTCTTCACGGTAGATAAATGTAATTACATACTTGAATGTATATTATTTTTTATAATAATGTTCGATAATGTCAAAAATAAAGGTATTTTACTCTTTAGCAGAATTAATATTTTTTGACACACCTCCTATATGACTGCAAAAAAATAATATTTGATTAATTCACTTTGGGTTCTGACGATGCAAAACTTTTTATGAAGAGTAAAATTGTTTCTTAAAATTAATATTAAAAAAGTTTTCCATATGATAAAAGTAGACACACTGTATACATATCTGAAATAATATGTAAAGGGACTTTTTTCCACAATACTTCCTTATCCTACGCCGAAGAATATAAAAAGGTGGCACACTGTCTTTTCTAACAGTAGTTTTCTTTTTGAGTTAATGAATGACACTAGAACCTCATTAACACTAACATTGATCCCACGAGATTATCTCTTTACTAAGCCATTGTCGGTGATGTCGAGTAGCGTCCCAGCTAATACCTTACCTGGAAAAGATTGTGGAATAGCGTCCGAGAGATTCTTCAATAGCGTCCCGAGGTTATGTACTGTAATGTTTATTATAGGCGATTACCAGATTTACTTAACGAATTCAGGTGTACACAATAATTAAACATCCAAGAAACATAAACTTGTTTATTTGGTTATATTGGAATTGTCTGACAATTTTTGGTAGTACAAATATTCATTGGAAAAACAGCATTCCTGCAAGTAATTTATTACACAATGTATACGTACACAATAATTTATACAAACAATACAATCTAATATTTACACAAGAGACCTCTTTACTTTATTAAAAAAATATATATTATTTATAAAAAAAATAATTATATATTATATTATATAATATTAAAATATAATAAAAATGCCTGAAAGTATTATTGCTTATAAAATCGATTTCCCATTAATTGTACAAATTCCAGTGTGGTTATTTTGTTATTCTCTAATTCCCATATTCTTTGGTTTACGAATTTCTTATTTTCATTTGTTTGTGACGAGTATGCTTTTTTAATATTATTTTGAATACTTCTAATTTTGATGTACGTGTCACTTTGAAAGTCTAATAACACTCGAATAAATTGAAAAATATGAGGGTGTGTATGATAAAATGACGAATTATAACGCGAATGGAAGCTTTCGCAAGCATTTGTAGTTCTCTTTGTGCTACTTGATTGTTCGGCCCATACATGCTACATTTCTAAACAAGTAAGAATTTGCAAAATTTTAATAACAAGGTACTTAACATTAGTTCATTTTATTAGTCTAATTCTACTTAAAGTGGTATCCCGCAGCGGATCGTCATCTAGAGGGATTATCTAACCCGGGACGCTATTGAACTATCTATAATTTGTAATATCTCCTTAACGCAGGTATACGGGACTCTACTCGGTATTGCTCGCCATTGTTGTTGTAGTTATTGTTATAGACTTTTGATTCCATATTTACCTAAATATATGAAAAAGGAGACTCCGTAATCTGTGTGAGAATACTAGAAACATAACAAGCTGTATACGTTAATAAAGATATTTCGAAATGAAACAGAAGTTTAATTCTGCTCTTGAGATTATATTTCATATCTTTCTCCAAAACATTATTATCATAACATAATCATATATCATTTTGTATCGAATCTGACGTACATATATGTTGGGATAAGTATTTCGAAAACCGCATACTAAGCTTTGTTGTTTGTACGAGGAAGAATTATTCGAGAATGTTATCTGCCAGAAGGTTACATATTTCATTGTGAATATATGTGTTGTATCCTTGGCAAAAACAAATCAGTTTAATTTTCTTATGGATTTTCTCCGTTTATATGAAATATTGGACGCGTCGTAGTGGTGGCGGTTGTGTATTTTTGGAACAGGGAAGATATATATAGACTTAAATGATAATGAACGTTGCTGTTGGGAAAATAATATTTATTGTTTCCCACTGAGCCAGCCATACGTATTCGGAAGGTCGCGGATAATAGCTTTTTTTCGTCAGAATAATAAATAGCCCGGGAGACAATAAATTTCCTTTGATAAAATTTCAATTCAAAGATATACCTACGTGTAATCGCATTCAGTTAGGGAATACCCACAAACCACAATGTGATTAAAACTGTTTAGGGACATAAATAAAAGAGAATATCTAATCGTTGCGCAGTTCACATGGTATAGTTATTTATCATAATAATAATAATCTTTATTTGCTGTAAGTTTATATAATAAGTTAGTAATCATCAAACAGGTAAATATAAAATATAATGTAATAATATAAAATAAAATAGAATTTGACTTAACAATATAGACATTATGCAAAAAACTCGTCCATGGGGCAGTAGCACTATTCCAGTAAAAAACGAATTTAGACTTCTTCATAAATACAACCGTATTATGATTTAGTTTTGTATTATTACCCATTTTACTATTTATTTGGAAGGAACTAAGAACTTTGAAGGTTGATAGTTCTGAACGATCATTTAATATTCTAGAAAGGTTAGCTGATGTTAATTTAATTAACAGACATTTTGATCAAGCGAGCGCGCGTGCTGATTCTGTTGAACCCTCAGTTCTTAGATTTTATCAAACTACTGTCCTTATGACGTCAGTTGCCTCTACTTTCAGTTTTACTACTACAAATGATGGTATTATTAACGCAATCAATTCAAAATCTTTGATGCAGACAACACTAATATAACATTTCTGAAATTATGTTGTGCTACAGTTATTCTTATATTTTATCATTTTATAACTTTCGTTTGATTAATAATGTGCGTGCTATTTGGTGGAAGACTACTAGAGAACTTCTGTTACCAAAAATTGGTACCCCACAACAAATGAGCCTAAATCAATTAGTATCCTGCTTACTTTCTAAAATACTTGAAAAAAGAATTATTAAACATATTCATGTTCATTTAGATTAATTTAACGTTTTCCCTAAATATCATTCTGGATTTAGAACTCAATTTTTGATTTCCTCCAATTCCAATTTTCCTTTTTATTGGTTTTGGTGATAATGCATCTGCAGTGATTCTCGACTATGTAAGTAATAGACAATTGATGGTTGTTTTATATAATTCGTATTAAAATTTGATCTAGATCGTTGCAGGCGTACCGCAGGGATCCATTTTGAGTCCATTATTATTTACAGTATACACCTACAATTGTATAGCTAAATCCCACTAAATCAAAAGCTATTTTATTTGGCAAACCAAACATTTTTGATGTCGTAAATCCGTTACTGAATAATAATATTAGCAGATTTCTTAATGAGACAAATGTCATCGGTGACCTTGGTAAGTTGATTCAAACTGGCTTGCGTTTTAAAGAAGACGTTCTTTGTCAGTTAGGTGCACATATCCTTCTTATAATCTCCCTTTTGAAAATCCTTCATTTTTCCTGGTCTCTTTTCGTTAGGCACATAGTTTCTAGATCGCAAGTCTTATTGCTGAACTACAAACTCTTAATTTTGTGTTTTTACTTAATCTTTTGTTTTCTATGAATGTTTTGAATTTGTAAGTTGATTCAAACTGGCTTGCGTTTTAAAGAAGACGTTCTTTGTCAGTTAGGTGCACATATCCTTCTTATAATCTCCCTTTTGAAAAATCCTTCAATTTTCCTGGTCTCTTTTCGTTAGGCACATAGTTTCTAGATCGCAAGTCTTATTTCTGAACTACGAACTCTTAATTTTGTGTTTTTACTTAATCTTTTGTTTTCTATGAATGTTTTGAACTTGTAATAAGTTCTATATTCCGCTTGAAATCTTTGTGATATTTCAACACTTCTATTATTTTTGCTATTAATTAATGTGCCCAGGTATCTAAAATTTTCAACTATCTCAACCTTGAATACTCTTATTCGTTATTCTTGCAGACCACTTATATTACTGCCAGTTATTTTCATATACTTTGCCTTTTCTTCCGTTATCACAAATCCTCTCTTGCCAGCTTCTTATATGTTGACTACAATTCCCTGTATTGCCTTTTCTATTATGGTTCTCTTTGTATTGGTACAAGTAAAATTGCCCCAAAGTTGGGCACCATAATGTAATGGTACACCCTAACTAAAGTTATTTATTAATGTAATATAAAAATGGTCCCACGTTCTGAAGCCATAATGTAAAGGAACCACTCAAAATAAAATTAATAAATTTAATGTAACGTTAAATTCTAAAATAAAATGTATATAAATTTGTTTGCTAAGCTCAGTTCGTGATCTCGAGGGCGATTCAGATTAACAGAGATGATTAATTAAAAGGTTCCTAAAACATTATTGGGTGTTGATATAATAAAATTCCCATTGTATAATCTAAATAATAATTATATTCAAAATCAATGATGAATATGTATTAAACGCATATATATCAAATTCTTAGCCGTATTTGTTAATACACATATTAAGCACATATTAAATTAATATAGTTATCCTGAATGAAATAAGGATTTCTCATTGTTACCGGCATTTCGTTCACAATATGTGTTTCAAGTCGGTAGAAGGTTAAACATGTAAATTATGTTTCCATCTGTTTCATAGAGAGAATTAAGAAATTAATCTCTCACGCTTGCAAAGATCTCTTCGGTTTGTATAAATAGACAAATCGAAAAATTAGAGGGAACAGTTGATTTCATTATCGGACTGATCAGCGATGACGAAACTAACTGTTAGTCTTCGATAATGGTATTAACTTTTCCCTAAGTTCATTAATAACATACAGCAAGTAATTTTCAATTTCATATAAGTCGCTAATTTCAGGAAGTCCGTGCGTATGTATATAGATATACGTATTGCTATGACATTAGTACAATTGTTATAGGGTTGCCACGATCTAGCTCATAAAACAAAATTCTCTCTCTCTCAGGTTCCCTCGGCGAGACTGTACAATGTTCACGTCAGGAATCGTGATCTTAGGAAACAGTATAAAAAAACCACAAATTACTTGAAGACAAAAAAATGAAATAAATAATTAATTATCTTTTCTAAAATCTTTAATAAAATAGAAAAACAAATCAGAAATAATTTATTTATAAAAAAACAAAAAAAAAAAACTTTCATTAACAAATTCTCAAGAAAAAATCCTACCCACTACTTGACCAGATAGGATAAAAAAAACTTGTACTGACAAACGCGACAAAAATTTACCTAATTAATTACTAAAAATAATTCATAAATTTTATACAAAATAATAATTACTTAAAATAAATAAATTAATTACCTATAATTAAAATACATCAAATTATAGCAAACTGATACAGTAAAGAAAATTATCTACTTTAATAGCTTTTCAATAAATATAAAATATTTTCAAACACGTGCAGGAAACAAAATGACGGCTACGAGTCTACTTTTTACAATATTACAATTTTCTCTTATTATCATAAAGAATGCATTCTCTTACTTAAAATTAATACTTAACTTGAATAACAGCAATAAAACTAATTCACTAACTTGATTAAATCTTGGCTCCGTAAAATAATGAAACTATAACAAATTTTATTCAAACATCAAATATCTAATAAAAGAACTGCATTTAACGGGAGACCAAAATTTAATAATCAATATTCACACGGCAGGACAAGTCAAAGTCCATACATCCCTACCACGTCTCAAACTTCGCACATGTATACTATATTATAATATCAAGTTGAGCGTAAATAATCTTAAACAGAAACCAAAATACAGTGTGTACCAAAACATTTGCCCCACAGAAAAATAAATTTGAAGTAAATCAATTTATTTAATTTTACTTATCCATGATATAAAAAAACCATAGCATATCTCCAAAATAACAATTTATTAAATCTGTGCAAAGCAAAGATTTCAGAAATTTTTATTTTCCGCACACAACATCTTACTATCACTAATGTTTTCCCCAAATACAATATAATATAAAAATTAAAACCCTTCTCCGCACACAGAATATAATTGTATAGTACCTCACAATCTTCTTAAGGATTGTTCAAATATGGATGAAGCATACTAATGTGATATCGTCCCTTCTTAATGCGTCCATCCATTGAATAGAGCTCATATGTGACGTTATTAAATATTCTTGTTACAATATACGGACCACAATAAGGAAGATCCAATTTAGCACACTTTTGTTGATTTCTTCTGGCAACCCTATATCTTCTAACAATAACTGTATCTCCAATATTAAACCTAGTTCTTTCTTTGATTTTTTCATTTTCTCGGCGCACATACATCTCCCCTTGCCTTTGTAGTCTTCCTCGAACAAAATTATTTCTCTCTTCTAGATTATGAACAACTTCTCCATGAAAATCCCAGGGCCGACTAGGAGTCATTCCATTCATCAAAGTCGCTGGACACTCTTCAGTAAGGGTATTGGGCGAATTGTTCATGGAATCTTCTATCTGTTGGACATACTGGACCCAGCCTACATGGTGTTCATGGGTTTTCATCCTCAAAAATTTGATTACCTCTTGAATATACCGCTCACATGGATTGGCACATGGATGGCGTATCGAAGAAAAACATACATTAATATTTTGTTCATTCAAAGCATTTATAAATCTATCATTAGTAAAATAACTAGCATTATCTGCTAAAATGCGTCTCATTTTTCCTTGATTTTGTACGAAGTTATTAATACATAAAAGTGCAATCTCAGAATTGTATTTTGTAGTGGGAAACAGCCTAACAAATTTAGTAAAAATATCCACCATAACAAATATATTTCTATACCCATAATCTCCTGGTATTAAATTTCCTAAGAAATCAATCGCTACTAAATCCAATTTATTATTCACTATTATACTTTTTATATCATGTTGCAATGTGCGATTTTTATGCTTTCCAAAATAACATTCATTACAATTCCTTACCACCCTTTTCGCAATACTTCTATCCTTAACAGCATAAAAAGCTTCTCTAAAAGTTAACCAAACTTTCCTAGTCCCAATATGTCCCAGTTCATTATGAATAATAGACAATGCTTGACGAGCATACATTTCATTTACAACCACATTATACTGATCACGAATCTGTTTTTTAATAAGCCCATCATGAAAAATATAATCTTTATAATTTCCCACATTTCGCAATTCCTCTTTAATATGATCAAAACATTCATCCTGCTGGACCTGATGGATCTCAACATAGTCAAACATTCCTTCAGCTGCATATCTATTATAAGCATTTAACTCGACATGATTGAAGTTACTTTTTATATTGTACATTCTTGTTAAAGCATCAGCGGTAACATTTAGAACACCTCTGATATGTCTAATTTGAAATGAATATTCTGATAACAACAATGACCATCTATATATTCGATTATTTGAAAATCTAGTTGACAAAAGTGACGTCAACGCCGCATGATCTGATTCTACAATAAATTTTTTAGCCAACAAATAAAAACGTAATTTATTTACTGTATGCACTACAGCAAGTAACTCTTTTTCTCCCACTGTATATCTTAATTCATATTTTTTTAATAGCCTTGAAATGAAACAAATAGGCTCTTCATTTCCCTCATCATCTAACTGAATTAAAACTCCACTTATAGCAGAATCACTAGCATCAACTCTTAATAAAAATTCTTTAGAAAAATCTGGCAGTACTAATAACAAACTATTATAAAATTCATTCTTAACCTTTTCAAAAGCATCTATTCTTTCTTTAGACCAAATAAATTTTTCATTCTTTCTTAATAATTCATACAATGGTGCACATAATTTTGCCAAATACGGAACAAATCTTTTATAATAACCCACAATACCAAGAAAACCTCTCAACATTTTCACATTCTTAGGTCTAGGATAATTTTTTATAACCTCCAGCCTAGAATCATCCACACTGACATATTTTAAACTTAAATTATATCCAAGGAATTTAATTTCCTTTTTAAAAAACTCACATTTCTTAATATTAATTTTTACACCATTATTTGCTAATACCTCTATAACCTTCCTTAAATGTTCCATGTGTTCTTCAATTGTCTTGCTAAATATTAAAATATCATCTATATAATGGGATACAAACGATTCATAAGGTTCTAAAATTTGTTGCATTGCTCTAATTAAAGCAGCAGACGAGCTACTTAGTCCATATGGTACCACTTTAAATTGGTATACAGCTCCATCTACCATAAAACCACAATATTTTCTATTTCTTTCTAAAGGCACCAACCAAAAAGAACTTTTTAGATCCAACTTAGTATAAATCATAGCGTCGTTGCACTTAGATAATAACGTTTCCACAGTTACAGGAGTCTCAAATTGCATCTTGGTACGATCATTCAACCTTCGGACATCCAAAGATAAGCGAATATCTCCACACTTCTTTTGAACCACCACCAGCGGATTGACATACCTCGTGACACCTCTCTCAATAACACCATCTCGCAACATCTTTCTTACTTCTTCTCTCACCTTCTCTTGCATATTTTTGGGATTTGGATAATTTTTAATTTTAAATGGTCTCGACTCATCTACTTCTAATGAATGTACATAATTTTTAGCAATACAGGGAAATTTATCTACTAAGGAAATATTCTTCTTTATCATATCTTTGACATTTTCTTTATATTTTTCTTCAACATTAATTTCAAGTAAATCTACATCTTCAGACACCTCGATACACATATTATTGGACTCTATTTCTTTAATCTCTTCAACCTCTTCATAATTTTCACCATTTATACTATTTATAACTTCTTTTACTTCATATACCATTTCCATATTATTTATAATCTTTTCATTTTCTTCATCTACTTCATCCTGCTGCAACCAAGAAACTACTTGATTCTCCACCACCATACATTTTCTCTCAATGTCTATTACTGCCTTTATTTTCTCTAACAAGTCCATTCCAATAATACCATCTCTTTGTAAACCTTTGACTGACATAAATTCTCCCAAAAACTTATTATCTTTTACCATAAATTCAACTACATAAATTTTATTTACCATTGCTATTATCTTTTTCGTCGCAGACACAATTGTAATTTTTCTTGTAGGTATATATTTACCTGCATTCATACTTTCTAATTTTTTTATTATTTGATCATCCAAGATTGAAATTTCACTCCCCGTATCAACTAAACAATTTATTTTCACTCCTCCCATAGTAACTTTTATATGTGGCAACATCTTATTATCTAAACTATCTGAATCATTATCTCTCATTGCATTCATACTAATTATCTCTTTGGTTGGCCTATCTAAAAATCCTGACACTTTGCCTTTTCCTCTCTCTCTACATTTTCTCTACTATTTTTTTGTTTAGTACCATTATATGAAAAATTTTTATTTACTCTTTCATTCTGTATATAATTACTATTTCTATTTTCCTCTCTTAATTGACATGCTCTATCATTCTCTCTATTCCAATTTACATTTCTATTATCTACCTGTGGTCTCACAAATCTATTTGTCATGTTATAATTGTGTGAATTTCTTTCTCTATCATTAAAATTTCTTTGCTCTCTATATCTTATATCATTTCTATCATATTTTAACATATTAAAACTTTGAAATCTATTTCCATACTCAGCATCATCTAATCTCCTCAATAATTCTATAAATTGACTAATGGTCTTTATATTTTGTATGGCCACTGCCTGACTTACTTCAACATCAAAATGACATGCTAATTGTGTAACCAAATCAATTTCTAGCATAGCAGGAGTTAAATATTTTAAAATTGAATATTTTTTTATTATATATGTCTCACGATTATCTGAACCTCCTTTCTTAAAATTACCAAATAATAAATCTTTTCTCACCCTCATTTGTGCCATCTGTCCCCAATACTGCTGTGTGAATCTCTTTTCAAAATCCTCGAACGTCATCACCTCGTCAGAAATCATGTCCCACCAGATAAGAGCATCGTCCTTCAAACAATTTCTCACCATCTGCAGCTTTCTACCATCTCCTGGAACATTCTCCAAACACGCCTTCAAATTCTTCAGAAAACCCATCGGATTTATTGATGTTGATCCATAAAACTTAGGCAAAGCATCATCTGCTACTGGCATCGGAATATATTTTATTATTTCACCATTTCCACGAATTTTTTCATTTTTTATTGCTGTTATCTTTTCTTCCACCTTTTCCATTTCTTTTCCATTTAATACATCTCTCTGTAGCACTTTTATGCATTTATCTTCAATAATATTTATTCTTTCTAACATTTATTCTTTCATTTCATCAACTTTAATTTTTAATTCTTCAATATCTTGTTTATTTCCTTCTATTTTCTTTATTTGTCCATCCACCTGTCCAAACTTTGCCATAATTACCTCAAAATTTCTTTGCATCCTTTCTTCCATCTTGTCCATTCTTTCTCCCATTTCCAATATCATTTCCATCAACATTTTATTTTCTCCTTCTTCTTTTTTCTTTAAGATAGACTCATACCCTGCTGGTTGTCTCCATTCCATTTTCTTTTCTCCCTCCATTTTGTTTAACACATCCAAATTTTGTTGAGCGCCTTGTAAATTTCTGCTTCCTTCCATTTTCAAACCACGTTGTTTCAGCCAAAATAATTGCTTTTCTGTCACACGTTGGTTGCCGCCAAAATAATTGCTTTTCTGCCCCACGTTGGGCGCCAATTTAATTGTGCTATGATATTAGTACAATTGTTATAGGGTTGCCACGATCTAGCTCATAAAACAAAATTCTCTCTCTCTCAGGTTCCCTCGGCGAGACTGTACAATGTTCACGTCAGGAATCGTGATCTTAGGAAACAGTATAAAAAAACCACAAATTACTTGAAGACAAAAAAATGAAATAAATAATTAATTATCTTTTCTAAAATCTTTAATAAAATAGAAAAACAAATCAGAAATAATTTATTTATAAAAAAACAAAAAAAAAAAACTTTCATTAACAAATTCTCAAGAAAAAATCCTACCCACTACTTGACCAGATAGGATAAAAAAAACTTGTACTGACAAACGCGACAAAAATTTACCTAATTAATTACTAAAAATAATTCATAAATTTTATACAAAATAATAATTACTTAAAATAAATAAATTAATTACCTATAATTAAAATACATCAAATTATAGCAAACTGATACAGTAAAGAAAATTATCTACTTTAATAGCTTCTCAATAAATATAAAATATTTTCAAACACGTGCAGGAAACAAAATGACGGCTACGAGTCTACTTTTTACAATATTACAATTTTCTCTTATTATCATAAAGAATGCATTCTCTTACTTAAAATTAATACTTAACTTGAATAACAGCAATAAAACTAATTCACTAACTTGATTAAATCTTGGCTCCGTAAAATAATGAAACTATAACAAATTTTATTCAAACATCAAATATCTAATAAAAGAACTGCATTTAACGGGAGACCAAAATTTAATAATCAATATTCACACGGCAGGACAAGTCAAAGTCCATACATCCCTACCACGTCTCAAACTTCGCACATGTATACTATATTATAATATCAAGTTGAGCGTAAATAATCTTAAACAGAAACCAAAATACAGTGTGTACCAAAACATTTGCCCCACAGAAAAATAAATTTGAAGTAAATCAATTTATTTAATTTTACTTATCCATGATATAAAAAAACCATAGCAGTATGTACGATTCAAGTATATATATATATATATATATATATATATATATATATATAACTACAAATCGAGATCATTTCAATTCATTTTCTGTACAAACTGAGATCTGTTTTGCAAAGCCTGATCCGATTTCGGATCTCACGTGGTTTTATGCGTATAACGTCTGCTTTTACTCAGCTGAACTGATAGCAATCAAATTTAAAATTTTTTGTGGGATCTCATTTTTACGCATATTGTCCTCTCTGATACATTTTCAGTTCATGTAGGTCAACGCAAGAGGGCGACCTGTAGAGTTTATATTTCTAGAGAAGCTGAGATCCGCTAACGACGGCAGCATTGGAAATTTAACTGAGCGATATAACATTACAAAAACACGTATTGTGGGTCTACTTTATAAAGGGTTATCTTATCTTATGTAAACATAAATAAATAAATACAGCAGATACAGCAAATTTGAAGATTTTTTCTGCAAACGTTCGGATATATTATTTCTTTTCCCAACAGAATTCTGGAATGTTTAGTCATTTAAAAGAATAAATTAAAATCAATTTAAAGATAGCATTATTTTATTTAATGAATTTAATATATAATAGATTATTAAATTGCCGAAAACTTGAAGTTTTAAGATATACAAAAACGTTATGTTAATGCACTAAATAATTTAAAAGAGACAGTTGTTTTTCAAATTTTGAAGAAGTATTCATACATGCTATAGGCAACGTTTTATTTCAATATCAGTCAAAGAATTAAATGTTTGTTATTTAATGTAAATAAGGCAACTAATATTTTTCGTGGAAATGTAAATTGGGATTTTCTCAATGCAAAAGATAATATGAATACAGTGTGTTCCCGGATGGAGTTGACAAGAGGGTAAAAAACGATAGTTATTCTTAAATAAAATTCTGCTTGTCGAATTAGCTAGCGTGCTATTCAAATAAACTACGTAAGATATACAGGGTCTTCAGAAACTAACAAAACACGAAAATGATTTAATAGATTATCTTGCAATTTAGAATTCACTGTCAACACGAAAAGCTGCTTAAAAACATAAAATTAGTGAAAATACAAAATTTCAAGTCTAAATTTAAATTGTTATGGTTGTATGTTTAATGAACTGTTTATCTTAAATTTCTATATAATCTGTGCATCTTCTACTGCTAAATATAATGTACATAATTCTTAATTTAATTTTGTCTATCGCTGGCTTGTGTGTTGTCGATAATATTTAACTGTCAAACGGCATCAAGTGTACAGATTTCAATCCGGTTATTTTCTGTTGGTTTCACAAAATGTAAATCATTGAAAAGCGTATTTATTTGTTTAAATGATATGCCATTGGAAACGCATCTTATCGATATGCTATGCTATATTATGAGTAAATTGGCAAACAGTAAAATTCATATATCGTATTAATAGAGAAACAAAATTCGGCCGTTTAAACCAAAGCTCCGATGTACACTTGAAATTGGAGATGTAGAGTAGCGATGGACTCTTATTTATGAACTGGTGAGAATTACCTAGTAGATAGAAGTTTTTATAGCATGATCTTTTTACTGATGAAGCATCCTTCTGCACCAATGGTAACGTTTTATAACAAAATTACGAAAATAACGACTTTGTTGAAAAACTTTGATAGTAAAGAAACGCAAAATTTCGTGGTCGGCGTAATATATATGCGTGGTGATAAAGTTTGGAACAAGATTCTTAAAAAAATGTTTTTAAGAAAATCGCTCGGATAGGTCAATTTTTGTTTTCAAAATTTTTTTTTTTGAATGACGTAGGTTTTTACAGAATGACGTCATTATCATTTTTTTTTAAATGACAACTTCAATATTTTTTCTAGTTTTTAATAGTTAATAGTGATGTAAAAAAATTGGTACCTTACATAACAATTTTTTTAAATAAATGATACATTTATTTCACAACTTCGAGAGATATAATTTAGCAAAAATAATAATCAAAAAACAAACATACAAAGAATATTCAACAAATTAATAAACAAAACTTAACGCAAATATTGAAAGTGCCCCCGTCCAACCATTTGGCATTGACCAGCACGATACTAAACACTTTCTATTCTGCGCTGAATTATGTCTGGCCTAATTTGTTGCATTGCATTGCGACGATAGGCTAAGAACTCATACGGAAGCTTGTGAGTTATTGAATCAAGCACATCTTGAAAGGCCTCCAATTTAGGATCTACAGTAAGTGAATTGGTCGCCAAATTTACGGAACCTGGAAGTGTATAAGATTTGTTTCGAGAAGGCCGACCATGGATAAATTATGAAACAAAATTAAAAGTGCTACTTGAAGCAGAGGAACATCATCAAGGCAACTTGCCCTAGATAACAACGTGGATCAGAGTTTTGTTAATTAAAAAAGAATAGTATCATCCGTACAAAACGCACCTAATTCACGAGTTGAACGAAGATGATCCAAACCGCCGATTGCAATTTTGTGAAGAATTAATGTTACGATGCGATCAAAATCCCTATTTTTTAAACAACAATATTTTTTCTGATGAAATCAGGTTTTACCTCAACAGATCAGTAGATCGCCATAACTGTAGGTATTGGTCAAGGAACAATCCTCACTGGATTAAGAAATCACAGAGTCAACATGAAGCCAAATTAAATGGATGGGTGGGAATGATGGTACGGCGTTTTTTAGGACCTTAATTTTTTGAAGGAAACCACTGCTGCCCGATATTTAAATTTTTTGCAATTTGATTTGGTACCAGCAGTAGCAGCTCTTTGTCCTAATAATGACGAACATTTGGTTTCAACAAGATGGGGCGCCTCCTCCTTATTTTGGCATAGAGGTCCGTCAATAACTTGAAGCTACATTTATAAGAAGATGGATAGGGCGGCGAGGACCAATTGAGTGGCCAGCGCGTTCCCCTGACCTAACGCCCTTAGATTGTTATCTGTGGGGTTACTTAAAATCAAGTGTCCATTTCAATAGACCAAACAACTTGGAAGATTTACAACAAAGAATTGGTCATGCAGTGCAACAAATTAGGCCAGATATTATTGAGCGCAGTATAAAAAGTGTTTATTATCGTGTTTGTCAATGCCAAATGGTTGGATGGAAGCACCTTCAAAATTTGCGTTGATTAATTTGTTGAATATTTTTGTATGTTTGTTTATTGATTATTACTTTTACTAATTTATAACTATTGAAGTTGTGAAATAAATGTATCAAAACAAAAATTGTTATGTGAGGTACCAATTTTTTTGTATCACTATTTAAGCACTAAGAAGATCTATTAAAAACAGAAAAAGACAATGAAAATTGTCATTTAAGAGAAATAATGATGACGTCATTGTGCAAAAACCAACGACGTCATTCAAAAAAAGAATTCGTTAAAAGACGACATTTTAAAACAAAAATTGTTTTTATTTCAATCGATTTCCTTAAAAACAATATAGAACGGTTTTATAAATTTCCTCCAAACTTTATGACTACATTGTATACTTCTACGATAGGTACAATAAGTATAAATGAAGAAAATTTTAAATTGGTATACATAAAATATAATATTGTTAGTCAAAAGCGAAGATATAAAAAATATTTACATTATACAATAAAAGCAGATAGATGCATATAAGTGCTTATATCAAAGATGACATCATAGGCATTTGTTTATCAAAGGGATATAAATATAATACTTCAAATGCATGCGGAAACCCACAAGACATATCACACCAGACTGAGATAGGCATATGTATAATAGAGAAGCCTATTCAAGAAACTCGACAACACTGGCGGATCTCATCTTCTCTTAGTATATAAAAATATACAAATTTAGGACCTCATCTTACACATACACACCAAGTGATCTCGACTTGGCATACATACTTCATGTATATAGAAAAAGAATAAAATTGTTTCCCCTCTCTTCATGCCTGGAATAAGCATGCGCTTCTATGATTTTCTACAACTTTTATTTTACAAAATATCAATTCCTTTAGGTGGATCTCGGGTTGTCCAGAAGTATCACGGATCTCCACTTATGCAGAAAACGTGTATATATATATATATATATATATACATATATATATTCATATGCATACAACACATCGCTAAGACGTATCGAATTACATTATACTTTATATTTTGAAGACGCAGTTCATTTATTAAATATATTTATTCTCCAGATAAATAACATTTAAGTACAATAATCGTTTAAAACACCATATTTTAAGGCTTCTTTCTTTCTTCTTTCTTCTTCGCTGCCTTCCAGCGGAATCTTCCTTATTCACGAACAAGACGTGAAGAACAGGCGTACGCTGCCACTTGTAGCACAATATCTTTATTACAAAAGATATAACAACTTGCACATTTAATATGTATACTCAATATGCGGTTAACTTTACAAGTTTCTACTTGTAAAAATACTTTTATTCAACCGCTGTTTATATAATTACTGGAGTCGATACACTTTTACAACTTATTGGTCAACTCTTTATTTAAATTACAATTAACAACAAGTCTTCTGGCTGTTGTTGACCCACTACAGGAGCCTATATTTGGAGTTCACTTTCCGACTCGAAGTCTAGCAGCCCACTCATACCTCGCAACACGTTTTCTTGCTTTTTATAAGTGAACGCCTGTGATTCCCCGTTTTCTAAATAGTCGGGGCCTTCCCGCTACTCTTTCATACACAGATAATTAAGTCACCGTGTGAACGCAACACCAATCTTAAATAAACACGGATGTTTAGACGCCACGATACTTATACATAAATACATAATAAAACTTATGACTATATGTGAATTAACATTACAGTAATATATTCATTGATTTCAAATATGTTTAAATATATTAATAAAAGTTTGATTAATTAGATTATTCAATATGGTAAAATAATATGTACACACACATTTTTGATGAAAATATTGGAAATTTTTTGCCCTGGCATACTTAGGATAATAATATCGCATCTGGCTGGAAGATTGAGATGACTTTATTCGGGTATATACATGAGTTTTATGAAAAGACATACATACAAAGTGCACATACAAAGGTAAATATATTTGTTCCAAATTCAATAGCATACATCTTCACGTTCGGCTCTGGTGTCCTAATATTCCTTGGTTTAGAACCCACATTTTGTGGCGCATTGTATCAGTCTACTTATATATTTTCATATTTTATGATAAACCTACATATTTTCGATATATCCGCGACAGTAAACATATTCAGACCGCGACGTTGTTTGTGTCATGGTGAAAAATCTACAGTAAATTTTATTTTACCGTCCTCTTACTTGATTTACCTTTCCTCTTCGTACGGCAAGAATATAAGACGGAAAACAGCATTCGTAATACGTCATACACATGAGTTGGTATTTTTGTTTTCGCACACCGATTCAGGTTTATCCCGTTTAACACACGCGAAGCAAAGGATATGTTAGAAAAGGACATAAAGCGCGTATGCCGAGTGCTGAGTGAATCATTATTTTTATCTTAAGCGCAGTGGAGTAGGTGGTGATAGAGATTAAATTGGCTTTGCGAACATTTTCGCGATACGTGTGTATCGGCATTTTGTGTTATAACACGAACAACAGGAACAACATCAACAACAACAGGAACAACAACAACAAAAGCAACAGGGACGACAACAATTCGCCTTCTGAAATTTTCCAACCCCAATAACTTTCACAATACAACTCTATGTATAATTGAGTAAAGGCAGAAACTGAATACACCTAAGGGCCGGTTTACTTTCTCAACGAACAAATTAAATTTTAAAGCCCGAAATCTCGTTTTCGCATAGACATAATTTCAGGGCGAATTCTCCGGGCCAACGGCTTCTCTTATTCATACGAGCGAAATATTTAAATATTTCGTTTTTTGATGGTTCGCGGCTTTGCGTGAAATGTATTATCTGAAATCCTTCGTGATAATTTCACATAAAAGCCCCACCCCGCTCAATCCTCGAATAATAATACAACGGAATTACTAATGCTGGATTTTGGACGGTGTTTGCCCTTTTGCAATTACATTCTTTTTTCTCTTTCTGTCCACATTCGGAAGAACTAATTTAAAAACAAAAAAGATGTGGGCGATAGGAAGAATTTTGTGTAATATTTGATAATATCTTATTAGAAAGAATAAAGTAGAGCTATTAGGGCAATTTTTTATTATCCGTTATCCACTGAGAAAATACATTAAGTACATTTCCATATTAAAAATCGAAAGTTAATTTAAAGATTATATTGTGATGGTATAGGTATTATAATATTTATGTTTATAAATGTTGTTAAAAAACAAATACAATGAATTTTACATGCTTCTTGTCTTCTTTTCTCTTAAGACTGGTGGACGATTATATAAACCCACCACGTTGGGCGCCACTTTCAATGTGACGGGGTACAGAACTTGAACCCCATGTGAAAGTTGCCACCAGGGTCACAGCATCAACAGTAACATCACTTGACAATGTATTTACCAATGGCGATTCTTTAAAGGATCTTTATGAAATATATAAGATTAGTAAAAAGCAGCACTAGAATAATGCAGTTTGTGAAAGCGAAAAAAAAAAGTTACTACGATTCCCTTGATTCGAATTCATGTAACAAAATCGCTGTTACTTACAAGATTATTACTTTTGAGACAAGGGGTTCTCAGGCAGGAATTTCCAGGTCAGGGCCGGGTCGCTGATAGGCTGCCCATCACCGACCTGTCCCTGCTTGCCGATTTATTTAATGACTATTTCCAGTGATCAGGCGGTTGTGAGAATGACAGTCTTGCTATTACAAACGCCGAGAGAACTCGGCAATGCAATGATTACTATATTCCAGTTCACTCTTCGGCTTTCTTTAAGCGGGGGCCACAATATATGGCTATATGAGTATACAATCGACTACGTCAGGGGCTCAAGAAAATTTCTAAAGTTCTAGCAAGTCACGGTTTATAGTACAACTAAAAAACATATTGCTGGAGACAAGCCTCTATAGTATCAGGGAATACTTGGACTAGACACACTACTCTTGTGTGTCTTAAGCAATGAGAGAGAAAAATAGAAATAAAAACGTATGACTTTAGGTATTCTTGTGCTTTGTAATAGTTGTTATTTGTATTTGTATTGTCTTAAGAAAGTGATTTGTTGTTTACCATTTAATTTTTTTGGTGTCTTCTCTTTATATTTGTTATATTGTATGCTTCAACTGTGAAATAGCAAATGTATAACGCACCCAATAATAATCAAATAACACTTTACCAAAATGATAGACAAAATGATCCTAATTGTTTTAAACATTACTTAGCCTGCGACGCTTGATTGGCTGTGGTGCAAACTGGAGACGTAAGTCAGATAGGCCTGGAAAAAAACTTGCGCCACTCTTATCAAGAAGTTATAACATTCTGAGTTAAGAAGAAAATCTTTTATATTCTGAAAAAGGTGATGGGGCAGGTTGGCCCAGTGCAAAAGGGTCATGTTTGCCATACGGGAAGAGGATGGTTTGTGTCTTAGATGTCTCAAACCATTCTCAAAGAGTGAGAAGTGGATTCAGTGTCCATGCTGCCAGCGGTGGGCAGATATGACTTGTGTTGAAATATACGATAAGGACCTATTTTATGAATGTTGCTGATGAAGAAAGTGACTAATCTGTAATCTAAATGTAAGCTCTGTATTTAAATGCTTTGATATAAAAATAAACGATATTCATTGATATGTAATACTTTTTGCTCGATACACATTTCCTACATCAAATTCAGCTCCAATCTGCCTCAGGCCATAGGTCAATATATGCTGAGTAAGGAACAAGTTGGCCCAAGTAACGTAGGTTTCAAAAAAATTGTGAATATTTTCACAAGAAAGTATGAACTTTTAACATTGCAATTTTCGATTGTGCATGATTTTCCTAACTTTTTCCCATAAAAAAAAAAAAACAAATAAAACATGAGAACCTAAAAAGTAAAAAATCAAATACTAAAAAGTGGGCTGACGTGCCCCGGTGTACCCTATATGAAGTGCGCAGTTAATACGCTAATAACTAAGTCTGGCGGAGTATGCAAAATTTCTCTTTAAGAAATGCAAGTTTGAAATAACACAGAAAAAGTGGATAATTGTATATAATCGGCCATCAGTTCACAAAGCAAAAAATGCGTTTTGATGTAAGTAACTTTCACTGCAAACAATTCCGGTTAATTATAATAAAATGCACGGTCTGTGGATAATGCTTGTTTAAATACGTAATCATATTATGTTATATCAATGGAAAACAAAGAAAACATTACCAGTAGTAAAATACCATTGCCATATGAAATGTTAATCTCCATTGATTTTTTCAAACATAAAACCGATGCATATCTGCTCTTTTACAGATAACATCACGAATGCATGATGATTATTGATCTCCAAAATTACGTGCTAGTATTTCATCGGATTATACGAAAAATGTTTATTAGCACGAACAATCAATATTATTTACACATAATGCATACGTTAAGCCTTTTGTTCACGATTAATCGAATCACTAGAACCTCTTTATCGACTTTCCAACAAAAGTATGGAATATTTTATGTAATATAATATGTACCACAGATTAAATAATTACTTAAAACTATACTGGTATTTATAACATCATTCTGAATAAATTTATACAGAAGAAAATATATCCATAAATCATATTATTTTTCTTATATTACAGACATCTATTAAGATGATTCAAAATATCAGAATTTACGAAGTTTGTTATTTAAAGCTTTGAATCATTCTGTCCTACACTAATGTCCCTGTGACAACGACTTTTTTACACAGCGATAAAGTTTTGATGTTTCTTATCTTTCTACGATAATTTTTCTTCCTATTTTTAGGTTTTCGTTGAAAAGTAATAATAGGTCGAACTCGGAAAGCTGTAAACAAAGTTTTTCCACACGTAGTCCTCTTGTTATTAATAGGGATGATTTGTGATTTGAGCCTTCTAGTTAGTAGTGAAAATTGTACGTAGTCTTGAAAATAGACTGGAAGCTGTTTGGATTGTTGACGAATCTCAAAGACAATGTCATGATGCTGAAAGAATCTTCAATGAGAGGCATCCTGATGGTCCTATACCACGAAAATAATTGAGAGAACTTGTACAAAAATGTCAAAGAAAGGGGAGTGTTATGAATAATAAAAAACGTGAGGTCTAGAATTTTCTGAGGACAAACAAATTGATACAATAGCAGAAATGATGGTAAATGGTAGTTAGACCAGTTCCCAAGTTGCAGCAACTTGTGGTATCAGCAGTATATCTGTGGCAAGGGTTCTGAAGAAGCATATATTTCACCCATACAAGATATACATGTTACACCAGCTTAACGAAGATGATCGAGACCGCAGAAATGAATTTTGCGAAATAATGACAGAACGAATAGCACGAAATCCAAATTATGTTAGAAACGTTTATTTCAGTGATGAGTCTACCTATTCTAATAGTTTTCATAAAAAACACACTTATTACCCGCAAAAACTGAACTTGTGGGCAGGTATTTTGGGCAACCACATAGTAGTGTATCCGTTCTTAGACTTGACAGTCTAATCTTGACATGCTCAACATTGCAATCCAGCCTTTAATTGTAAAAATTGCTGAGAATAATTTGGACAAGTTTGGCGAAACGGAGATAATTTTCACTAAGACGGGTGCCCCTTAGCATTATTATGGACTAGTGAGACACTGATTAAACAGGAATAATTAATAATAATTATCCTGAAAGATAGATAGGACGCCGTGGCCGGTTGGAGTAGCCTGACCGATCCCCTGATTTAACACCACTTGATTTTTTCTTGTCTATCTGTTCTTAGACTTAACAGACTAATCTTGACATGCCCAACATTGCAATCGAGCCTTTAATTGTAGAAATTGCTGTGAATAATTTGGACAAGTTTGGCGAAACGGAGATAATTTTCAGCAAAACGGTGCCCCTTAGCATTATTATGGACTAGTAGGACACTGGTAAAACAGTAAATGTCCTGAAAGATAGATAGGACGCCGTGGCCCAATGGAGTGGCCTGACCGATCCCCTGGTTTAACACCACTTGAATTTTTCTTGTATTGTTATAACAAATCTAAAGTTTATAAAACATGGCCACTAAATATTTTAGATTTGATCCAAAGAATAATTGATGTGTGCAGATTCATTACACCAAGTACTCTCACAACGTTCGTGAAGAGTTTTGCAATCGGTTGTTTTATGGCCAAGAGATTGAGGATGCTCATTTTGAACATTTTATTAAAGTGATAGTGATGCATTCAGAATCATTTTTTTCTTCAATTTTAGTAATTTATTCTTTATTCGCTTTGTTAAAAAGTTTAATTTTATTGTTCATTTATTTTATTAAAAGCATTCCTCCTATTATTTCCAATTCATTCCAAATACCGTTTAAATGATGTAATTACTTACCCCACCTGTGAAATCAGCGTTTTTTTTAAATGAAGGTTTGTTCTATTTTTTTCAACATTTTATTCCTTTTCGTTTAAAAGATAACAGAGGGGACAGACTTTAGACACGCATTGTATATTGGAATACAAACATATACGTCGTTTGGTTCAGAGCTTGCTTCAATTTTAATACATATTTGAAAAATCATCTATTTTGTACATCGCTATAACGATTATATTGAAGTTTAATATCTGGTATTTTCAACAATTACTCCAAAATTTTATTATATTTATTTTTGCAATATTTAAATTTAAGTTATTTTGAATAAAACATTAAACCAGTTCTGTTATAGTTTCATAAAAATTTGCAACCTCTTGACTAGTACAGTAGCATATATGCTTTGAAGAAGAAAATATTTCTCATTTTATACTGGTAATAAAATAATCATACGAAGTTAGGTTATCTTCATAATATTATCGACGATTACTGTTATAATTAACGCAAGAAACTGCTACCGCGTATATTCCTTACTCTCATAAGTGGAAATTATCACAGAATTAGTCGTTAAATTACAGCTACTTGCCAACGTGAAACGAATTAATACATCTCGTTTATGGTTATGATTTAGATATTAAGTAAGAGCGGAAAACGATTTTCACTTAACCGATAATCACTCTATCAAAATTTAATAACTTTTTCATATTGCAGCAAGAAAATAAACGTCACTGATGGTGTGATATATAACAGAAAATATAGAATTTTACAACGTGAAAATTCTATTAGTTAGTTATCACTTGCAACAAGTGACTAAATTTCAGTAATGGAAGTATAATCGTGTTTGTTGTGTCGCAGTTTTCCTGAACATTGTTTACATATTCCCTGAAAGGCAAACTTTTGTACATGTAGTGTATTCAAGCACTTAATGTGATGCACTCAGTCACGCGACTAGTGTTATATGAGATACGTCTTAAAACTTCATTAATTACGCCCTTTTCACATACGATTGCTGTTAAAATGTGTAAGTCATAAAGTTTGTTATTTAGAAATACTATTAGACATTAACATGGTGGATAATTTAGCGCATAATATTGCGAATGATATTTCTGAATCTCATCTTCGCACGACTAGCTTTATAGGGTGATACAGCGTTTTGCTTATTAAATGAGGAAAACCTATCGCCTGAGATTAAGCCATCTTTTATGGTATATACCAGTCTACTTGCAAAATATAAACACAAATTACTTTTACTAACAGATTAATACACCTGAAATGTTAATTAACCGTCTGATTAAAAATGTAAGTAAATAAATTAGAAATAAAGTAACATTAGAATCCATTGTAGTCTTCATAAATGTAATTGCAAAAAACTACTTTTCGATAAAAGTAGATATTGAAAATTTTGGTATATCTAAGTTGTTTCAATTTAAGTTCTAAATACTTTTAAATGCAGAATGCATAATTTGCGAGATATTCACAACACACATGAGTCTATGTTTGTTTGATGGAATCGGAATTTCTTCCATTTTTCCGTAAGTCGCTATCCCTGGATACTAAGCCTGTATTTCTGGTTGTATGTAAGTGTGATTGTGAGGGTTCCGGATTAATTAATTCTTCATAATTAATCAATCCGCACCGTTGTATGTGTTGTATGTATGTGAGAGTAAAGGCGTAAAGGCGTCGTTTCGCGGGCGTTCAATTTTGTGATCATGTGGATGCATGTTTGTTTGTGTAAAATGTTTCTCTAATGTTTGTTAAATAATAGTGCAGTTTTTTTAGTCTCTATGAAGTCTGTAATTTGTTCGTTTGTCGCGTTCGTCTGGTGTAACATGAGCAGCATCTTGCCTAAGCTGAGTGCTAGCTCATCTACCTGTCGTTGTGTGTATGTGTTGTCTGTTTGTCTTTGGTTTTTTGTTCGTTTGTTCATCTGTTCTCGTCGGTAGCGGTGCGTCTATGTATGTCGATGTAGGTTTTGTCCGTGAAATGTTGGGATTATTTGGGTTGTTTGGGCAACTTAGGGAAATTGAAAGATGTTCACCACCGCAGTTGGAACACTTTGGTGTGTTTTGGTGTTGTCTTGGATTTTGTGGAGAGGTGGGTTGGGTGTCCTTCTGAGCATTTCATACATTTGTATGAAATGCTGCAGAATTTCTGTGAGTGTCCGAAAGTCTGGCACTTATGGCACTGTATTGTTGTCGTTCGTACTCGTAGGGATTCTACTGTTATTTTAAGTCCGTAAACGTCAGATAAATTGAAGATCGATTTGTACTGTTTTGTCAATTCGATTAGTACCAGCGGTGCTACTTTTCTCTTAGAGTACCTACAGCACCATAGCCCAAATATCGTAGATAACTAAATAGGTTAAACCTTGTAAACAGATTGTCGACATGAATATTGTAGCGTAAATCTGGATGTCGTAATTCATCAAGCATCATTAGCAACGGTGATGCTGATTTCCCTAAGAGTGTTTCGTATTTTTCATTTCCACGAGGATTTTTGCCCTGGTATAGGTCGAAATTGACTAGATAACCCTCTGTTGAGTTTAGGCACCATATTTTGTAGCCAAATCTAATCGGCTTGCTACGGATGATTTGTTTACATCCGTGGCGGCCGTAGTATCGTATCATTGACTCATCAAAGTCAAGGTTCTGAACAGATAAAAAATTATCCACACATCGTTTTTTAATTTTATTCATTACAAGACGAATCTTCCATGCCTTATCTGAAACATCTATTTTAGTATTGTCTGCAAAATGGAGAACTCTTTGAATTTGTAAAAATCGATTTCACCTCATAGAGTTACTGACCAATAATTTTTTCGCATCGTCCTTTGAATCCCAATACATACGCTTGGATGGAAGGGAATTATAGCCGCTTGAAATTAGGATCGCCAAGAAATATTTAATTTCAACTGCTGTAATGTTTGGATTGGGCTGATTTAACTAAATTGCATATTTTTGGGTTTCTTCTCCCAAATAGTCGATAATTTCATTGCCGAAAAAGAATTCAAATATATCGACAAATGACATGTTTTCATACTGGAAATAATTTGCCTCTGCGAAAATGTGCGGTCCATGTTCTAAGTCACCTTCGCTCCAACAGCAGTCCAATTTATTAGCAAGACGGTCATTGATCCACTTGGAGTTTGGTTGTACATACTGCTCCGTCTGATTTGCCTCACTAAGAGATGCTTCATGAACAACCTCGGCGGTTGAAGGTGAATGTGCTCCAGGTACCATCGAACGATCGTCATCATTGTTACCCATTCGAGTAACATTGTATCAGTTTGATTTCCACAGGTGCCCGCAACTGTCTACCCATTAGATTAGATTATGAACCATACATCTGTCGTCCTCATCTGCAGAGTCTTCGTCAGTTTCAACGTTGGCCCCAGGGGGTCAATAAATATTTCGTCTACTTGATTAGCTACATCTTCATCGGCAAAAACCATATCCAAACCTTCGGAGAAAGTTAGCCCTACTCTGAAATGAAACCGCATATTATAGTAGTGCACGCGTCCAGTGATACCATATGGTATCACCGACTTTTGGACATCCATGTTATTTTTAAAATTTGAGTAAAATACGTAATATCGTAGCAAAGTATACTTAAAACCTTATATGCTTTACTGCTAAACCTAAAAAAAAAAAGTAAAGTCAAGGGAATAAATTTACTTACACAAAACGAATGTCCAATAGATTAATGGTCTATGTTTACGCCAAATCGACAATAAAATTTGACCTTCAGTTGTTTTTCTTGAAATGGCCACCCTATTAGTAACAGCTGATTTGTTGATACCATGCGGTATCACTGGGCGTTAATGGGTTAATATAATCAGCAAAAATTAAGTATTTGCCACAAAATTTCAATAAGTAAGCATTGCCCTAAGAAGGTAGCAATTCGAAAACGTCGTTACTGTTTTCGTTAAGAATAGTGACGTCATGCATTACTTGCCATATATGTAAATAACGATTCAAACAATAATTTTATTGATATTTGTTGGGATCCCTCATTTCCACCTTATCATCAATATTAGACTTATAATCTTATTGCTGTAAAATACAGCAGCATGTTTATAAAGCTTTGCGTATACATAACCATAAAAAGTGTGTGCCGAAATCGTTAAATTCACGAAGAATATTCTTGCAGGAAAAATACGGCGTTTACATATTTCACTCCTGACCTTGCGATGTAATGAAATATTTTGTATTGATCGCGGGGCGAAATGTATTCGAGATGGATAAAAAATACCTCTTGTGTTTAGTAACTCGTAGGCTTTGATGTTTTTCTTTCGACGTTCCGCATTTCTCGCTACTCATCTTAAGCTTCCTATCATCAAAATTACATAAAAAGTAAATATGCCGTAATTCGGCGGCTACACAAGGCCTCCTCCCCGAATAATATATTCATAACTTTCATAAGATAGAGTAGGAAAATTTCGCTACGTTGTGAAAATATTTTATTACCAATAACAAAATAATATTTCCAGCGATGGTTATATAAAATTATCTCGCATAAATTACGTTCAGCAGAACAGCTTGTCCAGAATAAATTAAAATACCACGGTCCTTCAGACTGGAGATAATGTTGAGAAATATATTAATTATTTTTGGAGAACAATGAGAGTGTTTTGTACAAGTGAAAGTGAAATAAAGTTAAATAAATATATGTCTTTTCAAAACACTTAACCCTTAAGCGCCCTTGTCGAATAGTACTTACAGCGCTACCGTAGTGAGGTCATGATGACCGCAAATAATTTAGGGCCCATTTCCGTAATTAATAAAAAATTACTACTTTTAGCAGTCAGATCTATTGATTGATTGATTAATTAATGAAAGGCAAAGGAAAAATACAAAGATTATTTTATTATCCTTCCAGTCACTACAAGTTTCACAAAATGTATTATTTAGCGATTTTGTACATACCGCATCCAAAAAAAAATTTGAGAGAAGTAAATAAACTTTGTCTTAACAAATTGACATATTTCTAAGAATATAGATATCAAACCAAATATTGCATGAAAATAATTGTCCAAAGATATAGTATCATAAAAACTAAAATGTGCACTAAATTTTCCTTACAGTCTTGACATAGTTTTGAAGAGCACTCGAAGCAGATTGTTTTTTTACAACTGCAGCATAAGTGAAAAGTTTTTCTTTTGAGTGTACTTGGACAAGAATAACAGGTCTTGCGTTTTTCAAGCTTTTTAACTAATACTTCAAGTACGTGCTCATCAGCAATGTTCAAGACACTGCAAATGGTAGATCGTAGTTGACGTTTTAAGTGTACTTTGGTTGCTCTTTTTTGTAGTTGTGGTTTAACTAATTAGTTGGCCAACTCCTTAGGAAAATCTGTTTTGTTAGTTAATTTTGGATTACGTTCATATGCTTGATGAAGAATATAAGCATTTACACCACCAATATCCAATAACCGACAAGAAATTGCCATTGGCCATCTTTGAGTTCGACTACCGGTACTGTGTTTAGCACATTTGGGCATCAACGCCCCTTTATTTGTATTGTTATATGTTATAATCTCAGGTTTCCCTGAGTCATCATATGATTTTGTGTGATGCATAGAAGAGAGTAGCACAACTGCTTTTCGGATTTTCGGTACATAGGAAACCAGTGTAACAGTTTTGGTGAAACCAAATAGAGCCGTTCCAACACTACGATTTTTGTTGGCCAAGAACTGTTGCGGAATTTCCCTCTTGTTTTTCTTGACAGTTCCTACGTATGTTAATTTTTTTTCTCGAAGATTTTCCACCAGCGACATTGACGAAACCCAGTTATCGGTTGTTATATTTCTATTTGTATTTTGAAGTGACTGAATTAATCGTAGTACTGCTTGTGTGAGTTTCAGTAATTTCTTTTCGTTTTATTCAAGACCAATTCCATCGGAATTTTTACAGCAGTAAACATAACCATTATAGAAATACTGCGTGCGAGCATCCGTCATGCACATAATTTTTATGCCATATTTACACGGTTTGTTTGACATGTACATTTTGTGTCTACATTTGCCTCTGAAGGAAACAAGCAGCTAATCAATGCACATGTCAACGCAGGGAGTATATACTGACTGACAAGTATTGCGGAAATAGGTGCCAATGAGTCGGTTTGTTGTCCCTGTAATCTATTTAGTGGATTATCGAAACGCAAACATACAAGTAAAAAGGTAAATCGATTTCTACTCATTACGCACCTAAATATTTCTCGTCCTGTGCCATCTGTGGCAAAAATTCTCCCTATATTTTCATAGTTTGAAGTGAATAGGGCTGTATAATATAATAAGCCAATAAACGCTTTTAACTCGCCCATGTCTATATCCGCAAATTCAGACCTTGATGTATTTCTGTACTTTGCTCTCATCGACTGATTTTTCGTGTTTCTCCATAGTAATACTATTTGCAAAATATCTTCTAAGAACAGTAAACTTCATACAGAAATCGCATCTGCAGTTGATCCTAATTTTGCGGATGGTTTAAGTCCTGGTAGTTGCAGTACAATATTATGTTTTTAGTTCTACAGCGTGTGACAAAACATTCTGATGACCATTTACACCGGTTTCTTCCATAGTAACTTTTAGTTACACTCGAGATATTTTCACTTATACCTTCTTCTTCCTGCATTTCGTTTTCTTCAGCGTCTTCATGTATGATTTCATCAAGTTCGACTTCATTGGTCTCTTCGTCTGAATTAGTGTCGTGTTCACTGATTTCCCAATAACTTTCATCGACGTCCTCTTTATCGCTGTGTTCGTCATTATATTCTTCAGACCATTTAAGAACTGTCCTTTCAAAATCTCGGTCACCGTAACGAACTCTTTTTGACGGTCCAGGATTATCACACATTTTCTCAGTCCCTATACGCGGCGCAAAAAGTACCTAAACACCGTAGTGCGGTCACCGTGACCGCTTCAAACTTCAATGCGTGTTTGATTGAAAACAAGTACGTGTTTAACGACACTATTTTAGATATATACTAAATATAATGTCATTTGAAGGTATAGGAATTCTGGGAGATAACAGAAAAGAGTGGGAGAAGTATTCTTAAAATTAAATATTGCTGGCGGTCACCATGACCGCACGGCGACGCTTAAGGGTTAAATACAAGCAAAGTAGACCATATATTACAGGAATGTTAAATGTTTTTTGAGAACACATTTTTTGCAATACTCTTGACAGCGATAATTACTCGTGAAATTACTTATTTAAAGTTAGAATTATATCGTAAAGTTGCCTAATAAAAACTATTATATGTAGTTAATATGACCACACAAATTTCGATATTTTATTGACCGCCAAACATATCCTCTACAGTAAGTTTATATCCGTTTCACATCTAGTGTCAAATATTTCCATTAATCATCAGAAATAATTTTGCTTCGTGTCAATAAATTTACGTTCCTTGCCAAAAGTAATATTCTGTCTTCTGCAATGCTAACACAAAAAAACAAATTCTTTATATTGTTCTAGAATTACATTATTATGCATATCATTTACATTAAAATAACAGCCGCTATTATTTCTAAAATAACATATACAATTTAACAGAGACCATAACATGTTCAGTAAATAGTGGTATGATGTATCACCTTATAACCTGTATACGTTTTGGACTCTGTTAAAGTGAAGATGTTAAATTAAATTCAATATTTGTACATAGCATGGCAAAGATATAAATACGAAGTTTATGAAGTAAGAGTGAGTTAGTCTAATATTCAGAATTTTAGGTTAACTTTGTACATGTTACGTGATATTTTGTATTTAGTTAGTGTAAAAAGTTAAAATTTAATCTAAAATTGCTGTAATTCCTATATATTTTTCACTATTATGTCATTGTTTCTTGGTAAATGTATTAGTTTAAGACGGATTTTTACCGGAAAACGACAGAAGTTAAATTTGGGTTTTGTCACTTTCCATGTATTTTCTTTAGGATGGCCATAATAAAATATACTACATATTTATTTACCAACATAATAATTTTAAATGCACCGTAACATTTTATTGGCGTTTTATAAAAGTTCTAGGGGTTATGTTATTTATATTTTATTACTACACCAAGAAAGAAAAAGTCATGTCATTTACCTAAATTTGTAATCTTGTTTTTCTATTTTTCTTTAATACAAGCAGCACCTCGAATATTCAATTCAAAAAGGTTTTCAACTAAACAACATTGATATTCCTTGTAGTGATTGGCATAAAGTATTTGGCTTTAAAAATTGTACTGTTTGTTAATTAAATAATTTTTTTTGTGAGTTAACTGCGGTTAAATCCAACATCTGAACTATAAAGATTTTGATTAATTCAGTACCAAATGCTAACTAAAAAGAAACCGTTAAAAAAATGGGTTGAGGAAAATAAAATTTTCAGTGGGAAAACCAAGCCATCAGAAATTAATAAAATAAACTATAATAATAATATAATAGAAATAATACACTTGCATATTATATTACAATTAATATATGGCGCCAAATAATCACTACTGGATCTATGCAATGATAGAATTTATACCTACTGATAAAATAAAATAAAAATAAAATAAAACTCTTCAAAACTTTCCACAATTTTTTTTTAGTCTTTGCGACATATGTTTGGGTATTGTTCATACCATTATCGAGCGGACACTGACAGGTCAGTTTGTGTAGGGTTGTTATATATGTCGTTGTGTTTATTGTCTCTTTTTACATAAGTGTCTATTATGGGTGTATGTGTGTTTGAAAAGTCTTTTCATTTTATTTTTATTTTATTTAAAATAGTTATTGATAAAATGTTCCACCAAGAACCGTCTGCTAACTCAATTAATAGAATCTACTGATAAAAAGTACACATTTAAAAACAAAATATTTTTATATATCTACACAAGTAATTTAATGGTTATTTTACACACGACAACGCAGGAATACTAAAATTAACTATCAAGAATCATCTTGATGATATACGATGTGCTAAAGAAGCATGAATTTGTCGTGCTGAATGCTGCATTCAACAAAACGGTGGCCACTTTAAACAGTTCCTTTGGATGTTGTACTGTATAATAAATATCTTTATGCTCCAATATCTAAGTAATAAATTAATTTGAGACATATGTTTATATGGACTTTTTTGTTTATTTTATGTTGGAGAACAAGTACCTACAATAGTGTCGTGTAATTCCGAAACACCCGGTATAACCTATACGTTATAGGATACATAATACGATTTTCCGATTTCAGTAACAGGCAAATGTTATATGGGGATAAAGTACATGTTATTTATAATACATATGATACAGCATAGGCTAGATTATCCCTTCGATGCTTTGTTAATATACCTATATAGGGCAGTATACAATTGTTTTTTAATACAACGGAACCTTGGAACTGTAGTAATCAATTCGAGCGACTTTTCTGTTCATGGATTTTCGGAGCAAGAGAATATTCTTGACAGCCACGTTTCTTGATATTAGAAATGAAAATAGCACTTCGTTGCTGGCAATACCAGGTGCACATATTGAATGTTCTACCTGCTTCAATATGCTAGTCACGTTACTGTCTGTTTTTATGTTGCCTGAACAACTTCAACTGTTACAACTCCACAATATGTCACTGCTGGCATATATTCTTTTAATATTCTTGTTTTTATTGTACTTATATCCTAAACATAAAATAATGTGTTGGCCACTCTTCGATTAGGTTTCTCCATTGTCACAGGTTATTTCGTAATGTAAAACGCAAGCCGAAATGATGGATATTGTGAAACTGCAGTTTTTAGATCTAAACATAGCAAGTAGGGAAAGGGAATTTCCTAGGCTCGTTATGAGCGTAATGACTTATACGAAGACTTCGCTTATCTATACCCTCATATTTTCTCGTTCATTACTTGGACTTTTGACATTTCCTTGTTAATCCCTTTTAATGACTTGTTGTTAATGAAAATATGAAATTAGCACATGGCATAAGTAGTTTTTAAATCGACTTTCAATGATTAAATTCTCTGGCCATAAATATTTGTAATTGTATCTAAATTCCCGCGGTCACAATGCAAGTACTCGAAAAGAGAAAATACATCGTCGAACATAATATATGCTATGTTCGACGATGATAGGTTGTCTGGTTTTATAATCTCTGCATTCCTCATGAAGTAATATTTAATTTATAATATTAAACTCGCAATTTGACTAGCGTATACAAGATCAGGGGAGTTCTTCCAATTCACAAAGGTGATTTTTACATAAAAGAAAATTACATATCATGAAGGTATTGTCTAATTTTGCCAAAACATTGGACTGTCTACTACGTAATGGTATTTAACGACGAGTTAATATTTCGTCCCGCCAGTATGGGATGATTAAAGGGAAGCCGAACAAACAAGTGTTTTTGCGTGAATTTTGTTTACGAGAGATCCTCCATTATAGATCCTAATTCTTGGATTTAATTTTCCGGAAGATGTAACTCTGTAGTTCTTTCAAAGTTTTACTTTCTTATACGTAGTATAAGGAAGTATTGTGATGATGAAGATTTTCGACCTCGAGATTTTTGCAGATGTACACGTTTTGAAGTCCCCTTCAGTCAAATCGGTAGACCGGAAGTAGCAGTTTACTTCAGCGAAAAAATCGAATTTTGCCAATATTTCGTCAACTACTAAGTTTAAACAAATTTATAAAGAATTCATATATACTTAAAATTAAAATTAAGAATAATTTTATTTAAAAAGTTTTCCGAAATTCCTACCGGAAGTAGGTCTTTTACTCTTATCAAAAATCAGTTTTTTGCGAATATTTCGCAAGTCATGCTTTTTAGACAAGTACGTTACGGGTATAAAAGTATTTAAAATATAATTTTAAATATCTTTTGTATAAAAAAAATTTAAAAATTCAGACCGGAAGTACCACTTTTACTCTTATCGAATAGCGACTTTTTGCAAATATGTCGTAAGTTATGCATTCTATATAAATTTATCAAGAGTACAAAAGTATTTAAAACTGGATTTTCAATATTTTTTGTACATATGAAATTTCAAAATTCGGACCGGAAGTAGCACTTTTACTCTTAGCAAAGTATGCATTCTATAGAGATTTATTAAGATAATAGAAGTACTTAGGATAGGATTTTGAATAATTTTTGTAAAAAAAATTCTTAAAATTCTATAATTTGAAACGCTCATACGTATAAGAAAGTCGTGTGGTGGCCACACCTCATTTTTTTATTTAAATACGTTTTAAAATGTTTCCAATTGTCTCTTCCATTGTATTTAACTATTAGTCTACCATTACGTTTTTAAATCACATAAATGATCATTCTTGATTGCGTTACTGGATCAATTTGCTTTTTAATTTCTTCAGTCACATTAGAAGACTTGGAAACTTTTCCTATAAACTTAATAATTAATTGGTATATTTTCCGGAGATGTAGCATAATAATTTAATTTCCGTTTTTAACATGTCGCTTTCTATCTTCAGATTATTTGAATAATTGTTTTCATTACTTTCTTCGTTCCATATAATTTTTACATTCCCTAAATTGGATTCAGTGCCACTTGATATGGCAGAACATACCTTGCATAACCGACTCTTTCTGCGCGTAAGTAAAACGAGATTTGGTGAAACAGCAACGACTTCAGGCTGCCGTTTTTTGGAAATTAGTGGGATGGCCACAATCTGGTTGAAGATTGTTCCAGAAAAAGGAAACTTATGATGTTTTATGAAATGAAGGCATGGTTTTCTCTGGTATGAATTTTAAATCATATCATTTACTCACTCATTCAACGTGTGAGGAAGAATATTTCAGTTGACATCGCAAATAATTACATTATCCTTCTATTAATGTAGATTATACAATAAATTAGTTCAAATTTAGTAACTTTTGTGTCAATATTATACGAGCAACCAGTCCTAGGTCTATTTACTGTTATGCTAATCGACAAAAAGTAGTATTAACCTCTGAAACGCCGACATGAACTTAGCTTCGAATATAAATTTTGAAGAATGTTTATTATTGGAGCAGTGCTCTCTACATTACAAAACATTAATTAACAGTGAGACCTATATGAATACATTCAGATTAGCTAATATGACGTTTAGGAAAAAGGAAGTAAGGAAGTGAAAGAAAATGATTTGGACTGCATTGTGTAAACAGCCCGGATACCTATATACTTTTTATGATTTCCTGATAGCGACTCTGTTCTCGAGAACTGAAAAGTTCATCTAAAAAGTAATTGGGCAATCTAGATAAAAAATTATACCTACCTAGAGTACAAGCAAAACTTTTACATGCATTGGTGGCTAATAATATGTCCACAAATAATATATAAAACATTACAAACTCAATTCTAACTTAATGTGGAGCTTGTCAGTTCTTTAATTGCCAAATATTAATTTAATTATTTAAGTTTTTTAAATAAGTATACTATGTTTTATGCATATCGCTCTTTCTCTGACGACAACCGAACACTTCTCATAGAATTTAACATGCGATAATTTTAAAAATAATTGGATTTCTATGCATGCAAAAGTAGAATAAATAATTTAAAAGTAAATTAAAAGAAGATATCGAAGAAAAGTGCTATACGTTAACATCTGTATAGTAGAGATATTGAAAAAAAAGCAAGTAATTATCGAGATGTAACAGACTGCTGTATTTTCTGGGTAAAAAATAATAATAATAATAAAGGTATTTGCCGCTCTCTCTCTTCATTTCATATTAATCTTTGCGTTAAGTATAATTTTGTATAGTTTATAATACGAGTAAATATATATTAGAAAATGCAGACAAATGTGATGAAGACGAATTAAGTAGTATGTATTGGTCTTTTCTCACAAGTATACTAAATATTAAAAACACACTTTTCAAAAACAATTTCATCACAGGTATGTATGGTAAGCACTGAAACAAACGACAAACAAAATACCAGTTGCGTAGGTTAAATAAACATCTGCATTAATGAATTAATATTTGTCATTATATTAATGACAGTATGACACTTAATGATATAACTTAAGACAGAGGTTTAATATTCCATGGCGAACCTTATATAATTTCTGATCTCGCGGTATAACATGCAATGGCATATTATATAAATATTTATATATGGAAATAAAAACTGGCGTATTTATTTTATTTAAAATGACGTGGTAATCGCTATAAATAATACGATTTTCTCTTAGACCCCAACTAACACTCTAACATATTAAATGGTTACATTTCACTGCCAATAACCGTAGACTTTTTCAATTAAATTTCCGAAATTTATCTTGTGTATTTATTATTATTGTTTATAATATAATGTAATACTATTTATACGATAAATTTTCTTCTTTTAAGATGCCTCAATATGCCTTTACAATTTGATATGTTTCTCATAAAATGTCGGGAATTTAAAATAAATTATATAATTTTTTTAATATGATTTTGGAATTTTTTTTTTAAATCGTTTAACTGTTTGGTAGTAACGTAATTAAGCTTAATTAAGTTAATAACAATATGCAGACAAAAGGTTTCATATTCCTTTTGACATGTACAAATCTAAATGGTTACGTCATTCGTATGTTAATGTTTTCCTTTTAAGAACGCCCGTACTTCCTTTACTTAATAACGGATATTTTACTCTTATGCTTTGAAACTTTGTCAATATTAATATCTTCCCGGATTTGGAAACGTCTATTGAAACCTTATATTTCATTAAAATTTAGCGCACATTAAACACAATGACGACACTTAGAGAGCAGATATAATACTTAATTAAATAATACGCTTTAGTTGAAAGTTTCAGAGACTAAACATAGAAACTTACGGCTTCCGTATGAATCGGATGAACTGCGAATAGCATTGCTGCGACGAAACTTGATAATTCTGGCAGAAACATCGAGCACATCCTGAAATTGAGAAACATCATGTTAGAAAACAGATATCTACTAAAGCAACACTAGGTTAAGTTAACAAGTTCGCTGTGTTAATTGAATAAAATATGATCGTGAAACTGCTAAAGTTTGACTCAGTTCTATCAGGACTGAATATATATTGCCTCCTGTGTCGAAATAATTACAAATGTAGTCGATTGACTGTATTTCATAATTTTTCCAAACAACGAGCTGGTTTTGTTTTATTTATTATTAAATATTTGCCGTCGATAACGGAAAGAATTACTGTCTTCTATTAGACATATATGACATTCATTCATACATTTTATAGTAGCGACATGACCATTCTATAAGTTTCCATTGGCACATAATTAAAATTATTTCACATTTACAAATAAATAAAGTCGAAACAATGCAAGCAAGACCAATATATATCAGTTCAAATTATTGGATACTAGATGTCGGTTGAGAAATTCTCCTGCCCTTGGTATAGTGGTTGTTGTCGATCTAAGTAACTCGTCAAGATGATCCAGGTTCGAGAAAGGAAATAAAAGGTCAAAATAAGCATCCCACGATTGATGATAACCAATTCTTATATTTGCCTGCACAGTATTACTAAAGTGTTGTGATTTTCGTATACGCCGTGAGTTAGTTTACTGTGCAGATATTTTCATTATTCATAATATTATTATTAGTAGTAGTTATTTGCCACCAAAACTTAAAAGTAAAGTTAGTAAAAATATTGTAAATAACAAATTCTTTTATAGAATTCCTAACTAATAATAACAAACGTTATAAATACACATAATATATAAATAGATAAATTCAGTTGTATATACAGGGCGAGTCATCTCCACGGGTAAGGCCGATTGTGCCTTTACGAATAAAGATATTTTGCAACAGTTTTTGCTTGTGATAGCTGTTCATTAGGTGCACATTTTAAAAATATTTTGTACTGTACAGAGAGTTCCATAACTTGGTGGCTCAATGGAATAGCCTATATATTATTACATTTTTGTTTTCCCCTTATTTTTTAGGCAAAAAGTTATAAGTTAGTATAGGCATAAAATTTAAGGTTTTCGACATATTACCGTTTTTCTGAAAAATTCAATGTTTTTATAAAATTATATTTCTAGAAAACGACGTATTTGTATGGACACACTTTTTGGTTGAGTTGTTCATAATAAAATTACCTAATACAATCATATTTTATTTCTTTGCAATTACTAATTGAACTTGGATTGAAGTTACATGACATATTTTTGTCTAAAAGAGATTTTTTTCAAATGGAACAGCCTGTATATCGGTTCAGTTCTTGATTGCTTACTAAATTTCGCACCAAAAACATGTGAACCGTTATTATTTTCAAAGTAACCATTATTGAGCTATTGTCGTTTTCTGATGTAATTTTGCCAACTTTAAGTTTTTTATTTGAACACGGTATAGTGAGCAATTATATTTGCTGCAAAACTGACAATTGAATGGTTGAAATTTAATAAGTCCTTTTCAATTGTCAAGCTTGATTTTATAATGAGTTTTTCTAAAAATGAGCTGAGAGATATGATTTTTGTATGTATTGGGGAAATGACAAAAAATGGATATATATCATTTACAATACAATAACATGATTCAAAATATATGTAGAATATGGCACAATAAACAAATTTTAAAACCAAACAAAAAAAAAATAATAACTTGGATTAGTAGATTTAGAAACAGGAACTGCTACGTGAATGGATGAGAAATTAGTAGAACAGAAATTATAAAATAACAATAAATATGAACACTAAAATAGGTAAAAAGTAAAAGTGTTTAAATTCAATTTTAAAAGTTTCTGAACATGTTTGCGAAATAATAAATCAACATTAATAAGCCGTGGAGTACTTATATTTTTTTTATTGCCCGCCCATTGGCAGAGCAGTCTTCTAGCTATGAAATAATGGGTGCGTAACTCAATATTTAAATGTATTTATTACTTATGATATTTATTTAATTTTAAGGTCATTGCAATGATGGTGTGGCTAATATCCAGCAAACGACTTCTTTCATGGGTACTGACGTGTGGATTATCTATTGTTGCTATAAGAATTCTGATTATCATTATTAACTACATATTTAGAATTCCTTGTTTTTGAATTAGCAATACTACTAGTAGTAATGAAAGCATCCATTACTCTTCTAAAGGCATCTGTTTAGGGACATCTACTCTCAGACTAACGCTGCTAGTAAACTCTTTGGGCTGATAAATAATTTTTTTGACATTCCTTCATTACAAAAAGACCGTATTAAAATGAAAAAATAATTGGCAAAATTATATAAAAAGACGTGCGAAATTTAGTAAGAAATTCAAAAATGAACCGATATACAGGCTGTTCCATTTGAAAAAATTAACTTTTAGAGAAAAATATGTCATGTAACGTTAATCAGTAATTGAAAAAAAATACGTTTGAAATAGGCCCTTTTATTATGAACTACTCTACCAATGGAAACATTGATTTTTTGAGAAAAATGGTAGTAAGTCGAAAACCTTACATTTTAAGCCCATACTATCTTATAAGTGTTTGAGTAAAATTATACGGGGAATATAAAAATGTAATAATATATAGGGTATTCCATTTAAAAAACTATAACTATGGTTAGCCATCAAGTTATGCAACACTGTATAATAACAAATATTTTTTAAATGTGCTCTTAATTAGCAGCCGTCACAAGAAAAAAACCGTTTCGAAATATCTTTACTCGTAAAGGCACAATCGGCCTTACCCGCGGAGTTGACAAAATTTTACAAAACAAACATCTAAATACATTTTTAAGCAGAGTATTGAAATCATTTAATTTCGTAATTAAGTTTGAATGATAATACCAATATACGTATAAAAACAGGATTCAGGCAATATCGTTTTGACAGAATTATTAGTCACGTTTTTTATATTTTCCGGGAGGCAATTATATAATTTGGGGTCCTAGTAATCCACCCCTGTGTAAGACTGAAGCGATGATGCGCATGTGCATTTTGCGTGCCGCAGCCATAAAAGTTCCAATTGCTTGTGAACTTACGTATAGGTATTCGCGTATACTTGACACACGAATAAATGTAGGTACCAACTAAAGTAAGTATTTTTACACTCTTAAAATGTTCCCGGTTCGCTATATTTTAACCCACAAATTGTTCTAATTGCTCTTTTTTTGTAGAATTAGAGCATCCCTCATCTTGGCAAATATGTCCCGTATGAGAATTCCATAAGTAGTTACACTGTGGAAATTTGCGTAGCAGGTACTTTTTACTGCTTAATGCGTGGAAACATTTTTTATAGTTCCTATTGCAAAGATGGCCATATTTAATCTTTTACATAGTGATTCTATATGCTTATTCCAGGTCAGTCGATTGTCGGCATTTATACCTAGGGAATTTACTACTTTCCCATTTTCTTCATTTAATTTGAAGTTCATTTTCTGCTATCGTCTTCTCTTGGTTTAACATGAGTTTATTGGCGACGAACCAAGTTTCCACTTCCTGTATTGCCGCTTTCATTACAGTTTCGGTTCTCAAGGGTCGAAGTGTCATCTGCATAAACCATTGTTTTATAATGCTGGGCGGCAGATCATTTATTTAAATAATAAACAACAGCGGCCTCAAACTAGATCTCTACGGTACTCCCATTTTTAGAGTAGCTACATCCGACAATCCATTCTGCCACCATACCATTTGTTTCCTGTTCTCCAAGTAAGACGCCAATAGTTCGTAAGATAATCCTCTCGGGCAATATTACCAAAGTTTCCTCAGTAGAGTTGTTAAGGAAACTTCCTATTTTGAAAGTACCATAAATAAAACTCAATTTCAGTTCAAATACAAATTTATTTATTTTCGGTGTGCGCCGATATTTCGGGGCCGCTCTGCATCGAACATAAGATGTACAGCATATATACATGCCAGACACTGCCGTCCGTACGTATACATAGAAGGTCTTGCATCGCCTTCGGTGTACAGTCGTGTAGCCCTGCCTGCAGACAATAAACTCAGCCGCTGAAACTGTATACGGCCGAAGACAGCTCCGCATCAGTATGCTCACAATATTTGAATGTAAAAAATACATTAAGTGACAATATATTTTAATAATAATACATAAACATACATCACAAAAATATAATAACACATAAAAATAAAGTAAAACATTCATATACAAAGCAAAAAACAATAATATAAAATAAAATAAAAGATGTTAAGTTCTTAACAAGAGTCTCAGGTGAGACGCAAGTTATCACTGTAGCTTGTTCCCCTTCGTCTTTCGCTTTCAGGAATGCTTCTACCATATCTAACATTGCCGTTAAGGACGAGCTTCTAGCCCGAAAAGCGTGCTGGGCTTCAGTAAACAAATGGTGTTTTTATAAGAACTACACGATTCTGTCCTCTATTACAGTTTCACATACCTTGGATAGTATTGGAAGCACTGAAATAGATATGTATTACTAGCAATCGATGTATCGCCTTTTTTGAATACATGTACTACTTTGGTCAGTTTTAGCTCGTCTGGAAACTCACCACTCCTTATAATATTAACCAGACTCTTAAGTCTTATACTAACCAAGTAGTACTATGTTAATATCTGGCTAAAATTTATTTTTATATGCCAGAAATACTTCCGACAAGAGTATTAAGAATATCGATAATTCAAATAAAATGCAGTATTTTTTTACCAAGAGAGTCGATATTCCACCTAAAAAGAAATTCAATTATTCATGTATAAAATTGTAATGGGATGGATGAATGTCTACACGTCTTCATGTGTTAACACAATCTTAGTTTATTGTTTAATAGACTGTTAAATAATAAATAGCCAGATATGCAGACACTTTCTTTAGACACTTGATTATTATATGCATGTAATAATAAGCCAAATTGTAATATATGTAAGTAAAATTTTGTGGAATCCCGTAAAATATAATACATAATACTCTTGATAGTGACAATTGATATTCATTTTTGTTAGCAACTACCAATAATACTGCCTGTCGATGGTGCTGAAGAGTATCTAATACACAGGCATGTCGAAATTCAATTTTTGTCCATACAAATAATTTGGAAAGATCTCAATTAACTTTACTTCTTATTAGTTTGTTGCTTAAAATGAAATCTTTTTCACTTTCATTCATTGAAGTAAGTAAAAGAATTGTCAAATTCTCAATCACATCTAGCTCTGATGGCAATAAGTACAATATTTCTTTATATTTTTTTTCAAAGAAATTTAATATTATATAAAAAGCCAAATACACTAAAATATAACCAACTGCTCAAAGGTATGATTAATAAGTCCAACAAACTCCGGAATTACGATCGTTCTTCATTTTATTATAGATATATTGATAATATTGTACTGTTACGGACAAATAAAAGTGGGACAGTTTTTTTGCCAAATGTGCAAATTGGGGATTTTGATAAACAAACGTCAATAAATGATGTTAGAAAAAATGGTTAAGTTATTGTCAAAAAACACCAACAAGGCGGAAATAAACTTACAATAGTTTATTCAAAATCACTTTGTCACTTAAGTATTTTATTTTGTTAATATTTAGTCACTCCACCATTTCGATTTATAACATCTGCTACTCTTAACGGCATAGAATTAAATAAACATAAACAGTATTGATCCGAATTCTCATCCTATGCATTATTAATTGTTTCCAGTAAGTCTTGCAGATTTTTTGGTCGAACATTTCTTCTTTGAATAATACGAGCCAATAGTTTATTTAGACATTTTGCATTAGCAATTATTCTTGCATTATCAACAATATCAACGTGTGACATTTTTACAAAAAACTGTATCGTTGATAATTTGATGACATTTATGAAGTTGGGACTAGTATGTTCTATTCGGTAAAATTTTAAAAGCCAGCAATAACAACTAAAATCAAGCAAAATTTTATATAAGAGTTGTCCCACTTTTTTCTGTCCGTAACTGTACACAGAAGCTTTTTGTGCTAAATAAATGCTGTCATCAAGCTTTTTTTAATAGCACTTCTTTTTCGTTAGATAAAGACTTTAAAATAAGAAAATGGAAATTCTGATACATTATATTAGATAACCTAGGAGAAAAAATTGTAACTTTCAACAATGATTAAAACTTATCAACTTAACATTGATGACATGAATTACCTAGTGAAACTTTATATTTACCAGTTTTAAATAGAAACATTAAGGATTTGTTACGTTTTAAAAGTCACATTATTTTTTATATACAATTAAAACTTTGGAGTTATTTATGCATCCGAATGTTTACATTTTGGAATAGGTTTATTCGCTAGTCTTCAGCTGATCTGTCTGTTTCTTATTTCTAGTTTTCCCTTTAAATTGTATCGCGCCATGTGGTATTTGAGTTCTTAAATAAGAATTTTAATTTTGGTATCCTATTTACTTTTTTGGGGTATTTTGACCTTAAACGCGCCATCTGTTGATTCCTAGGTGTGCCTATTCATCGACGTGTATATACAGCTTGAGCGCGCTGGGTATGATCACCCGATGCTAGTCGATATTCTTCGGACGTATATTCGGCAAATGATCTCCGCTAGCTGTGTTCGCCAGATATAGATATTAGATTTATTTTTCCAGAGTTGTTATTTCGTTATATTTACTGGAGAGAATCTCTAATTTTAATTTCTATTTCAAGGGTCGTTTTTATGTTATTTTATGGTATTCCTGTTATACTTATTTATAGTTTTTTTTTACCATGAAATTTCTATTTATTTATTTTTCTCTAGACATCTTAGTTTATTCTGCAGATGTTTCAGGCGGGTTGTTTTTATTTCATTCTAAAACCCAGTTGTACTGCTATAACTTTGTACACAACTACATTATTATTTAATTTCATTAGGATAATCATAATTACGTTATAAGTATTACAATCTTCGCGTTATTATCGACTTAGTTATCTAAGCAATCGTCATCACTTAAAGAGAAAATTTAATTTGTTCTTTTTGTCAATCTGCAAAAAAATAATCAGATCACTATGAGTTCGAATATGAGCAGGCAATGCTAGTATGTTGTGCCGTTACTCTAATATGTATTATCGGACCACGTTTAGATGCGAGTTTACGTATACCATCGGGTGATCATACCTCGCGCGCTCTTGCTGTATACGGTAGATCACTTGATACTGTGTTTCGTGATTTCCCCTTATCTACGTTATTTCTCTCATTTACTGCTAAGTAATTTATCTATGTCAGTTAATTAATTTACTCTGATTTTGATCTAAATTCAATTGTTTATATTTGCCCGCATTACACACTCCCACTAGATGCTATTTAGAGAAGTCGTCGAGAAGTCGTCAGCAATTTGACACAAAACACTAATTATATAAGATCGTATCAAAATACATGAAAATTATGGAAATAATACATTCTATAATAAAATATAAAACAGTGCAAATCTGTATATTATATTTTAGAATCAATTTATTTTAAGGAAAGCTAAGCGGGAGGCCTTATGTTAGAAGATAATAGACATTTAGAATTCCATCATCAATACACTTAGAGGTAGTAGATCTTGTAATTTAAACCCCAACCAATAATTTTAAATTTGCATATTCAATAATTGGCCATTAACTTTGAGAGGGCAATTCCTGTTTCTAGCGATAGCGTTGTATTTCTCAACAAAGTTCAGATAATAAATAGTCACCTTTAACATGTACTTACGTATATTGTAATCAGATTTAAATTATACAACACTTAGATATTATATTTGTCCAAATTATGCATTACTGTAATGTATAGGGTTCTTCAAAAGTAACTAACTTTTAACTTACTTAAACTTCTATACGTATTAAATAGATTGGCTTCTCACACAGATACCATATACAGGGTCCGGCAATGAAACGGGTTGAATGTTTCGAGGGTCTCTATACTTCGTTCACTGAACGTATAGAGTAGCAAAAAACGCGTGATCAACGCATGATTTTCAATACTACATTTCTATTAGCTCTGAGAGCTACATACAAATACTAAAACACACGATATAAATCATCTGCTTTCTGTGATTTTGTCACATGATTGTGACTATATAACATTGTCTGTTATTTTGAAATATATGTTATATATGTATACTTTTTGCTTTTGCTATATAGTATTATGTATTGTTTGTTCCTTGTGTTTGCGCTGTTTGTATTTGTTTATGTTGTTATTATTATTATTCTCAGTCTTTTTAAAGAGTCTATTAATGATTAAAGATTTATTTAAGGTAAGATCTATAAATCGTAAACAAAGCAAATGCTTTATTGGTTAATTATGTTTCAGCTTTCCAAAAGTGTTGAATTTAAGTTACTGTTTTTACCTGTTTATACAGTACTGTGCAAAATGCAGCCAGAACTGAAGAAACGAGTAAAGAGACATTTTACAGTGCTAGAAAAAGAGACTGTACTGAATATATTTACCAAACGGCAACAAGAATGCCCAGCTGACTCTAAGACACGAATTGTTAACTTTACAGCCGAAGCTGCAGGTATCTGCTCTGCAAGTGTTTTTAATATTTTACGAGAACACAATGGACAAGATGCGAAACCTCCAAAGACGTATACAAGAGGACGATCTGTCCTGAATAATATTGATGATGATATGCGCAATATTAATACACTGTTGGCACCTCATTTTTCTATAAAAATGAGGTGCCAACAGTAGATAAGATTTTATTTAAAGTAAATGAAGATGAGAACTTGCCAAACCTCAAACGTACAACAGTGTGGAAGATGTTGAAAGAAATGAATTTCTCTTTCAAAAAAAGAGCTCGTAATAGTTTTTAAAGGAGAAATGTGAAACTGTTACATGCAGACGGCGCTACCTTCGTCAAATAAAAGAATTTAGGGAACAAAATAGAAAAATTTACTACCTAGATGAAACATGGGTCAATGAAGTCCATACTGTGCAGAAAATATGGTTAGATGAAACGGTATCAAGTCCAAGGCAAGCATTATTACAAGGGCTCTCGACGGGTCTTAAAAATCCAACTGGAAAGGGAAGAGGATTGATTGTTCTTCATATTGGTTCAGAAGATGGATTTGTTGAAAACGGCTTATTGTTGTTTGAGTCAAAAAGGACCAATGATTACGACGAAGAAATGAATGCAAATATCTTTGAGGAGTGGTTTGAAAAGGCATTGCCAACGTTGGAAGAAACATGTGTTGTGCTATTAGATAATGCTTCCTATCACAGTAGAAAAATTGAAGCCACACGGAAAGGTGGTATTCAGTCTTTCAAAAAGATATGGTTAAAGATGAACTATTACATTTAGTTAAGGTGCACAAAGAACATTTCAATAAATATGCGATTGATGAACTTGCAAAAACGTACAATAGAACAGTACTAAGACTACTACCATATCATTGCGAATTGAACCCGATTGAATTAATATGGGCCCAAGTTAAAGGAGAAATTGCAAGGAACACTACATTTAAATTAAAGGAAGTCAAAGAGCTGTTACATACATCATTGAACAATGTTACAAAAGCGAACTCGTTGAATGCCATCAAACATGAAGAAGTAGAGAAGAATATGAGGGAGTTAGACGTAACTGTTGAAAATTTACAAGAGAGTTTCATAATTAATTTGGAAAGTTCTGAAAGTAGTGAATGTGACAGTGACATTCAGGAATAATTTTAAATGTCAACACAGAAAAATTTTAAATATATGTTTGCATTCATAGTTTCTTTCGCTCTTTCTTCTATATATTTTTTAAAAATAAAGTATATTGTGTATGCATTTTATTTATATATGTTTACTATTTATACATGTATTAAAATTCCTTATAAATTCACAATAAAGTAACTACCTATGTCCTATTTTAACTTGTAATTTATATTATATACACATGTGAATAAAGTCTTTAATATATTTGCTTCATTTTTAAATACTTATATTGGTTTTGTATTATTTGTTAAAATGCCTGATATTGAATTTGAGAAATGCATATTAAATTTATCTTAAATTGTTTACAAAATGCGCATTTTTGTATTTTTTTGTTAAGTCAATTAATATTTATCGGCTTATTATTAAGTGATGGATTTTAAGCAATTTACGAACATTTTGTTGATATAGGTTATGCTTGAGATTTACGTATTTTAGTTATCTAAAAAGACAAGACATGCATTTTCTGTAAATTTAAATCGGTTCAGTATTTTATATAAACTAATAAATTGTTGTTTTCGAAAATTTAAACATGTAATCAAAAGATTTTATAAAACTTTATTGTTAATATAAGTACTCTATTGTAAATTGAGCTGTGCACGTGATACAGTCGTGAACAGCTCGTGATTACTCTATACGTTCAGTGAATGAAGTATAGAAGGTTTAATTTCTCACCCTTCTCGGCTAAGTGTAAGATTTTTGCAAAATCATTAGTTGTATGATTATTCTCATTTATATGGGGGCGCCAACGCAGATTTAGGACATTCATTGTCTAATTCTTAATATGGTATTCCCCAATTTAGATAGTCTTTTACTTAACGACAAGACCGATTTGATATATAAACCTCTGTTTACCTGCTGTACTTTTAATTTACCTCAAATTTCTAATTTCTGGTTTTCCTATAATTAACCAATAACTATTATAATGTATTGTGTTTTATCCCATGTATTTCCTCCCTACTTTATAATTACCGCCTAACATTAACTTTAAGATAATTGTTAGTCTCACTCAATACTGGTTCGTTATTGGCGAGGTTGGTCGAAACCGCAGTCACACCAATTCTTTAAATATAGTGATACAACAAAGTATATGTGTTTTACTATTTTAATATGGATTATCACAAAGTAACGACTTACAGCATTAATTACATCTCCGATAGTTGAAACTGACACCAGACATCGACATAGAAAAATATCTATTTCTTTTCGGACATTTAATTTTTCCTGTTTTTTGTTTTTATAATAAATGTCCATTATTTGCCAGCAACATGATCTTTTCTTCCGCAGAGTATAAAAATGTAAAAGTTATGATCAATTTAAACTGCGAAATACTTTTGAAAGTTCCTGTATTATAAATTTAATTTATGGGTGAATTATAGATCATAACTATAGAAATATCATATAAAATACATGAGGAGTTATTAATAATACTGTTTATAATAAGTATAACAGATTTAAGCTTGATTAGATTTCTTAATTAAATGATTAAATATGTTGTACATTTCAAATTCAACAATACAATGGTACAACACACATAAGCACTTAATCTATACAGTAAACAATATTAAGCGAGTATAATATTCCTGGCGCATTTAAAATTATAATACAGTTAACCAAGAATAGAGATACTCGTATACAAAATTAAACAAATTTAAACAAGTATTACAACAACTTCATATTTCTATATCAAAGTAATTCCCATAAATTACATTAGAAATTTAAAACAAACTTGAAGTAAAACAAATTATTCCCGAGATATTTTACTTTGTCTGGGTGAGCATATATATATATATGAACTTTATAGTTACTCGTCTTAATTGTGTTAAACCAAAACTTTCCTTTGTGTTTATTGTAGTTATGCTCATAAAACTTGGCGAAGTTGAAATTAATTTAATATAAAAAAGATAATATATTAGACGATGTAACTGCTATATTTGTTATTTACACTGCACTAAGAATTAATGGCTCATCTAAAAGTTTATTGTTGCGTATTTATTCAGTCATAAATAGAATAAAATTAGTATTTCCTAAAATATAAAGTGCTTAAATATGTATATGTGTATCTAAGAAGCGGCAGATGTTAAACATGGAAGTAATAATAGTAATGATAATAAATAAAAATAGTAATTGTTATTTATATGATAAATCTTATTTTGTCCAGTGGTTTGTCAACTTATTGGATGAACATAAAAAGAAAAAATAAGGTGTGGCCACCACACGACTTTCTTATACCTATGAGCGTTTCAAATTATACAATTTAAAATAAAAAAAAATTATACAAAAATTATTCATAATCCTATTTTAAGTAATTCTATTCTCTTAATAAATCTCTATAGAATGCAAACTTTGCAAGATATTATAAAAAAAGTGCTACTCCCTAAGAGTAAAAGTGATATTTCCGGTCTGAATTTTGAAATTTAATTTATACAAAAAACATTGCAAATCTAACTCTAAATACTTTTGTACTCTTGATACATTATATAGAATGCATAATTTACGACATATTTGCAAAAAATCGCTATTCGGTAAGAGTAAAAGTGTTACAACCGGTCCGAGTTTTGAAATTCTTATACAAAAAATATTTGAAATTATGTTTTAAATACTTTTGTACTCGTAATGTACCTGGCTAGAAAGCATGACTTGCGAAATATTCGCAAAAAACTGTTTTTCGATAAGAGTAAAAGACCTACTTCCGGTAGGAATTTCGAAAAACTTTTTTAACACAATTTTTCTCAAATTTAATTTTGAGTATATTTGAATTCTTTATAAATTTGTGTAAACTTAGTAGTTGACGAAATACTTGCAAAATTCGATTTTTTCACTGAAGTAAACTACTACTTCCGGTCTACCGATTTTACTGAAAAACTAGTCATATCTCAAGAGGAAGATTATACACGTAAATACAAAATCTGGAATAGATATATACAGCGGTTTGACGGCTATCGTAGTCACACATATACACAGACACACACATTTCTTAAAAACCACTTTTTTGGTATCAGGTGACTTCAAAACGTTGACATCATCAATATCGAGGTCGAAAATTTTTGTCGTCACAATACTTCCTTCCCGATTGGATGGTAGTGGAATAACTCTTTCGTGTCGTCACGTGTTCAGTAACTCATTATTAGTATAAATATAAAGTTTTAGCACAATCGCGGCATTAGTCTTAAACTATCGTCGACCAAGCAACTTAATCAGGAAGGATTTATCAAGTTCCTTACAAAACAGGGAAAGGCTGAAACAACATGCAAAAAGAAAAGTCCCTTACCATCCTTATACGTATCTCTGCTCGGCAAACATGTTGCTATCTTCAGTAGAAATCTATAGAAAAACATTTTTTCTACAGATTTCTATGTTTTAATTTTTCTGGTAAGAGCCTTTTCCTTATGCATTTTACAGTTTCCATCCATTATTGGAAGAGAAGTCTGTTCATACCATGCCGATTTACGGTCTTGCCCGGGAAAAACTATGGGTTTTCAGTGGCATAGTTGCTTTAAGCAAGGTAGGGAATCACATAAAAATAACTTACGGCTGGGGAGGCCAGAACTGACAAAAAAGTCGAAAAATTAATAAAGGAAGGTGCTCGGCTAAAGACAAAATAACTTGCAGAAATGACTGAGTATTTGATACAACAATTTTTAAAATTCTTCATGTTCATCTTGAATTGACTCTGGTCAGTGCCGAGAATGCCCTCGCCGTCGCAAGAGTTCCCGTGCGTTTTTAGACACTGTAATGGGGGCTGGGTAAGGTATTGTCAAATCAAGACTCCATTCAGTGGAAAGAAGAAGGCACACCACAACCTAAGAAGTGTCACATTCGGCCGGAAAATTCATGCCGGCTTTGGACCGAGGAGGGATCCTGTTAATTGATTACAAAGAGGTGTTTCCATTACTGAAGATACTAGGTACCATTCAACTCTGGTGCAGTTAAAAGAAATCCTGCTCCTGCACAACAATGCTCATGTTCACAAGAATCGTGTTGCACTAGCTGCCCTTGCATAAAATTGCTTTCGATATTGTGAATCACCCACCAGTCCAGATCTAGCTCCAATTTACCTGATCCCTAAAATAAAACAAGAGCCACGTGGGAAGAAATTTACAAGCGAAAAAGAAGTAAAGAACGTTTATATATGAAAAAAAATAAATCCACAACGCTCACAGCTTTAGAGAGGTTTATTAATTATTAGAGAATTAAGGGTAAGACTGAACGTTGGTTATTTTACTGCAAAAGTAGAATATATTGGCTATACATCGAATTAATAACAATATTTTTGGTTTTCCCCAAGGAGGCCGGCCCTATTACTATTTTCCTTGAAGGTAAATAATTTAAATATGAGTGCGAAGTATGCATTATCTATATATTGACGGACGACACAATAGTATTTGTATGTGTAGACAATTTAGATCAAATAGTTACCCAGTGAAATAAATAAAAATCTAACATTACTATAGATGTGGCTTCGTAATAATGGATTATGAAACTTGGATTCTGTGGCTTCATACTATACAAAAACACTAAAAGACCTTTATCACACTAAAGCACAAAAAAAACTAAATACGTATTTCGACAATTATGTTGTCATCTTCAGTAGCACTGATAAAAAACGACGTTGTCTATACACCGTAACAGAAATAGATGACAACATAGTTGTCGAAATATGTATTTAGCCTTTTTGGTGCTTTAGTGTGGTGAAGGTATTTTAGTGCATTTGTTTATAATGGATTATGTATTAATGCTAGTAAATCAAAGCACATCATGTGATTAAAGCCGGGCCATGAGCGGGCCAGGGCGTAAAAATGTTGGCTCATGCAGGACTCTGAACACGTGGCATGGCAGAAACCTATGAAAGTGAAATAAACAACACATACAGTGTATACAAACAGGATAAGCGACACATACATTATATTGCAGCAATCTATTAGTTGCGGCAAGTGAATTTATTAAGCTGACGGATTTCACACTTATATCAAAGAAATTTTAATAAACTAACTTATAAATTATAAAACCTTGTAATAATATCATAGACAAATCGAAATCAGAATTGCAGACATTATAAGCTTATTGCTGATTCATTGCTTGTGAAAAAAATTTATATTCACTTATTTCGACAATTTACATATAAAATTATGTATGTTTTCAAAGTTTATATACGTCACCAAAAGTATATTTACAAGCTCTCCTACCAGGTAATTGCTTTTCCTTGGAAATTATGAAATGTTTCAAGTAGAAAATAGTATTTTATACACTTAAATTGGGATGGCACCGTAAATTACTGTAATGCTGTACTTGGCGACATTTTCAGTCGTTTAACGACTACAATAGATGTTGTCGGTGAAAGTTCAATCGAGTGAACGTAATTCAATAAAGCGATCGGTCAAAAGTAAAAAAAAAAGTATCAGGCTACTTATCATTTATAGTAAATGTACAATCCATATAAAAATCGAATCCTTTTATTTTAAAATTTAATTATAAATTGTTTGTGTTTGTTAACTACAAATTGTGTCCGTTCTTTTTTATTTATCAATAATAAACTATATATTTCATTCCCTCTGGCGATGTTGCCGTGTATCGCACGCAAAAGTTTTTCTAGTAAATTGAGTTTCGCTTTGCTCTTCGACATTTTCATTATTTGATTTTGTGTTTTTTTTTTCGTATTTTAAAATCTGATTTATAGGACAAGCAAAGCTAAAACTAGAAATATAATAAATCAGTGTAAAACGTGGAATTACGTTTTGAAAATATAGTTATTGCCTGGGCAAGGGAATAATTTATGTGATCATCATTTTAGGTAACAAATCGTTTCAAATTAGAGGCTGGATTGTTTGACTGTTTTTGTGAAAAAACAATACTTTTTTAAAAAAACGTGAGTATTTAATTTTATACATATTTTTATTGTTTACTATAGATTGTTTTTCCAAAATTGGAAATAGCACAACGTATTGTGCATTTTTTTTTTCAATTTCTTACCAAAAAATAGTTTGAAATACTTTAGAAGAAGAAAAAGAAGTAGTAGTTTTAATAGAAATTTAAGTAACTATATATGTATATATTAGCATGACGAAGGGTTGACCTTGGCGGTATCTATTAGTGCGCTAGCGCACCATCCTTAAATATACTTCTTTAATTTATCTAACATGTTCTCAAGATTTTCTGTTAATTATCAGCTTTTAACATAGTTAGCGGCAATTACCTATGGGAGAAGAATATAGTTGCTGGTTGGGAGGGCTATTCGACAAACACGCGGCGTACACCACCTCGGTCTTCTCCTTCTCGATTCCTCCTGCTATTCCTTGCACTACGTAAATAACCTATAAATTACTTTCACGTTTAGTGTGTACTAATCTCGTTAATCGAATTATTGTTTATAATTACCGGTATATGCGAGTACGAAAATCATTTCTATTCCAGGTAGGGCAATAATTCTTATTTAAGAGGAATTTTATTTACAACCAAGACATTTAACCACATGTACACTACAAAACCTTCAAATTAAAATTCGCTAACGTCATAATTGTCTTTGAAATTAAACAAACAAGTTCTCTTAAATCATTTATAAGAAGTAGACAATCGAACGTAAACAACACTGTAAGAGAGTTTTCTTTCGGCGAGCGTTTTTAAACACTATTGCGCGCAGAACTGCTTCATACAAACCATTCAACGAATGGATTGATTAGCAAGTTGTTAATAACTACTAATGAAGCGGGATTTGCAGAGGTCACTTTGACAGCGCTCTTGCGGACGAGATAATTAGCAGGTCATCAACGACAGCTAATAAAGCGGGATTAGCGCAAGTCAATTTGACAGCACTCCTGCGGAAGGGATAATTAACGGGTCATTAACGACAGCCAATGAGGAGGAATTTACACAAGTCAATTTGACAGCACTCTAGGTGAACTATAAGGTCAGAAGCAGCATTTAAAGTTATACTTATTTGCAATCGTGGCTCTTTATATACCTTCAAGCATCCTGTTTAGCTTAAAAATCATATTTTCGGACCACTAGCATGTCTTTATCACGTGATAAACACAATTCGGCTCTCTCACAATTAATACTCTTGAAAAATATATATAGACATGGAAATGAACTACGCCTTATAAAAGGCATTGCGGAATGCAGTGATTTCCAACCATACGTAGTTGACAGTATCTTAAGAAAGATGGAAATAGGAACATAAGAATGTAATTCTAAATTCCACAACTTTGCTACCCCCAAGTACTGATGTTAAGAAATTTGTTGTCGTACCTTTTCATAATATATTGAAAAACTTAATAACATTTCTAAAAATGCTGGTTTGCAAGTTATATTCAGATAATGTAACCTATGTAATCCTAACGATAAAATTGAGGTAGAACAAAATTTGCAATTTACGAAATTAATTTTTAAAAATGTGAGAGAAATTATATTGGGCAGATTAGACTTTCGATTTCAACTCGCGATAAAGAACACGTCGTCATTTCTAGTTTAATAGGCCAGAAAAATCTAGTGTGGCTCAACATATTTTGGACACAGACCATGATGATCCAGCAAGCGATAAATCAAGTGTATAATTATAGATAACTAGTTATAAAAATATATACGTACACAAAAATAGAATAGATTAGTGTATTCAGGAAACGGGCAGATACACAATTTTGTTTATATAAAAAACGATATCGTTTTCAAGTGCCGTTAGTTCTTAGAATATTAAAATCAGAGCGTAGACATTTAGTACTAAGTTTGATCGTTATCTCTCTATGAAAAGCGAATTTTCGGCATATTGATACAGGAACAAACAAAAGTGTGTTACAGGGTTGGACAAAACATACGACTTCTCCGGGAGTTACAGCAGACAGTCAAAATGGTATATAATGAGAATTCCAGAACACCCAAGAGTATACTCAATATTTTATTATTATAAATTACGACCTAGTTCCTTTAAATATATAATTAAATTAAATAATAAAAATTTCCCCATTGAGAAAAATAATTATAATTTTCTGCTTTCAGCACTGATGAGAATTTAATTAGGTATATTTTAAATTTTAAAAATTCACCCACCGCTGAGATTCGAATCCAGCACCTCCCAATCTCGAGTTTATTGCGTTATTTCGTCTTTCGTCTTTAAATCATACTAAATTGTATCAAGTAAATTTTAAATTACTTTAAAAGTAGTTTTTCTCAGTGTTGAAAATTTTAGTTATAATTTTCTGCTTTTAGCACTGATAACACTGGTCAACAGTGAAATTGCTTCTTAGGTGAAAGTACCCAATCCTGAATGAATTCAACGTGCTGAACACGAATATCACATTGAAAAAAGTTGATTGGCTCACGTTCAAGAGATATTGACGTTTTGTCCATTGTATAGATGCTATTGCATAATGTAATGCAATTTAGTGAGAAATTACGAAATTTTGCGTCATATTGCATCACCCCTTCATGCAAAGAAGTTAATGCAGCATTTACTGTAAGTTTCCATTGAGAGTGTTGCGAAATTGATTGCGCAATATCAAGCAATAGCTAATTATAGTTTATTTATAAATGGCCGACGTGACAGTTAACTCGTGCAATGTCCGTTCATTCGCGCATATTTTTCGAAGCTCTAGCATACATAAGTGATTGCTATAGTGTAAAGTAACTAAACAGTAGCAATGCCTCGTAACTGTGTTAATAGTGCAAATAACTTCTGTTATATTTGCGGAGAAGTGACATTTGCTGCACAGAAAAAGAACATCAGTGCAACAGTTAAGAAAGCGTATCATTTGTATTTTGGTTGCAAGATAGGCGACCAGGACAAAGACTGGGCCCCACACGTATGCTGCCGCACTTGTGCCGTAAATCTTTCACAGTGGCTTAATGGCAAAAGAAAGGCAATGCCATTTGCTGTGCCCATGATTTGGAGGGAGCCCACCAATCACGTTGACGACTGTTATTTCTGTATGGTACGACCAGCTTCTGGAGGCATCACCAAGAAGAAGAAGTGGACAGTTGAATACCCTAACATACCATCTGCTCTGCGACCTGTCTCTCATGGCGAATCACTCCCAATTCCAGAACCTCCTACAGATTTTTCTATCAGTTCAGACGATGAGGATGGCCATGCGTCGGCGAGTTCTCCTCAACGTGGCAGTAAGGATGATGACTTTTCGTGCTTTGACGAAACATCTGCACCACATAAACTTACCCAGGATGAAATGAACGATCTTGTTCGCGATTTGGATCTGTCGAAAAGCAAAGCGGAGATACTGGCCTCAAGACTTCGACAGTGGAATCTTCTGGAACAGAATGTCCGAGTGACTTCATTTCGCACTCGCCATCAGCTCATCGAATCTTTCTTTAAGAAAGAAGAAAGCCTTGTGTTCTGCTGCGATATTGATGGTCTACTACAAGCTCTCGGTATTGCACATGATCCCCACGAATGGCGGCTGTTTATAGACGCTTCAAAACTGAGCCTAAAGGCGGTTTTGTTGAATAATGGGAACCAGCTTCTATCCATACCTATTGCACATGCGGTCTACATGAAGGAGACTTACGGCAATCTAAAGCAGCTACTGGAGACGATTAACTACAGCAAGTATGGCTGGCAGATATGTTCTGACCTGAAGGTAGTATCTCTGTTGATGGGTTTGCAGCAGGGATATACAAAGTACTGCTGTTTTCTTTGTCTGTGGGACAGCAGAGCAATCGATTTGCACTACATCAAGAAAGACTGGCCTCCGAGAGCATTTTTTAAGCCTGGAGAAACGAATGTACAGCACCCACCATTGGCACAGCCACACAAAATCATCATTCCTCCTTTACACATCAAACTCGGTCTTGTCAAAAACTTGGTAAAAGCCATGGATAAGAATGGACCAGCATTCAAGTACCTGCATGACAAATTCCCTCGACTCAGTGAAGCCAAAATTAAAGAGGGCATCTTTGTGGGGCCTCAAATTAGACAGCTCTTCCGAGACCCCAAGTGTGAGGAACTTCTTCAAGGTAAAGAAAAACAGGTTTGGGATGCATTCTATCAAGTGGCAGCAAACTTCCTGGGGAATGACAAGGCAGAAAATTACAAGTGTCTGGTTGAGGATATGTTGGCTTTGTTTCATGAATTCGGCTGCAATATGTCCTTAAAGATCCACTTTCTTGATTCCCACTTAGATTTCTTTCCTGATAACTGCGGGCAGGTCAGCGATGAGCACGGCGAACGCTTTCATCAGGACATTGCCACCATGGAGCAACGGTACCAAGGCAAATGGTCTACGTCAATGCTAGCTGACTATTGTTGGACAATCAGTAGAGATGCTCCACAAGTCCACTACAAACGGCAGGCCAAAAGAAGTCGAAAGCCGGAAGCAGACTAATGTTTTCTTACCATGTATTATAATATTGACATAAGTACACTTTTTCTGAAATATGCGTAAATGTTTTCTTACCATGTATTATAATATTGACATAAGTACACTTTTTTTGAAATATGCGTAAATGTTTTCTTACCATGTATTATAATATTGACATAAGTACACTTTTTCTGAAATATGCGTACATATTACAGAAAACCCGTAGCCAATTCAGCTTTTTCTTAGTCATTTTCGTGTTCAGCACATTGAATTCATTAAGAAATGACTATTTTCAGCTTGGAAGCATGAACTTTTCGAAAATTTGTTGCCCAGTGTAATTACTTTTACTCAGTATGTTATTTGTTATCGAATTTTGCCAAATAAAAATATGTAAAGAACATTATCCAATACAAATTTTATCAACTTGATTTAATCCCTTAAATATAAAATTACTTGGTTTGAACTAATATTAAAAACACACAAATCTTTGCGAGTTTCTTTCACAGCATCTTAATGAAAAGATCCCTCTTCATTTATAATATTGATACGTCAGCGTGTTTTGCATTCCATATTCTAGATAAAGCACACACGTGCAGATTACATTTCGCCAAGAAAAATTGTTTATTATCGAGAGAACATCTTCGCATTTCTCTCTCAGGTCTTCCCGAGGTTTTATATTATTGATCGAGCGTCGAAAATTTATATTTGTCAAAAGAATGAAATATATTCAGGAACGGTTCCCGCGATACATAAATTAGATAAGACCTCCTCGTCGCCGTAGATTGCAGCAAAAGAGAAATCGTGCAATTCTGAAGCATCACTGGCTCACTGGGAAAGACTGAGAGAGAGAGAGAGAGAGAGAGAGAGAGAGAGAGAGAGAGAGAGAGGGGCTGATACGGAGAGGGTTGAGTGAATGGGTTTTCGCATATAACAAGTTATTCGATGGCGCCAAGTGATTCCAGGTCCGCACGAAAAGCAAATGTATATAAATATTTTGCCGCAAATATTATTTCAATTTGTGTGAATGGAGCACGTGCTGAATTTTCGCAGCAAGTGCTTCCTTCGGCAGATCCTAATTGCTATTTATTGCTTCGAGTAGGAATAATGTAAAGAATATTATTGTCAAATATATTCTTCATTGTTTTAGAAGCATTATGTTTGTAAAGATCCTGATTGTGAATTGGTAGTAGTATTTCGTCATTGCTTAGAGAATTACGTTAAAAAAGAATAGTTAAATAACAACTCTTAAAAAAAATCGAACAAGAGCACCAGAACAACACAAACTGAAAGCTATATACTTACTTAGTTCCGCCAAAAACATACATAACAAAGTACAACACCTAGCTTTCGATACGTATAAGAGGATTTTTGTTCAATTATTTAGTAGTCTAGCGTTCATGGACGTCTTTAAAAGAAACTGATCGAAATATGTTTTTATTTTATGGATACATTTCTTGCAAGTAATCATTCGTATAATCTATTCTTTTTGTATCACTGACGTTTTCCACACATAAACCTATGTATTAAGGAATAAATAGGATTATAATTATTATTATTATTATGTGTGATTACTTATAGGTACTGGCCTTTTAGCACATTTTACGTTTTATAATTTATACCACTGTTGGAGTTCAACATAATTGTCAAATTTGCCATGGTAATAGTATCAGGGCAGTTAGAAGTGTTTTTTGGTAATCATATTGAAAAATGGTCGACATCATTTTATCACCTTTAACATATAATTAATTTAAATTTATAAGTTATATGTGCTATTTCATCATAATGCATAATGATTTCTTTGGTAAATTTAATATCTTGGTAAATTTAATATTTTGGCAAATCTCTGGCAGTAGAACAAATCAAGAAGAACGTCTAGTTAGTTGCCGATTTAATAACAAAAAAAAAAATATCTAAATCAGAATGTGTAACTCAATTACAACTACCCGTTATATCGGTATTGCTATAAATACTTAAGCATTTAGCCTTTCGCCTTTAGTGCATGCTGTTTTACTTTCTTATACGTAGTATAAAGTAGACTTTACATTATGTGATTTATCACATGACTGTTCACATGATTTTGTCATAGGAATCATTTTAGTGTTCATACTATGTGATTTATCACACAGAAGTAGTCATAAGGCCTGTTACAGAGTAAATCACATCCTATTTTTCAGAATAGAACCGTACCTATTTCGGTGTGATAGTTCGTATGATTACCGATAATATTACTGATCTGCCTTATCGACCAAGTAACTAAAATAATTTGACGTGATTTGAAGAATTTAACATTTGTGAGGTTAACGTCAAACTGTTTCGGCTTTTCGTCTGAATTTTGAATTGAGTGAGTGTTTTACGCTATTGAAACAGCGAACAAAGTCCGTAAAAACCCATAAAGAATGGCTACTACCACAAATAAGGTTGGTGTTTATAGCATTTGTTACGAATATGTTGTTTGTGAAAAATACTATTCTAATAATAAAATGTTTTGTTTATCAATTAATATAGGTAGAATGGACAAAAGAAATAACAACTTCTTTAATAGAATTATATGAAGGTCACCCATGTTTATATGATAGTAAACACAAATTTTATTCTAACAAACATGCAAGGAATGATGCTTTGTTAAAAATTACGCATGAACTGCAGAATTTGGAAGCAACAATACAAGTTGAAGATGTTAAGAAGAAAATAACCAATCTTAGGCAGCAGTTTGCTCATGAGAAATCTAAGGTTATTGTGCAACATTCGGGTATGGATGCTGACAATATCTATGAACCTACTGTTTGGTGGTACGACAAGCTTTTGTTTCTTACGCCCTTCGTGAAAACTAGAAAAACCTGTAGCACATTGGATTCAATGGTATGTTGCATTTCAGATTTTACTTGAACATATTCTTGATGTGATCTATATTCATGCTTTTAGACTGAAAGTAATAGTGAGACCATGGTGGAAACAGATAATGTTGTTGATGACAGCTGTTCGACTGGTAGTGAGCAGCAAGAAACCCCAAGAAGTGTTGCAAAAAAAAGGAAAGTATCAGCACAAGAGCAGGAGCCTGATACCATTTTAAATGAAACCATGTCTACATTAAAGGTATAACTTCATTTTTTTCTTTTGTAACTACTGTAAAGGCTTTTTTTGTACCAGATGCTGGGATCCAAATTAAAACCAAAGTCAGACTGGCAAGTGTACAGTGAATATATCAGCAATGAGTTACAAAATATTGAAGATGAAGAGCTGATTAATGAGGCCAAACATCTCATAAACAATATACTATATGAAACACATAAAAAGCAGGTAGCTATGAAAAAAGCGAAAGAAACTATACAGCAAGTGCATGTTATAACATTTCCGTTTGATGAAGACACTGTTCAACAAGTTGCTTCAGTAACTGACTCACTTAAAAACTAAATACAATAAAATACTGAACATATGATTTAAAAATTGAATTTTTTTATTGCCTCCCATTGCCACGGTACAAAACCTTCATTATTAAAATAATTTATCAACAGTTTCCTGATAGCAATAGGTTCATCAGCAGATCTATTGACATTACATCGATCTAAATTTGTCATATAAACATTATTCCTCCAATCACCTGTCGTTATTGTTATATTATTTGTATTTTCAGAATCAATTCCTGTCAAATAGATTTTTTTTCCATCTTTAGCTTTAATATAATTGTGAAGGGCACAACAGGCTAAAGTAATATTTTGAACCTTGGCAACATCCAAATTGATATCTCTTTGTAAAATCTGAAATCGGTTAGAAAGTATTCCAAATGCATTTTCAACTACCCTTCTGGCACGGCTGAGTCTATAATTGAAAACCTTCTCTGCTTCATTATTTCTCTGTCCAGTGGGTTTCATGATACGTTTTGAGAGGCGAAAAGCGTCGTCAGCGACAATCACATATGGAACTTTTTTTGAAGATTTTGGTAAAACAGCATCTTCAGGAAAATCCAGTAAGTTTCTTTCTACAGCTCTGCATAATGAACTACTATTGTAAACACCTCCATCACTAGCACGACCGTTACATCCTACACCCACATAAATAAAGTTATAATCTGCATCAACTAATGCCATCAAGATGATACTGTGGAATTGTTTGTAATTAAAGTAGAAAGAGCCATCAGCTTTTTTTGCCCTAAATGCTATGTGCTTCCCATCCAGGGCACCCAAGCAGTTTGGAAAATTCCATTCTTTATAAAATCGATTAGCAATTTTCAACCATTCATCTCTTTCAGTAGGTGTCTTAAGGTATTCAGTTTTTAAAACTGTATAAATCGCAGTAACTGCTTCCGGAATTATTTTTGAAAGTGAAGGAACAGAAATGCGAAAAGCATAACTTAAACTTTGGAAAGTTTCACCTGTTGCTAGAAACCGTAAAGTGACCAGTAATCTGCAAAAATTGACAGATTATCTTAAATCAAATATATTCAACTGCTGTTTAGGTATTCCTACCTTGTTTTCACATGTATACACTCGCGTAGATTAGTGTCCTGACGTTTTATTAAAGGTTCTACAAGTTGCAGCAAATTATCGAATGAATTCCAGGACATTCGACAAAAATTTCTGAAACTGGCTGGATCTTCGTATTTTATCTCTCTAAACACAAGATTTGACATGCCTCGACCATAATCTCGTCGTTGTAGCCATTTACGAGTCCACAATGTTCTTTTCTTGGATTTTTTCACTTTATTGCCCATCAGAAATTTATATCTTTGATGGACTATCACTACAAGGCACATTGATATTGCAACCAATGTAGCATCGTAAGGAATCATTTTTCTAACAAGTTGTAATAATTTCCAATGTTGTTTATAACTATGAAGACCAGATGAAGAATGTAAGTAAAATAACAAGCTACTTAACCTCAAACCACAAAGTTTTGAAACTTTTCAATCACAAGCAAGATCATAACCAAACATATATAGTGTGAATGTCAATGAGTACAAATCATATCTACTGCACAATCATATGCTTTTTGTGTGATAAAATCATGTGAAAAGTCATGTGATAAATCACACAATGTAAAGTGTCCTTAAGGAAGTATTGTGATGAAATCTTCAATCTCGAGATCTTTGCAGATGTCCATGTTTTGAAGCCTCATGATACCGAAAAAGTGGCTTTTAAAAGAAATCTCTCTCTCTCTCTCTCTCTCTTACTCATTCCCAGTAAAACTGACAAACCGAAAGTAGTAGTTTAACCCAGTGGAAAAAACAAATTTTAACAATATTTCGTCAACTACTAAATTTAAACAAAATGTATGAATTCGAATGTACTCAGAAGTACACTTGAGTAAAATCCTATCAAAAAAGTTTTTCGGCATTCATACCTCTCTTTTGTCAAAAAATAGTTTCACGAGTTATGCTTTCTAAACATATATATTAAGAGTATGAAAGTATTTACATTTTGATTTTGAATAATTTTTGCTAAAAAGAAAAAAATCAGCAATGACCAACGAATATGAAACAAATGTCTGCGGTTGCTCTAAACGGAATTACACCAACATTCTTTCTCCTTTTCTTATTACGTAACTGAGATGCTTCGGTGTTCCATAATTTGCCTACAATAACTTTTGGAATCACGGAAGCTACAATTTGGCTCTTGTTTTCCAAGTTGATATTTTTGTCACTAGTTTGCTGTATTTTATCAATCAACACGCTACTTAAAGATGACTTTTAGATTCTTTTTATAAATTTCTTCAAAATATTGACTACAAATAATGATTTTCAACGTACGGATATTCTACGTTTTATTCTTCTTTTTTTCCATATAATCACTGGAAATGTTGACCAATGAAAATACAGATCTCAGATATACCTTAGAATCTCAACAACACCTAACCCTGTCCAGTTTTATAAATAAATTTCAATTTTAATTTACAAGATCAATAGATTGAAATTCCTAATTCCATAAACCTTGAAATGGTATCCTATGCAATTTTAAATCATAATTTGTGTTTATTTTTCCTTAATTAAATTCTGTAATCAACATGGAGTGTATGTTGATTACTTTACATCATTTATGGCTATTTCTACGTATTATATATTAGAAAATTCTTTATTCTCTCACTGAATTCTCTTTTCTAATATGGTATAGTTACAAATTTCAATAAATCATACTCAGAATATCATTTATTTTATATAAAACTAGCTGGCCCGGCAGACGTTATTCTGTCCTTTCCGATAGGTGGCGCGGTGAATTTGATTTCGTTAATGTCCCTGTATAAGAAAGTCTGGACAGAAGGGGTCCGTAGAACGATTGCAGGATAGGCATGGGGACCGTAAAATGACCTATGTCGAAACTTATGGAGAAGTGATGTTTACATGTCAAAATTCAATTTTACAAAAAAAAGAATAGCGTCATCCATCGAGTGGCAGCACAAAATCGAATTTTTTCGTTGGTGATTGGCAGAAAACGGTCATAAATTTTATTGTTTTGATCTGTTCTTTTTATCATTCATTACTTTCAACACAATACACGTCTGTACAAAATTGGATTAAAAAATAATCACGTTTGCATGGTGATTCGTTTTTTTGTCATACAGTATATATACAGTGTGTCCAGATTTCGATGCTCACCATTGGTATATCGGTTATTAGAAGAGATAGAGGAACGGTTAAATGGGGAATGTTTTGCAGAATTCAATGCTCGCAACAAATCTCATTTCAAATTCATTCGGACTTTTTACAATTTTGAGATATTTTGATAAAACCGATATTTGCCGATTCCAATTCTCCTCAATAACTCGATAACGCCTAATGCGATCGCTTTTAGACTCTAACATTATTCAGACACTTTTTTAAGACAAATTTTTTGGTGTTAACAGTAACGATTTTCACTTGTTTCCAAGTTCTCAGCGCTATCTTTTGTTTTTCTTATGGCGGCCATATTGGATTTTTAATTAGTTAGATAGTCCTTAAAAATAGCTTTTCAATAATGTACAACATGCCTAATAAATCTTTATTTACACGAGAGATATGAACATTTGAATAAAATTTCACTCTAATACGGTATTAGTTGGCTATGAAATTAAATGTTAGTGTAAAACAGACGATAAATAAGCTCTGTCATTAGTCACATGTAAAAGTGCAGTGCAATTGGTGGAAGATTTAGAACTTTGTATAGTAATTATTGATAAGTAATTCATTTGTTGCCCCGTTCTTAGCGCCATCTTTTGTTTTTCTTATGGCGACCTTATTGCATTCTCAATTAGTTAGATAGTCCTTAAAAAAGCTTTTCAATGATGTACTACTTGCCTAATAAATCTTCATTTGTATGAGAGATATGAACATGTAAAATAAATTTCACTCTAATACGAAACTACAAGTTCAGATTTACTTAAATAAACTATTCAATATGGTGACCATTCTGCTCCACACACTTTTGGTACCTTGTTTTAACAGAGTTACAAACTCTACGTAGTGTGTTTTCGTTTAATGATCTGCAGCACATCCAACACTCGTTGTTCTAAAATTTCTCGATTCTCTGATGGTTCAAAATTGAATACTTCGTTTTTAGTGGCACCCCACAAATAAAAATCAAGGGGGGTAAGGTCGGGCGATCTTGCAAGCCATTGTACTGGTCAATTATTTGAAATAACTCTCTCATTGAAATCTTCTCACAAAAAATGTCGCACGTGACGATCATTATGGGCAGGGCAGCCGTCCTGCTGAAACCAGACGTTTTGCATGTTTTTAGGGTTAATAATTTGTCTTACGGCAGGCATTATCTTATTCGTTAGTAGCTCTAAATATCTATTACCAGTTAAATTGTAATCAAAGATGAAAGGACCTATTAAGTGATTATCTAAAATGAAAAAACAAAAACTCAAACAACAAAGAAGTTGTCAATAAAAGTTCGTACCAATCAAACCATACCAGAGATTAAAACCAACTCGAATTTGAAACCTTCTTTGATTTGCCAAATGTAGATTATCAATTGACCAGTGATGATAATTATGCCTGTTCAACACTCCACAATTGGTAAACCGTGTTTCATCTGTCCAAAGTATTCCTAGGAAGATCAGTATCATCGTCACATTTTTGTTGATATCACCTAAATTGTAATCTTCGCTGATAGTCATTATCCTCAACGTTCCATGAACACTAGATTTGGGAATTCCAGTTTCTCGAGCCTTTCGACGTACTGATGTACTTGGATTGTTTATAACATTTTGCAAAATATTATTTTGACGTACATCAGCATTGTTAACTTGATAGATGGATCTTTTTTGTTCGAAGCTTCCATAGTCCACTAAATTTCTGATTATTCTGTTAAAAATTGTCCGGTGTGGTTGTGGGCTTTCCTGAAAACGCTGATCGTAATTTGTGCAAGAATTTTCAGAGATTCTATTTGCTTTGAAATAAACTCCTAACATATCAACCCTTTCTTCATTTGAAAATGTATGTGCCATTATCAGTTCTTATCTAATCGCAATGCTTAACGGTAATTATTTATCAATAATTACAACACAAAGTTCTAAATCTCCCACCAACTGCACTGCACTTTGACATGTCAACAATGACTGAGCTTATTTATCTATTTATCGTCTGTTTTACACTACCATTTAATTTCATAGCCAACTAATTCCGTATTAGAGTGAAATTTTATTCAAATGTTCATATCTCTCGTTTAAATAAAGATTTATTAGGCATGTTGAACATTATTGAAAAGCTATTGTTAAGGACTATCTAACTAATTAAAAATCCAATATGGCCGCCATAAGAAAAACAAAAGATAGCGCTGAGAACTTGGAAACAAATGAAAATCGGGGGTTACTGTTAACACCAAAAAATTTGTCTTAAAAAAGTGTCTGAACAATGTTAGAGTTTAAAAGCGATCGCATTAGGCGTTATCGAGTTATTGAGGAAAATTGAAATCGGAAAATATTGTTTTTTTCAAAATATCTGAAAATTGTAAAAAGCCCGAATGAATTTGAAATGAGATTTGTTGCGAGCATTGAATTCTGCAAAACATCCCCCATTTAACCGTTCCCCTATCTCTTCTAATAACCGATATACCAATGGTGAGCATCGAAATCTGGACACACTGTATAGTCTGTCTTACGCAAAACGCACCACGCTATAACTCTCTTATTAATAATCCGATTTCAGTAATTCAAAAACCACATAAGACAGGTGTATAAATACTACAAAATAGTATAATTTATATATTTTTTTTAAACGCAATTTTTGACAAACGGTAGTCCATTTTTTTTAAATAGCAACAATTTTTTTTTTATAGTTGAGAAAAGAAATTTTTTTCTGAATACATTGACGTGATTTAACTTCATTTTGTAAAATATTTCTGTTAAGAAATTTTTTTCTAAAATTTCCAAGTGCCCTGCGGCGTCCAATGATAGCACACAAAATAATAACTGTCATTTATGAATTGTCAGCTTTTTTCCATTTATTGTTGCTTGTAGTATTTCTTGCATTTTTATTATTATTTTGTGATCATATTGTTATTTTATTATGCATCAATTAACTGATATGGTGCAAGTGTTTTTCGAGTGCCATAAAAATTCTGGTCAAGCAGGATGTATTTACGCACCTCCCTTTCCCGATAAACAAATTCCTGACCGTCAGAAATTTAGAAGAATTGAAAGAAATTTAAGAAATTACGAAGTTTTTAAGGAACCAAAGAAAGGTGGGCGCAAATTTTGTGAAAATGTTGAATTAGAATCAGTGTTCAAGAAAATCCAAGAACTTCAACTCGGGAAATCCCACATAACATTGTCACATTAAAGAACACTGTTCATAAAATCTTAAAAAAACATATATTTAAACCGTACATCCCAGACAAAGTACAAGCTTTGTATGAAAACGATCCAAATCGACGATACCAATTTTGTGTTTTCTATTTAAACATGTTACGTCAAGATGGGCTGTTCTACAAAATGTGATTTGCTTCGATGAGTGCACTTTTAGAAATAATGGCGTTTTCAACAGAAATATTCACCGTTATTGGAGTCAACGAAATCCAAGAATTATTGTTGAAACCAATCGACAACACAAATTTACCATAAATGTGTGGTGTGGTATTTTGGGTAACAGATTGATTGGACCGTTTTTCATTGATGGCACCCTAAATCAGGAAAAATATCACCAACTAGTCATTGAGAATTTGGACAATTTCTTAGATGAATTACCTCTTGCAGAGCTAATATACAGTGTTTTTCCAGCAGGATGGCGCTAGACCACATAATGCCAGGATAAGTGTTTGGCCAAAAATGGTTAGGGACATACGGGCCAGTTCGGTGGCCTCCGCGTTCACCTGATCTAAAGCCGCTCGATTTTTGGCTATGGAGCTATCTTCAAGATCGTGTCTATTTAACACCCCACGAGAATAAACATCTTTTAAGACAGAGAATTATTCATCCTTGTCGAGAGATACCTCCTTTTTTAATCTTGAATGCTGCATATGGGCTAACTCGAAGGTGTCAGCCTTGTATTCAGCAAGGTGGGAGGCATTTTGTGCAATATTTATAATAATTATGATTTGTTACGATGTTTTATTTTTTACGTTAATAAAATTTTTCACTGTTTTGTATTCCACGGCACACTTAAACTTTTTCTAAAAAATAAAATTATTTCCGGAAAATATTTTACAAAATCAAATTGAATCACACCGTTGTATTCAGAAAAAAATTCTATTCCAAACTGTAAAAAAAATAAAGTGTTGCTATTTAAAAAAAATCGACTATCGCTTGTCAAAAATTACATAATAAAAAAAAATAAAAACTATACGGTTTTGTAGTGTTTATACACCTGTCTTATGTGGTTTCTGAATTACTGAAATCGGATTATTAATAACAGAGTGCCTTTTTCGTAAGACAGACTGTATAAATAGATATACTATACCATTATATGCTTTCAGTGTTAGATTTTATTAATTTGTCATTTTATTCATATTAAAAGATAAATTATATAGAGAGTAAGGTCTTAAGATGTTAGTTACATATATTAAAAGCACAACTATGCCATTTCGCAAAAATACTGCTAATTTCTCTTTGGGTTTATCCGCTAATTACCTGATATATCCTAAACTCTTCTAGACGTTCCATACGCTGTCCTGTCGCCAAACGGTAGTTCTGTTTATTCATCGTTTAATTATAGTCAGTAATTAAAAGTTAATATTTATAATGGAAGCAAATCAGATTTACAAATTTCGAAATTTAATTTTCCTGCTATCTTTCATATTACGATTGATTCGCAGTTTGGCCGCCTTAATTACCTGACGAATTTCTTGCGACAGCAAAATAAACACGGGATAATTAAAATATGTCGCTCGGATAATCCGCGCCCACCCTTCTAGTGTAATAAATTGATAAAATGTAATTAAACTCTGACTGAACAAACAAATCCTTAATTGATATCGTCTAATCGACAATGCGGACGGGAAAAAATACCCTTCCAACACCAAAAAGTGACATTAATTAACGAACGAATTTAGGAAATTCCAGTATTCGTAGCGTGCGTAAGATTGTTTCGTTTCTGTTTCTGGAAAAATTACGAATTGAAAGCGTTATTATTTTCATTTTCATCTCTCTCATCCCGGGAACGAGGAGCAATTACGTAGTTGGTGAAACGTCGAAGGTATAAGATCAAAAATACATTCAATTAACGTTGGAAATGCCTTATGTCAACTGCAGCGTTTTCTGGTTAACATTTAAAGCAAACTTCAGTAGGGGAGAGTTCTCTTGGAAGTTGTTGCTTAATTATCAACGTCCCCCTTAAAGTTAATGCCTTCATTCCAGTGGTAGCAGTTTGTCAATATGTTTAGTGCACAAACTCAAAGTCATTTACATGCATATGACACAAATCGGTTATGTAATTTAAACCCTGAAGGTGTATCTAGTAGAATATGTCGGAAATACTAACGCAATCTTATTACTTATAGACACGTAGTATAATAAAGTATTGATATCATAAAAAGAAATCATACCGAAATTTTTAAATATCTTCATGTTTCTGGGTCTTCCATTTATGAAAAAGTAGTTTTTCGATTCATATATGATGTGTGTAAATTAACTAATGACACTGATTTTTTGTAATTTCTTTATTGAAATAAAATTCACTCCTTCAAAGTAACTACTTTGGGAAGCCACACAGCGCTGGAGACGATTCTTCCGTTTCTCATAGCAGTGCTGGAACTCGGATACTGGAATAGCTTTCAGTTGGTCGGTTTTGGCTGTTTGAATATTCTCCAATGTCCCAAAATGACGTCCTTCGCGGTGAATTTTCAATCTTGAGAACAGAAAGAAATCATATGGACTCAAGTCGGGTGAATAAGGAAGCTGAGGAGCCACAGGAATGTTTTTACTGGTCCAAAAATATCGTTGATAGAAATCGCTGTGTGACAAGGAGCATTGTCGTGATGCAACACCCACATGTTTTTGATGGTTCGTCTCACACGCATGACCCGTTCTCGATGTCTCGCAAGAACTTCTCGGTAAAAATGTTGATTAACCATTTGGCCCTGAGGCACAAGCTCTTTGTGAATGATTCCTTAGCTATCAAAAAATCAAATCAGCATGCATTTGATTTTTGACTTGCTCATTCTTCCTTTTTCTGGCCTTGGTGAGGTTGAAGTGTGCCACTCCATGCTCTGGCTCTTGATTTCCGGGTCATACTGAAACACCCAAGTCTCGTCACATGTAATGACACGTTCCAGATAGTGGGGATAGTTCTCAATTCCTCCCAAAAAGTCAAGGCACCTTTCCTTTCTGATGTCTTTTTGCTTTTATGAAAGATTTTGCGAAACCATTTTTGCACAGATTTTTCTCATCCCCAATTCATTGGTCAAAATTTAATGAAAGGTTGTGTGAGTCAAATTCAACTCTTCACCGATCATTCGGACTGTCAAACGACGATCTGAATGCACGAGATCGCGGATTCTGCCAACATTTTCATTGTTTCTTGACGATGAAGGCCTTTCGCTGCGAGGCTCGTCTTCAATTGAATCTCCTCCTTCTGAAAATGCCTTAAATCACCTAAAAACCGGGACTCTCCACAAAACTCTCTCTCCATCGGCCTGACACAGTTTTCCAAATGCTCCCGTTGCACTGTGTCCAAGTCTGAAGCGGAACCTCATAGCACAACGTTGTTCGGAATTCATGTCACTCATTTTTAGAACGCACTAAAAAAAATTCTCACAAAAAAATGCACTACGGGCAGCGCAACAACTCTAGCGTGTTCAAAATTTTACTAAACGCGTATCAGATGTTTATCTGCCTGCCCCTCTACGTGTCGCATCCCCAGTGTTGCCAAATCGAACACTAGAAAATCAGACTCATTACTTAATTTACACACCTCGTATGTCTGTGTTCAGAGAAACGATTGTGTCTAACCTAACTTGAACTATCTTAGTTCAACTATTTAATTGTTTCTATATCAAATTTTTTTGGTGACCATATACATATTTAATACTTGCGATGTTGTGCGATTTGTATTTTTTAGATATAGTTTTTGCGATGTGTTAAATTCGTAATTGGCTATAGGATTATAACTTTTGAGCAGACAAGGAAATCAATTTCAAATCATTAATATCATCAATTATAAACCTAGATCTCAGCCGTTGATGATCGACTGATCACGAGAGAAAAAGATATCTGCTTGTTCACCGTCAGCATATTTGCTTCGGCTTTGTTTGCTTGTTTGGGATCACGACTCATACTAAGCTATCGACACCATATTCAAAGCCTACGTTTGCAATCTTGATTAGTGTGTGATCCAAATTACCAAACCGAAAATAAAACATACCAGATATAACATCTTTGTCAAAAAGTGAATGGTTTTTCTGTCGATAAGCATAATAAAATATTAGGAACGTGAAAATTAATAAACAATGAATTTTCTTAAAAAAAGACACTTAAAAAATGATTTGATTCTGATTAGGAATACATAGAATGATTACTGTAGTAAAGTAGAGAGCAAAACTGCAAATAATATTGTTGGCACTACACCCCAGCTCGTGGTTTTTCAAACCTGTAATAAAAGAGACAGTTCATTACATGAGGTGTGGGCAGCAAACGACTTTCTTATACGTATGTGCATTCCGACTTTTAAGTTGTTAGAAATTATTTTTTTGTCAACTTTATTTTGCATTGTATTCTTTCGAAATTTGTTTAAACTTAGTAATTGACGTATTTGTGAAATTTTATGTTTTCACTACTAATATAAGAAAAATAACTACTTCCGGTATACCTACTTCACTAAAATTCTAATCAGATTTCAAGAAAAAATTACTGCTATTGTGGTCGCGCACACATAGAGAGAGAGACATTTTTCGGTATAAGGGTACATCAAAACGTGGACATCTGCAAAAAGTTTGAGGTCGAAAATTTTTGTCACAATATTCCTCATACTACGTAAAACAAAGTAAAAAGGTCATAGGGATGTGATATGACTGCTGAAATAATCAAATATGCCCAAGACATGTTTGTGAATTGAAAATCGCTGTTCTGAGGAGGAGGATACCTCCCGGAAGTATTGAAGGTTGTGGGGATAATATCAGTCCACCAGAATGATGAAGTAAATAATTTTAGGAATTATAAACCAATGAATGTTGTACCAATTATATCAGGTAATTGCTGTCAGACTGACAGAATATTTTGAATGGAATCACTGTTTTACGAAAGTGGAGCACCGTATAATAAGTCAAGTAACAAAAATTAATGAAGTACGTAATGAAATATATTCACAAAGTGAAAGATGATTGAAAATTGTTAAAATGAATTTTGTAGACCACAGTAAGACTTTCGACACAGTAGACCACTTCTTTTAAACAAGTAAAAGGATCACGGAAAGATAAAGAGAAAGAAAGAGAGAGTCAGATGGGGGAGAGAAATATTAAACAACTAATGGAGTGAATTGAAACAACAATTGCAAGTGGTGTACCACATGGTTCGATATTAGGCCCATTCTTGTTCATTGTGTATTTGAACGACGCGTTCAGTAATGTATCTCGACAAATACCTGCAATGGTGTCGGACTATGTCTCCATGCGGATGCCACTACGATTCTGGTATGAAATGAGTGAGAAAGTGACAGATAAGCTAGAAAAAGCAAACTGTTACTTTGCTGATCGCAAATTTAAGCTGTATGAAGACAAAGCAAGACACGTAATACTGTGGACAACAGCTGCTGGTGAAATTTTTTTCTTTGAAGGTGGATGAAGGATTACAGCAGGACAAGCATGTCGACCAGTTCCCAAACGAATTAAAATCTGGAATTTACCACATCAAGAGTATAGACAATGTAACTATACCAGAAGATGCTGTACTTCTGCCATTTCTTCATTCACTGCTATATCTCCCATGGCATTTTCTCTTATTTTCACTATTCACATGCACAAAGAATATCAAAGAATTGACAAGTTTGCAGCTATTTTTGCATAAAAATTATAATTCCTGCTAGAGATAAACTTTTACAAATGCCGCATTAATTATGCATTAGATACAGATTAACTACAAATTTCAATTGAAATAACTTTTGCACAAAAGAAAATTAAATATTTCTTCTAAAAGTAACTGTTTTCTTCATAAATATCTGTCAAAGTATGCATTGTATACAGATTAATGAAAAATATAAACATGCTAGGGCACTCATTCCTGACACATGTTTATATTGTTAGCGATATTTGATGTTGTTGAGAACGTTACATGTCTTTTGACTTTTTTTCTTGCAAGAAGTAATCAAGCAAAGATTTTTTATTAGATTGCGTATTAAGATTGAAATAAATTAAGGCAGCATTTTTTTTTGGTTATTTCGTTGTTATTCCTAACATTTAAATTGTTGAAATATATTTGGTTAATCATATTTCTACAGTAGTTAAGTTAGTTACACGATATGGAATAAATTAATAAAATTCATGACATTTTCACGTTCTAAAGTTTGCGCCACATAAATTTCAACATATTCAGGACAAACTGCTTTTTACAAAAACCCGAATACGATCGGAATAGAATGAAGCTAACGACTTTCAAAGTTGTTTGCGAAATTCTTTCGCGAAAGTACTTTACGACAATGAGAACATGTGGATCGAATATTCACTGTTAAGTAGATTTATTTCAACCAGGTAAGTACATGAAGGAATTTGTTGTGCGAAGATTGTCTTTGAAATTTCATGAAATCTGAATAATAATATCTTGAGTATATTTGGTTAACTTTTAGTTTTATAAAAATTTAGTGGGTATATTTTACAAATGTACTCAGATTATGCTGCAATCTTTAAACGGAATATTTCGTCAATTTGAGTAATTCTTCTACATACGATTTTAAAGCATTTTAGATTATCACAAAGCACAAAAATCTTTTTATTCTTCACACAGTGAATTGTCAGCGATAAACTGGGTTATACCGAAATCATATTTGTGCAACTCAAACATAACTTCCATCTTAATAGTTGTGGGATTTGTGGCGGCTGCAATTACATTAATATGTTCCCTTTTCCGAAATCTGCCAGGCGTTCGTTAGCGAAGGATTTACACGGAAGTTTCCGGGAACTTCTGAATTTTATTAAATTGAAGTTTAACTGAAAGCTGTATTAAACGGTTGCTTCTTTGGCAGGAGGAGCTTACCGAATTTATATCACACACAAATCGATATCTAACGACGTAGGTAATGCATTTCAATTCCGCCCAACAGAGAGAAAAAGAGTGAGACAGAGAGTGCAACGTAAAGAAAGATAAAAGAATATAATTTGTTCCTTTCGTCAGTCCCGGCATATAGGGTGTTATATTGTACAATGTTATTTTGCTAGAGAACAAATATTTAATCGCGTGGACTTTTATTTTTCTTTTTCTTTATACTGTCTATAAAATACATAACATCAGCTTTAAATAAATTCTTGGGATTCTGAAGTCGGGAATTTCGCATTGCCTTGCTAACTTACGACCTAGATTTTTCTTTTGATCTTAAGGGAAAAATTGATGTTCTTAACGCTCAAGTTTTTACAATGGAAAAGATACGCTACTTTTAATAGATAATGTAGGATTTATTTCCGCTGTTCAACAAACGTATGGAATCATTGGAAATAAGGAATAATTTATAGTTACTAATTGTTAAGTGCTTAGGATATCCCAGGTGTACGTGAATTTATCCATCTATGCCGTTTTGATTGTTTATATTGACTTTATTTATTTTTATACAACAGATTAAAATACATAAGTGGAAGTAATTAAGTAATTATATTAATTGCAATATTTTTGCCTATCTAATACTTTTACAGAGTGATTAATTAGGTCACAGGTAAATTTTGAAAAGTTTCCAATTTTGCATGCCTGCGTGATTGTAGGAACCGGCAGAGTGCATTGCTGGACTGGACTTAAATGAATAGTGTAATTCGAAATTGGGCGCAGTAGTAGTGATAATATCACATTATTAGATACATTTAATACTTTTAAAGACTTGGAAAATACTTAAAAAGGATAATTAAACACAGTAAAAAATAGCTTCTAGCTCGTTTAGGTACATGCTTGACAAAATCGCTCCATCAAATTTCTTAATGGAAACATAATGTTCATATCTTATTTCGATAGCAGCATTCTATATCTTATCTAATAAGTGTTGTTGTGGCTTAATTTCCTCCTGGTATAGTTGCGGTAAAAAGTGGTGTCGGGTCCTAAAGCCTGAAATTTGGAAAGAAAGATTTTATTGAATTTTTAATACATAGGTTTGAGTATACAAGCTGATCCAAATTAAGTGTTCACTATTGCTCTCTTCATTATTGTAGAATCTACGTAGTCAGTTAAATTAGAAAAGTTGTAGTGTTTTGAAAAGAGCAAAAAAATGTGTCGAAGTTAGAGGCTATGTTTTGAAAATATAATTTAGACTATTTTTTTTTATATTACAATTTTATTTTATAAATAAATTATGTTCATCGAAGTTCATTACACTTTGTTTTTGAATTTCATCGGTTATTCGCAACTTTTGAGAAAAAAAGGCACTTTTGTTAAGCAATTGATTTGGCATCGACTGTTATAAAAATATACTAGGTGTTCCATTAGAAAAATATAATTTTAAATGTGACTGGGAACCAACACGTTCGATTGTTTTTCTGTTTTCGCTATCCTAATCAGCGAATAAAACACTACAACTTTCCTAGTTTAACCGACTACGTAACTCCTACAATAACGGAGATAGCAATGGTGAACACTTAATTTGGATCACCCGGTATATTAAACTGCTTTGCAAAAGAAACTACTGCCATATACTATAAGCAAATATATTTCAAATATTTGTGTTCATTTATAATTTATTGTCCGATGACATTGATGCTACTTTAATAGAAAAAAAGGCTTTTTTTATATTCCCAAATGACCTTCTCCCTTTTAGAATGTATTTCAAGTATCATCATCATTACCTACTTAAGTAGAACTTGATGGCAGTAAACAAGGTTACTAACAGTCACTTAGTGGTGTAATGGTACAACCCATTATGGTTGGAAATTGTATATATTTCAAGGATGAATTAAAAAAAAACACGAAACGCAGGGAAGGCGTACAACAAGTTAAGAGATAGGCGCCAAAGGGTCGAGCATCGGGTACAGTCGGTAAGCAAGTCGAAGAAAAGGCAGTCTGCATGAGTATGGCAGAGAAGGCGGTCGTCTAGAAGGACTGCGGGGTGAATGAGTAGCCCATATAAAGGAGAGATAGTTAGAAGAGAAAAAACACAACTGCTGTTTAAAAGCGGTACTTAAAAAAACTCAAACTTCTTTAAGAGATTAATTAACAATTATAAGCATTGTTAACATTATCTGAAAGTAGTGTTTAAAGTGGAGCACTAAAAGTATTGTGCAAAGTGTGAACGTTTTTAAAGAATATAATAAGTCGTATTATGCGTAAATGCTAGTGAAAGTCACAGAAAACGCAGAAGTTCCTGTATCAAGGCGTTAGAAGAGAGAAGAAACACCCGGTCTGAAGACGTTAGAAGAGAGAAGAAACACCCGGTCTGAAGACGTTAGAAGAGAGAAGAAACAACACAGACTTTATTCGGTATAAGGTATTCATTCCTTTGAAATAAATATTATACAATATAATAAGTAATAAGAGACCCATGGCCATTAATCCTTTAAAGCTTTAAAGAAGAAAAAATATTCAAATTGTTTAAGTATAATTTATTACCCTTATGTTATTTGTAGTGGTTTATATACGTGTGATTAGTCATTGTTCTTAAATATACATTGTATTTAAATTTTACTGTAGTAATTCCTTTTTAAGTACAACAACGTCTCGGAATCATTTTATTATTGAATATTTCGCATCACCCTTACATAACGGCCCTGAGATTAATTAAGTAAGTAAGTTGAAATATTAATTTAAATTATATTCATATCCAATAAAATTATATGGTTCCTAGACATTATGGCGCGCCAACTGCTGGGCCCGAAGAAATAGTTATTTTAGGGTTTTGCATGCCGAGATGAATGAATCCTTTTTGTATTTTATAATGTTTTATATTCATGTGTTGACTAATTGAAATGAAATAAGAGTTTGATGTTGGAAAAGAAAAACAAATTAATTGCAAATTGAAAGGAAAAAGTTTTCCGGGAAAATTTAAATTATAAATTATTACCATATATGAAGAAACATTTTTCTGGTAATGGATGTTTGAATTGTTATGTAAATCATTAATTTCAGGTACAGGCAAAATTATATACAGGGTGTTGGTTATAAAATAATCTTATTGTAGGATAGGGCTTAATAATTTTTTGAGTTGTTTGTGCATCAAAATAGATCAATTTTAATTGGGACAGGTAAATAAAATACAGGGTGTTCGCGATTAAGGTGAATTATCTTTAGAAGTTGTTCTAATAGTAATGGGGGGTTGTTTGAGATAGATTAAACCCATTTTAAATAATTTCATGTAAAATATATACAGGGTGATCACTGATAAGAATTAATATTTTCCATTTGGGTTTTGAAGGGGAGTGAAATATAAAGTAGGCCTTGAGCAAGGAAAAGAGAGAAAGAATTAGAGAATTGGGGGGTAGCGCACACTTAGTCAAGAAAATTATTGACGGCGCGATTAAAGCAGAAATAAATAAAATTGGAACTCGGTAGAAGATTTTACCTATGGGGAAGATCAAAGAATATTATTGACAAGACGGATTATTGCACAAAATACAGTAGAGTATAGGATAAGGAAAATTTATGCTATTAAGGAGTGGAAGAATTGTAAATAAAGAAAAAATGGAATCGACCAACCAAGAAACTGGAAACCAATTTGGAACAAATAACCCAAATGGTAATGAGGTGGAGCAACCACAACCAAGCCAAGGCAGTAATGAGACAACAATGATGAACTATTTCCAAAAAATTATGGAGGAAATGAAAGATTCAAGCAAAAGAATGGAAGAATCAATGAAAGATTCAAGCAAAAGAATGGAAAATAAAATTGATGATGTCAATAAGAATCTGAGCGGTCAGATCGCTGAACTGAGGGAGGAAAATAAAGGATTGAGCAAAAAAATGGATGAAGCAAATCGAAAAATTGCGGAGGAAATCCAAGACCTAAAACAACGAGGCGATACAAACATGGAAAATCTGAAAAAAGATGTGGATGGAAAAATGCAAAAACAAAGAGAACATTTCCAAGAGGAATTAGAGGATCTAAAAAAGAAGACTAAACTAGAAATTCACGATGAGTTGAAGAAGACCAAAGTAGAGGTCACCAAGGAGATTGATACCAAGACGTCGGATCTCAAGGAAGAATTTAAGACTTGTTTAAATGAAGAAAGAGAAGATGTTCAACAGAAAATGGAACAAGTAAAAAATGAGTTGGAACGGACATTGGAAAAGCTGGGACAAACTGCACCAATGGGCATCGTGAATGCACAGGAAGAAAAGACTCTACCTAGGTTTTGGGAGAACCAGAGGAGTATCCACCCAAAAGAATTTGTAAAGGTTTTAGGAAAATATTTTCAGAATAAGGTGCTGTCTCAGGAGAGAGAAATCGACATAGCCGTAGACCTGCTGGACGGTGACGTGGCCATATGGGCAAGTGAAAAAAGGGACAGTTGGACGAAATTCGAAGATTTCCAGAAACAATTCCTGGACAAATATTGGTCGACACCTATCCAACTGAAAGTGATAACGGAATTAATGCGACCTCTACAATACGACTATAGATTTGGGAAGATGACACACCATGCATGGGTAAATGGGTTAAAGGAAGCCCAGATTCAGGTAAAATACTCCTCCGTGTATCATCCCCAATCAAATCCGGTTGAAAGAGTGATGCGCGATTTGGGAAAGATTTTCCGAGCCTACTGTTCGAAACGACATAGCTCCTGGGCAAACTATATAGACAAAATGGAAACATGGATGAATTGTACGGAGCACGATTCAACGGGGTTTACACCTCATGAATTAATGAAGGGTGAGAGGCCAGAACGACTAATCGAAGAATTAATTGAGTACCCTGAGCGAACAGACAAAACGAAAGAGATAAAAATAATCCTAGCACAAGAGCGGTTAAAAAGAAGAGCAGAGCAACGTAAGGAAAGACACGATCGAGCAATCGCTCCAGTAATTTATGCTGAGGGAGAATGGGTACTAGTAAGAAACCATTACCACTCATCAGCTTTAACAAAAGAAATAAAGAAATTTTTCCACTTATTTAGAGGACCTTATGAGGTACTCTGCAGGGTAAGTGAGAATGCGTATTCGTTGGGAACCATTGCCACTAAGGAATATGAGATGACTCAAAATGTCATTAACCTAAGGAAATATAAAAAACCGCCAAGGGAAGGGTGTTGACCTGAGTTTAGAATTTTCTATTATTTCATTTTATCAAGTTACCAGTGAAAGTATTGGGATTTTTAAGGTGATCCAAATTTTAAAAAGAAAAAAATGTTTTCTTTATTATTTCATTTGAATTTAATTCTCATTTGTGGGAAATTAAAATATAAATAGTATTATTAATTTTAAAAGGTTTATCCATATGTATAGATAAAATACCAGAAAAAGTTTTCTTTTATTTCCCGGTGTTTCTTTTAATTTGGGATTAGTTTTGTGTATGTCCTGTTAAATTTAAAAAAAAAAAAAAGATAATATGTATTGGGTTTGAAAAAGTGGGGTTTTATAAATGTGTTTTGGCATTATGGGGCCTGATTTTTGATTGATCATTGTCAGGGACGACCATAATACAATAGAAAATCCAGGGGGGGTACTGTAATGGTACAACCCATTATGGTTGGAAATTGTATATATTTCAAGGATGAATTAAAAAAAAAACACGAAACGCAGGGAAGGCGTACAACAAGTTAAGAGATAGGCGCCAAAGGGTCGAGCATCGGGTACAGTCGGTAAGCAAGTCGAAGAAAAGGCAGTCTGCATGAGTATGGCAGAGAAGGCGGTCGTCTAGAAGGACTGCGGGGTGAATGAGTAGCCCATATAAAGGAGAGATAGTTAGAAGAGAAAAAACACAACTGCTGTTTAAAAGCGGTACTTAAAAAAACTCATACTTCTTTAAGAGATTAATTAACAATTATAAGCATTGTTAACATTATCTGAAAGTAGTGTTTAAAGTGGAGCACTAAAAGTATTGTGCAAAGTGTGAACGTTTTTAAAGAATATAATAAGTCGTATTATGCGTAAATGCTAGTGAAAGTCACAGAAAACGCAGAAGTTCCTGTATCAAGGCGTTAGAAGAGAGAAGAAACACCCGGTCTGAAGACGTTAGAAGAGAGAAGAAACACCCGGTCTGAAGACGTTAGAAGAGAGAAGAAACAACACAGACTTTATTCGGTATAAGGTATTCATTCCTTTGAAATAAATATTATACAATATAATAAGTAATAAGAGACCCATGGCCATTAATCCTTTAAAGCTTTAAAGAAGAAAAAATATTCAAATTGTTTAAGTATAATTTATTACCCTTATGTTATTTGTAGTGGTTTATATACGTGTGATTAGTCATTGTTCTTAAATATACATTGTATTTAAATTTTACTGTAGTAATTCCTTTTTAAGTACAACAACGTCTCGGAATCATTTTATTATTGAATATTTCGCATCACCCTTACATAACGGCCCTGAGATTAATTAAGTAAGTAAGTTGAAATATTAATTTAAATTATATTCATATCCAATAAAATTATATGGTTCCTAGACAGTGGTTCCATTCGATTTGTTTAGCGAGGATCTTAAGAAAAATCTGGTTTAAATTATCATGCCCTTATTCAACGATTAAACCATATTAAACCATAACTGTGTGGCGATATGAGTATACACAGAATAGAGAAAGGTCAATAAATGTGTTACAATAATACAAGTTATGAGCAAAACTGTAGTAAGCACAATAAGCAAAACATTGCAACAGGATCATACAGAGAATAAATTCGTGAGTAATAATATTGACCATAATAAACATACTTGCTTGCGCTACATCAACCCTGAGGAGCTGGATTAAAACACATTTTGGTATAAGAACGAACCCCCAGAATATAAAATTAGTATTACTCAAGTAGTATGTTATTTTTAAGATATCTGTATTAAATGTATATTATTGACGTATTACTGCAGTAGTGCGTTATTATTAAGGCAGTACCTATGTACATCCACTGCTAACAAAACCATAAGACTTTTGTAAAACTAAACTCATATAACATCAATTATCGAAAAGGTGATCACAGCATGAAAACATACAAACATGTTTTTCTGTGTTATGACTACTGGGACATGCACGTGTTAATTCGCTACAGCTGTCAGGTCCTGATCTTTAGTCGGCAGTGTTTGAATGTAATTAAGGGCTTTAATTTATTTTTAACAATGGAATTGTTTCGTAAATAAAAATAAAAATGAATGTATGCCTCATTCATTTGTATTTTAATTATTATTAAACAAATGAGGTGTTGCAACCACACAACTTTCATAGACGTGCGTGTGTGTCCCAAATTTGGATACAAAAGTTAAGTTTTAAGTTTTGTATCTTCTTAATAAAATAAACGTCTGCGTAAGAGTGTTACTTACGGTCCAAATTTTGAAAATTTTGTATAAAGAAATTATCCAAAATCTAGTCCAAAGAACTTATAATCTCTTAATAAATCTCTATAGAATGAATAATTTGAGAATTATTTGCAAAATCTGCTATTCGATAAAAGTGTTACTTCCCATCCAAATTTTAAAATTTATTTTATACAAAAATGTATCTAAATCTAGCTATACTTTGGCACTTATAATAAATCTAATAGAATGCATAATTTGAAAAATATTCGCAAAACTGCTATTCGATAAGAGTTACTTACGTTTCGAATTTCAAAATTTCTTATAAACAAAAGTTGTTCCAATTCGGGTTCTACACATTTTTGTATTTCAAATAAATCTGTATATGTATATTTACGAGCTATTTGCAAAAGACTATTTTCGCTTAGAGAAATACACCTACTTCCTGTGAAAATTTCGAAAATTTTTTTTCATAAAATCACTTTTTAGCACTTTTTTTTAATTTTTTTAGAAACTTGGCTTAACTCAGCAGCTAACGTGGTATTAGTAAATTTTGATTTATTAATTTTAATTCACTACTATTTCGGGTTTACCGATTTTACACAAAATACTATCAAATCTCAAGAGGAATACAAAGTTTCGTATTGATAGCTCTAGCCGTTTGGCTGCTATCGTGTCCGAGAGAGAGAGAGAGAGAGAGAGAGTGATGTGTGCAAGCACCACTTTTTTGGTATCAGGGGACTTCCAAACGTGAACATCTGCAAAAATCTCGAGGATGAAAATTTCCGCCGTCACAATAGGTATAAGAAACTAAAATAGAAAATTCAATTAATATTGAATTAAATAAAATAAAAATAGTCATTAAAAGTTTTAGGTAAAACAAAGACGATCATTAGACTCCTTCAGGAAAACCATTGTAGCACGAAATGACCTACATATTCTATTATATGCGCTATTCAAAAATCCTATAATAAATTAAAATAAAAATTACTCACATAAATCAAACAAAACCAAGTGTTTACTTATACGTTTTTGATTACTTTTCCAAGATGAGTTACCATAGTTTTGTTTATATTTGTTTTGACAAGGACGACAAACAAATCCATTAGTTTTCATTTGAAATTGATGAATTATAGCTGGGAAACTTCTCTAATTAGTAAAATGCGACGGCATACATTAAGCAAGAAAAGTAACTAATATTTTAAAGGACGCTAAATTTAATAATTACCAAAACGACGTTATAAATTACCATACAAATATTAACTGCTTAGAACGTAATAAATGTCAGGCATTTAAGCTTATTTTAAGCCCGTAAGAAATTAGGGGTTATATTTCTTAAAACAACCCTTCTTTAGGACGACGAGCTACTACGCGCAAAATTTCTTACACATTTTATATATACTGCTCCGTCGTAATTTTGCGCTATGTTGGGTTCTCCTCGGCCTTTTATTTTGCTACTCGAGGATCTGTTTCCTTCCAGAATAATAATATGGTGGCGGGGAAAAAAAGCAAGAGAGGAAACGGACAAAAAACAAATTAACGAAGTTTATTTCATCGTTTTATTATGTACGTTTCTTTTTTCTTCTGCGTCCCCATTTTTGAAATATGCGCGCCTTCCGCACTCTATGCAAATTTAATATTTTGTTATTAAAACAATACATTAAACATAATTAAGTTTTTATTGTTGCCGTGTATATATTACATTGTTTATGATGCAATGTTAGCATACAAATTGTGTAAGATGTATAAAATAAGAATTGCGAATCTCCTTGCCAGGTGAATTGAGGGGAAATTCGTCTCAGGGAATGAAAATAAAAAAAAATAAAATGACTTTTATCTAGTGAAAAGTTTATAGATGTTATGTATATATATATATATATATATATATATATATATATATATATATCAAAAATGACGTTTTTCGCGGTTATGTGATGACAAATTGATATTTTGGGTTATTTGCCGCGTTAATTCAAATCAAGTATGCATATACGAAATAATTCGTAATAATTGGTGGTGTAGATATGCATTACATTACATTTCATATCACTTATGCATATACGAATTATTTCGTATATGCATACTTGATTTGAATTAACGCGGCAAATAACCCAAAATATCAATATATATATATATGTTCTCTTTCAGGTTTCCGCGGGTAGTAGTATGTGTTGTCACTGGATTCCGGGTTTTCTTCCGCGTTTCCACTGCTTGGTCTTTGGAAAGACCGATGCTGGTTTCTTGACGACGTTTCGGCAAAATCACACTTGCCATCTTCAGGTCTGCGATAACTGTCTGCTTCTGCTTCTTGTTATTCGTAAACTGATGTTTTCGGGATTCGGATGGTGGTTATATACTTCGTTAGCGTGTCGGTTGGTTGCCCTTGGACGAGTGTGTGCATGGTTCCGTGTCGTTGGGCTCGTGTTTCGAGTGTGACGGCTGGTTTGCGATGTAGAAGTATTAGTTTGGTGTTCTTTGTTGGTATTTGTTCTTGTTAGTGCTGGTTTCCATGCTGTTGGTAACCTCTGGGTATCATCTCGTGAATTCAGATTGTTCGGATGTTTTTCAATTTCGATGGCTTCCCTGATGATTCTGGTTTTAGTATGTTCGATGTTCGCTAATAGCTTGGTGTTACTGAAGTCTATCGTGTGGGATGTCTCTTTTACATGTTGAGCCAGAGATGAAGTTTTCTCGTCTTTTCTTACGGAATTTTTGTGTTCGTCTCTTCTTGCGTTTACCCTTCTGTTCGTTTGTCCAATGTAAGTTTTTTCACAGTTGAGGCACGGAATTTCATAAACTCCTTGGTTTTCTAAAGGTATTTTTGTTTTAGGGTCCCCTAGGGACCCTAAAACAAAAATACATCGAACATACTAAAACCAGAATCATCAGGGAAGCCATCGAAATTGAAAAACATCCGAACAATCTGAATTCACGAGATGATACCCAGAGGTTACCAACAGCATGGAAACCAGCACTAACAAGAACAGATACCAACAAAGAACACCAAACTAATACTTCTACATCGCAAACCAGCCGTCACACTCGAAACACGAGCCCAACGACACGGAACCATGCACACACTCGTCCAAGGGCAACCAACCGAAGTGTGATTTTGCCGAAACGTCGTCAAGAAACCAGCATCGGTCTTTCCAAAGACCAAGCAGTGGAAACGCGGAAGAAAACCCGGAATCCAGTGACAACATATATATATATATATATATTATATATATATATATATATATTATTGCTTATTTTTAATCTGACTTTTTATATTCATGTGTCACAAAATATGTATATTCATATGTGATTAATTAATAAACTAAACTAAACTACAGAATATTCCTTAAACATAATTCGCTCACCAAGATAAACTTGACTCTAGAATAAACGCAATAAAATAATGTTACTGGCTTTAATACTTCCCGGTACTTCACAGATATTCTTCAAACTTAACTTTAGACCGCCCGCGTAAGATAATTACGTAATAAAATACCGAGAACGCAATGCGTAAATCCATAAATCTAATACAACTAAAAGATCTTCAAGGAATTAGGAGATAATTCTGTTTTGTGGTATAATAAATTAATATAATCTGAGTGTAATATCTACGCCGCGGCAATTGCGTTTTTGTTTCGCACAAAACTGTATCATTATCTTTTATACCGTCATTTCTTGTCCCGGAAATGCTCATTATATACTCCCGTATTCAGAAATTAGAGTTATTTTGTTACTACTATGTACCTACTGTCTTGTTAGAAACGGAGAAGATAATGGAATATTTGGAAACGTACAACGTCTCTTTGGGAAACATATTTGCCCAAAATTGGAATGTAAGACCGTACGAATATTACTTGTTTATAAGTATTTGAAAAGAAATGCGTTTCGGTAATATTCACCATTGATTTTTAATGGAACCAGATAGGTATAAAGGTATCTACAATTTATGAATTAAATTCTGGTATTTCTTCTCCTGGTTACAATAATCAAAATTAAAGATACATCGTAAAATTCGCGCTTTTAAGGTGGTAGAACATATTTTTTGGTGGAATATTTTGCACATATTTTGAAAGAAAAAATGGATGCGATAAAAGGATATTTTTTACTCTTAGTGAAGTTAACAATAAGCATTAAAAGGTGATCAAAATTAAATGTTTATTTTTATATGGACCTGCTAGGTATAGAAGTGCCAGAATTCGTAAAAAAAAAACTAGACTCTTAGTCAAAGGGCATAGCGGCTGCGAAATATCTCTTGTTTTCCAACGACGTTTGATGTAGTGACAGCAACAGAAGCACGCTAAGATGAGTAAGAAAAGATAACGTGTTTAGATTTCTTTATTTCATTTGTAGAGCTAAATTACGACTATGAATGCTTTTCTTAAATTTTGAATAGGTAAATACTAACTTGGTCAAAGTGGGTAGTAACTGTTTGTATTTAATGTATTTCAATTCAATTCAATATATATTTATTAATGTATTTAAGAATACAATACCAGTTAATATTAAAAGTAAATATAGATATTAACATAAATATAAATGGGTTTATAACAGACAAACAAGATAGTTTACATACAAACTACAACATTGAAAATATATGTACGAGGTAGGCGTCATAAATTCTCGGCCTGATATACAAGAAATAAACCTGGAAAAATATAAGAATTTTTATTTTTCAATGTAATCTCCCCTAACTTCTATACAGTTATTGCAACGATTAATTAATAATTCGATACTCTTGTAAAAATAATCTGAAGTTTCTCCGTCAAAATGTAACTGCGCGGTACTCAATCTTTATTACTTCAGATGTTTTCGTGCGCTAGTCACGTTGGTTGGCTGGTTACTAAAAACTACTACGCTTCGAACCGTCATATTTATAGTGTACACCTCGGGTATGTGCGTGCATGAAGTGACGGAGTTTGAACACGTTTGAACTTGTATAAGCCTATCAGGCCGAGAATTTATAGCGCCTTATAATAAGATTCAGTTAATGCACCTAAATATTGACAGAAGAGATTTTTAAATCATAGGATGTGGTTTTTTTTCTTTTGTAAATGACAGAACAAAATTAATTATTTCATGTATGATGCATGTAATAAAAAAAATCTTTTGTGTATGTTGTCGTAATAAACAACATTAGATAAATCAATATATAGATTTTGAATATGAAGTATTCCATTAATAGTGTAAACAAGAGTATAAATTAATTATTAATCTAATTAGCGGGTGACTTTGATACTCGTGAATTTACCATAAATTTACGCCAACATTAAACATAAACTTAACACAAATGTATCGCTTAAACAGTGATAATTCAAGACTTACCTGAAATACATCAAGCAGACAACGGAATGTAGCAGCATGTTCACCAAGTGATATCCCATAGGCTCCAGCTGCCACAGTAAATAGTTCCACCGGAAAGTGAGGACACAAAGGGGTCGGTATGACTTATGGCTCTGTTCCTAAATAATAAACAGAAATGCCGTTAGTTTCTGACAGTAAAATTAGTAGCGTTACGAAGTTCCCGATAAAGCAATCCGATAATAGAACTGTTTCAGGTTACGAACCCATTCATTACGTTGTTGTTTTGACGAACGATAGCTAATTAATCGGGTTTCGGTCCATTTTATTACACAAATCCCCATGAAAAGCCGCTGCTGTGATTAAATTAGACGCAAGGTGACAGTAAAGTTTTGTATTGTGTTGAAATGCATAAATTTTAAATGATGACTGTGCGAATTTGGACATGTCCATGATGAAACAAAGTTGAAACCGTATAATTTTAGTTTTCGAGGTAGTATTGTAGAGATATTGTGATATTATCATAAATCATTCATATTATATGTACGTGTAAATAATAATAAAAGAATACTCCCTTGAAGAACCGCTTCTTACAGTAATTGTAGTGATGATTATAATTCTGCACGTTATGGCTAGCTAAACAAATATTTTCTTAAGGATAATAAGTATAATATTAGCCTGTCAAAAAGTTGTTTTTTTTAGAATAGATAAGGCAAATCTTTTTTAGTAGCCTACTTTTATTCGAGGTATATTATAAATTTTCTTCATTATCGGATGACAAAATATTATCAACAAGGAAAATAAAAAAGAGAAGAGGATACATACAAAAGCTGCACGTATTACGTACGGGCTTTTGTGTCAAAAAATAACAAGTGTTATTTATGAGCGCGGGAAAATTGCGATGTGTGAAAAATGATGTCTTCCCGTGTAGATAAATTATGTTTACAACATGATAAAAACTTGGACAAATAAATCATTAAAGGGAAGTTATAAAAATCATCATAACTTGTACTGCAACTAGCAGTAGATGTAATACAAACAGTAATTAAAATTATTTATGATACTTTTGTCAGAAAAAGTTGTAGTAGCAGTCTGTGCCTGCCTTGTTGTTACAATTCTGACGAGTTCGTTTCTCAATTCTAGTATACTTTTTATTTTGGTATGATACATGGTATACATATCAAATATTATGTGTCACTATAACACTTCTATTTTGCTTACTAAAAAGTAAATATATACCGATGATAGCCTTTAATGATTTATTTATAATAAAAAATGTCACTCTTCATGTTCTATATAATCTAATATATTCCATGATAAGAATGAAGCACTTATTTACTATTACCCAATAATTTAATGATATTTTTATTTAAAAAGGCTGTTAATGAAGTAGAATTCCAGCCTACGTATCTCTGTCTTGTTGTGCTATCGGCTTATTGTTAATAATCTAGATATTGTTTCTGGTAGCTAATTCTTAGCCAAATGGATAAACAAAAATTATACAAACATAAAACATCGAGAGTGTTGTGCCCAAAGCAACGGACAATTAAATTTGATATCCGATGATGCCCTGATAAACAGGATATTCTATCTAAAGTAAGTAAGGGTGCATTGTCAATTCTAAAACTTAGCGAGTTTGTACTCAGTGTTGTCAGTTAATGACGTTATATAGTCTTTAAATACAGTTTGACAAGCAATGACATATCAGTAACTTTCAACTGCATGAACAACCTATCACAATATATTATATTTTGTTAATATGTGTGTTATGCTTAGGCATGTAGTTGCCTTCCAAAGAGACAACGGATCCAACAGATTACCTCACCTATGAAATCCACACCCTCGTCGGAGGACACATCAGATGATGGTGGAATTACATGATGTGACCCGTCTCCTGGAAGCGAGACTACCAGAAAGAGGGTATTCCGATAAAAGATTAGTATAATATAACAAAATAAGTAAAATCATAACAAATGTCTCATCAGTACATTGTTTCAAATAAAACTCTTTGACTTTGTAATTTTATATAAAACTTGTTAACTCTCGCTCCTTTCAGTCGCTCGTTCTTTAAAAATGCGGTCATGTAGGAATATATTTTGCTTTCACTTGGTTCCGGTACCCTGAACAGAATAGCAATTCTGATACCACGGATTAATTCCAGGCATGATTGTACCTTTGTAGCACCATTTGCAAGAATCAACATCTTGCGAAGGGCTCCAACCTACACGCTCTGAAGCTTGGCGAGCATAAATGTGTGAAGACACTGACTGTTGATCGTCATTGAATAGGTTTTTTCTTTTACTGAGTACATGTATACATCTGTAATATAATTTGTAACTCTGTTGGGATATAAGATGATTATTCATTTATTATTTATCAAAAATAGGGATTAAGACCAGAATTTGGCATTGTTTTTGTAGTTAGCGGTATTGATATATCGAACAACTTTAAAATATAAAATCAAAGACTACACTAATGTTAAGAACGAGGTGAATTAACGCAAATGGTTTTGTTTGTTCGTGATAATACACCAGCGTCAGCGTACAAGTCAAAACTTGACTGTAGACATTGAACTTCAAGCTTATATACTTGATTCAGCACTCAGTATAGACAGTCGTGAGCCTCTAACGGCTATTGGTAATTATTTTGTGAAAAAACTACAATTATTCTTTTTATAAAATTTTTGAAGTGATGTCTATCAAAGGAAGAGTAATGTTTTAAATATACATTTTTCTTGTATTTCAATTTTTTGTTTGAATGCTTAAAAATGCATAAAAACGGCAGTTGGTATTTTTCAAGCATCATGAAGCATTTTACAAGGCCCATATGTATAAATATGTGTTTACCTGTAAACTGTATATTGATTAGAGCACTTTTCCTGCAAGCCAGAGAACGTAAGTAAAAATTATTTTTAAATAAAGTGAAACAAATATTATAAGTATCATAGTATAAAAAATCATATTCAACTAAGTTAAAATGATTATTGTTCTTTTGCAATTTGCTTAATTATAGTCTACTTTCTAATACTCTTCGACCATAAAAAGCTTCTGGTAGTAGAAGAGCAATTCACGAACTTCCCTTTCTAACGATTTTAAAAGAAGAAGATTAAAGTGAGGATATAAGAGTATTTCAAGCCAGTTCCTTTCTATGAATAAATGTATTCTAATGCTATATATATTATTCTATAAGTTATATTTTATACTGAATGAATTATATATTAATGTTATACAAAACAAGTATTTTTATGGTTCATTTCATTGGGAGTTTTATTAAAATATATAACATAGATATTAGAAATTATTAATTATTAATTTTACACCATTAAATTTAATCAAAGTGAGGTAGATATTTAAATGTCTCAGAATAAATTACAAATGTGTCAATTCGTGAACCACAAACTTGGTTCTGTTTATATAATATTGAGGAATTTATACAGGCTGTCCAGAAACTCTCCTGACAAACGAAGACCGGAGATTCCTCAGATAATTTTAAGACAATTTAACCCAATTCACCCTAGTCCGAAAATGCTTCCTAAGGGAGCTAGAGCTCTTTGAAGATGGCGCCTTGTAATTAGTTTTTTTTTAATATCCCTCGAATGCTTCTATTTAGAAAAACAAAAACTGGTATGCTTATTTATCCTCCAGAGATGAATCGATTCCATCAATTGCGAATTTCTAGTACCGGTCATAGGTGTCCGTTTTGGATAGGTAAACGGTTATTTTAACGCATAACTTCTTTATCTTTAACTTTTAAGCATTTCTGACACTAGATTACTAAATTTCCAGGTATTCTAGTACTAAAAGGTACTGTTACTTTAAGTCGGTAGGATACACCGTTTTCTAGAAAAATCGATTTGAAAATTTTTCGTTTTTTCGTCATTTCATCTTTCGTCATTTCAACTTCGCGAACTGACAACAATTTGACAATTAAAAACGTAGGTTTTATTTCTGTTGGCAGTTCAGAGCGAACTAGTGCAAAAAATAATAAATTGAATTTTAATGACGAAAAAACGAAAAATTTTCAAATCGATTTTTCTAGAAAACGGTGTATCCTACCGACTTAAAGTAAGAGTACCTTTTAGTACTAGAATACCTGAAAATTTAATAATCTAGTGTCACAAATGCTTAAAAGTTAAAGACAAAAAAATTATGCGTTAAAATAACCGTTTACCTACCCAAAACGGACGCCTATGACCTTAGGAAGCATTTTCGGACTAGGGTGAATTGGGTTAAATTGTCTTAAAATTATCTGAGGAATCTCCGGTTTTCGTTTGTCAGGAGAGTTTCTGGACATCCTGTATATAGTGCAGTAACTATATGAGAATACATGCACGACGAGTAATTGTATATATATATATTTTCGCAAAGGAGTTAAATTGGAATTGAGAAATAATGATAGTTTACATTTGTATAACCTGACGGAAATTAAACAATAACAGAACGGTGGTATGCATTTTAAATCTCCAAGAGTTATTTGCGCAGGAAAATTCATTTATTTCGCTGAAGGGGAAATAAATAATAAAGGAAGGTTAAATAAAATTAAGGACGCTTTGGAGAAACATAAATATTCATTGCCACTAAATGAATACAAAATTTATATTTCAGATCAAAAAGGTACAACTCACAATTACGCAAATATACAATTTCTGTGTGGGCAATTTCTGTTTATTTTTATAAACACGAAAATATGTTTGTGTGTCAATATAGATTTCTTATTAACGAAATGTTTTCCCGCCTAATAATTCAGTAGACATTACTTTCGATTTCGATTAACGTAATTCAACCATTGTTAGGCCCTCAATAATAATCCAAATGGAAACTGAATGAAGCATAATTAACGAGAGTATTGTGAACGTATATTAAAATTATAATGGATCTACCTTTCTCATATTATTAATATTTTCTTATTAAATAAATTGTTAATTTATCTTTTTCCACTTGCTATATACAGAGTAGACAGAACAAGTCATACAAATAATCAGTACATGAATTTTCGTAAAACAGCTCAAATATATTGCACCAATCATTTAAAATGATTATTGAGATAATCGCAGATGCAGTGTGATGCAAAGATTTGCTTTACACAACTGAGTGTAACTTTATTATAAAGAAGTATAGCAAACTATATTGTAAATTAAATCCATATCTGGTAAGTATATTCATGATTTGTATTTAGGAAACATTTACATGCGGATATTTTGCGAACGTAATCAACACAACCTGCCCACCTCAAAGATAAATCAATAAGAACTCCAAACAGCTTCCATTTGGTTTGGTTATTTCGTATTTATTATTAGGTGTTTTTTTTGTGTATGTCGTAAGGCGATGTCCACAGTTTATCTCTTCACCAAATACACTGAAAATATCGTTAGCACAAAAGTGGTTAAAAGGCTAAATACTTATTTCGACAACTATGTAGTCATCATCAGTAACACTAATTAAAACGGCATTGCTTGTACATTGTAGCGTATACAGGACAACACTGATCTGAAATTTATAAGGGTGGCTTATTATACCTTGACTTAAGCTATCACAGACAATGTGTATGGTCATTAATACCGCGCGATCATTTAAATTCTAAATTAGAGCAGGCTGTGAAATTTAAATTAAGTTGGTATATAAGTACTAATTTACAATTTGAATTGTCAAAGTGACGTTTCAAAATGTTAATTAATCAATAATTGACATTCTGGACAACCTAATAAAAAAAATCCCGCCTGCTATAATTTAGAATTTAAATGATCGCGTGGTAATTTGAGGCCAAATTCTGGAAGATCATGGCCTGTGTCCAAAATATGTCGAGCTACACTATACTTTGTGAAGGTGCTTTTGTCGCAGTAATGGAGACACACAGAGAGAGAGGGAGAGATAATGTGTATTAGTACGCTATCACGTACCCTTAAATATATTCATTACTAAACAAAACAAAGTTATTCAAGCTTTTCCTTCGTACGTCTAATACAGATGCCAGTGTGGATGCCTAATCGTGTGGTGTACACTGTCTTCGATTCTTGCCCCTTCAAATTCTCGTCATTCAATATTCGAAGCAAATAACCTACAATTCTACATTGACGTATCGTGTCGTCTGCGGGCGATGTGGCCTGGTTTTAATTAATTGCGTATGTGGGAGTGTGGATCGATTTATGTTCTTTGAGGGTAACTAAATAGGAAATACTCTCTTCCAAATAAGCCAAACATATATTTTAATCTTCTTTTTATTATGTGTATTTACATTTTATTAAAAAAAAAACAGTACCTCACAGAGTTTTATTTACAAACTATTTCCAAAGAAAACATGCATTGCAAAATTGTTTTAAACGAACATTTTCTTCTTCTGAATATCATTGAATGAATGATAAACTAGCAGAGATGTCGTCTAAATCTGAAATATGACCGTGCCGAACATCTCGGTTACTATCCGGCACGGTTTGTGCTTTTATTCATTTTCGAGGATTATGCCAAAATATGACAAGAGACGGTTTTTTTATACATAAATTTTATTAAAGTCGCATGCGGGGCTATTTGTCATAGACGATGAAATTGGACAGATTTTTAATCAGCAGGTCAATTAGCGACAGTTAATTAGGCGAAAAAATACAGATTTATTGTGACAGTATTAGTGCGATCGGGGTTTCTTTTAATCAACAGGTCAATTAGCGACAGCTGATTAGAATCGGGTAATGAACTGCAAAGCAGGCCAGAAAGCAGCATTTAAAGCTGTAGGTGAACCAATAAAAAGGCTAGAATTACATTTACATTTGAAGGCGATTTGTAAACCTACACTTTTAAAAATCTTGAAAACATGTCAGTTTAATATCTTTCTTCAAGACATATATATCTGGTTAATATCTATCTCCTGTAAGGGGAAAGCTTTCCTCCACATTTAGTTGAACTGATGGTGTCAACATTTTTTCGTTTCAGTTTAATCTCAGTGATTCTCAACACTTATTTCAAAATGGACGTCATTCTCATTGATTTTTAGTGTGCAGCTTTATTAACAAGTCTCTCAGAGAAAGTACGGTATATAGAGAGAGGTCATAGTGACAGTTTATGAGCAAATAAACAAATTGAAGTCCGCTGGAGTGCGAGGATGGTAAAAATATTGCACAATTGGTGAGTTGCATAGCGTTAAGTATTCATATGGTAATAAAGTTTATCAAATCATATAATTTCCTATATTAATGTTATTATTTCTTTTAACCAAGCTTACATCTTCATTAATAATGATTTAAAACAACAAATTGTATTTTATTTTGAAAAAAAAAACGCGTTATATTTTCTAGTAGCTTAACATTACTAAACACGTAATTTACTTATATTTTTTACCGCTGAGAAGATAAAATTATTGTTAATTTCTGATAAATAATCGAAATATAAAATAGTTGTACTTCCTAAGAGTCTGTAAATCATTAAAAAAATTTTTTTTCATAATACATAAATAGCAAACATAATAATTACTACCTAATTTGTATATGTAATTACCTGTTTATATTTATTACTGTTGTGCGTAGATTCACATCTTAATAATAATAATAATAATAATAGTTTATTACCAACAACAACAACAAAGAAAAAAAACTAAGTACATTGTAAAGAACTGAATTACAAAATATAGTAACACATAAAAAATACTGAATAAGAGCAAGAAGAGAACAACAAACATTGAAAAACTCATTTCAAGGTTTGTGTTATATACATAATAAAGATTTATTAATATACATGTAACCAATATTGCAGCAAATTTGAATTGAAGGTAAAAGGACTAAGAATCAGTCGAAGACTGGTCTTCCTCTCAGCCCTGTGACTTAACTAAGCATAGCAGTTAACAGATGACAGATAACAGACGCGGCCAAGGCTCAAAATACGCAATGCACACATACTCGGCAAAGTTCATTCAGAAATGGTGCCAAAGACTTCCATAGCCATCACTTGCCCACGCCAACGGCGCCCGCTCCCGAAGCAAAATTGTTTTCAAATTATATTTAAGTACAGGAAGGCTCATGCTTCTGAGATCATCGGGCAATGAGTTATAGCAAACGTAAATACAGTACGAAAAGCCACGCTCATATAGAGTTGTTTTGTGAAATGGCGGGGAAATTAAGCCTCTCGTACGGATGTTCACATTATGCACATCAGCCCGAAATCTAATTTTTGCTGTCAAATAGGGCGGACAACCAGATTTTATGATTTTAAGAAAAAATACAGTAGACTGCAACCGTGCCCTATTCCCCATACTAAGCCAACCAGCATCATGCAGCTTGTGCGAAATATGGTCAAACTTACGGATTCCATACATGAAGCGAAGACACGAATTCTGCACCAGCTGTACCCGTCTTCTATCAGAGCAATCAAGGCAAGGTGCTATTACAGGAGAGCAGAATTGAAAATGTGACAACACCAGGGAATCGCACAGCAACTTCTTAGTCTCCACAGTTAAGTACGATCTATGCGGATAGAGTAGCTTAAGAGCTGAATAACAACGCTTAATGCATTGAGAGATATGCGATTTAAATCGTAGAGACGTGTCTAATATCACCCCTAAGTTTTTAGCCTCATTTACTATCGGCAATGTTATGCCATTAGCCGATACAGTAATGGAATCCAATAATGCCTGTGACCTGCAACCGAAAACCAGCACAGAAGACTTGGCCGGGTTCAAGAACAGAGAATGCTTCGCCGAAACTTCACATAGAGCATTCAAGTCCTCATTCATGTTATTGACAGCTCGCGATACGTCCACAGCACTGAATGAATGGTAGACCTGCGTATCATCGGCATACATATGAAACTCACAGACACGCAAAGATATCGGAAGTCTGCAAGTGTATATAGTAAATAAAAGAGGGCCCAATACTGAGCCCTGAGGCACTCCACTAACCACCGGAAGATCACTAGAGCACTTTCCATTCAAGGAAACTCTTTGACGCCGATCCCGAAGATAGCTAGCGAAGAACCCAATAGCAACATCATCGAAGCCCACGAAACGCAAAACTGCAAGAAGCAGCTCATGGTTTATGGTATCGAAGGCCTTACTGTAATCCAGTAATATCAAAACCGACACATTACCAATATCCAGATTAGAGATGATATCATCAGTCACCTTCGCCAGGGCCGTCGCACAACTGTAGTCGTTACTTGAATTTACCTACTTAACGTTGGTCATAGTAACATCAATGACGTATTTTTAAAAGTTCTTTATTGATATTATTTATATTAACATAATACATCCAATTTTTTTTTATTTAAGATTCAAGATTTAAACTGTTACTCCACTGAGGAATATTTTCTTCACTCTAATGGTTGCTATGTATTTTGTTTGTATTTATTGTTTTTGTTATTTAATGTTGTAATGTAGCAAATTGTATTTGCATACTTCTTTTTAGTTAAATATTGTATTAAACTAGTGATGTGACCTACATATATTATTGTAAAAAGGTTTTAATAAACTATTCCTATTACTATGGTACAAATGTAAATAATTCCGTGCAATCAAAAAACTGATGAAACATAGACTCGATTCACAATTACGTGTTTGCATTGTACGTTCACTAGGATGTATAATAATAATATATTTAAAAATGGCACCTAATTTGGCCCATGTGTAATTTCATTATTCACATTTTCAATAAGCTCATTTAAAAACTTAAAATCAACAGATATGAATGTTAAGATACAAGATTTATATTCATGAAATTAGAGATGTATACCTGCTTTTGGTTGGTTATAACTTTACTCTTTTCTGTATTCAAATGCTTTGTATTATTATTGCTGCTCAGATTAGTCCAATAAATAATTTCAATCCAAGATAGTAAATGAAACACAAAAGAGCTAAATGGTTAGTAAAAAATGAAACAGTCCTTCAATTCTCATTCTCATGCAGTATAAATAACCTTGACCTAATTAACCAGAAAATTATAGTATTGGAGGTATTAATTACAAAGTAATTCTATTTTAACATAATAAGTCTCGATGATCAAGAAGAAAATGAATAATATATAGCAAAGAAATAAGCTCGTAATAATCAGCCAATAGCGGATATTAGTTACCCCTTGTGGATTCATGTTTAACCGAGAATGCTCTTTCCCTTTTTACTATCCTCCTTGGTATCTACAAAATTAAAATTGACAGCGTTAAAGATCGACATGATGAATAGGATCAGGATTATTAATTGTCTTATTTCACATTTTTAATAATAAAAACTTCATTACCACAACAAACATATATCAAGCGTTTTTCTTAGTGTTATTTACCTTTTAAAACCTAATAAAAAGCATCTATCTAGCCGAATAATATTCACTTCATTTCGTTTCATAAAGATACTTCTACCAAATCGATACTAATTTCATATGAAATCGTAACTTTTATCTTACGTTTCGTTACGTGTGTTCAGTCCGTCGAAGTAAATTACAAATGCCTCCATTAATGTACTTAGGCACATGTTGATATTAAACATTAATTAGGCGTCGTTAGTTTGGTAACGGTAGCGATATACTCGCTTAGCATAAATTTAAATGAAAACAGTATCTCCAAGGATACATATTTGACTATGAAATATTCAGAATATTATTACCTCTCCTAGATTCGCAGATTTAAAAGATGTTAGGGATTAATTTACGTAAGTGATATGCTCCATAAACATCAACAACTACGTCGGCATCTACAATAACGGGAACACAAGTATGAACGTTTTCTCAAGAAATATTTCTCTCTGTCTTTTGCCATACCTTAAGTAACGTATTCCGCCGACATATCTGAGTATAGGTATTATAAGGTAAATGTGGGCGTACGTTTCCATTGTTTGCGGATTAATGAAGATAATTAGTGAATTAACCAACCATAGCTTCCATAGGTAAACATTGAATTTCGCCTGGGAACACATCCGTATCTGTCCTAATACCAGGCGCAGGCATTATGAATTATCTTCACGCTCGTTTGCTTAAGCATCCAATTCGAGCAGCGTTTCCTTTACATTCGAAAATTTACTCCCTGTTTGTACCGCAAACACAAAAAAGGGATACGGTCTGCAAAGGCGATACGAAGATACAGAGAGGGAAATTTTATCCACTCTACTATATATACCTAATGCATGTATTTTTAACAAGAGAGAAATAAGATAGTCATTAACATTTGTATGCCGGTTGGGTTGCCTAAACGTATTTCTTCTATAGCCCTTACACTCCTGAGTAAAAAATTGCAAGATATAAATATGATAATTATTTTTCATCGGTGAAATAGCCTCAGTTGCAAAGCCATTTTTTTTTTTAAATTTTGGGTCACGTCTTTTTGGATTTTTTTGACATTCACAATTGTGAACATCGGGAGCGAACAAATAAAGTCACAATTGTGAACGAAGGTATTTATTTCTTATGGAACTTTATAAAACAATTATTATTCTTATTTAAGCATAGATAAACGTTGCATTTAAGGCAGCGAATTCTAGAACGACTTCCACAGCCTTCAAGTCGACATCTAGCCGGGTATTTGGAATCGTCGCTTGTTGGCCAATGCTCAAATCCATCGTAACGTTTATCTTGACAAGGTATTGGTGCTGAAATATTCCTTTTCTTTTTTCTTTCTGGTTCTTCTTCATTTTCTGCTTCTTCTTCTTCTTCTGTTGGTCTTCGTTTTTTGGTTCCAGAAACTAAATATTCTCCTAGATTTAGTCTAAAATCTAACAGATCCATAACTTTTGTTGTAGTGTTGTGGTCACTTGCATCACTTTTGTACTCCATCCAGCTGTTGACTATCGCAAGATCAAATAAATGAAGAATTAATTTGAATGTCCATTTTCGGGTTTTAAAAAAAGATCTATAGTATTCAAGCATTTGGTCACACATGTCCACTCCACCCATTTTTTCATTGTAGGCTTTAACAACTTTTGGACATGGTACATCAACCCGTGCTTTTTGGTTTTTGTCCCATCTTCTTACTGTAGTATCTGGTTGTGATCCAAAAGCTGTGGACATCATCACAACTGATTTATTGTCTTTCCATTTCGTCGCACAAATCTTGTTGTCGCTACTTACAAATTCCTCACATTCACCCTTCTTCATCGAACTGTCTGTTTTGAAGACAATACCTTTAATTCGGTTTGTCATAATTGTGCCTGTTCCATGTAGGTTTAGTAACGATAATTTGTCAAACAAGGCTACTGTACTAAAATATCTGTCAAAAAATATGTAACTTTCTTGTGGTAGAGTTTGGACTAGTGTAAGCACAACCGAAGGTCCCAGACCCAAATCTTTATTGGATAATGGTGTGGTTGACCCCTGATAGATTACAAAATCTAGCACAGTTCCACTAGAAGTAGTTAAAACAAAGTTTTTTAAGCCTACTGGTCTTGGTTTATTTCTTACATACTGTCGAACTGGACAACGCCCGAGGAAGGGAATCATTTGCTCGTCTATTGAGTAAGCCCCTTGGGCAGTCCTTTCAATTTCGTGACAACGCTTTTTCACTAAATCGATCATGGGCTGAACTTTCCAAAGTCTATTCTTTTTTTTAATATCATCGTCAACAGATAGATTATCCACAACGTGAAAGTTTACCCTGAGAAAATAAAATCTATCGCGTGGCATTATATTATCGATAAGTTCAAATTTAAATTTAGAATTCCAATACATGTGGATTCTGGGAAATTTTATACAACCCATAATTGCATTCAACCCAAAAAACTTTTTTATTTCTTCAGCAGTAACTTTTAGCGGTTTCCCAGTTTTTTGTACGCAATATTGAACTGTAAATTTTGCACCAATTTCAAAAAAGTCATCATTTAAATACCTCTCAAAATACTGCCACGGCGTTAAAACTTGATTTCTAGAATTCGTTTGCTGTGGATCATCTTTGCTAGTAAAAGCCTCTTTTCTCCAATGAAGTTTTTGAAATTGAATTATAGGTACGTTGTCTTCACTATCACTATCAGAATCATTATCAGTATTACTATTTCTGTCATTATCTTGTGGACTATTAATTGCAGGATCAATGTCTTCATTGTCAATTGATTCCCAACCATCATCATCTTCATTACCATCACCCAGTTCCAAATCTGAGTCTATTTCATCCAAAATATCGTAAATTTCATCGGGATTATTTTCCAACCAGGTCAAATCGATTGTTCTTCTTTCTGAAAGTTGCAAAAAAGAAAAAAAATAGAATCCTGAATTGTAACTTGTTTCACGTGATGTCTAGGTTCACTCCTATGAGTCACAATTGTGAAACTCAAACAAAAACCTAACCCACATTTGTTTTTGAAGGAATTTTCCGCTGTAGCTTTTGAAAGCCGTTCAATTAGAGTGTTTTCCTTTAGGTGTAAACAATACATTCCAACGAATATGAATAGTTTGAAAAATATAAGCTACTTACTTTTGGCTGCCATGGTGACTAAAACACGTTAGGATTGATCACGACACAAATGAGGATGAAAGCAAAATGGTGGTGGTGGCAACGTACACACTGGTCAGTTACACTAGTTACAATTGTACGATGCCGGAGTAAACCGTCCTGAGAACGATTTTGACCTTTATGTACACAGAAAATACGGAAGTCACAATTGTGACCTCAGGGAGCGTAAGGGATAGGTTTATTGTTGTTAGAAATATAAGAAAAGTTTAATATGAAAGCTGCCTCCAGTGCTAATAAAGAAAAGTATATATTCAATTATTTTAAAAATCGAGGATAGGTATATGACTCATCAGGTCGAAATACGTATCTACTAATGAACGACAGTCTTTCCTTATTATCTTTGTGGTGATGCTAAAAATGTGGTAACTTCTCTAATTACTTAGTAAAGGCTTTTTACTTTCTTAAAACAACGTTCATATTAAATAAATTTTATTTGATGGAATAATCAAAGTTACAATCAGAAGGTCAGACTAAACAAAAGATACTAATAGCTATAAATACAATTTAAACATGAATACTTCACTACAATATTATTTAAAAACACTAATATCTTAATACGCATTACTTAGCAATAAACCTTTATTTGATATTTAAAGATCTCTACCGACATATCTTTAAACATGATAGGTAATTTATTATATAATGTAATAGCTTAATAAGAAGCTGTCTGGTGTGTGGCATTGACTCTATGGTAAAGTAACTGTAAACAAGTCACTTATATGACATCCTCAATTTAATTCTGAATTAACAAAAACGGCTAAAAGATTAATTGTGTTTTATTATTATTTAATTTTAATTTATTTTTACCAAACCGCCCACTAACCATTGCCATCGATGATTCTTCATTTAAAATTAAACTGCATTCCGAATCTGCTTTATTTATGATGGTTTTCCCATCTGCAACCATTACAATATTGAAAGGATTGATATTAAAAACCGTATCATTAACAAGCATAATAAATAAAATTGGACCAAATTTAGATATACGTAGTATCAGAAAGTATTGTGATGATTAAAAGGATATGTTATTATTCCCTATCTTGTTATTTTATGTACCCGCGTTTTATCCTTTTTATTTTGATTTGTCTTTCCTGGGTATCGGATGGCACGAAGGTTGGCATTAGTCTTCCTCGTGACGATATTGTATCAAATCGCTTTACTGCATTCCGAATCTGCTTTATTTATGATGGTTTTCCCATCTGCAACCATTACAATATTGAAAGGATTGATATTAAAAACCGTATCATTAACAAGCATAATAAATAAAATTGGACCAAATTTAGATATACGTAGTATCAGAAAGTATTGTGATGATTTAAAGGATATGTTATTATTCCCTGTCTTGTTATTTTATGTATCCGCGTTGTATCCTTTTTATTTTGATTTGTCTTTCCTGGGTATCGGATGGCACGCAGGTTGGCATTAGTCTTCCTCGTGACGATATTGTATCAAATCGCTTTATTGACAGATGGCGATAAAATAACTTTATTACCCAGTACCGAATTAAATTTTACCTGAAATCATTAGTAATAAAGCAAAACAAATCTTTATTTTACTTTTGAATATTAAGCGAGATGGTATAATTATTTCCACGTTCTGCTGTCAGCTGTCAACTACTGACAACTTATGCAAGCCAATATACACCAAAATCTTGCCGTAGTGATTACTTCACTACAATACTTAATGTGACTACTGTTGGGGTTGTTGTAGGTACTGTTGTTCATTATTAATTACTACCTATTTCATTTCAATTATTAATCTTCTTTATCACTTTGCATTTATTTTTTTGTTTTCATTATTAGTATTAATATTAATCTCCTAATTTCAAAAAACAAATTAAATTTATGTTACACTAACTATAGCAAAACTTTATGAAAATACTCGCTTTCATGTCAAAACGAGTTGAAACGATAAGCCAATTCATTACAGAGCTGACACAGCATGAAAATAGATTCGCTGAGCACAACAGACCGCATTTAATTTCGCAAATTATTTTCAATTATGATCGACAATGTTGAAATTAAACTTGCATGCCACATAACATATAATTTCGCCTCAGTTCTCGCTCTCTGAAAAGATTATAAACCAAAAGCAGAAAACTGTCACGAACATCTGCGCTCCTAAAATCGCTGATAATTATCCGACCCGCTTAAATGTACGTTTGTATACAAATAACATTACAGCGGCGGTTTTGCCAATTGATAAGGGTCGACAACTTAAATTAATTGTCACTGAATCCACCATTTGACAAAGGCAAATGTTTGTAAGAAGACTAATGTATCACGGCACGCACATGTTCCTCTAATTCCAGTATCAAAATCAAGGACGCGTAGAGTGGAGTATGCGAGGGCACCAAAACAGTCGGGAATCTAAATTTTCGCTCAACCTCCAGAATTAAAGTCCAGGAAACACGTTTTCATAACGTCAGTTTTTCCTCTATGTGCCTTCGTTTCTTTTTTGTACCTACTTTGCTCAAGATGTTCAAATCTCCTTTCCGAGCACGCATATGAATGTGCCGTACGTGTTTTGAAATTGGCAAACTTTCGTTGAAGCGAAAAGTTTTCATGGAAGTACTACCAACGTACGTTGTTACGAAAGACTGGAGAATAATTTAAATATAAAGTAACCAAATCAGCACGCTAATATTAACTAGTGTGTCGACGCATTGTATGTGGAAGTGAAGTTCAGCTGACGTTATTAACATTACATTTTCAACAACAAAAATAAGAGCAATTTAAGTTTGTTGCAGCAAATGAGTGTGTTTAGGATAAATTTTACCCTTGAGTACCAAGTAAACAATAACACTTTTAACGAAACATAATATATCAAGAAACCTTCCATTACCGAAACTTCTCTCTTACAGTCTCGTATTTTCTGGGGTATTCTCCAGATATTAAATAAATTTTTCATGAGTCAATGACTTTAAGCACAGTTAACCATTATTATTATTAATATTTGAAAATTAATGTTTTAATGTGTATTTCCTTCTTAAATTCATATCTCAGTTTAAATTTCTTTCTTAATATTGCTCTCTAAGTGGGTATGGTTAATCACTCAGCGTCAAAGTTAAGTCATATACATTTTGTGTGCCCTCCTCCATTTTCATTACGTATTTGTGAATCTTTAATGAGATTTACTTAATAGTAATGCTAACTTTAGAACAAAGAGTTTACCTCGTTCAATGTTATGAAACTGGTGAGGTTTCTTATAACTTTGCTATTCAAAAATTTTAACAAAAATTTATTAATGTTCATTCATGTGTGCGTTAATTCTTTACGAAATTTGGTAGAAAAATTTGAAAGAACAGGTAGTGTACATGACATCAAGAAAAGAAACAGGATACACGATGAAGAAGATGCTGCTACCTGGCTCTAGATTCTGTAGAAACATATCAGAAAGTATCCTTTAAAAAAGATCTGCAGAGTTAGATCATTTAATTAGCAAATCACATTTACAAAAAAAATTTAAAATTAAACCTTATAAACCGATTTCTGTTCATTAATTGAGAAGTGGTGATGACGCATTGCGTTTAGACTTTTGCTCACTCAACAGGGCTGGTTAGAAATTATCTGCAAGAACATTTTGGAAACAGATGGATAGTCTCCTTTAATTCAAGTGTGTTTTTGTAATTTTTTCAGCTACTAAAAATAATATTTAGATTTTTGTTTCAGAATTGGTGGTTTTGAGACGGGCAAAAATTTTATAAAGAATGACAGTTTTGCGTAAAGGCCCAAATGAAAATATTTGAAGGATATGTAGCGGATAGGTTAATCAACTATGTGAATAAATATGACATTTTAGATGAATTTCAATATGGCTATAGAAAAGATCGAAGCACAACAGCCCTATTGGAAACAAAGTTAAGTTAATAATGCACTTGACACCATGAGGCATGTACTTAGTATCTTTGTCGACTTTAGCAAAGCTTCTGAGAGCATAAGTCACACAATTTTACTTGATCTATAAATGTTGACTAGGGGCACGGGGGACACTGAAAATTTGGGGAACCAGCAATACAGTTGGTACCTGACCCATGATTTATACAAATTCGGCTAACTTCAGATCTATGTTAGCGAAAATAAGTGACAGAACCAAAAAGTATCAGATATCTTTTTTTTTACCGTGACAATTGGAAGTTAGTGATACAGTAACAAAAAGAATTTAGCAAAGGGAACACTTTCGTGCGATGATTTATTGTGATTTTCGAAGTGGTTTAAGTCAACAAGAATATGTCCAGAAATTGAAATCTTCTTTTGATAGTGAAGCACTATCTAAAACTACAATATATCGCTGGTTTCAAGAATTTAAACATGGACATGATAGTCTCAGCGATGAATTGCGTGAAGATCGACCTTCAACGGCTGTTGTTGCGGCAAACGTCGATTCCCTTCTTGAAATGAGTTGCTGAAACGTATGCTAACGTATGCTGAAATTCGTACATCCTTAGGCATTGGCATGACTGCAATACAAGCAATCATTTAAATGTAAGAAAACTGTGTGCGCGGGGGATCCCACGTAATCGGTCAGCAGACAAAAAAGAAGCTCGTGTGAAATGGTGCAAAAAAAACACTGAAACGCTTCCACTCACAGTCATCAAAACTCGTTTTTAACATCGTCAGTGGCGATAAAACATGGATCTATGTAAACCTGAAAGAAAAAGCCACTCTGCTGTATCAGTATTTCATAGTGAAGCAAAACCGACGACAGTTGTTCGAGCGCGCAGTATTTCTCAACAAATAATTGCCTGTTTTGTATTTAAGACTGGCCACGTGGTCACGGTTCCTTTGGAAAATCGTAGAACTGTAAATGCAGAATGGGAAACTACCATTTATTTGATGAAAGTTATTGCAGAGTTGCGAAAAAGCATTCCGAACCGTTGCATTCTACTTCATCAGGACAATGGGAGTTCACATACCACAAAACTAACACTCGAGTATTTTACCGACAATAACGTTGAATTACTCTGCCATTGCCCTACTGCCCCGACCCAATGACTTCTTTACGTTCCCTAAAATTAAAGATAAAATGCGTGAACAAAGATTTTCATCACCTGAAGAGTCAGTTGAGACGTACGAAACACACACTTCAAGCATACCAACTTCTGAGTGGGATAAATGCTTTACTAATTAGTTTATACGAATGGAAAAGTGTATAGAACTTAAATGTGATCATTTCGAAAAACAATCAAGTACTTCAATCTGTTATCATTTTATTTTATTTATGATTTTCCCGAAATTTTCAGTTTTCCTCTAGTAATTTGTTTTATGGTCAGAAAATTTTCTAACAGGTAGAAAATTTACAGTAAAATACAGAATTCTAAATATAGAAGAGAAACTATAACCAGAGGAGTACCCCAAGGAAGTATTCCGGCTCCTTTGCTATGCTTGTTATATGTTTATGATTGGACAACTTTTAAGATATGTCAATAGCGCCTATATGCAGATGATACAATTATTTTTATAAACCACAAGCATCTAAAGACAACAAATGGTATTATACAAAGTAAATTTACGCAATTTAAATGACGATACTTGGAGTTGCTGCAGCAACAGACGTATTCAAATATTATCAGAAGAGAAATACGTGGTCGTTTGGATTGACAACAATTTTCTGTGGAAGACTCATACCCCATATGATAATTGAATTTCTGACATTTAAATTTTAACATAAATATCTACTTAATTACATATTTTTGCCATATTTATTTATTATGTTCTTTTTTTATATATTTTTTTAAATATCAGTCATTAAAAAGCTAATAACATTATTTTATACCCTTGCAATTTTTAATCATATTAGTCAATCAATAAAACTTAATTACATGATAATTCATTTTTAATCACGTGCCGATAATTACACTAAGGACGATTGATAACCCTACCATAATGTATATTGTAGCGTTAAAATGCATTAGGCAAGTATAACTAATGAGACGTAATGATTAATAAGGTCGAGCTAGATATTTACAATATTGTATGTCAATTACTTTTCAATTTCATAAATATACTAATGCTAGGATGAGTTAAATGTTACCAATAATTTAAATCGTGGACCCTTTATTAATTACTTGTTATCATTGATAAATAAGTACTCTAGATAAAATATATATCCAGATAAGTAAATTAATTAATCATATGAAATCCACATAAAATTCGGTAAATTTATTGAGACTGAACTTGAGTATTGTATGAATTTTTAAGTAAATTAATTTTCAAACAAAATTGAAACATATTAGAGATATTATTACTGGATTTGTATATACGTTGTAAATATTGTCAATACTCATTGCAGATAAATATTGTTTAATTATTTGTTTTAATATTAAAAGATATGTTTGTAAGACGCATACAATTCGCATAATATATATATCTGCCCATCTAGACCGACTTCTTTTCGTTTGTTAAACTACAACCCAAGTATAATGCTACTATTAAATGTCAACTTAAAGAGTTATTGATGTACCTGCGAGATATAATTATTATTTATATTCAAAAAAAATTAATAATCCACCGATTCATAAAAGCATTACGTTGTACTTGTACAACAACTATTATAGTAATATACATATATGTATTTGAATTCTAGAACCATCTATACTCTTGGTTAATAGATGCATGGGCTCCCATGTGTGTATATTTTACTAGTTTAGCGAATATAAAAATTAACAATTAGCATGTTATAGCTAGCTAACATGAAATTGCTTTTCTTCTCCATCAAACTTTTAAAAAATATTTTCATATTCATGTTTATATATCTAACTGTATTTTTCCATTTTCAAATGGCGAAAGAAGATAAGCGAAATAACCAACTCGACAATTGCACTCGTTTCTCGTTTTGGTGCTACTGGAATATGCATTTGAACTGTCTGATTATGCTAATAAAAGGCGCGCGTGGCTAACTCTTCTTTTCGCTCTCGTGATATTTGCGGAAAAGTACTGACACGGACGCGAAATAAGCGATAGATTTCAATTCCTAACTGTAACTCTGTAACTCTGTTCATACAGACTTCTTTTTATAAACCGAAAAAAAAAATACTTAGGTTTCTAAACAGGAACGAGAAATAAGTTTTTGATATTTCAGGAACATTTGTAATATATAGAAGTAGACAGTGTGATGCTGCTTCTAACAAACAGTTGGATGGTAATTACCTAATGTACAGAATCAGTTAAAAGATTTTTACATTTTGACTTTTGATTCGTTATTTTTAGAGCGAAATATCTTGTTCTTTATTTTATGGAAGTTCATGTATGTTAATTTGAAATAAGATACTTATTTTTTAATTTTTAATTTCGACATACTTATCTAATTAGTAATTAATTTATTTTCCTTTTGGAACTTAAGGCGCTATCTACGGAGCATATCTTTAGCTGTGCTCGTCCCTATCGGCATATAGTAGATTTCTGTGCTAATTTTGAACTCCCTTATTTAATTAATTTATTGTTCAATTTTTGTCTCTAAATATATTTTACTGATTTTTGATTATCATACGTCTTTTAACCTCCAATTCTTAGGTCTTCTTCATTTATTTGCGTGCTTCCCTGTTGCATTATTGGTCATGTTTAGAGTTCGGTGTGTATGCATGTCTGTGCAACTGAGTAGATGGGGCTTTTTAACACTTATTGTAATTTAATTAAACTAATCTGTCATCATGACGTCAAGGCTACATTGACTAAAAATAGTAAATTAATAATAAAAATGACAATTATGAAAGTATCGTGTTATTTAAATAGTTTCATAATAGTCTTATTTTGTGTTTGTTAGGCTAAAGGTAGAACGGCAACGTTATCACCATATAACTAGGCGATTTAGTCTAATTGGCGAAGTATTCACTTAAGTATTGTACGTGTATGTATGTTATATATTTTATGTTATATCTTCTGCCAATAAATTCTATTATTATTATTATATTGATTAAAAAGTAGCAAATTAATAACAAAAATGATAATTAGGAAAGCAAGTCATTCATGTGGAATATTCAAAGTCCAAATTATTAATAATCCGATGAATTTGTTAATAACTAATAAGGGCTTTAATTCATATACGTTTAATATATAAACATATTGATACGGTCATATTTATTTTCGATAATTAATGCTTCTTAAACAACAGTTATGATAATTATATAGTAACCAAACAATCCTAATTACAAAACACGTCGTAATATAGCCATTTGCGTTACTGTCGTAATAATAGATAAAGAGATAGCAATAACGTTTCCTCAATTAAATTTTATAATCCTTTACGAGTTAAAGTGAGGGTGACTTTCTTAATTACACTATAAAAATACTTTCAGAAATTACTTAATTTAGGAAGTCTTTTACACATTCAATGATTTTCTAACTACTTCTTTGTTTATACATATATATATATATATATATATTATATATATATATTAACACACAATATTAAATTATTCCTGCATAAGCTTTTTACATAGAGAGTTGGGATGGTGATTCAATAGCTTTAAAAACTGGTGTAGTTGCTGAAAGTCTTTGCTCTTTCTAGTTAGTGACCAAGGTAGTTCTTATGTCGAATAATTCGAACAAATCACTGTCAGTCTAAGCCTCTAAGAGTATTGACCTCACATATGTTGATTATTAACCGGTTCCGTTAATATATATATATTGATTTATTAATGACTAGATAAACTTGAGCTTGAATCATAAACAAATTTTCCTATTTAGTAATAAGTCATACATATATAACAACGATTATGTCCAGTTGATCATAGAACAAGTAGATTTTTCGAATATTCTAGTAAAAATATAAATAAATTACAACATCATTAATTATTTAGTTCTTCTATCTAGTATTGCTTGTTCCAGATAGAAATAGTTACTTAGACTCCTGCTACAAAATAAATCAGACGCTTCCGTTTTCTCTACCAACTGTTGAGGATCGAGCATATGACTCGCCATTTTCTTAAAACAAGAAAAAAGAAATATGATAATGTCATGACCCTTGTACAAAAATACGTTCCCGAAAGCTGTAAGGACTACCATAGAAACCTAAAATGCGATGTAGACCAACCAGGTGACGAAACCAACCTAACAGATACAGAAGAGACAGGCCCATGGATGACGAATGAGTCCAAATATTTCAGAAATTTTTACTTTTACATTATTCTAAAATAAATAAAATTCTTTTTGATACTTTTTTTTTAGTACAGTTTTACTGACATATTCATTGATTTACAACTCTTGGGGGTAAAAAAGAGGTAAGTCCACTTTATTTATTTAAAAATAAGCTGTAATTTTTAAAAATCATCAACATGTAAAGTGAAAATTTGTACACAATTCCTTAATAGATGTTGTCAAAAAAGCTGAGATATTTTGGAAACAGGACAAAAAAGTACGAGGTTTTTTTCCGATTACATCGGAAACCATATGAGTGGACTTATCTCTCTCTTGCAACAAGGTCCTCTTCATCAGCAACGTTGGCCGAACAATGTTTACCCAAGTCGATGCAAACATCAGTAGATAGTACACAATTTACGGATATATGGGGCTTCCAAGAAACTGAAACAAACTCAGCGTCAACTTCGAGATAAGGGCTTCCTGGGAAAATGTTGTCCAATGCAACATACAGGGTTACGCAGGGATGCCGCCAATGTTTAACCCCAAAATGGAGCGCAATTTAAGCATAGACAATGGTACTTCTTCTTTTACTATTTTTTGTACCTTCTTATGTAAGCGATCAGAATATCTACTAGATTTACTAAAAAAAAAGTATATTATGTTCGAATTTGTAAAACAAAATTAGACTCTTTAGCTTTCAAACGCTTAGTGATACATGTATTAGGCCATTTAGTATCCAATTCCTAACTACTTAATGTGGTGTATAGATAATTAAATTCCTCCTATAAGTAAGGGAGTTATGGGCTCTTTTTTTTTGGAGGAGTCTGTATATTCGCTTCAAATCTCCTTTTAAAATATCACCGAATTAAATTTTAAATATTTGTATCTTTCCCATTCCTGGATCGATACTTCGAGCGTATTGAAACTAATACTTAGTCAATATTTATCATTACTTGAGCTCCAATTGACACCATGACATTAAAAAAGATGGACTCAATTTAATCAATTTGTATTTCACGAAATATAAATTGCAAATTGACAGTCTACAGTCTACACCAACTAGGAAAAGCATAACTCGTTGGTTTAAACAAGTAGATGTCTCTGCAATGGAAAAAGCCCGGGCCGACTGCGTTTGTCAGTGGAAGAAGTCAGACGTACAGAAGTTCCAACCAACAGAGTTAGTAGAGAACTAGGAATACCACCCCAACCAACTCTAGGGCGAGTTTTGAAATGGCGTCTGCTGTACAAGCCCTAACCGCGTACAACTTGTGCAGGCTATCCTTGAGAATGACAAAGAAAAGCGTTTTGAATTTTGCCTAGGGTCCGCAAAATCATCGTACCACATTGCAACTTGAGAAAGACTCTGCGAAGCTAAACGTGGTCTTTGCCTAATCACAGACAAAAGTTTATGGACCAGGATGGGGCTTCTCCACATTGGCACCCTAATGCCCGAAGACTTTTAAATCAAGCCCTTCCTCAGAGATGGATAGGTTCCATGAGAAATCAAGACCTGGGTCTACACTTCTGGCCACCGAGATCTCCTGATCTCACGCTATTTGACTTTCTCTTGTGGGGCTATGTTCAAGGAATTGTTTACGTCCCACATCTGCCAACAACTCTGAAACTCAGTAATACAAGACATGCTTCTTCGCGTCTGAGACGTGATTGGCTACCGCTTAGATGTTTACCGCGCACCAAGATGAGGGCAGATTGAACATTTATAACCTGTGTTAAAAAACTTTAAAACTTCCTCTTTTTATTAGTATATAGATTGTTCATGTCCAATTTGTACTGCATTAAATACGAATTAATTAAATTGGGTCCATTTTTTTGAATAACCCGGTATGTTGTATTACTTTATTATACGTGGTATAAGGACATACTGTACCGATAAAAATGTTGCACTTCAAATGAAGTCGATGGATAACGAACAAATGATTTACATAATCATATCTAGCCCTGTCTCCCTCTATTTCTAGTCCTCTTTCCCTTTTTTACACTCTATTAGACCATCTAATTGGCTTATTTTATATTACATACTTTCTATAACATCTGAAGCGTATAGTAAGACGAATAACTATTAATTATTGTTTTTATAAGTTGTACTTTATTTTAAATTTGCCAAAAAATATGTTCAGATTACCAATGATAAGCATAAATTCTCCAGTATTTTAAAGATCTTGGTAAGACTACGTTCTTCGGAATAATCCAGAGCAGTACCGGGAATATCACCTTTTTGCATATTTCTTACATATTTTTTACTTTACGATATAAACGCTAACCGAATAAAGATTCCAGCAGGAAGAAGCAATAATAAGCTCGCGTCTCAGGAGAGCATTTATGTAAAATTTGTATTATTTGTCACGTTAAAATGCTCCACGAGCGAATAACATCCGATCGTGGACATTTTACTTTAAAATAACCTTACATTTTTAAGATAATACGTATATTACAAAGTCTATTCTCGTGGTGGTATTATAAAGAAATTTCGGACGATAACTGCAAGTACTAAATTAATTTTTTTTGAATGAACGGCAAAAAACGGAAAAAATTTCGATAAGGGCTTAAAAGAAACAATAAAAAAAAAAGTTGAGTACAAGAATGGTATACAGGATCGGAATTTATGTACCGCCATTATCATAATTCAGATTATTTATGTTGACATACTCAGTATACACGTGGATATATCTTTACAGATATGTGCTTGCTTAGTATTCCGCACTGTGTACTTTACGTCTTTCACCTAAGTAAATGTATTCTCGCACGAGAAGCGAATGCTTTTTTTTTTCTTGTTCGCCCTGGTAAATCTACATTATTATAAGACATTCTCAAGATGCAGGAGGTCTCTTACATTATTTTACAATTTATGGTCGCTAAACGCGCTTTATTATCGATCGCATAGCAAGTGGTATCCTTCTTCTTAAATCCCCAGGATGGTGCGCGATGCTGATGACGAAGGCTATATATACGATGTCCTGTTCAAGGCTGAAACTCCCCCTTCAGTGATGGTTGTAACAAATGTGTTTTTAATGCATAAACAGAAAATCGCGCAACATATATCATTTAATGCGACCGGAGTGTCACTCGGAAGGATATACTTTTTCTTAGTTTCCCGCTGTGGTCGAATGATCTAGATATACGGGGTGGTTTTGATGAGTATAAAAGGAATTTCGTCGTTTAGAATCTGAATTGATTGTGAATGTAGCGTCTGTGATTTAGAATTGCCATGTTTCCAAAGATTTAGGATTTTGTCTATAATTATTTTAGACAATTTTCTTTTAAATGACGAAGTAAGTATTCAATATCGTTTCGATTAGATTAAACACACTTATATTATCGTGAATTTGACATATTTATAACAATTTTTAACAAATTTAGGATATTAAATCGTAGAGATTATTTCAAATTTGGACAGAGGTGATTCTCGCTTGTGTCGTTTTATTTTTTTTTTACAAATACTCCAATAAATAGTGTTTTTATGAATATTTTAAATATATTTGAAATCAATCAATATATTAGAGTAATTTTAATTCTCATGTAGTCATAGGTATATAAATAAGTTTTATTATGTGTAAACATTATGACGCCAAAAGCATATGTTAGTGAGATAAGCGCTGCGATATCGATAAACATTCTCACGGCATAAAAGAATGTGTGGGTGTGAATTGTGAGCGGGATTACCCAGACTATTTAGAAAGCGGGGATTCACAGGCGTCCAGCTATACGAAGGAAAGTACGTGTTGCAATCGTATAAGTCGACAGCTAGACTTCAAGTCGAAAAGCGAATCCCAGTAGAGAGTCGAACGGCCAGTAGAGTCGTTTAACAGTGAATATTAAGAGTCGACAAATAAGTTTAAAACGTGCATCAACTCCAGTAATTATATAAACAGCGGTTAAATAAAAGTATTTTTGCAAGTAAAAGCTTGTAAAATTGACCGCATCTGGCGTATACAATTTTTTTTGTGATAAAGATATTGTGCTACAAGTGGCAGTGTATGCCGATTCTCCACGTCTTGTTCGTGAGTAAGAAAATTCAGCTGGAAAGCATCGAAAAAGGAAGAAAGAAGAAAGAAGCCTTAAAATAAGGTATTTCAAAAGATCAGTTCAAATACAAACGATATAAAATAAATATATTTATCTGGGGAGTAAATATATTTAATAAACAGCATCTCAACGTGTAAATGAATGGTGTAATTTGATATGTTTCTTAGAGTTGTATGTTAAACACGTTCAGCATGCATTGTTATTTCTTGCTATGTTGTTTGCATTATAATATAATATAGAAATAAATCTTGTTAAAGGTTGCCTTTGTAAAAAGTATATTTAACCTGTTTGTTGTTGTTTTCTGTTTCTTTGTCTGTTAATAGCAGTTTATTGTATAAGATTTTATTTTGTCTGTAATCACCTATAAAATCATTGATTTCGAATATAATTATTATTTAAACTTATACAATGGCATTTTATTATATTTATACCCAATAATGCTTTAGTGACCTGTTAATTTAATTACCTCTTTTACCCAATCGCCCTCGAGATTAAGAAATGAGCTAGCAGGCAAAACAATCTATTTTATTTTATTTTATTTTATATTATTATTATTGATATTAAATTTTATATTAACAGTTCCATTTTACATGACATAAATAATAACAAATTATATTCTGAGATGTACCTTTACATTATGGCTCCGTAACGTGGGACCATTTTTACATTATATTAATAATTCATTTTAATTTAATGGTTCCATTACAAACACGAACATCTGACAAAATCTAATGGTTTTTTAAGAATAATAATTATAATATTACTTTTTCCCAAATTCATCATGTGATCTTTCATATCGATAATATGGCCGACATTGCTTCCTTTCTTCAATTTCACTGCATATCATTGCATAATGCTAATTTTCTGATTTGCTTTATAGTATATTGGATTCCAAATTTTATTAATTTATATAACCTAGAAAGGTACTTCTTAATAATACGTGTTTCGCTTTTGAGCAATTATGGTAATATAGTTGGTAAAGTTTGGTAAAATTTCGGTTTTTAGTATTATTAAGTATATACTGTACAGTTATACCACGCTGGAGTTCTAAATATCCGTTCTGTACCGTACTGTGGCTTTATATTATTATTTGCAAATTTTCTCACTTTTGTAAATGTACCATTAACTTATGAATGTTATTCTTAAATAGATAACTTCAAAACATTCATAATTAAATTCTTTAATATACCGGCTATAAATATTAATAGTTAAAATTAATTATTCTCAATCTGTTTTTTTTTAATTATTAACAATGAGCATGAATAAACATAAGACTTATTAATCTCAAGTTTGAGTTCTTATCTTATAAAAAGTTACTTAACTAAATATGTTTTTGAGCGATGTAAATCGTACTTAGAAAAATATGTGCTGTCATCCAGGTTATGTCAAATTTAAAATAAACACAAGTCCTCATGTACAATATGTATAATTGGACCGTTAAAATAACAATATCAGTTTAGTGAAAATAGATAGGTAAGTAATATTTTAAATGTTCTATATCATAAAAACCATAAAACACAATATAAATTAAATTTCTCAAATTAATGAAAGTAAAATAATTCTCTAATTCTACTAGTCAACAGCTAATCAATCACCAAATTTATAATTGGAATGTGCTTGTAAATAACATCAATCAATTTCAAAACAGTAAGTTAAGTTTTAATTATTTTGGAATTGTAAACCATACTTTTATGTTTTATAAAAGTCTTAAATGATGTATATAAAATAGAATACTCTAACAAAATAACCTCAAATTCTATTAATACACTCTCTATCTTATATAGAGTAAAATCAATGTCTGATTTAAATTGTTATAAAGGGAATTCTCATTTAAAATGTTTATAATTTTACTTAGCGTTTTCCTTCTTGTTGTAAATAGGTATGGTCCTTTTCATACAATCATCGGTTAAGAATAGCAATGACACTTCATTAGAAATCCGTTCTATACAGCATTCGAAGTACAGGCTAATTCATCCAACAAGACTTCTTCTCTTCCGGGTGAGTATTTTTTTATATGGTTTATCAGCTTATAAATCCAATTTATAATTTTCAGGTAACATCAATGTAATTACAGCATACAATATCGTGTTCAATTCCTCCATCAAGATTTGTAATATCTGCAAACACGTTCTGGATTTCTTCTTTTCTGGGTAAAATGTTTTCTTAAATGGTTTATCAACTTATATAATCAAATTATTTTACTTCCAGGTAACCTCAGGTAAATTCCAAGCAAATATCAACGCCTACCAATTAAATACTTAGAAAATGATGGGAAATGATATTGTAAGGTATTTATAATTTTAATACACAGTTATCAACATTAAATTCCTCTTTTTTTAAAAAAAATATCTTCCTTTTTCACCCTAATTTGTTGTTATTTTCAAAATCAATAATCAATTCTTTTTTTTTTTCGGTATCTAAGATTCTCTCATTAATTTTACCGACATAGGTGATTTAATGTTCACATATAGATTCATGCAGTAAGATAAGTTGCCTATCTTTATGATATCTGATTTTGATTATTTTTACTTTAAGAAGTATAACATTTTGTTGAATTTACTTCCCTTTCATTAAGATTGAGATTGCACTATGTATTCATTTAGTAATTAACGATCTTTTTACATATCTATACTATCTAAATAAGTTATTCCATTTTATATATATATACATATTGTACTAGAGTGGGGGAAATTTGCTTTCTTTACCTATTATCAAATCTAAACTAATATGTGTATATAAATTTACACTAAGAACCGCAAAAATTCCAACACACTTCTAGACATTCAGATATATCAGAACTTTATATTAATATTTTTTATCTCTACATTTATATGTTAACCCTCGTATATCAAATTCTTTAAATTCTTTTATGTCATCTATTTATTATGCCCAAACACTAAGACAGATATTTATTTTAGATACTTTTTATATTCCCAATAATTAATTCAAACGATTTAATTTTAATAATATAATCTTGCTTTTTATATTCATATCACGCCATCTATCTCTAATTTTTAAAACAGTATAACCTTACTCATTCAAATAAACCTATGTACTATGTTGGTACAAAAGTTCTCTTCAAGCTATGGCAAATTGATTATAACTTTCAAAATAGTATTTATTTCTTTTTATGATTTTTAATGTTAATATTATTGCTTATTATACTAATAAAGCTATCATATCAATCATCTTATATAACTTTTGTCCAAGAATTCATCACGTAAGTATCATACAAATTACCAATACCCAAGGTATGTATTTGACAGTTTTTATATTTTTTTTAGGTTAAATGTACCAATTCATATTTTTCCTACAATGAATCTATCACTTGTTGGACTCTAAACCTTCGAATTAAAAAGAAAATTCAAAATATAATACATTTATTAACCATTTACAATTATGAAAAGGAATATGGAATGAAACCACTCAATATTTGGAAATACAGCGAATACTATAAACGGAAACTTGTTTAAGTTCGAAATATACTGTAAAATATTATATTCATATATAAGTCTGCTTTTTATAAAGGTAAGAGTTTAATTGTAATTTATTTTAAACGAAATAGTATACCTATAAGTACATATACCCCAAACTATTAGATTTACGTAATCTTTCGTATGCATATAGCATGAATTATTTATTTTGTTTCACCTTAATATCACGAAAATAGTGAATTTATATTATTAGATTACATAATAAATTCATCACATTGAATTATATACTCAAATTTACATGGATCTTTGATTATTTCTGTACAAATAAACTTTAAATAGAAATCAAATAAAAAATATACAACCTCCTTATAAATTATTTCTTTATGTCCAATACTTCTTCCTTGGATTTTTATACTTCTGTTTTCAGCACTGTAATTAAGTTAATGTAAACTACTTGCAAAGAATCCCACGACAGAAGTATCCTCGTCCTCTTGAAGTTACTGGTGTTCCAACACTTATCCCCTTTTTATTTAAATATGGTAAGTAAATTTCGTTCTTCTTGCTTGAATGGTGTAATTAATTCCTTTCCTGTTCTTGTATGTTGCTAGTGTAGACTTTACGTGTTCAGCACCCCAGGATGTATTCCAACTGTGTCTCTTCGCACTTGACGATGACCACTGGACTTCTTGTAATTACTGGTTGGAATAAAAAGACATCAATGGTAGGTTAATTTATGCAGCTCCTCTTCTAATCCCGGATGTAAATTGATGAATCACCTCTCGGACTGGATTCTATTATTTTTTTATAACTTCTCACTGGATTTATTTGGGTAAGTTTATACAATATCTTCTATTATTTATTATTCTTCTTTACAATCCTCCTGTTTTCTTCACTTCTAATGGTACCAAATGATAGTACGTAAATTATATATGTGATCTCCAATAGACCCTAAAATTAAACACTCACTCCACTTTTATCGATCGCAAATAACTTATTGCACGCTATAAATTGCTTAATTGATTGTGAAAACTACTTTTACAGCTTTAAAGTAAGATTTTTCCGCGAAAGAAAAACGATTCATGTTTTCACAACGAAAAAATTATATTCTCCTTTTTGTTTTTTTTTGATTCCCTTGGAGATGTATCCTTTTATTTCTATCAACCAATTGCTTTATTCCAAATACAAAACCTATTCAATTAAAGATCTCTTTTCCTCTTGACAACATTAAATACTCATACAAATTTATGCAATCTATCATTTAAAATTCTTTACCGATTTATATCACTATTTCCACATATTTTAAATACCTCAATACCTATTTCTACTATTTCATTTTTCAACTGTCAAACCTGACGGATCCCAAATTTGAATTATACCGCGTAAACTTCTTTACCTTTTAACTTATACGTGTTACAATATTTACCATTTCTTAACTTTTCTAATACAAATATGTACATTAAACAAGTTTTTACAAATTATTTTCTTTAAATTTTCTACTTTCAGAATATGGTGGAAAATAAATCTACAATGGACCTGATAAACGTCCTCCCACACAAGATATAATTATTTTAGTATACTATTTCTCTATCAAAACCCAATAAATAATATAGTAAGAAATAAATCCAAAAACTCCTCTATTTTATTATGTAGAATATTTTAATTTACAGTTTTTTTTAAAGTATACCTAAGGTAACTATATTAAATTAAATTATAAGCATTTATATATTAATTGAGTAGTTATCATACATAAGATAACTATCTCAATATATATATATATATAGACGAATAATATTTTTACCTCAATATTATATAATTAAATTTGAGAAATGTTAATTTTAGATTATAGACATTAAATGTTATGCATTTTAATCATTACAATACATTGTACTATTACCACTACGAAGTTAACCACTTAAACGCGATAGACTAAATAAAGAGATGTTTATTTAAAGTAAATTACCTTCAACATTATGAATTTCCATCAAGTAAAGGCTACATCGATCCAAAATGTTTATTTAATTTATTGTGTTTTGGGTTCGAATGATGATGTATGTTAGAAGAATCGAAGCCCAGTAAATGCTGGAATAGGAGTTGAATTCTGTTTTACCTGGAAGTAGGCACAAGATCAACGTGGTTAGAGGTTAGGACAGAAACGTTAGTAATTTATGTTAGTCACCCGATGCAGAAGCAAATGCAAAGCCGTCGTCTGTGAATCATATGAGATCGCCTTTGTCCAGCGCAATTAGATCCAGCCAGCTGTACTACTGGGAGTGTAATTTTAATCATTAAGGATTAAACAGAACACGGGGCCCAAAATCTTTCATCTCTTAAATGCCAGTGCACTTATATAAACGTAATATTGTCATTTTAATAGCTTTGTTGCATTATTAGCTTATGTTGTAGACAGTACTTTGTATAGAATCCATAGACAATTGTAATTAATATTTTTGACTAGAAATTATGATTATTGAAGTAGAACTTACGATTCAGCTTTTGTTGTCATCTTATGCCTTATAGACTTTAGAATGTGGACTCATGTATTCTTATTGATTTAAAACTGCAAGTAGATATTTAAATTGTGCACATCCCGTCCTAGTGTTTTGTTTACAATCTTGTCTAATATAGAGGGGAACATATTTTACGGTCTACAAATATTTTTGTGAGTAGTTGAAGTTGCCACAAATCAATATATACAGGGTGAATACTGTTGACAGTTGATTTTACAAGTAGTGGACGCTTATTCACCTTTTCGAGCATCATATACGTGTCGTTTAAATAATATGCTTGTATGTTTATATAAAATGCTTGTCTAAATTTCACCCCCCCCCCCGTTATCTTTTAAAAGAAGTGAAATAAAACGTTAAAACTAAAATAAAACAAAACCACTATAAAAATACTAACATTCTTGCCATATTAAAATTTTTAAATGGTGAGTGACAGATCATTTGAAGGATATTGGGAAGATATATTCAAAATTTATGTTTTTTTTTAATTTCCTTCGATTGTCAAAAAAAACGCAGAATTTCACGAGTAGGATCATTGTATTATTTGAATGGTATTTGGAATGAACTGGAAAGAATAAAAGAAGCCGAAGGAATAATGTTTTTAAGAAGAAGAAAAAATAAAAACTTAATTATAATTAAACATTTTAACATGGTGAATAAAAAAAATATTAGAACTGAAAAAAAAAAATTTTAACACATCACTAAGATTTTTAATTAAATGTTCAAAATGACCGCCCTCAACCTCTTGGCAATAGAATTATCGATTGTGAAACAATAATGTAATTATCCTTCATGTGAAATTCGGACCTATTTTTTAAGAAATGAGGAACATTTGCAAAACATAAATTTTGAATAGATCTTCCAATTACCTTTCAAATGAGGGGTCATTCGACGACCTTTACCATTTAAAATTCTTAAGTTGATATAGCCTACAGCGCCATCTGTCATAATTTTAAAATAAGATATTGTCATAAAGTTGGTACATATTTTTATAGTGGTTTTGTTTTATTTTTGTTTGAACGTTTTATTACACTTCGTTTAAAAGATAATAAGGATGGGGGGGGGGAGACTTTAGACCCGCACTGTAAAATGCAAACATTCATAAGATCTCCTATTTGATTTTAACTCTGATTGACCTAGCTTTAAACCCATATTCCCGTTTCAATGCTGTTACGCAAAATCATGTGGTGTATTTAAAGACTCATACCGTCTGTACCGACCAGCAGCAACGGAGCCAGTGTTTTTAATCTTCGCTTGATAAGTTAAGCGAGCTCTATTACATCATCTTCAGTGACGTCACCTCTTTGGACCAATACATCTAGCAGTCAATATAAAAGCTTATATTACCGTTTGATACATGCTAACAATTTCAAAAGCAGTTAGCAAGTGACGGTAACAAATTTCAGAAAAGTAATTTCAAACATGATTCTAAAACTATTTTTCTTTTGGTTATTGTTGTTGTATACGACGTTCATTTTATCTTGACTGTTCTAATGGTTAAGAATACATAGAATGTTCTCTGACGTCCGTAGGAATCAAATTTCTTAATATTTCTGGTTCTATTGCTGTTTTCTGGTTCAGAAAAATTCTTAAAAAAATATATAATATAATAATAATAATATTATATGCACAAAATTATTATTTAAATTTAAATATTTTTATTAAGGTCATGCAAATATTACTTAGGTGATAAACACAAAAAATTCGTAAAAATTAATACTGCATTTTTTTAATTATATTTGTAATAATCAGTTAGTTTGAATAGAATTTATTTATAGCGGTCGGTTGTAGTTAAATCTCTAAAACTTAACAAACAATAGGCGGTGTTTGGGTATCTTTCTCTTTTGAAATAAAGCACAAATTGCAATCGATACAATTTTATTATTACCAAACATCTCGCAGTAAAGAAAGTAACAAACTTCAATAGCTTTTTTTTTATATTTCAGTTTTTTTTTATATTTATATTTGAATACTTTTATGCAACTATAGACAACTGCATTAGACAATAAATTACTTGAAAATAAACAATATTAAACAAGTTCAAGTAAAAAAAAACGATTTTAGTTACTTCACTTTTTAATAGTAGCAATAAACAAAGTAGAACTGCCCGAATCCGCCTATTAGATGACTCCTGTCTACCACGGGAAAGAAAGGAAATTCATATTTATATATGTCCAACATAGTACTTCGCAGAATACAATTGCGTGCTTCCTAATCTTGAAATGTACATCTATCATGTCAATCATTGCCTTGTTATTATAATAATCAATCCATTAAGCAGTGCAAAAAGACGGCATATATTTGATCCCTAAATTAATAAATTATAACTTCGTGGGAGCACAAGTGGGTTGAGTTTTCAAATATTTAAATAATTAAATAATAATGGAATAGTATAGGGTATATGGTATACCTGGAATGTTTACGAGGTATTTTTTATAAACGCGGGAAACGTTTATTTCGGATAGGAGTTGAGTTTAACGGTTTAAATACATTAAGAATGTATGACTTTATTTTTAGTTTATTTATAACTTTTTCTTGTAACATTTCTAAATAACTGGAATATACCAAACACGTTTATTAGAAATGTGGGGAAAGAAAATATGTCTGGTGAAAACTCACAAGAAAAGTTATTTCTTCTTTTTTTAGAGCTGTCGTCTACTAGAATTATCGATAATAAATTATAAAGGACCCAGTATATTTAACATAATGTACATAAACGTTATATGGTTTATTCATTAAAAACAATGAGCCAGTAAACACATTTTATTTTAAAAACTTTTTAACTGGGAATATTTTTTATAATTTCTATTTGCTTTGGTAATTATTTTCAATGAGTCAAAGATTATGTCCATCATGAAGTCATGTATGATAATTGTTGGTAGGTAATTTATATACGATAGATGTTAGCAAGAATGTTGCAATATTAGCTAATAATACACATTTTTACTATGTTTTTTATCACTGCTCTCTCTCTGCTTCTACTCTGGGTTTGTTATCATAAAAACTCACAAAATTATTATGTATTTTAGTACGAGGTATAATTCTATATTTGTAGAGTCATTAACTATTAGAATGAGGGAATGTAAATTCTGTATTTGGAAAAACCTGAGTTTGCATTAAAGTGGTATTTCAATAGCTCAACTAGTCGTGAATAAATTAAATCTCTATGGCACTTCAAGTGATTTTATGACATCTACTTTCCGAACATTATCCTGTTGATTTAAAAAAAGTACTGATCTGATTTTGTATATCTGAAAGATCTTATGTATTCCTAGATTCTAGTTGCAAAATTTTTTCCAGTCTGGTCTACATATATATTATTACATTCTGAGCATTTACAACTTTTTAAATCTACATGCCTATTTTTTTTTCATTAAGGCTGGCGTTTAGTTTTCAGTTTGGAGGTGACGAAGAATATAATGTGGGGGGGTAGGATTAGGTGTCGGTAAGGTGGCGGTTCATGTTGGCAAATAGACGAACTTAATTGAGGATGAGAGATGAAGCAATAGAAATGTAGATTGCTATTACAGCAACAAATTTATATCTGGGGCTTTTAAATGAACTCGAACATAGACAGACAAAAAACTAACAGGCACAAAAAATTATTAAAGAAACGCTTTCAACACGTTTTTGTCTACATAGTATTTTGAATTTATGCTAGTATTTATTACGAACCTGACTATATAGAAATAATCTCAACAGTCAAGCATCAATAAATACAAGCATTCATTTATAGCAATTTATAAAATTTCAAGTAGGTACACCTTATAAAATAAATAGGAATAAAACAATTTATGTTTGGAAAAAATATTTTTTGAAGTAATAATAATAACAATATTTAGTAATTCATGTGACTATAGACATGGTAAAGAACAAGTCAGTTTGGACAATGCCATCAAGCTTCTATTGCCGCACAAAAACTGTTAAAAAGTAATAAAAAGTAATGAAAATAAAATATTTATGAGTGACATTTTGTGTGATGTGTTACAAAGGGTAGAAAAAGTAGAACAGTCGACCATAGACTGCAGTTTTATTCTAAACATTGTGTAATGAATGACAAAAGAAATAATGTATAACATCACGCAGTTATTGAATAGCACTATTCGTATGGTGATGCAACATCTGGTTTCGTCGAGAAAACGGACAGCAAAAAAGTCGATTTTAATGTTAAATTCCTTTCTTCTATTTACCTACCTTATATTTCGTGAGATTAATAAAGTACGGAGAATTTACTCGTTTTGAACTACAGTATAAACAAATAAAAAAGTATTTTGTATTTTATAGATCACCACCCACTTGTTATCCAATTATATAAATAAAATTAAAAACTTTTTAAAAATACAAAATTTCAATAGTGCGCGTGGGTGATGAGTCATCGGCCGCTCGTGACCGGTCTCTGAACATATGAACTAAAACATACAGCTTATATTGTGATTTTCGTAACTTTAACTGTGTGTTTAGGAGATATGATTCAGAATGTAACCAGAAAAGATCAATAGGTATTAATTACTTACGTTTATATTTTAGTCCACAATTAATTTTCATAGTAAATCTGTTTAATTATAGGTTGTCTATAGGCGACACTAGTGTTTTTGGCAAAAATCAACTGCGCTTCTGTACTTAACATTATTCATATTTTATTATCTTCTTAAATAATATTGGAGATGCGCAACATTCAGAAGTGAAAGTAATTATTTTAGTTGTTAAACGTACCTAAATATATTTTACCGAACTGAAGTAAGTTTGCCAAAATAAGGTTTTGATTTTCCATATTATCCAAAGATGACATATCAACTATTATATTCTTTTAATAGACTTACCTAATATTTCACTATTAATGACAACATAAAGAATTTTTGGTATAAACCACCGAAAAAGAAGCTATCTACCTGACGAAATGGTTGAACATGCAGAACACATAATTAAGCCTTTTGTGCCATATTTTTATATGGTCTACCAAATCTAGTACCTTCAAGAGATATCTAAAACGTAGAATATTAACTTTCTGTGATAGAAACACGACCGATGTAATATCCTTGGAGAATATACATATAGCCCAGTCAAACTATACCAAAAAATCTCGCATGGTTCAATTAATTAGGGTACCTTTGATATTTTGATATGGTGTATGGATTGGTACACTGTTGCAAAGTTCCAAGTTTTCTTATTTTCCCCACTACCGCAGACGCCGCCATCTTGAAGAAACCGCTAAATTTTTTAGCCTCTTTTTACAAAATATCTCCTAAAGTATTAGTTTGAGCAAAAAAGCCGTTTACGTTCTTATTAAACTAGAGAAAATTTTCTACAATTTAATACAAAAACGGAATATTTAGCTTCATTACTTCCCGAGATAGACCTCTTTGAAATTAGAGAATTTTTTTTTAAAAATGTCAAAATAAAGATTTATAATCGGTTTTTGCTCGATAGTAAGTAAATGGTGTATTCTCCGCTAAAGTCTGACATAGCATTTATAGTAGAGGTAGGTAGCTAAAGTTTAAGACCAAACTGATTCTTCTAGCTCGTTTAGACTATGATACTCTCTTTTGAATATTTTTGTAGTCTTTTAGGAAGACACGTTACGCAATAACTTAATACTGACAAAATTAATGTATCTATTTATTAAAAACAAAAAAAAGTTCATTTATTGCTAAGTTTGTATATCTCATATATTCAATAGGTCTGTGAATTATATATCAATAAATTTGTAAGTAAATAAATAATTGATAAATAATTATAAATAAATTATATACTACATAAGTTTCATCAAGAAAAGTGTCAGATATACCACAACTTTACATTATAAGAACCAAATGGTGATATTTTGTTATATAAGACAAAATGTGTCTGGACGACAAGCCACATTTGGAGCTTCGGAACTTTAGCTATTTACTTCTCTACTATAAATGCAGTGTCAAACTTTAGCGTAGGATTCACTATATACTTACTATCGAGCAAAAACCAACTAAAAATCTTTGATTTTTACATTTTTAAGAAAAAATCTGTAAATTCAAAGAGGTCTATCTCGGGAAGTATTGGAATACTTTGGAAGATATTTTGTAAAAACTGGTATAGTGCAAAAATTTAGCGGTTTTTTCAGATGGCGGCTCATAAGCCAAAAAGTTTTCAAAAAAGCTTGTTATATTTATCGTATATAGGTATTATATTTAATCCTTTCTACCAATTATCAATCGGAATCATAGCAAATTAGACGTATAAATATTATTAGTAGGAATAATATAGATTTTGTTATGCTCTGCAACAGTAAATCTTGCAGCTTCTTTGTTTGTGTGTACGTGTATAATATAAAAATTACTTTCGTAAGTTATTGATGTAATTTAAGCTATTGTACATTTACATATTTCAAATAGACTCTTATTAATAAATACATAGGTACATATTTTTTAATTATTTAATCATACACTATGAATAAATGAAATAGTATTTATTTAGAGTAATGTACACAATGATAATTTGCGTTAAGCACCGGTAAATAAAATTTATTGAATAAGTAAAAAATGTACCTATATATATTTATAGGTATCAAAATGCCTTTGTAGTCCCGTCGCAAAATTCAATAAATTTGTGCATCAAGAATTATTTAATTTTCTGAAGTAGACTAAATAAAATATACCTAGAGTTGGTATACCATCTTCTAGTTTATCCATGTTTATGTGATTGTTTGGATATTATATTCTGATAATAGTACGAGCAGAAGCATTGTTTAAGTCTTCGAGATTATCAAGATATAAGCTGTACCACTGCAGATTTTACTTATTTCAGTACAATACAATACACATGTAATCGTAATTAGATAACATTATAAGAAGTTAATTATATCGTATATTAAATCAATAAAGGTTTTCCCTTTTCGTCCAGTTATCACAACACACATATTTCAAATAATGTCAAACTGTCAAAAATTGCTATAAATATACATCGCTCGAAAGTAAACACTGTGTAAGATTATTATACCTATAGCAAATTTATTATCGTTTTTGTTTTTTATAGGTATATATTTTATATTACATTCCGCAAAGTGTTAAACTGTTGAATATATAATAATAATAATATATAACTGTTTTTATTATTAGACGAAGTATTGTGAGCAATTGTACTTTTGCGTAAATAAAAGTACCTATCCTGACATTTTTAATTAATAATAGGTACATATATACGCACAATTTCCAGTGCCCCCTAATGCCCAGAAGCTACACTAATATTCAAGTTCCTGGCGTGATAATTCTGCATCTTGACGGTTTTTCTCCACACTATAGTTGAATTGTAACCCTAATTTCATATAATGTCCACGCATTTTTATTTTGGATACCATTTACAAACGAAGATATTATTTTCGTTGCAGTATTTTTTGTTACAATGCAAACTAATTTTTTGAGGTCAAGGGGGGTGCAAGAATGCTATATTTTATTTGAAAATTACAGATAAAAAATATTTATTTTTACCTCTAAAAGGGGTATTTTATTCACAGTATATAGTGTAAAAACAGCCCAATTAGACATTTAAAAACCCCCTACGACCTCGAATCAAGTTTCCTTAACATAACTGTGTACTTTTTATAACAATTAAATTAATAGTTTCCATTTCTTATCGAAAAAATGTGAGCCTGTTTTCAACGTGAATATTGTCCGGTGCAGCGTACCGAGACGCCAGCCTTAAGTAAACTGTGTGCCAATTTCGACGACGTTTTAATAGATACCATGAAGTTGCACTTACATTAACCACTTTGCTGGAGGACTTGTCAAAAATGTGTTAACTTACACATTCATTATTTGTTTTTTGCAGATCATTTTCACAATTTCATATATGGGGAAACCATTACTCATTGCTTTGCATGTCAATGATGATCATTCGTTTTTCCGATCTTCTTCAGAGAGCGCTATTAAGAAAGCGCTATAGTCCAATTATATGTAGGCTGCGAATTTATGACTTCTTGCTTAAAAAGATTTATATTAGATAGTTGTATTGGAATTAGTTACTTTCATAAATATCTTAAAGACGATATTAGTGCGGTATAGTGGAAAATCTTGGAAGTTTAGTTGAGTATTTTCTTTTGTTTCAAGTGTGAACTGTATCTTTGAATGTACATAATTAAGATAAATCACAAAAATGTCAATATGATGTGATAAACCTGTAAAGCAAGCCACAATATCGCCTACGTATCGATAGTAAGTGGAAATTTATTTTGAAGGTAAAGTTACTTAAAAAATATTCCTCTCAATTTGATATAAAAATTTCTGCCGACAATAAATTAACAAGAGATCCTACTGTTAAATCTATTCCTTATTAAAAGAATTTATTAGTTTGTGAGTAAATTCGATCTAGACATAGCTCGAAAGTTTAACGTATCTTCTATCTGACTAGAACATTTGTACAGTACACAGACCGAGTCCTGATGGGAGGAGCCTCGACCTGTAAGTCGCGCAGACTTATAGGTTAGTGTGTGTGATAGAGAAAGTATTCGGAAAAAAGAAATCATAACATTTGTTCATCATCGAGTACATTAGCCCGACGAAGGAGAAAATGCAGATAAGAAATTGTAAAATACTGAAAAGAGATACATATATGTGTAACGCTTGACAATTTTTCCAGACTGCTCGTGATTATCCCAATATTATAAGGATCCACTGCGCGTCTTATGGGAGGGGCATCTCACCGGTCACCTCTCAGTATGTTAGATGTACGTGATTTTATCTAGCAGGATGGATATGCCTCGCCACCTGGCAAATTATATTTCGTAATAGCTGGCCCGGCAAACGCTGTTCTGCTCGTTTCAGTAGGTGGTGAGATTAGTAGCCTACGAAGAAATAGCGCCATCACAAGAATATACTGTGTACAAATAAATCATATCGGTTTATAAATATAAAATTTATTAATAACTCGAACACAACAACGTCACCTATCAGGTCCACATTTTGTAATTTCTTTTTTGGCACTATACCAATATATGTTATTTTCCTCATAAATATAGAACTTGTTAATAAAATGACTACAGCGCCTCCTATTGGATCCTATCATAGCTACGAAATATCCTCTCGGCGATACAAATATATTTGGTGAATATGAGCTGAATCGGTCAAGTCGTTCAGAGTTACACTATCACTAACAGACGCACCAACTTAGGTTGGAATGCGATTTTCCCGATTTTTTTTTCAATTGAAAACATTCAATTGAGTTATTTCCATCTCGTAAGCAGAACCAACAAAACAAACAAAGAATGAACTAACTACGTCGTTACTATCGTCAGTTATGATCAGAGTGCATAAGAAAATTATGATTTCCATAAATTTTCCGGATTTTCCTTTGTAATTGTCCCGATTTTCTTTTTCTGAAAACTTTTCCAGGACTATACAAAAGGAATTAAGCATATCCATCATTCGAATTCTGAGTTATTGTCTTGAGTTGATATAAAAATCCTATAGCAAAAAGGACTTTCAGTTTTTCCCTAATTTTCCAAGTTTCCGGGCAACTTATATTTCGTTTTCCTTGAAAAGCTTACTTAGACTACTATGAACATTTCTAAAGAAAAAGAGCCAAACCTACTGTTTTCAAGTGATGCGTTTACCGGCGAATAATATTTAATATTTATTTACGTAGATTATTTCCGGCAGGAATTAAACCAAAAAACCCGCAATTTATGAAGCGCGAATTTTATTTCCAAAACTGTATGATTAAAAAAACTCCACCAAGTGCAGCATAAATTCACATTTCTAACAAACAAATTATTTTTCATATAATATTTTCTCTTTTTTTTTTCTGGTTTCTCAACTGAACTTTTCTATATTTTCAATCGACTGATACGAAAGTATATTATTAAAAGAATTTATTTAGACAAGCGCCTACTCTAAATTATTAAATAACAACTTTAAAAGTGGACTTATTAATTATTTACAAAGAAAACTCTTCATGAAACAATAAACAGAGCAGCAGAATTTATAATTTATGGGACAGAGGTGGGATGTATTTATTTCGTGAAAATAATAAGTAGCACGCTGTAAGTGAGTTCAGATATTCAGGAGTTTCCGTTTATTTCATTTACACCCTTCCTTGTCACAATATTGATTCCTGAAAGTGTGTCGAAAAACTAAAAGCGATATTATTTCTCGTGCATATTTTGCTGAAAATAACTCTGCGCACTATTCCCAGAAGCTGACTAAATATAGATTTGAGGAACACTGCTTAGTTAGCGATCATCATTTCCTTTATGCCTCTTCTCGTAGTTGGTTTTTTCTTAGTATTTCCATCTCCACAAACTTATTATTCGATATTTTCTCAAATAATATTTAACTTATTCATATGATCTAAGCAAAATAATAGGAATTGATTGCATGGAAGGTCGTTAGTAAATAGAGTAAACAAGAAAGGTCATAGACGTAAGCCTTGCAGTATACAAAATTCTATTTCACACGATTACGAGTTCCCATTCAAAGTACTACTTTCATTGTGCAAGATGATAACAGTCAGTTACATTTTGATTAGATAGAATAGCATTAGTATATAGTACAAACAAGACGGAACCTAGTAGTGAGCCTTAGAGTACGTTAAATTTTAACCCACGTACTTCACCATTCAGTTTCCACTTTTCCTATTTCAAGGGACTGTTGTGTGATCAAATAAATAGCACATTGTTCAAAAATATCCGATTCTGGCTACCTTTTTGATCATCAAATACCTCACCTGTTGATTTATAACATTATACGGATACATCGAACGTATTTTACTATAGCTTCCTATTTTCTTTTGTGCCAAATTCTCCCAACCCAACCTACTCTACGTATTTTGGCTACATTTCTGTTCATCAAATGCCACCTATTTAATTTGTAACACTATTCGGATACATCGAATGGATATCACTACGGATTTCTGTGTACCAAAATCCTTATATTCTTAGGCAAAAAGGACTTTAGGCATACCTATATACCTAGTTGACATAGAAGAATTAAAGGGATTTAGGAAATAAAGCAGCACCTTTACTACTGGTAAGTTTCGAGCAGAAATTTTTACCATCACAAGACGACAAAGCATATTTTATATTGCTAATTCTGCTGCACAAAATATTCCGATTCAATGGAAAAACGGAACATTTCATATCTCAGTTTTCTTCCGCTTCTCGACCAGTATGTGATTCAACTATTTTTTCTTACCTATATATATTTAGTTAACTAAATAGAAGAATACAAGATGTTAAGGAACTAAAAGGAGCAGCTTCACTAATGGCAAGCTTCGAGGAAAATATTTAACATGTCAAGTGGACATGGCTTATCTTGTATTGTTTGTTACCTTTACTGCACCAAAATCTTCAAATTCTTTGGCAAGAAAGAATATTTCATATACCACCATTATATTATATAACAATATTTCTTGTATAGTCTGTTTCAAGATATAGTGCGATTGCAAGCTCCCACAGGTTACTATATAGCAAACTGTGGGAGCTTGCATTCGCACTATATCGTGAAACAGACTATATTTACATATTCAGTTGACGTAATAGACGAAAATAAGAAGGAAATAATATTAGCAGTTCACTACTGTTACGCTTCGAAAAAAGAAATATTGAACCTTAAGAAACAAGGTCATTCAAATAACTCAATTATTGCCAATGCTTTCTAGGACATAAACTATTGTTTTAACTATTGATAAACTCTAGCAACAAAAGTAGTACGTATCAAAATTCTGATTACAAAGAAAAAATATGATGTATACTGATTATGTGTGTGTGTTGTACGTGGATACACTTAATAGAAATTGTTATTTTGACAACGCTTGAAATCTTCTAATTTATATCCCGAACGTAAACGGGTAGGGAACCTATAAATTAGGGCGTGGTTCCCAATTACAGCAGTACAGCAGTCTACTATTACTTTTATACGTTGTGATTCGAAGCTCGAACCTATGTTCTTTGATATCATATCGCATACCAAGAGTGTTGTTATCATTTATTATGTTATATTTACTGAAATATATGTTTTATCTTGAATATGAGTAACTCTTGTTTGTGATATGCTAACGTACCGATTGCATGTTTTTCTAATCTGATGCCATAATAACGCTATTAATACATCGAAATTGATGCTTTTATAATTTATCATCGCACTCTGTGCGTTTATAGATTATCTAGTTCAATTAATTTTTCGAGAGTAAGTAGGGGAAGTGCGGATAAAACGGCATACTTTCCAAAAAAAAAATCAGTAACATTGCTTATTGTTTTTAGAAATCATTAATAATACTACTCCATAGAAATTTAAAGTGTATATTATTGTAAAAAATAATAAAATAACAATGAAAAGTAACATACTTGTAGCAAAAAAATAATGTATTACAATGGTCCATTTTATCCATACATACTTGGATAAAATTGCATCATTGCAAAAGAAAATACTAATATCGTTACACTTTAATTTATACACATAATTCACACATGAAACGCTTACATTTTGCAGATACATCAGAGCATAGGGTGTGACACCATCTTATGCAGCGCTGGCAACGAATCCATGGTGCGCCACCTTTTGAAAGAGAATAATGTTCGTTGCAATAGATGTGTTACGGTAAATGTACACTCTTGGGAAATGTACACTTTTACCGTAAAATGTGTACATTTCCCAAAAAGTTAGGTATATGTGAACTGAATATAATGTATATGTACATTTCTCGGCAAATGTGTACTCTTGCCTTCACGTTTTGGTAAATGTATACTCTTACCTTCATGTTTTAAGAAAAGTTGGAATACAAATAAATTAAAAATGTTGTTGCAGTAAAAAAATATTTATTTAAATAAACATAATTTCAGGACCAATACGATGGGAATCAAACAAATAATAATAGTAACATACTTTTCTTTATTATAACAGTTAAATTTTATAAAACTATAAAGGAACATATAGAAATTTCATAATGAAAAAAGTTTTATTTATTTGGGCAAGAATTGCTATTGTGGCACTTGGAATTACATAATATTCCAGCATTTTTACAACTGAATTTTTTTGAGGAACATGTTCCTTTACAGATGCATCTTTTAAAACCTTGACCACCAGTAAGGGACTGCATTCCTATAATTTCTCTTACCGATTTCTCAACATCTTGAGGAACATCTTCGTATGATATAAACTTTTGTTCGCAAATGGCGAATTCATGCCTAGAATAAGATTGTTTTAAATCTCCCTGTTTAGTTCCTAATTTATATAAATTTTTATCGTTATCTCTAGGCAAAACTACGCAAATAAAATTTTTTGGATCCGTTTTACCACGATCAACGTCTGGAATGGAAACTCTAACATTGTCACCAATCACAGCAGCAGGAATTTTTTCTTTCGAAAGACTACACATTTTGATAGCTTGTTTTCTAAATTTTCCCTTGCTTTCTTTCGAGCATTATCAATTAAAATTTTCTTCTTGTTTAAAACAGAATTTAACTCAAAACTTCAATCTTTATCTTCAATTTGGTTGCATAATAAACCATCATCCAAAATTATGTCTAACGTTTCAATGGAAAATTCATCGTTTTCTGCGACTTTGCTATGTGGTGAATTGGCTGTGTGTACTCCTTCTAGTAATTGCTCTAACTCTTCTTCTGTTTCCAGCTGTTCAACAGATTCCATAGGTAAATTTGATGTTTTCAAACCCAATTTCATTCTAGTTCCGAATAAAGCTTCACAGGGAGTTTGCTTTATACCCTCATGAAAAGCTCTATTTTTCATCAGTTGAACATATTTTAAACCTTCTGACCACTTGGTTGTTTGGTTAGTGATAAGCCAGGTTGTAAGCATATTTTGAACATCATGATTCGCTCGGTCTATCGAGCCCTGGCTTTGGGAATGGCGAGGCTTCCCGTGTATTATTTTCACACCATCCCACATATTTACTAATTCTTGGATAATTTTATTTGCAAACTCCCTACCATTATCACATTGGAGAATAGATGGGGCTCCCAAAAGAGTGAAAATGTCCATAAGTTGTTTTGCTTCTTCTGACGCAGTTTTTGTTTTTAGTGGGCGCAGCACAACAAATTTGGTTAAATGATCTTGATAATTTAAAATAAATTTAAATTCATTATCTGGTTGTGTCTGTAAATCTATAAGATCCACTTGACACCCAGAATTCATTTCACTCGTCAAAATTGGTTTTATCACAATTCCTTTTTTCTTGCCCTTTGCCTTTTTTTGACATGCTTCACATAAAGATAAATACAACATAACTGCTTCAGTAGTAATGTTGTTGTATTTGTTATTAATTTCTTTCACTAATCTGTTTCGGCCACCATGGCCAGTTGCCAAATGAGCATCGTGTATAATTCCATAAGTTTCTTCAATTCTTGCAAAATATTTTATGCTACCCCCTTCTTTTAATGGACTTATTAATTTTTCTTCCTTCCCTACCACTATTATATCGTATCTTTTCAGCCGGCGGTAATCTACATCACTTTTATTCTTTTCTTTTAATTTTGCTGCCCTTACTTCCAATAATATTTTTTCATACTGATGTTGGTTTAAATAAATATTATTTTTGTTTTTTTGTGATACAATCTGTTCTAGTTGGTTTTTAAATTTTTCTTTTTGTTCCATTGTTTTTCAAAAATTCTAACTAAAAAAATATTTTTTTTGTAGAAAAATTAAAATTTTAAATCTATAATTATGATAATTTTAACTTACCTGAGTCTTATTTCTCTAAATATCTTAAATTATATCCAGAAATCTTCAGTACTATGGCATTAATTTGTAATGTAGTTATTGTAGGGTACATAAACATAATAACATTAACATTATAGGTAGAGCACTTGCACGAAATGTGTAACGTGAAATAGCAGCGCCTACTGAACTAGCCGAAACGGTAGTTCGCGTACCACTACAAGTGCGCATGCGCACCACATTACTAGCACTTGCGATTTCGTATTTTGTATGCTCACATTTACCAAAACGACATGGTCATTGTGAATTCGATGTACATTTCCCTTCTTTGAAATTGTAAATGTTAGTTGAATGCACATTACCCAAACGAGGAGGCAAATGTGCACATTTACCGGAAAATGTGTACATTTGCCGCAATATCTACTTTTACCGTAACAGATGCACGCTTCGTTATTATCGTCTTCTACTTCTGCATATGGGTCTTTAATTGTTTCGTCTTCATCCGTGTCGCTGCCCTGCAATACTTTTCTTTTAACACTTTTAGCAGCAGCTCGCTGACTTAGAGTAGTCAAGTTTATCGTTCTCTTTCTTCTGTAATTCCGCAATGTATGGGGATGCTGTTAAATTTCAGATTTTTGTGTCTTATTTTTTCTATTGCAATTGTCTGTTGTAATTTTCTTCGGAAGAGGCAGTATGTCCCTTAAAGATGTATTAGGTTCAGAACTGGTGGTTGCAACATCTGCACGAGTCTCAATACTTGATGAACTTCTAATGTTAGCTGAGTTTTCATTTGTTTCTTTGAGAAATACAGTGGCAGGGGCAAAACAGTCATCTGAGAATACATCTGGATTTACTGGATAAATTCCAGTGGTTTGAAACCCTTTAGTCGCGTTTCTGCTTTAGCTGCCCTTCCACAGGCTAAACCAAAAAGTCGAACTACTTGAAATTGCGTTACAACGCGGCCAGGATTATTGCGAAGCCATTAATTTGGTTATCTCTTCATTAAAATATGTCGTCAACGGACCAAAAAGGGCAACATCTAAAGTTTCAATCTTATGGGTGCAATGGGGAGGTAGGCAAAGTAAAATTATTCCGTTCTGTTTTGTGAAATGCAGTGCTTCTAAGTATTTATGACTTCCATGACCGTCCACAATTAAGAGAACTTTATTTTCAATAGAAGCAATAGTATATTTTGCAAAATGTTTTAATCATTTTAAAAATATCGGTCCTACCATAAATCCTGATTCACTATGTAGCCCTAACATCTCTCGTGGTGCGCCATCAATTAATTCCGCTTTCCACTTTTTTCTAGAGAAAATTAGAGCTGGTGGAATGTAGCCACCTGCGGCATTGATGCAACATACCATAGTACTGTGAATTCCTCGTTCAGCGCTGGTGATAATTCCAACTTGCTTGCGGCCTTCGTTGCCAATATTTTCCTTGGTTTCTGAACCGTAGAAAACGCTGACTCGTCCATATTGTACATTCTTGAAGGTTCGAACTTACGTGTTGCAATAAGTTCTTGCAATTAATAAAAAAACCGTCCAACTTGGTGTCTGTTGGTGTAATTTCTTATACTGCGATATATATACATCCTATGCCTCAGCATAGAGTAAATTGCCCATAAGGTAGATGGTTTATATTTAGTATTGAATTGAGAATAGGCAATTAAAGCGTTTTCTGATATAACATGAAGTTGTTCTTCAAATTTCATATATGGCTTCTCATAATTGCTACGAGATTTATTGGGAAGTAAATTATTCTAACAATTTCTCTAATTTCAGGTGGTGTATATTAAATATTTCCACTCATTTTATATTAAATTTAAGAAGTATCAAATATTGAATATAAAAATCGCAATAAATTCAAATTTTGAATTTTCGTCAAATGTCGTAACATATTGCCAACCACGACAAAAATTACTGAATTTTGAAATTCTTACTATTTATATAATAATAAAAAAATGATAAAAGGAGGCAGATTAAAAAAAATAACGTAAAGAACTCCTTTCTTAAAACAATTATTGCACTCGCCCATAAGGACACTCCCCGCTGTGAGTTTCCTAAACTTGTGCTCGAGCAATAAGACGTGTCTTATGACACTCGTTGTATAATATAAGAATATTAGGATAATTAGAGTGCAACGGTTTTAGGATTTCAACTTGCACCACGTCTTTGCATATTACTCTTGCTTCGATTACGATATTACTGGAGTAGACAGTACGCTCTCATCTTTTAGACGTGTTATTGTACGAAAGGATTTTAATGGACACTTCCTCCCGAAAATGGTAAAATACCTCGTCTGTTATGTGAAATCAAATGCAAAAGGAAAAATCCCTTACCACAAAAAAAATATGAATGTGTCAATATTCATTAGCCATAGGCGATTAATCCATGCAATACGTGGCAACGTGGTACCCCTACTTTCCTTTCCAATGCCAGCGACGCGACAACCGATACATGCTCGCAAATACAAGTGAGTAGTAACCATTGGACCACCGACTCGGGTGTTTTAATGCGTTCAGGAATAATATTTACGAGTTGCAAGGATTTGTTGTTCTTTTTCCTTTCAGTAAATGCAGAGAATTATTAAGCTGCGTTCAAGCTGCATGACACAAACAAAAGCGTAATTCTAATAAAATTTAAAAAGAACCATAATAAAATAAATAAAAAAGGATTCCTCCCTGCACAGCAAGACATTGCCCTAGGCGGTCGTTGAAATGTACTCTTGCGTTTTCTAACATGTGAGCAGTTACTGAATTAGCAGTCTCAATTATTTTTTCTCTCAAGGCAACTATATTTTCTGCTCTACCAGGTTCATGGGTGGGTATAAACAATATTTTTTAAATATCCCCACAAAAAAAAATCATTTGGAGAGAGATCAGTAGATCGCGGAGGCCATTTGATGTTTCTCGTTTCAGTAATAAGACGGCCAGGGACCGCAACGTGTTCCCAGCTAAACATTGAATGCAAAGTCTGGGTCGGGATCGGAGAATATCGTTGTGATGTCGGTTGTTGTCGGCATTGGTGACGGACAGTAGGGGTACCACGTTGCCACGTATTACATTCATACGTATAGATCGCACGTAAACATTAAATCCCTATACCTAATGGTATTTGACACATGCGGTATACGTATTTCGGCAACTAAGTAGAAATCTGTAGAACAACAAAAATTAATGTTAAACGTAATATTTTTAGCTAAGGTGTAACCTTAGAAGATATGCTCTTCACCAAATCACCAGTGGGATAACACTGATTTTTTAACAAATAACATCCCTATATATACTACCTAAATCTGGCGGGACAATAACGGAACCGTGAAGCGTGACAGACTAATCACCCAAAATTATAATAATCCGTACCAACTGGACTCGGGTATCGGTCCATTGTCAGAATTCGTTAACTCACTTCCATTTCTATGTATATAAATACTTTCGTAACTATGTCTAATTCTCTAAAATTATTTACAGTTTTAATTAATCTAAGACTATCTGTAAGTATGCCGTAACCTGTGTCGAAAATATGTCGAGCAACACTTGATTTTTCCGGTCTGTTGTATCTGAAATGTGCAATGTGTTCTTTGTAACGAGTTGAAATTGAACGCCTAGTTTGCCCTACATATTTTTGATTACAATCTTTAATAGAACACTAATAACATAGAAATAGATATATTCCAAAAAGAAATCAACGTCAACACGCTTATAACACCGGATTCAAATTTTGGGTAGTATATATTGAGATGTTGTTTGTTAAAAAAATCAGTGTTATCCCACTGGTGATTTGGTGAAGAGCATACCTTCTAAGGTTACACCTTAACCAAAAATACTAGGTTTAACACTCTTTTTTGTTTTTCTACAGATTTCTACTGAAGATGGCAACTTAATTGCCGAAATACGTATACAGATTTTTTTTTATATTTTTTTGTGGTAAGGGATTTTTCCTTTTGCAATTTATTTCACATAATAGACGAGATATTTTACCATTTTCGGGTGGAAGTGTCCATCAAAATCCTTTAGTACAATAGCACGTCTATACAAGATAAGAGCATACTATCTATTCCATTAATATCGTAATCCAAAATAAAGCGATTCAATATGACGTTTATATCGCTAAATGATTTTGTTCACTATTTAATAGTTTGATGTAAATTCCCAAAGCCAAATTAAAAGAGTGCAAATCAGCATTTTTTTAATACTTTTTATATTATTCCGTTCCATAATTAGATAGTCTTTTAAGGCGACAATTGTTAATTATAATTTAGCCCACGAGTTAGTATATAGACGTAATCCCCACGAAAATTCTCACCCGTACACACACACACATACACAAACAATGGCCAATCTGCATATTAATAATTTTCACCTTTCCGGTGCTGCTGCCAGCGCTGCTGCATAACGCTTGTACACTATGGCGTGCAAATAATCTGCCCCGACAAAATTATTCTAAACAAAAGATAAAATATCATTTCCATAATTTTCATACACGACTCCCCCGCTTTATTATATTAATGCCGTTCGTTTATAATATTAAATTTTCACGGACGTATGTATACAGGAGAGAGCACGCGAATTGTATGAAACGCATACACACATACATTCATATCGGCTGGGGGTCTTTGACAAGTCTAGCGTAATAAATTCAGCTTCGCCCATGAATATGGTAATGTTCGTTGAGTAATAGTGCCAGTGATAATAGTGGAAGGAATAATCAATGCCAAACGTATATACCTGTGCAAATAGAAGCAAAAGCATTTACGAACATTAATCGAGGTTTAAGTAGTTTTAATTTTGATATGGTTGTTATTTAGAACGATTCTATTATTTGAACATGCATATCGTGTAGGTTAATCGGTTTCAACAAATATTGTATGCATTTTGACCCATTAATTAATTATCAGCATTATATTAACAGGAGACTAAGCAAATGATTTTTTCAAGGCTTTGGTTTTGTCGACTTGCTGGTGTATTATTTTTTCCTATTTAGTCCGAGTTGTAGCAAGCATAAAATATTTTTTTCAAATTTAATTACTGTCGTTTCGATAAGTAAAAAAATGATAAAATCATTCTATATATTAACTTTATACATAGTACGGCGTTGTGTTGCATATTTCTGCAAATTGTGTTTTACAAACTGAATAACTGCATTGGTTGAAATCAAAATTTATCATTTTGACAGAAAAATATTATTTTACGCAATAAAATAAATTACTAAAATATTTCTAAACACCTAAACATGTCCGTCATATTTACAAGACGCTGGCAACTGCCGTAGTCAAACGACGAACGGATCATAACCTAAAAATAATGATTTGTCAGTGTGTTTAGTTGTTTAAAGTCGAGGTTAGGAACGTCGTAATATTTACAATAGAATAACGCAAAATTTGCCGAAAAGTTCTAACTCTTCAGGAACTCGAAGACACAACAAATGATCCAGAGTTTTTGGATGATGTTGAAAATGCTCGCATTGTGGTTCTGCCTCCATATGCCGATTATCTCACTGATGAGGATGAGGCAGATGAAGATATAATGGGTGTAATACTAATTTATAAATTTATGCAATACGTAATCAGTCACATTATTCTTATCATAGGAATAGCTGACGTAGATGATATACCTGGAGTACACGAGTTACAACAACATACTATCTGTAACAGCTATGTGGCGTAAAGTGGACCTTGTCTATACAAAATTGAGGGTAGAAGTTAATGAAGCTAACAGTAAGTTAATATATACCTTTTCAGCAGAACAACTAAAAGCTTTTATGGGTGTTTTTATGTATTCGGGTTATTCCAAATTTCAATATGAAAAACACAACTGGTCGAAAGATTATGATCTGTGAGTAGATTTCGTGAACAAGTGTAGGTCTAGGAATAGATACCTCAATATAAAACAATATATACATTTCAACAAGAATCTATTGAAAAACGGAAATAATAAAAATGATTGGAGCTTCAAACTTCAACCGATGCTCACTATGATCAATAAAATGTTCCAACAGTGTGAGGTCTTCATCAAAGATCTGTCGAATGATGAAATGATCGTAAAGTATTTTGGTAGACATGGGTTGAACTTTGGGCGTTATGTGGCTCTAACGGTTATTGCTTCAAGATTGATTTATATTGTGGTGCTGAAACATCTACAAACGCAAGCAAAAATCAAAATTTGAATTTGGGAAGAAAAGTGGTGGTATATTTACTGGACCATGCTATATACCCGACAAGTCACTGCGTCTATTTCAACAATTTATTCACAAGCAGATACTTATTGCTGCAATTGCAACAAAAGGGATTCAGAACCACTGGCACGTTGCGGGAAAATAGACTAGAAAAATGTCCACTAATGGATTCCATGAACTTAGCCAAAGAACCTCGCAGAATTTTTGATCACAGATTTGATACGAAAAGCGAAATCTTTTTCTTGAAGTGGAATGACAATAAATGTGTCAACGTTTGCAACAAATCATAGATAGCATCGATACAACAGAAGAAAAACATACCTCAACCAAGAGTTCTAAAAAACTACAATAGATAGGGGTAGATCAATATGATTGCAATGTTGGTAAATACAGTGTCCAAACACGAGCAAAAGATTGGTATTGGATTCTTTTTACTCGTATGATTGATATGGCTATCGTAAGTGGATTGATTCTCTTCAGAATGGTCAACTCTTCAGATATGATGTTGCTGAATTTTAGAAGAGCGATTGCTGTGACCTATATTAAATTAGGTGTGAGACCAAGGATGCGTCCGCCAATTACGTCTTCAGTATCAACAGTTAGAATGTCAGATATTACCGAAAAGGACATTTTATGGAACGAAAAGACAAATAAAGATAATGCCAAGGTAAAGCATGCAAGTCAAAGCCTCTTAAATTTTGTATCAAATGTCAAGTTACGCTCTGGAAGGACTGGTTTACTCTTTACCACTGGAAATTGTTAATACGAAACTTTACTGCTTTCACATTTACTTTTGTATTTTGTATTGGTACAATTCATGTAATAAAATTATACCTCTATATGCCAGCGTCCTATTTTATAAGAGGGCCTTTATCCTGTTCTTTGAGGACGAATTGTTAAACTAGGAGTATTTATCTACTACCAGATACGAATTATCAAACCGCTATTAAATATTTTAGTTCCGGAACCCCAGTGGTTGCCATTTCGTCGGGGTTATTTGGTAAACAATAGTTTGCCTGGGACATATTAAGTTCAATTATATCGAGTGTTAATTTGTTAGGTAACTTCATTCTTACATTTTGTAAAACATATTGATTGGAATTTTATTTAATTGTCAGTGCATCAGACAGTATTATACTGTGCTGAGTTACTTTTTAATGCTTGTTTTTCTGGATCATACACAGTTTGTATACCTAGACTTTGTCTTCGTAAAATTAAGTTCTCGTTTTGTAATTTAATTCAATATTTGATCAGTTGATTTCCAACAAATCAAGAATTGTTAGTCATTAGGGTTAATATTATTAAATGTTATTTAGCATATCTTTCACCGTACTGGATTTGTCATTACGCCTAATTATCTTATAACATTGTGAACTTTTCTGGAGTAAGTAACAAATTGCTAATTCATATAATCACTATGTAATTTTCGTTGTCGTAATTTAATAAATTAGCCTACACATTTTTTTTTAATCTTGTAATTATCATAATAATTTAATCATCTTATCATGAATTTAAATTTTACTATTAGTTTTTGCATTTAATTGTTTGTTATTTCCTTCACACCTCCCACTGAGAGAGAATAAACTATAGTTGACTGGTGAATAATCTGTCTTACTGCCAATTTCTCCCGCTTACTTCTTCCCTGAATGCTTCTCGTTGTGTAGGAATGGCGCCTTATGTTCTCCATCGTCTGGTATATATAATAAAGAAAAATTGATGCGGAACTTAGGACAGTCATCTAAAGAAATTTAATGGGGTAACTCCGCTGAAAATGCAACTGCAGACACGTTTTTCAAACTACTTGGTTCTCGTCAGTCCAGTGTAGCCAAGGAATAGGATGTGATAACCATGGAGATGAAAAGCAACAATCAGAGACAATCACTGGAGACGATATAAAATTGACATATTCGATAAATATGTAACCCGATATTAATACCATGATTAATGCAGTCTTATTGTCACTTATAATTACAGGAGAGCTTTCTTTTTTCCGGATAAATTTTCAGTTTTTAAGGAAAATTTGTATTGCTGGGTAACTGTACGAAACAAATTACCCGATTTTATCGGCAAGGCAATTTGTTGAGTTGTTACCATTCAGCAACTAAATTTGAGTTTGAAAATGGAAAATTTATTCGGAAATAAAAAGAAAGCTCGAATGTAATTCGGCACGATAATTTACTAAATGTGTAAACAATTACTGAAAAATTTATTACATAGTAATTATATTATTTAAAAATACAGTTATTAAAAACAAAGTTCTTATACACTTTATACTTTACTTACAATTAGTTTGCAGATTTTATGTTATAACAACACATCATAAGGAACGTTATGATTATGAAGTAACAAGTTGATGTCGGATCAGCCAAAGACAGTAGGCAAAGCTTACGGTTTCGCCGGCTTTGACATTTCATTTTGACAGCGAGTTCGTTGATTTTATGACATAACAAGAAAACACAAATTGTTGTCAGTCAACCAAAGGTAAACAACTTTTTTGCCGATTTAAAAGTTAAAGTAAACTTTCTTCGCTGTCAAAATGACAAAACAATCCAGAATTATGGTTTATAGGAAAATTTACATTTATAACGTACTTGTTAGTAGATATAAGTACGATGCTAATATATCTCTAAATCTATTTTCAAGAAAATTTATATACTAGTAAATATGGGAAATAACAGTCTCATTACTATTATATTCTGAATTTGTGTAGAGATAAGTATATTAATTAAAATAAATAGTTAGTTACAGAATGAGATAAAAATGCAACAATTTTCAAAAAGACAGTAACACATTTCCGTTAGTTCGAACATTGCACTGAAGTGCTGCTATCGTCATACAAATCACCTATGAGTACTTACTTATTAGACTGACTCGTCACGAGTAACAAATAGTTTGTATATATTTAGTATCGGGTAGAATATGTTAACTCAAACTCTTCAATTGTTCAAATAACCACTTTTATTAATGACTTAATTATTCCACGTGTCACCCTCCGGTATAACACCGTGGTAAAACTAAATTTTCCTTCCAGAGAACAGGCTATTTCAAATTTGTCAAACACAACAAGTAATTGTTTCCTTCTTCTCCCAAACACAAAGAATTTTTTTTTTGTGAAAAAAGAAAACGTCGCCGCTTTTACCAGATGCTTTCAAATGTTAACATTTAATTGTAAAAGAGACGGAGATAGAATGGAATGGAAAGGAAAGAAGCAGAGGTGCTCCCTAAATTATTGCAATTTACGATTTACGTGAGCTGCAGACATTAAAAAAGAAACAAATTAAAGGAACGCGAATTGGTTGGTGAGAAAGAGAGAATGACGAAGAATAAAGGCTGCCAACCCGAAAGAAAGAAAATTAATGCTGAATCTGCTTTTTGAATGTATGTAAAATATATGCGTGCATTGAAAACAAAATTAGAGGCAGAATACAAAAAAATTAGAGAGGAATATATTCAAGAAAAAAAGTACTGTGTAGAATTGAAAAGAATTAAGATTCTTTATGCGCAATATTAATTATTGCGCATATTGGGATCATTAAAGGAAAATACCTTTTTAGAGGAAACTGATTATTGACGAATTTTAATTTTGCATAAACGATAAGAATAGAACTAAAAAGAATACACGGCGATGCTAGTCAGGTACTTAGACACTGTAAATAATGTAGAGCAGCCAGACAATGAGGACAACTCTTCAATGAAATGTAGTACACAATTGCTTTTAATAAAACAAAGACATTTTATAAAAATATATAATTAAAAATTTGAATTGAGTAGTCTTATATTTTTTCCAGAATGTGTTTGCAACTTGCATTGTCATTGAATATGGCTTACAACTTGCCTTATGTTGTTTCTTGTTCTATTATACGGTCGGACAATATCTAATGCCTCTTATTTTTTTCTACCTAAATAAAGTTAGTTAAATGAAAAATTTGACTTCAAACTATATTAACTCGATAGTTTGAATTTTTAATATGCACATACACAACTCAAACAATTCTCATAATCCCATTGGATATTTTTATAATTACAGTTATCTCTAAGACATTTACAATAATAATAATAGTAACAATAAATACATTAATAACTTTTCCCAAAGTTTACATTTTTTCATATATAAAGAATAAATATTGTAATGTTTTTTTAGTATTTATATTTCTGTAATATTATCTATCTGTTCTAAATCACTGGTGTTAATAAACCAATGAAATCTTATTGTAATAATAATACGTTCTAGAAAATTGATAATGTGTGATGTTAAAGCAGTCGTACACGAATCTCAGACGTAATAAATTGAACGAGCGTTTTTGAAAGACCGCTTGACCTAAGTCGTTAATTTTGTAAATCTGGTAATGGAAACGCTTTTTCACTAAAATAAATGTGAACTCATCAAACATATAATACGAAAAAGATCTTTCATCTTAACTTTTTGCAGTATCCATCCGAGACATTTTGCGTGTCGGAGCTCAATCAATAATGTGTAAGGTGAAAGGGATCTATTCAAGAATAATTAATTAGTTTAGATTTTTGTGAAAAGAAAGCAATATCGCTCACACAGTTATAACCAAATTTAAATTTGTTTATATATTGTTTCTTCACAATTTGAATACATTCTCGTTTTTTTCTTACTATATAAAATGATATTTTTATCTATTTTTAATATCAGAAGTGTAAACTAGGTAGAGTCTTGGTTTCTTTCTAGGTAAGTTCTGCATGTGTGTGTATTTTCAATATTGCTACTAAATTATATACCAAAGTAGTAGTTAGTTAATATGTGCCAGACTATGGGCGTAGTACCTTGAGTTCTCGTTCCAGTTTAAGGTTACGGGTACGAGTCCAAGACCTGTACTATGAGTATTGGTTTTCTTCACTCAGAGGCGAAAAAAAAACCTGTTTGGATATTTTAATTTGTTAAATTGTATGAGCTAGCACATCTTTTCATTTATAAATTTAATCTAATCCTGAGCTTACAACAAATACCAGAGGACTGGCACAGCTGCATTACAATACCTATTTTGAAAAAGGAACAAAAGACCTGCCCAGGGAACTATTGGGGAATAACGCTCCTAAATACAACAATGAAATTATTCACAAGCGTCCTCAAGGACAAACTAGAAGTGCAGATCGAAACCAAAGAACAACAAGGATTTAGAAAAAGTAGATCGACAACTGAAGCTCTATTCATCATTACACAGCTAAAAGAAAAGTCAATGGAATTCAAGAAGCCCCTCTACATCTACTTCGACTTGACGAAAGCCTTTGATAAAGTACGTCTGGAAGACATAGTTAGACTACTAATTAACAAGAGAACGCTATCCAATATCTTAAAAATAGTCCGACTACTAAACACGGGCAACACGACAAAAATTAAAGCAGGCGAGCACACAACTGCCAATATCCCAACGCCGGGCGGAATCAGACAAGGGGACAGCCTGTGCCCATTCCTGTTCAACCTATTAATGGACGAAATTATACGGGAGGTCCCGTCGTTGAATTTGGGCTATAGAATGAGCAGGAACAGAATCAGCATGGTGTGCTACGCGGACGATGCAGCAATCCTAGCTGAAACGGAAGACGATCCACAGGAGCAGCTCTTTAAATTTTATCAAACAAGCCAACAACTGAACTTGAATATATCCACCGACAAAACAAAAGCCATGACAAATCGAGCAAGTCAACCAGTTCAGAACTTGACATCTCCAGTAGTCATGACTCAGTCAAAGACCTAAGGAACCAGATTAATAAAGCGATATCGTTATCAGGATGTTTAAGAGAGATAGTTTGGTCGAATCAATACATGCGAACAGAGAGCAAGAAAAGAATTTACTAAACCTGTATAAGGCCCGTCATGACTTACGGTATAGAAACGCGCAAAGAAATAAGCAATACCAAGAAAAGTGTTGCGGAAATGAAAACACTACGAACTAACCTTGGCAAAACCAGAAAAGACCGAATAAGAAACACAGATATCAGAGAACATTGCAGGATAGTAGATGTGGTGAGATGGCAGAGACAGAGAAGAAGAGGATGGTACGATCACGTTAGGAGAATGGACGAGAGCAGATTGCCACGCGTAGCACTGGAGGGGAAGCTAGCAGGAGACCGAGTACCGGGAAGGCAACATAAACGATGGGAGGACAGCTGGAAATCATCATCACACAACAAATCATAGCTACGAATTCAGAAATCAACAGACCAATAGGTCTAAAAGAGGAAGAAGAAGAAGAAGAAGAAGTAGAAGAATAAGAAGCAGAAGAAGGTTTTGTATGCCAGTTAAAAGTAAACTCAGAAATTCACCATTCACCGTTCGTACCCCCACAATTTTATCGCAAACAGCCAAGGTAAAAGGAAGAGTTATACAATTTGAGATATTAGTTAACATGTTTCTCAACAAACAGTATTTCCTTTTAATTATTCATATTCCGTACCTGAATTGGTGTATAAATTAGTCGCAGATTTAACTTGAAACTTTATACTATCCAGTAATGGCATTATTTTATGTTTTTCTCTTATTTAATAGTGCCAATCAAATATAATTTTGACTGTTTTTCATATAAATAAATATGAAAATTACAAAGCACCTACATACTACAACGAATTATTTTAAAACTGTATTTCAATCTCAACATCAGACCAGAATTACTAAGAGATTGCGCTCTGGCATAATTGTACGCTGCATTTAGGTAAATTAAGTTAAATTAGTAAACGCGCCGCAATGTAAATGACTTGTTAAATATTCATTGGATGTATTTAGATTAGAAATTTCGTGTATTTTGAGGACCTAGTCTACACAGCTGTTCGTTATTAACCGGAACTTTATTCACGTACGGGCTCATTCCGTTTCTAGCATGTTAAATTCCCAGGAGCATTAAGTAACACCGGTGTAAGTGGAAATAGATTTCAAAATAAAAAAAAAATCGGACAAACTCTTGTAAAAGACATCTTAACACCCTCAGCGTAGAATGTATTGAAATTAGTTAAACTCGTTAAATGTTTGGAATGTACTGCTTTATACCCATTTCATTTTGTGATGGGCTATAGGAGTTTAATTGATTTTGATTTAGTATATAGTAGTTGCAGAAACTGAATATACTTGAAGTTCAGGTGAATAGGGATAAATGGAAATGTTCTTTTTAGGTGCATTTAAGTCTCCAGTGATTATCCATCGATTAAATAGTTCAAACAGCTGACGTACACTTAGTTCCAAAAAAAGATTTCCACAAAAAATTCAGTCCGATTACATTAGTATCCATCTCTTATTTTCAGGAATAAAAAAACCTCCACACATATAGATTAATGTGGATATTGTGTTTTATGTGTTTAGTTTCATATGAATTTCTATTGCTGAGATTATACATATTGCTGTGGCAACACAATTATTTGGAATGAAATAATTGTAGTATTGCCATACGTTAGGCATTGCCAAATAGATTGCTGTGTGCTGTTCCAGTAACATAACTAATAAAGATGATGATATTTTTTTTATTATCCTGAATATATTTATTTATTTTCTTAACAGCACGTACTTTATAAGTATACGTGAATTCTACCAGTGTATCTAAATTTCTCCTCTCTCGTCAAATCTCTTGTTTTTCTTATTATAGGGATAAGGTTATAGCTTATTTTGAATAAAAAAATCAGAAACCATATAAAACATAATTGTATAATTTATTCAACATTATTTTTAGAATAGATAGCATCGCTGTACTATATTCACCATTTAATTATAAAAGAAGAACATAATTGAAAGAAAACATTTGTACCGTGTTCTAGGTTGTAATGTTTTATATAACGAATATATTTTTAATGCTTAAATAAAAATAAAATATTGTCCTGTTTCAAAACAAACAAAATTCAATTAATGTTAGTCTTCTATTGATATTTTGTGCTAATTCTATTCCATCAGAGACATTATATTTGCACGTAATGCTCTGATAAACTTAGAACTTCGCAATGGTCAATGTTCGGAGAAAAAAGCCTGAATTTGATTACTGGCTACAACCATTTACACGTATTGTGTCCAGCATCTCAACGTCCGCCACCCAAAAACACTTCCGTTCTTTAAAATCTAGTTTGAATTATTAATTTATAATAAGAAAATTGTTTTGAGAATTAATGATGCCTATAAAGTGCCAGAAAATATACATTTGCACGTTATATCCTCTTAACACCCAGCACCATTAATAATTTCCATTTGTGTTGTTAAAACTAATGTATGTATGTATATTATTACAGGACAATATCTATTATCCCTGTTGCACAACGTTATATTGAATATACATTTGCACGTTATACTACAATATGCGCATAGCAACACTGATAAATCTTTGTTTCTAAAACTTACTTTGAATTATTGAAATTTCAAACTCCATTTTTTTTATACCAAAATTATTAACAAAAGAAAATTCTTATAATGAATGAAACTTAAATACAAATAAAATTAATATGCTAATACAAGAAATAATGAACGAATACAATCGTGGTGTATCTGACCCTACGATTTAATGTCTTTTTAAAGTTGCTTTTAATCTCTCTCCAAATAACTAACTAATTATCTTGTTCATTCTTGTTTTTCAATTTATATACCCGGGAAGACACGTGACCGCTCTCAACGCCATCCTTGGAACTACCATTTAAGTTGTCAGCCTGCGTCTTCAGTGAGATCTCTGCCTTCCAAGTTGCCATCGTGATACGAACACACACACACACACGCACTTATCGTCTTTGACAGTTCCTTCACCTAAACGTCAACACACTGAGAATTTTTCGCTCATTTTAAAAAAAGTCTTTCACTTAAATTATCCAGTATCTTCCAATGTAGGTATATTCGTATTAATATAATTCTTCCTTATATTTGTTTATGAATTTGTTACCTTCTTTATTATTTGCCACATACTTCCTCTTTCCATTCGCTAACACAATTCTTATTTTTGTTCTATTTCCAGCTCTCGGTAAAATTGGAAATATATTGTAAATAACAGGTATTCTTTTTATAAGATTACTCGTACTACCACGATCCATCTGGTTTGCCATTTCGTCGCTTCTTTCGATCCAGGACTTCTCCAACGGTGATATATTTATCTGTAAAAACTACAAACGAAGTTTACATCATATTTTCTTCTTTATAGGTCTCAAAACCGTATAAATCTCTCCCTACAGTCAATGAAACATAGTGCTACACACCCGAATTCATGAATGTACTTTATTACTTGCCAGCTGTCGTTTATAAAAGCACTACTGCTGATTGTATGGTCTCGGAATATTTTAACCCCATATCCTTTTTTTATTATTTACTTATAAGTGAAGGTAAATTTTATTCTTTTAGCATGACATATTTTAATTTCTTTTATAAAGTTTTTATTACCTTATGCACGTTCTCAAGTTTATATAATTTATTCAATTATATTTTTCTCTCGTGCATATCGGATCTTGTCTTCTTCATACAATTTTATTGCATTTAGATGACTAATTCTTTTCACACTTCCATCCTTAAGCATAACCCTTTCTCGGTTATTTGCTTTCATTTCTCTTTTATTTTTAAACAACGGTCCATTATTCAAAATGTTCAGTGCAATTTTCACGCATTTTTAAAGTCAGGTTGTTTTTCATTATACACAAACCATACATCCTGTTTCTCTTTTCTATAAAAGAAATATATATATAGTTTAGATTTATTTCGTCTTTTATTTTGTACCTGTTTAATATCTAAATTGTTAATATATAATCATTTTTATTTCTGTGTTTTCTATAATTAAATGTATGCAACTTAGTATACTCTTATATTGAAATATTTGTATACACTAAAACTGATTCTTACTGTCTCTTTTATATCTTTTTTACTTAAATTAATTCTTAATGCTATTACTATTATTTTTAATATGCAAGAGACCACGGCAATATGTATAAGAGAATTTGTATTTCCTTTTTGTTTGATTTACTGTTTCTCTGATATTTTTGCATACGTAGGCAATTTTATGTTTTTAATTATATTAGGAAATGAGATAATGGAACACAAACAAAAGATAATAAAAAGTAAAGAAAAAGAATGTAAAGAAATAATAAATTTAAAGTTATATAAATTAATTAATATATTGTCCAACACCCGTTTTTTTCTATTACTTCTGCTAAACGAGACGGCATATGGTCTCAGTGCCACAGTCCACGGTGACATTTTCCCATGCAGTTTCATTTGATTCCATAATTAATTTGAATTGTTGTATATATTATCAGATTCTCTATTTCCTTTTTCATCTCCTGATCCTGGTTGCCTTCAAATTGTATTCTCGGCGGTCCATTTACGCAGCAATTTATTTATTGATGTAACAGCTCTTGTGGCCATCCATTGTCGAACAAAAGTAGTCAAAATTGTTTTAACGATTTTTACCTTCGTTATATAAATAGAACCAGACGATATTAAATATAACAGTAACAACACGATGAAGACACTACCACTGATTGATTGTAATCGTCATACCGAATTATCAATGCGTTTAGATTAAAGATCCCTTGTCGTTCTGGTTGTCACTCTCTGTCAATTTTCGCTGTGGATGATTGTCTCTCTAATTATCATATTTAGTTCATTTACTATTTCCTATTTTTATCTGGTATTTCGTAATTTATGCATTCGTTTATTACAATTATTTATCTGTAACTTCATTGATGTGATATTTAGTTCAGGGAGAAGGGGTTGTTTCATTTTAGTGCTTATTTACCAACAGTATCATACTGAGCTAGCTTAATTCTCATGCTTGTTCAATACGCTTTAATAAATTTGAACTATAGTAGATATACCGTCTGTGTATTTCCGATTTAATTTGGAAATCTATGACGTTTCGTAGTTATTAATAGATACATTTTGCACGTTATTTACTGTGCATATTCAAGGTGGAATACACATCATGTAGTAACACTTACTGTCAACTTAATTTTTTTATGATTTATATGCGACCAAAGAGATCTCCATACGTCTGATAAATTTCAAAATATTAGTTTGAGAATCAATAGGATTAACTTATTTAGGCTGGGGTTGAAAACTTTCGTAATCACAATACTTCCTTATACTATGTACAAGAAAGTAAGATGAAAATATTCCTACATAGTTTTAATAGTTTATAATTATTAAAATACGCTTGAAAAGCCCTTAATTTCAGAATCTTTAGACGTTGTTAATTGTAATTTGACGTATTTAGTATTTATGGAATAATTTTACAATTAACTTCACCTGTCTAGATTTGATTGTTATTGTGTTGCCAAATACCCTCTAGTTAATAAATCATAGTTTATTAATTAATAATTACTTGCACATGAACGAGCATTGTCAAACAATTGATAGCTATCACACGTCAGCGAATATCCAGTGCTTTACTAAGAAATTTAGAGTAATTATTAGTGTCGCAAGTTAATTAGACCAATATCTCGTTGTAGCAGTGCGTACGTGGTGTAAAATCCTTGCATCACTAATTTGAATTAATATTACATTACCTGATATATAGTGGTCTACACTTGTTTTGTACCAACATTTTTACACCTTACGAGCAAATTATTTTTATCTTAAGTTTTAATTGTGTAGCGTATATAAGTAGTAGAGGTAGCTTACAATTTTGCAGTGTATATATACAATAAAGGTTATTCTGTATCAATTGTACTTTATTAAATATACTGAGTGGTCCTATTTTGTGAACTTAGTGTATTTTAAAACATATTTTTTCTTATATTAAGTCTTCAGCCATTCCCTAAACATTCTGATTTCATATTTGGCACATTCCTTGTAAATTGTAATCTGACCATTAACTGAAACTTTCTATGTGTGTATGTCGATTAATTTTACAATGCAAATTTTTCATATTTTTTTCAAATGATGGAAGTTAATTTTGTATGAATTTCGTCCTTGGGATATTTCATGTCAAGCTCCTGTTTGAACAATATAATTTTTATTTGACTTAAAACTCGTGTTTTCCTCAATTCCAGTTGGTTATTCTAATCTAACATAACCTGAGCATCACGTCTACAAGGAACAGCATGTAAAAGGGTCGTAAACAATGTGTGTAATTAAAAGATATTGTTATTAATCTCAATGGCAAAACAATAAATATGAATTTATATTTAAAGTATAAATAAAAACAAAAAATATGTGGATAAACATTAATTATCACTAATATTTCTCTATTGAGATTCAATCAAAGACCTTGCTAGAAAAACTTCCTTTTTCAATTCATTTTCCCTTAGTTCACGTTCCTTGGCTTGAAACCAACATAATATATTTAACGAGGCACACAGGCGAATCCTATTTAAAGCACAAGACAAAATGATTGTGCAGGTTTCATTCGTTCTGTATACTTTATTTTAACCTATACACTTTATCCAATAATGCGTGAAGACTGTGGCTCAAAATCTGAAACAAAATGCAAAAGTCCCTTACCACAAAAATTAAAATGATATAAAAAAATCTATATACGTATTTGGGCAACTAAGTTGTCATCCTGAAGAAAGACAGCCTACAGATAGTCTTAGATTAGTTAAAACTGTAAATAATTTTAGACAATTAGACAGCTACGAAAGTATTTGTATACATAGAAATAGTGAAAGACAATGAATTCTGACAATGGATCAATACCCGAGTCCAGTTTCTACGAATTACTGTAAGTTTAGGTGATTAATCTGTGCTACCCCCACTTCCCCTCAGGATTGTCCTGGCAAAAAGGGAGGCACAAATGGTGCTAACGGTAACTAGAATAATGTCATCCGTCGGAAATTAGAGATGTGCCCGTTCGTCGGAGTTTCACACCTGTAGCTTCGTCCAAAAGTTTATGAGTTTCGGAAATTTATTGAATGTCACCTTCAACCTGCCTTACCTTACTTCCCTAGTGTGCGTTGAAAAAGATGGGGTGGAGCCTGTGCTTCTAACTCTCGGTTTTAGGGGATGGGTCACTCAGATTACTGAAGGTGGATGACTCCTAGGCGCCAGCTGTCATTCTAATTCAGGCCCACTCCAAAAAGTTACTTATTCCGATAGCGAAAATAATATTGGATACACTATGTATAGTAAGTCATTCATACACGATATAAACAACAATAACAAGTTTATTATAAAAGTTTTGGAATTATAGAATGCCAAGATGCACAAAGAAAATTATAAAAATTCCACAAATGGGTGGATCATCAACTATCTAAAGTTAAAACATCTATGCCACGCCAATAGAGCATAAATGCGCTTAACAATTAAATTAAATTAAATTTGAAAGTATTCAACTATAAATTTATTTTAGAGAAGTTATAACACGTCAAAAGATGCATAAATGTACTTAAAAATTGAAAATTTGTTTTAATTTGAAACTAATCAACTGACTAAAATTTAATTAAGCTAAGAAATTATGATGATTAATGAGTAATTAATTAACTTTCTAAAGAAATTAAGGCGGAACGAGATCTCGCATTACATTTAAGCCCGCCCTTACAGTCATTACATGCTGTAGATGTGTATTTTTTTTAAAAGCGCAACGTATTCTAATGACATTAATTAAAGCCAGACAGTTAAATAGGTTTACAAATAAGAATAATTATTGATACATATCTTGACAGTGCATTTGATCCACATGGGTATCGGTTTTCTATAAGGCATCCACCATGGAAATCTATTAATTCCGGGTCCAAATGAGGTAGATTTATCTACAAAGTACGGCGGATAGGTCAAATATTCCCAGATATAGTTAAACGCCCACGTGATTGCGGAAGATAGGTTAGCGCGATGGCGGCGTTACATCCGGAATTCCAACACGTGTTCGCACAAAAATGCAATCGACAGATCGGTATAAAACAAAAACTGAAAGGAGAAAATATACGAAACAAGCATTTATCCCTAGAAAGAAATTACGAAAAGTTGAACCCTTACCCATCCATATATATGTACTTCAAACAATCAAAAATCCTGCACCATGCGGCAGATAGCCAATTAACTACCAAAAACTTTATTTGTCACTCTTTAATCATCCGCGATTTATCGTGTGAATTATACGGTAAATAGGCAAAACAGTCCATTAATTACAGTGACACTGATTGAAGTAAACGGATCGCTTTCTTAAATCAACTCAACGGTTCGATTGATATTGAACGAATGAATATGACACGAACGCAAGGTTGCGGTAGAAAGTGACAAGGCGAGATCTAGCAAGTTGGAATAGAATTGTTACATAAAATATTTAACGGATAAAGGACAAATCAGTAAGAACAAAACAAGAAATAACTAATTAGAAATAGTCGGAGATAATTAGGCCTTGACGTAAGGAATAAACAACATTAAACGAAGAGACATTCATAAACAACATCTACTGACATTACCGTCGCCCACACGAGATGACGCTAGCGCTGCAAATTAAAGAAAATAAAACCATAATAATTAAAAATGAAGGAACGTCACTCAATTACACGAGGTAATTAAATCAAATAAATTAAATGAAAATTCCAGATTCCGCAGAAAATATTTCTACGTAATTTCAACAGTGAAACAAAAGATTAATTCTAGGCGTGACCTAATACGCGAAAGAATTCAAGACAAATGTATAGCGTCGCTCGCAGGAAATGCAACAAAAATTATAGAACACTAATAAGATAGAAGATACAGAAAAAAAATGTAACATCTGTCATGCTTCACGGTTTCGTTTTTGCCTCTCTGGATTTAGGTAGTATATAAAGTGATGTTGTTTGTTAAGAAATCAATGTAATGCCACTGGTGAGTTTGGTAAGAGCATATCTTCTAAGGTTACACCTTAGCCAACACTACGTTTAACACTCTTTTCTGTTTTTCTACATGTCTCTACTAAAGATGACAACTTAGTTGCCAAAATATGTATATAGTTTTTTATATATTTTTAATTTTTGTGGTAAGAATTTTTTTCCTTGCATTTTGTTTCTATACACCTATTTTTAACCGCACCAAATGAACATTATTCATAAAGGAAACAAACAAAATTTTTAAATTAAATCAATACTACTACGTTCATGGCAATAAGTATATTAAATATAAATTTAAAAGTATTAAATTAATCTTGAATTAGTTTATTTGTTTCCCATTCTTTGCGACAGTAAAATTTAGCTAATACTGAATTGATCGAAGTGGCACCTGTCGAGCGAAAATACGCCTACCTAAAACGCTCCGGGCATGTTCGATTCGATTACAATTCGCTGAATGCGCAGTCCAGTCTACTTGAAATATTGTAAGACACTTGCACGCCGGCGGATAACCATTGTCAAATTTGTCAATGATAAAATTGAATCCTTCCACAATTTCAGCAGCACGTCGACGGACTATATTTCAAACATTTTATCGTGGATTGTAAGGTCACTTCAGAATGTATAGAAATAATTCCTTTTTTTATTATTATTATTATAATCAACGTACATAAAAATGCTTTTAAAAAACTTCTACTATATATGAAAACTACTATATATGTTTGAATAAGCTCTTATACTTAACTAACTTACGCAAGAAAATTTCCAAAACATAAACTCTACCCACTTGAACTACTTGTCGTGAGGAAAATCTCTTGTAATCTATTCTTCATTATCTAAATATGCTGATGGTCCTTTAATGAAAGTACCTCTTGAACCTTTTAACATTATTTTCGGCTTGCGCAATATTTGCATTTGATATTACAATTTTCAATCTACAATACAAGCTAGAGAGATATGGCGTAGAATTTGTCATACGTTAGGGTCTAAGAAAATTCCCCGATAACAATTCGCCACTTCATATTACCGACAGATTAGAAAAATTGGTATGGTAAGTGCATTTTATGAGTATTGCAACTAAAGTATTGTCTATTGGTATTTGTCACTATATGTTCTGGTTGATTTCATACTTTTACATTTGCATAGATGTCATGTTTATATGTTTTTTAATTCAATTATGTTTATATAAAAATAGGATGAATAAGTTTTCAAATTATTCTAATTTCAGATCTTCAATTACTAAATTTATTAGCCTCTTCTCTTTTCACTTCAATAACTCCTTTGTTTTTAAATTTTTAAATTCTTTCTCTATCTGCCAGCCTGACATCTAAGTTAGTTACTACCGATCGACCAGGCATGATGTCATGTTGAAGAGAAGATATGAAGAAGGAAGTGTTAAAGCATGAACTGTCAAGCACCTGTTCTAGAATTTTCGAAAAATTGTGCAAAATGGTGATGGGCCGATAATCAGAGATCTGTGATTTGCCATCCCTCTTGAAAGCGAGAACAAATTTGGTGCATTTCTGTCGATCTGGGAAAACTGAAGTTTTTATTGGCAGATTAATTATCGAGTACAAAGACCTTGCAAAATAAGATTTCAAGTATTTAACCAAGAAACTCGGGACAAAATCATCACCAGCAGTAAAACCTAAACTGAATTTGCCCATCATCTCAATAAGATACTCCTCGGAGATATAATGAAGAGCAAAAGAGGGAAACTGAGAAAACATTTAAGGCCGAACTGTAGAGTTAGGAGAGTTATACGATGTGCGAAAGTTTGCTATAGAAGCATCCAGAATGTCCTTAGGTTTATCCATTCTTCCAGGCACGCGTGTGGTACTCTGCTTGTTATGGACGAACGAAAATATTTTCTTTGGATGATCCTTAAGAACAGATTCGGTGTGGGCAACATAATTCTTGTACGCCTCGAATATTTGAAGTTTAGTTAATGTTCGCAGTTTTTTAAATAGTCGATCTCCATTTGCGTCGATGGTAATCCTTCGTAAATTTCGTAAGAGAGACTTTAAATGAAGGATTACTTCGTATTTAAATTCTCCTTCATAACCTTAATGAACCATTGTGGATATCGTGAAGCAGATAAAAGTAATATTTTATTAAATAATAATTTGTTTTACTGAGGCTGTATCCTCACGAGGAAAAAATTGAGTAAGTTTAATAATAACTATTCTCACATGAATGATTTTTTCTGAAATTCGGATGGTTAGGAACAAAGAAGTTGGTTTTATTGCAGTAGTAATATAGGTGATTCTTTACAGAGATTATTATTTATTATTTACTAGCTGGCCTGGCAGACATTGTTCTGTCCTTTCCGGTAGGTAGCAGGATTAGTAGTCTATCAAAAAGAAATAGCGACATCTATTGGACGGCAGGATACACCAAAACGATTTTGTTGACCACGCGAACATATTGTGTACATAGGTATAAATCACATCGGTTTATAAATATAAATTTTATTGATAACTCGACAACAGCGCCACCTACCAGGTCCTGATTTTGTGACTTTATTTTTTGGCGCTAAACCAATATATTTATTTGATTTTATTTTCCAACAGATTTCACACCCAAGTACAGGAAAATATTGCTTAAGAAATACAAAACACAAAACACAGTGAGTATATAAAAAGAAATAAAGAAGAAGAAACTTATCGACAGTATAACAAACAATTCCATGCATTCAGTATCAGATTGAATATTTTGTAAAATATATCATAATATAAATCACAATCATTACATATCCTTTTATAATTTGCACAACACGTAGATATAGGCGATCTATATAGCATATTAATCCTATTAGCCTTACAATAGAACGTTTTATGTTGACGAGGATTCTTATGTTTTGGAACACTGATGTTGTTAACTCTATTCAGTAGCCACGTACAGTTAATATGATTACGTAGGTGACTAGAAACCATCGTCTAACAGTGCTGATATCCACTGTTGCATCACCGTACACATTTTCAGTCTCATATGAATGTGAATAAGCGTTTCACCTTCGGCATTCAAGAATTCAATTACAGAACAACAACATATTTATTAAGAATATGAGTTACTCTGTTCCATAAATATAGAATTTGCTAATAACATGCACACAGCGCCCCTTTTCGGATCCTAGCATAGCTATGAACCATCATATCAACGAAACAAATATATTGCATGAATATGAGCTCATTCGGTCAAATCGTTCAGAAGTTACACGATAACAGACGCACCAATTTAGGTTGGAATGTTTTTCCAGATTTTCTCCAGATCTTCCAGATTTTGTTCGTCAATTAAAAACATTTACCTAAGTTATTTCCATCCCGGAAGTATAACGAACAAAATAAAAAATAAAAGAATCAACTAAATATGTTGTTGCTATCGTCAGTTATGATGGAAAGTACATACAAAAAATATGATTTTTGTAGTTTGTCCGAATTTTCCGACTTTCTTTTGTAATTGCGCTGATTTTTTTCGTGTAAACTTTTCCAGGACCATAACGAACAAAACAAAGGAGAATTACGCATATATACATTGATAGAATCGTGAGTTATGTCCTGAGTTCGTACAAAAATCCTATAGAAAAAAATCACTTTTAATTTTTCCCTAATTTTCCAATTTGCTGGGCGACTTTTCCAATCTTTCTTTGTCTAAAAACCATACTCGGACTAATTTTTAAAAGTATTAGCCGTTCCCAAGTGATGCGCTTACCAATGAGCAGCATTTAATTTTGATTTATATTGAAAATTATTTATTATTAATTATTTACGTGTTCATACTGAAAAGCAAACAGTGTTCTTGTACGTACTGCTGCATCATTTTTCTTCCAGTGAGGACCAGTCTGTACCTAATTCATGAAAATCATAGTAAAAAATTAATCAGCACAAGACAAAGATAAAAGTGCTTTTAATGGTTTTAATTTTCATTGAAGTTTACATTAATGGTGAAAAATTACTGTTTCATATATGCCAAAAATTCGATTATGAAAACTTTCACTTCGTCTAGCATGAAATGCCTGGATGTTATAACTCCCCGTATTCGGATGAGGTCGAGCGTAATACAAAAGTTTAGATGGAAAAGTAGAATATCAAGATCTAAAGATTGATTCACGCATCAACAAACATTACTCGGAATGTATTTCGAAAACGATTTAAATTTTATAGTCAACATGAGGACGAGAAATCAATATACGATAGGGAGAGGAGAGAATACAAACGGTCTTCCGGTATCCAGGAAACTCCCATTCAAATTGGGAACGAAATTAAATTTTCAAATAATCTCAGTCGCGTACATCTCCACACGGTAGTAAATTCCATTTTTTTTTTTTTTTTTTTGGAGAGTTCTCATAATGTATATATGCATATTTGAGGAGGATTTGAAAAGAATTTTCTGTGAAATTGTAAAAGCATACCTTTGAATATTATATCTGCAATCGAGGAATAGGAATTATATGACGATATCTAGGGAAAGTCCTACATTAATAATTATATACCGGGGTCGACATATTTTAATTTCTGATACAAAAGTAGAAAGAGAAAAAGAGCGCGACGAAATAAACTAAAGATAAACATAAGCGAGGCTGTCACACTCGACAAACGTTTGCTATGAAATGTAAGGCGTGGGGGTTCCCCGCCACTGCATTGCTCACCCACCAGGCATCGCTGCATATCATAAGGTCATCTTCTGCATATGATAGAAGTGCAAACCGAAATTAAAATTTGACGACTATGGTATAATAAAAGCCATTCGAATGACCCACTCTAGTCGCCTTAGTTGAAATAGCTTAACCGAACCATCAAAAAAGGCAAAACAACATGTATAACTCCTCCCAGGAAATCGCGTCGGGAACGTTCCGTCTTTGGGTACGTATAGGCTGGACATTTCTCCATTGCATTTGCTATACTTGGTGGCTGCTGGCGGGACCACGCTCGAGATAGGAGGTTCTGAAAAAGGACCGCGGACTTACGTGAAGGAAAATCGACGCTTGTGTGACCGAAAATCCAATCAAAACACTTCAAAAATTGTCAGATATGACAGAGACATCGAAAAGGTTTACAGTTCACACTTTCACAAAAGAATTCAACGCTATCGAGGTTTCGCGTGCCGGCGAGGGCTCAGAAACCGAGAGAATGGACTTTTACGCAACGTTCGGCAGTAATCTCCACTTTCCAAGTACTTCTCTAACAAAGGTACAGTTCATTTCAAGCCTCTCTGCAGGCGGATCCGGTAAAAAAATTTCGCTATCAAAAGTAGGCGAAAGCGTCCTCAATCCAAACAAACATTTATTTCTGCAATTGATCGTTTGATGTCTCGAAGTTTTCTAGTAACAAAATGATGTTAATTTACGAACAATTCGTGAAATGGTCATATGTATCCAGATTGGTAATTATGTGGACGAATCGACATTTAGGAGAAAGATCGGCAAAACGAACCCTTTCGTAAATTAAGGTGGAAAGAACTGAAGCGACAAGGTCAGTACAAGATTCAGAAATCACAGTCTAAAACGTTTACATGTTTCGTTCGTTAAATACTAGAAATATCCAAATAGCTTGAGAAAATCAAATGCGAAAGCACTAAAGAGTATACTATGTGACATTAATTTTATCGATTACAGATTTAGCATTTATTCGAAGAAAGGTGAACTCAAAACCAGGGAATGATGCAAAAGAGATCCGTCTTTTGAATTTTTCGATACGCAATCTTTAATTTGACATGTCGGTATGTAATTAAGCTAAAGTGTAAGAATATCCACTAAAGTAACGGAAAACTTTAACATTTTGTCGGACAACAATCCATCTGACGTTTGATTTGCGATGAAAATTCGATTTCACTTAAGAACCGTCAATTAAATTAAATAACACTGTAAGTGACTTATAAAATATAGCAGCGCAGTCCTTCACGAAAAACATAAAACCTAGTAGTTGATTATGACCAGATGTAATGTTTGCTTAATTTTCGTAAAGCTCTGCAGTACTTCATTAGACGAGAACGGATGAATAGTTAATTAACTTCAGTTAAAGTAGCACTGGTAGATGAGAAACGGCAGCCATCACACTGAGAGAAATAAATGTTCAGTCAACCAATTTCTAGTTGACTCAACACCGAAAACTATTGAGTCAACTAGAAACTGGTTGACTGAATATTTTATTTCTTTCAGTGCAGAAAAAGCTTGGGAAAACGTATTTGTAAGTATAATAATAACAATAACGAGTTTTTCGTATTATAAAAATGGTCCTTAATACAAAAGAAAATTGCGCACAATTGCTGCATTTACTTATGTCAACAGTGATATTCAGTTTGAGATTTTTGAAGTTTATAGAAACGAATAAACGTCAACTAACTTTTGACGCAATGACCGTTTGTGCAAAAGCTAAAATTAGACGTATCTACAGAGCGTGTCAAAAGTTTAGAAAATTGGGCATTATAAAAAGCATAATGGTAATGCTCGCGCTTTATAGGACATTGTAATAAAACTGTAAACGGAAACAAAAAAGGCGAATTCAAGCTCGAAGAAATTGAAAAATCCAACTAGTAATAATAATAATAATATCTGTGTGTAATTCTAGTACTGCCTTATATTTGTTTGTAATGATCTATTGAATTTTCACAAAATCATCACAGTTATGGAAACCAGATATAGTTTGCATAAACGTAACGAATGACAAACATAATTTAAACTGTAATGGTGTCCAAGAATTAATATAACAATAATTCAATTTTAATAGCACATATACAGGTAGTCGACAAATTTTAATTTCTGGTACGAAAGTAGAAGAGGAAAAGAGCACAGCGAAATATAGTAATAGTAAAGACAAACATATAGCGGGGCTGCCAAGTACACCCGGCAAACGTTTCCTATGAAATGTGAAGACCCCCCGACTGTTTGTGCTTCTCCCACCACTGTTGGAAAGCAGGCATCGCTGCATTTACAATGCATGGGATAGATAGCTAGTATAGAAATATAAATAGAAATTAGAAACTGTCGACTACGGTATAATAATAATTTTAATTATGTGTTTAGGAAAGTAACACTTACAGTTCGAAGGATTAACGTTAGCTTTATTATATATATTATGGCCAGCTTGATCTCCATATCGCTGCGCGATATAAGGCCGTCACGTAAGGAGATTTTTTGATTCTGTTAACCTCAAAATGTGCACAGAATTAGTGATCATTGACAGGGCACTTTGATTGGTAATTGGTAGATAACAAACATTTTATAAGACTTGCATGGTGTAAAATAAAACCAGAACGTTATAGCCTCTTCCTCAGCAATAGATAGGAATGTAAATGGTACATGGTTTTAGTATTCATTATTAAACTAAGAAGCAGATAATAATAATGTTTATAGAAAGGAACCTGATAGCAAATGCTTCAAATATATCTTCAAGGGATTCTAAAGAGGTATCATTGTTGGACAAAACTTTGGGTATGCGTGTTGTGGATGGCTTAGTGTGAATTGTAACTTTTCAAATTTAGAGAGACAAGCATAATCTGAATTAGCAATATCAACCTTGCAGCACGATGAAGTCTCTCAAATTAATAACAAAAAAATTACTACAGTTTGAAAAGTGACTAGAAAAAATATTTTCTTAAAGTGTAAATTAAAATTTCAGTTTAATTATATCAGTGCCTAAGTGAGAAACTTGTAGCTTTCCAAGAAAAAGTATTTTTGATAGTTACAAATTAAATCAATAGCTGGCACGTAACTGTATGCATGTTTTTCAACTACATTATCAAACTTATTTTCCAGAAACGCAATCCGGTTGTTATTTAGAATTAACGAGAGCAGTTCGTTATTTCTTTTATAGACCCAATAAAATCCATGCATGACCAGTAGCAAGTATGTAACATGAATATGGTATAAATAATTCGTATCGTTTTAATGAGGAATTCAAACTGAAAAGCAATCCGAATGGCACAACATTTACCCGCAACGAAATTGGAGACGAACCAAGAGCGGAAAAAAGAACGAAACAATATCAGGGAGTATTATGCAAAATATGTAATCAGTCAAAACACTTTAATTAAACCTTTCATGCGGGGAATTTCATGAAAAGGATTGCATATCTGCATCATTTGAAAATGTTTCCCAATATTCAGTTTTTATGCACAAGCTCACAGTCACACAAATCCGTACATACACATCCATTGTAGAGAGGCTACTCTATTGTAGTAGTATAGTAGATTATTGACTTTTTTTTGTACCTACGTTTGTACATACATGATGAATTCGCCAGCCGGCTCGAAACCAAACAAAACGAGATAGAGTCGAAATACAAAAGCGAGTGAGTTTCTGTTCGCCAGCGTGAAATTGTGTATACCTATACATGAATAAAAGATAAAATCGCCTGCCACTGGTACGACAGATTAGACAATTCCAGAGAGCGCCACAAAAAATGGAAAATAACAGGGCTTATGTGTACCTGCAGTAATACACTGGCCGGCGTCAAAATATTTCGATTGCAATTATTCGATGTCAATGCATTAAATTAGTGGAAAGTTTGGACAGTTCAGTATTTATGACGCCATCAAGCTAGGCCATATATGCATGGTTGTAGAAACGTAGTTATAAATTTACTGGTCTATTGGTGGGATTATCTACATTATTATAATAACTGGGTAATTTTAATTTAAATGTGCCTATGTCAGAAGGAAGTTTGATGTGTTTATTATTGATATGGGGAAATATAGTTTTTGTACCCACCGCCAGTAAAGTGACATTTGGCGCATGCATCTCTCGACCAGCAAGGAGTATTTGCCGGTCGAGACGACTGTAGAAATTGAAAAAAACACTGACTCTTTGGGACATTTAAATAAAATCTAACTTGATAGTAATAAAATTTAGTCTATAAAATACTACTTCCTTCACTATAAATATAAGAATAAAAAAGTCATAAGCAAGAATATAATAACTTAAACTAAATTTAAATGTGAGTAATAGGTACCTACAAGAAATGCTTAAATTAATTAGGTCATCTATTTTAGGTTAGGTATGATACTAATCACTTTAATCAATAATATTTTTTTAATTTACGCTGGTACAAAAAATATTATTACAAACCACTTGCATGAAGACATCTTCCACGCATTAGCGCAATTAAAGCATCCACCCTCTTAGTTTATGTGTGAGAAATTATGGGGCAAATAATAAAGGAAATTAGTATACTCGAAGATTTCAAATCTTCTTAAATATAGGGATTTATTGAAAGAACATTTATTTATAAAAAAAAAAAATTTTTCTTGGTGACAAGTAATTATATATACAGGGTGAGTCAGCGATCTGACAAAGTAAATTTACTTTTTAATGCTTAATATAATTAAAAATTCGCATATTTTAGTTAATAGGGTTGTCATTGCTTCACAATTTAAAAATATACATGCATATACAGGCTGATCCATAAATCAATGGCATATAGAAGATGTATTTTTTGAAGTTGAACAGCCTATACATAAGTTCAAAGAGAGACCATCGGGTTGTAGACTACCAATTAAGGCATTAGATATAATCTCCTGGAGAAACCGAGGATACATCCAACGTCGTCATGAGACCCGTATGTCATTCGAAACCCACAATATAACAAACTGAGGCTACCCTGAACTGACAATGACCAATAAGTCACAAACACTTATCTGCAGTTCCAATACTGTGGAATTACCTAATACCTTTTTTTCAAGTTTTTCATTAATTAGCGCGTTAGCTTTCCTCATTTTGTTTGACTGTGTTTGGAACTCATTTTAGTTAAAATAAGAGGTTGTTGATGCTATAGAAGGTTTCAGCATAATTTGAGTAAGTATAATTGTTGACGATTCTCAAAAATAAATCTGTAGCCGCAAACTAGCTAAACAAAAACATTTTTATGTAAGAATGCATTATTATTATTATTATTATCACAAAAAGCCAATTATAATAATATTTGAAGTTATTGAATTATAATTTTCAAATGTTTTGATTCCGCTTCAGAGGAAAAAATTAATTGTACTTAAAATGTTTCACTCATTTATTAATTATCTTAGTAGTAGTAGTGGTAAAATTTAGAACACCTTTTATTCAATATTGTTAATTTCAAACCCAGTCTTCTAAATATAATTTACTTTCCAGAAGATGCGCACACAATTTTGATAATATATTTCAGAGAATCTAGTATATTTAATCAATAGAAGTAAACATCAGAGGTCGCACTGTAATTACTTGTAGTGCTTGCCTGTGTATTCATTATTAATCAAACATCAGTTTCTCATTTTATGGCAGAAATGGGATATTAAATTTTCGCCCAAACTTAATATTAATTCGGTTAAATGACAAAGTAATATGTATGCCAGAAATAAAGGTAAACTAATTAATTGAAGCAACAAACCTATCTCATACCCTTGCTTAATATAATTTCCTACCTTTCCGAATTACGACCCTGTTAATAATGAGGGAAAATCCCGGAATACGCATCAGAAACAAGTTTAGATTCTAGATAGAAGGCGGCGTCTAGCTTAGACGTATTGAAAATACACCTTTCGGTTAACCAAGGTGAGGTATTTCAAAGGCCTTGTTCTTAAAAATATACCTAAATTCATCCTTTGATTGATATTGAAAAATAGACCGCGATAAATTTGTGTTGGAAATATATGGAGGTAATACTATCCATTTCCATGCTTAAAATTAAAATATGAGGATACTTGCATTATTGTAATTTTGCCGATCGATAAATAATTGAGAAATACGTAATGTTTAATACACCAATTACAACGGAATTAGAATGAAATATTGATACACATTAACTTCGTAATGGCTTTCACAAAAACCCGGAAGTAAGTATAGGTATGTATAACTCCAAATATGAATAAATGTTGAAATGAATTGTGTAAATATTAATTTCAATTAGTGTGTGTAAAGTCTTTCCTCCCCTTCATGTAAATAATGATCCAATTACGTTTTGCGTGTGCCCTGTGCTCTCATTACATTCAGGAAAATGTTATTAAGTCATCCAAGGAGGTTATTGAAGGAACAATAAATGTATTTAGTTTCTGTAATTATACAATATGTAAAAACCCGGCTTAATCTTATATTTATGTATTCTTAATTCATGCAGTAAATATATTAATTCTCGAAATGTACTAGACAACTCTGTAAATATTGTTATGAATAACAATGTATATATTATACAGCTGTATATTAGGATGAATCGCTCTTATAAGGAGAAAAAAGATATTATTAATCAAAACCAATTATTAATTAAACCCTACCTATGCGGAAAAGACGTTCTATGGTATAACAATAAAGAGAAAAATTGTAAAAAAAAATTAAATTCATAATTTAACATGGCCGCAGAGGAGTTGAATTTTCAAATAAAATGGAGAAAATCTTAAGTTTAATTATATGATTAAAAAAGAAATTATTATCAATAAAAATCTACCTATGAGGAAAAGAAGTTCTATGTATGGAGATTAAGAGAAAAATAATAAAAAAAAATAAATTCAAAATTTAATACTGCCGGAAAGTGGTTGAATTTTCGAAAAAAATGGAAAAATACTTAATTCTGATTATTGATTATAGGATGGTAGACCTTCCTCCTATGAACTCTTGCTGCAAATTCCTCCAGGTGTTGATTTAGTAACGTTGTAAATATTTTATATGCTGTATTTAGCAGCGTAAGTCCTCTGTAATTTTTACACTCCCATGTGTTTCCCTTTTTTTACTATTGGCACAAGTAGTCTCTTGTTCAATTCCTTGGGAATCTTTTCGTATTTCCATAATTGTGTAACTAGCTTGAACAATCTAGATTAAAATGCTTCACCTCCGTGTTTCATAAAATCATTATTAATTTCATATAGGCCAGACGCTGCTAGGTTGATCGTTATACATATAGTTTTTTGATGTATTTGCCGTTGTGTTCTAGTTCTTCCATTATTTCCTCAATCCAGTGCTGCTTTTTTCCTTGAAGACTTTTGTACATTTCATCTTGTTTCTGAACTAAGATCAACAGATATATATACTGTTGGTCTTCATTCTTCTTTGATATAATCCATTTTATTCTGGCATTTCTTTTTCCACTGATAAATTATTCACAATCTTTGTCAAACCACTCATTCTTTTTCCTTCTTTCTTCTCTTCAGCCGTCGTTATTATGGCGTCTTGTATTGCTTGCCATTCCTCTTTTTAAGTTGTGCGGTTATTTTTTCCTTGGATTTTTGTTTCATGGCTTTAGACACTAGGTTATTGATATTCCATCTTCTCTTCGTAACGTTAACACCTGTTTGTTATTTTCGCGTTCATTCTGGTTCCCTTCCAACGATTCCGGTACGTCAACGTTATCTTGTGTTTCTGTTTGTATTTGTATCTAGTGCTCATTCTGGCCATGTTCATTGCGGCTGCAAAGGTTCATCCCTTTTTTCCGCTTTCATTTTTTTGCCAGCCACAGTAATTTTTCTACTACTTCTTTAAAACATTCTTCTTTTCCAATTTTGGCATTGAGATAACCTGCTATTATTTTTGTGTCGCGCTTCGGTAGAGCGTCATAGGTCTTTTCTACTTTGTCGTAAAATTTTTGTTTCTCTTTATCATCGCTTTTTGCAGTTGGTGTATATATGTTTATTGAAATGTTGGTGTAGCTGTTTTTTAGTTTTATGTATGACAACCTTTCATCTGTTACCTGGAATCTTAGCACATTTTGTCTTGCAGGTCTGCCTAACACAAATGCAGTACAGTGGCTGCCCTGTATTTTGTTTCTAGCATATAGCCTGCTTTGATAATTATACGTTTAGACCCTTAAATTATATACATGATATAAAAGGGGGAGCGGCAAAATGGTTTTCCTTATTTGGGATGTGATAAAAACCAAACTAAACAAGACAAGAAATAATCTTTCAGTCAGCATGTCGTCACAGTGTTTCTTTGACTTATTGCTTCCTCTAGTTCTTCAAAATTTCATGCCCGATGTTGGCAAACTCATGCTTTTGGAAAAACCCACAAAAAAATTACGTGACGAAAAATCAGGTGAATATGGGTGCCACTCAAAATTAAATAAAGATACATTTCTCGGAAAAAAACAATGTTTGGCGTGAGGTGTTCGATGTGGTATCGTCTTGCTGGATCCATACTTATTCTGTGATACCTTTACTTCTAGACTGAAAAATTCCGAAACGTGCCACAAGAACGACTTCAGATGACCGTCATATATCCCACCCTCCTCAAAGCAATAAGTACCACATATAACATCGCCTATCAAACATATGGTGACCTATGGTGAGCGAACATGAACTGCATTCGCGGTCACTTTTAGCACCTAGACCATTAGAAGGAGCGTTAATCCGACGCATGAATTGCATAACGAGCGTACAGGGTTGGTTCTTGGAACAGGTAATTACATAGATATTTAACACGTATGGCGAACTTAAAAGTCGTGAAACTGTTGGTGCTGTACGAAACGTAAATGTTCTGCAAAATTATATACGTGTGGTGCAAATTATTTGTTTTCGCGGAAAAGTGGCTCTCATAATCACAATTTTCTCAGTGAAGTATTTAATGGACAAATTGCGCGCAAGTTTATGAAAAGATTTTTATTAACTGAAAAATAAAAAACTAATCTGACTTTATTGGCACAAAAATTAGGCAATATGAAAATAACGAAATAAGTAGAATTCAGTTTTGTAAAATGTGTTTCGTATTTCTATATATAGACATTATTTTACATATTTTAATTTTCTTTAATGTTGTTTTGTGCAATCGATATTTTATTATAGTTATCTTACTTTTAATTTCACAAAAATATGTTTTGTTTCTTATGTAAAATTTCGTTTTGTATTTCAAATACCTTCAATAAAGAGGTATACATAAACCTTGTCGTTGTTTTAACCCGTAACTTGTGACGTGGAGTCTACTAGACTCCTGTAAAGTTTGTATGTTTTGTATTTTAACAAATCCCGATTTAACCTACACCAAATTCTATATACCTTCATTTCTTGACTCAAGTAATGTGCAGTGCACATGCCAGTCCTGTTTCGCTTGCAGTTGTGTAGGTGTATGCTTGTAAAGTTCAGGCGGAGTCTCACAATTTTAATAGTTTTTAACAATGGATTCTATATATACTAATAAAATGCTAATCATGAATTCATTATTCATATTATAAATGCCTCATGTTATTCCAGCCAATAATTAATAAAATACAACCCTTATTGATTGTATTAATTTTTCCTATTACTCCTATTATAAATATGCACCGACTAGCCCAGATATCTATTCATAAGAAATACATTAGATTTCTAAAACTTGTATAACTGGTAGTATACCCATCAGTAATCTAAACTCTTTCAGTTCATAGTATTTTAATACTAGTAGTTTTTATATTTTACAGTTGGTTTAACTACGCTTGTGATAAAACTTCAATCCATTCTTTAAGAACTCATCTCATATCGTGTCAGTGGTCCGCTTTGAATTAAATTACTGTATAAAATAAGTAATTAACCTTTCTTTATTATATTATAGAACTGGTAAGTAACATTTATTTGCATATATCAAATAAAATTAAATATGTTTTTCTATTTACTGTTACAGATTAGGTATAAATCTCTTGTCAAGCCAATGTTTATATTTGATGAATACTTTAGAGCAATAAAACTACAAGCGATATAAATATTCACAAGTTTAATAAATATCGTGAATAAAAAAATTATAGAGGTTGAATTTAAAGGAACATCAACAAATATCTTATTTACAAACAAGACTATAAACCTATCCAAATGACGTTTTTTAATGCACTTTGAAGTTGTGGAATAATAATAACAATCCTTTTATTTTAATGTACTTTATAAGGTAAATATTTCTTTATATATTAAAGATTTAGAACCACTTTTTCTAATGAATATTTTAAGACACCAATAATTGTTCTTTTCAAATAAATTACAAGAAAAACGTACGAATAAATAATTAATTGAGGTTATACGAGTTTCAATTTATCTAACTAGAAAAGATTTAAATTCCAATTGATAATATTTTTAGATTTGCATACTTAATAACATTCTAATTTTATTTTAAACAACAGTATTACTCTATTACTGAATTATATAAATATTTTCTAAAATATACGTAATCTTTATACGACCTGAATACACTATGTCGATAATATATGCTTCTAGTTTCAACTGGTTAACAGTATCTTCGTAAGATGTTATCCTTATGTTCTAGATGATCATTGTAGTCTGAATAACCTTCTTCAATGTTGTTTTGGGCCTATTGTCACTGAAAACTGGTTCTGCAATGTGAATATACCTCGATACTTCAGGATTTTGGACAATATCTCTCTTCGACGATGTAAAAATTGTGCAACTCCAACCACGGACTTCAAAATCTCTACGGTCAATGCTACGCCTTGCACTTCTGAACCTCTACGATTGACTGCTTGAAGAAATTAGTTCTCAGAACTGCTATTATTATTTATCTTCAAAGAAATGGTTCTCGGGACTGCTTCAAAGAATTGTTTCTCGGAACTGCTACCATTAATTAACTCCAAAGAAATGGCTCTCGGGACTGCTTTTAAGGTGAGTAATTTTAAATTATATACTTTAAATTAACTTCTCCTTTCCTAAAATTTTTATATCACTTTGAATTAAGTTTCTCGATGAACTTTGTATCAAGAAATTAAATTTGAACACTTTTATTTTATTCTATTCTATTCTATTAATAGATTTTTGAGTTTTAATATTATACTTCGCTAAAACGCGTCCGTTTTTCTTCAAAATTATTTCGCATCTCCTGTTTTTATTATTCATCCCCTAGACAACCCTCTACTTTTTCAAATCCACCAATCAATTTCTTCTGCAAATACCTTCTAAACAACATAGAATTTAAATCTTTTTATATGTTTTGAATATCTTCTAATATTAATAACTTTACTAATTTAATTCTTTTCGGCTTTTAAATAGTATCTTATGTACTTTAAACATTTTATAAGCTGGTTCCTATCAATTTACTAACCGGTTGTCAAAATGACATTTTAAATGTCACATCCGGTGATATGAATTTTGAAATGTGATTTTATTCCAATTTAGCTATTCATTATTCAATATTAATTTTTTTAATTACCTTTAACATTATTAACGTCAATTGAATATGTTCTTACACAAATAATAACTTATCCTACAATATACTAATAACATTTTAAATCTCTTCTCTCTAGATTTTGGTAACTACAATGAAAAATGAAACTACTCAATCCCTCAACATACAGGATGACTACAACCTCAAGAAATACTACTCAGATACAGAACATTGTTGTCTTTATCACGTAATTATAAACAAGGTTCAAATAAAATTATTCCAAAACATCATTATCATTAATTTCAATAATTAAGTTAATTCTGATGACCAAGTTCATAAATTTAATATTGTTACAGTCTATATTTGTATTGTAACATTTGCCCCTTTTTAATAAATGTAAATTTTTAACTTCTAAAATAAAATTTATATTTATTAAACAATCATTAAACATAATACAACATAAATTATTACTCCATCATCATCATATATAATTAATTGTTTGCCATAACTATATGCAATTATTCTATTTTAAAAACTCTAAGTTTTATTCAAGTTCATCATTTTTTTTAAATAATAACAATAACAACCAATAACTTAACAACCTTATTTTTTTTTAATGTACTTTCAAAACTTATATACATGTAATTAATCAACCCAATATTTCTGTAAATTTAATATTCTAATCCATATTCCTATTTATAATACTTTATGTGTGTGCTTTGTACCAGTTACACTCATTCATCTCTATTGTTTATATCTTGATAATAATCCTGTAACATAGACACATGATATCTACCTCTAATATAATTTGTATTTGGTTCTATTAACTCATAAGTATTTTCTCCTAACTTTAGATTAACTTTATATGGTCCAATGTATGGCCTTAACAACTTCCCCATAATATTTTTCTTTCGATCAGTAACCCTCAAATTCTTTACAATAACTAAATCTCCTATTTCGTAACTTTTAAACTTCTTCTGTTTCTCCATTTGTTTTTGTTCCCATATCATTTTTTTACGTTTTGATCTTTCTCTCACCAATTCATACCTTTCACTTAAATCGATTGTTTCTTGATTATCCCATGGTCTTTCTGGCATTTCTCCCAAAAATACCGTTACTGGACATAAATCATGTACTGAACTATGCGTATGATTCATTACCTTCTCAATTTGACCAAGATATCTCGCCCATCTATTATGTTTATCTGTTAACAATATTCTTAAATATTTTAAAGTTTCCCTAACATATCTTTCTGTTGGATTTCCTTGAGGATGTCTATACGAGGAAAAATAAGCTTTAATATCCTGATTATACAAATATTCCTTATATCTGTCATTATTAAAATAAGTAGCATGATCTGATAATATAGCTAATGGCTTCCCATACATAAAAAAATACTCCTGTAACGATTGTAATACAGTTTCAGTATCGCATTTGCTTGTTGGTATCAATTTTACAAACTTAGAAAAAATGTCACAAATAATTAGTACATGTCGATATCCTTTTGTACTTGGCAACATATTAGATAAAAAATCGATAGATACCAATTCTAACTTGTCATTTACCATTATGCTTTTACTTATATTTTGATGTGTAATGTTTTTATCTTTCGCCAATTCACATAATCGACACTTCTTAATTTCACTTTTTATTATCCTTTCATCATTTTTACAATAAAAAGCTTCCCTAAATATCAACCAGCATTTTCGTGCCCCAATATGCAAATACTTTTCATGTATATAATTAGTTATTTCTCTAGTATGTTCTTCATTTGTTACAAAAACTTCAGTTTTACCAATTTTCTTTATAATTATTTCCTCTTTTATAGTCATTTCCTTAAAATCTCCTACTTCTTCCAATATTTTTCTTATATCATCAAACATAGGTAGCTTCTGTATGTTTTTAAGATATTCCAAAGATAAAATTCCCGATTGATTCAAAATTACCAAATTCACTTCCAAACTAGTTCTTTTATTCGTTCCATCTTTTCTACTTAGTACATCTGCTGTTATCATTTCTTTACCAGGCCTATATCTTACTTCCATATCATATTGCTGTATAATCAAAGTCCATCTATAAATTCTATTATTATTTAATCGTGTATTCATAATGTTCACTAATGCCTTATGATCTGTCTCTAAGATAAACCTCTTAGCAATTAAATAGTATCTTAATTTAGTAATTGAAAAAATAATTGCCAGCATTTCGAGTTCTGAGGTGGAATATCGACTTTCACAAGGTTTAAGCGTTCTAGAAATAAAATATATAGGTACTTCTTGATTATCTTTGATTTGTATCAATTCTGCGGCAATAGTATGATTTGAAGCATCTGTACGTACAATAAATGGTAAAGTGAAATCTGGATGTTCTAAATGTAGGTTTTCCACAAAATTCTCTTTCAACTTCACAAAACATTCTTCACATTCCTTATTCCAATTCCATTTGTTTCCTTTCTTAAGTAACTGTAATAAAGGTAACGTTTTTTCACTGAAATTATGCACAAATTTCCTGTAATAATTCAGCATACCAAGAAAACCTCGTAATGATTTTAATTTTGTAGGACGTGGAAAATTTTTAATTTCATCCAGTCTTTGTGGATCCAATTGTATACATTTTTCAGTCACAACATATCCTAAATAATTTACCTGATTCTTAAAAAATTGACATTTCTTTAAGTTCAATTTCATTCCTTCTTCTCTTAATGTAGTAATTATAATATCTAAATGTTTGATATGATCCTCATAACTATTGGAAAAAATTATTATATCATCGAGATAATGTAATGCAAACTCTTCATACTTATCAAGTATTTTATGTAAAAATCTGATTAAAGCTGCAGGGGAAGTCTTCACTCCGAACGGAGCCACGCGGAACGAAAATACACAACCATTCACACTGAATCCACAATATTTCCTAGATTCTTCATCTAAATTAATTAGCCAAAATGCATTTTTAAGATCCAACTTACTATAAACACTTTTATTACCACATTTTGTCAATAATACATCTATGTTTTGAGGTGTTTCGTGCTCAGAACGTAATCTTAGGTTTAATGAGCGAGCGTCAAGGCAGATTCGTAAAGATGCGTCTTTCTTCTTCACTATAACTATAGGATTAATAAAATAACTATTAGACCTTTCTATAATACAAGAATCTTCTAAACGTTTCAACTCCTTATTTACTTGTTCTTGATAGTAGTACGGTATAGGATAATTTTTACAAGTCAATGGTGAATCATCAGTAACCACTAGTTTATGTTCATAATTTCTTGCGAAAACAATTTCTTCATTAATTAACGATATATTCCTATATAAAATCTCTATTAACTTATGCTCCAAAACTTTATCCTTTATGTCCTGTAATTTAATTTTCCTTTCAATATCTTCATAATTATTTATCGTATCATTTCTGCATTCCTCTTCCATCTCTTCATCATAATTCTCATTCCATTCTTCATTATTAATATTATCATGTACATTATCATTTTCAATTATTAAATTATTCATTTCTATACTTAATATATTCTTCTTATAATCATTATAAACATTTTTCTCTTCTTCACTTAATTCTTTTACTATTTTGCATATATTCTCTTTTATATAAATATTTCAAAATTCATAACCATTCCTAACTTTCTAATATTATCTATACCAATTATACAATCATAAAATAAATTTTCCAGGACATAAAATTGCATAAAATAACTTTCTTTACTTATAATCACTTCTGTATTAAAGCATTGTTTTATTGTTCCCATCTTCTTTCTATTCGCTGTAATAATATCAGTTCCTTTTATCTTAATCACACTATTTAAATACCCTTTGACTTGTTTAACTTTACTCTCTTGTATTAATGTAATCTCTGAACCACTATCTATTAAACATGTAAAAACAATATTCTCAATTTCTATCTTAATAAATGGCAAACCAAAATCTTGTACTATAGATACCTCTTCATTATTTTTAAATATACTCTCAGGTCTTTGATAAAATTTAATTGTTTGTACAGTAATACAATTGGGTTGATTATTTACCTCCTCTTCTAACAATGAGATGTGCTCGGTTTTGAATTCTGATATGAATCTTCCTTCAAAATCGACGTTTTTTTTAATTCAACATTATCATTTTTAGCATTATTCTCTTCATTTTCTACCCACCTGATATTATGTATCGGTCTCTGTCTACTTTCGCCTTGATTATCCTTAGATTTATTTCCATAATATTGTCTATTTTGGGAATAATAATTTGTACCAGAAAATGGTGTATACCCTTTATCATTATTATAATTTCTAGGATCTGACTGATAAATATTACCACTCCTATTACCATAATTATTAAACCCTCCTCGTACTGGAGTATTCTGATTATACATGTTTGGCGAAGACCTATTATAATTTAGACTCCTATAATTTCCATTATAGTCATTTTGATCTCGTTGATTTCCACTTTTCAAATCCGTATTATGAAAATAATTTGACCTACCATTATTATTTATTCGTTGATTACCATTATTGACATTGTTTCTAGGTAAAGATGAATAATTATTTGCATTAACGTCATTAAAATCATCTAATCTTCGTAAAATTTCAATTAAAGAATCCATATCATTTACCTTTTGGCAAATTATGGCTTGTGTATCTGTATAAATAAAGTGATTTAACAGTTGACTAGCAATCATGTATTCATTAAGATCACTAACATACTTGCACTGATTATACATCCTTGAAGCATACGCCTCTCTTGTTAAATTACCATGTCTATATTTTGCGGTTAATAATCTAATTTTAGCTTTATTTTGATGCGATTCATTCCAGAAATTTTTCTTGAACATATCTTCAAATTGATTTATATCTTGACAGTTATCCTCTATTCTCTGAAACCATTCCAACGCACTATTATTCAACGTAGATCTTATTACCTCCATTTGATGCTTTAAAGATGGAATATCTTCTAAATACTTCATAATATTCCTTAAATACGTCATCGGATGTATCCCTGTTTTATCTGCCCCAAATTGAGCTATGTTCTCCACTTTAGTATAATTGGAACATTGATGTGCTACTGTAGAACTTGATCCTATGTTTTTCATGTTAACCGACATCTTTTTAATTTCATCTTCTAATAACTTTCTTTTAACTTCCTGTTGCTGTAAATTCTCTTGTAACATTTTAACCTCTTCTGTCTTATGTTGATTTAAATTTGCAACTTCATTTATAAATGTATTTTCATAAGTTCCCAATTTCTTTTCTAATTCCTTTTCACAATTAACAAGTAACTCTTCCTTCCTTTTCTTACAAACCTCTTCATTCCTGGTTATCGCCTCTAGTAACATTTTTCTTGCATTTTCACATTTGTTCTTATCTGTATTCAACACCTCGTATACAGTATCTAATTTTGTGTTTACTATATTAATAACTTCTTTATTTATATCAGCTTTTGCTTGTAACATTTGTTCTTCTGTTTGCTTAACTATGTCAGAGACTAATCTACTTTCCATTTCTTTAAATTCATTTTTCAATTGAATAATTGTCTCTACATTCCTTTTCTCTAAATCATCCATATTCTTCTTGATAACTTCTTCTGAATCTTTCCTTATATCATCTCTTAAATTTTTCATGTTTAAATCATGTTTCTCTTGTAAATTCTTCATATTCGTATCCTGTTTTTCTTGTGAAGTCTTACTATTTTCTTCCAAATCTTTCTTCATATCCTCTCTTAAATTTTTCATATTCAAATCCTGTGTCTCTTGTAAATTTTTCATATCTTTCATATCTTCTCTCATTTTTAACAACAAATCCATCACCGGATTTTGTTCACTCTGATAAGTTTCATCTCCACTCTCTGAACCTTCCTCATCTCCTTTATCCCCTTTCCTGCTACGTGTCTGCATCATTATAAAAGTCTCTTAATAATACCCCTAATAACACTCTGTATTTAAATAAAAACTTACACACTTTCTATACTATGTTGTATTATATCACTTATTTACTATTAACCATTCTTTAATAATGTAAGCCACATAAATGTATAAACCTGTACCAAAATAAAGAAATCACACTGTATAGTTATTATTATTTGTATGATTACCCTCTACTATCCCAACAATTATGTTAAATGTTGTCAATCACCTAAAGAAAATAATACCTTTATACTTTTTTTTAAAATAATTACCCTTCGTTTTTTAAGTATTAATAAATATAATATTGGTGATAGATGTGCTATCTCCAATATCGCCCCAAGTTGCTATGCGCCAATAATTAATAAAATGCTAATCATGAATTCATTATTCATATTATAAATGCCTCATGTTATTCCAGCCAATAATTAATAAAATACAACCCTTATTGATTGTATTAATTTTTCCTATTACTCCTATTATAAATATGCACCGACTAGCCCAGATATCTATTCATAAGAAATACATTAGATTTCTAAAACTTGTATAACTGGTAGTATACCCATCAGTAATCTAAACTCTTTCAGTTCATAGTATTTTAATACTAGTAGTTTTTATATTTTACAGTTGGTTTAACTACGCTTGTGATAAAACTTCAATCCATTCTTTAAGAACTCATCTCATATCGTGTCAGTGGTCCGCTTTGAATTAAATTACTGTATAAAATAAGTAATTAACCTTTCTTTATTATATTATAGAACTGGTAAGTAACATTTATTTGCATATATCAAATAAAATTAAATATGTTTTTCTATTTACTGTTACAGATTAGGTATAAATCTCTTGTCAAGCCAATGTTTATATTTGATGAATACTTTAGAGCAATAAAACTACAAGCGATATAAATATTCACAAGTTTAATAAATATCGTGAATAAAAAAATTATAGAGGTTGAATTTAAAGGAACATCAACAAATATCTTATTTACAAACAAGACTATAAACCTATCCAAATGACGTTTTTTAATGCACTTTGAAGTTGTGGAATAATAATAACAATCCTTTTATTTTAATGTACTTTATAAGGTAAATATTTCTTTATATATTAAAGATTTAGAACCACTTTTTCTAATGAATATTTTAAGACACCAATAATTGTTCTTTTCAAATAAATTACAAGAAAAACGTACGAATAAATAATTAATTGAGGTTATACGAGTTTCAATTTATCTAACTAGAAAAGATTTAAATTCCAATTGATAATATTTTTAGATTTGCATACTTAATAACATTCTAATTTTATTTTAAACAACAGTATTACTCTATTACTGAATTATATAAATATTTTCTAAAATATACGTAATCTTTATACGACCTGAATACACTATGTCGATAATATATGCTTCTAGTTTCAACTGGTTAACAGTATCTTCGTAAGATGTTATCCTTATGTTCTAGATGATCATTGTAGTCTGAATAACCTTCTTCAATGTTGTTTTGGGCCTATTGTCACTGAAAACTGGTTCTGCAATGTGAATATACCTCGATACTTCAGGATTTTGGACAATATCTCTCTTCGACGATGTAAAAATTGTGCAACTCCAACCACGGACTTCAAAATCTCTACGGTCAATGCTACGCCTTGCACTTCTGAACCTCTACGATTGACTGCTTGAAGAAATTAGTTCTCAGAACTGCTATTATTATTTATCTTCAAAGAAATGGTTCTCGGGACTGCTTCAAAGAATTGTTTCTCGGAACTGCTACCATTAATTAACTCCAAAGAAATGGCTCTCGGGACTGCTTTTAAGGTGAGTAATTTTAAATTATATACTTTAAATTAACTTCTCCTTTCCTAAAATTTTTATATCACTTTGAATTATTTTTCTCGATGAACTTTGTATCAAGAAATTAAATTTGAACACTTTTATTTTATTCTATTCTATTCTATTAATAGATTTTTGAGTTTTAATATTATACTTCGCTAAAACGCGTCCGTTTTTCTTCAAAATTATTTCGCATCTCCTGTTTTTATTATTCATCCCCTAGACAACCCTCTACTTTTTCAAATCCACCAATCAATTTCTTCTGCAAATACCTTCTAAACAACATAGAATTTAAATCTTTTTATATGTTTTGAATATCTTCTAATATTAATAACTTTACTAATTTAATTCTTTTCGGCTTTTAAATAGTATCTTATGTACTTTAAACATTTTATAAGCTGGTTCCTATCAATTTACTAACCGGTTGTCAAAATGACATTTTAAATGTCACATCCGGTGATATGAATTTTGAAATGTGATTTTATTCCAATTTAGCTATTCATTATTCAATATTAATTTTTTTAATTACCTTTAACATTATTAACGTCAATTGAATATGTTCTTACACAAATAATAACTTATCCTACAATATACTAATAACATTTTAAATCTCTTCTCTCTAGATTTTGGTAACTACAATGAAAAATGAAACTACTCAATCCCTCAACATACAGGATGACTACAACCTCAAGAAATACTACTCAGATACAGAACATTGTTGTCTTTATCACGTAATTATAAACAAGGTTCAAATAAAATTATTCCAAAACATCATTATCATTAATTTCAATAATTAAGTTAATTCTGATGACCAAGTTCATAAATTTAATATTGTTACAGTCTATATTTGTATTGTAACAATACCTACAATATTTGTATATATGGGCGAGATAGGGGTAGTGGATCCGATTTCAGTCAGACTAGACCGACTCGTGTTTTGTCAGCTCTCGGGGAAACCGGTAGGTAATACGGTACCCGAGAGTCGACAAAACACGAGCCGGTCTAGTCTGAATGAAATCGTATCCACTTCCCCTATCTCGCCCATGTATAAATATTTAACGATATCGAACCGTAGCAAGCATAAAAGTAGATCAAAGACGATCAACCGATGTAGAAGATAATAAAGTGTGTACCGAATTCTGTGTGTAAATGTAACTTCGCAAAAACAACGGTATCCTTCAAACTTTAAATTTGTCATTTTAGAAGCTTGACATTTTTTTCTGTGTCTGTGAATTAACTTACATTGCTTTCAATTTCTTTTTTTTTACATAGTTTTTACTATTTAAGAACATTTTCTGTTTGACATGTCAAGCTTCTAAAATGACAAATTTAAAGTTTGAGGGATACCGTTGTTTTTGCGAAGTTACATTTACAATTTACTGATACAAGCACAATAACTTTTTTATTTGATAACTTTATTCAAATGTTTCGATGTTTATATGTTAACATTATGACTAAATATAACTACAGTTTATTTATTTGTGCTTTTTATTAAACAAAAATAATGAAAAATTGGCAGGGAGTCTCTCACATTCCACGTCACCAGTTATGGGTTAGTTTAGATTTTCTGCGTTTTATATAACATATTTTAAATGAGAACTTAGTTCTAGCACCTAGATTATAATGAGGGTATTATTAATCCGTCGGACTGAAATTCGTGATAGACCGTTATGGTATACTATAACGGCGAACATGAACTGCAGTCGCGGTTCTTGGAATAGGTAATTACATAGAAATTTAAGGATTATCGGTTTTGAGCGGACATATTTTGTTGATCCTACAAATATTATATTATTTGAGTTTAAAGACGTTAGTCACCCCCGCCCTCCATATTACGTATAAGTATACATCATACAAATTTCCATATTTAGTTTAACTTCGACATAGGAACTTAAAGCTAATAAACAACAATTGAATTAGTCAATCAAATATTGAGTGAGAGTGGTACAGTTTTGCTGGTTTATGAAAATTATAAATTTTACAAGTATCGCCAACTTAAAAGTAGTGAAACATGTTGGTGCTGTAGGAAACGTAAATGTTCTGCAAAATTATATACGTGTGGTGCAAATTATTAGTTTTTGCGAAAAAATGGCTCACATAATCACAATTTCTCAGTGAAAAGGTATTTAATAGACAGAAAGTAAGTAACAGTGTAAAAAGAAAAGCCGCAGAAGACATCTTAGAAAGACCAGCGAAATTAATACCTAAAGAACTTTCTACACAAAGAAATTTTTTAACCACATTGACAAGGAAGGATATTAAAACCTCGCAGAATAATGATTTTTTGTGGATTCATAACAAATCTTCCAATATGTGTTTTCATGTAGGAACAACATGAAGTTATGTGTAATGATGAAACTATTTATGTTGATGGAGCATTTGATTATTGCACCAAATTTTTTCTGCAGCTGTTCACCATTCATGCGTTCATTCGGAATCATTAATACCCGTAGCGTTTTGTTTATTTCCAAATAAATTAAAATCAACATTCGCCAGTTATTTGAAGAAATAAAACAAAAGTACTGTGAAATGGAATGTACGTTCACTCCGAAAAATATTGTTATTGACTTTGAAAAAGCCAAGCATGTGCGTGCGTTAGAGGTACTGCCAACTGTGAATATTATAGGATGCAGATTTCACTTGGCCCAGGCGTGGTGGATTCAGCAACTTGGTCTTACTTTAGATTATAAAGATAAAAACTCAACTATCAGAAATTGGATAAGACATTTATTTGGTTTAACATTTTAAACCCTGATGAAGTAGGAGACTGTTTTGTGTTCGATTTTGTAACTGATCAACCAGGCGATCCAAGAGTCACAAAATTTGTTGATTACTTAATCGATACATATATTAACGAAGACTCCAGCTTTCAACCATGTATTTTGGCTGCAAACACAAACTCTTTAACAAGAACAACAAATGTATGTGAAGCATTTCATTTCAAATTTAATTCGTACTGTTGTTCTCCACATCCCACTATTCACGTTTTCGTAAAAGCTTTGGAAAATAAGCAACTAGATACTTATACAAGAATAAATTCCGCAAAAATTTATATAGAGCGTGTCATTAACAGAAAGATAAAAACAAAGCTGATTTTATTGGCACAAAAATTAGGCAATATGAAAATAACGAAATAAGTAGAACTCATTTTGTAAAATGTGTTTCGCATTTCTATACATAGACATTATTTTATTTTTTAGAATATTTCCTTTATGTTATTTTGTGCAATCGTTAATTTATTATAGTTTATTTCATACTTTTGTTTCATATGTAGAATTTCGTTTTGTATTTCAAATACCTTCAATAAATAGATATACATACATAAACATTGTCGTTGTTTTAATTTACGTTTTCTGCGTTTTATATAACATATTCTAAATGAGAAGTCAGTTCTAGCACCTAGATTATAATGAGGGTATTATTAATCGGTCCGACTGCAATTCGTGTGGGGGGATTACGATTATAAAGTTTACCCTGACTGCAATTCATGCGAGGGATTAATTGAAAGGTTGGCCGCGACTGCAATTCGTGATCTTCTTCTTCTTCATAGTTGATTGTGAGTTAGGTCTATGACCTTTTACTTCTAATCTGAATGAGGATGATCTTGATTTAGGGTTGATGATGCACTATTTCAGTATAAATGTCTTGAATGATGGACTGCCGGGGGCGTTTGTATCTCCATGGTACATGTGGATCGCAATTGAGTGTTTCTGAGTCTAAGTTTGTGTGGGTTGACATCTGGTTGTAGAATTTTGTGGCAAGTTCTTTTATGTATCTTTCTATTGTTGGGGTATTAGTTTCTTCGTGTATTTGGTTGTTCCTCATGTACCATGGGGCTTTGAGTAGCATTCCTAGTGTGACGTTCAGTATTACTTGGAGAGCCTGCAGGTGGGTGGCGAAGGCGTTGATCCAAATAGGGGCGGCATAAGTGATGATTGGTCTGATGATTTGTTTATATATTTGGAGTTTGATTGTGTCAGATAGGGTGCTGAATCAGCCTAATAATGGCCATAGGTGTGCTCTTGCGGATTTCGCTTTTTTGGCGGTATTTTTGAGACGAGGATAGTTTATCGTCTAAGGTGACTCCAAGATATTTCACGAAAGGGGACCATGGTACTGGTGTGTGGTTGATATAAAGTTGGCCGGTAATTGGCTTTGTTTTTCTTATGAAGATAATTGCTTGTGTTTTTTCGGCGTTGATAGCGATTGTCCATGTGTGGCACCATTTTATGATGGAATCCAGTGTTTCTTGCAGGAGTTTGAGGGCTCTGTTGGGTTGGAATGATTGTGTTAAGACAGCTGTATCATCTGCGTAGATGGCTAACATTGCTTATTTGAGTTTTGGAATCTGAAGTGAAGATTGCATATCAATCGGGGCAGAGTGCTGATCCCTGGGGGACTCCAGCAGTAAGTATTTTTGTTGAGGACAATGTGCTGTTTATTTTGATTTTGAAGTTTCTTCTATGGAAGTAATTGTGTATGAATCTAATAAGATGATTTGGATAACCGAATGCATTGAGTTTGTAGATTAGGCCCTGATGCCACACTCTGTCGAACACTCGAGAGATGTCCAGGAAGGTTGCCGTAGTGGTCGTGTTTTTATTAAATCTTTCTAAGATTTTTTCGGATACTCTTGCAAGCTGTGATGTAGTTGAATGGTCCTTGCGGAAGCCATGCTGATCCATAAGTATAATGTTGTTTTCGGTGGTGAAGTTGTCTAATAATATAATTGAAGGATTATTTTATCGGCGACTTTGCTTAAGGCGGGAAGAAGGCTGATCGGTCTATAGTTGGAGTGAAGAGCGTGATTTTTGTTGGGTTTAGGGAACATAATAATTGTGGCTGTTTCCCATATTGTGGGGTAAGTTTGGAGTCTAATGATGGAATCGATTATTGTTAGGAGGAACATGAAGGCTTTGAAAGGGAGGTTTTTGATCATTTTGTTGGTAATACTGTCAGGACCTGGGGCTTTTCTGGGTTTGAGTGCTTTAATGGTCGATTTCAGAGATTGTGGTGTGATGTAATGGGTGGTAGGAGTAGTGGGGAGTTTTAATTTTCTGATGACGTGTTTACATACGTGTGCTACATGTTGTAAGTATATGTTGTCCCAGTTGGGTGAGCATTTATCTTCTATTTATGTAGCTAGCGCATCTGCTTTCTCCTCCTCTGTGATTGCTATTGAATGTTCTGTTGTGAGAGGTGGAATTATGTGTTGATCTTTCTTCATTGCTCTTGTGAGTTTCCAAAGACGTTGGAGGTTCGAATCGATGTTGTCTAGTGTTTTTTACCAGTTTTGATCTTTGAAGTCTCTTATTGTCCTTTTGACTTCTTCCTGTTTTTTGTTAAGAAGAGTTTTATCTGCTAGATCCAGTGTGAGTTGGAACCTTCTCCTCTGTTTATTTTTGGCTGATATGAGATAGCGTACGTGATCTGGTAGTAAATGTGTTTGGTGCTTTATGGTTTTTTGAGTGGTGGCTGCCTCAAAAGCTTCTGTGACGTTATTTTGTTTCAAGCTAACTGCATTTTCTAGTTGGTCTGGGGATTCAATTTTTGAGATTGCTGGTAGGTTCTCGGTTAAAGTTTGTTTGAATTTGTTCCAGTTGCAATTCGTAATAGACCTACTACAAGGAACAATACTAGAACCGTTAATTGCTAATTTATAGGTCAATCGTATTAAGGTTAGGACAAAAAATAGTAAAGCTACTCCAGAAGGCCACAAGAAAGGCTAAATTTTCCAAAGAATTGCAACTCGATTAAGAATATATTAATGAAAATTATATTAAAGAGGAGCATAAACGAGAAAATGTATACGAACGCTATAACGCATCAAGCACAAAATAATCTAAATGCATCAGAGGTAATAGAAAAATAACGTTTATCATATTTGATAGTCTGCAACTGCAGTTTGCTAAAATAAGTTAGAAAACTTTCAGTATATACATTAAATTCCTCTAAGCATATTCTTCATACTTATCGATCGATATGGTGATATAAAATTGCATTCACATAGGTAGGAGCATTATACGCTTAATCTTAAAATCCAATAATAGTGGTATGTGTTGGTTCGGGTTTCCCATTATCTAGACGTATTGATAAATGATTTTAATGACATTATATAGAGGAGGGTGCAGCACCCGTTTATCTCATGCACGCCGGTGGTAGCATCGCTTAAATTTCCCATAAATATTCTAGTGCGTTCTGCCATACATACATTAAACCCGACCTGTCGGTAACATGATACTGAAGGGTCTCACATTTAGATGTGTATATGCTGAAAACTCTCTCTACATGAAACGTGCAAATTTTTGCATAGGAGATATATTACCTTATCTATTTTTAAAAACTGTTAAAAACTCTGTGTTCGGAGTCGGAGCATTCGATTAACTAGCAACGCCACTTCGTCCTACTGCATGAAATATTGCCGTACGTGAAAAACGTATCGAATATATCATGCATGTGCAACGTGAAAGCGATTACCGAAATGTATAATTATAATAAATTCAGCCGGTACAATGACAGGCATATCGTTTACATGGAAATAATAATATACAGGTTGTCGCAGACAGTGTGCCCCACTATTGATATCGCATAAACGGTAGTTAATATAGAAATTATTTAATGACTTTAACTCTTTGTGGTCCAAATTATTTCTGTAGCATACAAGACAAATTCATGATCCAAATTTTTGTCTATGATTTTTAACATGGTTCCAATGCGAAATCACCGGGCAATAATAATAAGACGTACAGTTCTGTGCAATAAATTGGCGTACACTTAATATACGCTTATGTAAATATGACTTTTGTTTGAATATCTGTCGTGTATGACAAATTGAATTGACGCTATAATTCAAGTTGTCAACTTAACTTAAGCCATTTTCACAATGGCAAAATAATGTCAAAATTAGCAATAAGACGTGTACGCCATTTTATTGCACAAAACTGTACATCGGTATCATTTCAAATTAAATTAAAACTGCAATACGCAAAACAAATGAAAATTAAATGAAAAAATTAAAAAATTTCAAATTATAATTAATTTTGTTGGCTGGCGTACAATTTGTACCCCGCTTGTTATATGATATCTTTTGCTTTGCAAAATATGTTCATGTGCAGTTCTCGACGAAATCATCTTTGTAACCTTGATCTGTGCGGATTACAGAAGACAGAAGTGCATGTTTATTGTTTTGCTAATCGTTGTATTGTGCGGTTTGTGTGGATTTGTGCTCCCTAGAAATGGCCAAATGTAAGTTTGATTTGGATGTGGAGGCAGACTGACAATTAGCACTACGTTTTTATTAGACAGCGGACGTGCCAGGTTTAAATTACGACGGAGCGAAGAAATAATGTAAACAACATGCACTACGCGACGTAAGTGTGCATTGGATTTTGTTAAGTTTCAATAACATACGCATATATTTTTTGTTATCATTTATTTAGATCCAGAACATTGTTTATGTTACTATGAGAAGGAAGAATGACGAGAATGGCATCGTAAAACAATTTCAAATTGGATTAAGGGTCATATTGATTGTATGTCGTCCATTGTCAGTGCTCCGAAATTTATTGCATACTCTGTAAAATATCATTACAGTATGCCCAAAAAGGCCACATACAACGTCACTTAGCATCGCTAAAACATACACAGAAATTGGACCCGTTGAAAGCTGACAATTTTAACGAAGAACTCTGTGAAGCTTTAATGGCGGCTAATATCCCATTAAAGAAACTTGACAATCCCACGTTCAAAACATTTCTTTAAAAATATACTGGTCGAAATGTTCCTGATGAATCCACCTTCCGCAAATATTATGTTTCTAAGAGCTTCACGAAAACAGTAGAATGAATTAGAAGACATCTTTCAAATCAGTATCTATGGATAAGTGCCGACGAAACTGTCGATATATTAGGACGGTGTGTGGTAAATGTTGTAGCTGGTGTACTACATCCAACTATTTCATATAACGCATATGTAATAGCTTCTAAAGTTATAAATACAGTTGATGCGGAAACAGTTGCTAAATCCATTGACGAGAATTTGCACAAAATGTTTCATCCTGACGACAGGTACAGGCAAAGAATACTTTTATTTGTTAGTGACAGTGCCGCATATATGTTAAAAACAGGCAGACCATTAAAGAAAACATATCCTTATATGCTGCATATTACTTGTGTAGCACAAGCTCTCCACAGAATCTCTGAATATATATTAGAGACATTGATAAACTTGTATCCGTTTTTAAAACAGTTTTCAGAAAAGCACTATCGAGAGTAGCTCTTTACAGGAAACAACTTCCATCTTTGTCACTGCCTCCCTCGCCAGTAATAACTAGATGGGGAATATGGTTGGAAGCTATTAGTTTGAGAATTTCGATAGTTTACAAAATTTCGTTAAATGTTTAAATGTCGATGCTCGAAGTATTGCTGAGTGCAAGGAACTAACACAAATCCCAAATTTAAAAAATCAGTTGTTATTCCTTCAGGATCACTTTGGAAATTTGCCTAACTAATCACTTACTTTGAAAATCGAAAACTCAAATTAAAAGATTCCACGTGACTTCGGATGTGGCCTTCGGCAAAAGTTAGACGCAGTTTTTAATAGAAATCCAGATTTAATAACATTGCGGCAATTGTGTATGGGGATAATGACACAAAATGTAACTGCTCCAGACGGTGAAATAAAAGAATATTTCCAGTACGCATCTATAACCAGTTGCGATGTGGAAAGGAAGTTTTCTATCTACAAGGATGTACTTCATTCAAAGAGAACAAAACTTACAGAAGAGAACTTTGAGAAAGTATTGCTAGTAAATATTAACACTCCTTTACTCGACTTGAACTACAAAATGAACAAATAATAACGTATTTTGTATTTTATAGATCACCAGCCACTTGTTATCCAATTATATAAATAAAATTAAAACCTTCTTAAAAATACAACATTTCAATAGTGCACCCATGGGCGATGAGTCATCAACCTTTCGTGTCTGCTCCCTAGTTATTATGATAACCTAGTTATTATGATAACTATGATAACATCTTCTGAACTATCAGCAACCTCGTCACTCCCTAGTTATCATAATAACTAGGGAGTGACGAGGTTGCTGATAGTTCAGAAGATGATAATATGTCGGTAGCTTCGGAAGAAGATGATTGTGTTGAATATACTCAGGAAGTTGGTAATATTCTTCCTATTGATGAGGTACCAATATTTCTAATTTGTGATTTGAATTTATAAATATTCGTTGCATTTTTATTTAAGAACAGCCAATATTCCGCAGACAGTGACAGTGACGAAGAAGCTTTATCAAACTTGCGTGCCAAATAATTCAGCAATCTGTCCTGTATATCCAAAAACAACATTGTCTGGAATCTGGACCCGCCGGTTAGACGTCGACGATTTATTGTGAAAAGTGCAAATTTTTTTATTTTTGTAAAAATCATGATCATCAAAGAAAAATCAATTATTGCAACAGCTGCGATGAAAATGAAAATTTAAATTGAGTTTATATATTCTGTTTTATAAATAATAACATTATTGTGAAAAAAATTTCCAGGAATATTTTATATTTTTTTATGTTGGTACGACTTTCCCCTCCAAACTTTAAAAAAGAAACAAGAGGTCCTCCGCGTTCGTTCAAAAGCTTGGTATCACAATCGTACCTCTGGCCGAATCCTTTCTGGTGATGCATATGGCACATCTTACTTTAGTTCCATGAACTGACGACATGAGATGCCTTATCTGGGCGCCTTTCTAAAAAAACTTACACTATGAATTTGTTTGTTGATTATAATAAAAGAACTTAGAAGGAGCTAGAAAATCTGATGCCACCATTTAACTTAAAGTTGATTATATATCAAAATCGATACATCGCTTTTGTCGACATAACTCGTGCGTGCATCATAATATTTTACCAATTTTATGCAATTAAACTGGTGTCCACTTCCATCTTTCTGCTTCCGTTCGATCAGTTTACAGCAACAATTCCAGAATCGCCTACAACACAATCACTGTCGCCTGTATTCATCAGTTTGTCTCCCAATAAGCCTAGAGGAAATACCTTTTTAACATATCCGGTACTTCCACAGAAATATATTGTACCAAATTGAAGAAATCGTTGATATATAATTCATGGTGTATTTCAATCAACTCTTTGCAAAACTCAGTAACATTTCGTTGTCCCAAGAATTACTCAATCCTGTCATCAGCAGCTTTTCCTGTGATATTTGAAATTGGTAAAAAAAACAGATTCGCTAGCTCGCACGTAGATCACATTTTGTATCTCTTTTACTTTCTTATACGTAGTATAAGGAAGTATTGTGATGATGAAAATTTTCGACCTCGAGATTTTTGCAGATGTCCACGTTTTGATGTCCCCTGATACCGAAAAAGTGGTTTTTAAAAAATGTCTGTGTGTGTGTATGTCTGTGTGTGTGTGTGTGTCTGTGTCTGTGTGTGTGTGTGTGTGTGTGACCACGATAGCGGTCAAACCGCTATAGGTATCAATTCCAAATTTTATATTTACAAATATAATCTCCCTCTTGAGATCTGATTAGACTTTCAGTAAAATCGGCAGACCGGAAGTAGTAGTTTACTTCAGTGAAAAAATCGAATTTCGGCAATTATTCGTCAACTACTAAGTTTAAACAAATTTATAAAGAATTCATATGTACTTAAAATTAAGTTTGAGACAAATTGTCTTAAAAAAGTTTTTCGAAATTCCAACCGGAAGTAGGTCTTTTACTCTTATCGAAAATCAGTTTTTTGCGAATATCTCGCAAGTCATGCTTTTTAGAGAAGTATGTTCCGAGTATAAAAGTATTTAGAACATAATTTTCAATATCTTTTGTATAAAAAAAATTTCAAAATTCAGACCGGAAGTACCACTTTTACTCTCATCGAATAGCGATTTTTTGCAAATATGTCGTAAATTATGCATTCTATATATATTTATCAAGAGTACAAAAGTATTTAGAACTGGATTTTCAATATTTTTTGTATATATGAAATTTCAAAATTCGGACCGGAAGTAGCACTTTTACTCTTAGCGAGTAGCACTTTTTTGATAATATCTTGCAAAGTATGCATTCTATAGCGATTTATTAAGAGAATGAAAGTACTTAGAATAGGATTTTGAATAAGTTTTGTATACAAAAATCTTAAAATTGTATAGTTTCAAACGCTCATACGTATAAGAAAGTCGTGTGGTGGCCACACCTCATTTTTTACTTTCTTATACGTAGTATAAGGAAGTATTGTGATGATGAAAATTTTCGACCTCGAGATTTTTGCAGATGTCCACGTTTTGAGGTCCCCTGATACCAAAAAAGTGGTTTTTAAAAAATGTCTGTGTCTGTGTGTCTGTCTGTCTGTGTGTGACCACGATAGCGGTCAAACCGCTGTAGATATCAATTCCAAACTTTGTATTTACGAATATAATCTCCCTCTTGAGAACTGATTAGATTTTGAGCAAAATCGGCAGACCGGAAGTAGTAGTTTACTTCAGTGAAAAAATCGAATTTTGCAAATATTTCGTCAATTACTAAGTTTAAACAAATTCATAAAGAATTCAAATGTACTTAAAATTAAAATTGAGAACCATTTTATTTAAAAAGTTTTTCGAAATTACTACCGGAAGTAGGTCTTTTACTCTTATCAAAAATCAGTTTTTTGCCAATATTTTGCAAGTCATGCTTTTTAGACAGGTACGCTACGAATATAAAAGTATTTAGAACTTAATTTCAAATATCTTTTGTATAAAAAAAATTTCAAAATTCGGACCGGAAGTATCACTTTTACTCTTACCGAATAACGATTTTTTTGCAAATATGTCGTAAATTATGCATTCTATATATATTTATTAAGAGTACAAAAGTATTTAGAATTAGATTTGCAATATTTTTTGTATACATGAAATTTCAAAATTCGGACCGGAAGTAGCACTTTTATTCTTAGCGAGAAGCACTTTTCTTCGAATATCTTGCAAAGTATGCATTCTATCGCGATTTATTAAGAGAATGAAAGTACTTAGAATAGGATTTTGAATAAGTTTTGTATAAAAAAATTCTTAAAATTGTATAGTTTGAAACGCTCATACGTATAAGAAAGTCGTGTGGTGGCCACACCTCATTTTTTTTATTGTTTCAGTAGTATATATTGCCGAGACGACATGCGACTTTTGAAACGAATCAGAGATTCATCAATGGAGTGATACTTTGAGAGTTTATTAAATTCGTCATAATGTTGGAATAATTAGTCTAACATTGGGAGCAACTTATACAACTTGCCATATCCCAATTCATCCTTTATATGTTGTAAATAATTGTCATTCAGATAAATGTAACCAAGAAGCCAACTGAAACGATTTCGCGACACACATGAGAAAATATATTTGTCTAGAAAATCTGTGCTTTTCCACCAATAATCTTTATATCATGGAAATTCTGGTATATCTTTTAGAATATTGAGTTCAGTAAACCATTTGACGTCTTCAAATTTGTTTCGAAAGCATTTTTTGGTACACAGAGGGTTAAAAGAAGGTACATTGTTGCGGTCTTTGTAAAAGTATAGACTTTGATTTTCGATTTGGAACCACGAACCAGTGAAACCGTGTTTACTATCGTTTCACTCGATAGTATCGATATAAGACGGAGAAATATAAATATTGATAGGCTCAAAACATATAGATGTCCATACCTCTTGTAATTCAACAAAATTCTTCAGTAGGAATCTGCAGACGAATTTACTATGAAACATTGGGAAACAGTATCGTTGACTTTTCAAGAAAATCTTGCATATTTAACTAATAAAATCTGTACACCACATCGTATATAATATTGTATTGTTCCTTGAACAGCTTCAGCGGGTGGCAATGATGTTTTTATCAGGCAAAAATGCATAGCGATAAGCACGGTAGGTGCCCACTATACCGATTCGTGTAGACTAATTTTTCCTCATTTAAACCTCCCGGCTTCTTTGTATTTTTATTGTCAAAATGGAAATAGCCTATTACGTATTCAAGAACAAAATCGCTTTGACAAAAATCGAACAGCCATGATTATAGTACCTAGAGAAAGAGTGACTTACAACAGGGATTTGGAGATTCATTCAATATATATTTTATATTTAGTTTCTACATTTAATTTTAGGTAAATGGTATTAAAGTTCTTAATACCTTGGTCATTAAGCTGACGGTATTTCTCCGCAAATGCTAACATATAAAATTCCATTACATTACGGAAACCTAACTCTATATTTATTAAGTATTTCATGATGGAGTGTAGCTTCTCCTTTAGCAAGGCTTTTAAATTTTTCAATAACAATTGGGAATGTTTGTATTTATAAAATAATGTGTTTATTATCCCTTTACAATGGAGTTTATGCTTTTTTGTATAAATACCGTTCTGAAATCATATTAGTAATTCCAGCCCCTATTGTTACCTCACATAAAGATACATTAGTCTCCCTTTAAGAGGTAGTTATTCTTGTCAATTACCTACCGTTTATATGATTATAAGGTAAAATTTATGTATCATATTAGATGTATGTTTGACGTATTTCATGCCTATTGGGTAGTATGAAATAAAGGCACTATTATTATTATATTTTTTATTATATTATTTAGAAAAATATTTGCAATGTCAATATGTTAAATAAATAATAATAATATTTAAATAATAACTTGCAAACAAATATCAAATAAAGAAAAATTAATTTTAAAAGACAATTTGAATTTACGGTATAATTAAAACGTCGTAATATGGTCTAGCAACGGTTGGTATCTAACAAATTAAAATAGGCACTTACTTGTTTGAAAGAGAAAGAAAAGTATTTACACTAGTTCGATAATGAATTCGAGTATCATCTATAGCTAGGCTTAATACTAAACTGACGTGTAAATAAGGGATAATTACATGTTTTTTTGAATCAAGCGAAAAAGAAAACATGAGAATTCAATGCCGACAAGTAGGTTATTTCAATGATAATTGAAATCAGATATTGGCATTTAACTGTTTAAAAGAGTTATAATAGAAATAAATAACTACTATTCGATAAAATAATGAATTTTACTATTAAATACATTAACGTTAGAAATTAACAAAATATATGTAAACACAAGAAAGAAAGAAATAATATTGTTTAAAATAATAATTTTAATAATGTTTTCTGTCAAATTATTCAAATAATCTTCATTTTTAGATTTTTTACCATTATAATACACGAAATATATTGAGATTACAGATATTTTTTTGGGTTTTAACTCTTGTCCAAATGAAGAGGAACCCAAGCAATTTCAAGAATTGGAATATGAAACACCTTGAATTAGTTATGGTTATGGGATGTTTTCTAACGTGTCAACAAATCGGTTGTCGTCGTAATAGCTAGATATCTTCGGCGACTCAATGTTCGGCTATTCCTCGAATTCCTTCGAAATTTCTAATATCTTCAATAATTCATGCTTCTTTACGTATATACCGGCATTTTTTCCGTAGGTAATAGCTAAAGAGCGGACGTATCAGAAATGGTGTATAACAAATATGCAGTTATTGAATAGCACTATTCATATGGTAAACTGCAACATCTGTTTTCGTCGAGAAAAAGGACAGCAACAAAGTCGATTTTAATGTTAAATTCCTTTCTTCATCGGCGTAGGTGGAAGCGTGAGGAGTTTTTAAAATTTATTCTATTTACTTCATTAAAAGAGAGCAAATCTTACAGAAGAGAACCTTGAGAACCCATAATTATTTCTTCATTTTGTAGTTCAAGTCGAGTAAAGGAGTATGTATTAATATTTACTAGCAATACCTTCTATTGCTAGTAAATATTAATACATACTCCTTTACTCGACTTGAACTACAAAATGAAGAAATAATTATGTATTTTGCATTTTATAGATCACCACCCACTTGTTATCCAATTATATAAATAAAATTAAAAATACAAAATTTTAATAGTGATATGTGGGCGATGAGTCATGGGCCGTCCGGCCTCTAGTAATAACTTTTAATAATTTAGATATAATTTTATCCTATTATTTCTTCTTTGTAGATACAAAATTTTCATAGAATTATTTTAAACCTGCTTTTGCTTGCTATTTTTATATACATCAAAATACTTGATGTGACTTCGCGCACTTTTATAATAATCGTTTTGCTTTACTCATAAATTATGTGGAGGATGCAACTTCTGAATCAAGGTACGCTTTAATGACTAAAAAGAAGAAGCTTGGGTCTTTTTTCTTCCAAAAATTACCACTTGGCTATCTTTTTACAAATCAGAGGTGACTATATTTTTAAATTACGAATGTGAATAGATGTAATTAATTGTATATGATGTATATGCAACTTCTCATACTCATAAATATGTGTAGTAACATACATTCAGTTAAACTTTTCTTACTGCAAAAAAAAAATCTATTACATTATGATTTGTTCTATAATTACTAATCCTAAATGTATAACTAATTTCGATACTAATGTTTACACATTTCCTTTCTCAACTTTAATATTATGTTTAGGATGACTAGACACAGTGTAGCTGATAAAAATACGTATTAATATATTAATAATTATTATTATTACTTATTTCTTCTAATTAAGAAGTTTGCACAAGTATCTCCTTTGTCAATTAACAAGTTTTTTTTGAGCCATATAGATCAAGATTTTGCTTTTAGGGTGTTATCCGATAGATTCAATATTTATTCATTCATTGAATAATGAAAGAAATTTTTTTTAAAATACCCGGCTGCGTTTGTCAGTAAGATGTATACTCGTATGTCACAATGCAGAGTTCTTCATTATTTGTCTGTTTGAATATTAACGTCAATTAACTTTACCGACAGGACAACAGCAATTAAATTATGACACCATTATTTAATTTTAATGAAAGCTAATATAAAGGCCTCGTATACTAATGATTATGAAGTGGCACGTAATTATGTCGCCGAACAATCAAATATCTAGCAATTATTTCATCAAAATTGCCAATTTGATTTTATCGAAAGTGGAAACGGCGAATATTTATTATGCAAAATGGACTTACCCGGAGTGTTTGAACAACGGTTGGATATTGTAAATACGAAACCTTAATACTTGTTTGGTTTAAAATACCTTTGTTCTTCTGTTCGGGCGAAAAAAGTCGTATTTGCATGTAAAATACATAATCCCTTTGTGGTTTCCGGAATAAGAAAATTTACTGGACCATAAAACTAAAGTATTTTAACGACAATTGCGCCGGCGATGCAGAATATTTCGTTGAAAATCCGTCGGATAGCGTGGCACTACTCGACATTTGTACGATGCAAATAAATCTTAAACTATTAGGTATTATACATTTTTCCGTCGAAAAGCTCTAATAAAATTGAAGCTCATTGTTTCCTCGCCTTTTGTTATCCGTTTCGACGGCACCATTATTACTAAATGTGAACCGGAATCATTTCTGTCTCGAGCATCAATATTATGAAGCACAGAGAGACATTAAAAATGGAATATTACAACATTCAGATTTTATTATACGTTATGAGAAAATTGAAAAGGGAAATTTATTAAGATTCCAAAGGTAGATGAACTTTAGAAAATTCCCTTTTTAGAATTTTTATATTTTAGGGAATAATGGTTTTGCAAATAAGTAAATCTTGAATATTCTGTAAAAAAATCTTATTTTCAGATTCTACTAAAAAATCGTAATTTTAATTCTAAAAGTAAACGAAAAACAGTCTTAGTATATTATCTCTTTCAACCTTAGGAAAGTCTTATAAGCTATAGCTCTCCTTCATTATCTTATAGACAAAATATCTATTAAATTTAATATATGTTAGAATATATAAATTGGCAGAAATATTAAACAATTTTTGTAAAATATCAGTTACATTTTTAAACGTATCCCCTGATGAAGTTTCCCATATTCCCAAATTATACGAAATAAGAATAAAAAAAAATTGAAATCTCCGTATACAGAAAAGAAGGCAATACTATAGTCAGTCAACATAGCCCAATAAGACCGAAAAGGGGAAGTAATTCTTGTAATCGCAAACTTTTGTGCAGTGATAGGGTAAAGTACCATGAATAACAACCTTATAATCCTGACCAGTGGAGGGGTGAGCGAATAATTCGAAAACCGCGGTATCTAGCAATGAAGTGTCCATGTATGAAATTAAGATACAACAGTTCAGCTAAATTTCCCACGAAAAGATCGTATTAATTTTTCTTCCATGATAAATAGTTTGTGTGATGTACAGGATGGAAAATCAAGAATTATTAGAAATAGTGTTTTAATGGTGTAAAATTAATATTTAATTTCAAATGAATTCAGCGTTAAAAGACATTACTATCCTGAATGTGTATATTTCAAAATTCAACAATTTAATCACTGTCATCATCTTGAAGATCGAATAACGGTGCATCATTAGAACACGTGTCGCACACTCTGGAGCATGGAATGCCGACTTTTCAGCATCCATATCGGCCCTCACACCCAGTCGAATAATCGCAAAAAATGTTGTTAACATCGCTTGAAGTGTTAGTGGGTCTTTGGTTGTTAATGGGGCGAGGGATCCTCCTATTCTGTGAAAAGTATGTTAGCTATAGATAGTGGAGGGGCATTGAAGTCGGTATTGTCGAATACATATTCACAAATTGTTACGCTTGGGGCAGGATGTTCAGTGTGACAGACAGTTGATAGTTTCGGATGTTAAACTGCCTGATAAGTTTCACTCTTGATACCACTGAATCCCAAACCAGGAAGTAAGCTGACCAGGTTATGAAAGATCGAGTGCGAATGGTAGCAACAAGGGCATGGGATATAAATGTCAATTCATCTTTCAAATCAGTACCTATGGATAAGTGCCGACGAAACTGTCGATATATTTGGAAGCTGTGTGGTAAATGTTGTAGCTGGTGTACTACATTCGACTATTCCATTTGATGCGGAAACAGTTGCTATAACCATTGACGAGAATTTGCACAAAATGCTTCATTCGGACGACAGGTACAGGGAAACTTTTATTTGTTAGTGACAGTGCCGCATTTATGTTAGAAACAAGCAGACTATTAAAGGAAACATATCCTTGTATGGTGCATATTACTTGTACAGCTCATACTCTTTACAGACTCTTCTTTCTTCCATATCATATCGGTGAATATATCAGAGACAGCTATCCGGAAGTTGATAGACTTGTATCCGCTTTAAAAGAAGTTTTCATCCACTTTAAACGAAGTTTTCAGAAAAGTATCATTGAGAGTAGCTCTTTACAAGGAAAAACGTCCATCTTTTTCACTACCTCCCTCGGCAGTGATAACTAGATGGGGAACATGGTTGGAAGCTACTAGATTTTATGCATAGAATTTCGATAGTTTACAAAATTTCGTTACATGTTTAAATGACGATACTCGAAGTATTTCTGAGTGCAAGGAACCAACACAAATCCCAAATTAAAAAAATCAGTTGTTATTCCTTCAGTAACACTTTGGAAATTTGCTTAAACTAATCACATACTTCGAAAATCGAAATCTCAAATTGAAAGACCGATTAACCACATTAGATATGGCTAGTAATAATTTCAAACCAAGTGACTTCGGATGTGGCCCTCGGCAAAAGTTAGACGCAGTTTTTAATAGAAATCCAGATTTAATAACATTGCGGCAATTGTGTATGGGGACAATGACACAAAATCTAACTGCTAAATACGCTGAAATAAAAGAATATATCCAGTACGCACCTATAACCAGCTGCGATGTAGAACGGACGTTTTCTATCTACTAGTATGTACTTCATTCAAAGAGAACAAATGTTACAGAAGAGGTATTGCTAGAAGAGGTATTGCTAGTAAATATTAATACTCCTTTACTCGACTTGAATTAGAAAATGAACAAATAATAACGTATTTTGTATTTTATAGATCACCAGCCACTTGTTATCCAATTATATAAATAAAATTAAAACCTCTTTAAAAATACAACATTTAAATAGTGCGCCCATGGGCGATGAGTCGTCAACCGTTCGTGTCCGCGCCCTAATAATAACATTAAATAAACTTCAATATGCCTTGTTGTTTGATACTGCCGCTGCCAGACATTGTACACTGCCTAAAAGCAGTAGAAGTTCGGATGCACTACCAAGAATGTCAAATTTACTTCTGTAATCGTTTCAATGATTTCTGACGCTAGCTACGAGTGCTAGCTGAATTCGCTTCTAGTGAGCCCACGGATTATTAAACGACTGTCTAATGATAAGAGGCTTAGCAGAGGTGCCGATTAACTGATGCGAGGTAGGGTGTAGAGGGGTAGCGCCATATGCGATAGTGCAAATTCCGCCATTGTAAGGTATTTGTTCAAGTGAAACAACAAGCACACATTTTTTATTTTCTAAATTTCGTTTTGATATTTCATAACTGTAGGCTGTACTACTACTTGAACAAGAACTTTTAAGTCATTAGTTTCGTCGTTGTGTGCAGCCCCTTAACACTCATGTAATAGATTATGTGTTTATTTCACCACGAAACGATAAATCTCAAATTTGATTACTCTGCTTGGCTCGTTTTCGGAAGAATAGTCCTGATTTTGACTTACACTCTGATACTTCTCGTTAAATTTACATAACCTTATCAAGCCTTACATAATACGTGATGCACAGACTCTGAATGAATATAGAAAATGTGGAAGTGATTTATTACACCTCATACAAATTCGAGAGCGCCTTTGTGTCTTGCTTTCATAAAATATACGTTTTAAAATTTTACTTTCCGTGCTTACGTGATACGACTTTGCTGAAGCATACGTGACCGTAATACGTATATATGTATATAAAACAAGACTTTCGCGCCATCTTGGATACACCGAGATCCACCATAAAGATTCCTTTCAAGAGGTTTCCTCGCTGCGAATGCTGTTTAGATGGATGGATACATTCGTTGTTGACTATGTGCATGGACAAGACAGCAAACATAAAACATTTTTTACGGCGTGTAAAGTTTATTGTCATACCGAAAACCTAAACGAATGAAATATTATTATTGTCGCTAAACGCGAAAAAGAACTGCCGAAAAGAAGTGGAATCCGACGGTTGGATGTATAAAATATCGGGTCCAAACCCTATCAAGTTTATCTCTCACGTGAATTAAAGGTGAAATAAAACCGCAACTGTCCCACGGCCCAGCAGTATCATAAATCATATTCTTCCGGGCGGCTGGAGACCGTCTTTCACAGTGAAATATACCACAAATAATTATTTTATTTCCTCCAAATAACGCTTTACGTGTCTCCAGAAGCGTTAGTGGAATTTGCACAAAATTTTCTTGGTTTCTGTAAACATTATTCAACCATTACTACCATTACTCGATCTACTACCTGAATGTTAAAAGTAAAAATTAGAAAAATGCACAAAGTTCCAGAGCTTAGTGACAGCACTGGGCTATGCAAAAAAAAAAGCTGGTGCCTAGGATTTTAGAACTGCTTTTAGCTATATTTGGAACACTGAATATAAATATGACATCAGTTTTTAGTTCCAGGAAAATATACCAGATGGAGCAAGCATTGTCTCGCTGGTAACTGACTGACCTTCAACACTTCAACTAGAGTTGAAGTTACTTCGTGAGCTCTCGCCGAGCAGGGTAGATCGAAGTTAGCTTGGAGGAATATTTGGGTTTAGATAAGAGTTGTGATAATGTTAATCTGTAGCGTATTGTTGTTGTTGATTGTTGTATAATAGAAATAAAATGAGGTCAAGTGACAGAAGTTGTGTAATCATCCTGATATGTTTTGCTAGATATACGAGGAATACGCATTAAAAGAAAATAGAAACAATGCAAGTAAATGGCTATGTAAAGAGAGCTTACCTTGAATATTTTGGTGTAAGCTTGGTGATCAGGACAAAACCGGGGCATCGCATCAGGTCGATAAAACTTGTACAGAACATTTACGACATTGCACTATCGGGAAAAATAGAGCCTGAAATTAGGCGAACCGATGGTTTGAAGAGAACCCAAAAAACCCACTCCAGTCTAGTAAATATTACTGGTATCAATTGAAACAACCGTAGCAAATAGACTTATCCTGATTTAAACTTTTAGACGTCCGGTCCTTCATTCAGAGGAAGCGCCGATTCCAACGTTTCGCCAGTTATCAGAGCTTTGTGAGGACGAGTATCACCCTTCTGATACTAATGAAGGTGAAAATCATTATGGGGGATGTTACCAATTCCTCAATGTTTCAACCAGGATGAGTTAAATGACCTTACCAGAGATTGAACGACAAAAACTTAGTGGAAAAACGAATCAAAATTACTTTTTACCCTATAAGAGACAAGGATCTGCTACCCTTCTTCTTAAAAGTAGAAGCTTGTATGTCACAAAATTAAAGGACTCTTGGAAAAAATTGTTCTTGGTGAATATTTTCCAGATGATTGGCTCCTATTAATTGACAGCTCAAACCGAAGTTTGAAACGTGTCCCTCTACACAATGGGAACAAGTATGGTTTAATACCGATTGCTCATTCAACAAAAATGAAAGAAGAATATAACGCTATAGCTTTGGTCTTGGAAAAGATGAAGTATCATGAACATTGGTGGGTGGTTTGTGTTGACTTAAAAATAGTAAACTTTCTCCTTGGATAGCAAATTGGCCACACCAAATATCCCTACTTCTTGTACCTGTGGGAAGCAGAGACAAAACACCACTGAGTTAGGAAAGAGTGACCTAACAGAAAAAACATGGACGTTGGGGAAAAAGAATGTCATTCACAACCATTTTGTTAGACGAGAGACAATCATCTTTCCTTCACTTCATATAATGCTGGGCCTTATGAAGCACATTGTGAAGGCACTTGATACGAACGGATCACAGGAAAAACGGATTTATAGAAAAAATGCCTCAGTTGAGGATGGACATAATTAAAGCAGGAATATTTGATGTCCCGCGAATTAGGCAACTCATTAAGGATTCCGCCTTCGTAAAGTTGATCAATGAGACTGAGCAAGAAGTCTGGACTTTATTTGTTACTGCCGTCGGAAATTTGATGGAAAAACGTAAAGCTGAAGACTTTGTGGTACTGGTAAACAAGGTGAAAGGATATTAAGACAATGAAGGACCATTACCAAGAAAGATGTATCTTCAATTTCTTAATGTCCCCCATCACTTGGTCCTCCGAACTGCTTCACGGTCTCCCTCTTCCTCTACTTGTGTTTGGTCTCCATGTCGTAATTTTCTTCACTATTTTGTTATTTTCCATCCTTCTTATGTGTCCGCAACAGCGTAATCTTCGAACTTTTATGATCTTTCCAATATCTTCTCCTTTTAAAATGTTTTCTATTTCAAAGTTCATTAAACCTTCTGTATTCTCCATCTGACACTTTCTTCGAACCATATTTTCCTATCAAATCGTTGCAGTTTCTACTGTTCCATGGTCGTCAGGTTCATGGTTTCTGCCCCATAAATCACTACTGGTCGAATTGCCGCTCTGAAACCCTCATTTTTGTGTTTATGCTTATCACTTTACTTTTCAATATTTCTTTGTATTTATAATAAGCTCTATGTCCACCCTGAAGTCTATGATCTATCTCTCTACTTCTATCATTCTCACTGTTTATCATTACTCCCAAATACGTAAAGTTTTCAACTATCTCAAACTTATAATTTCCAATTTTTACCTCCTTGGTTGTAGTATGTCTATTTACTCTACTTATTTCCATGTATTTACTTTTTTCTTGATTTATTATTAGGCCTCTTTTTCTTGCTGCTTGATCGATTATTTTAATTGCTTCTTCCAAACTTCTCCTGTCCCTAGATAGTATGGCATACGCAAGTACTTGTATCGTCTTATTGATTATTATTCCTTGGAAATTGCATTCCTTGACCACTGCATCCAATGCAAAAATAACCAAGGTTGTTGATAGTCCGTCACCCTGTCTTACTCGTAGGTTGACTTTGAAGTCTTCAGTTGTACTATATATACTTTACAAAATATTATGTGCCAATCTACAAAAAAAATCTTTTAACCTTAACTGGTAGTTCAAATAAAAACAAAGTCAGCAATGAAGAAGAAATGACTTTGAAGTATGTGATTGAAACAATCTTACCTACATACCTTGAGTTGCATCTAAGACTCATATGACATAGTGCTATTGCAAGATTGTGCAAAATTTTCTGTGCAGTTTTTATTTTGCTAACTAGCAAAGTAGACCAAAACCTTAAATGACCTGCGCTACCTCAGACTAGTTTCGCAGGCTTGATAAGACGAAAGAATTTGAGATTATTGTACACGTTAATGTGGTATTTATATAAGGTAGAAGCAGTACATATATCCCATCTAAAAATAATGTTTTTCTCACAAAGTTTATTTAAAAATAACATCAATTCTTACAAAAAACGTGAACATAAATATCTAAATTTTCAACAAAAAGTAAGGAATACCATATTCAAACGCAAAATAGGAAAAAACAATCTTTGAAGAAAATAGTCATCGGGCCATATTACCGAATTTGGAAGTATGTATCATACACAAAAATGTCCTATAAACTAAAAATTACATAGATAAGTATATAATATATACAGGTGTCCGGGAAAATGTGGGAAATCTCTTGGATACAGATAGAACATGAACAAATAATTTCGCAAGCTATTACCAGGTCAAAGGTAAATGTCAGATTCACACACGTATTTTTATTTTATTTTCAAGTAGGAATAATTGCCTTTAATTGATCCAATGTGTACACTGAGAGATATCTACGGCGACAGTCTGTCTGGATATCAGAGTACGTGAGTTCAAGTCATATTATGTGCGAAATCTCGAAAATTTAAAATACCATATCAAAAATAATATTTAAATACAAACTTCATATATATGGGTACAATATTGCAAAGATTAAGTACTGAGTAAGTGATAACATTATTATTTCTAAAATATATCTTGGTATTTCTATACGGATAATAATCGTTCGAAGCCGAAGTGTGTTGGAAATAAAACTGCCGTTTATCGATCCGGACGTGTAAGGGGTCGGTCATTAAGGACATATCGGCAACTCCCAAATCTATTTCAAGACAATTTTCTATATACCGGTTATAGAAGAACGTGAATAAACAGATAAAAGATATTACGTAGCAGCGTCGAAATTGCAACATGGTGGTGTTTTATTATATAATAACCGTTATAAAACGTATAAAAATTAATAAGGAATAATAACACGTGGTGTTATCGATTTCCGAATTTATTACCTGTAGCAATGGTTGTGATGTGTGTAGTTGCTGGTGATTAATTTCGATCTCGTGTATTCTTTATGTTCAGGAAACGCTTGCTTGTATAAGTACAGGAGAAGTTGATACAGCCACGGAATGTGGGTTTTTTGATCAATGGGCACCTTTTAAGGCGTTTTTCTCACTCCTGAGAGGGAGAAATATCATAATCCTTACAATTATTTATAACCACAAAAATAGAAAATGTCATAATTATAAGATTTTTAATATATAAGATATTTAAATATACTTAAAATGTTTTCCAAGCTTTTAATGTATTTTTATTGTGTGATTCAATATTTGCAGCATAAGTAATAGAAATTCTGACTTTTGTATGAGATTATTTTAGGTTTGTTTTAAACTATGAAACAATGGAGAACGAATTTGAAAATATTTCAAACCGTCAGAATTTTTTTATTTGAACAAAGGTGGAAGTTAGAATGTAAAAAAGTTTCTGGAATTCTCTTTAAGTTTCAGACGATTATGAATTTTTAAGATAATTAAAAATTCAAAATCTCTCAAAAAATTTTCATTTCTTATAAACCGGCAATGTTGCAAAATCTTAGATTTAGAACACGTTCTTCAAAATTTAATAGCGATAGTGAGCTCTTGTTGTTCTGAAAATTTCAAAAAAGTTTCAGACCAACATCTAATATAAATTAAACAGAACTTTCCAAACAAAGGCATCCTTACATGGGAAATGGGGCGAACACACTAACGTTTAACTTGAGCAAACTGCAACTACCAAAATTATAGTTCTCAAAAAGAAGACAGAGAGGGGTTAGTATAAAAGTCCTGTTCTGCAATTTTGCTTTTTAAAGATATTTTGGACTAACAATAGACCTCGAAGAAACGTCTAAATTTCGGTTATTTGAAATAATTCTGAATTATGCAGCGCAAATCTAGAATGACAGATGCAGACAAAGCAGCAACCTTATGGCATGCCTGTAGGAGGTTGTCTGCGGCAAGTACCTAGGCCACGTGACATGCCTTCAATAGTAGCAATTCATACTGCAGGAAATGAGAGAGGGGGAGAGAAAGAGAGGGAGAAAGAAAGGGGGCGGGAGAAATATGGACGAATATCTAATAGGCATAATAGCTTTTCACCTGTGACAGGCGGAAGTAATAATAGAAGTCGAAGGGATGAGCGAAGCAATAAGCGTAAAAAATGGCGTGCTCCAGGGGCAGTGGTGGGGCCGACACTCTGGAATAGCTTGGAAGACAGAATATTGAAGGCGACCCTGCCAGAATGTGCGGAGATTGTTGGATTTGCTAATGATATCGCTCTGATACTGGTGACAGCGAATAAGCAAATCTTGATGGATACGTCCAACGCAGCAATCTGAAGAATTAGAAAGTGGATGGGCAACAAGAATCTGCAGCTCGCGCTGAAGAAAACGAGGGTAGTACTGTCTCCAATATTGGTTTGTTCTAGTCCACAGGCTAATACCGCGTGGACATAATTTTATTATATGTATATTGTTTATGCCAAAAGAAATGAAACACTTTTTGTATGTTTTTCTAACGACAATATTCATTTAACTACAAACATTCACTGACTAACAATTATTCTATATACAAAAAAACTGCGTACAAGATAGCCAAAAGAGGGGGTGGAAGCAGGTACCCGGTAGGGTGGGTCCAAAAGTGAGGGTGTTGAGACGCAACAAATATAGCTCCAAATTCAGGATACTACGGTGTCACCGAGTAAAGAAATTTAATACCAGCGAGTCCTTCTGGACGCCATGCGTATATTTGCTGTCCACGTGAATCGTATACTAAACGTAATTTGAGAAGACGCTTTCTGGTTTCACGTCCAATATTGGAGGGGCTACACTTGAAAACGGAGGACACTATCTAGTGTAGTACTTAGTACTTAGTGGAGAAGCTTACACGAATACAGAGGCTGTTGGGCATCAGAGTGAGCAATGCATACAGAATGATCTCAGCAGAGAGAAGAGGAGTCATCGCTGGGATACCACCTGCAAAGCTTCCAATTGAAGAAGAAGCGATAGATATGAAGGAATACCGAAACTGGAAGCAAAATCTAATATTAAGCGCAAATGGCAGGAGAAATGGATTAATACTAGAGGTGCAGATGTTCGTGGAATAACCGCATTGGAATATGAATTACTTCGTGGCACAGGCGTTATCTGGCTATATATGCTTCTGTAAATCTCTTTACGATAAAGTTAGATGTGTCACTGACCAGTGTGACTACTGTGATGAGGGGGAAATAAAAGAATGCACTATATGGCGTAAACTGGAAAAACGAATAACGAGAACAAGAAGAAGGAACAGTGATAGACAAGTAGACACAAGAATAAAGTAAAAACGTGGTACAAGCCCAGGTAACTGTACTAAAGAAATACGAGGGCAGTATCGGTGCAGAGATCGAGATGAAAATTGGGAGAGGTTTTTTAGTCTGTAAGAATCTGGCATACCCACTACAACCCACTCAACTTTTTGCTGGGGGTTTTATGCAAGATTTTTTCTCTCTTCCGGAAAAAATCTAGAATAACAGTTGCAATTCTATTCTTCAAAATAACGGCAAATTTTGTGTAGTACAACATGATTCAGTACTGCATATTTTAGAAGACTTAAACATTTCCATTATTATAAATTCTGCTGTTTTCATAATTACAAAACACAAAATGTATGTTTTTGATCTATATATATATATATATATATATATATATATATATATATATATATATACATATATTTTATTTATTCCTCGAGTGTTATTAACTTGATACTCAGCTGTATTTATTGTAACGTAAAAACATATATATTATGTATCTACATAATAATTGTCCATAATTTCTAGTTCCCTAAGTATATAAAAAGCTTACAGTTTTTAATGTAGTGATATTGTTTCCTACAGACCAGGATGTATTCGAATTAGGGTGGTAGTTCTTTTCTTGTTTCTATTTATATATATGTGTATTCTGTAACGACGATATCTTTTTATTTCCCCTACAATACAATCCGCACAGACATATATATCAATGCGATTTAATCATGTGAAAGTTGCAGACGCCGGAACATATCCAGACGCACGGCAACAGAAGGAAGTATCGGAAGTGACATCAGAGAGATGATATACAGCTCGATTCCTATATCATGAATCTTATGAAAAATACTTGATCTTACACATATTTGACACTAGAAACCTAATTGTATATGTGGTAATTTTGTGTAAACACCTGGTTAATATCCAATTAACACCTTCAATAGAAAGTATTCATTTTTGCGGAATATTATATGCAATTTGGTAGCCAGTAGTTATCAAGTGATGCAAAGCAAAACAAAATAATCAAAATTAATCAAAAATCATATTGCATTAGCAAATCGTAAAAACGATTAGATAGAATAATATAATAATTATTTCATAAAAAATGATCATATTCGCGGCGTTTTTATTGCGACAGTCTAAAATACGCCAGGGAAAAGACAATGGTTAAGATTGACATTCTGCATTTTTAACAAACACTATTATGTTTGAGCAAATTACATTAATGTTTCTGACAAAACATGCCAATAACTCAAAACCCACTTTAGAGGGGTATACACAACGATACGAAAGTAGACCCAAAATCCAGTTTCTGCTGGTTTTACACATCATTTCAGCAACGGTAGCGTTCCCCACTCTGATATACATAATCTCATAAGAAACAAACGCAATCTTCTCATTCGTAAATACGGATTGGGAAAATCCAAAAGTGAAAGAAGCTACTATACTCTAAAACTGTATAATCGTGTTCCTATTAGGTTTGAATTTTCCAAATTCAAAGCTATTAAATTATTATTGTTAATGATATTGTTACATACGATATAACATTAGTATATGCCATCGAAACTTGTACGTTTTTATAAATAAATCTCTACACATATAATCGTCGGTGAGTCTGTTAGTGATCGTGTAAGTGAACCACTTGACCGATTGAAGTCGTATACACACAATGTATTTGTGTTGGCAAGACGATAGTTCATAGCTATACTAGGATCCGATAGGTGGCGCTGTAGTCAAGTTATTACCAAATTCTATATTTATATACCAAAATGACTCATATTCACAATATATGTTGGTTTAGTGCCAAAAAAGAAACTCACAAGATCTGGACCCAATAGGTGGCGCTGTGGTCGAGTTATCAATAAATTTTATATTTATAAATAGAAATGATTTATATACCGGGTGTCTGTTTAAGCTCGGCCACCGGCCATATCTCGGCAACCGTTTATCGTACAACCTGGCGAAAAAAATCTTCATGGCAAAATGGGCCACAGAAATTTCAACAAAAATATTTTCAAGTTTCCAAAATGATCGCAAGGGGGCGCAATTCTCAAGATGAATTAAAAATTCGATAATTTTTCATTAACTTCTAGATTAATATAGATTAAAATTTTTACTAGCAACATTTTTAGACGTTTTTATACAATTTTCATTTCAAACTTTTTGATACCCATAGGAAGGGGAGTGTGGAGGGGGGTATGTCTGCGTACAAAACTAGGTATAATTTCGGTTTGCCCCAACGGATTTGAATGTTTCTGGGCTCATTAGATAGAGAATTTTCGAGGGGGAAACCGCTGACTCAAAAGCGTACACCATAATCCCGCCATATGTAAATAATCCCACATAATCCAATATAATTCCACACAATTCCAAATAATTCCAAATAATTCCTAATAATTCCTAATAATTCCAAATAATTCCAAATAATTCCAAATAATTCCAAATAATTCCAAATAATCCCATGTAATCCCAATAATCCCAAATAATCCCTAATTATTTCTTTATATGTTCCACTAGTTCTGAGAATTTTGTGCGCATTTTAACGGTAAATTAAGGCTGAATCGAAGATTGAATATACATAACACCAGCCTTACGAAAAAGATTTGGTTTATTTAAACACTACTCAAGGAAAACATATAAACACAGCAAAACTAAAATTCATAAACTTAAATATTCGTGAAAAATAAAAAAAATCGAATTAAATAATAATAATTAGTCTTTAACACAGAATTTAATCTCACATTTAATATTATCATATTTCTTAAAAATTTCGGCGCATGTGATTTCATCTAAATGAAAAGGTTCCATTTCGGTGGCAAATTTAACAGGGCCGTAAAAAATATATTTGAAATCAACCGTATCAACGTCTTGTTTAATTTTTGGCGAGGTAAACATGTTATTTTGCTTCCTTCCACGTGTTAAAAAATAATTTTGAAAATTGTATTATTGATAATTTCAATAATTTGACCTACACACCACCGTTCATCATAAAAGACAGAGTAAAATTTATTACACTCAATTACACTTAATAATGACCGCTGAGTGATGGATCTGTGTTGGGATTTATTTTCCCTGTCTCGATTTTCTATACCATCAGAAGATTTCCATTTCGAGCATGAGGCTTCTGGTTCACCTGGTTCCTTTTCTTCAAAAGAATTATCACTAACAATCGAGCTAGCAATAGGACTTTCAATATTGTTAGGATGTTCTTGTTGTTTGATATCATTATTGAACGAAGGAACAATGAGAGTATTGCTAATTATAGTTATTGCTTTGCGGGCTTTCCCAACATTTTTTGCCTTATCATCTTCTGAATTTTGTAACGAAGGTATCACTTGATGAGCTGGATTACCTTTTTCAGCATGTTCTATCGATGTATTCGCTTCAGAGCAAGAAATCTGATTAAAAAACCACTTAATATCTATATTCTCACTTTTTTTCTTTGGATTACAGATCAAAGATGGGCTTCACGTTGATTTTAGTGTGCCGGTAGTCTTAGATACGGAACCAGGTGCAGAATAAGCACTTATATGTCCAGATAAATGCTTGTAAATATTTCCAAAAATCCATTTCTTAGAATGGCCTGGCTGTTGCGCATATTTTTGAATTTTATAGAAACTTTTACAGTAGCATCTCATAACGCAATATAGCTCATTTCGTATTCCATATTTGGTTTCGAAAAATATTTCAAAAAATATTTTTTTAAAAAAGTACCATTGGTCGTGGCTGATGCACTTATGTTTAATCCAGTTTCTTATAGTACGTGAAACATGAGAAGTTTCTTCTGGGAGATTTGTAGCGATCTCGTCGGTAACTACCGATTGTGAGCCTGATGCACCCACTAATGTAATACTTGCCTGTCGACCTGTCCCTAAAAGTAAAGCAAAACTTAATTCTGAAATCCGTTCTTAATACTCCTTCATCTTCAAGAACCACAAGTAGAGTTGCACTTCTATTATCCGAGTTAATGTGGATCGGATCGTGCTCCAATAATCAAAATAGGTATACTCGTATAATATATAAAATCATAAATGAATGTTAGAGAAAGGTTTGGTATCTTTTTCTAAATAATAATTATTCTACCTTTTTTTAAATTTGGCATTTTTACTAACCTCGTAATCAACCACGTAACTGAGTTATGAATGTGTAATACTCTCGAAGCACTAGACGGAAATGGAGTAATAGCGAAGTGAATAGCACACTAATTGAAAAGAAAAATAACATTCGACAATATTCACACCGATTTTGTTAAAAACTTCGCATAAAACTAAGAATCAGGGGTGGGATAATATGGAGTACGATTAACATATAAGAAAATTGTTCGGATAATCTAGGTTCTACTGTACATATACTATACTATAGATTAACTGAGGTCTCGGCCGATATCTTCGCTAACCTAAAGTTCCAGTGCAATTTGTTGCAAGGGATTTATCTTGCGTTTTAGATTGTTGTAGAACGTTTCTTTTGAAATGGCTGGAAATTATAGTAATTAATCTTCTGTGACCTTGTATAAGTTTGAAGTTCTCTGATTTTTTAGAAAATATTCCCAAATACGATTCATATTCCTCCTTGGGAATTAATGTTGGTACTGTCTCGGCCATAAATTTCCGCATGTCCAAGATGTCATCATCTGTGATTTGAGCAAGTAATTGTGCGTTAGGAAATCCATTGATCCTTAAAAGAGTTTTTATGCAGACAGGCACGGAAATATTTAGCTTAGCACTCATCCCCTGTTTGTGAAACTTCCATCTAAAGAAAAGAACGGGCGCTTACAAATTACAATTACTCTCTTGGTAAACGACTTGGTAATAGATTTCAAGTGATCATACCTTGATTTCAGCTGTAAAAATTATTCTCAAGATTATCTGTGCAATAATTCAGTGGCAGCAAAAATAAACAGCATAACATCCTAGAATATCACATCACACCGCATTACACTGACTTGTATAAATAAAATGCCGAGTGGAAGGCGCATGCGTTCAAATCTCGGTTCAAACCGGTTCAAACTAGTGTAGGATCAGCAATTTCCCGCAAAATATCGTATGATCAAGTAATGAGTCGTAAGGCGTCATTCGTGGAAGTGGAAAACTACCAAAGGCACTTTTTGTAAAAATTCAATTTGATTTTTACTACTGTGATTGAACTATGGACATGACGTTTAATTTGAAGGGATGATTCGATTACTTAAAGTATTGTTGATTATACAGGACAATAGATACAAAAGCATTCTTTCTGATGACCGTGGAATCCGTCATAATTCTACAAAGTAATCACGCATAATCCCACATAATTCCAAATAATTCCATGTAATCCGATATAATTCCAAATAATCCCATGTAATCCGATATAATCCCAAATAATTCTACATAATTCCAATAATCCCAAATAATTCCTGGAATTCCTACGGGGTGTACACCATAATCCCTCAGCGGTTTCCCCCTCGAGAATTTTACAAAGAATTGAAGGGTATGTAGTATGAAATAACGTGGCTGTCAAAAAAAAATAACTATTTTCAATTTATGTATATTACTTGTTTTTACTTTAAAATTTTTAGTGGAACGGTATATTTTTCATATCGTAATATTGAAGCACACAAAAAACTGAAGTGAATGATGAAAACTGAAAGTTGCTACCTCTTTTCTTGACGAAGATATAGTCATAGGAAGACAATTATATACAAATTTATTTATTTATTGGGAGTAATAGTTTTATTTTAATTTTAAGACAGTGTATAGTTTGTTTTCACTTGAATTTTAATCATACTCTTCCATAAATGTATTCATTTTAATCTTTTTAATTCATTGCATACGTTACGTTAGATTCTCCTATTAAATGTCTTCAAATTCTCTAGCTAATATTTTTTAAATATCTTTTCTTATTCTTTCCAACATTAAAATAAAATAGTAATAATACTGAACAGAGTAGTTTGCTTTCTTTTTTTTTAATTTTCATCATCACAACATCGCATACACCGTGATACTGAATTACATTATTATGAGATTTCCAAGGTGTGCATGAAAATCAAAAAGTAAATATATTAGTGTCACTTATAGTTAAACTTTTTGTACGTATTTAGCAAATTAAGCCTTTTTGGACACCTGCATATAATTATTAAGTTTGTAAAATGTCATATTCTAACGTTGAAACTCATGACATGATCAGAATGTATTTTCAATGCTTTGAAAATGCATTTTTGCTTCCCGGCAATATTCCCTAAATTATCCCGATGATTTGGTTATAACTAATTATATTGTTTTTTTCTCTTTATTGTCTACTTAGTTCGTGAGTTACGGAAATTATTTTTGCTGTTTTCCTATAATTAGATTTATATCTGTTGGTTAATAAAGATATTATTATTATTATTATTATTATTATTATTATTATTATTTTATTTCAATGTCTAAAGAGACAAAACATGAAACTTAAAAATAGCTAGAGAATTTGAAAATATTTAAAAGGAGAATCTAACGTAACATATGCAATAAATTAAAAAATCGGTGAGAAGATTAAAATAAGTACATTTATGGAAGAGTATCATGAAAATTGAAGTCAAAACAACTATACACTGTCTAGAGACTTTCTTAAAATTAAAATTAAATTATTACTCCCAATAAATAAATAAATTTATATTTAATTTTTTTATTTTTCTGGATTGTCTTCGTATGACTATATCTTTGTCAAGTAAAAAGGTAGCAACTTCCGGTTTTCATAATTCCCTTCAGTTTTTTATGGACTTCAATATTACGATATTAAAAATATACCGTTCCATTCAAAATTTTAAAGAAAAAACAAGTAATATACATAAATTGAGAACAGCGCCCTATATTATTCTTTTTGACAACCACGTAATTTCGTACTACATATAATTCAATTATTTCTTACATTCTCTCTCTAATGAGCGCAGAAACATTAAAATCCGTTGAGGCATGCCAAAATTATGCCTACTTTTGTACGCAGACATATCCTCTCCACCCTTCCCCTCATATGGGACTTAGATCAAATGAAATTGTGTAAAATTGTCTGAAAATGTTGCTAGTAAAAATTTTAATCTATGTTAATGTAGAATTTAATAGAAAATAATCGAATTTTTAATTGATCTTGGGAATTGCGCCCCCTTGCGATCATTTTGAAAACTTAAAAATATTTAGTTGAAATTCTCGTGGTCCATTTTATTAGTAAGATTTTTCCCGTCAGGTTGTACGATAAACGGTTGCCGAGATATGGCCGGTGGCGGAGCTTAAACAGACACTCGGTATACGTAATATGTTCGCGTGGTTTACACAATTAGAATGGTATATGCTGCCGTTCGATAGATGGCGCTATTTCTTTGGTAGAATTGAATTTTGACATATGAACATCACTTGTCTTTGGATTTCGACATACAAGCATTACTAATCTGTGTTGTTGCGTTCGTCAACTGTAGATTTTCATTATCTATTAATTTAACATTAATTATGCGTATTTCTTACACCTGTGTGTTTAGTTAAAGAAATGATTCAAATATAATAAATTATTTGGTATAATTCCTTGTAGTATTACAATTGCTGTTATTCTCTAGAATTCCCTAAATATATTTATCAAATAGGTAGTAATACTTCCATGAAAATTACTCCCACGGATTTGTGTCAGCTTCGGGCTAATTTAAAAATGAAAAAAAAATGAGTTTCTTCGGGGTACGTATATACACGTCTAAAGGAAACCTTCATTTTTATATTAGTGTCAGGCGCAATGGAAAAATTTTAATTTCGGTTCCTTACACAAACAACATTTATCAAAGAAAATTTAAATCAAAAGTAGATCGTACTGTATACATTACGGCCATAAATGAAGCTGGCCGCATTATGAGAGGGGTGAAACTCCTCTCTTGCAGAATACATTTCTAAAGGTAAAAGTCTGCGTCTTCCTTCGTCATTTATCATCAATGTAAGAACCGCGCCGTCAATTAAAACAGGTTTGCTGCTTTATAAAAGTGAAGGCGGTATTAAAATTGGTGTTTCAGCCATTCACCGCAGGGATAAAAGAATCTGTCAACGATGTCTTCAATATGTCATTCAAATTTGTTGTCTAAAGAAAATGAGTTGCGGATGATTTCTTATATTTTTTCTTTCTTTTCGTAATTAAAATCACTTATGTCATAAAAAATCTAGATTTAGAATAGGTGCCAGTAAATATTAGGAGTGTAATATGTAATAAATTACGTATTGATAACTTCATAAAAGATTCAAACTGCTGTAAGAATATCAGAGGTAGCGCGGTAGTGCTACGTCTAATATAATTGTTACCCTCGTCTAACATTTGAGGGGGTGTCTACCCATATATTCTCAGGAACTACTGGGCCGATTTGCTCGATTTTTTTAAAAAAATAACCGCTGGGGCGTGTCTAGGATACGGGTCAAATTAGGGTTCACAAAACCAAGCGGGAGGGCTGCCAAAAACTGCAAAATTTGCATAATATGAAGATGACCCTCATCAGGAAATCGTCAATTTTAACGGGAATTTTTTTACACAATGTCCTAAAAATTACAGTTTTTCCGTTTCGAAAAATCTTCATTAGAAGCGATTTTATTCAAATTTTTCGAAACGTCAAAATCACTTTCATGCAATAACGCATTGTTAATTTTTGAAATAGAAGGTTGAAGCCATGATACTAGATTCTACGACTCAAGCTCAATCATGAAAATTTTTCTGTGTTTAAAAATCTTGTCTAAATCAGATTTTATTTAAACTTTAAGGTTTAGTAAGTTATCAAAAATTCGAGTTTTTTCAAACTTCATGTACTTCATGGCGGGTGGTTCAATTCCGACTGGCGTAATCTATTGTTTTTAATTTAAAAAATTGGCGAATTTATCGGACGTGCTGATATTGAAAACTCTTCAAAATCTTTACTGCTATAATAATATCATCATTCACTATATATACGTACGAAAGCTTTCTTAATGATTTCTATCATAAACACAATAGATGGCTATTTATATTCTTATTAATATTATTATCCCTAGTTTTATACTAATTATTTAAATATTTAATGTGTATAATAGCTGTTGTTATATTAATTACTGCATTTAAATTATTCACTTCAATAGTACGACATTATTTGCATTATATTGATGTCATTTGAAGTAAGGCTTTAATTGTCACTGAAAAGGTGTGTAGGAAGGGCACCTTTTATATTTTTACAATCGACCACTATATGGTGCTTTTGACAAATGTAAACACTATATTCTTAAAGTTTGACATTTGTTAATGAAGTATCCGCGATAGCTTTGAAATCGGGTCAGTAGTTTATTGACAGTGACTGTTTTAAAATAGTGAGTTTGTAAAATAATGGAGATGACTTGTGAAGGTTTTCGTTGGATGATTTTTTACGATTTTAAAAAGGACCTAACTCCATAAGAATGCATTATATCGCTTCAGTCAACTTTTGTCAATGAAGCCCCACCAGAGAAGACAGTTTACAATTGGTTTGCAAAATTTCGTCATGGTCGTGCCTCAGTGAGTGATGAATCACGTGAAGGTCGACCAAAATCTGTTGTGATTCCAGAAAACATCGATGCCGTGCGGAAAATTATAGAACACGATCGACATGTGACTTATAGTGAGATAGAGGCATCTCTTGGCATATCGCAGACTGCAGAACATTCGATTTTACATGAACATTTATTTGTAAAAAAATATGTTCCAGATGGATTCCACATAATTTGACCGAAGCGCAGAAAGCCGTGTCAATTGGTATAAAGAGATGCGCAAAAAATTCGACGTAGGAACCGCAAAATCCGTATACAACATCGTCACAGGTGACGAAACATGGATATATGCGTATCAGCCGGAATCTAAGCAACAATCCACTGTATGGGTTTTCCAACATGAATCGAAACCCACAAAAGTCGTTCGTGCAAAAAGCACTTCCAAGAAAATTATCGCTTGTTTCTTCGGCTGTACAGGACACATCGCAACAATTTTCTTAGGGGATCTAAGAACTGTTAACGCTGAATGGAATACAGTAATTTGTTTGCCAAAAGTTATAGACGAAATCAGGAAGAACAACCTAAAACGTCGCATTATTCTTCATCACGACAATGCGAGTTCCCATACAGCACGTCTAACAATTGATTATTTGAAGGAGAAAAGTGTTGAAATAATGACTGATTGCTCATATTCTCCTGACTTACCGAATGCCGAATGATTTCTTTTTGTTCCCAACTGTGAAACAAAAAATGCATGGACAGCGATTTTCAACACCTCAAGAAGCAGTGGAAGTCTTTGAAAACCTTATTTCTGAGATACAACCTTCAGAGTGGAAAAAATGTTTTGAGAACTGGTTCCTACGCATGCAAAAGTGTATAGACCATAAAGGCGAATATTTTGAAAAACAATAAAATAGTTTGTTCCCAAAAATGTCGTTTTCTTCCCAGTTTTTCTAAAAATATAAAAGGTGCCCCTCGTTCTGTATAATGGAGAAAATGTCTCAAAGCGGGCAGAATAAGCAAAAAAGGCCCTGAGTATGAAAAAGAAGTGACAAGCATGAAAAAGAAGACACGCATAAAAAGAAGTGTACAAGTAAGAAAAGGTGTGTACAAGTGTTATTTTCATCAGCATATTAAGAAGTGGATTCAAATGCTAAATCGTGCTATAGTCATACGGCTTCATTGAGGTGGTAGTGTTGTATTTTCAGATTAACTTTATTTCATTGATGTTAAAATAATTTTTATTTAGCAATTGTGAGTAAAATATAAAATATATTACTTAGAAACTAGAACTTTTTCTATAACATACTTATGAACCAATTATTAAAATATTATTAAGTTCTGAACACTTAAAAAACTAGATTTTAATCATCGGCAAGGGCATCAAGCCTATTATACTTACTATCTAATTGCTACATACATCTAAATTTTGATTTTTGGTTATCTAGTGTTCATTTGTAGTTTATACAACTTCTGACAAACACTGTGTGATTAGTGTCAATATCCACTTTAAATTTATCAATTATTCTTACAAAATTTATTACACTTATGTACAACTGGGCTATCACATTGGTTTGTCAAATGACTACCGCTATAATTACCACATGGTTTCGTCCTTTTACATTCTTTGGCAAAGTGATTATACCCTGCACATTTGTAGCATCTAATTGTTTGTAGGTGTTCATACATCTTACATTTTTTCCACCCTACATCTCCAGTTGAACAGACAATATATTTCCATAATTTTTCTTTTTCTTATAAGTATTTATTTAAGTATTTTTTTCTTTTTCTATTTTAACTGAGATGTCCTTGTCTACATTAGTCATTTTGTCTAATTATCGCATGTAACACTTTTTCATTGTTTTTGTCAATAACATCATGAAAACCAGTATTATTATTTCGGATTTTTTAACTTTGGTTTAAAAACTACATACAATTTCCTTTATGGCTTTTTTCCTCAATTTTTCTTTAGAATTACTATCACTACAGTTAATAGCAATACCATATTTTCCACAATTTTTATTGTTTCAATTCCAACTGCTAATTGACTTGGATCTACTTTATTTTTAATATTGTTTTTTTGTTTCATGTGATTTTTGATTATCTCTTCTAGGTTTAACGATTAATACATCATTTTTCTTTTTCAATAGATCGCTATATAATGTATTTTTTCTGCTTTATATTCGGTGTTCGAAATAGACTCTAAAATGTTGCGAATCAATACGTTTTGTTCTGATATAGTTTGAAGGCAATTATTATGTTTTTGATCTATTTCATTCATTTTTTGACATACTTTCATTTTACGACAAATATCACTAAATATGTAATTAAATCCGTTTCATTCAATTTCTTAGCTGTTTCGGCACTGACTGTGAAGCGCATCTACCATGTCCCTCTTCTTCACATATGCAACACTTACCGTCTTTTCTGTCCTTCTAAATTCAACTCGGCAAATAGCACTTATTGTATATCAATATTTTACTTTTCGACACTGCACTATTTCAAAAGCCGATAAAAATACACTAGCAAAGCCACTAGATGAAATTAACATTCACCATCACCAGATGATCCAGTAATTCCAGTCAACCGTAAAGCTTAGGAATTCTCAGGTATCAAGCCCTATAACGTATGTGAAGTTGTAAGAATATTCGGGCCCCGCAACGACAAAAATATCTTTAAAGAGCTTAAATTTGTTTAGCAGTGTAATCTTGTTTCAGTTTTGAATATTTGCAATTTAAGTATTCGCCTTTCCCTTTCATTCTGTATAAATAATTTATGCCTCTTTATACGTGACAAAATATAGGGCTTTGAGTATTTCAAACACATACGGATATGGAGAAGGTAGAAGAGTTTTAAATTCACACATCATCCTCTACATAACCGACTCTCATCTTCTTAAGTGCATCGGTGTTCATCACGTAGCAGCTATAAGTACTTATACATGCACACTGTATCTATAATCTTGCTTTAAATTACATGGATTTCGGTGTCGACCATAATATGTATTATAATTCCTTCTATATTTAAAATGAATAATCTGAAAAATATTATCGCTAATCGTACTCCTTTGAGTGTACTGGCAAGCAAAGTAATAGATACAAAGGAATTCAAATATGTAATTTGTAATAGTAAGGCCCCTTAGTTGGGTGACATATGTAATAGTACGGCCCTTCAGTTGGTCGACATATGTAATAGTACAGATTTAAATAATATAATTAAAATGACTCAACTAAATAAAATGACTTATTGAATGCTCCGCGTAATTAGCTCAGGTAAATAGTTCGGTTTTGCATAAGACTCTCAATTTCAAGACGGTTCGGGTATTTAGACACTAAGATTATTTATCTGAACGTACTATTACTTCTTTTTTAAAAATCCAAATTTCTTATATTAAGGTAGACAAATAATACGCAAAAGAATGTTTAAATATTATTAATATATTGATTATAACACCATCAACACAGATCAGGTTACAAACAAAGGTTATAGAACGAAACACAATTCAAATGGTACAACACAATACAAATTACGCATCAATTACAACATGGGCAAATATAATAAATTGATTCAACAATGTTGCCTTATATAAATAATATCTCGTGAATTTTACTAGATTCTAATTCATTATTCACAAAATTTGCATGCATGATAGAGGCCTTTAATTCAAACAACGTTGGGTACCTTTATACGATGCTGTGACGCTGGAACGGTGTTTTAACGGGCAGCTTTCCCAGGGTAGACTGAAATCGTCGTCTTCTTTGTCCCGAGATACGGCACACACTTATTTTAATAAAAATATATCTCTTTTCTCACCAGGCTTTTATCTCACTTTTTACTAATGCTTAGAATTACTATATTTGTATTCGCACTGTTAGCCTGTGAGATCGTTCCCTTTTTCTTGGGTGCGGTCCAGTGTTATTTTACTTAACGGGACCTGCGAACCTACTTGTTTACGGGCTAGGGAGCGTCTGCCTGCCTCCTCCTTGCTTAAGGCATGTCACACCGTATTCTTACTCGGGGTTTCCCCGGGCCACCTATGTGCTTTACTTTTCTGCATCACATTCAAGGTTCCACGTGTCGGTTGCACACAAACTGTTTCTTATCTATGTCGCATAACTTCCTGGCTGGCTCCGATTTCATTGTCGCCACTTATGTTTTCTTTCTTTCACACCGATACACCTACGCACTATTTTTCTTTTACATATACAGAATTTATATAGGAACATTTTAAACAGGAATATAATAATTTAATACAACTAAATGAATAATACATGTTTCCCGATCTGTGTTGATCTATTATCTACCTTAATATCATAATATACAGGGCCTACCGTTACAAATTGATATGTTCTCGTCGTATTATAATAATTATGCTGCTTTAAAAAATTAAAAAAAATGACATTTCAACTGAGGAAATAAAAACTTTTATCCGTATTCTTTTACTAAGCGGCTATGTAAAATTATCAGACGCCGCCTGTTTTGGCAGAATTCACGTGACACACATAATGATTTAGTATCAAGTGCAATGTCAAGGAACAGCTTTGGCTGTTTATTATTGAACATTCATTGTTATGCTAAGGGAAATTTAGATAATATATATCGTTATTTCAAAGTCAGACATCTTTTAACAGACATCTTGAGAAGTTTGTCAAGTTTTCACCAACGAATGAACACCGCTCTGTAGATGAGGCCAATGTTCCATAGTTTGTACACCACAGCTGCAAACACTTTATCAGAAGAAAACCTCCGGATATGCGCTTTTGAGCCATATCGAAGTGCCAAATCAGAAGTAAAAAAGGTTTCTTGGCTTGGGGCCCACCGTAATTCTCGAATACCTTAATATTTTAACCAATCATAAGCAAGTTCCATATAATTTGTACTTTGATTATTTATTCACAACTTTGTCTTTGATAGATATTCTTACTAGTCGGGGAATAAAAGCAACTGCCACAATAAGAAAAAATCCATTGAATGATTGTCCATTAGAGTCTAATGGAGCGATAATAGCACATGACATCTACCTTTCATGCAGTCTAGTCATTACACCAAGTTTCACGTTTTTCACGAAAAGAAAAAAAGCGTATCATAGTAGACCAATCTAATCTCATCAAACATAATATCTCATATATGGGCAGTGTTGATCGAAGCGATCAAAACATCATACTACACCGTATAGGAATTCTGGGAAAAAAGTGGTACTAAATTAAAAAAATAAGTACATGTGATTTACTGTTGTAAAGATAAGTTCCTGTAATTTTAGAATATGTAATACTACTATATTGACTTCAAGCAGCCATTTGATAGTCTGAGGCGAGAACAGATGATAAAAGCTATGAGGGATATAAAAATACCAGGAAAGCTAGTAAGATTGACAGAAATGACGATGAAAATGATGGTAGACGAAGGTATAACTGAAGACTTCGAAATCAACCTAGCAGTAAGACAGGATGACGGACTATCAACAACCTTGTTTATTTTAGCAAGTGGTGGTTTACAGTGGTCAAGGAATGCAATTTCCAGGGAACAATAATCAATAAGACGATACAAGTATTTGCGTATGTAGATGATCTCGCCATACTAGCTAGGGACAGGAGAAGTTTGGAAGAAGCAATTCAAAGAATTGATCAAACAACAAAAAAAAGGTCTAATAATAAATCAAGAAAAAAGTAAATACATGGAAATAAGTAGAGTAAATAGAGATACTACAACCAAGGAAGTAAAAATTGGAAATTATAAGTTTGAGATAGTTGAAAACTTTACGTATTTTGGAGTAATGATAAACAGTGAGAATGATAGAAGTATAGAGATAGATCATATACTTCAGGCTGGACATAGGGCTTATTATAAATACAAAGAAATACTGAAAAGTAAAGTGATAAGCATAAACACAAAAATGAGGGTATTCAGAGCGGCAATTCGATCAGTAGTGATTTATGGGGCAGCGACCATGAACCTGACGACCATGGAACGGGAGAAACTGAGACGATTTGATAGGAAAATTGTAAGAAAAATATATGGTTCGCAGAAAGTGGCAGAGGGAGAATACAGAAGGTCAATGAACTTTGAAACAGAAAACATTTTAAATGGAGAATAAATTGGAAAAATCAGAAAAGTACAAAGATTACGCTGGTGCCGAGACATAAGAATGGAAAATAACAGAGTAGTGAAGAAAATTACGACATGGAGACCAAACACAAGTAGAGGAAGAGGGAGACCGAGAAAGAGATGGGAGGATCAGGTGATGGACAACATTAAGAAATTGAAGATACGGGATTGGAGAAGCAGGGTGCAGGACCGAGAGGCGTGGAAGAGGATAATTGAGGAGGCAAAGTTGAACAACAGCTTAGAATAGGATAAGAACGGAAGAACGTGGAGTAACTCACCACAAGAAATGAGTTGCTAGAGCTCAAACAAAATATGAGCGGTCACAATTCTTAAGGGAATGTACGACCCTATATATATAAACTTATTTTCTTTCTTGGGTTTGTGGGTTTCCTTTTAATTAAAACTAACACATTTTACTGACGTTTCAATGTATTTTCAATCTTTTTCAAAGGTCATAAAACATATAACTGTAAAAACCAGTTTTTTTTTTAATTAAAAGGAAAACCACAAACCCAAGAAAGAAAATAAGTTTTAATAAAATAGAATATGTACCCGAGATACCTATTTTATAAAGGTTTCACGATATTATTCCCAGTATCACTAAATACGATAATTTTGATTTATGATTACGGAAACAGTATCACCGATAGTTTAAGCAAGTGCCACTGTCAATTTAAAAATATGGCATGTCAATCAACATTTATTACATGTTTAGTTTAGAATTTGTCCTTGTTTTTATTATTGTTTCGTTTGTAATATGACGATACCTTTTATATTTAGCTAAAATAAAGACACCTGACGCAAATATTTGTTTTGTGATAGATAGACAGATTGATAGCTATCGTCGGTGCTGAAAGAGTATATAGTATATGTCGATATCGTTACACTAAAAATATATAAGCTCAGAGAAAAAATAATGGAGTACTTATAACAATTAAGTGTAATATTATCGCATTATTTATACTCAAGTGATGATAATTCTGATCGAACCACCTTAATACAAAAATTATTAATATTAATTACAGAATTAATTATGCAAATCATGATCAGGAAACTGTTCAATATAACCCTGACTTTGATGCTGCTTCTGGCTATGATAATTTACAATATAATAAAAATATTAAGGCTGCGTTTGGAAAGGTTTTGGCGGGAAATAAATATATCAAAAAAGCATTTTTCGGACGCTAGAAAGTAAAATATGTAAAACTTATGTGTAGAACAAACAGGTAAGGATTTATCGAAGTGAACCTGTCTATCATTTTGCAAGTTATAAGCGATAAATAAATTGGAAAGTCAATACTATTGCAAGCACTAACAAAAAAATGGCTAAATTCAAGAATACACAGTAAATGTATACAGCATGTGTCAATTTTCATTAGCCATAGGCGATTAATCCATACAGTATGTGGCAACATAGTACCCCTTCTTTCCTTTCCAATGCCAGCACGACCGATGCATGTTCGTAAGTAAATACAAGTTAGCGTGGTTAGCAGTAATTCTTCGACCACCGGCTTGGGTTGGGTAAATAAAAAAGGATTCTGAAAATAATAATAAATTACTAGATCAGGAGATCGCGGCGGCCATTTGATGTTTCCCGTTCCAGTAATAAGACGGCTTTTATTGCAGACTAGATCGCAACGTGTTCGCAGCTAAACATTGAATGTAAAATCTGGTCGGGAGAAGTGGGAAGATCGGAGAAAGTCGTTGTGATGTCGATTGTTGCCGGGATTGGTGACGGACGGTGTGGGGTGGCACGTTGCCCCGTATTACTTGTATACTTATAAATCGCACGTAAACATTGAATCCCTATACCTAATGAAAATTGACACATACGGTATGTAATAGAGCTACTTCACACGGTATTTACATTTCGAAAATCAAAATAGTAACAAATGCTACTGATAACGCGTCATATATGTATAAGTTATTTTAAATAGATAAATGGTTGGGCTATTGGCAATTGGAATAACTAAATAAATTTTAAAAAAGTATCTTGTTTTAATTAAGAATTGTTTATTTTAATATTATTTCTTTTAATATATGTTTCTTATAAAATAAAATTAAATTTGGAACCATAATTCTTTATCTATTGGTATTTCTTCAATTAATAAATTAAATTTCTCAAGTTTCGTTTTATTTGCGTTTTATTTCTGTTTTTCTGCATTGTGATATACTTCTTCGAATCTAATTGCCTGCCATAGAATCATCATGCTTCCAATGTGTCAATGACCACGTTGGCGTTAAAATATGTAGAATTTCCCTTACTGACATTTATTAAAATATTATTCTAAAAACTGTCCAGGAACCAAAATACAAAACAGAAATAAAATTAAAACTTCAAGATACAGTAAACTTAGAATAAATAATGTCTTAAGGAGCTAGAAAACTGTATAGTACTATACAATTCATTGTAACTATGTATATGCACCATAATTACATCTCCACAAATTGAAATATTCTTCAGAATTGATGTTGTAGCGCCATCCTATTAGTGCTTGTAGAAGCGCGAAAAATAAAAATTTTTATATTCTAACCGAAATGAATTTGCTAACAGAGCCAAACACGCTCAAGCAAGAATAGAAGCCAAATTTGCAATATGGAATTCCGAGTTAATCATTTTCTATGTAACTAGTGATCAAATAAATACAGAGTCGATGTAGGTTGTGTACGAAAAACGCATTTGTAATATCAAATGTCAGCGATGACAACTATGTATGTGCTGTGCCTTCAAAATCTTACATCATTTAAGGAGGCTATTTTTTAAATAATTAAGTAATCAATGTTGGCGTACATGCTAAGCTTTTGAAATCTTCAAATTCTGACACTTGTCATTCTTAAATTCAAATAATATACGCTTACAAGACATAACCAAACTATCAAAATTGTGCGTTTGTGTCTGATTACGTGCACTGTCACCGACCACTAAAAAAAAGGCATGGCCGTCTCTAACGACGAAAGTATTTGAAGGCACGGTATGTTGACATTACAAATGCGTAAGTTAGGAAATACGTTTCTTCCTGTACAACCTAGGTCGACTCCGGATTTATTTTATTGTTCGTTATATATACACATATCCCTAAGAAATTTGCTTCAGCGGCTTGTTCTGAAGGCATGAACCCTTTTCTACCTATAGGCTTCTTTCCCTCATCTTGGTAAGAGATGGAGTAAAATGCTTATGAATAGTTTTGCATGTATTAATATGTAAAACTTACTTATAAACTTAGACTTATAAAAACAGAATGGAATGTTAAACTAACTGGATCACTAATAAAGTGTTTACATTTGTTTATAAATTTGTTGAATGTTATTTGGGGTCGTGTTATTTTATTTTTAATATTGTTTTGAATACGAATTGCTCTTAGCCAAACAAAAGGTGATTTCATGGGAGTGAATCTAAAAGCAGTCTAGACGAATTTACAAACTTTAAACATAATATTATTGTAAATTGTGTTTTCCTGCGGTTATATAATAGGTATTGTATTACAACGTATATAACATATTTACACCAATATGTAATAAGAAGATTGGAAGATCTGTGGTTAATTTTTTTGTAAATATGTACATATTTATAATCTTTTGCGCAATCTTTTTAAAAAATTTAAGATTTTTACTTTTACTTTTGAAATTTTCTCATTTTAGAGATGGCCTAAAGAAGTGTCCATGCAAAAACAAATTCTTATTTTAAATCAGTTTTCTCCTGTGACTTATTTCAAAATCATAATACGAATTCAAAAATTTTGTGTTTATTAAAGTGCAAGTTCTTGGAAATGATAAATGTTTTACAATACTAGTATAATATAAACTTTGCCAAATACATTTCCAAATAGGCGTAGTTGCTCAATATAAACTGGTTCACAACGTGAACGAAACATAACCTTGAGTGTTCACCGCTAGAATAAGGAAATGATCGTTGACAAATTCAATCTCTGAGTGGGATAAAATAATTTGTTGTTAAAAATGTATTGAAACGCAATATTAAATCCTAGATATTTTACACTGCAGAAATAAGGAAAGAACCAACAAGAAATTTTCAATATTTTTCTGTGGGTGCGGTGGAAAATTTAAGAAAATAAAACCTCAACAATATCCCTTGCCCTGGAGGTAGGATATTACAAACAACAATTCAAGACGATTTTATTTTACCTAAGGCAATTAGAAATGTGTGTGTTTTTATATACATTTAAGTTTAATCATTTAATAATTAATTATTACACATACATTATTCATTGATTTTTCAATAAAGTCGATTTTGGTAGGACAAAAAGAAATTCAAAATCATAGTTACTCCTGTTGCTAAGAAAAATTCCACAAATTCAGGTTTTGCTATTTTAACCGCTGTTTTATGATTTTAGATCTTATTAAACATTACCTTTCTTTCAAAACACGTCGCTTCAATGCATGCTTTAGGTAGGCAAATAATTTACTACCAAATCGCTAAAACTGCAACTACCTCTCAGAAAAAAAAATGCTAATACTTGCCAATACATACATTTATTGGGTACATTAAAAAGTACATATACTGAAGCTGTTTTGGCAAGCTTACAGTTGATAGGTACATAAATTTCAACATATTTTTCGTTCGTTCTGCTAGCTAATTAATATTTATTGTAGAGTGACAAAAATGTTAGAATGCTGAACATTTGCATGGTAATACGAACACGAAATATTCTAGTGTAATATTAAAGTTAATTATCACTTCCTGTGAAAAGGCAATTAATAACTAATTGCCTGCAAGTTAAAACGAGCCAGAACATTACAGGCCATCCATTAAATAGTAAATAAAATGACTACTGTGTCGAAAATATTAGGATCAATTGCAATCAATAACATTCAAAGGTGAATCTGCCGGGAAAAAAAATCTAGGCAGGCTTTCTAGTACAGAATTTACTCATTAAAAAAGTCTTTAAAAGTACCTTCATACTCATACGTTCTTATCTTCTGTATTATGATTACTGGATTGACAGGAGTTCTTTTCTGTTGTTTTTGATGGTGAAAATGAACATTTTGAATTATATAAAATATTTACAAAAAACATGCAATTACTTAGTATTAATTAATTTTATTTATATACATAATGTAATGTTAATTTTAAACAGATCTAGAATTATGTACTTAATTTTATAATATTTTTTTATAAATATATATTATTTTGCAATTTTAAATTAAAATCAAATAGTTTATTTGATATCTATTGAGTTTGCATGTATTTTTTATATATTTTAACTTTTATGTAACTTTTTATGTAAATACCTTGAAATTATATGTGTTTTCTTACTCACATATTATAACTAACTAAGAAATTCATCCTTACACTGACAACTCTCAAAATAAAAACCGTCTATGTTTACGATTCAATTTTTTATTGCCAACTTGTAGGTACTTCTTAAAATCTTCATGTAGGTATTGGATTCTTTTAAATTTTGGTCTCTGCATTGTTACTCTTGAAATTTTCTTTGGATTAGGTACATTGGAAATGTTTTATGTAGGTATTTGTATTGTGTTCTATTTTACATAAAATTCTTATTGGAACATAGTGATTTAAATTATTTTCCTGTATAACTGACAGGACATGACACTAAAAATATCTATATAAATCAACTAGAGTTTAATGTTTCTATATTGGTATACGAAATATGAAAACACTAACATAAAACAAAATATGAAATATGATATACCTATGTCAAATATAAATTAAACTATACCTATAAACCGTTATTTCAAACAATACCGTGTTTACTGCATATATAAATGTTGCCGACTCATAGAAATATAATGTTAGAAGTTATATAATTAAAATAAAGAAGTTTAGTATTCATAAAAATATAAATGTAATTCCATATTAACTTTGCCATTATGTAATCTTTGTAATGTTTACTTTATATCCTTAAATATCACATTTTCTAGCATTATCTGTAACAGGGAGAAACAACATATGCGGCTCGAGGCTTTCCAATAATGTTATAATGAACAAAATAGTTTAGACAAACTAATATAAACAGAAACACGGTATAATAGATTTCCAACCATTGACAATGAAATATTAGATTGATTTAGTAGAATATATTTATTTTTATGACATTTTGTTTTGCAGATATTTAAGAGAATACGTATATAATACACAAGACAATTTATTGTATAAATTCAATTAAAACAGTTGAACTGAATGCACGTAGGTATATTGCATTGCATAATTAAAAGGGAACAACGTAACAATTTTGTTGCTTTAAAATTATCAGTTTCCTCAAAGTTGTCAGTAAATATTTAAATTTTTGTTAGAATAATGAAAACTAATTGCATGAAACAATCTTTGTTTGTAATAGATACATTTCACAGGTTAATATAATATTTCTATATTTAGCAGATCACATTTCATTTATTCCATGTTAGTTCAGTTCAGAAAGTAAACTAAATTTGCATTTGCAAGCAGAGCTTCAACGCTCTAGATTGAGTCAATGAATAAAGGACAAATTTATGAATGAACCAACTGATGTTACAGCAACCTATTTGATGCAACTATATATTTCAATCTGAGAATAATTCAATGTGAAAAATATCTTTGGTTATCAAATGACATTGTCTTATCTCAATCAGGATACTAATTATAACTACATATATAGTATCAGAAGTTAGAGGGTTAATAGAATATTATTATGCCGGTTTTGTGTGGAAAAAAAATCTAGGAGATGCACATCGCATTCATTCCCGTGTCTCCTACTTCAACTTTTTGCGCCTCCAACGTAAGTCGACGTGATACACTTTAATACTTTTAAATTCTGCGCAACTGTGTCAATCCAACTAATGCGCTCCGCTTTTTTTCCCCGTCCTAATGACAAAGTTAGTCGGAAAATTTAATGGATTCTGTCCACCGGCAATTAACTCGTACATACGAAACTTTAATTTAGATCTGGATAAAGTTACAGAGCAGCGACACAGAGGATACAAAATAAATTTAAATAATGTATCGTGCCGGCTAAATAATGTATTAGGTACGAAACACCGTTGACCCAGTTACAACTTCTGCATTTTCCGACAAAGCTGGAAGACAACACTGTAGCAATTAAGATAAAAACAAATATAGAGAGATAACGTAGCTTCTAAGTTTCAGATAAAGTTGTCGCAAATTATCGTGGAATTGGGAATTGTTGTTATGTATGTATGAAAGATAGGTACATACTTATAGGGATATCTTCAACTGATAATTTCTATTTATTCCACATTAATTAATGAAGCACTTATTGAAGATTTGAGCATGTTATATATGTTTGCAGATTTCTCTGATAATTAAATGCTATCGTTCGACAGATTGTTGTAAATAATATACATATTAATCACCTTAGTTATCAATAAATAAGATAATATAAATATTTGATTTATATATTTCTGCGGCGAGTCTTACAAATAAACTAACTATATAAGGCACATTGATTAATTTACCTTATGCATAGGAGTTCCCCAAAAGTCATTAAAAAACACATTCGCCAAGGGTGTATGTGGTCTCAAATCTCTGTTATCTTTGATAGCACTGATATCGTCAAAAACGAAACCACAATAACAACTGTTATGGTAACATATTACACAAGTCAGTACCACGATGGTACCCAAAGCGTGTTTAAGTGCCATTTCTCTTTACGTTTACTTGTCAAAATATTGTCGATTCAATTTGGTCCTGACAAGAAAAACAACTTATTAAACACTACTACATCTCTTCAAGTTCATCAGTGACACTCCCATTTACGCGAGATCATTAATGTAAACATAATATTAAGTTTACGATTAAACAGAAGAAATTTGTCAATTAAAAATTCCTGACATGTCCGCTAAGTGTTAGTTTTGATCTCGTGTGTATGTATACGTTGAATAACTCCTTGCGCGGTGGCAAAAGAAGCAGAAGTTAACAAGTCGGGTTGGCAAGCGCCCGATCTGGCCTCTTTTTGAGGTCCATGTTGTTGAGAAAAGGACAGATATTAAAACAGTTAAACCACTGACACTGTTTTCGTAAATAATCAATGTTCACAGTTTTATGTAGTACATTTTAATGTTTCGTCTTGCATATACGATGACATTAAAGTGCAAGTTTAATATGCAATATTGTTATTTATGTTAAGATCGAACAAAACAGACTGTGAGCATACAATCGGCAAGGCAAACGCACACGTCTTCGCTCGACAATGTGTACATTTATACTGGAATATTGCCCACGGACTAACCGGTTCGCTGCCATACTGCGTCGATGCATCACGTGACCGAGTTTGCTGGTAGCTAAGATCAGGCGCAGAACGGCAAACCCAAAACGATTCTATCTGCCCTCACATACTTTATAACTTTCGGAATTGTTGATATTGTCTCTCTTGTATTTCGCCTACGTATTATCATATCTTTCCAAAAATGAGGTACGTTATTACCATGGAAATCTGTGTCTTAATTTGTCCCAAAAGTAAATATTTTTTGCGTTTAATTTATGCCGGAGAATCGAGGGCGAAAAAGACCAGGGGTGCTTTCGGCTTTTATTGACCTTTTCGTGTATATTTCCTTGATATACACGCAGAGAAGCAGAAATAAGCATTTGTATGGTTTGCATAGCGATTTCCGGGATAGAATTATACACTAATAGGAAGATAGGTTGAAATTTATTGTCATTATCACGATTGTGGATGCAATATTTCAATATAAATCAGTTAAATATACAGTCAGATCAAATAAGTGGCTGCTCCTTTTTGTTAAAACAGTGTAATTGCCACACGTGTCTAATTTTTCTAAATCTTTTACTATGATAATTATTAAAATCAATAAAATCTATAACTTCTTCAAATATAATAATTATAAAAAGCAGTGTTCATATATAAGTTATGAGGATTACAATAATAAAAAGAATGCAATAGTGCGTATAATTATAAAATTCAATTCATCTGTCTGTGATGAAATCACATTTTTTAGTGGTGGAATGAGGATATAAAAATTCATATAGAGAAAATAGCTAACCTGGAAAATCGTTGTCAAAGTGACCAAAATCGCCGACCAAAAGATACAGAAAAATGTTGGGCAATAGGTGGAAAAGCAGGGGCATGGAAAACTCAAAAGTATTACACAGAAAATTGAGGTAAGCGCAAACATGTAATCCCACAGTATTTTAAAAGCAAGGATGGAAATATGCTGACGTCAAAAAAGAATAGCAACACATTATGGCACTAGTATTTAATGATTTTTGTTTGAAGTGGAAGAACAGAATGAAGAAGTAAGAAGACCATCAAAAACTGTTGATTTGGCATATGAGATAAAATTGGAAGAATGACTAAGGAACCCAGGAAATTAAGAACTGGGAGGACATCTGGCCATGATGGGATGAAGCCTGAATTATTGAATGTGTATATATATATATATTTCTTGTTTTTTTATGTATCCGCGATAATTACCTTTTTGATTATCTTGCCTGGGTTCGGATGACAGGCACGTTGACAATGTCTTCTTCGTGGCAATGTTGGTTGTTGTCCTCAAAACCAAGGATCTTCTAACTGAAGCTACAAATGGCTGTCTGCCACTTGATGGTCTACCATCAAGTGGCAGACAACGTATATGTTTACATCTCCAAGGTTATCCCACGTTATTCCTTGGCTACCCCATAATGATGATGACCAATGAGTCAGAAACACGTGTCTACGGTTGCTCTACAATTATCCAAAATCTGCCCATTTCTTGATTATATATATACGCAAAAAAAGTGTTTCTCAATTTGGACTGGAAAACCAGAATGATCCCAGAAGAATGGAAACTGTCACTTATAGAATATGTGCGAGAGCTATAGAAGATTTGCTTATTATAGGTAGCAAAGAAAATTTCAGGATAAGCGAAGTTTGTTTCCATTAGACAAACGTTCGCAAGACTAATCTGACCATTCCTAATGTCCAGGTCGGCATTCCAAAGAAATGAATTTTTACATTCAGATGATTTTATCTTACCGCTACGAATATAAATAAGTTGAGGAGATCGATAAAGATCTGGGCAAAAAGATTAAAATGATTTATGTTCAACATATACATTAAAAAAGAAGATGATAAACTAAACCTAGAAATTGACGGTCAGAAAATAAAAATCACACAGAATTGAAATATATAGGAGCTATTTTAAACAGCGATATCCTAGAGAAAGAGAAAGACAAGAAAATTATAACACCAGCAAGATTATATCACGCCTTAAGATCTACATAATTAAACAAAAAGGAAGTCTTCAAACAAATCAAAGTAAAATTTATAAGAGAAAAATTTTGATGGTAATGAGGTTATTGATGAGAATTAAAGAAGTCTCCAGACATAACAGAATACGAAATTAGTTCATCAGAACCAACATTCAAGCACAGCAATTAAGCTGATTTGGATATTTAGTTAGGTTGAAACATGATAACAATGTTAAGGAAGTAGCGCAAGTAATTCAAGCCCAATGGCGTACTAGTAATTAAACTCAAATATGGCAAGGATAAGTAAAAATAAGGAGTTTTGTATTATATCTTTCCTCCCTGATTACTCCAATGTAGTTAGAATTATATAAGAAATCAAGATGTATTTTTTCTAAATATCGAATCTCAAATAAACGATAAATTCAAAGAAAATCAACAGTTTATAACATTAAAGTAACTTAAGTTTGCAATTTCTTTACCGAATATGTAGTCTTCATTTTCTTAATTGCGAATGCGCTTAATAAAGAGTTTCTCAATAGCTCCTATTAATAATAAAATGACTGATTTATATTTTATACTTTCGTAAGAAATTGCGAAATTACGTCTTGCTGCAAACAAATAATTAAGTCTGGTATAGAAACTTAAACATTTAACTATTTATAAAGCATTTCAAGTTGAATATTAATTAGTTAACGAGAAAAGTTATAATTGATCCTTTAACCACTATTCTGTACTCTAATTAGATAGCCCATTTAGTTTCTATCTATTTAACTTTAATGTTTATGTGTTCTAAAGTTTAAATGACAAGGGTTATGGCTTTTCTTTTTGAAGTCCTTTCAAGTTAAAAGTGATTGTGAATAGGAATCGCTTCATATAATGCAGATATTAAATTCCTTTGGAAGTATTTCAGTAAGTTGTACGAATAAACAAATCGAAGAATTCTTGTTTAGTTGTTGCTGACTTTGCAAAAATAATTTAATACAAAATCAATGGAACAAAGTGGCATTATCTGTCCTGCTTCTTGCATTTACAAATTTAATTTGAAACATCGCCCGAGAAATCTAATATCATTGCTTGCATAACAGTATCAGTATCTGTTAATTTGAAAATGCACGAGGTAAATTGATGCCAAAGAAGCTTCAATATATTTTCCTAAGTAATACGGACGTGAAGAAACAAAATGAAAATATGTTACTATAAATGATAAAATCGCAAATTTCATCTTAAATTTTTTACTTGGAAGAAATATTTGGTATGTCATATGATGAATTCAAGAAACAAAGTAAAAAGGTGAAAAAAATAATTGAAGAAGCAAAGAAATTAAAATGGGATGAATTTGGAAGGAAAATAGAGAAGGATTTCAAGGGAAACCAAAAGCTTTTATATCATGTAATGAAAGGATTGAGGAAACGGAGCAAAATTACCATAAAATATATGAGTAATAAAGAAGGGAGACTAGCCACTAGGGAGGATGAAATTATAAATATATGACAAAATTATTTTAAAACCATACTCAGAGGAGAAGTAGAAGCACGGAGGAAGGAAGCATATCAAGAGAGGGGAGGGCAGATGAAATACAACATTGGGAAGTTGAGAGAGTGGTAGCTTGAGCAAAAATCACTACAGCTGCAGGAGAAGATGGAACTTTTATGGAGCTGATAAAATATATAGGAGTAAAGGGCATACGGTTGCTACATAGGATATTTCCTCGATCTTGGTTTAGCGGAGATATTCCCAGAAATTTGGCATATATTGAAAGAATACTCGAAAGAAGATTGAGAGAAAAGATGGATGAAACATTGAATGACAGTATGGGCATATATTGAAAGAATACTCGAAAGAAGATTGAGAGAAAAGATGGATGAAACATTGAATGACAATATGGATGTAAAGCCGGTAGAGGAAGTCACGATTTGATATTTTGCTCGCTTCAACTAACATCCAGGACGCTGAGGTATAACAAAAACTCTATATTTCAGTTTGGAAGCTACGGAGTGTTGAGTTGATGGCATTCTTCAATTTAATATTCAGTAGGAATGGATGCATTATTCAATAGTAGTGTAGAAACATATCTTTTTAAATATGTTACAGTGAAAGCAGGAAATTCAGGAAATGCCAGCAATCATTAGTAAAAGCTTGCTTACACTAGTTGTAAAAGTAAATGTGATTATACAACAGCATTTAGTAGTAAAGGCTCAACATCACTAGTAAAAGTACATTCACTGATTGCCACCAGTAAATGTACAGCAAGAATACTTTCAAGGTAGTTTAAATAACTTTTACACATGGAGGCGGTCAGCTGTTCTCGGCTCAGTAATTCCACAAGCCAGTAGAGTAAATGCTTACCTACATACATACAGCAGTCAGTTTGAATAATAGGTTTGTGAATTTTCTTGTATTTTAGCAATAAAAGACTAAATATTGTTATAAACTATAAGATTTTGAAAGAATTAACACAAAGTTCTTAAAATTTAAAGTAAAACATGAAACAATATTATATTGCACGACATAACATAAAATAAAAATAAGATTCTATAAAATATGAGGTTAAAATCAGGAAACCATTATGTACCCCCACAGAAAAAAATCAACTTTGGTCAAATCTGGCGATCTAGGTGGCCAACTAATGGGACCACCGCGGCCGATCCATCTACCTTCGAATTCTTGATTCAAATATTGTCGGACGTCTAGTGCAAAATGTGCTGGAGCACCGTCGCCGTCATGCTGAAGCAACATATTTTCCCTTAGAACTGGAGGAACATTTTGCAGAAGCTGAGGCAAGTTATATTGCAAGAAATTCAAATATTGCGCACCATTTAAACGTCCATGAAAGAAATGTGGTCCAATTATAAAGTTGCTCATAATACCAGCCCAAACATTTATAGTCCATTGCCTCTGCTTATCAATCGCTCTTAATATTCTTGGATTGTCTATTGCATCATGATGAAGATTATGACGGTTTGGGCTACCACTCTGAGTAAAGGTCGATTCGTCGGTAAATAATACCTTTCGGAAGAAGTTAGGTGTTATTCTTTCAATTTCTAATCCCCATTCGCAAAACGTCTTTCTTGTCTCTAAATCAGGCCCCAACAGTTCTTGATGAAAGGAAATACTGTAGTGATGATATTTTTTTTTTTTAAATCTTGCTATCAGTAGATCGTGGTACATTAGTTTCTGTTGATATTTTGGTCGAACTAGTAGAGAGCTCCTCAATTACTGATAACAAGGCTTTCAATTTATCTTCGTCACTTGTCCTCTTCGTTCTTTCACGCTTTTCGTAACTTACATTTCCTGTTCTAATGAATCTTTTCTTAAGTCTTTCCAAACTTGTAACTGAAGGTTGTCTTCTGTCAGGATATCTTTGCGCATAAATTCGCTTGGTTAATAGACAATTCTTTTGGGCAGATCCTATAATGAAAATCATGTCAAGGTATGTTCGTTGCTTTCAAACTGCATATTGACTTAACTAAAAACCGTAATAATAATACGTGGCAAACAACAAATGTACAAGAAAACCACATACTTACCCGTCTAATCCAATCAATAAATAACACAATGACAATATTAGGCGCAGAAACTTAAGAAATCACTAATATTACACCTAATTAACAGCAATAATTAAGATTTTAATTTTTGACATATGTTGACGTTTATTTGTTTTTGTTTGTCAAATCGTTTACCCACTACACTAAATCGAACCGAAAACAAATAATTTAGGGGTTTGTAATGCAAAATTAACAATAACTTCGAAATTATTAGGTTTGGGTATAGGACATTATTAACAAAAATTAAGCGCAATTAACGCTTCATTCCAAAAATTTAATAATATACGGTTCCATTTAAAAAAAAATCAGTAAACGCTCTTTGACAATAGCCAAATTGACTGCATCGTAACAAACACCCTGTATAATAAAATAAATGTTTGATTATTTTTTAGGTTCAACACACCCTTGGCTGCATACTTACTAAATAGTTTTGTCTTAGGTAATCGTAATACTACCGTATAGAATTATTATGGTAAACATTGTTTCGACCAGTTTTTTATAATTTTCGTTAATAACTCAACAATGCATCATCCAAAACCAAAACCCCGGATATCGATGAAAACACAATTTAAAGTAGAGAAGGAAAAACAAAAGATATACAGGGGTGTTTCATTTAAAAAAAAATTCTGCAGTACTATTTAATAACGCCTATATTGGACTTTGGCGCACTAATGAGCAACCCTGTATATTATAATTCTAAACATATTTAGATAACAAAATTCAATTAAGAAAATATTTCTCATATTACGTAACTTTCTTCTATAACATATAATTTTCTTAGCAATTCAAACTATTGTGTAAAATATGTATAATCCCTCGTCTTAGTTAGCTATTCAATATTCAATAACTCGTTCCATTAAACAAAGTTACAAGTCTTCGACAAAGCACTAAGCCTACAGGGTTCAAAATAATAAATATAATAGTTATCCATAACTAGTTAACACATTCCGAACTATGTCATATACACTGGGGCGTTTCGGTTTTGCCTTGCTTTTTTGTAGTGTCGGGTTTTCGCGGTCTGCAACAGAAAGCAATTCCATGTGAGTTGGCGCGCCAGTCGAAACTCCAGTTTGTCATTATACAACTTGAAACAAGAACGGAGTCTTATACTTGACTGTCGATGTTCAACATTAACTAAGTTTTAGAAAGTTGTCGAGCTATCAGGGATAAATAGGGGTGCAATTAATGTAGGTAACACTTGTGCTTCTTGGTCTATGCTCTCTGAAACTATAACAGACGCCTTATTTATGGTAGCAATATAATTACCACTGAAATTTATACCTCGATCGTCGTACGTAGTGCTGTTACTCGAGCATGTGTGCTTATTTCGAGAATATAAATTATTACCTGTCTAATGCGCTCACATTATAATGCTGAAATTTAATGTGCAAAGACGCAAGTGATATTGGAGTGTTTATGGTCTTTTTATATGCAGTATTATATTGTGAGAATATTGCAAAGGGGACTTGCTAAGGATGTGAACATTAAGGAGCATTAATAATCTTGCATGTGAAAGACAATGAAAAGCTATAACACTGTTATCGACAAATTGAAATTACTGGGATGTTCCGTCATATAAAATATTATTAAGATTATATTCAGGATTTTAGAGCCAGTCATGTAAACGTTTAATAAAACAATTGCTTTTCGTGGTTTAGTGGCTACAAAATGCACTCAAACAAATAAAGAATAAAACTTTTCGATAATATAAATACTAACAACTATTAATAAAATCATAACATATATTTGACAAATATGTTTTTGGCAAATATATTGGCAGCAAATATATCTAGGACATCATGCTCCAAAGACATAACAACACGTAATAAGAAATTTACTTCTTTACTCCCACTATGTAACTCTAAAGTAAATGCACATTCTGCGAAAAGGACGAATTGCTAGCGTTAACATGTAGACAGATATTGTCATTTAAATATGGCGTAACAACGTACTTTCCTAGGGTAACGGGGAGTTTGTTGGCAGGCCCCTCGATGATTTCCACCTCCCTTTTGTTTTTGGCTGTAATAATCAAAATGCGCTTCTTTTCTACATTAAGTAGATTTTGAACAATGTAGCAACCCTGTACGACGTCTTGCACATACGACGCGACGTAGGCGTTAATTTGATAGTTCTGTTTGTCACAAGTATTTGTCTTGAGCGCTATGACTCCAGGTAAGTTTATGATTTTCTTAAGGATTCAATTTCTAAAATGAGTTAATAACTTTGCTAATTTTACTTGGCGGTTGTTGTTCGTTTTTGTTGTTTTGGAGTATTAATTTTGTTTGCCATAATTCTTGTAACGGCACGGCACAATTTATTATTTTTAATGATTTTATAAATTTCAAGTATGTATATGAATTGTAATTTTAAAGTTGTGACTTTAACGTGTGAAAACTACAACTAGGTTACATGGGCGTTCTAGAAAAAAAAGGGAACCCCGAGACTTGAACGAGAAAAAGTGAACAACGAGATTGCATTTGAATAAGAGTCGACGGAGGTCCTTGGAAGAGATCGGTCACCGATGTAGATATCTCGGTTTTAACGCAAAGTAGTAAGATCTTCTAATTAAAAAGTAAGTCGACCCACAGATAGCGGTTGATAAAGTATAAACAAGAGACCGACCGCCAGCGTAGTGTTAAAATTGTTCAGTTTAACAATATCGTCCAATAAAAAATCATTGTTGTGCGATTAACAGTTTGTGGAGGCTACAAGCGTATTTATCGTCAAGGGAAGACTCCCACAGGGCACATCAACAATAAGAAGTTCTTCTTCATTTCAAGAGAGAAGAAAAATCTATGTAATGTATTTAGAAACTGTTATTATGTGAGTTTTAAATAAACTTTAATAGTAAAATTCGTTTTAATGTATACAGGAAATAAATTAATATAATAATCTGAGAATGATAAATATATTTAATAAATTTGTTTTATATATAGTAATGTCTCAGCATGTTTAAATTGTTTGTCGATACTGTAATAAATATAAAGCGTAAGTTGTTTGTTTATTAAAGCCTACGTAGATAATTATGTTATTTGGTGAATGTTTTTCTTGTATTTGTATTAATATATGCAAGAACTATTGGTTTTTAATATAAATATTATTTAAATTGTGTTTTATTGAATTGTGACAAATAATGCCCTAAGACTATTGTTGACATCTCTTAACTTGAATCGACCTGGAAAATTAAGTGAGCTAGTCAAGTAAAACGATTCAATTATTTTATTTTATTTTATTTTAAAAAATTATTAAAGTATAAAATATTATATCATGTTATTAATTTTAAGGGGGTTCCATTAGATTCTGTTAAAGCAAGTGCTATAATTTCCAAGTGTTCGTACTTTCTCAGGGTGTTAACTATTGGTTCGAAAAATTGTGTTTCACCAATGACTGGCATAGGTGCCATTAAATGGTGCATTCCGATTTATGCTAGGATCCAAGTATTGGAATTAATAGTACACGCAGATCCAAATACTTGCACCAAAGGGCATTACTTACTGAATAAAATATGCGGGAAAATTTTAATTAAAAGTACCTATGTTACTTATCTAGGTACTTACTTAATCTCTAATGTGGTTATTCAATAAAATATAGGGCTGTAAATTCTTAATTTTTCTCGTTTGCTTTATATCATTGCCGATGCAGCCGAAAATTTAATTCAACCTCTTCTTGTTTAGGGTTTTCCCTGTGTTTTACGAAATTTTTATTGATTGTTACCTATTAAGTAATTTCCTCATTTCGTCTTTACATCAAATGCCGAAGGTGGAAACTAAGCAAACATATACCAAAAAACTACAGGGAAGAGAATGAAATTAAAAATAGAGCATCCATTAATGGCACGTCTAAGTAATATAATGTACCGAAGTCAGTATAGTAACCTGTTATTCTAATTCAAAATTTAAATGAATCCGCCAGCCTACAATACAAACATTGTCCGGGTATGATTACTCTAGCTAAGACGTGAAGTAGTGCCGAAAGTCCGACTGATGTGTTTGTAATGCTTGATCTAAATAGATCTTCGACACCTTTGACTTGAAGGTGACTCTACTGAACAAACACCAAACTGTGGAAATGTTAATCTATGGGATTTACTATTCATGTCCCAAATTCCTAGAAAAAAGTAGAGAAAGACAGCATAACGTCGTCAGCAGATTTTTGACGAAATAGAAAGAAAAAACTTAAAATTGAGAAAAAGCAGAAACGCAAATTAGGAAATAAGAGTAATAAAAATACTGTGACGAATAAAAAAACGTGATAAATATAAATACTGTGGCAAATAAAAACACTAAGATGAATAAAGAGGCTTTGAAGACTGAATCAAAAAAAGCGGATGTAACTCCTCAATCACATATATGAGATTTATTCAAATCAGATGATGAAGATTTTTCTAATGAAGCGAATATACCGATAGGTCCAGCTCGGAACGGGCCATAGTCAGCAATGAGTGGCAACACCGAAACTCCTCTACCCGCAGCAGCTTCAATTGCAGCACATTGCAGTTAAGAATTTAGTAAGACTTAAACCGCGCAAGGATATAGTCGTTTGCATATTCGTTCTGTATACGTAATTTGCCCATTTGTTTCAGACATAATAAGGTCCAATTTATTATTATTATTGTATTCTTAGCTGCTACGGAAAAGTAATTTTAAGTAATAAAAAAACAATAACGTTTTCTAAAAGATAAAAGTAAAAAAAATCAATAATTCTGCAAAATAAATTCAAATTTTAAGAAAGTCACTTCAATCGTCGAATGCGAAGGAATAGGCCGATTTACGTACTCTACAGCAAAGAAATCAGCGGTTGTTCGACAGGAATTGCCTGCAAGATACCACGAAACTATTTGTACCTTCTCTGCGGTTGTATACACTGACATGATAACTACCTTTACGTATGCACAGCTAAATACGAATGACGGGACATCTGTTGCGCTCGACTATCGGAATTAGGTTGCGCACGCGGAGTGGTATCATACACACGTTGCCACATAGCATTACGTTCCATACGTATATTGTTGCCTATGTATGGCCCGTCGCGGGCTGGACCTATCGGTATAATACCAATCAATGGGTCACTTACACATGCCAGTCATTGGCGAATGTGCCAATAACTGGCAGAGATACCCTTTGCTTTGGTTTTAATTCATTTTTAGCTAATTAGAACATTATTTTTGTGAAGTTACTAACAAATCTTGTTGATAAGACATTGAATAAAATAAAAAAAATTGAAATTTTGTATAGCTAATATTAATTATTGGATTGAGTTGGTCTTTACTTGATGTAAATCCATTTTCAATGTGAAATAAAACAAACAAATATTTAAGATTTACACTATATTTAATAACAACGACAGCTGTTTCGCTACACTATAGCTTCGTCAGGTTGACATATACAATAATAACTATCTACATACACTTGGCTCTTATATATAGTGTGTGGTGATTAGGAATTCAAAGAACTAATATATAAAGAACATTTTCTTGTCTTTATATATTAGTTCTTAGACAAACATTTATTTATTTTATTTCACATTTAATATTAATTAATTAATGAATTTTTGAATTCAGAAAAGTTTCTTAAGGGCGTATGTCTGTTGACGCCTGCTAGTCTTTGCTAAACGTCCAGTTTATACCCCCACTCTTGTGTTTTCGAATATTCAAATGAAAGAAGCTAAATTAGTATCAGAACATGAAGCAGTAATGGCTGCACCAGTGCCAGAAAGTGAACATTCCGAGGAGCGAGTAGGAAAACATGAAACGAAAAAGAGATAAACAAAAATTGGAGCAGTATAAAAAAGAAACATTAGAAAAGACAATACCAATGTGCATCGGGTGTTAAAACACCCAAAAGTTGCTAAAGTCACCATGTCGCATCAGCTGCAGACTCAAGTGTAACAATAAAATAAATGAAGAGTATAGGAGTGAAATATTTAGCAATTTTGGTTCCTCTGATGTATTAATAAAAAAACGAGATCACGTTTGTTAGTTGGTTATGTGGTTTCAAACTGTAAATAAAACTTCAGATGAAAGACATAGTATTGTAAAAAAACACAAACAATCCACTGGTCTCGAAAGGACACTGAAATGAGTATTTGGAAGCAATATTAAACAAGGAGAAAATGTAAGATCTGTACTGAAAAAAACCACGGCCTGTTTATAAAAGCTATGATAACCAAGTGCTCCTTAAAAAAACCTTGTGTTTTATGCACAAGGGAAAGAAAAATATTGGTGTCATGATTATAAAAAATTCCTGCGAAAAGATGAATATGGACTTCACCTACGTAGAAAGAACTCAGCGAATGAAGCTAGGAAAATGATAAAAAAAATAGTAGCAGCAAATAATAATACTCTTCCGACGGCAAACTTTCATTTCGAAGCTGTGCTCAAGTCGCCGTTATACCATGCGAAACCAATTTTATAGAAAAGAAAACTTGCCACATTTAATTTAGCAGTCTATGAAGTATCTGTTAACTGGAAAAGGGGAGAAAACAAAATCGCAACATGCGTCAACAAAATCATAATGGGTGCTCCATCTGTAGTTGATTGTGTACTATGATTCTTGCCCAGAACAAAATAAGAATGCAACCTTAACGTGCATTTTGCAGAACTCTTTAATCATGCACCCCACATTGAAAAGAATTGAAATGCAATTTCTGGACCCCAGTCATACTCACAGGGAAGGCGATTCCATACACGCTATAATTGTAGAAGTAAGTACATTCACAAATATGTATTGGCCTGATGATTGGCACAGAGGGATAGGCTTGACAAAGAGGAAGGGACTTCAGTATAAAATATCTCGATTAACTTTTGCAGATTTTAACGACTATAAAGGCTTGAAAATTAATGTTTCTATCCTCAATTGAAAAAATGTAAAATGTTTACTATTTAAGAATAATACTCCAAACAGACTTAATTTTAAAATGGAATATTGAAATAATTATACTGGACTTAAAACAGACGTAAAACTAGGTCGTATATCTACGGCAATTCCACGACCCTTAATTTATAAAAAAAAAGTAAGTCCTAGGCTGTGAAGTTGGCAACCGAATTTGCATAAAGATAATACTTGATCGGAGTTCCCGGTAGATATGGAATGGTTCTAGAGTACTTTGCGCAAATTTTAAAGAGTTCTTTAGAATTCTGCGAAAAAATGACGAACACCGATAATGAGCTGAGCAACCACTTTTGAGGAAACAGTGCGTTTTAGATATATTTCTGCACCTCAACCATAGTTCTAGAGTTCTTTAACAGTTTTGCAAAAAGTTCTTCAATAATAAAAATTTTATGAAAAAATGATAAATTTTGAAAATTACTCAACAGTTCTAGTTGCAGTTCTCGTTGGAACTCTAAGTGTTCCATCGAAAATACTAATCACATATTTCTGTAAAGTTGAAAATTCAAAAGATATTCGAAAAATTAGAATTCATCTGCTACATAGTGAAAAGAAAGAAAAATCGAACAAGAATTCCGATTGAACTCTAAGAGTTCTATCGGAAATCTTCATAACATTTTTCTCTAAAGTTGTAAATTTAAAAGATATTCGAGAAATTAGGATTTATGTGCTGCATTATGAAAAGAAAACAATCGCACAAGAATTCTGATCGCAGTTCTTGGTGGAACTCTATAGTTCTATCAAACACCCTAATAACATTTTTCTGTAAAGTCGAAAATTCAACAGATATTTTTTTGGAGTTAATAATTTATTCGGAGCACTTTATTCATAATAAAAATAAAAAATGCATAACAGTTCTTTTTCGAAATCTTGCTAGAACTTCAAAATTTCTATCGAAAATACTGTCGTTGCATCTCAAACCTACATTATATAAACGTTTTTTCCCATTATCTCCGCCAATTATGATTTTTTTGGAAATACTTTGGAACAATTTAAAACAAGCCTAGGAGAACCTGGAACAACAGTCAGATTTTCGAGTTTCGAAAATAAGAGGCATGATAACGATTATAAAATGGCGGCTTGACTTGCAACGATAGGATTTTTGGATAGAAATATTGAAATTCCAATACGAGTTCGAAACCGAGCTGTTTGCATTTTTTTTTATTATAAATAAAGTATTTTCTTACTTGGCTAAATTTCGAATAAATTATTAACTCTACAAGAAACATGTTTTTAATTTTAAACTTTACGGAGAAATGTTGTTAGCATTTTCTATAAAACTCTTACAGAACTGTGGTGCATTTTCTTGTTTTCACTATAAAGCACAGGAATTATAATTTTTCGAAAATATCTTGAATTTTCAACTTTACAGAAAAATGTTGTTAAAATTTTTGATAGAGTTCTTAAAGTTGTAGCGACAATTGCGACCAGAACTGTTGCGCATTTTTTTCTTTTCACTACATAGCACACGAATTCTAATTTTTCGAATATCTTTTGAATTTTCAACTTTACAGAAAAATGTTATTAACATTTTCGATAGAACTCTTAGAATTCTAGCGAGAGAACTGAGATCAGAACTGTGATGCAGTTTTTTCTTTTCACTATATATCACATAAATTCGAATTTTTCGAATACCTTTTGAATTTTCAACTTTACAGAAAAATAATATTAGGATTTTCAATAGAACTCTTAGAGATCCAACGATAAGTGCGATCAGAACTGTTGTGCGATTTTCAAAATATAACATTTGTGCATAATTTTTATTTTTGCAGAAATTTTGACCAAATTGTTACAGAACTCTAGAATTAACTATGGTCAAGTTGGAGAAATATGTCTAGAAAGCACTGTTTTTCTCAAAAGTTCCTATTTTTTCGCTAAATTCATAGAATTTTTGAAATTTTGCGCAAAGTATTCTCGAAGTATTCCATATCTACCAGGAACTCCGATGAAATATTTTATTTTTGAAAATTCGGTTGACAACTTCACACGACTAAAAACGTAAAAATCTCATTGACAAGATAACGTATAAATAAAAATATACTACTATTATTCGGTTAATTAGATAATGACTAGACTTGATAAAATGCATTCAATTGCAATAACAAAGTTACAATAAAGAACCGGCTACAATATATTTTAGATATGTGAAGAGTTTTTCCCTATCCCTTTTTGTTGATACGGTACAGAAAAATTACAGTGGTGTATCTTAGACAAAAATTTTTAGTTTTCATATTGTTTTTCTCTAATTCCCGATAAAGTACCACCAGTAGTTTATTTAATTTAGCGTCGACAAAGATAAATTCTGATCAAAGTCAAATCGACGTATTGGTGCGAGGATTGTAGAAGAAAGATATTTTCATTCGATTTTTCATCTCATCCAAGGAAGAAACGAGTGGCAGCACCGGCGGATGAAACAGTGAAAGAGTTTAGCTCTCCTTATTATAAGAGGTTGGTACTCGCGAAGGTGAATTCTGCATAATATGACGGATTATAGGTACATTCCTAAAAATCCAGACATAAGCGTTCTCGGCGGGAATTCATTTTGCATAAGCACACATTACGCCGACCTCTTCCGTTCACAGGATAAGTGGAAAATGTGAAAGTATTTCGAACTGATATGTACGGCATTTACCTACTGCTTTATTTTTTGAAAGCTGCTCTTAAATTTGAAGTTATTGATTAGGATTAAGCATAATGAAAAAAATAAATATAGACGTGCCAGTGAAGTATTAATAATTGATGAGTTAATTCAAATAAAAATGACTCCTATTAATTAACTGATGATAGAGTCAAAACAATACATACATTCAATAGTGACATTGTTTTTAAGTTTATTTGCCACTGTTTTCACAATTTCGCTGCTAATACTATGAGTGTTAAGAAAAAAATGTTAAACAAATCTTTAATTTTATGCCATTTTGTTTTTCAAATTATAATGAAATGTTAAATTTCTCCAAGTTGCCATGTATGAAACGTCAAGAAGCCTGTGGCAGTAATAATATGGCGCTGGGTAAATTGATATTACAAAGACAAAATATTTGTTAATAAGACTTCCAAATGACTCACAACCACTACGCCCACCTACCTGCAATTCGATAACGAACGCGGGTCGTAGATGGTAAGAAAATCAGGTGGAAGTAAGTGAAAGGAACTCTACAATAAAACAAACCAAATTCAAATCGTAAATTCTAAATTTAATTCTCATATAGTATGTTCATATATATAGTAAAAAGAACAAAGTCAAATATGAGATAATAATTTAAAAAAAAATGTCACATCATCGAGTAGAAAATCATGTGAAAAATAAGGAACCAAATTTAAATTATGCCACTAAAGCACACAGATGCTCGTGATGGTACACCCTGTATATCAAACAATGACATAAGCAATAATCCAAGAGGATTTAAAAAAAAAAGGATTGTCAACTCACACTGAATGAAGACAGATATTAAATATTTAAATATATTAAATTTGATATGCAATAAAAAAAAATTATACTAAATGTTGAACAGAAAAGATTAAGTTAAGAATTACAAATAATCAAAGCATTCCTAAATTAAGTGAAAACACAAACGGTGAAATATCACTGTTCGTCTCGAAAAATTTGCAAATTTATTCGCTTACAAATGGTTATAGTAAGTCAAACGACCACTTAAGTAATCAAAAAAAAATATTAACCTATTACAGAAAATCAGAATAACAGTAAGTTACAAACGTATGACTAGTGCCAAGATTAAGTTCACCCTATATAATGGGCCTTTTGAAATAATTTTTCAAAAATAAAAAAAAAGAATTACTGAACTTAATTTAAAAACACTTTGTAAGGTGGACTTATATTTTATAAAATTACTAAATTAAACAAAACTTTACAAAAGTCTCCGATCTGAAGGTATCATCAGACTTAATTCCTACAATTTTCTAATTGATATTATCAAATAAACTTATTTTAATAAATTAAGACACTTAGCTGGGACTATAAGATCTTCATTAGCTGGTAACAGCGATAAAATGGCAGGTTCAACCCGCGACCTAGAAGGGATGGTTCAAATTTCCATCACCGTCATCCAACATCCAAAAGGGGGTTAATTCACAATTTCACGCCAGCAAAATTTAACGTTACCAACATTTTAACGTCCAAACGTTCAACGTACAAACTTTAACGTTACCAAAATTTTAACGTCTAAAGTTTTCCAAATTAGAAAGAATAATTAGTTCTAAATGTCACAGAAAAAGCAAACGACACAAGATATATATTATATAGGTTATGAAAATGCATTTTTAATAATTCCAAATGATTAAAAGATAAATACATGACTGTATATTCATATATTCCTCCAACGTGCAATCGGCAATATCAAGTATTTGTTAATTATCGAACACGTGTGGCTTAACCGATAGGAAAAATCGTGCTTCCAAACAATCCAAAACATATATACAAAATTTCCAGTACATCATTTAACTCATTAACATCCGTCGCTATGACGATTATGATAGATAGCAACTATCCAAATAAAGGAAATGAAAAATGCAAAGTTAATCACACGATGTTGGTTTCAACGACTGTCCGAACCAAAATGAATGCCATGACTTGCGCTACAAAGTGATAATTGCGCGCTGGTAAAGAACAACAACCACCTCAAATAAGGTATCAATAAAACGGAATTAATTAAATGAAATTTCAATCTAAAACATTATTAAATTATCACGAAGAAAATAACAATCAAATTAAAAATAAAACACGGAAATTATGTGAATTAAATTACAGATACCTACAACAACATTTAGCCGAGTAGATAACCGATTTAAGTGAATCAAGACAGATAACGCGACGATATCCGAAAATATAAATAATAATTATTGTTAATTAACAAGATAATGGGTGTGCTAAAAACCACACAGCAGAAGTGTAAACTTCATCAAGGCGAGGTTAATAATACGAAATACAACTTTTTTTTTTCGTTCTATATTACATTTAAATAATCGTCCGCGAAGTTACCAATTCGCGAACGCAACACAGTTCGCGAAATACAATTTCGCGGCCGTTGCTATGGCAGCGGCCGTTAAAGTAAATACACATTTTGACACATGTTTAATCACATTCTACGACTTATTTTGACAACTATCAAGTATTTGTAGTTTATTATATTCGTCTCATTTCCACGGTAACGCATGTAAAGCAAGTAAACCACTTTAATTTAGCACCTTTAGAACTAAATTAAATTAAACTGTGTCTCAATTTAAATTAAATCGATTGAAAAATTTCATGGTTGCCCAAAAAATTGTGTGTATATCTTGTCCGCTAAAAACTTTAACGTACTCGAAATTGTCTTGCCTCGGCCGCAAGCATTGTTAAGGAGATTTTCGGACGCATGTATATATATAAATAGACGATATGAAAACTGGCTTTCGACTCCCGCCCTTGGTCAAATAGTTAAGTGCTGGCCTCTCACCCAGGCGGCTCCGGTTCACATCTGCTCTGGGACATGAATTTATTTATTCATTTAAATTTCAATTTAATTGAAATTAAATACCTCTATATGATATATTTATTTATCTTGTTCCCTTAGCCGACTTTACCCGAAGAGCGTTACATATTCGAGCGTTGCAGGTCAGTCTTGTTCACTGCCTACAATCAGCGCAACGCGAAGTTTACACTTCAAAAATAAAAGAAACTAAACCTGCGATTTTTGAACCGTTACAAAGTTTTAGATTGTTTGTCTTGTCCTTACCTTTGTCTTACTCGTGTTCTTTTTTCTTTCCGTTATATCCACCAGTTTACTAATAAGTCATGTGCTCTCTTAATATTTCCGACATTCCAGTATTCGGTAAATATTTGTTTTCTTGAGCCATTTAATTGGCGTGTTACAATAATCTTATACCCCAATTTGTGGTTCACCTCTGCTTTTCATCTTTTAGTGATATTTCGCCCTTTCTACTCACGATTTCTTTTTGGGTGTTCTTTTAGTCTTTTAATCGTTGTCATTTCTAGTATCAGCTGTTATCCTCTCTCACCTTTACACTCATCCATTTTCCTCATTCTTAGCTGCTTGTTCAGGTGGACTATAACCTGGATTATTGTCATGATCTGTTGCATATGGATCTACTGGGAAATTCTCTTCTACGTGGACATTGTCCAAATCCATTTCAGACGTTAACTGAAATTTTGATTTTAAATTGATTACATTAATCTTCATGTTGCTGTCAGTAGCAAAAGTTGACGAATACATAGGACATTTTAAAGGTTATTTCTTGCAGATTTTGTATTGACACTAGGACTTAAATTCCTTCTGCAGCAAACGTGCCACATTTTACTGAACACATAGGTTTAAAAATTGATTTTTGTCCAAAAGTGGACATGGGCTAGTTTTGCATTAAGGTGGCGATCCATATCAAGCCAGAATCACAAACAATAACATACGGATATATGTTTTTGCCGGCACAGGCATGATCTGCGTACCACTGCATCGCTACAATGGCTGCTAAACAATCAGGCCGCTCGTCTATTTGTCAACTAGCAGGAGAGGCTGGGGCATATACTGGGGTGTCTCTAATAGGTGCGGAAAAAACACTACCACACATTTCTGAGGGCAAAATATGACGATCTAACCCAACTTACCTCAGTCCAAAAGTGGATGCTTACGGAGAAACAGAGTGTCAAAAGTTCAATTTGGTTTTAGTTTTTCATAAATAATTTCTGTAATAATTGGTATATTGTCACAATATTTGGGTAGGGGGGGTTTCGTGGGGTAAAAAATTTAAATCTGCTCTCATTTTCATTGCAAAATGTAGAGGGCGCCACCTGCGGCATATTGTATCAATTTAAAACGTAATAACTTTTTTGAGACACACTGTATTTAACTTTTAAATAAAAATTCTTATTCTCCAATGTTTTTTACATAGAAAAGGTATACCTGGTAGGAGTTGATTGGAGCAGCCGTTTATGAGTAATCTGGATATAAAAAATTCATTCCGTATATGGACACATATGCTTCTGTAATTTGGGTGTTATTCTTGTGGCAATTCAATGCAATGGTGCATTCACTTTTGGACTGAGGTAAGTTGGGTTAGATCTCCCTCAGAAATGTGTGGTAGCGTTTTTTCCGCACCTTTTAGAGACAGCCTGTATAATGGATAGTCTAATGGAAAAAATCATTATCAAATTATTGACAATAGCAAAACATTTATTCAAGTTATATTGGCCTTTTAGAGTTTTTGTATGTCTCTTAATTGCAAAGATCATTTTACCCCACCACCACGGGGTGGCCACACTGGAACTTGTAGCTATAAAGAAAATTAAAATTTGTTAAAAATTTTATGTATATATCTTACAAACAGCTATCGCAAGTATAAACGTCTTCACTTTCCTCGATTCCACCGCTAGTTTCGTAGGTCCACTGAAGACATCGAATGCACCACTCATCCTACTCTACTTTTTGACCTTAAACACATATCTCCACAGAAGAGGCATTATATATCTGTGTTTTTATCGTCATCGTCGAGAGAAAAGTTTTCAATGACTTTTCTCTTGCCCTTAGTCTTCTTTTTGCATGTGGATGCTTTTAAGGAAACACATTTTTACGTACGTGTTTTTTATATTTTTCTCTTTTCTTTTGCCTGTCTACGTTTTTCAACATCTTCTTCTTCGCCTTTTCTTTTTCCAATTCTTTTTTGTAGAGGTTGCTTGTCAAAACTACAGCAGTTTCTCTCTTTCTTTTTCGACTTCGTATACAGTGCTCTTGAGGAAGCGGTTGATGAAGGATTTGGTTGAGGAAATGTAGGTTATTTTTGCCCGAAGAATGGCGTTGAGGAAATTTTGGACCCAAACTAATCATCGTGTAACTGGAGCTTGGTCGATCCGCTATTTCTGTCTATTCAGATGGTATTTCTATAAATGATTGATCTATTACTTCTAAGGTAATAAAGTCGATATCTGAGAAAACACCTGGATTGTATGGATAAATTCTACACTTTCTAAATCCATTAACAGCTGTGATAGATTTTAGATAGGCTTCTTCAAGTAGTGTGCTAATTTTTAACTGGGTTGACATTATGCCTGGGTTATTTCGAAGAAAATTTTTCACAATGACAACATAAAATGTATTTATTGGAAACATAAATGATCTACCCACTGCTTCGTGGATACAGGGCAAGAAATAGTAACGTAATGTATCGAGGATTTTATATTACTTCGCGATTTGTAGTGTGGGTCATGTGACCATCCAGGATTAAAAGTATCGGGTCATCCGGAGACGGTTGTCTATGGTTTATAAAATGATCAAAACAAGATGAAAATATACCAAGCTTTATCCATCATGACCTACTTGCTTCATTTGTTGCCGCGGAAAAATTATCATTGGAGGATTACAAGTGATCGAAGGAACACAAGTTATCGAAGGTATCGACTTGTCGACGTCCCTTCTGAGCTAAAGCTCCTGATGATTTGGTTTGGACGATGCCTACCCCTGTTTCGTCCACATTATAGCCACACAGTTTTTAATAAATTAAAAAACTTGTCTACGTTCGGCTTGTTAAGCTTTCAATCCGGATTAAACTTTTGGAATGTGATCTCTGGATGGCGTTTACGGAAACATGTATACTATTTATCTTTGCATATGGCTGTTCCCTTTTAAATTAGTTTGTAATATAAGTGCTAAATATTTCGCGTTTTCCCTTTTTTTTTATTTTTCAACATTATTATGGACTAAATATTCGTGTTTTGCTGTCATTGAAATACGAGGGCGGGTCAATATGTCTGTGACTTTTTTAATGAAACACAGGTTTTTGGATAAAAAATCATTTCATTTTTCAACATAGTCTCCTTTGAGCACTATATAGTTTGTCAAACGTTTCTCCATTTTTTTTATCCCTTCCAAAAAAATGAGATTTGTCAACGTCATCAAAGTAGGTATTTGTTTGTGAAATGATTTCATCGTTGGAGTCAAATCTCTTTCCGCCGAGCCGTTTCTTCAGGTTTGGAAACAAGAAATAGTCACTCGGGGCGAAATCCGGAGAATAGGGCAGATGAGGGAGCAATTCGTAGCCTAATTCATGGATTTTTGCCATGGAAACTGCACATGTGTGCACCCTTGCATTGTCTTGGTGGAAAAGAACTTCTTTCTTGGCCAAATGCGGTCGTTTCTTTTTTCAAATCCTCAATAAATCCACTCAATAAGTTGGCATAATATTCGCCATTGATTGTCTTACCCTATTGATGGTAGTCAATGTGGATTATACCGCGTGCATCCCAAAAAACGGTCGCCATGACTTTATTGGCTGACAAACCCACCTTGGTTTTCTTTGGCGCCGATTCACCCCGAGAAACCCACTGTTTTGACAGCTGTTTTTTGTCTCTGATGTGTTATGGTGGATCCAAGTTTCGTCCATGGTTACGAAACGGCGCAAAAACTCGTCCATATTGCGGTTAAACAACGCGAAACACTCCTGCAAAGTTGTCACACAATTGCGTTTGTGGTTGATTATGAGCAAACGTGGCACCCATCTTGCGGAAAGCTTTCCCATACCCAAGTGATCATTCAAAATTGAAACCACTGGGCCATATGATATGCCTATGGCTTCCACAGTCTCTCGCACTTTCAACCTCCGATAGCCCAACATCATGCGAATTTTTTTAATTGTTTCGAGTGTAGAGACGTAGAGACCTCAACTGGGCGTCCAGAACGTTCGGCATCTTCCGTGCTTGTACGACCACAACGAAATTCAGTAAACCACTTTTTTGCCATTGAAATTGATGGTGAAGGGTTCTCATAGTATTTATCAAGCTTAGCTTTGGTTTGAGTGATGGTTTTTTCCGCAAAAAAAAGTGCTTAATGAGCACACGAAATTCACATTTTTCCATTTTCTCCTCAAATCACGCGTTAGTCTGCTATCAATGGCTATCAAACACAAACTAAATGACTCAGCATGTTTAAATTTTGACAGAATCAACCGGCAGATGTCTGTTGACAGAAGCAGTGTTGCGCTTTCAGTTAAGAGGCGGGAAATTCAAAAAGTCACGTACATATTGACCAGCCTCGTAAGTATATATTTTTACTCTCGTGTTTAGTACAAACTTTGTTAATGTATTATATATCAATTACATACTTCCTACTAGGAGATTATAATCCATTCTGCAACTACTTGTAAAGAAAATAAGCAAATAAATTTGTGGACATAAGTACATGTATATAGACAAAATGTAATAAAAAGATTTATGGAAATTTTGCGCTAGCCGTAAATATTCCACAAAGAACGAAAGAACCAGTAAACATAAAATCTCGTTATCGTAAAAGAAAAACTCAAAATTTCAAGGAAAAATCCCTGAAAAATTTCTTAGGCGGACGGTTCAACGATACACATTGCCGGTCCAACGATACACATTGCGGTGCACTAAATTTACGAAAAGCTACTTAAGAAAGCGAGCTTTGTAAACGACCAAACAAAAAGCAGTAACGTACGACCAAGATATAGTGGCTTTAAAAAGTTTATTTAATGGAAGCAACATTACTGCGGGAATCATAGAATATCGGTCAAGATAATAAACTTTATAAACAGTGGTCATTCCTTTTTACAATTTATGTACCTTGTATACTCATTGAATTTGCATATTCTGCAAATGCGAGCTCGCCTAAGTACAGCGGATGTAAAAGATATCGCGGGAATAAATTCGATTATTTCTGAGGAAGAGGCGCATACATAAACGGCTCATTTTTAAAGCACGCTCGTTTTCATAAAGCAGCATAATAGAAAATGCATGTAAAATCCTTTGCTTAGCATTTATGAAACGAATATTTTCTTTGAGATGCTAATCTGACGTTCAGTGAATCTGAAGATTATTCAGAAAATGTGGAATTTTGAATGCTAATGAAGATTAGTAAATTATGTCCTATATTATTTTTTATTTGAAAGTATCCTCTTCTATAGTGAATTTTAGAAACCAAGATGCATCTATAGTGTGTATGGGTTAAAACAAAAATATTTAGATGTTTTTGGAATTACGTTCATACGAATTATGTTGCAAATATATAACACTATTTACCAGTAATTCTTTTAATCATAATAATATTAAATAACACCATATAAATGATAGAATTTCTTCAAACAAAGATACAATAATAAACAGCATCATTTAATGATGAAAATGTGAAAATACGATGCAATTAAATGCAATGCAATAAATTTAAGCATAAAAATTGAAAGGAAACATTTTCATTTGTAATTGAAATGTGTGAAATTCACAAGCAAACGATGAATTAAGTAGACGACCGCCTTTGCAAATTCATCTATCAAAAGATGGCCACACAAAACCGGCCTATTGCGCATTTAAAATATTGTAACAAATGTATTTTTAAAACGCAAATGCCGGTTAGATTTAAACTGTGAAGAATGAAAAAATATATATATATGAATTATCTAGAATTTTTAGAAAAGAAAAACTGTACAGCGATCAGTTTATTAGCCTTTTTAAGAATTGATTAAAAATAACTACACTAGCTACTCACCGGTGACGCTATGTAAACTGAAAAGTAATTTAATTACGATTAGTTCAAAAACTAACGAGTTCTTAAAATAATGACGTAAATTCTACACTCTATGTACCGTATAGGCCGCATAATCGAAATTCATTTGATTATGCTAAGGGTTAATTGAAAACAATATGTTGTGATACGTTTCCAATGTTAAGAAATAGAAATTGATAGTTAAATGTGTACAAAATGATATCTGATAATATTATCTAATAGTAAGCATCAAGAAACAACCATTTTTGTAATTTTGATTTAATAGTACACATTTAAAACAATAAAGAGAGACTATAAAATAAGTAAATAAATAAAGAAATTATATAATAGTATCAGAGAATTACTTTATTTGGATAAAAATAAATTACGAATCCGTGCCTGAAATTGTATAATAATAAATAATAATAAATATATAAATTTCTTATCTGTCAGTTTAAAAATAGCTCGACAAGAACCATTCCAAGCAAGGAGCCTATCGGGCTTCGTTTTAAATTTCCATGATACTGAAAATTGGTTTTTACAAACATCTCTTTTCCTCTCTCACTATGCCTGCATTTGTGTTTTCTGTTTGTCTGACTGTATGTGTGCGTGTGCGACCACGATAGCGGCCAAACGGCGAAAGATATCAATAACAAACTCTATATTTTCCAATTTATCTAACTTTTGAGAGCCGATTAGATTTTTGGTGAAATTGGTATACCGGAAATACTAGTTTACCTTAGCGAAAAAATTAAAATTTACCCATATCTCGTCAATTACTAAGTTTAGACAAATTTCTAAAGAATACAAAAGTACTAAAAAGTGAATATTAGAAATATTTTACGAAAGCATTTTTGCAATTTCTTACCGGAAACCGGTCTTTTCGTCTTATCGAAAAACATATGTCGCAAATTTAGGCTTATTATAATTTTATGAAAAATTATTTCAAAATTCCTACCTAAACTAGGTTGTTTCCTCTTATCCAAAAACACAAAAAAAAATTATGTAAAAAAATTAAAAATTCAGACCGGAAGTTAAATTTCTACTGACACGTTTAGTAAGAGGACGAATGTGCTTAAAACTTAATTTAGAAATATTTTTCTATTAAAAAATCATAACGCACATATTGCTGTGGTATTTTCTTGTTAAATAAATAAATAGATAAATAAAGAAACCAAATAAAATAAAAAATTAACAAAAATAAAACACCAGCACATTTATTTTAATAGGTATAAAAATTTACATATTTGATATAAATTATAATTCAATATTTCAACAGATAAATACAGAATAATCCACTAATTAATATAAATACATATTATTTAAATGATCACGTAGGAATGAGTACTCAAATTAATAACCATGCAGTAAAACACACGTCAATGCAATATGGGTTGCATACCCATAAAAATAATAGCACACAATTAAAAATAGAATGGATAAAAATATAAAACAATGTTAAATAAATTAGAGCACAAAATTGTGTTAAATGCCATACAAAACATGATGCTTAAATACTGACCTCAGTTTTTAAAAAAGGATATGTAATGATTTAGACATTATTATTAGTGATTAATAAAAAGTAGGTCACTCGGTGACACATGCTCTGGCAGTAATAATAACCGATGAATAAGCCTGCGTTCAACAGATTGCATTAATAATAAACACTACGACACGAACAAAGGTCTCTATACATAAATAAATATATATTTCACTTATTTCACAGTCACAAAATCAATTATATTTTCTTCTGTATGGGACATGGAAATGCATACAAAGGTATATGATTTACTTGTTTTCGATATACACCAACGCATCCAGAATGTAAATATTGTGGCCTGGTTCACCATTAAAAATAAAACATTATGTTGGTTATGCAATTTCACTGATATTCACAGAATAAAAGATATTGTTGAATGTACATCTAAATATGCGGTTAGTACATAGCTTCATTCACATACAAATGCTTCAAGACATTTCAGGCTAAAATAAATAAATAAAACATTAGTCAGTATACAATATAATACAATAAAAGAATACCTACCAATAAAATAAAATCAATCAGAATGTCCATGGATACAAATATAGAATATGTAAATAACAACAATAGTAAACATGGCGGAAAGAAAGTCACATGACCACGTGACATCGATAGTTATGATAACAAACACGGAGGGCGCAGCAGACCAAAATTTTTAAACTGAACGAACAATTTAAAACAAAATAAATCGTTCGTCAAATGTTAATCGGTATAAAAAGGCAGGCACCAGCAAAAATAAAGGAGTCCATCCGGGGAGTCCATCGGAAGATCTTCAAGACCTAAGAAGAAAAGAAAAGTTGAACCAGTGCTCCAAGAAATAAAAATCTAAAAGGCATAAACGCCTTTAAGATACAAACGCTGCAGAATAAAACGTGTGATACGCGGCATAAACGGAAAGGTGCGCGCTATAAATAAAGGCGCGAAATACTACTATTGGACTTCACAAAGCCGTCACAATAAATTCGATGAGATGGAGGGCCTGGACTACCAAGGAGAGTTTGAAATGTTATACAATCAAGAAAAGTAAGTACAAGCACTATATAAAAAAAAAATAAAACTCCATCTTGCAATCCTATAAATAAATAAATAAAGGAATCTTCATGTGTGTTTCCAAAATTATCAAGCAACAAAATTTAGAATATTATTTGAATAATTAATAAATGCTTCTTTGGGTAAGCTTTGGGTTGACGTGCGAATCTTAACTCAAGGCGATTCAACGGAGTATTAATAAATTTTCCGGATAGCAACAAAATTTGGAATATTATTTAAATAATTAATAAATGCTTCTTTGGGTAAGCTTTGGGTTGACGTGCGAATCTTAACTCAAGGCGATTCAACGGAGTATTAATGAATGTTCCAGATAGCAACAAAATTTAGAATATTATTTGTATAATTAATAAATTCTTCTTTGAGTAAGCTTTGGATTGACGTGCGAATCTCAATTCAGGGCGACTCAACGAGGCGTTAACGCTTTTAGTTGAATAACGATAACTTCGAAATAGTATAGGAAACATCTAATGGTTCCTCCTTGTTTAATCTCGATTTTGACGTGCGAATCTCAGGTCGAGATGATCCAATGAGGATACATCAGTAAAAGTAAAGAAAGTGAACTTAGTAAAATTTCCTTGACACATGAGCATACATGAAGAATAAGTGTAGTCATTTTTTTTTAATATTTACAATTTCTTAAAGAACAAAGGATTTGCAAGGTGCTTGTACCATTGATGAAAAGGCAAAACATAATAATGAAATAAATAAAGTATTGTATTTATAATAATAAAATTTACTCAATGTTTTTATAAATTTATATTGAAAATAAAATAAGTTGTGCTGACATTCAATATCTACTTATTTATACCCATCCCAAGGGAGAACATAAGGAAAGTAAACATCACTATCACAGCTAGAACTCACAATAAGTACGAGGCTGCGACACATTACCCGTTATAGGAAGCAAAGAAATTCACACTTAGACCCTGAGACTATTAAAGTATATCAATTTGTTAATTTAACTATTGGTTATTAACCAAAGTAGAGGAGGTCACAGCAATATGTATTTATAAGAAAGTCATGTGGTGCCCACACCTTATTTCTTCATTTATGTTGTCTTTTTTGACCACTGTTTTTTTTTTTGGTTTTATTAGTAAAGCTCGGATTATATGCAAAATACATATTTGTTATTAAGGGGTATATCAACAAAATTGAATGTCTTCTATGCATATCTAATGTGTTTTGATTATAATAAGCCAGTTAAAAAATGCATATTTTGCATATCGGCAACTTCGTGAATATTTTTGTAAATATTACATATTTGTGCATATTTTCTTCAAATCACAAATTTCACAAAAGAACTTTATAAATAAGCAGGGTAAGAGTGGTGTAAATTTAGTCCGGATTTATGTCGTTTTTTGAAATGAAAGTATAACCAAATGAACTTTTATCAACTTAGTAACTTTAGTCAGCCTATTATTGCAAGATGTTTGTGTAATAACTCGATTTATTCATGAAGTACTAACAAATTTTTTTCTGAATAATCCATTACCACACGAAAAACTAATATAGATGTTATCAGATGCTGCCCCTACATGTGTAAAGCCTCAATAAATTTCAAAAATTTTTGTCCAATTTAATTCATACCACTTGTTTGGCACATAGTATTAATAGAGTTGCCGAAGAAATCAGAAACCAATTCCCTCTTGTAAATGAACTAATCAGTAACCTAAAAAATATTAAAACTACAATACGGATTCAGTTGTATAAAGAATCATTTCCGAGATTATCGTTATTTCCACAACCAGTAACTAATAGGTAGGGTACATAGCTAAATGCCACTATTTTCTATTCCAAAAATTATGACAAAAATAAAAGGTTAATTTTAGAATTCTCCGACGAATCTGCTGTTATTAAAAAAGCCAAAAAATGTTTCAAAAATATTGTAATACTAAATCAATCAGCGATTATTGCACGTAATTTTTCTGAACTGTCCGAAACAATTTTAATTAATAAAAAATAATTTAATAAAAAAATAGAATCAAAAGAGCTGCTTTTGACTGAATCAGTAAATTTAAACAAGTGCCATACATAATTATCAGCTGTTAAAGGAACTGGAGAATTAATTTTTAAAATTGAAGGATTCAAACTTCTGTCAAAAGTGTCCATAATTTTGAAAGGGGAATTTGTTGATGAACTTGAGTTAGATCTATATATTGTAAGCAGTTTAAAATATGTGCCCATTCTTCCGTCGATGTTGAACGATCTTTTTCGTCGTTTAAACATTTACTAGACGATCGACGACATTTGTATAATATAGAAAATTTAGAGAAACACCTAATTGTCAATTTTTTTAATAATAATAATTAATAAAAAACTAATATGTAATTTTAAGTATCACAATAGATAAATTAATACTCGTGTAGGTAAATTCTTGGTATTAGGACTTTTTACCTAAATGCAATAAAATACTAGGTTTTAACGTTTCGACATTTTTAATATTAATGTCTTCATCAGAAAACTGAAATTATAAGTATAAGTTACAATAATGCTTCAAAAATTAATACAAAACAAGATTACTTACTAATAAATTAATATATATATGTAGAAATAGGCATATAATATCTATATAAATATATTACTCCTCATATTAATAAATATTATGGATTAGTCTAGTGTCTTTTAATCACAGAATAGCAGAATATTAAAATTTTTATAAATAAGTTGGTATATTGCTAAATGTTGTATTATAAAATTTATAATAAATATGTTTGTGTTTATTAAATTGGAATGGCTCTGATTTTTTATTGTTAAAAGTTTTGCATATCGATGCGTATTTGGCATATATTAGAGCATATTTATTAATATCTTGTGCATATTTTTGTAAAAATAAGTGCATATATATGCGCATATTTTACGGATTTTTTGTGCATATAATCGGAGCCTTATTTATTAGGATCATTTCTACATATCCCCTTTTTGAGTATTGTATTCGAAAAATGGAAGTAAAAGAAAAGATTTTAATAAAATAAACAAAAGCAATATTACATATAATATATTGAACCCTTTCGTATACCTAATAATAGATATCCGAAACATATTTACACAAATCAAGGAAGACAAATTTAAGAATAAAATACCGCCAACACAAATAAAAACCACTTTGTCTTTGACTGCAAAATACACGTTTGTAAGTTTATCATTGGTCTGTGTTTTTTACTTGTCACCACGTGCAAAATGCATCATAAATTTGAAATGCGTTGAGGAGATTTCATTATTTGAAGAAATACATGAACTCGCCTCGCGATGTCAATGTTGTTCACAATCTATAGTGTCTTATTCTCTATTCCCTCATTCTCTAATTCGTGTTTTTTTTTCTTGTGACTGAGTTAAGTGCACTAAACGCCAAATTAGATGGCGAGCGGTAAGAGTAAGTCCGCGCAACGGAAATAGTGGGACAAATATAGTCCAATAGCAAAGATTAGAGAATACTAAAGATGCGACACTCGAAAAAGGAACTACATTTGTAGAGAAGGATAGAAAACATTCCAATTTAAAGGGACTGAACATAAACAAAACATGTACACATAACCTAGTCAGCAGACGCCATTTGCTTTATACTGTTTAGTCTGTTTATTGTAATTATTATTGTATTTGAATTAGTCGTATTTCGTAATTATGAGTATGATACCAAAACAAATTGGACAAATGTGTGCATATAAAGACCGTAAAAATTATTCTTGTATATCTAAGGATGAAAAATTACATTTCTTTAGATTTCCTAAAGATCATGGTATGTAAGTAAACAACAAGTTATAAAGAATCTTATTATTTTTTCGCCTATCAATAATAATAATATTAATTCATATTGTAGTTGTAAAAAATGGGTGCAAGCATGTGGAAGATATGATTTATCGACAAAGATCCCTTAGAATTTTATACAAAGTATCGGATATGCAGAAAACATTTTGTAGCAGATATGTTAATAAACATTGAAAGGAAGCGTCTGTTACCACTAGCTGTGCCAAATGAGTTTTCAGACAGAGTACACTTTAAAAACACAATATGTTAGATTCATACAATTAACAATAAACATTTAAGTAACAAATTTTTTTATAGCTGAACCAATTCCATCATGTTCAGGATATACTATTAAGTTAAGAGAAAGGAAATGAAACGGAAAATACAGGTCACAAAAAAATCAAAGTTATTTCTGATATTACCAAACCATACCTTTAATAAAACGATTATTATAAAATACATGTGTTTTATTTTTAGGCTAGAATGTAATTAGTTACGCACGACCGCAATGGCAGTAAACCTCCCTTCCATGTAGTATATACAACGTGTGTAAAAAATGTCGCAAAAGCTACACGCAGCAACATTCTTCATTCGGTTCTGAATAAAAAATGTTATTGTTAAAATGTCGTATCATGTTTGCTAAGAGAAAATTAAATCGATTTACACTTATAAAAGAGGAAATATATGTATCTCAAAGCCTGTTTTATCTTCTGAAATTTTCAAATAACGAGTTTAAAAATACACCAAGTATGAATAGGAAATAAAGTATACTAATGAATATATAGATATCGAAACATGTCACATAGATATCGAGACTTTTTACACAGGTATTGAGACATGCTAGAAATGAAATAGCCCATATTTACAAATATGTGTCCTGCAAATTCATTTATTTCCACCTATCTTTATGAAATTCTTTGTAAAAGCATTTCCGACTAAAACCAAATCAGTAAGAGGAACCAGATACTTTATAAATAATAAACTTCGTGAAATCAAAGAAACTTTTGATTTTATAGATGACTTGCAGAAAATTCAACTTAGAATGCATGCAATAAGAAAAGAAACTGATAAATATGATGTTAATCTTGTTGGTGATATAATAAATTTATTATTATTATTATTATATTGTTATAGTATGTAAATATTGTTTGTATAATAAATTATTCATTGTCTCAGAATTTCATTGCCTACCTTTTTAAATGTTACATGTTTCAAATATATATTTTTTTATTTTCCGATCACATTTACCATGTATAACACATATGCACTTAATATTCTCCAAACACTTATTTTCTTATAATAATATTTTATATTCTTATAATATGTAATTATTCCACATAGAATTTGAATTTCTATTTTAGAATATTGCAGATCCATACATTTATTTCTGTAATAAAAGAATGTTATAATCTGTTCTGTTTAAAATTCCCGCGCTTCTACATTCCAATTTAAATGTCCAAGGTCACTGAAAATTTGAGTAAGAGATCAAAGGTTCCGATCGAAGCGTCGTATCTTTATTCTCTAATCTTTGCCAATAGTCTGACTACTACGTCAGTAAGTGGGCGTACGCGTTTTTAAAAACAACTACAGCGCATTTCGACAGCTTGCCATCTAATTTGGCGTTTACGATATTATGTTAAATACAGGCAGTTTTTAAAATATCCTCATCTTGTTACTTCATCAATTTATTTGTGCAATTTTTGTGAAATATCTTAATGATCGCCTACAAAATAATTAAATTAAAATCTGCCATTGCTATGTTTTTCCATAAATAAAATGTTGAAATAAGTCAGATATTATCATTAGATTATTAGAATAATTATAAGCTTTATTTTACTCTGACAGAAAGAAATAAAAAAAAGGGGAAATTAATACATTTCCTTCATTTTTATGTATCTACATTTAATTGTTCATACGTAGTAACGTTGCATTGCATTGTGATATAAAACTTTTTCTGTTTCGCGTGTGGATTTAGATAAAACTCCGTTGGCTTTAGTATTATAATTTTTTATTAAGTCCTGACCCAGTTAAGCAAATCAATAATTTAAACTGACCAAGCTAATTTTTAAATGAACTCATTCGTATTATAAATACAGGTTGGCGACTATTTCTTAATGTGTATTATAATTAAAATTGCACAAATGGAAGAACTGATTGACTTCGATTGATTTTATATCGACATCACTCAGAAAATAATCGCAAATAAGGGACGACAAAAATAAATACGAGAGGTACTTAGCACGTTACTTCCTTCAACATCGAATAAAGGCATTTCAATTGAATACAAAAAGTTCAGGTTGAGTAGTTCAGGGGTTGCGGTCGAGTTTAGATAATTGATAGAAAAGCTCTAAACCAATTAAAACAGGACACAATGTTGTCATGTCTAGTTTATTGTACAACAGCAATGAATCTACTGCTATTCGGTCTTAGGTAAAAGGACAAAATAATTCTGTAAATATATTCCGTGCTTTTCAATTCTATGCAATCGGTAATCGAAGACTGAATTAGCGACGATATCTTTTCAAATTATTCTTATTTCTTACAAACGGAGAATGCCTGTCCAGTTGTAAATTTGTATTTATCTTTTTTAATATTCAACATTCAGTGGTATGTGTTACTAATTGTTATATGCTTCATTTCACCAATTTCAACATATAAAAAGAAGATCTTCTAATAGCTAGCAATTTTGACTATTTATTTGAAACACTAATTCTTTTAACAACGACAATTTTTCTAACATTCAATTATTTTTGTGACTATCCGTAACTCAAAACCAGCTGATTATAATCACGGAGATATTGCCTCAAAAATATATAGCAAATGAGGAAAAGCTTTACAGTTTTTTAATTCGTAATGCCACATGTGGCCCCACCAAGCCTTTGGTTGAAATCATCAGCAGTCAGTACGATTTGAAGTCTTGCCTAAATCTGTAAAAACGAGCTTGAAGATACCAGTATTCAAAGAGAAAGTTGCATCGATGTCAAATAACTACAGGCTTATTTGTATCAAATAAACGGTTGCTAGAAATGCAGTATTATCAGTAAAGACGCAAACCTCTATTCGACTGGCTGACGACTTCTATAGCCTATACGAAATTGTTGCTCTAAGTCTACTTTTTTATGACCTGGTCTATGAGGCAAACGATAATGGTCTCAAAATACCACCTTGTCTAACTACTTCAATCATACGAGAACTTTTCTAATGTGTGATTACATGTTTAACCTTGTTATTTATGTTTTTGTAAATAATATTGATTGTGTTAATCATGTCCTTATCAACAGCTTTAGCATTCAAACTTGTCCATATCCCTATTGACCATATTAAAAGCTTTCTACACGTCTACATACCCAACAGTACTTCTTCTCCCAGTGACAATGTTTTCTTAATTATTTTGTGCAATGTGAAAATATGATTATGTATACTATCGTCTGGTCTAAATATAGTCTGTTTGTCAACCACCTTTGATTCCACGTCTTTTTTCTGATAATTCTCTATAATATCGTCACATGCTCTTAACGTCGTACACGATAAATTCTGCTATAAATGTTACCATCTCTGATATATCCACTTATGTATATAGAAAATTATATTATATTTTCCAATAGGTTTTTGATATTTGAGCAGCTCTACTTCCATTCCACCCTCTCTTAGAGTTTCACCAACTTAAAATTTAAATTGGCGCTTCTTTTAATTGATTCATATTAATTTCTTCTGGAATCTTCACTTCTGCATATGCTTTTATTTGCGTCGATATTTCTATATGCACACCTGAACTTGTTTGTAAATCATTTGAATTCGTCAATAATTTCCAATAATATTCTTGCCACCTATCCATTATATCCTTCTGATACATTAATGTTTTCCCACTTTGTCAACGACAGTTCTCACTGCTTTTCTTCTTTGCCTTTAATGCTTTTAATGTTTTGAAAATACTTTCTGATATTACTCGATAGTTACGCTTGTGCGCATGTACATATTTAGGATTTGTTTCTTATTTACCTAAACCATTGTAAGTACATCTACTCTCAAATATATATAAATAGCTTCTGCAAAAGTTTCTTGTGTTTATGTTACAAATAGATCATAGTGCTCTTTTTGATGCGGGAAGATTCTGATGAAAAATGTTGATCTTCCATAGAAATGCTACCGTAAATCAAGTGTGAATGAACGGTTGCGAAGTTAGATAATGGTGATTTGCAGCAGTTTTTATCCTTTTAACAGCGATTATTCCCGATGTTACGTTATTTAGTAATTTATGAACTTGAGGAGCCCATTTTACATAATTGTTCGAAGAATATACATGAAATCTTGCTATTTAAATTTCACCATTTTATTTGGCACAGAAGAGTGGGTTTTGTCATTTTCATAGCTTGTTTGAGTTTATTTGTAAGGAACTATTACTCTTTCTATTTTGTTACTGGTGATAATTTTGTTTTGCTTTGTCTCCTTGGCTTCCGTGTGTTATAGTATTGTTTGATGATATGTCATTTATATAAATTATAAACAAAACCGGTCCCTGTATTGAACCTTGTTGGATTCCATAAACTATCAGTGCTTTTTAAAGTTTTCAAAATAGTATTCCGCTTTATTAAATTTAAATGTAAATGATTTGAAATTTTATATTTTAAATTAATAATAATATCAGAAATCAAACGAGCAACAACAAGGGACAGTCCCACTTTCTTATCACTGTATTAGCATGATAATCAACCACCAAGTACTCTCAAAAAAAAGTGTTTATATTTCCACTGAAAAGCCGGCGGTAATGTTGCTCCTAAAATACTTGGGCAAATGTTAAAATACAGAAAACAAATTGATTCACAATCCACAATCCATTCGGTTTAGAATTTCGGGACAGTCAATACTGCTGCTCAACAGCCTATGTAAAAATCTTTCGCATGTAACATCTCTCCTAACACTTAAGGATACCATATCATGACGTAATAACAGATCTCCTGCGCTACGCCTCTCTCTGGATAAACACCATCCGTCTTATACGAGAGAAACTTCAGGAACCTACGATGGACAAGATCCATTGACAACCAATCACTTGCATATGTGGGAAACCATATTAAAGAGGCATAATACATAGGCAAAGTATAAAGATTTCAACAATTCCACATCCGTGAAATATTTAGAACATGATGACAAAACCCAATGATCTGAAAGCCTGTTAAGGTGAGTCCAGAACGTTCACACTATGAAGACAATACATTTAAATTTCTCTGAAGGCTGACTGCATCAGCAGCACTGGTAATCATAGAATAGATCTTAATATCATTAGCACATCCAAGTACATGGCAATCTATCTGTGGGAGAAGATCATTTATAATCATTTTATGATTATACTTCTTAATATATACAAAAGATAGAGCATAGTGAGATTTTTTTTTCACTCGAAAAAAGTAGTCGTTTGCATCAAAGCAGTAAATACCATGAAAAAATTTAAAAGTAATACGTTTGTTTATGAGACATATTAGGTAATATCTTTCAAATCATATTGCCAGACTAGCAAGACGTTTGGATAGACAGACGATCACGCGGCGATAGCAACACCAGACGACCAAGCTAACCCTACCTGTTCTTGTGTACATTATCCGAAACTTCTAACAGTGTTAATTACATATTATTTAATACAAATTGTTTTATAAATTTTCGATACTAACAAAAAATAAATTATTGAAGCAGTTTTTTGCATCTGCGTAAAATTTACAAAAATGCTAATACAAACTCTGTATATACATATATATTATAAATAAGATTAAATTGCGGATAATTTTAGTTTCCTCTCATCATATTTGTCAGGCGTTTTTAATTTTAACTTTCTGTTATTGTATTTGAGAGAAAGAAATATTTTTATTTTTACTAACACCATCTCGTCTAGACAGACGATGGCGCAGACAACCACTCTTGTATCGACTACCAAAGAAACAGGGACGAGCCTTAACGTCTTTTTCGCTTCTCGATGCTCATTGTTCTCTAATAATATTATCTGATTTTCTTCTACTTTGATTTCATAAACAGTGGCAATACCTTTTCTTCGAGGTCTAGCTGAATGTCGATTCGCTGCTTCTGCAGATAAATCAGCACATAGTAATTTGTATAAGTTTGTACAGAAAGAAATTTTCTTAATTACAGACCCCATACTTCAACATTTTATTTTATTGTTGAAATATAAAGTAATAATTATAATAACAAGGAAAAAGTAAACATTAACAAAAAAAAATAATACTGTAAATGAACCTTAGGTACTATCAGAACCTTTCAGAAATAAATTGCATCTAATACATATTATTTCAATTAAATTTAGTTTAATGATCACTTTGGCATATATATCCTCCCTGACGGTAGTAACGATCTGGGAAAATTTATGTATTTATATACTGGTTGATCATTAAGGCATTACGTACATATATATGTACCCGCATGTATGTAGCTTGTTACTGTATATTACCTAATCTAAGTTACGACCACATAGTACTAGTGATGCATATGATGGGATTCATTATGTATGCAATATGCCACGTTGCAACCTAAGAGATGCATAATTTTGTAGATTTATTATAGTCGTTTCTTTACATAGTGAATTTGTAGATATTGTAATGGTTTGCCATTAACTATGACTAGGCAACAATATGGTTGATAAATAAATTAGAGGAATTTAATTTAAAGTGCTTTTTTATATAGCAGAATTTTTATATTAATAAAATATTTAAAGTATACCAAATGTATAAAGAGGTTAATGTCATCAAATGTGTAGTTTATTCTGTTTTCTTCATGCAGTTGCATAGATAGTTGTGGCAGGTTACTTTGATGTTTAGTTTTCTTCAGCCTGAAAGTAAAGATTTAAATATTACTTGATTTGTTTGTATATGTAATATAATGTTTGTGAAAACTTGTTTAATTAACAAAGTATATGAGAATAGTAATAAGTAATGAAATTTAAAAATATAAATGCAATAAAATAATGAATAGCTAACGCGCCAAAATTCAAATTTTGGAAGTGTCAGATTTTGACATTTATAAAACATACTACTAGAAATGGGTATTAATAGGTAGAAGTGGAGAAAACAAACTAAAATATTCAATTGAGATTTTATATAGTAAGATTTGGAAATTCTAAATAGGTATTTAAAACATTCAAAAATAATGTAGAAACTTTGTTGAATAAATAAACTGTGTGGAACAATATAATTGGTAAATGAAAATTAATTTATGATCGTCAAGGAAATGTGAAATGAAAAAAATAACAATTCTAATTTTTTCGGGAAAACGCGATCGTGTTTCTCGAGAAGAGAAAGAATTTTATCATTAAATACAGTTAATGTTCATAATTTTCGCTTCAAAGAGTAATAGAAGTGTTTAATAATTAACGGAGAAGTTAGTGAGATTTTATTTCAGGAAAATATTTAATAATTAGAAATTTTCCATTAATATTACTGGTGGATAACATAAAGGAAGGAGGAAAGGATAAATATTTAGAACATATAGTAAAGAGAAGAGTGATTTATTTCGAACTTACCTTATAAGCGGATATTTAAGAAGTATAATCAAATACAGCTACAATCATCCCTTCAGAATCGATTAGGAGTTCCTGCATATGAATCATTGGACCAGTTGAATTGAAGAATTAATATACGAGTGAGAATTTATGGTGCACAAGTTTGTCAATCCAGAAGTGTAATAATACGAGGCTAATCGTATTATAAACCGTCCCAGTTCGAGCATTCCAGGAACGTAGAAGTCCAGAGAACATCAAGATACTGTGTGTTTATTACAGGTGTACAAGAGTGCCGAGATTTCATCCAGGTACGACAGGAAATCGTATTATAAACCGTCCCAGTTCGAGCATTCCAAAACGTATACGAGAGTGCAGAGATTTCATCCAGGTACGACAGGATAACTGTTCGAGGTCCGAAGAATCCAGTTTGTTATACTAACATCATCACAAGAGTGAGAAGAAAGTACGCTAGAAGGAAACACATTGAAGAATAAGAAAGAAATTTTATAATAATTATATCAGGTCGTATAAACATTGAAATTAATTTCGAAGTTAAAGTAATATTTATTGCATAATTTCTGAAGAGAAATTATAAATCGTTGTAATGATCGTGTGAATTATTGTATTTCATCTTTATTTATAGTAAATCTAATTCTTTACTTTCTGATATAAAATCATAATCAAATAAGAATTTGTTTGGAAAGCAAAAGGCTTTTGTATAATCAAACTACATAATTGAATAACAAAATTTAGTTTTACCCGAAATATTAAGGTTCTGCTTATAAATACTTTATTCAAATTCTATAAAGAATAGAAACAAACAGGTTTCAAATATTGAATTAAATAGTAGTAAAGGTTAATACTTACGTTATTGCATTTATAACCATTGTAGTCAAGTGACAATCTCGTATTAAATTCTTCTCATATTGTTGATTAGACGTGTTGAGGAAAAATTTCCATATGTGTATTTTGATAATTGTTTATAAAATTTCTATAATCACTTCTATATAATTTCAACGAATTAAACAAATCTAGACTGATATTTTCTTTTATTTGGCATAGTAAAATAAATGATTAGTTTGAGTGGAGTGGGAAAAGAAACAGAAACGCTTATACATTAACCTAAAAGGAGAAAATATTTATGTCAGTAATTGTAAATGATATAAATTGCTATTGAAATACATACCTTGTTATAGTTGTGCTAAAATTTGATATAATTAATCCTAATAGGTACTTGCACAATTACACATAGTTTTGGTATTATTTAATAATTGATATAAATTATTAATTTTAAAGATCGGTAATAAAGCTATCATATAAGGTTACTGAACACATTAAAATATAGGTAACTGCTTTAATTATATAAGCCACTGAAAGTCCGCAACCCATATAGCACATTTAATAGTTGCTTAAACATACAGATTACTGATAGTCAGCAACCCAATTAGTATAAAATATTTGCCTATTAATTTGTAAATTTTTTTAAAGATATAATATCTGAGCTAGTTTTTGGGATAAAATTATATAAAAGGTTTTAAAGTTAATTTATTTATCTGAATGTCATGATACTTTATATTAATTAAGAGTATTGTCACAATATACATAGTAAGCACTGTACAATTTCGGGCATAATTAGAGAGGCGTCATAGAAAAATATTTTTGCTTTATTTTTAGCATACTTGCATTTGACTTCTGTTAACTTATTATACTTCTTAATTAATAATTCTCTGCCTGTGGATAAATAATACGGAGAATTGCTGACAAAAATGGGTCATTGCAAGTATCTGTACCTCGTTATCTTGTTGAATATGCTTGAAGCGAGTTTTTTTTTATTACTCCAGTTGTTCTGCGAAAAAATTGTATCGAAATAGTAAAGAAACAGAAATAATAGCAAATATGGAAAAAATATTTATATATTTATGCCTGTAATTTTAGTAGCTTAAAAACTAAAAAATCTTAATATATTACTATTAATATTTTGGAAATTCTATATTTATCGTTGTGCATGGATCCGATATGTTTCTTGATAATATATTTTCTTTTACCTCCTTATTTTTGTCAATTAACGCTGTGGTTATGTGGTTTATGTAGAGTGGCTGATCGAGGTATCTTATTCGGTCTATTTGATTGCTGGCCGTCTTCATTTAAACACGGGTGATTAAATTCCAATTAACATTAAATGTATGCAATATTTTTATATCTGAGTATTTTGATTAAATTACGGACTCGACCACAATTCTTATTCTTGGTATTGTTTGGAACAATTAATTTAATTGGTTAATGAGTATGCCCTGGTGGATAATTCTTAATATGTGATTTTTCACCCTGTAATTTTCATAATAATACTCAACGCTAATTATTTTTTCCTCCTTCATAGCGTTTTATTATTACGTATCATACTACTCATTGGATACAAATTCCAATAAGTTTTAAAACTTTAGAGAAAAGGTATTCTCCTACCAACGATTTACAAGAAAGTTGGTTAGACGTATCATCATTTCTTTAGTTGCTGCCAACTTGCAGTTTCATTGGGCTAGACGGCAAAGGTAGAAACTCCACGCATATAGTACACGTGCGATAGTGTGGCTTTTATTGTCAGTGGAAACGAATTCAATGAATGTGTGAAATGTATGATAGTTGTAGGTAGATAAAATAGATGTAGATAGAGTTTCTTACTGTCTATCTTCTTCGCCATCTTCTTCTAAAAAGTTGTATATTCAGGGTAAAAAAATTAGGAAAGCGTGGGATTAAATTTAGCTTTTATGAACACATTGTTTACAATTATTTCAACTCTTTGAGATTGTTTTAATTAAAGTTAACTTAGTATACAGTAATTTAAACATAATTGGGGGAAATCCAACTTCCCAGGTTATTCAATTTGACATCTAATTTCCATTTCAATTTCTTGCGGTTCATTTTCACTTAAAGTTCTAAATTTTGTTAAATTGATTTTGCACTGTTTTGGCCAAGTTAGATTTCTTGTTTTATATTAATTTATAATTTCTTTATCAAGTGTATACGGACATGTGTTCTCTCATAATTTTTTTTTTTATTGATTCATATTGCTGTGACTCTTACAAATTTATAGATATATAAAATAAATTTATTTTACTTAATTTATGCGTAACTGAGAGTCAAGCACGCATCCTAGTGCTAGGCCTTATGCTAGACTATGATACGGTGAACTTTCTGCTGAAACGTAGGTTAAGCAAAACATTCTACATGTAACTAGCTCAGTTTGAAAATAAATAGTTCTCTCAGGGGCAGAAAATATGACTTGATTCTCCTTCTCTTTAATCATATCCAGGTCAGGTAAAGAAATAAAATACAAAATAAATCTTAACATCTAATTTATTAAAATAAAATAATTTTAAATGAATTCAAAAGTTTTAATCTACAAATATTTACACATCTAAAATCAATATTCAGTCATAATTCAAATTTATACATCATAAACAATAAAATATTACAAGAAATAAAGAATAAATGAAATCATCATGTCGTGCCAGCTTATATCTAAAATGTGAACGTGATTATTATTATTAATATTTGTCATAGATACATGTAAACAATCAAAAATGAAATAAATTACCCGTGATGAATTGTACTGGAATGTAATAAAAAAAAATAAAAATTGTGCGGTCTACTATTTGATAACAAAATATAGACATTAAGGAAGTGGCTTTGCCCTAATTAGTCCTGTCCGGCGCCTTTTCTCGCTCCCAACACAGTACCATCAGATAACAAATTCACACAGATGAGTATCCCAAAGTTCCACCCTACGAGCATGTCATTTTCAGCTCGTCGGACGCAACCCGAACATACATCACAATGCGCACACTCCTTAAGGAATATATATAAATTTTTAAATTGAATAAATAAAATGAAATAAAATAATGTATCTACGTATTCAATAAATTAACTCAGCCCTGATTAGTTCTGCCTGGTGCCTTTTCTCGCTCCCAAACGCAGTACCACCAAGACCAATTCGTGTATTTCAAATTCACCAGGACTCCATGCTATGAATTAAATAATGACATAATTCATTTCACACATCCCTGATGTATTATTCAACACGTTAATATTGAACACCCAAATACAACAAAACATACTTAATTCTCATATCAAAAGAAATAATATATATACATTAAAAGAAAATAAACTTTACCTTTTTCACGAAATTCCAATACAAAAACACCACTACAAATAAAGAATTTTGAGACGCCACTATACACACATTTATAACAAATATTGTTTAATCACCTTAACTCTTCATACATCGTATTAAACTCTTCCATAATTAATTCTCAATGAAAATTTTACTCACTTAATATATAACCTATATACACATAAAACAAAATTATTAATTTCAAATATCTTTAGTAGGATGAATATATTTAAAAGAAAAATAAATTATACGGAAAAGAAAATGATTATGCTATTCAAAGTTATCATTACAAATGCTAGAAGGTTTTGTCATAACGTACGGCATAGTACCCTACATGCAAAACAAAACTCTCTAGAAAGAAGAAAATAAAATGAAATTAAATAAATTCAAAAACCGAGTTCATAAAATAAAAGTATTTCATACATAAGTAGTTATTCAAATACATCTAGACATTTAATGTAATACGTGCTGCATGTTAAAATATAAAATTACTATAAGTGTAGAATCTTGTAAAAATTTTATAAGTATTGAAAATCTCAAAAATTTATTCTAAGTCCGGATTTTAAAATAATCCTATTAAAGAGGAGGGAGGAAGTGGTTCATCACCTACTTTTAGACCTGCTAATATTGCGGTTTTCACCAGCAATCCCGGAAATTTTATCTGTCCGCGCTTTTATTCGTAAATCTCTTTATAAAAACATACGGCAACTTTCGTTAAACACGAATCCACCTCCAAAATTGTAAATCGACGGTGCTGCTATTATCGGTCGCATGGGGAAACAGCGCATATATGATCCTTGAAAAAGGTAAACAAACATGTGACTATAAATCCGTCTATACTTTTATGATTCAGCCATGCACCTGATAAACAATACTTTTTGTGCCGGTCCACCCGGTCGATCCCTGCCTAAGCCAGACGTGTTTGTGCGAGAAACACCTGCTCGATCCTTTACCCGTAACATTTAATACGTCTTAAAATTATAACCTTATAAAAATTTATTAAGATTCTTTTATTATTTTACTTAAATAAAATGAAGTTTTCATAAATTATCAATATAGTGAATATTTATACATATCATGGTAAATATGAATAAAATAAAATTTAATTTAAATAAAACTTGGAGTGATCTTGATTATACTTATTTATTTACATATTATTATTTATTCAAGATCACTGCATAAATATCCCTATGGGAATATCTGCGATTTATAAGCGAGAATCGCTAATGCCAATGGTATAAATTCAAGATTTCCCATAAATACCAGTTAATATACTTATACATTATTTACAATATTATTAATATAAAGCATAGAGACATGAAACTTCCCTATAATATGCTTATTCTATCTATATACAAGTCAGAAGTAAATATGCAAAACTCTTGGAGTTTATCTTAAACTTTACTCCTTTCATGACGAGAAAGTTTAAACAAATGACATTTAAAACACCTAAATTAATTAAACTACTTATAACTATATATACAAAAGTGTACTTAAATTCTTTAAATTTTACACCTTTCATAGGTATTACAAATATTATAATTGCATCATCGAGTTCCCTTAAAATGAAGTGGCAATTGTAGTCCACCATTTTGGGAAAACTTCTTAACATTTTTAAGTATCTGGGCTGTGGGTACTTTTCAACTGCATCCAAAACCTCTATTCTCGCATAGGTCCATATAAATTTCACACCCTCTTGTAAAATCATTTTATCATTCACATGGTGTGACACATTTTCATCATGTGGGTTCAATATGTGTTGTACGGGCTTTACATACCCATAATGTAAAATATTTTGTTCCTTATGAACAATTTTATTTAAATTCACTAATAAATTTACCACTATTGGATATAATTTCACGAAACATTTATATAGCTGTACCAACCAAAGAGAATTAACGTTTACAAACCACTTTGCATTAGTACTTATTAACAATAATGTTTCTATTAACTTGGGGAGTTGTAGCTGTTGTTTTATTGGCTTAAATGTACACAAACTTGATCTATTATTCTTAATGTTTTCTAAATAATCTAAGTATTCCTTAATTATTATTGTGATGGGGTTCATTAAGTTATACACTAAATTTTCAATAATTTCATCTTTTAACAAACTTTTAATTTTAAATTGAACACTTAATTTCTGCTTATGGGAAGATGGATGAGTCGTTTCTGTTTTAAAACAATTATCATAGTCTACTGCTAAATCTACATTACCATTAAATAATTTAACATCTTTTGTCAAAGGATCACTCACATTATCATTATTAATCTGTTTGTTGCAAATCAAATTTTTGTCACCCATATTTATTTCCCGGTGTGAACATTTATTTATTATGTCACCCATATATTTCGTGGCGTCTTTCTTTTGAAGACCCTCCACATGGTGTGTACATTTATTATTTATGTCACCCGTGGCAAACATGGACTCTTCCCTTTGAAGATCATCCACATGGTGTGAACCTTTATCCTTGTCAATCAAACTATCATCATTTATTTTTAAAGTGAGGTCCCTATCAAAATTATCAATGATTGAATTATTAACTAATATTTTATCATCTTGAGCGCCTTTGTCCCAAGACATGTTTACTTTATTATTGTGGAAGGTTCTATTTTCCCTTTCCAATTTCGATGTATATAGACTCAAAAAATCCATCCCAAGTACGCAGCAATATTTTAATCTTGGTGTAACAATAAATTGTGTTACAAGTTCTACATCACCCATCTCTATATTTATACAAAATACATTGTTTTGCTTGTAAAAACCTAATTTTTTAAACCTTTTATCAAATAATCCCCCATCTAAAAGTGACAATTCTAATTCACTATCTATTACAGCTACACCATATACATCCCCTACTTTAACATCTACCAGTGGAAATTCAGTGGTTATATTACTTAAATCTACGACGTTTCTCTTGCCTCGTTGTTTCTTCTTTCTCCCTTTGGTTGGACCTACCAAAAATCCAGGTCCTTCTTTATTGCTCCTCTTGACGCATCTTTCATCACAGCTTCTGTTTTATTTTCTTTATTTTCTATAACTACGTTATTAAATCCTCGGGTATCTTCTGTTTCATTTTTTTCGTATTTTCTTGTTACATGACCCTCCTGTCTCCAATTATTATTATTATTATTACTACTACTACTATTATTACCCATGTTCTTGTTGTTACCATTCTCCACCCTTCCTCCCTGGTAACTATTATTCTGATACCGATTACCATTGTACCTTTGTTGGTGATTGTGGTTATTACCATTATATCTTTGCTGAGGATTATAATAGTTACCATTGTTACCTGTTTTATACCCATTTTTATTCTGAGGTACACTCCTATCTTCCACGTCGTCCAGACGCTTTACCAATTCCAAGAGTTGCTCAACGGTGTCTATACCCTGTAAAGCAACTGCTTGTACTACCTCATGCTCAAAATGATTAGCTAATTGGGTAACAATGTCACACTCCTGGATCACGGGTTGTATATGTTTCAAGAAAGAATATTTCCGAATAACGTAGTTCTCCCTAGACGTGATAGAACGATATTTGCCAAAGGTAAGGTCATGTTTGATGCGTCTTTGCTGAGTTTGTCCCCAGTACTGTCTAATAAACATGTTCTCTAATTCTTCGTACGTCTGTACCTCATCAATTACCATATCGTACCATAATAACGCATAATCTCTAAGACACCCTCTCATGAAATGTAATTTTGACATATCATCATTAATACCACGAATATATGTCTTTATAGTTTTAAGAAATGCCATTGGGTTGTCTTTATTATACCCAGAAAATTTTGGTATATTTTCCGTACCAATTGATATCTGTTGCGGTACAACACAAGGTGTAATTGTACCTTGTTCAACTCTCGTTTTCAAATTCTTAATTGTATCTTGACAATTTAATGTCATATCCTGTAGCTTTAAAAGAGAGTCTGTGCATGCACCATATTTAACTCTACAGTCCTCAAACTTGTTTGTTAAATTTTGAACATCTTTCTGAACTGACATGGCACTACTGTCCACCTTCAGTTCCAAGAATTGTATTTTTTCATCTTGTCCTCCAATCCTTTCTTCTACATGTTTAAAATTTTCTTTTGTTACCCTGGCCCTCTGATTCATTTCGTCTATCAAGAATTCACTGCTATTCTTACACTTCTTTTCATTTGCTTCAATTTTTTCATTGATCTGTGTAACACTTTGTTTCATATCTTCATTTATTTTATTGTTCATTGCAGACATTTCCATTCTACAAGCTTTAATTCTTTCATCAATTTTCTCATTCATCGACTTTACTACGGCTTGTATCTCCATTTTATTTCTATACATCTCTTCTTTATTTTCTTTAAACTTCTCATTCATTACAATTTTCATTTCTATTTTATTCTCATCTAACTTTTTATTCATTTCAGTTTTATTTTCATCTAACTTCTTATTTATATCTTCTTTCATTTCTATCTTGTCACATTCCAACTTACAGAAAAGTTTTTCAAATAAAATATCAAATCTATCTCTGCCTGGCATTTCTTTCGTTTCAATTTTTACATCTTCAGTTATATTTTCATCCTCATCAAGAGGTAGAGTCTTTTCTGAATCTGTCACAGAGGAAATACCTTGTGGTTCCCTGTATGTTTCAAATAAATATTTGGTATCCATACCACTTTCAGGATTTTCACCCTCACCTTTATACTCAGACATATTTACTTTATCTGTCCTGGCACTTAAAGAGACTTATTTGTGGAGAAAAATAAATCAAAACTTGACAAAATTTTATTTGTGAATTATATTTATTAATTATTCAGATGCACTTAAAGGTGAAAGTACCTCCCTTTAATTACACAGCTTCTGAATATTAAATAATCAATTAATTTTTATTTAAACAGTTTAAAATGTAGAAGTTTTGCCCCACTACGTTGGGTGCCATATATATGCTGTGACTCTTACAAATTTATAGATATATAAAATAAATTTATTTTACTTAATTTATGCGTAACTGAGAGTCAAGCACGCATCCTAGTGCTAGGCCTTATGCTAGACTATGATACGGTGAACTTTCTGCTGAAAGGTAGGTTAAGCAAAACATTCTACATGTAACTAGCTCAGTTTGAAAATAAATAGTTCTCTCAGGGGCAGAAAATATGACTTGATTCTCCTTCTCTTTAATCATATCCAGGTCAGGTAAAGAAATAAAATACAAAATAAATCTTAACATCTAATTTATTAAAATAAAATAATTTTAAATGAATTCAAAAGTTTTAATCTACAAATATTTACACATCTAAAATCAATATTCAGTCATAATTCAAATTTATACATCATAAACAATAAAATATTACAAGAAATAAAGAATAAATGAAATCATCATGTCGTGCCAGCTTATATCTAAAATGTGAACGTGATTATTATTATTAATATTTGTCATAGATACATGTAAACAATCAAAAATGAAATAAATTACCCGTGATGAATTGTACTGGAATGTAATAAAAAAAAATAAAAATTGTGCGGTCTACTATTTGATAACAAAATATAGACATTAAGGAAGTGGCTTTGCCCTAATTAGTCCTGTCCGGCGCCTTTTCTCGCTCCCAACACAGTACCATCAGATAACAAATTCACACAGATGAGTATCCCAAAGTTCCACCCTACGAGCATGTCATTTTCAGCTCGTCGGACGCAACCCGAACATACATCACAATGCGCACACTCCTTAAGGAATATATATAAATTTTTAAATTGAATAAATAAAATGAAATAAAATAATGTATCTACGTATTCAATAAATTAACTCAGCCCTGATTAGTTCTGCCTGGTGCCTTTTCTCGCTCCCAAACGCAGTACCACCAAGACCAATTCGTGTATTTCAAATTCACCAGGACTCCATGCTATGAATTAAATAATGACATAATTCATTTCACACATCCCTGATGTATTATTCAACACGTTAATATTGAACACCCAAATACAACAAAACATACTTAATTCTCATATCAAAAGAAATAATATATATACATTAAAAGAAAATAAACTTTACCTTTTTCACGAAATTCCAATACAAAAACACCACTACAAATAAAGAATTTTGAGACGCCACTATACACACATTTATAACAAATATTGTTTAATCACCTTAACTCTTCATACATCGTATTAAACTCTTCCATAATTAATTCTCAATGAAAATTTTACTCACTTAATATATAACCTATATACACATAAAACAAAATTATTAATTTCAAATATCTTTAGTAGGATGAATATATTTAAAAGAAAAATAAATTATACGGAAAAGAAAATGATTATGCTATTCAAAGTTATCATTACAAATGCTAGAAGGTTTTGTCATAACGTACGGCATAGTACCCTACATGCAAAACAAAACTCTCTAGAAAGAAGAAAATAAAATGAAATTAAATAAATTCAAAAACCGAGTTCATAAAATAAAAGTATTTCATACATAAGTAGTTATTCAAATACATCAAGACATTTAATGTAATACGTGCTGCATGTTAAAATATAAAATTACTATAAGTGTAGAATCTTGTAAAAATTTTATAAGTATTGAAAATCTCAAAAATTTATTCTAAGTCCGGATTTTAAAATAATCCTATTAAAGAGGAGGGAGGAAGTGGTTCATCACCTACTTTTAGACCTGCTAATATTGCGGTTTTCACCAGCAATCCCGGAAATTTTATCTGTCCGCGCTTTTATTCGTAAATCTCTTTATAAAAACATACGGCAACTTTCGTTAAACACGAATCCACCTCCAAAATTGTAAATCGACGGTGCTGCTATTATCGGTCGCATGGGGAAACAGCGCATATATGATCCTTGAAAAAGGTAAACAAACATGTGACTATAAATCCGTCTATACTTTTATGATTCAGCCATGCACCTGATAAACAATACTTTTTGTGCCGGTCCACCCGGTCGATCCCTGCCAAAGCCAGACGTGTTTGTGCGAGAAACACCTGCTCGATCCTTTACCCGTAACATTTAATACGTCTTAAAATTATAACCTTATAAAAATTTATTAAGATTCTTTTATTATTTTACTTAAATAAAATGAAGTTTTCATAAATTATCAATATAGTGAATATTTATACATATCATGGTAAATATGAATAAAATAAAATTTAATTTAAATAAAACTTGGAGTGATCTTGATTATACTTATTTATTTACATATTATTATTTATTCAAGATCACTGCAATATGTTTATGTGTGATTTTTAGTTAATTTTGCTCGTTGCTGTGATCATTTCACATCATTTAATTAGACTCAATTTATCTATTTTATCCTATGTTACAATTAAGTTCGTCTAATGAAATGATTTACATGTCAATTTTGTCATGAGTCATTACAGACAACATAATTAATCTTACTTTCACCAAACATAAGTTTTTGAATATGTCGAATTGTATTAATTAGATTTTACAATTAAATTTTTACCTTAGTGTTAATTAGTGATTTACCGCTAACTTAAGTTTTTTTCTGTAAATATTTAATATTTTTGTATTTCTCATTTACTTAATAGCATGATCATCTATCATCATGATTATCTATTACTCTTTTTTTAATTTATTTCTGTATTTATGTCTACATTCCCACTAGAGGTATGGTCAATTAACATTGTGGATTGGTATATGACTGTTTATCTTAAATTTTCACCACACTATTCTGTATTCCTTGAGAGTTCCTGAGCAGGTGATCAATCAGCGATCTGTCTTTTAATTAAGCAGGCTGGCGCATTATATATAGCCTATCATCTAAACAGATTTTGTAGGATCCACGACCGTCTCCGCTAGAGTAAAGTGGCGACAGAGCTACCTGTATTCAATACCAGTGCGGATAGAAGTTTCAAGACGTTAACTGTTTTTGACTTTGGCAAGTATATCACTTATGTAGTACCTACTGACATTTAGTAAATGACAAGTTGATTCGCAAGCATAAACTAGAATAGAGGACTTATGGGAAATAGATAAACTTTGAGTTCTAATTGCACCAAAATTTGCTCGCTCTTTTACTAGCTTAGTAGGTGCAACAATTGTTGGCACCCAACGTTAGGTTTTTGCGCGTGATAGATTTCATTTAATAGACTATCTATGTATTATTTTAACATTAGACACGAACTTGTCAAAATCAACTTTAATAATAAACGCAGGACAGAGTCACACCTACAACTACAATAAGAAGCCAAAAAAATCTTTAAGTAATATACATAAGCAGGATAACTTGTGACTAATATAAAGTATGGGAGATAATAATGTATTTTTTGATCTAATTTGGTCGAGTTCATCTTAAATTAATGTATATTAAAGCTACGCTAATGACGAGTGCAAAGTGGTTTCTGAAAAGTGCATCCTTGTAAACATTAAAATTATATTACTAATTCGTATGTGTTCCTCTTCTAAACACGTCTCAGTACGGTCCTCGTCATAGGTGTAATTTTAAACGGAGAGCCCATAAGTTCGACTTGATATCACATTCTCACGCGATATATCCATTGATGTCTCTTGACGACAGTGCTCGACTCAAAATGGGAATTTCTATACGGTCATAAATAACGCGCTATTTGGGTTAACGGTAACGTACAGAGGTGCAACTTTAAAAGTGGAATAATTTCATCAGGCATGCCATTATCACATAGCCAAGGTAAACATATTAAACTCTCATGTAAATGTCGAGCTAGACGTTATAGGGTCGAAACTGGAGGAACAAAGTTTCTCTTGTCACGCTATATGCAGGCTCTTTTAATGGAGACACTAAAATTAATTCATGGACGCCTATTTATTTTGCTATATAAATATTTCGAAAGAGGCGGTGGTAAAGATCCTTAAAACCGGTTTCATTTCTAAGTGACAATGTTTGTTTGCCGCATGCGTTTGCAAGACAAATATTAGGTTGATATCAAATGATTTCATATAACTGGGTGGCAGAGATTACTGGCGGTAATCAAATTTATATATCAACAACTCAGCAGGCTCAAAGCGGCTGCAGTGTGACGCTCACAAAAAGACCATCGATTTAAATGAGTCGTTAAACCTTTCAATGACAAAGGTTCTTAATAAATACTAGCCCTCGAGGCCTAAAGTTCAATAACAAAAAAATTAGAAAATCATAATACAAAAAACTTCAAAAGTTATGAGGCATTTAACCTTCGGATGCCCAAGCTGGGGTCACATTTGACTCCAATACTATATTTTTCATGAAAATTGAATAAATTTTGATACGATAGTTTTCCTATTTTTACTATTTAACTTTTTTAAGATGTTTCTATGTACCGACAATTGTATGAAAACAAAGAAAGCTAAAAATATTACGATTTTTTAGCGTGGGGTCACATTTGACCCCATCTTGGACACGTTTGTTAAGATTTCATCTTGTGTTTGAATAATTATTTTCTGCTTCGTATATCGTTTCTAACCTCAAAATTTCAATAGTGTTGCAGTAATTATGTCATCCCGTTATTATCAGCATGTGTCGTAGACATTTCACGCAAGCTGAACTTGAAGAACAAGCTGCAAATATTGACTTGGATGACTTCGACGGGGGTGACATACCAAAGAGGAAGATGTATTTGACGGCTGCAATGAAGAAGAAAACAATGACGAAGATGACGACAACGAAATTGAAACTGTAGAAAATAATAATGATAACTGTATTGAATCTCGTGATTGTACAAAATGGTTTACTCAGCCCAAACGTGCAACTAAGCGACATTCTTCTAAAGTGATGAAAACCAAGCTGGGTTTGACAAATGTAAGTAAGAATATTGAAACTTTTGTCAACGCTTTCGATTTGTTTATATCTCCAAACATTATTGATATATTGGTAAGAGAAACAAACAGAAAAGCTGCCTCATTTTATGGAAACAATAATAAAAATTGGAAAGACGTCGACATTGTTGAAATGCGAGCATTTATTGGTCTTCTGCTTCTGGCTGGATGTTGTAGATGAAGAAGAGAGCCAATTCGAGAGAAGTTTGTTTTTCAAAGGCCAATTTTTCCAGCAACAATGCCAAGAAATAGATTTGAAGAAATAATAAGATTTCTAAGGTTCGATAATTTTGTAACCAGATCAGTATGAAGGAAAGTGGACAAGTTAGCTGTAATTCAAAAATTTTTCGATATTTGCGTAAGAAATTGTAAAGAAACTTATAATCCAACTCCCAACTTGTGTGTAGATGAATAATTAGTACCATTGAGAGGGCGATGTCCTTCCAGAGTCTAAACCAGACAAGTATGGTATAAGTGATTTATAGGAAGAAAAGAAAACTTTTCAGGTACAATGCGACAAATTCGTCGGGAAGTTCCGAAAGAAATGTTGTCAAATAGAAATAAAGAAGAATATTCCAGTATGTTTTTGTTCAGTGAGAATGTAACCATGACATCTTACGTTCCTAAGAAGAACCGTGTTGTAGTACTTCTTTCCTCCCAGCATTATAACAACGAAATTTCAGATGAAAATAACTTATACAAACCAAGGATAATATTGGACTACAATCGTGGTAAGGAGCTGTGGATACAATGGACAAGATGGTTTAAGAATATGCTTATAATAGATCCACTAGACCTAGACGTTGGCCACTTGTAGTATTTATGAACTGTGTAGATATAGCTGCCATGAATGCATACGTTTTGTTTAAAAAATTTCCAGGTTATGAAAAAGGAAAAAGCTGCACAAAAAGATTATTTCTAAAACAGCTTGGTCTCGAAATGGTACGTCCTCAAATCCAAAGACGTGCCGAAAAAGGTTTTGTTGGAGTCCATAAAACCGTACAATTATCAATCAACGCGATTGGCATAAAATATTGATCAAATATCAGGCAACCAGCGAATGATCAAAAACGAGGAAGATGTAAATCTTGCCCCCGGATCAGTGACAAAAAGTACTCAGACAAATGCCAATACTGCAACCATTTCTTTTTGTAAAGAACATGTAGTTATAAGAATGGAAAAAAATTGTAAAGAATGTTCAAATAAACTTTAAATACATGTAGGTACACTTATGTAATTAGAAATACATTTAATAAAGTATAATTAAGTTGTTCAAGTAAATTTTTTCGACCTATATGATTAATTTTCAGGAAATAATTGGGGTCAAATTTGACCCCACCTTGGTAGTAAATGTAACAAAAAATAGGTTGTGCATGTGAAGGTTAAACACCACTACATCGCATATATTACTTCAACAATTATTGCATGTTGTGATAATTGTTGAAGCAGGTTTTAATTTTCTCCAAAGCAGTGCGGAATATTTTAGATAGAACATGTCCACTGAGTGCGTACTTGCTTTTTTCAGGCGCTGCATTTGCCACAGTCATTTTTGTGAGCGCCATACTGCAGCCGCTTTGAGCCTACTGAGTTGTAGCATAATCAAGAAAATATTTAGAATATTATAAATTAATACGAAATATAAATAGCCAACCTCCAAATAAAATATATAACTTATGCCAAATCCCCTTGCAAAATTTTTAATTAGTTGACTACCGTCTTTATACATTCTAGCGATTCTGGCTGAAACTCACATGCTCTTTCTTGACAGAATTAATGCCATCATACCATCTATATGTTATTCGCAATAGCCGCAATCGGCCACTGTCCGAATGTTTTGCCCACTACGCGTTTTGTGTATTGCAGTTTACCCACGAAGCGATTAAGAAGATTTCTATCGAGCAGTGAGCAAAACGAATTACCCAGAACGCGTTGTGGGTAAACTACGTTACTCAAAAAGCGAAATTATCTTTCGAGCGGCTTTGTTTCGCATTGTGGATCTTTTCGTTTACCCACGTCGCGTTCTGGGTATAGAACTTTACCCAAAACAATTCATTTTCCATTGCCTTCTCTTTTTTATGTCCAATTTGTAAATGTGCTGTGTGTATTATATCATACATCTCACTTGCTGTACAGTAAAAAATTAAACCTGATTGGATTCTTGATTTTTCTTTACTGACTAGTTTATCCTTTTCTTCAACTGTCAATAAATCATATCGTTTTAATCTACGATAATCTTTTGACGATAATTCAAGACCATCCCGTTTCTTTTGTAGAGCAATTTTGGTTTCTTGAACTATTTCTAAGTAACGTTCATCCGATAATAGAAACGACCTGTCTTTCTTTTCCAACATTAGGATCCGCAATCTTTCTTCAAATTCAGCCTTCATCTTGTTTAAAACAATTGCCGGTACACAAAACACACATCAACGCGACGTGGGTAAACGAAAAGATCCACAATGCGAAACAAAGCCGCTCGAAAGATAATTTCGCTTTTTGAGTAACGTAGTTTACCCACAACGCGTTCTGGGTAATTCGTTTTGCTCACTGCTCGATAAAAATCTTCTTAATCGCTTCGTGGGTAAACTGCAATACACAAAACGCGTAGTGGGCAAAACATTCGGACAGTGGCCGATTTCGGCTATTGCGAATAACATATACATCAAGTTAATAGATTTAAGCAATTAGTGTGGATACTGTAGTGTATTCTTAAAATAGTCAATAACTCTTTGCGCTTCGTGGAAACTATCACACGAAATGTTTTCTACGTCGTTCAGTGACAAGAAATCAATTGCACAAAATGTTCACAATATTACCTTTAGTATGATATAGCTTTCTTAAATCCCTTTGTTGATTTACCGAAAAATAAGTAAAATCCCTCTTTTCCTCGTATTTCATGTAATATAGGAAGAAGTAATTTGTGATCCAGGTTTAATGTATTGGGTTTGGATATCGTTATGTTTCTCACTGTTCAGGTAATCGCACAGATTAGGAGAGATTGTTGAGTTAAATGGGCGGTTTTATCTGACTAATCCTAGTTAAAAAGGCATTGTTAGATGACGCCACGGATTTAGAGACAGAGACCTATAACTAAATTTTCTATAAGGAATCATGACTTTAACCGAATAACTTGAGATGTCGCTACTATAGCGCTGTCACTTTATAGGGATGCCAACAAATTTTAATTTGTGTGTTTTAAACCTAGTAAAAATTATTTTTTTATTACTAGTAATTAGTCGGTGGTGTTTATAATCGTACCGTAGCTCTGTAAAGAGCAGCTGGTGCATTACGTGTGGGGCGTACAGCCAGAAAGCAAGAGCGATGCATTATTTTCTGAGAATGGAAACAAGTAACTGATAGTTGACATATAACGCGGAGGTGAGCCGGAGATTGTTTGTAATGCTGATTCCAAGTGCAATAGGGACCAACTGGTTGTAGCAACAATTTTTTTGGATCCCAATTCCACTAATTAAAGTTTAAATGACAATGAAGTAAGTAATTGGCAATTAATAGAATAATTATTAAGAGTATAATATAAGTGTATAAAAAAGCCTTTAAAGTACACAAAAAACTTACTATTTGTTTTTAAGTTTCTGCATTAAGTACAAGTAATCAATCGATGTTTAGCAGTGTTAATACTTCAAATTTCTTGGTACAGAAGCATTTATGATTTTTCCTAATGATTTACCTATGCAGTTTCCTATAATAAAAACGCGCCTTTATACTATCGTTGATATTTGTTTGTACACAGTACCACCCCCCCTGCCCCACTCGGTGTGTCTTCCTGACAATCCCTTACATATAAATATGTATTTATCAGATATTCTCTTGGAAGGAAAATTATTCTGTTGCAGTCTCGCAAGTGTACGCCACGCCATGAAACCTGTGCTAGATGCTAGTAAACTTTGTAGCCTACATTTAGACGCAACCTGCTATACACACCCTCAATCCTCAACAGAAATGCAGTGCTGACACTCCATCTCATGGGGCCACCCACGGAGCCTGAAGTACCCATATTATTGGAAGTCTCATTTGTTTCACAACAACAATAAATTAATCAATTTGGTGTTAGTTATTACTATTTTAATTTTTTTGTTTTCTTCTATAGGCATGTAATTAACATTATTTAGTTTTTAAAGCCCGAATTGTCACTCTTTTAGTTATTTATTGATGGTAAGATGTGTACTATATTTGTTAGGTATCTTAGTTATCCATATTTTTATTTATGTCACCTTATTTTATGTTCATCATTTATGTAATACAAGATTTTGTAAATGGTGATAGTAAACAGTGTTACAGCTTTGTGTTATTCAGGTTTAATTACCTACTTTGTAGTATTTTGAATAGGTACTTGTGCTTTTCGACAGCAATTCTATCTTATTGTTAAAAATATATTTGTTTGTCAAATATTCTGCTTTTGGTAGATTATGCTGTTGTTCGTTAATTTATTTTTGTACCGGTAATTTAACTAAAATATACGTGTTAGATGTTGCTTATTAATAATCATAAATGTACTTTGTACCTTCTCTAGGTGACAATATTAAAGTGTAATTATTTAAGTAATTCTTTTCTTAAAACGTTATTGTGTGGTTACAGTATTGTAATTGAATATCGTACTGTAAACTGTTTTCCTTAGCAATGATTCCTCATTACTACGGGAACTAGTAAATAGTACAATTTGATTACAATGTTGTGATCATGTATTAAACCCTAACTTGTAGTAAACTTTATTTTGAATTTCCCGCTACCAAATACATTTTGAATCGCCCGCTATTTGCTTACTATTATTGAAAATTGTAATTTTTTGATGTCAACGCCATCTATATTCGCCTTCAGGAGATACAAAACGCCGATAAAAATAACGCCTTGACTGAGCCTTCTTGATTATCTCTGGGTAATCGCAATTTCACCCAAGATATTCGACAAAATGTCGGTTGCTGTTGCAGTAATTAAGAACGATACAATATACTATACGATGAATAACATAAATAGATGAATATATTAAATCTTGATAGAATCCGGCATTTTTCATTCAGGCATGTTTTGCGACGTATCCTCGACAGATTAATTGAACTGACTATAGCATTGTTTTTTGCAAATTTTAACAAGCTCCTACTTACATATTCATCATGTACGTGTAAGGAGCTAGAAATAAACGTTGGTAAGCGGATGTATTTATGAATGCAGAAATATTTTAATCCAACTCTGGGGGTAATAATTAATTTGCGAGCTGTTCCGGCGTTTCTGTCATTCCTCTGTGGATGGCTTTTCACGCGGGCGCAAAAAATATAGCTACATAATAACAACGGCAACGGCAACGACAACAAGGACAACATCAATAGCAGTGGCAGCAGCGGGGCCCATAAAATATTTGATATGGAACGCGATATTAAAAGTTATCACAGTTCCGGATTAAAGTTATTGCATTGCAAAGTTCGCGTTTCAAGTAGCAATAAAAAGCCACGAACTAAATTCCGACTGAATTTTATTTCACCTCTGGGTGTGCATAATTCACTATATACATACGTACAATATATACATATATAGTATACACAAGACAGTACGGGAGTTGTACGAACAGCATGTGGTGATAATCGCTTTATTCTCGGAGTCCAATGAGAGATTTCTAATTATAGTATTTACACGGTGTGTTGCTTTAAATAAATCAGTATGCCAACGTGATTTCATCTAGTTTTATGGTAGGTGGTAGTAAATACACCGTTCCTGGAAAAGGGTTCCAATTAACTATATTCAAGGAGATTTCAAAATCACGAAATCTTGCAAACCATGGTCATTCAATAAATATTTCCACTAGAATCTATTTCTATATTTTGTTTTGTAATGGTACATTTATATTATTTGTTATTAACATGTTATAACCGGATGTACTACAAGAGGTTCTTTGAAAATAATTTGTTAAGTCTAAACAACTAATTATATCAAAACAAAATGAGTAAAACAAAGCCAATAAACTAAGTAATTCATGATTTTGATATGTTGTATTTTGTTATAATTTGCATTAGGCTTTTTTAAAAAATAAGAGTATTTTCTTCTAAGTCTATTTAAAAGGATCACATAGGCAACACAAACTCTGCCTTTTGTAGCCAACCTTTACAAATAGAAGTTTCTTTCTTTTGTTCCACGCCGGCAGTGCAGTAAAACTTAAGCGATTTTCCTCTGCTACCTATAAGAAAACATTTTACACATTTACCTACTTTTTACATGTTTTATTTGCATATTTAAATATTTACGAGGTAGGCGCCATAAATTCTTGGCCTGGCAGTCTTATACAGATTCAAAAGTGTTCAAATTTCGTCACGTCATGCATGCACATACATGAAGTGTACACTACAAAAATGACAGTTCGAAGCCTAGTAGTTTTTAATAACCAGCCAACCAACGTGACTAGCGCACGAAAATGTCTGACGTCACGAAAATTGAGTACCGCGCGGTCATTAAATTTTTAGCAAAAGAAGGGCATACACCTTATCACATTAAACAACGTTTAGACGGCGTTTACGGTGATTCATCTTCTTTGTATTCAACTGTAAAAAGTGGGCAAAATGTTTCTGTTTTGGACAAGAATCCCTGGAAGATGCTGATCGGTCGGGTCGACGAATTGAAGTGATAACGCCTCAACAAATTACAATTATTGACCATTTAGTACTAGAGGATCGCCGTTTGAAAGTGAAGGAATTAGCAGTGATAAACATTTCCGAAACAAGTGTCCGCCGAATTCTCCATGACCATTTGGATTTGAATAAAATTAGTGCTAGACGGGTACCGCGACTTCTTTCTGCTCTCCAACGTGAACGTCGAGTCGAATATGCACAGTTGTTTTTAAACATGTGTGGAGACGAGCCAAAACCGATTTTTTAGTCAATTGTCACAGAGGATAAAATAATGGTTCTGTTTTACGATCTTCTATTGAATAGGGAGTCCATGGAATGGCGGCGACCTGATGAACCTCGTCCCAGAAAGGCGAAAGTCGTTCAGTCAACGAAAAAGGTGATAGCCACAATATTCTGGGATTGTGAGGGCATTTTGCTAATTGACTTGAAAGAGCGCAATAGAAGGGTGAACGGCACATATTATGCGTCTTTATTGCATAAATTAAGGGACAGTATTAGTGAAAAACGTCGTGGTAAATTAACAAAAGGTGTACGATTATTGCACGACAATGCTCCCGTCCATACTGCCTCCATTTCACAAGGTGCCATCCGCGAATGCGTTTTCAAGAATTGGAACATCCACCGTTTAGTCCGGTAATGGCTCCTTGTGATTTTTGTTTGTTTTCTAATTTAAAGAAGACCGCAGGGGACGTAGTTTTAAGGACGACAGTGAGTTGCAAGCAACTGTTATAGAACAAAAGGTGTACGATTATTGCACGACAATGCTCCCGTCCATACTGCCTCCATTTCACAAGGTGCCATCCGCGAATGCGTTTTCAAGAATTGGAACATCCACCGTTTAGTCCGGTAATGGCTCCTTGTGATTTTTGTTTGTTTTCTAATTTAAAGAAGACCGCAGGGGACGTAGTTTTAAGGACGACAGTGAGTTGCAAGCAACTGTTATAGAACGTTTTGACGGAAAAGCATCAGATTATTTTTACAAGGGTATCGAATTATTAATTAATCGTTGTAATAAATGTATAGAAGTTAGGATAGATTATATTGAAAAATTAAAATTCTTATATTGTTCCAAGTTTCTTCCCCCTGATTATTGGTAGGTTAATTCTCATTCTAAATTAGTAAAACAATTTCACGGCATTAGTGCATCCTAATTACTTTATCCTTGGTCATATAAAGTAATTATATACTGTTGTTTATGATTTTAATATACGTAATGTAAGCATTCTGAATGTGTCTATGATTTTTTTTAATGATGCAAACCATGTGTTATTGTGTAAGTCACAGAATGTGCTAAAAATAATAAAATTTGCTGATATGGTCACTTGATGACATAAAGAACAAAGTCTTGTTTACTTACACATCGAATAAACATAATACTACATGCTGACTGTATGGACCTAGTTAAATATGAGTAGGGTATTCTAATTAAGGATTATAAATAGTCGGTGGAATCATTAGATAAAGCATTAGGTATCAGATTGGTAGAATTCTGAATATTGGTAGTAACAACGTTAGTTTCAGGGACATGCACTTAAGTTGATAGTAATTATATATTACTGCAATGTAAATCACTAGGTCTAAATACAAGCATTACAATAACAAAATGTAAGTTTTTAAATATCTTCACTACCTGGGCTGGAATCATCAATCATTATGCTGGTAATAAGGATATTAGGGGAGACCGGGACTGAGAGGCCACCATAGGGAATTTCGTGAATAAAGTTCTCATTTTGCAAGTTTAGTTATCCCTATCAGGTATAGTTAAACATCAACATATAGGCTATCATTTTACGACTACAAATAGGCACAAATTTAAATTATTTGTGGCCAGCAACAAAAAAATGTGGACACTGCAAGTGGCCTCATTACCTCCGTGTCTGGAGTAATGAAGCCACCCCTAGGCCAATAGCCCCAGGGTACAGAAATTTTCAGCTCCATTGCACTCCTTGTGAGTCCACTTACACAAATGGTGCATCTGAAGCAAATTTCGCTGTTTTTTCCGTAATCATGTCATTGTTTTTTCGGTATAAATTGCTTTGGTTGTGCTTGTTATATAATAGGAGTCATCTAAAGAAACAACAAAAAATAAAAAAGAGACATCATTTTGTGTAAAACAAGAAATGGGGGTAATCAGGCCACCATGGTCTTGTTGACCCACATTGTTGAGATTAGAAAATATACTCATAAATGTCATTTAGAATAATCAATCAAATTCACATCAAACTATATAAAATTAAGTCTGTTTTAACAACATGTTTTTTTAATTGCAATATCTCTAACCAAAATAAATTTATAATCACTTTTGTTTCCAATCAAAGTTAGATCGCAAATGAAGCTTTTACACTTTTGTTCTTAAAACGAGCACTGTTAACGTTACAACTACGGGCTCTGCTTACCTCTTGCTTATAGAAAGGTGGCAGTAATGTACTTTGACAGAAATAAATGCGCGCTTTTTAAATAATAGGGTGGCCTTATTACCCCGGGTTGCCTCATAGCCCCGGTCTCCCCTAAACAGTCCATTACACCTGAATTATATAGAATTTTTATCTTTACCGTTGATATTGCGTTAGTATGTTAAAGTATTTCTAAAGCTCTCCATGCTTCTAGATAATTTATTGCCTCAGGATATAGACAATTTGTATATTTTTCTTCAAGTATTCAAGAATGGTTTTATCCCAAAATTTACATTTTCTTTCTTCGAATCTCAATCGGCAATATGGGTTCTTGATGCTGTTATTGGATTTTTAGTTGTCCTTCACTATTTCATAAAAATGAAGAAATTGAAATGGATATTCGTAAAAGTTGCGTACTATATATATAATTCTTCAATTATATATATAATTCTTTAAGTGGTTTAAATATTTTTAACCGAACAAATTCCTTACATAATAACCTCCTGAATCAAGTTATTTTTCAAGTTCCTACTTAATCATTAAGCTTTCATGTTAACTATCTATTAATACAATAATTTAGGTGACTTATTCTATATATCATATATTTTATTATTCGAGTTTGTCTCAGTTTTACCTCTATTTGTTAATATCTTGTTACTGTTGGTTGTTGTCCCGTATGTGCAACCTTAATATCATGTCGAAATGTTCTGAAGATATCGGTTTAGTTAGCCTTGACTCATAACTCGTAATTATCACGTACACAATACATTAATAAATCACAAATAATCGCTAACACTCAAACTCACCAAAAGTATTAAAACAAAGTACAGAGTATAAGTAGAGTTATAGGTATAAAGTTGTATAACAATCAAAGTACAAAGAAAACTAAAGTAAATTAGTTAAGAAAATTATTACATTTTTCATATTTTACTTTCAATCTCGGCAATGCTTAATGTATATTATTTATAATATCTCTAGAGTTCTCAAAACTAAAAATACCAAAACAACAGCAGTTATAGCTTTTACTGAGTGACCTTTGCATCACACATAGGTACAGTAAACAGAATTCTAGTTAATAATTTGCGCAAACTAGAAATAAAACTATAAATAATGTAATTTTTCACTGCAGTTGATCAGACTAAGTAGTAATCGAAAAAAACTCTATTACATTTGCAACGATCATTTGAACGAAATATTTATCTTCCCTTTTCACTTAATTCAATGAAGTGCTCTCTTTTTCTAAGCCGTCGCTAAATTTAGTTTAATTAGTTTTCGGCTTGTTTGCTTTGCAAATTTGCTAGTAACGAAACGAATTACTCTTCAAGTTTTTATTTAAACTTTTAACGGTCTCATTAAATCAATAAAAGGACAGTGTTTGCTTAATTAGGAAGTAAATGTAGTGTTTGCTCTTTTAAAAGGGTTCTACTTTTCTCTATTTCTTTAATATCACGGTATAGAAACAAAATTAATATAATTTGAATAAGCAATCGCGAATTTTTTCTATATATTGGCGTGCCATGTTTATTTAAACTTGTACATTACGTAATTTTTATATCAGGTGTTTTTGAATAATAAAAAGTTTTTTTGTACCCGTAGTAAAAAGTCATAGCATTTTTACACATAATAAACCGCCATGAAATGTCATTTCTCCACATGAACTAATAACAGGTAAATAATGAGCATATTATTGACCTAGGTGAATAATGACAACAAATAAAGCGAATGCCGCAACCATGTAATCGCAGTAGTATGTCAAGTTGTTAACCGTCAAAATTCATTGAAGTTTTTGGCCACAGTTTCACAGTCGTATATCCCCATATCATCGTCGAATTATACCATAAATCATACCTAAAATCTAAAACTCATAAATGCTCGACCTCTAAGGCAAAATAAATAACTGTATTTTAGGTTAACAATAGCAGAATATGTATAATAGTATAATATGGAAACAATATAACACGTAACTATTACAGATGTAAAGAATTATTTAATTTATTTATAAAAATTGATAGCGCAATTATGATATGTCAAATTTATTGATGGTTCAATTCTATTTGAAAAACCAGGATTGTGCAGATCTGTAGGCACATTAATGACAGTATTATTAATTGAGTTAATTCCATAACTATTTACGATATCTTCAGTCGAAATAGATCCTGATTGTACTGCTGATGTTGATGGAATTTGATTCATATCGAAAATTCCTGTATTTATTGCAGGTGTGGTAAGTAGATGTAGGTAGACCTTGTAACATACATGCTATATTTTTTTTATTTACTAGGGAATCATTGATATAACCTTCAGATACACTAGAAGATTTCCAACCACCATGCTCTTTTGGCATCTGTCCTATTGTGTTATGTCCAATGTTTTGTCTAGTACATTTACCATTACGTGCACTAATAAAGAATTTTGCTATGTCAGGAATTGGTCTAATTTTTAAATAGATTTTAATTGTTTTGATCCAAAGTGGCTCCATTATTACAAAGTTTCGAGACGAACCATTTTTACTGTTGCGGATGTGAATAATAATTAAATCATCTTTCATGATGATATCAGAAATTAATAAATTACACAGCTCATCACTCCGGCCTGCACCAGCAACACCAATTAAAAGAGCAGTCTACAGGGTTATAAATTGTCAATAATTTCAAAGTATTAATATGCAGGGTGTTCCTAAATATCATGTACATAAGGAAGGGGGTAACTATTTGGTTTATTTTGTGCCCAAAATTTCATATAAACATAGGTCTGCAAACGCTTCGTTACCAATATGCAGGGTGTTGAAATTTCAAGAATTTTTCACTTTTTACTGTATAGCTCCTGCAGTTTTTGCAATGCCAAATGATTATGTAAATCTACAGGGTAATAATTTTGTCGGGGCCATGCCCTCTTTTCTCACCCTGAACTTTTTTGCGATGCGCCACTGCTAGATTCTAAAATACGCAATAAATTTTCTGTCTTGTTTAGAAACTTTTTGATCTCTTGTATTTTTTTCTTATCTCTGACCGTTATCGAGAAAAAAAATAGAAAACAATTTTCTGTAATCCGCCAGAGAAAATTAAATTTTTTAAAATGGTCTAGTAGGCCGTGGCTTTATTCAGATAATCACTTGAGTTTATTAATTTTAAGAGTTAAGGTGCTACTACCTGTTAAAAAATAGGATGACCCGGTTTTCGTAGCATTGTTTTATTACAATACAAAGTAACATAACTAATAACAATAAAAACCCTAAGTAATAACAATGACAATGAAACTATGCTACAACAATTGCTGAAAGTGTCCTCCTTCAACCCTTATACAGGAGTCCGCTCTTCTTCTCATTGATGCTCGCACTCTCTCAAATACTCCTGGAGTATTTCTTATCGTTTCAAATCCATCGATTATTCGATTTCGTAAGTCATCAACAGTATTCACAGGTGTTGTATACACTAGAGATTTGAGATGTCCCCACAAAAAAAAAATCTAGACTATTTAAGTCAGGGGACCTAGGGGGCCATGGCTGAGGTTCACCTCGTCCTATCCACCTATCCTCATATACTTCATTTAAATACTCCCAAGCCAAAATAGAAAAATGTGATGGGGCGCCATCGTGCATATACCACATTTGATTTCTAAGTAAAAGGGACAAGTCTTCAAGTAATAAAGGCAATTCATTCTGCAAAAACAGCCTGTATGACTGACCAGTAAGTCGACCAGGCAAAAAACAAGGACCAATCAAATTATCTCCAATTATACCACCCCATACATTTAATGAGAACTGTTCTTGAAAATGCGTTTCTACAATTTCATGTGGATTTTCATCTGCCCACGTGTGGTTGTTGTGGAAATTCATAATTGAAGTCCTTGAAAAATTCGCTTCATCGGTAAAAAGGATTTTACAATCAAAAATGCGGTCTACTGCTAGCTTATTAAGGTACCATTGGCAGAAATCAAACCTTAAAGGGAAGTCTCGGGGAAGAAGAGCCTGCACTCTTTGAATGTGGTAGGGGTATAGCAGGGAAACACATAGAATACGCCAAACCACTTGATGACTAATATTTAAATGTTCACTGATTTTTCTGGTGCTGGTGCGAGGATGTCTGTCTATTTCATTCAGAACAGCCTCTTCGATCTGTGGTGTTCTAACAGTACGTGGTTTACCTGCATTATTAGTATTCTTTTTAAAAGTTCCAGTTTCTCCAAGACGCCTATGAATATTTGAAAATATTCGATGATCGGGTATCATTCTATTGGGATAGCGCTCCATGTACAGACGCCTGGCTTCTCTTGCATTTCCATTCGCAAGGCCGTAGATAAAATGCATGTCAGCCATTTCAGAATTCGTGAAATTTGGCATATTTACAAAATTATAACGAGTATTTAAAACACTTTTACACCTTACAGTTTGCAATTTAAAACTTTACTTATACAGACACAAGTTACGATTTCTAATGTCAATTGTCAAATTAATAAACTCAAGTGATTATCGGAATAAAGCCAGAGCCTGCTAGACCATTTTAAAAAATTTAATTTTCTCTGGCGAATTACAGAAAATTGTTTTCTATTTTTTTTCTCGATAACGGTCAGAGATAAGAAAAAAATATAAGAGATCAAAAAGTTTCTAAACAAGACAGAAAATTTATTGCGCATTTTAGAATCTAGCAGTGGCGCATCGCAAAAAAGTTCAGGGTGAGAAAAGAGGGCATGACCCCGAAAAAATTATTACCCTGTAGATTTACATAATCATTTGGCATGGCTAATGATGCAGGCCTTATAGCGTAACCTACCTTCCAAATTTGAACAAAATATCTCAAAAACTGCAGGAGCTATACAGTAAAAAGTGAAAAATTCTTGAAATTTCAACACCCTGCATATTGGTAACGAAGCGTCTGCAGACCTATGTTTATATAAAATTTTAGGCACAAAATAAACCAAATAGTTACCCCCTTCCTTATGTACATGATATTTAGGAACACCCTGTATAAACCTACTACCTTAGTTGCAATGTAACATGTGTCGGGTGCCACATTAAGGAATTTTATAATTTCCTCTTGAGTAAATACTAATAATTTTTTAGGCTTATAATTTTCATTTTTTTTCTTTATAAAGGAAACTAATTTAAAATATATTGATATGTTAATATCATTTTTTAGGCCAACTATAGCTTTCAACATTGAATAATGCGCCCATAAATTCGAGGCTTTTTTAATTTTTTGAATATACTTGAAAATAAGCCAGAAGTACGTTTTCTGAAATTACAACTGTAATGATGGAATTACACAATTTTTTAAATTCTGTATATGCTTTCATGTATAAGTGTTTGGATTTATGCGGAAGTAAGTTCTCAACTGCCTGTTCTGCAATCTCGCGCATTTCAGGTGGTGTACCTACATCTAAACTCTTCAGACATTATAAATGGAATGAAAAATAATCTAATAAATACTTGGCTTTTAGTTTCAGCATTTATGTCAAAACTTATTTGTCAACATCAAAATATAGCCTACTTATTTGTTTAAATCAAGTTTTATTACAAGCGCATTCTTACATATATGAGTAAATTTATTCATAATTATTAAGGTTTCAAGATCAAGTTAGACTACTGGTACAAAAAATAGTATACATACTACGGTTGAGAAGATTATTGTTGCCCTTGTGGCTTAAATTTAATTTCGCCACTCGGGCAATAATAGTCATATTCTCAACCTTAATATGTAGTATACTACTATTTCAAGAGAAATAACGTTTCCTTTTGTTACAAAAAAATACGTTATGACAAAGAAAAGTTGAAAACGCTTACTATTTTTTTTTTAAATTTCGTCCATTCCTAATGGATTGCAACTCAAATCAATAAAATTACAATGAAAAATAGTGAAACCGAAAATAAGGTTATAGTATATATTCCAATTATATTTTGGCATTGTCCTTAATCCTTTGTAGATGCTAGGACTCTCCAATAAGAAAAGAATGTAGTCATTTATCATTTATCAGTTCCAATAAAAATATATAGTTCTATTTTAAATAAGTATGATGTATAAATGAGGTTTCTAAATCGATTGTTTTTCTTTATGTATCTTATCTTCTAGCAAGTGACGATGTCGATGTGGTTGAGGATTACTGGGTTGACGTCTGTTAAATATCTGTCTGAGAGACTTTGATTCTGACTTCTCCAAATGCTATTATGATTTCTTTGGGATTTGTCGAGGTGGAAATTCTTTGCTAAGTTGTCAACATACATCCAGAGTATGACCCTTTGCTACTCTTTGTCAAGTTCATGGCCTTGTTTTCAGAGAGGTAAATAAAGATAGCGCGCGCTGTTGTGAATTATCCCATGCAATTCTTATCCAAACAGTGATCGTATATCAAGTTCAGTTTTTCGCTACAACTAAGGTTTTATTCGAAGGCGAAAATATACTGAGATACCAGGTAATGTCTAAAATTTTTGATTTCTTTTTGGCATTATGTTATTTGCACAGTTTCACTATATGTCATTGTTTAATCATATTAGCAATCCTTGGGTAATTCTATCTGGTGTATGTTAAATGCTGATATACGAAATAATAGCGTTCGTAACATATAGAAATGTATTCAAGAGAGAAGAAAAAGAACTTGTAATTAACAAAATTCTGTCCAAATTCTGTTTTGCAATTTGTAATTAGGGGAAAAAATCAGAAAGTTCTTGGGACAGTAGCAAAAATATATCAAATAGCTATAAAATACTCAAGAGCAAGCGTACTTAATACTATCATACAAACACTTGAAGAACAGTCACCGATATTAGAAAGAACACGGTACAAATCCAGCATTTACAACAATATGTGCATAATCTTTTGGGAAGGATTATTCCAAGTAGTTACAAGTAGGAAGAACAAATGTAATTTTAATATAGATTTTTTAAAGGCATAATCTAGGAAGTCTATAGCAATGACTAATCCAATCAGATCTTGAAGTGATCCAACTAATTTGCAAAAAAAGTCTGACTCTATACCAATGACCAATCCAAGCAGATCCTGAAAAAGTCGAAATAATTCTCAAAATCGTCACATAAGACTAAAACTCTAAGAGTAGTTCTCTGTAACTTGAAATGATGTGAATTCAATATTTGATAAAATATTGTATAACATCATGGACAATTTGCAAAAGGAATTTTAATAGTTTGATAACCCAAAATTCAGGAAGTTACACAAACGTAGTCAATCAAATATTGAAAATGATAGTAATCTAAATGTTAGATTAGTTACAATTATAATGAAACAATTCAAAACAAAATTAAACGTAGTTCGGATCAACCGTATGTCATGTAATTGGGTAACATTAAATGGGTTATTAGGGCCGCCGGTAGTCCCGTGAACCAAATTGTACTATTACAAAGATAATATCGGATAATGTTGACATTAAGTAAATACGGTATTAGCACTGTAATTAGGAAATGTCAATACTTAGACACCTAGAAGTGAGATTCATGTTGAATATTTAATCGAGCTATTAAATGTACCAAGCCGATCTGTATCTCGATAACATATATTAGCAAAAAGGTTTTATTTTCTATTGTAATATTTCCTTGCGATATTATAGCGCCAAGGATGTAGTCATATATATTTTAGAGAATTAATGTAAAAGGAAATATAATTCTTTAACCATGCTTATCTTTAGATAATATGTCGTGAATATTTCAAAAAGAAATTTTATTGATTTTTAAAGCAAAGGTCAGTTGAATGTTAAGGTTGAAGATGTACTGCTTGTTAATATATATCGAAGTGTAAGTATGTTAACATAATAATAATATTCTTTATTGAAATAGATATGTTTTTCATATATTTACAATGTCAAATAACATAGGCAACACAAAAATATAACAATATATGAACAAGTATTAAAAAAGTAAAAAATATATGAATAAAAAAGGTTAAAATTATGAAAATACACATTATTGAAAATTGACTGTAAAGTAATCAAAAGCAATAATGTCAAGAGATAAAAAAAAATATTTAAGTTGAAAAAATCTTGAATTGCATAGAATGTATGTTCAAATTAATATTGTTATTAATCTTTTTAACAGAAAGAGAATAGTTATTTGTAATCGCATTGTAAAGAAAAAGGAAATATTATTCCAACCAACAAAAAGTTGTAGGAAATTATATGGTAAATAATAAAGTTTAAGGTATTTATTAAAATAAGAAAATGGCCATAATTTATTTATTAATAAAAAGATCAAAAGTTGACCTGTTCGAGGGTTTTTCTCAAAAGCTGTTTGTTAGAATTTTATTTCAATAGTTCCAGACGTTTGAAACGCACCGTATAGGAAATTGTGTATCCTAAAAATTTTTTTAGACATTTCATTGGAGCACTGTGATCGTTCTTAGTAGTTTAACAAGCGGTTTTATTGTGTGCGTTTGTAACTTGCCTTACATGTATCTTGGAGTTAACAATTTATGAATGAATGTGATTTATATCTCATAATAAGACATCATTATTTTGTGTAGATAGAAGCTTACACAGAAAATCCATTGCAAATGTTTAATTGCTTAATTTTCCTACATCTTCCTGTATTTTTCATTAGTTATTTTGTAAAAAAAAAAAGACCCTTGTTATAGAGACAACTTCGTTCGCAGGAAATCCAAATTTCATTTAAATCAGAAATTAAAATTAATCTTGCAACAAAAGATGGCGCTGGGCAAATTTGATTGCCACACACATACATATATACATATATACTGCGGAAGGTTTAATCCCGTAAGTGTATATTCTAGCTGAATAAATAAAGAAGGACAGAGATGTTGTGCTTCAACAGCACTAGCATCCAGGTTAATCGTATAAAATTCATGTTACCCAAAATAGATTTACATAATTGAAATTGAATCAGATTGAGAGATGTCTATTAGAATGCAACTAGTCTATTAGCTCTACAATTCGAAATTCATTTCGAACAATACAGAGACGTGTTGCAATACGGGAACCTAAGCGCCAAATGTACATTCACGAATATATCTCTGCACATGTTCACGTACTTGTTACCCACTGACACATACAATATACCGAGTACATATACAGTAAAGAGCAATTGTACAGCGAATTCAATAATGGGATGTATTAGTTCGAATTTACCAGCCATAAATCAAATTACTACTAGCGCGAATTCGGTATCACCCGAATACGCATAAATATCTCCCGGTCCCGCACATACACAAGGTTACCGGGAGCTGAATATAATCTACAACGACACAAGAGTTCGCTGGAGGAGGGTGCTGCTCTGAAGCCGTAGCCGCCGCCGCTGCCACCATACCTTCATATCTTGAACGATGCAGGAACGCGAGTGTTCATTTATTAAACCGCCTTCACAAACAGGCCCCCGATATTCGCATTAAGGTTGATACAATTGTACAACAACGGTGTTTCATCAGTTTCGCCGTATATATATATAGAGAGAGAACCGAGATATTTTTTTTGGGACGCGAGGCGTTCGGGGTAAATTATTGCTTCAAAAATCGCTTAGCTCCTTTTTTTGCTGCTCCGGTTCGTTCGTAAATTGTATAACGAATGTTACGAACGTGTTTCGAGTTACGAAACCGTGTTATTTTTAATTTATATGGCGCCTGAGGTGTCAGGGGAAGAAATAAGTATTGGATAGGTTTGGCAATGTAAATATTTTGTAAAGTATATCGGGATGACCAAATACAAGTTTTTTTTTTTAAATGAAATAAAATAAACCAAAAGCAATTTCTTCAGCATATTATGGCTTTAATAAAAAGAACAAACTTTCCTATTATTTATGGTGCACGACTTTATTCATGTGGCTACCTCGCCTGGCTCGCAATACCGCATCCTGTCAACCCAATTTTCCAAGACCTTGTTAACAGTTTCTGGCTCTATCTTATGAATACTTAGACGATATTCACTTTCAGGTGTAAAGGAAAATGTACAATTTAATTAACAACGTAATGTAATGGCCCCACGACTCGTAGCCATATTGTAAAGGAACCTATAAAAACCCCACATTGTTGAGCCATAATGTAAAAGAACAAATATAAATTAATAACGTCATTATGGCCTTCTTAATAATGCCCTGTATATTTTAATAATTTTTAAATAAAATAAAATAAAATAATTGAATCGATTTACCTGACTAGCTCATTTTTTACCAGGTCGATCCAAGTTAAGAGATATCAACAATAAATAGTCTTAGGACATTATTTGGCACAGTTCAATAAAACACAATTGTATTAATTTAAAAAATATTTGTATTACAAACCAAGAGTTCTTTCATACAGTATGTCTCCGGATTGAGTTTCGAAGAGGGAAAAAATTCTTATTTTTGATTTTACAATAAAACGCTAATGGAATTAAATTTTATGCTTCATTTCAAATGATCAAATCTACGAATATTATATGATGTATCCAATAACGCACACGTTATATAAGGTAAACACGTTATGCGTAAAGGTTATTCGTTTTATAACAGCTCTCGAATAAAATTCAGAAAAAACATGCGTTTTAAGTAAATGTACGAATGTTATGAATAACCTGAATGCAGTTTAGCAATATTCATACAAAATAATTTAAATTGTTTGTTGATTGTCTGTGTCTAGTTTATAACAATTTATATGCGTGATTAATGTGGGTTATACTTTATACATTAAAATTATTATAGAAATATGAAAATCATGTGGGAGATAGAAGTGAATGTCAAAGTAATATTTTTATAACTAAACAATTACAAAATTGAATATACATACTGGAGCAAACTGCAAATTTGTGGTTCCTGCGCTGTCCTGTACAAAATAAACATTATGTTACTTGTGTGGATAAACAAAAACATGTTGTACTTTTTATCACTATTATTGTAATAGATGCACTACTTGTTTCTATTATCTTATTATTATTATAGATAATTGGTTTATTTTACTAATTTCTGATGGTTTGGTTTTTCCAATTATGATTTTATTTTCCTGACCTCATTTTCTTCAAACGGTTTTTCTTTAGCTACTATTTGGTTTTACATTATAATAGAAATCTTGATGCTGAATGTTGAATATGTAAATATAACCACAGCTAACTAACAAAAAATTAATATAATAACAACCAAATACTTTATGTCAATTTCTATAAGGAATTTCAATGTTGTTGAAACCTTTCAAGAACTGAATATCAAGGTGCTGCTGATATTAGACAAAAATAGAAAAAGAAGATTACAAATTTAGTTAAAATGATGAATTTTTCTTTGTGTAGTAACAAAATATAATATTAACAAGAAAATAGGTGTGCTTAAAACCACACGGCAGAAGCGAAAACTTCATCAAGGCGAGGTTAATAATACGAAAACCAACTTTTGTTTTTCGTTCTATATTACATTAGGGTCATCCTGCATCGACGAATTCGGTTGCTGAGATTTAGTGTGCTTCTTTTGACGATATTTCTTCACGCGCACATTAGACAATTCCCTTTTCGTTTTAATTTGTCATCGATTTGATTTTCTTCATCCATCCTGTGTAACAGAAAAGAATTAAAGGCTTATAAATTCGTATTAATGAGCAATTAAAGCAATGCTCTATTCTCAACGTTTCTGTTTTGTATTGGTATACAAATTATAGTAAATGCGTGAGGACGTTATTTAACACCCGGAATTTACTGATCAGTTTCCGAGGCATCTATATCATTTTAATAAACATGTTAACATTTACCTGAGCGCGAAATATTATATTATATTATTATAGAGATAATGTCTCATACACACACAACAAATTTTTTGGTTAACCGTCAGCGAAGTTACCTATTAGCGAACGCAACACAGTCCGCGAAATATAATTTCGCGGCCTCTGCCATAGCAACGGCCGCGAAATTATAAACGCGTGTGTATATATATAAATAGACAATATGAATACTCGCTTACGAGTCCCGCGCTGGTCTGATATTAACGTGCCGGCTTCTCACCCGTGCGGCTCGGGATCGAATCTGCTCGGGGACATGAATTTATTTATTCATTTAATCATATAGAGGTATTTAATTTCAATTAAATTGAAATTAAAGACCTCTATATGATATATTTCTCTCGCTCCCTTAGTTTACTCGAGCCGACTTTACCCGAACGAGCGTTACATAGCCGAGCGTGACGGCTCAGTCTTGTTCAGCGCCCACAATCAACGCAACGCGCCCAAAGAAGTTTACACTTCAAAAACGCTAAACAAAAACACCATAATCCTGGAGCTTTTATAAATTGCCATTAACATTTTGGGGTGCATTTTACAGACTTAACAGCTAGACATTCAGCACACCTAAAATTATATATATAGAAAATACAGAAAACGTGACAAAACCCAAATTTAATTTCTGTAGTTTTCCTGTAAAATACTGTCTTAATACATTTACCAACAAACATTGACTTAAATATGAGAAATATATAAAAATTACAACAATTTTAGTCCAATTTTAACTCTTTACACTAATAATTAAATGAAGTGATGGAAATCTCTTGGTGAAACATGTCGAAATATAAGCAAGTAATAACAAAAAAACACACTTGGTATTGTTTCACAAATAAATATAATTAAATACTCGATGTACATTTCGCCTTGCGGCATCGTCAGGAGTTCTCGAGAAACTATTTAGTATTTAATTATATTTATTTGTGAAACAATACCAAGTGTTTTTTTGTTATTACTTGCTTATATCTCTTTACACTAACTAAATACAAAAAATCACATAACATGTACAAAGTTAACCTAAAATTCTGAATATTAGACTAACTCACTCTTACAGAGTCTATAACGTATACGTGTTATACCTAGTATCTGTTAAATCGTGTATGTTATTTTAGAAATAACAGTGGCTGTTTTTTTAACATAAGTGATACAACATAGGGTCAATTATGTGGTTGGTGTGATGTGTAGGTTGTTGTTATCATATTATGTTCTCTGACTGTCACGTGATCCTGTACACTTGACTATTAATGGTACAATTAATTCTTCAAATTATTTGATTGCCTGAGAAAGTAACATAGATGATTACACATAATACAAACTACCTGCCGTACCTACTACAAAAACTGACCAAATATGTATAGTTGTTTCATAACAGATTTAATACACATACAATCCAATCCGAAGGAGTGCTCTGAAGTTTGCACCCTTACCCCGTGCCACAGCCGTCTTTACTTACAAGCCGTGAAGTTAAAATTGGCAACACCGCCTAGTTGCCTTCAAGTGGGTCTACTCGTGGACTTGAGTAGGCGCTGAAAGTGATTAGATTACCTGCGTACCTAATCTAAAATAGGTTTTTTGGTAGTTAATTCTTTCTTTAAATTTAGGTAGGTAGGTATAATGTGACGAAGAAAATATGTATAAAAGGAAAACATATAAAAAACATTATTAATATTTCAACATTTTTAATAATATTCGCTAATTATTCAAAGTGGTAATTTTCTCGTTTGACCATTTTTTTCATGGTGACATAGACTATTTTTATTTCTGCTATAAATATTTAACACTATATTGCTCATTGGTGTTCCACATTCACATACAACACTAAAATCAATATAAAAGTTACTCATCACCTGATGAAGCCAATGTTTGGCGAAACAATATTGTAGTGATATTATTAAATAATTTTTGAAACTAAGTTTACGTATTTTATTTATTCAGTTTAATATAAAAGTTATCAGACTTTATACACTTTTAATTGCTAACGAGGTTAATATCTTTTGATAATTATTTTTGCTCAAGAATTGTTTTTCAATTTTTATATTTTTTGTTATAAAAGCAACTATTGCGCATAAGTGAAAATACATATAACCTAGGTACTTCATCAGTTGCTGCACAAAGTCCGCCTCTTTGCAGATAACCACAATAAGCATCACCAAACAAAGCCAATTACTTTTCACTGCCAAATTTGTACAATTCACACACTTAATATTCATTTTAATTGAATGAACAGCATAACCACTATGTATGCTGGTAATATTCAGCGTTTATACATAAATCACTGCAAGAACTACCTAGATATATCTTGCGACAAATTTTGTAACTGAGACCAACGAGTCAACTTACGGGTTTCAGGTAACACCCACATAAGATTATTTGATGCTAATTTGGTATTATTAACGTAAAATGTAACTATACACTAGTTATTAATAACGATACTTGAAACCATTTTTACACTTTCACCTTCTTTGACTTTAATGACTCTAACCGTTGTATTTCACCTTCATCAAAATTTTTGCAGCAAACCACTGAATTCCCTGTCGCGAAGAAATTTTCTCAATTAATTGCTCGTAACCACTTTTTACGTAATTAATTTTCCTTTGAAAATGAATAGGTTGTTTGTAGATCTTCCTGTTCAAGTGTATGTTGTAGTTCGATTTACATAATGAGAGACAGCACAATCATGGCACCTAAAATATCACACAGTTGTAAAAAAATGATTACAAAGAACGTGTTGACACTTTGAGGTTATGTTTAATAATGTTGTCGGCCACATTTACGAAAATACGAATTGTTTACCCATAGGTACTTCCCGAGATTGATTTTAACTTTGTAAAAACTTCTTCTCAAATCTTTTTGATTCAAACTCACGTAAACTTTTAATAAACGTGACATGCATATCATATGCACATGGACTCCTGAAAATTACATAGAATGAGAAACACACGCGCCGTTGCCAGATCTCCAACTTCACGGTTTATAAGTAGAGACGGCTGTGCCCGTGCCCGTAGATGATGACATCTTGTATAAATCTATAACGACCTTGAAATGCATAACTTTGTTTTGTATTTTGTACGAGGTTATTTGTAGTAATTTAGTAAGAGCCGATAATCCTCTCGCGTGTAATTATAAAGAAATACATCACAACATATTTTCAATAGATAAATAAAACGTATTTGTAGGCATCATATGTAAATAATTAAATATCTTCTCGTACGCATTTTTTATAATTTTCAATTTAGTCCATGAATGATAAATAAATGTTAAGTAAGCAATTATTAAATTATTCAAAGCTCCAAAAATCTGACAGAATTATATAGAACAAGACGACGAGGGCGACCTTAAAAACTCAAAGTAAAAACATTTGCCATTTCTTCGAAAATAATTAATATTCCTGTCGTCTGCCGTGTTTTGTTTCTCATAACACTACTTTTCTTTATCTTTTACATTCCCCGGTTCTTCGAATTTAATATCGGGTCTGAAAGTAGGAACGTAAAAGGACGCGTTCTACTTTCTTGCGGGGTATGATTTATTTTTCCGCATTTCTTAGCAATAATTCATTTCATTTCGCTCTCAAGGAACTCTATTAAAAAATTATCTTGTACCCAGATGTCATCTTTAAGGGATTAACGTTTCATTTATGTTTAAAACACTGTTTAATATAAATTAGGAGAGGTTAAGGACAGAGGTCGCTCAAGAAGCATTTCATTTCGCTAATATGATGTTGAGTTTAATTAAGATTAAATTATTCAGGAACTTTATGTGACGGCTAAGAAGTTATTAAGTTAGTGAGTTTTTATATCCGTCCCTGATGAGAAATGATCTCGTCCAAAAATCTATATACCGGGAAGGGTATATTATTATATATAATTTTTTCATGGAAATTAGAAAGCTGATTTGGTCAATAATATATGAATAAATTATATAGGAAAAAAAATGTGTGAGCACCACAAACCTCTGCGTAAAAGTGTTAGTTTCGATGCGAATGTTGAAAAAATTTTTATACAGAATTTATCCCAACTTTAGCTCAAAATACTTTTATTCTCTTAATTAATCTCTATAGAATACATAAGCACATAGATGCACGGAGAAATGCAGTTTATTTGAATGAAGGAAAAGGAATTGCTTGATGTTTAAAATTGAACATTGGTAACGAGAATTCGAAGTCCGTACATTGCATTTTGAGAATATAATCCTAGATTTCAAAATTAGGCATCAAAGTTGACAAATTTTTAATTATATTTTTTGTTTTTTTCCTAATAATTGACATTAAATTCCTTTTTATTAACAATAAATAATAAACATATTGAGTTGTTAAATGCAATAACACAGACTAATGATGCTTATATGTCGAATTCCAAAGAGACATGATGTTCATATGTCAAAATTCAATTCTACCAAAAAAAAAAAATAGCGCCATCGATCGGTGGTCAGCATATACCAAAACAATTTTTATGACCACGAGAACATATTGTATACATATAAATCATTTCGGTTTATAAACTCATAATTCACTAATAACTCGACTACAGCGCCACCTACCGGGTCCAGATTACATGTGAGCCATTGTCGCTAACAGATGCACCAACGACTATGTTTATAAAGATTGTTCCTAATCTAGCTCTATAGGTATACGATTGCGATAAGAGTAAGTGTAATTTTAAAAATTTTCATAAACAAAAATTGCTCCAATTCGAGCTCGAACACTTTTGTATTCCAAAAAAAAATTTTTAATAAAATCTCTCTTCATAAAATTCACTTTTTAGTACTTCTATACTAAGAGTCGTGTTGCACTTTCTCCCTTGCAAAAAGTCGGCCTTGTTATTTTGAACCACGCACCCTATAGTCCAGACCTGGCTCCTAGCGATTTTTACCTCTTCCCTGAAATGCAAAAAGATCTGCGTGGAAAGAAATTTACAAGAGATGAAAAAGAAGTAAAGGAAGTAGTTTCAGCTTATTTTACAGACAAAGATAACATATTTTTATGATGGCATACAAAAGCATATATATACGTTGAAATAAAAAAATAATTGTGTATTTTTACTTTCTCTCATGTTCCTCCATTCCGCAAACTTAAAAACTCGTCCTTGTATATAAGTCATTTCGTATGTTGTAATGTATATATTATTGTCCTTACCTTTTGCACTTTTCTTAATTTTATTTTTATAAACATAAAGAAATATATATATTTTTGTATTATTTGTGCTTTAATATACTGACATTTATGATTATTAGTCTTTGCACAAGGTGTCACGTATCTTGTACATTGGTAGCTATCTTGAGGGAAAAAAAATTGTGCAGCTAGAATCGTGACTTCTGCCAATGTGGACCGTGCGCACCTCCATATGTGTTAGACGTAATTACGGTACTTCCTACAATATCATTTGTTTGTAAGATCTTCACTTAAATTTATAGTTGTAATATTATCAACAAATAAAAATAAATCAGAAGAAATCCAAGCATATAGATCACTGAAAGAGAGATAGAACTGGACCCTGCAGCACTGCAAGCTTAATACTCAAAGCTTCCAAATGCATATTATTGAACATTTTACGAACCAAAAGCCTTCCTCAAAACTTAGTCAAGGCTCTCCTGAAATAAAATACTTATTCGCTGTCTCGAGCATTATAAAAAGTAACGTTTGTTAATCCGTAACCACAGTCGAGGAGTCAAATTGACTCCGTACATGTGATCAATTTATGATAGCTGACCATTCCTCTTATAGTATATACGCCTCTATGTTTTAGTACCCTCCCGTTCTCAGTAAAAGTCGTCTGCCAAAGTAGTGTGTTGTTTATGTGACTAGCAGTGGCGTAGATAAAAAATGTTGCCCCCCTCCCGCAAAATTTTTAGGGGGCCCTTCCAAAATACTTGTTAAGAGATAGTAGAATACACTATGAATATCGGAGTAATTATAAATTTATTTTATAATAAAGAAATGTAAATTATATTTAGTTATTTATTTTATAATAATACATTTGAAAACACAAAAAAAGCTAATTAGAAGGCAAAATGCCGAAACGTCTTTTTTCAATAGTAGGAAATGTTCAACTAACTCTTCCAAATCAACTACTTTGTCCATGTTCAATACTTATAACAGCCAAGACACTTAAGCAAACTTGTTTAATGGTACTGCATAAATAGGTTTTAATTAATTTTAATTTCGAAAACGATCTTTCTGCTGTTGCTGATGTTACCGGTAGTGTTAAATATAACTGAAATAGTGTACATAGATCTGGAAGACTAGTTGCTAAACATGCATTTTCCACTATTAATAAATTGGCTAAGTCCTTAATAGAAGATTTTTGTTTAATTTCATTAAACAAAACAGTCTTAAGATTAATTAATTGAATCGGAAAATCTTCCATATTTGCTCAGAATATGTCTTCCGTATTCCACTATTTCTTCATTCGTTAACTTAACAAATTTTGAGGGATTAAGAAACGAGAAAAGGTTTACAACTTCATTTATGGAGTAAAATCTTCTAGATAATTGGTTGATAATAATATCAAGTGACGCATTAAAAACTTCTACTTGAAATTTTTTATCGGGTTAGGAATTACACAGTCGTTTTCACATTCATCAAAAAACTTTTTCATTTTGAATATCGGGGCTTAAGTATTTGTTTCGAATATTAGTGCTTGACAAATGAGCTTTTAGAATAGGCTCATAACGTGCTATCAAGTCAATAATATTTAAAAAGTTACCACTTGTTGCCCCAATTTCTTTAACATTTTCTCGATGTCCTCGTAATGGCATATTACAAATTGATAATGTTTTTATCACATCACATATTCTTATTAAAACTTCTTTAATTTTTTCATGGCCACTTATTTGACTATCAATGGTTTTGTTTTTTCCCAAGTACTATAAACTATGCATGCTTGCAAATGAGCATCACTTCCCTCGTGGATTTTAATTTTTTTACTTAAGCCCTTCCAGTCATTAATTGTGCCCTTACACCAATTTACTGATGCTTCATTACTAGAGAACATCCAACACGGTTGACAGTAAACACTATTCAACTTTTGGGAATAACATAAAGTAAAACGATCGATTTTTTGACCAGTTTTAGTTTTAATGGTATAATAATCACTACTGAGCGCTCTATTATCGTCTTTATTCCTTGGAAACGGTCCCTTAGGTTTATCTGACCCTGCAATAATAATTTTTCTTTCTAATTCGTTGGAAAGTGATTCCGAAAATAAGGCTCTGTCTGTATTAAAATATGTTGAATCCTCCTGATTGCAATGGATTTCATTTTTTTCCAGAACTATATCTATTTTTTGGTCGATTATATCATTTTCGTATGGTTCAACATTTTCATCTGATGCAGATGTACTAGCTGCTGAAGCCGTTTCAAAAAAACTGCTAATCTTCGGTAATTTACGCAATTTTACATTTTCTTGTTTCAATTTTCGTTTTTGTGCACTACTCATATATTTTCTTTCGCTCATCTTATTTTGAATACTTCGAACTATACATTTTGGTACACGTAAATTTAATTAGTTCAATGTTGATAAAATTAAATTCGTATACGTACATTTTTTAATCACTAATTCGTCACAAAAGTTAATGCACTACTACAAATAGAATTTATTTTCACAATTCGAACAAACCCGCTGTTAAAATAAAACTGAAGGAATGGAAATAATTTTTCGTATTTATTCAGTAAAATATTTTTTTACAACTAAGTCATTAAACCGAATGTGCAAATGCAGTTTTATGAAATAAACGTGCCTTTTCATAATTTCGTAATTTCAAGGTTTGTCTATTAGTTTATGTACCTACAATCTATATGCATAACATAGTCATATAACTTCATAGTACATGTAAAATGCAAAATTTTTTTAGCTCATAAACTATATATTACCTACTTGTTAGAAAGCATTTGTGACATCTGTTGTAAAACTGTAAGACGTACAGGCAGTGCTGGCCAAAAGTTAGGTAAAAGCATAAACCTTTTTTTATATGGACCTGTGTTAAGGCAGAAAATGTAATCATACTGTGGGTTTCTATATAAGTAGATATATTTCATTTCTTTTTAAGATAGAGCAATTGTCAATACCAGATGTGGTATTTTCTTGGAACTGAAAGAGAAATACAAACAATAAAGAAATAAAACTGGACGAACGTTTTCAAAGTAAAAAATACAAATACACGTACTGTTATAATTTTTAATACTAGAAAACAAGTCCTAACATACAAATTTTTTTATACATGAAGGATAAAACAGAAATAGTTTTTTAAATTTCATTACTAGTGCGGGGCCCTGAATTTTTGCCCCCCCCCCCCGCATTGCGAGTTTTGCGGGCGCCTTATCTACGCCACTGGTGACTAGCCATCCTTTTAATGCCTGTTAAAAATTTGTAGAGGTCAAAACGACGTCAGGTCTGTATATAAGTAATAATTCTCGTTTTAGCATCAAATTGATTTGTGTTTTATCCAGGTTGAAACAATGAATAAGGACGAAGAGTCTGGGTCCTCAAAGAGGGTAAGATATGGAGATAAGGACTGATGAAATGAAAACGACGAAAAAAATAAATCTGTCATACTGGTTTCTTCTTTTCATCACCTGGATAGTAAACGAGAGAAAATCTCCTATTATAATAATACAAGAGGTGGTGTTGATAGTCTTGATGAAAAATGTATTATTTATTCAACAGACCAGACCTATGGCTATCTTTTACAGATTGGTCGGTATTTCTTCTGTACATTCTTATTTAATTCATAAGTCATACAGAGATAATCCGAACCTGACCAGGTATGATTTTGTTAAACAATTAGCAATGCAATTGGTTAAACCTAAAATGAAGCGCAGATTATCGAATCTTCGCATCACACGTGAAGTCAGGATATGTATTGGGAGAGTGGTGCAAAAAAGGGAAGAGTATACAGTCATTTTCTTTTGCTTTTCCGCATTTGTCAATTGCGTTTCACTATTTGTCAAATGATTTTCCATGTTTTTAAACATCAGCTGAATTTGTCAAACTAGAATTCCCTTTTTGTCAAATTACTTTCCCTTTATATCAATTGGTTTTCTTGTTTATATGTAGGTATGTATACCTCTTACATTTTATAAAAAAAAAATTATGCAACATATAGAAGAATTAATAATGCTGCAAAAGTAAGTGCAGGACATCAACAGCGAAACTTATTATATGCTCAAAAAGAAGAGATTTGGGACTGGGTTGCCCTGGGTTGTTCTTTAGCCCTCCGCCAGTTGCAAGAAAACTGCTTAAACCAATGGCCACTTCTTCAACAAATACACGATCTACGATTAATAAAGCACGTAAGAACTTTCATTATTGTGTTAAAAAAATGTCACTTGTTCCCGAAAGAAGAAATACACCGGACATTATTCAAGCTCCCTTTGGAAAGAGAAAAAATGTTCTTCATCGACAAATACGGAATACAAATATATTCTCCCGTTCCATACGGAAGATCCGTGAAAAATACCAGATCATCAAAAATAAAAGCACCGTTAAGAGGGCGCAATTATTATATTGCCGCTGTAATAAAATTCCTTGTATTTGTTTCAAATTCAAGATATACTGCATTTTTCTGAATTTCTCACAACGTTAATTCAACATTTACATAATGACATATTGTTGTGGACAGTATAAGATTCCATAGAAGTGAGGAAGTCTTGGCCCTCATGGTCATTTTCCAGTGTTCCTTCCTGCTTATAGCCCTTTTTTACTCCAATAAAAGAGTTATTTAACCAGTGGAAGCAATTAATAGAAAGAACACAGCCAACGAGGGAAAATGAATTACATATATGAGGCAGTACACAATGTATCTGAGCGTATAAGTCCACAAAATTGTTTCAATTATGTTCAACACATGGAGATATATATGTGTTTACACAACTGTCTGTTTACAAAGAAAATATTGAATTAAGTTATGTTTATATTACATAGATGTTACACGGTGTTTGTATCTAAATACAAAAAAAATGTCTCACTTTAAAGTGTAAATTGCTATAGTTTTTATAAAATGGTAGAGGTATACATATCAATATATAAACAAGAAAAGCAATTGTTATAAAGGGAAAGTAATTTGACAAAAAGGTAATTCTATTTGACAAACTCAGCCGACGTTTAAAAACATAGAAAATCATTTGACAAATAGTGAAACGCAATTGACAAAAGCGGAAAAGCAAAAGAAAATGACTAGTGTTGGCGAAGATGAAAAATTACCTGTTCTTTATTTTTATTTAGATTTATATTTATTAATTATGTTACAATACGAAGAATTTTTAACAAGTTTTCTGAGTGGATAGAATAAAATGGCACTATGTCAAAAACAATGTAAAAAATGAGGTGTGGCCACCACACGACTTTCTTAGACGTATGGGCGTTTCAAGAATTTTTTATACAAAACTTATTCAAAATCCTATTCTAAGTACTTTTATTCTCTTAATAAATCGCTATAGAATGCATACTTTGCAAGATATTCGAAAAAAGTGCTACTCGCTAAGAGTAAAAGTGCTACTTCCGGTCCGAATTTTGAAATTTCATGTATACAAAAAATATTGCAAATATAACTCTAAATACTTTTGTACTCTTAATAAATATATATAGAATGCATAATTTACGACATATTTGCCAAAAATCGCTATTCGGTAAGAGTAAAAGTGTTACTTCCGGTCCGAATTTTGAAATCTTTTTTATACAAAAGATATTGAAAACTATACGTACGTAACGTACCTGTCTAAAAAGCTTGACTTGCGAAATATTCGCAAAAAACCGATTTTCGATAAGAGTAAGAGACCTACTTCCGGTAGGAATTTCGAAAAACTTTTTAAATAAAATTGTTCTCAATTTTAATTTTAAGTACATATGAATTCTTTATAAATTTGTATAAACTTAGTATTTGACGAAATATTGGCAAAATTCGATTTTTTCACTGAAGTAAACTGCTACTTCCGGTCTACCGATTTTACTGAAAAACTGATCAGATCTCAAGAGGGAGATTATACACGAAAATACAAAATTTGGAAATGATATCTCCAGCGGTTTGACCGCTATCGTGATCACAGACAGACAGACAGACAGACAGACAGACAGACAGACAGACATTTTTTAAAAACCACTTTTTTGGTATCAGGGGACCTCAAAACGTGGACATCTGCAAAAATCTCGAGGTCGAAAATTTTCATCATCACAATACTTCCTTATACTACGTATAAGAAAGTAAAATCATTCCAAGTAAATCTGCTTATAAGTATACCTTGTTTTAGTACAAATGTGTTAAAACGTGGAGATACTAAACATTTATTACTCAAATAATATTATTATCTCGTCGCAGATGCAAAATTTTGATTTTTTACGTTACTTTGCATTTTTCTTTACAGGGCCCATTATGATCACACGTCTGTGCTGGCGTAACGTCTTCGACAGTCTATCGTTACGGGTTAAGATTACTTTTACTTTTTACTTTCTTATACGTAGTATAAGGAAGTATTGTGATGATGTAAATTTTCGACCTCGAGATGTTTGCAGATGTCCACGTTTTGAAGTCCCCTAATACCAAAAAAGTGGTTTTAAAAAAATGTCTGTGTGTCTGTCTGTCTGTCTGTCTGTCTGTCTGTCTGTCTGTGTTTGACCACGATAGCGGTCAAACCGCTGTAGATATCAATTCCAAATTTTGTATTTACGTGTATAATCTCCCTCTTGAGATCTGATTAGTTTTTCAGTAAAATTGGTAGACCGGAAGTAGCAGTTTACTTCAGTGAAAATTTCGAATTTTGCCAATATTTCGTCAATTACTAAGTTTAAACAAATTTATAAAGAATTGAAATGTACTCAAAATTAAATTTGAGACAAATTATCTTAAAAAAGTTTTTCTCGAAAATCCAACCGGAAGTAGGTCTTTTACTCTTATCGAAAATCAGTTTTTTGCGAATATCTCGCAAGTCATGCCTTTTAGACAGGTACATCACGAGTATAAAAGTATTTAAATTATAATTTTATATATCTTTTGTATAAAAAAAATTTCAAAATTCGGACCGGAAGTACCACTTTTACTCTTACCGAATAGCGATTTTTTGCAGATATGTCGTAAATTATGCATTCTATATATATTTATTAAGAGTACAAAAGTATTTAGAGTTGAATTTGAAATATTTTTTGTATACATGAAATTTCAAAATTCGAACCGGAAGTGGCACTTTTACTCTTAGCGATTAGCACTTCTTTTCGAATATCTTGCAAAGTATGCATTCTATAGCGATTTATTAAGATAATGAAAGTACTTAGAATAGGATTTTGAATAATTTTTGTATAAAAAAATTCCTAAAATTGTATACTTTGAAACGCTCATAGGTATAAGAAAGTCGTGTGGTGGCCACACCTCATTTTTATAATCATAATCATATTTTGCTCGGAACAACGAATATGATTATAAAGTGTTTGATTTTAGGAGAGCCTTATAAAAAGTAACCTTCGTCTAGAACCTATTTTCATAATTCCGCCATATCAGTATGACATCAGTACTTTTATTAATAGTGCATAGTTTTGTATCAGAATTGTAGATAACATTAATTAGTTTATTTTCCTATTAATCGATTAAAATAAATTCCAATTTTATTGCATGGTAAACAAGACGCCATCTATTTACATAAACACAAAACAACTTTTCCTTACTAAGAACATTTCATTCAGCATTAATCCTCTGACTTCTTTCCATGCCAAAAAAATTACGGTGAAAACGACTTTTCTATTCGACTTTCATGGCCTTTTGAGATAATTTTCCGCTACTATTTCTTTCTCGCATTCAATACACTATAAATTATACGTATTTAACTTCCTTACGTGATTTATTTCATTGATATTGTCGTATAGGTTTGTATGGCGTAAAAGGACTTCAATTGTACATATAAAAAGTCGATTTTTCTCAACAACGTAATGGAACCGGAGAAGTCGAGAAAAAGAACCCGGAATGGAAAGCTCTTTTTTTCATACAAGAAAAGGGCTAGTTTCGCATATATCGCTGTCACATTAAACCCTGAGGTTTCCTCCATTGATTTTACTATTTCAGTGTATATTGTGGCGTTCGTTCGGGCAAGATTTAGCTCTCTCAAGTACTCCCCACATACACAATTCGTCGTCGTATTACTCGCTTTAGTGGTGGTCCGTTAAACTATTTTGAATTGCAGCATATACCAAGGAGCGTGTTTTTTGAGTTTCTGAGCTCCACAATCGTACAGCTTAAATATATTAAACAATAAGACTGACTGACGTGCACTGATAAAAAAAAAGTGGAACGGTCGCTTTGCTTCCATCACTTCTTTTTCTGTTCGATTGCTTTGGAGGCCAGGAATGGTGATTTATTTCATACGTTTGTGTGACTCCAAGCAACCGATCGAATAAAATTCTTTGTTTCGACATCTTATTCGGTTGCTCCTTTACATGAATCGATATCCTATTGGTTAAATTTATCTGATTAATGTATTATTGACAATATTAAAATATGATAATTAATAATGATAGTTATATTTATTGGCGTATACACAAAAATAATAAAATTTCAGAAACATACATTTTCTTTCATGCGTATTTAATCGTATACCGGGTGACCCAAGTTTTACACCACCACCACCGCCCCAAAATGGATTTTATTTATCTGGCAGCCAAAAAAAACACAACATCAACAAACATTTTCTTTTTTGGATTCGGCTTTTTTTCCATTTTTGAAACATATTCATCTAAATTAAAATCAAAAATTTATCTTTGTTTTCCTTAAATTTGGAAAGCATCTAAACTCCGTTAATAATCTATAACCTGCTTGAATTAATCGACACAGTGAAGTTTGGTTATTTATGGCCTTTTATTAACAGACATCCTGGAGGAAATGTTCAAAATTTCCTTCGGCCGCAACCCAAGTTTTACCACCACCGGCAAAATAACCCTTATGATTTTTTTATATTTCGTGGGTGACTGTATCAATAGGTACGCTTTAGATATTGGCACTTACCTTAATCAAATCAAAATTATATTACCTCCAGGAACGAGAAATTTGATTAGCAGTAACTACTCAGAAAGCTAATTTAAGACTATTAAGTACATAATAATATTTTAAATCGTTTCCCGGGATTCAAATTATATAAACATTTTTATTAACAAGGCTTAGCTCCTAAGGCATAGCTCGCTGGAGTAGTAGTGGGAGATAGAGGTATCAACATCTTCGGGAGAAAAAATCTTGATCATTTTGTCGAGAATTTTTGTTAACCCTTAACTAGGCGCACGGGGTCAAAAACTATGCCAAGGGGTATAATACCGTGTTAAAATTTATAAGCATTATTTGACTCAGGCGGAGTTGGAGGTCCTCCTCCAACTCCGCCTGAGTCAAATAATGCTTATAAATTTTAACACGGTATTATACCCCTTGGCATAGTTTTTGACCCCGTGCGCCTAGTTAAGGGTAAAGTAACCATCCTAGCTTCCTAGCTAGGAGAATCTAGGACGACGACGACGACTACGTTATAGAAAATTTGGATGCAGCTCCGGATGCTCCGGGTGTTGCTGCCGCGGTGGATGACAACTATAACTCTGATACTGATGGCGACGATCACAGCCAACTCATCGATTCCGAGAATTCACCGGATGAACATCATGATTCCTGCAGTGAAATTGAAGCCGACGGTAGCGATGAAAAAAACGACGTTCAGAGTGGTGCGGAATACTTCCTTGGTAAAGATCAATCCAAGAGGTATGAGAGACCAGTCCACAGGCATACCAGAACACGTGCTGTGAATATCGAGGAGAAAAGCGGCCCAACTCAAAAGTGTATCAACGCAACCACTGCTGAAGAGATTTGGAGGTGTTTCTTCAACGATCGTGCACTCCAAATTCTTGTGGATTGTACCAACATCTTTATCCAGAAGAGTCAAGCAAAATTTGGAAGACAACGTGACGCGAGATATACAACAGTCGAAGAAATGCAAGAATTCCTAGGACTCCGGCACATGGCAGGCGTTCTTCGATCTTCTCATCGGAACTACTTGGATCTGTGGGTTACAGATGATACCGGTGTCACCATCTTTCGAGATGCGAAGGTGGTAAACTCAGTGCTATACGTGATTTGTTCTCAGTGATAAATGAAAATTGTATCTTCAATAACGTGCCAACTCAAAATGTGACCATAGATGAACAATTGGTGGGATTCCGTGGACGCCGTGATTTCCGCCAGTACCTTCCGTTGAAACCGAACCGATACTGCATCAAGGATTTTGCGATAGTAGATTCAACGACTTATTACCTTCAGAATATGGAAATCTACGTTGGAACACAACCTGAAGTCCAGTATCTCATGAATAACTCAGCAGAGTAAATAGTGTACCGTCTCATCTTCCCCATACATGGAAGCGGCCGGAACGTTACCACCGATAATTTGTATACAAGCATACCTCTAGCACATGGCCTGCTGAAAAATCATATCACAGTAGTGGGCACACTTAAAAAAAAAACAAGTGAGAGATACCACTATCATTTCAATCCTGCAAAGAACTTCAAGTCAAAAGCCGCATCTATGGACATAATAAAACAAGACCATGGTTTCCTATGTTCCACGGAAGATGAAGGCTATCGTGCTACTTTCAACACTGCATCTGGAAGGCGAAGAGAACATCAACGACGAAGAAAACCGGAAATCATCAAATATTATAACTCGACGAAAGGTGGAGAGGACACCATTGATCAGATTTGCGCATCCTACGATGTTGGTCGCCGAACGAGAAGATGGTCCTTAGCTATTTTTTTTTTCTATTTGATGAATGTTACGGCAATCAACGCATTCATCATTTTCAAGGAAAAAGTCTGGAAAAAAAATCACAGACGCGATTCCTTGAAACAACTTCCATATAAGTAGGCTGAATCCTGTCGCCACACTAAGGGACGTCAGAAGCCGGATCGAGCTGAAATTTGGAATGACACGTCAGGAAATACCGGAGAATAGAAGGAATGGAAAACGTAAGCGCTGCGATTACTGACTCCGGAACAATGACAAAAACTATCAAGAATTCTGTTGTTTGTGCGAAAAAACTTTGTGCGCGAATCATAAAATCGTATGTGAAAATTGTCTGAATCTTTCAAAGATGGATTAATTGTTTGTTAATAAACAACAATTTTCACTGCAAATGTTTTTCTAAATTTTTTTCCCTTCAATTTTTAAGTTTTCAGGTTGGGGTCGTCAGAGACCCCAGCCGCCCACTAACGTAAGTATAAAGGCGCGCCTAGTTAAGAGTTAAACTGCTATAAATTACGTCTTTAAAACTTTACTGTGTCGATTAGTGCAGGCAGGTTGTAAATTATAAATGGAACTTAAATGCTTTCCACTAAACTTCAAATCTAAGAAAAATTAAATCAATAGTGGGTGGAGGCTGTGGCTTAAAATCTGAAACAAGACGCAAAATAAAAGTCCCTTACCACAAAAATTAAAAATATGTAAAAAAATCTATATACGTATTTCGGCGACTAAGTTTCCATCTTCAGTAGAAACCTGTAGTAAAACAGAAAAGGGTGTTAAACATAGTGTTTTTGGCTAAGGTGTAACATGTTCTTCACTAAATCACCAGTGGGATAATACTGATTTCTTAACAAACAACATCACTTTAAATAATATAATAATAATATAGAAATAGATATCTTCCGAAAAGACACCAACGTCAGCAATTTATAACAGCGGATTCAAATCATAGTTTTCAGCAACAAACGGATCTTTTTAATTTTCTTATCCATCGGTTTTTAAGTTTTCCGCTTACAAAAGATAGATATGCGAAAGAACTTAGTTTAATTAAAAGGATCGCGAAATACAATGGTTTTGATTCAGAAATATTAACTAAGCTTATTAGGAGACATAAATTTAAGAAACAAATTCAGGATATTTCTGTTGCCCCAAAAAACTCGTCGTAATAAGTTTGTTTCTTTGATGTATCATTCAGCCACATTATATTTGAACAGAATTTTTAAAGAACATGATCTTCAAATCGCGTTTAAATCGGGCAGTTCATTAAAATCACTCTTAGGAAATGCTAATGATAAAAATGAAGTAGATCAAAAATCTGGGATTTATGAAATAACGTGTAAAGAATGTAATCAAAAATATGATGGGCAAACTAGTCGTTCAATTTCAACTCGTTACAAAGAACAAATTGCAGATTTTAGATGCAACAGACCGGAAGAATCAAGTGTTACTCGACATATTTTCGACACAGGCCCCGGTATGCCTACAGATAGTCTTATATTAGTTAAAACTGTAAATGATTTTTGAGAATTAGAAAGTTACGAAATTATTTATATACATAGAAATAGATGAAAGTTAATGAATTTTGACAATGGACAATTACCCGAGTCCAGTTTGTAAGAATTATTGTAAATTTAGGCGATTAGTCTGCCACGCTTCACGCTTCCGTTATTGTCCCACCAGATTTAGGTAGTATACAAAGTGATATTGTTTGTTACGAAATCAGTGTTATCCCACTGTAGATTTGGTGAAGAACTTATCTTTCAAGGTTACACCTTAGCCAAAAACTCTACGTTTAACACTCAATTCTGTTTTTCTACAGGTTTCTACTGAAGATGGCAACTTAGTTGCCAAAATACGTATTTAGATTTTTTTATATATTTTTAATTTTTGTTGTAAGAGATTTTTTATTTTGCATTTTTTTTAAGGAAAATTAAGCAAAATATTTGATTTTAGGTCAGACGAATATGTTTCACAAAAAATCTGCGTCCTAATAATGAAAGAAATGAGGTGTGCCCAGCACACGACTTTCTTATACGTATGAAAGTGTTACTTCGGGTCCGAATTTTGAAATTTCATTTATACAAAAAATATTCCAAATCTAACTCTAAATATTTTTGTACTCTTCATAAATATATATAGAATGCATAATTTACGACATATTTGCAAAATATCGTTATTCGGTAAGAATGAAAGTGATACTTCCGGTCCGAATTTTGAATTTTTTTTTATACAAAAGATATTGGAAATTAAGTTCTAAATACTTATGAATTCTTTATAAATTAGGCTAAACTTAGTAGTTGACGAAATATTGGCAAATTTCGATTTTTTCACCGAAATAAACTACTACTTCCGGTCTGCCGATTTTACTGAAAATCTAATCAGTTCTCAAGAGAGAGATTATACTACTAAATACAAAATTTGGAATTGATATCTACAGCGGTTTGACCGCTATCGTGGTCACACACACACACAGAGAGAGAGAGAGAGACACAGACACACAGACATTTTTTTAAAACCACTTTTTCGGTATCAGGGGACATCGAAACGTGGACATCTGCAAAAATCTCGAGTTCGAAAATTTTCATCATCACAATACTTCCTTATACTACGTAGAAGAAAGTAAAAACAATCGTTTGTAGTATATTTGATTGTAAAATAACTCGTAGACATATTGGTCAAAAAAATGTTAGAATATTTTCAGATGTAATATTTTGTAAGATATTATGTCACAGGATTTATTTTTGCCTCCTTTTCTGATATCACAATATCCTTAAAAATTCACGTCAAATGTTAATTTAATGATATAATGGTCAAGGAAAACAAACCAAAATGAATAAAATATTATTATTTAAAATATATTGCTATGAATTTTACATTTTGTAAATGGTGGCAAGGGTGATTAGATAAATTAATTAAAATAAGAGGAAATTAAAATAGCCAGTAAAATATGTTGTATTAAGAATTAATTTAGTTATAGTATGAGGGATATAATTCAATTGAATATTTATATAAATTTAAATTGTAAAAGCTCTACTAATCATTTAAGTAAGATAATTTGCAGATACTATAAATGATACATTTTTCCGTTCAAAATATTGTAAATGAAACAATATATAAATCATTATTCATAAACTTTATTATATAGAAACGATAAACAAGAAGTACTATACGAATAAAATAAAATCAGATATGCCAAAGAAGATGACATCATATCAAGTAAAAATGTAAATGTTGATATAAATAGGATAAACTCATAAATATGACTCTACGAAAATGAATAGTGTAAACACATGGACGTTAAAACTAATATCAAGCAGTAAATAAATACTGTGACTTACATATATACATTTATACGTAAAACGTATGTGCATATATGCATGTGTTTGAGATACACACATACATTAAGTGCCATTGCCGACAATCAAACGCACAGACACCGGTGTTTCGACCTTTGAGGTCTCGTCAGTGGGCGTGGAGACTGTCGACAATGGCTTCAAGACTTAAAAAGCTGCTTATGTCATTTTTGCGTGTTTTAACATACAGGCCTCTGTATAGCAGAACATGCCGTCAGAAGCCATCGCCTTTTCTGTGTCATCTTTTGCGTGTTAGATGTCGCTGTGATACTCTCACTGCATTTAACACGCAAAAATGAGATAATCAGCTTTTTAAGTCTTGAAGCCATTGTCGACAGTCTCCACGCCCACTGACGAGACCTCAAAGGTCGAAACACCGGTGTCTGTGCGTTTGATTGTCGGAAATGGCACTTAATGTATGTGTGTATCTCAAACACATGCATATATGCATATACGTTTTACGTATAAATGTATATATGTAAGTCAAAAATATGACTAGTATAAATAAAAGAGAAGTTGTAAATACGTACAGTTTAAAAAAAAGGATATGACTAAGACATTTATTATATTAGATTTTTAAATCGTAAATAAAAGATATTCTGTACGATAACAAGATTTTAAATATATTCTATAGTTTGTATATTTGTAGTTTATGTGTTTCTGAAACATCAATGACGATCATGTATGGTACAACACCTACAAAAGAAAATAAAACGTAAATAATTTATTTGTAGCATATTAGAAATAACAATTTCACCTGAGACGAGAAATTGGTTTGAAGACAAAGAGAAGGGAACAGCCACGAACCTAGAAATTATTTGCGACGTTCTTCCTTTATTCAAAATCGAACAAACTAGTAAACAGAAAATAAGAATACGATTAATAAATGGTAAAAGAAAATACTTATTAAATAATTAAAAGAGTAATGAATTTATATACATATACAACAGATGTTTACGTTAAAAAGGAAAAAAGAATAACACACTTACCTGGAATAAAGTGAGGTAAATTTATAAACTTAAATAGGGAAGATTTGCATTGCTGATATTGTTGGATTGCTGTCACAGTGATTGAGTAAGAAATAACAACTTAAATTAAGCAAGAAAGAAATTCAACTAAGAGAGTGGCATTATGACCAACTTAAATTTAAGGCAGATGGCGCAAAAGTACAGATCTTAAATTGTTCGAAAATATATTAGGTGGGAACCAGACCAAAGAGATAGACATTGGCTTAGATCGCGGAAAAATCAAAAATTAAAACGAAGCTCCGGTGGTATTCTATACACGCAAGATAAACATATATCTATATAATTACAGTTTCCTTTCGTGGTTTAGCGGCTGTAAAATGAACTCAAAAACAAAATAAGAAATTAAAACGTTTCGATTATATAGATATTATCTTTTTCAATTAATGTAACATAAACTAACTAATTAAAACATTAAAACTCCAATAACTATTAATAAAACTGTAACACATATTTGACAAATATTTTTTTGACAAATATATTGGCGGCATAAAACAGTTTCCTTTCGTGGTTTAGCGACTGTAAAATTACCTCAAAAACAAAATAAGAAATTAAAACGGTTCGTTAATATATATATTATGTTTTATATGTTACAGTTTTATTAATAGTTATTGGAGTTTTAATATTTTAATTAGTTAGTTTATGTTACATTAATTGAAAAAATAATATACAGGGTCGGGCAAAAAGAGCGGAACACCGAATTTATGGCTTAACTAGCACTTTTTCGAAAATTGAACCTAAATTAAAGTTTTTATATACTTTATGTATTATTTATTGGTGTTTACAGATTTTCCGTTTTTGTCACATTTTTGGAGATATGATGTCACCGGATAGTATTTTAAATGAATCACCCTGTATTTATATTTTTTTTGAGTAGATATTTTTTTCCTGAATTCACTAATACCAGGTTTAGTGGGTCTCTGACTTATGGTTTCATAAGAAAAAAATAAAATGTAATGGCACCTAAATATTTATTTAATAAAAAACGAACGACAATAACTAAAGATTCTATTCATTAAAGCGTCCATTAACTTTAACAAATGATTATGAAATTCATTTCTCGCTTAAAGGTGACATGAAATGATACAAAATTCATTAAGGTCATTTGTTGACAGATTAGGATACTGTCAGGCAGCCGAAGGTTTTCAGTTTGAACACCTATTGTAAATAAATGTACGTAGATTCAGTTATTGTCGTTCGTTTTTTATTAAATAAATATTTAGGTGCCATTTTATTTTTTTCTTATGAAACCATAAGTCAGAGACCCACTAAACCTGGTATTAGTGAATTCAGGAAAAAAATATCTTCTCAAAAAAAAATATAAATACAGGGTGATTCATTTAAAATACTATCCGGTGACATCATATCTCCAAAAATGTGACAAAAACGGAAAATCTGCAAACACCAATAAATAATACATAAAGTATACAAAAACTTTAATTTAGGTTAAATTTTCGAAAAAGTGCTAGTTAAGCCATAAATTCGGTGTTCCGCTCTTTTTGCCCGACCCTGTATATATATTATCGATACGTTTTAATTTATTATTTTGCTTTTGAGTTTATTTTACAGCCGCTAAACCACGAAAGGAAACTGTTGTATCAAACAGCTAAGAAAAGAACGCATTTTTAATATATGATTACATATACAGTAAAGCTATATGCACTATTTATTCTTTTAAAGATTGGAGTATATTATTGAGGAATAGAATTTAAATATATAATTTGTGTTTCTTTAGAAAATTTAAATAAAACAAAATAGAAGACATATAGAAAAGGGAATTTGAAGAATTATATAGTCAAACTAAGTGAGTTACGCGAAATTTTTATGAATTATAACATAGAAGTTGTACCTTAATTGTTTTTATTGAATAAATGTCCACTTTGTTTTAAAAATGTTTGCCTTTCATTATTAATTAAAAGTATGTTTAATGATGTTGGATCAACCATAGAGGTAGTACGTGCAAATGTTTGCCTCAAATGGATTGTTGGGCATCATTAAAGATTTAAATAATCACAAGACAATAATTTAAATAACCGGACACAAATATACAAGAAATTGTTTGCTCCTAGCAATTAGTGGAAACTAATTTTGAAATATTTAAATAGCAAGAAACTAGGTTATCAGAGTAGTATGTGCAAATGTTTGCTTTGGTGACGTAGTGCTTGGCATTATGTTCAATTTTCACTAAAAAATTCTTTTATAGAAAAACAAATACATAGTGAACATACATTAAATCATTATCAATTCAATTTCATTCTTTAAAATAAACAATATCGTATTTAAAACAATCTTCAATAAGAATCACTGAGATAAAATTAGTTTAATGTTAATTATTTTAAATACTCTAAATATATTCACTGTTATTATTAAGACATAGATATTGTGTTTAATTTCTTTACCCTATCCCATAATAGACCAGATAAGAGAAAGGTTATAAAGCAAAGAGTAAACCGCTGTTAGAATCCACGTAAAAATTTTAAAATTTATGCTGTTACATTAATATCATACGTTAAGGTATCATTATTATTTTGATATTTAAAAAGTAGATACCACAGTAAAATGTAATACTGACTTTTGTGCGCGAACTGTTAATTAGAATGAAATCGTATCTACATTCCGAACGGGGCTGTTAACCACTTCATAAAATTGGATATTCAAACTCATTTATATACATCCAGTCAAACACAGGGAGATTTATAATACGGGGTGCCGAGAAAGTGTTCGCGTCGAGACTGCCGTTCGAATGAAAATTAAGTTTCAATGAATTTGGGCTGTGCAGTATACAGAATCAAACTTATTAATAAAACTTTGCGAATTCAATTAGCCACTTGAAAATATTAAGCAATTTCCAACCGCTATCTAAAGTCTTATTAATTTAGTGTTCAACTTTCTTTCATTACGAGGAAAGCATGCAAAGTAATGAAATATTATTTGAAGTGGGGTTGAACTTGGAACTGGGAGTCCATTGTCTCAGTTGGATTGTACAAAAGTACCAGGAAATGTTTCATGCAATAGGAAATGTATTTACTGCATTATATAAACGGAATTTTCAGTTTTGGGAAAGTGGAAAAGGAGTTGCCAACGACATTTGTTTGAGACTGAATGCAACAATAAATTTATAAACACATTGCAGTGTGATATTTACACTACTATAATATATTATGTTCCTAATAAAATATTTTGTTCTTAACTCGGTTTAGTAATGTGAACATTAATATATCAATCAGTTTTATTATAAAAACGATAAGAAAAGTTGCATCATATATTTGTATTAAATTATAAACCAACCTCTTTTAACAATATATATATTGTTTGACCTCTTGATGAGAATAATATATAAATACAGCAACAAAGAATAGCAAATATATATATATATATATATATATATATATACATAAAATAAAATATTTTTCTTGGTTTGTTAGGCCATTGTTAATGTATAAAATTTAAGGGAACTAAAACAACATTCTCATCGACGTTTTGGTTTTATTATAACATCAAAACCTTTTTCCAGATAACTGCAATATGACAAAAACTGTACATTTTCATAATATTAACAATGTGTATAAGAAAACATTTCCAAGAAATTACTTTAATACAAGGAACAATTATTAAAAACAATGTCTAAAAAACATGTCTAAAAAATACATATGTTTACTATAAACAATAAACGCATATAACAATCAGAAATACTTACATTAAAAATAAAAGTAATTGCCTATATACAATTTTTTTAAGGGAGAAAAAACATTTCCCTAAGTCATGTTCTAACTACATTTTTGATAATTGTAAAATTAATTTATCTGATCGGCTAGTTTTATGAACTTATGTGATTTCACCAAGTGTAATGCCTATGGTTTATAACATCGAACTAAATGTATATCTGTGATAAAAGGTCTTAAAATATTTTAACGTACAAAATTTTATACAGTTTTTTTGGGCTAGCATGTGTTTTGAAATTGTTTCTTTAAAGTATTAAACTAAAACTGCGATACACATTAAGAGAGAACGAGAAATGGAAAAAACATACATATAGGAGAGAAGAACAGCTTTAATCTTATCATATAATAGTGTTGTAAATTTTAGACAAATTTTTTATGTCCGATCTATCATTAATTGTTTTGTCATTTCCCCTTATATGCAGCATCTCCAAAAAACATCTCGGTTTATATTTGTTCTCCACCTCTAAAATTTTAACATTTTTAAAATCAAACGTGTGCTTTAATGAATCACAATGTTTTTTTAAGGCTGTACTGTTTTTTTGGAATTTATGGCCATCAATACGATCACACAGATGCTGCTGTGTTTGACCTATAGGTATATATTGCATCACAGTCCCTACAGTTTAATTTGTAAACAACATGGGTTTTTTTTAATAACGGAATACGATCTTTTAAATTTGAAGGAAGGCATTTTAAATTTTTGTTATATTTGTGTACTACTTGGATATTATGAGGTCTCACAATGTTTCTTATTTTTTCTGATAAACCTCTTACGTAGGGAAGAGGTAAATAATTAATGTTTTGGTCTTGACATTCATTTGATTTTTTTGATGTATATTTAGTTGAATTATAAAATTTGAACAGTCTTTGTTTGATTATTTTATTTATTAATTTAATAGGATAGGAGTTTTCTTGTGATATGTTTCTTATTTCTTTTAAAACTTCGCTTCTGAATAGTGGACTTGTGAGATTAATGCCTCTATCAATAAGTGCGATCAGTACATTGGTTTTGTGTGTAATTGACTGTGATGAAAAAAAATTCAAATATCTTCCTGAAGATGTAGGTTTTCTATACCATTTTGTTAAAATTCGATTTTGTTTTTTAATTAGTGTCATGTCTAGGAAATTTAATTAAAAAACAAAATCGAATTTTAACAAAATGGTATAGAAAACCTACATCTTCAGGAAGATATTTGAATTTTTTTTCATCACAGTCAATTACACACAAAACCAATGTACTGATCGTACTTATTGATAGAGGCATTAATCTCACAAGTCCACTATTCAGAAGCGAAGTTTTAAAAGAAATAAGAAACATATCACAAGAAAACTCCTATCCTATTAAATTAATAAATAAAATAATCAAACAAAGACTGTTCAAATTTTATAATTCAACTAAATATACATCAAAAAAATCAAATGAATGTCAAGACCAAAACATTAATTATTTACCTCTTCCCTACGTAAGAGGTTTATCAGAAAAAATAAGAAACATTGTGAGACCTCATAATATCCAAGTAGTACACAAATATAACAAAAATTTAAAATGCCTTCATTCAAATTTAAAAGATCGTATTCCGTTATTAAAAAAAACCCATGTTGTTTACAAATTAAACTGTAGGGACTGTGATGCAATATATATAGGTCAAACACAGCAGCATCTGTGTGATCGTATTGATGGCCATAAATTCCTTAAAAAAACATTGTGATTCATTAAAGCACACGTTTGATTTTAAAAATGTTAAAATTTTAGAGGTGGAGAACAAATATAAACCGAGATGTTTTTTGGAGATGCTGCATATAAGGGGAAATGACAAAACAATTAATGATAGATCGGACATAAAAAATTTGTCTAAAATTTACAACACTATTATATGATAAGATTAAAGCTGTTCTTCTCTCCTATATGTATGTTTTTTCCATTTCTCGTTCTCTCTTAATGTGTATCGCAGTTTTAGTTTAATACTTTAAAGAAACAATTTCAAAACACATGCTAGCCCAAAAAAACTGTATAAAATTTTGTACGTTAAAATATTTTAAGACCTTTTATCACAGATATACATTTAGTTCGATGTTATAAACCACTAGCCGATCAGATAAATTAATTTTACAATTATCAAAAATGTAGTTAGAACATGACTTAGGGAAATGTTTTTTTTCCCTTAAAAAAATTGTATATAGGCAATTACTTTTATTTTTAATGTAAGTATTTCTGATTGTTATATGCGTTTATTGTTTATAGTAAACATATGTATTTTTTAGACATGTTTTTTAGACATTGTTTTTAATAATTGTTTCTTGTATTAAAGTAATTTCTTGGAAATGTTTTCTTATACACATTGTTAATATTATGAAAATGTACAGTTTTTGTCATATTGCAGTTATCTGGAAAAAGGTTTTGATGTTATAATAAAACCGAAACGTCGATGAGAATGTTGTTTTAGTTCCCTTAAATTTTATACATTAACAATGGCCTAACAAACCAAGAAAAATATTTTATTTTATGTATATGCATTAAAGGCCAAGAAAACGTTTATTTTTAAATATTATATATATATATATATATATATATATATATATATATATATATATATATATATATATATATAATAGGCTATTCACTCCTGCGGAGTAGTAGCCGCCCTTCTGGGCTGTCCGATCTTTTCTTTCTGGGGGATCACGCCGCATTTCCACCTATTCCTTCTATAAGATTTTGTGTGACGCTGCCTTTTCTACTATTAGCCTCCATTCATTTCTGTTCTTTGTTTTCATTCTCCAGTTTGTTCCCATTTTGTTCAAGTCCTTTTTCACTTGTTGTTCCCATCTGATTCTTGCTCTTCCTCTCGTTCTCTTGCCCGCTGGTGTCCACTGGGCAATTTTTATATCGAATCTGATGTTTCTGTTTTTTAGTAGCTTCTTGTACCCGTAATACGCTTTATTTCCTGATTGAATTCGGTGAGTTGTTTCGGCAGTTCTATTGTTGTCTATATTGATTGCTGTTCCGAAGAATTTGATAGTGTCTACTCTCTCGAAATCGTAGTTCCCCATCTCTTTACTCTTCCTTCCGGCGTACCTCGTTCGGTTGCTTACCATATACTTTGTTTTCTTTTCGTTGTATATAGACCGCTGTCCGCCGCCGCTTCTACAAGTTTTCCGAATGTTTCTTCCAGGCTTCTTTCGTCTCTACCTATTATGACCAGATCATCCGCATATGCTATAATTTGTACCAATTTATTTCTAATCTTTTAACAATATGGCCCGTTTCAAAATTCTCATTTCATAAATGCTTTATTTTGATTAGACTTATAGTCTCTCTCTCTCCCTCTCTCTCTCTCTCTCTCTCAAATCTGAAAATACATATTTTGCTAAAAGAGTAGCCACATCTTCTTACGTCGCCTCTTACATGATTGTTTTTGGTGTTGTTCTGTCGGCTTCCATTCACTTGAAAAACGAATTGCTTGTTTATAGTTTTTGACAGTACTGTACCAGCCTTCTGTTTATAGCCAGTTTTTATTTTCTTTTTATATTTTTGATAACTGTAAAATATCTATCTAAAGACTGAACGACCAAATGACATACCTACTGTTAATAACTGCCTCCATATGGCTATCAAAATCTAATTCTTGTTCTGACCTCCAAAGTTGTTCAACTAAACAATCATGTGTGTGTGCACAGGGTTACGCTTTTTAAAGTGTTTGTAAAAACAACCTGGAATTACCCAACTGCCTCTTTTGGCTATATTTGCAATTCACATATTTATTTTTGACACAATCATGTACTCCTAAGTTTTAAATCTAAGTTTTTCTGAGATAGAATAGGTTCTGTTGTCAAATTGGGAACCGGAAAAGTTTGCTGTAAGTCTAAGAACATTTTGTAAGTGGTTTGAGTGTCTGTAAGTTGCACTAATTTATTAAACTGTGTTGCACGTGCTAATGCAATTCGAGTCCCACTTGCCCTCTTTTGCAAACGTCTATTTAATCTTTATTCTCAGCTGGTTTTACATCCGCTTCATCACATATTTTATACGCATGAGTTCTGGAAAGTTGGAAACCAATATTGAACTCCATGCAAAAAATTCCTCAATATTTATCTTGGCTGACAGATTGAATACTTCTATCATCGCATCAAATCGCGAAAAACCGCGTTATATCAAAGATCATTTTCATATCAAATTTATTGTAAATATAACGGGGTATCTACTGATGTCTTTTCTGGCTCATCTTCTCGTAATTCTATGAGGAAAAACTTATTACGTGGACAAGGTGTTGATGCTTGCTAGTGAGTAGGTTCAGTAATTTCGAAGAATTGACAGATTTAGTAAATTTAGTGAGTTTAATTGGGATATTCGTTTTCTTGTGTAAGTCATTTTTGCAGTGGTGCGTGGTGCGTTATCAAATTTTTTGCCTTAGGCTTTCGTTATCAAATTACAATATTTTCTGGTTTAATATTCAATGTTAAGTTGTAATGCAGCATTAGCTGAACTTCGCCTACCGAGTGTAACTCTTAACTATTAATTTTAACTTTTATTTTCAAATTGTATATCAGTGTACTTATGTTGATTATATTCTTGTATACCTTGTTTCCTGTTGCACTAAAACCCGTGTATTATTATTATTATTATGAAGGCTTATATCGGTCATAGTATGGTACAAAGAAGTTATTAAAACGTCGTGATAAAATAGCTTTTGCTTGGACTTTTCTTTCGATTGTAATTACTAGCATATTTAGGGATACTTTGTACATAATTTCTACTTTTTGGCAAGCATATTTTGATATCTTATTGGGAAGGTTAACGTGTTTACTTTGATATAATTTTATTTTTACAAGTATTGGCAAGACCTAAAACTCTTGCTCTACTTTCCTCCCATTTATGCTTATGTACTAAAGTCTTTACCAAGTATTGTCAGTAGTGGTCTACATCTATACTTTATTTTTCACCTGCTTCGAAGTGTTTTTCCGGTATCGGAACATCAGTTCATGGTCTTTGTATTGAATTCAAAACTGAATACCACAAATTAGTCAAAATATATAAATAATTATCTTTAGTGAAAGGGAATATATCAGATAGAGAAGACCTATTACTATTATCACTGTCACAAGAGTCTTTGTCTAACAGAGTATCGTATGAATTGCTTACTATTTCATTTTTGCTTTTGCAATCGCTAAATAGCAATTATTTTGATGAGACGCTTATGCTTATATTTTCATGTTACATGTTATAAATTTATGAGGTTGTAAAATATACTTAATAAAAAAAAAAGATTTTTATCTAATTTTAAATATCTAATTAATATTACTTTATTAAAAAATAAAGTTCTACAACAAATTTTAATTTTATTACAAACCAATTCAAAGAACTTATAGAACAGTATTGCTTTAATATATCCCATAATTTACCTATACTGAAAATATTACGTATTATTTTGGCACAAATTTAACAAATATAATTGCAAGCTGTATTGATTTATGTTATAAATTTAATTGAATTTTAACCTATGATCGGATTTATATATCTTAAAAGATTAATTAATAATTTCCTTTACATGCTCTTGATTAAATAATATTTTTATATTAATATCTCATTGAATTGAAAATTAAACAATTGTTTGTAGCAATAGATACGTACTAACTCATTTCGAAAAACCATAAATTCCAATAGTGTTCTTAGAAATATGGTGAATTTTACTAAAATTATTTTTGTCATATTTGGGAATGAAAATGTCTTTTTCAAATTCTCGAACAGTCAAATCCTTTACAATTTCAATGCATCATATAAGTTATATTTCACTTATAAGTGAATAACCTGAAAATTTGATTTTGTTTTATTAGCATAATAAATAACAAAATTCTAAAAGCCGGTTAAATTTAAATTAAAATACTCCTCTTGGAACACCTAATCAGCAATTGAATTGAAGCTTTAATAAAATGTACTATTCCACAACAAATAAATTAACTAAATGCAATTTGTTACTTCTATTGTATGATACCGAAATAATTTTGATTTTATAGAATTAATGAACACACAAAAGTTCTGATTAAAATTAATTAAACTTGTACAAAGCGATTGGGAATTATATGTCCACAGAGAATCTCATCAAAAGGCAATTTGTAGTAATTTGCTGCCGTAATTTTTAATCCAAAATTAAAGCAGTGTTTAATTATGTACTTTTGTGTAATAAAATACAACAAATTGTTGGAATATACAGAATAAATCGTTATAAATGTTTATATTATTCTGATTATAAAACCAGTATCGTCAGAAAATAGTGCTGAATTAAAGCCCATTGCAAAGTATACCATTGTGTTACGTACACCTATTCAATTTAAATCAGATTTATTAAAATATATAATGCAAACGGGGTAGAGGCGACCATGGGTTACATTTAGCCACTCGCTATTTTTGTCTTCTATTTAGAAATACCGCAGCAAGACGCAAAACAGAATAGTTACAACCAATTCACACAAATGCCCAAGGCATCAGAGATAGCGCGATAAATGGGAAATGGGATTGAACTGCAAGTATGTAAACTTAACCTAAAAACTGTCAACAATATAATATTCACGTGAAGTAGGTACTTCTTTTTAGTTGTTGCCGTACATGCTTAGAAAAGATATCGGAGGAGATGAAACAAGAAGTGTTTAATAAATTCTACAGTTTTGGTTCGAAAAATGAGCTAAAAACAATGTCGATAAACGAAAGCCTCACAAAAGTGCCTATAAGTATACAGTTCAGGGCAACTACTGGTATGTAAAACTGCTTTCCTAGGTTTTCATTCTATTAGCAAAGACCATGTTCATCGGTTGTGTTTGCTTTGACATTCTGGAAAATCACCACAAGATTTACGCGAATAAAAATAATACAAACAACTCCAAACGAGTTGGCCTTATCAATTGAATTGTTTCGCATATTGCATCATTTCCCACTAAAAAAGTGCATTACAGGTCGTAAATATAAGTATCTCAGCGCAAAACTTGACATTAAAAAGGCGAGCAATTTATTTGTATCTAAATATCCCAATATTGACATAAAATATTCATTACATTACAAATTTTCAAAGAAAAGTTCGATTTAAGTTTTGGACGACCCCAGGTTGACACTTGTTGTAAACGTGAAGAACTAGCAGTAAAAATAAAATCCAAAGAGCTAAATGACAATGCTAAACGAATGGCTGTCGCTGAAAAGACAGTCAGTCCATCTTCCAAGTGATAAAAAGTGTCATGTAGAAATAATACATTGAAAGAAATTAATCGAGATGACCCCACTGTAGCGATAATACCTGTTGATTATATGCAAAACATATTTTTGCATCGGATTCCCATTCAAGAAACTTTCTACCTATATCAACGTACAGTTTCAGTTTTTGATATACACGATGTTAAGACGGGTAAAGTATATTTTTACATCTACTATGAAGGCACCAATAGGGTTTGCTCATTTATTACTAATTACATACAAACCAATGTTCCCACAGAAGTTTAAAATCTCCATGTGTTCATGGATGGATGTGCGTTATAAAATAAAAACCACACAACTGTGAGATGCATTAAAAGACATAAGGCGGTTTAACACAGTTGATCAATATTTCCTTCCCAATACGTGACCATTCATTCCTGCCGTGTAACAGTGTCTTCACAGTGGCTAAGTGGTCCCTTAAGAAAAATGATAAAGATTATACCCTTAAGCAATACACCGAACTCCTTATATAGTCAAATAAACAAAACAAGTTTACTATACATCTCATAGAGGATTAGAGGATGATAAAAGTATCATTAAGGATTTTAAAACTTGATGGACTACATTTAATAAAAGAAGTGGTTGCAGTCAGTACAGAGTTTGTTCGAAGTGCTAGACGCCCATTCAAAATATCGAAGTTTATGCAGTTTTCTTAAAACGACAACTTTAAATGTTAGAGCATATGACTATATTGATGGATTAACACATTATACGTTTCCGACTGGCACACATATCTCACACTCAACGGACTATGTACAGAAATAGCTTACCCCAATATTAAAGTACCTATTAAGAATAAAAGAAAATGAATCACATTATGAGGTTTGCCATAACGACGTAATTAACAGTTTCTATCAAGAAAAAAAAGTTTATTTGAGAAAGTCTATATAACCATTTTTTAAAATCAATTTTCATCAAATATTTTTGCTTTGTTGTGGAAAAACTATTTAACACATCACATTTTACATTTATTAATAAGTACACTTTTGAGAAGTTGAAGCTTAAACTAGTTAGTTTTTTATTATTATCACAGAATTATGTATACCGGACTTGTACGGTTGCTCAATCAAGTGAATCAAATGTATTCATTAGAGAAGCTTATACTAGAATCAAGTAAAATGTTTAAACAATATTGAAATTATATCTTTATAAGACAGCCTTTTATTAAAATCAAACTAAAAAACAGAAAAGAAACAAGAAATAACTTTAAATACAAATTATAAATTTCATTTCCATTGTCAAATAAACCATTCGGCATTTCGTGCGAAAATATAATTTATATCTAGCACACTTTATTCTTAATCTACCATCAACATGTTGTGTGCTTCCACTTTATTTCGAATATATCTTTTTATGCAGTTCATTAAAGTTGACCTTGTTTTACGTGCACGTGATAGATGATAAAGGTACGTAAAACAAAGGTAAAAGTTTGCCATAATTTGTAAGGTAACGTTGTGAAATAAAGAGAAAAAAATATCATGCAAAACAAGGTATTACATGTTTTCACATATACAATTTCTTCGTTTTATGTGGGCGGTGTTATAAATAGTGACAAAATATTAATTACTATTTAGCGTGTACCTGTCAGGTTTTTATAGGGACATGTACGTACGGTGTTCTCAGTAAGAAATATCATGATATGACTTAATTAAAGCGAGGTGTTCTTTAGAAAATTAATGTTTACAGAGTGGAATAATATAATAATATTTGTTCAGTTCACCAGAAAGTAAAGTACATGTATTATTTTTAATAAGACTACTGAAAGGAAATTAGTGCACTGAAGATTTTTGATCGATAGCTTTTGTAGTAAAAAACTTATTATTAGGAATATTATTATTAATAATAATGTTCATATAAATGGTTTTTCAATAGTGACATAACCATTTTATATTTAATACAAGCGCACACAAGTTGTTTGTACTATAGTGAATAAATTCGATTCAACATATCGGGAGTAGAAAAATCATATTAGTTGAAAAAGAAACACATACGTAAGATGAAGAAATGGTTTTAGCTTACGTAAATTTCAAATGTACATCTACTCGTGAAATTGCGAGTGAAGATGCTGTTTCCACAAAAAGGACTGGCTTAATTTCAAAACATAATAAATACAAACCTATTAAATACAATGTCTTTTTGCTCGTTGGTTTCTGGAAGTAACAAACAATAATGCATCTGTTTCGTACCCAATGGTGTATACAGACAAAACGATGAAGTATTTAATAGACAAAATAGTAGTGGTTGATGAAATAATTTTCACCATTACTATGAAAAGCTGAGATCCATACGTCGCATCTGCAAACGTGTGGTGCGGAATTTTTAGCAAGAAAATATTGGGACCATATTCCTTCTTTCTATTACAATAATTTAATTGACTAACTGATGACAAAATTTACTCTACCAACTTAGGTTTGTTCTAAAATGTTCGAAGGTATTTTAAAGAAAATGTTTCAATCGGTCGGGATAATATGAAAAAACAATTTTATAATTCACTTTCTGAATATTATTGTGTAAATATTATGTTCATTTATTTTAAAACGATACTGTTACCGATACTGATGAAGTATTTCAGAGAAAAAATCAAAACCGGCTGATATAATAGGAAAACACAATAGTGGCTCAGTCCCCCCTCTTTTTTTAAATTAAATTCCGACGGTTCTAAAGTATTCCAAAGAAAAAGTCATAATCGGTCAAAATAACTAAAAAAAAAAAAACAAAGTCCGAAAGTCTGATGATCTCGGTCAATTTTGAATTTCTTTTCGAATTTCTTGGAAATAACCTGGAACACCCTTCAGAATTTCAATTTTTGAAAAAAAGGGGGGCTATGTGAAAAAGTCGTTTTTTTCAATTATCTCGACCAATTTTGACTTTTTTTTGAAAATACTATGGAACAATTTAGAACAAACCTAGAACTTCCTGGAACAACCATCAGATTTTGAATTTTCCAGAAAAAGCGGACGGAACTTTACACATTGCACCTTAACTTTATTTTACTTGATTCTCGAAAACTGGTAGCATATTAGCAATTGAAGAAATGAAGGCGTATAAAAATATATAAAATCACTTTTGTTGTAAAAATAAATTCGTTTATCACATACACAGAATGGAATTATATTAATATTAAGAATATCCGGTTTCTCCCTATTTTCTGTCTGGATATATTTAGCATCATACATAACGCATTTTGCCTACATAGATGAGACATAATTAAAGGAGTACCCCTAAGCTAAAATCTTATATTACCGAAGATAACAGCAAGCATATGCTGTTTGTTTTCTTTATGTATACATTGATGAGTTGCTTGGGGTTGTTTTTACAAGGTTTAGTGCGTCAAGCCAACGCACACAACACTAATAGCCTCTTACTCATACTTGTCATCCTATTAGCCGTCAATTTAGATTATTCTCGTTTCCTTCTATTTCCCCTGCTCTCTCGTACAAATCAATAGACTAAACGCCTTGATAACATCTATATTTATTGACCCTCGGCATCGAAGATACAAGGAAAATGTTATAAAGATATTTCGTCCTTTAAATTATAGCGAAAATGTCTGAATATCTGTATTTTCAATGTCTAGACAATTGAAGAAATACTAAAGTTAGACGGTGGTACTTAGGAAAGTCGAATTATAAAGTCGGATGTATTGTGAGAATTAACTTTTAGCAATATTCAGAATCGGAATCGGATAAGCTAATATATTGTAGTTAACCAAAATTATAAATAAACTTAAAATAAATTGTTTAAATTATTGAAAATTCATATTAATATATTTAATAGACCACAATCATATAATGTCTAATTTAAAAATTTTGTAGTGTGGCGTAATTTTAATTTATGTTTCAGTGATATAGATTATGTAAAAGATCAATATTATAATACTAAATAACAATAATAATAATATCCCATCCCTCAATACCCTTTAACAACTTCAAGCCAATCACCTGAAGCGAGATCTATCATGATATAAAATTATTCCTCTGTGGTGAAGCTTCAGTCTTTTCGCATTCAACAAGAATTATTATATGTAATAATATTATTATATTATTACTCCGACTCTAAATAAATATTAAGTGCATAATACATATGTAATAATAATTATCAAGAATAATGATAGTGTTTTCTTATGCATGTCTTTTATCATCAAGAACATGTAAGTTTAACACTTTTTATAAGCTTTTCATTTATGCAGTAGATCTTCATACGGCCACTTGGTGATATTACAAACAATATACAATATATTTACTAAAGATGGGGTAAGAATTAAGGAGACTTTTCTTTATTCTATTTGAACATTAAATTTATGGATGAAATTTCATTTCCATTTTTACTGAAATCTGTCATATTAACGGATATATAAAAAAAAAACCTTTTTTTGGAGCATGGTCAATTGAAAAACAATATTTTACAAAAATGGTTAACATATTTCATATTTTTTTCATTAAAAAACGAATTAATATTATTCTTACATTTTTCGCACACTTATTTTTTTTTTCTTTCTTATACGTATTGTGATGATGAAAATGTTCGACTTCGAGATTTTTGCAGTTGTCCACGTTTTGAGGTCTTCTGATACCGAAAAAGTGGTGTGTGTGTGTCAGTCAGTCAGTCAGTCAGTCAGTCAGTGTGTGTGTGTGACCACGATAGCGGTCAAACGGCTATAGCTATCAATTCCTAATTTTGTATTAACTACTATGTTAAAAAAAATATAAAGAATTCAAATGTACTCGATATTAACTTCGAGAAAAATGTTATCAAACCAGTTTTTCTAAATTTCTATCGAAAGTATGGTCTACTACTTTTATCAGAAATTAGTTTTGTGCGAATATCTCGCAAGCCATGCTTTCTAGGCAGATACATTACGAGTACAAAAAAGTATTTAAAGTATAAGTTTCAAAACAATTTGTATAAAAAAAAAATTCAAAATTCGGACTGGAAGTAACACTTTTACTCTTAGCGAATAGCCCTATTTCGAATATCTTGCAAAGTTCGCATTCTATAGATTAAGAGAATAGTACTTAGAATAGGATTTTGAATAATTTTTGTATAAAAAAAATCTTAATATACGCATATGAAAGTCGTGTGGTGGCCACACCTCATTTTTGTGTGTGTATTTACTACAAACATATGTTTTACATTCCAAACAAATTTTCAGTTTTTTTTTAAAAATATTCGATTTGGGAGGATTTAAGTATATTGTATTGTATGGCTATAACGACAGAAAATTTTCCCAGGCACACGTCAATTTGACGGGTTTTCGGTAAAATAGGTATAATACATGCTGATATTTGAAATAACAATTTCTAATAAGGAATGAATTACCATAAAAGTTATATATAATTTTTTGTTTAATAGAATATGAAAATTGACGGATTCCGTACATCTAGTGTTAAAATTTTTGGTTCATAGTTGATTTTTTGAAAAATTGGAAACTGTTAATAGTATATTATGTGTTATGTTTTATAAAGTTCAGATTAGTGACAAGTTTCATAAACCACGAGCGAAGCGTAGTCGTGCGAGTGTTTAGTATCACGAGAGACTAACGAGTTTATAAAACAAGTTTCAAACTACATATCTTGTAAAAAAGTCAAATAAGCAAAATAATACAGAATACAAAATAGCTTATTTGTTGGCGTGTCTTATCGGGCTATTTTAACAAATTGATGACAAGTATCAACCAACTTGATTGAGCTTCAATTGATTTTCGCAATTATAAAATAAAGCGCAATAAATCACAATCAATTAGTATCATGGAAATATATACGATAAATGGCATTTTAAAGATGGCATTAGAAAAAGATTATAATGCAGAACTTTAACTAAAATTATTATCAATTATTAACGAATACAATGGTTTCTGTTTACATTGATTTAAATCCTTAAACTATTTTTCTCGATGGAGCAAATTTTTCAATGCAATTATAGGAACTTGCAAAATAAGAATATGTGTGTTTATGAAAACCCAAATGCAATAAAGCAAGGACGTTTTTAACGGTATTTATGGCTAGCTTGATCAGACAAAATTCGTTGGATTCTTTAATATACGTAATTATTTGACGATATCACTGTAGACTATTTCAGTGCAAAATACAGAAAATTTGAAAAATCAAGGAAACTGTTGTTTTTGAAAGAGTTGGGCAAACAAAAACAAAAAAAATGGAATATATTAATCTTAGCTGGTAGTAGGTAGCCGTTTTCAGCATCATTGGTGATTACGAACTTGTATATGTAAATAGCAATATTTTTTTCTTCTCGATCGCTGTTTATCTTAGAAGGATAGCTCCAGAAATTACACCTAGAGCTTTTGGCTCATGTCTAATAAACATCTTGTATATAATAATAATGTAATTGTCATAATTATAGTAATTAACTCATAATTTATTTAAGTACATACAGTGGTACTGATTATAGCATAACAATTATTCTTATCTTGTAATACATTTAAATGACTATATCACAATTTCTGGCCATTACACTAATTGGATGTTTACGAGAACAAAACTGTAACATCTTAATCCGAACTGGAAACAAAATTATTTGAGTTTTCATCTTCTGTGTGCATTTGAAAATATTACATTCACCAATTGAAGGGAGGGCAGACCGTTTTCGTCTAAGCTGAAATCGTATTTTCAGCTTCTCGAGAATTTCGCCAAGGCAATCTGTTATTCTTATGCGTATATATTTGTACATTTCCGTGTACATAAAGGTGGCATTGAAACATTTTCCCTTACAATTTTATTTCGTAACTTTCAATCTGCACCCCATCTTCAATCATCTCTGTCCCATCTCGCTTCAATAACCAGGCCATCGCAATCGTTTCCAGTGCACGAAAGAATAGCTGCGCCGGAAGAAGTCTCCCCCTTTTTTTTAGTGCCGAAATAACTTGTATTGTCGGTTTTCTAGAGAGGCGAGAGGAGGACTGTTTGTAAACTTCACCAGCATGTTATATTGATTAAAATGTATAACGTGTATTTAGTACTCTAGTTAATTCCTTCGCTTTATGAAAGCCGCTGACAATTTCTGAAATAAATATTTATGCGGTTGGTTTTCCGCAAAATTCTTAGTCATACAATATTTCAATGAAACTAGAATGTTAACCCATTTTTCATCAATTTTTCAACTGTTACAATAAACATTAGATTTAAATATGAATAGGCAACGTAAAGATCTTTAAAAAGTCGAATTTATTAATTAATAATAGTAGACGGAGTAAAATACAATTTACAAAAAATCCAGTATATTAAAACAACTTATTACAAAGTATATGACATGTTTTGTTATCACTGTAGCTTCTTCGGATATTCAATTACTACTAAACTATATATTTTCTCAAAATCAGGTATTCAGATCTTACAATGTCTAGAAGTACTGTGGGTATTTTCGGAAATTTACTTTAATGACTTTTTATTATCTATTTGATGTTAATAGTTATTATTATACAAGGGAAAAAAGTATTAGATTTTAGCCTGATGAATACACAATTTTTTTCTGTGATGGGAAAAACGCCGATTTAATATTGAAGAAACACGTAAATACTATATATTAAAGTCAGAAAATCAATCGATGTGACATTTCAAGTGACGTTACACCTGCGTTGCTATGGAAATCTGTAAAATAATCAAATATCTGTCAATTTAAACGGGCAAAAAGTGACATTTTATTACCTGTCAAGAAGGATAAAATGTCAACTTTTTTCCCGTCACAGAAAAAAAGTATTTTTTGTACTCACCGCCTGTTAAGTGACATTTGGCGCATGTGTAGCTCGACTGGGAAAACGTTTTTCCGGTTGAGGCGACTGTAAAAATTGAAAAAAACACTGGCAGTTTGGGACATTTAAAAACAAAATCTAACTTGGTAGTAATAAAATTTAGTCTATAAAATACTACTTCCCTCCACTATTCTTCACTAAAAGTTGGGGAAATAGGAGTAATAATTAAAAATTCTTCCAAAAAAATTGTGGCGCCATCTATTTGACGACATTTTAAGCGACATATTAAGCAAGATTCAAACGCAATCTATTTTAACCACATCGACATTCATATTGGCAGTTCGGAATTGTTTGTATTTAAACCAAAAAACGCAATAAATGTACTATAAATTTATAAATATAAGAATAAATACTACATGTTTGCCATGTGTCAGAATATAATAACGTAATTTTAGGGAAAGGTGAGTAATAGTTACGTACATGAAATGCTTAAATTAATTAGGTAATCTATCTTAGGTTAGGTATGATACCAATGACATTAATCAATAATGTTTTTTTAATTTAATGTTCGTACAGAAAATATTGGACAAACCACTTGCGTGAAGACATCTTCCACGCATTCGCGCAATTAAAAGCACTCGCTTCCTGTGGTCGCTTACAATGTGCGCTCATGCGGGAAAATAGTCTTCCCGCACTTGGTTCGTAAATAACTATTATAACAATAGCTTTTACATGATTTATGATCTTAAGGTCAGTAATAGGTATTTATTTATTGTTGGTTTGGATTTTCACAATATAGATATTCAGAAGAGGTGAATTATTAAGATCTAATTGTTCATTGAGTAAACATTTTTAAATTACTATTAAATTTGTGGTTATTTTCCAACAGGTGACATGCATAATGTTACTCCATATTTTTGTTGTTATAACATCTGTAGTGTTCATTGATTCTTTTACCGAAATTCCTACCCGTTTGGCCAATGCATGCTTTCGGGCAATCGTTACAATTCAATTCATATATTCCTGATTTATTTCCTTTGCTAGTTTTTGATTTGTTGTTTTTTATGAATTTACCTAGTGAGTTATTAGTTTTATATGCTGGTTTAATTTTTTTTTTAATTTTGTGACTTTTTTTTCACTAATTTTTCCTACATATGTTATTAATTTATAATTGTTGGTTGTTTCTTTCTTATTTATCGCTAACTGTTTTATAATATTTAGTTCTATAAGAAAATTTTGTTTATTTAGTGGTATAGAAGTTAATCTGTGAATCATGCAGTGAAAGGCGGCGAGTTTTAGTTTAATCGGATGATTCGACTTATTATGAATAATGACGTCCGTGTATGAAGGTTTATGATAGAATGAACTTATTAGTATGTTACAGTCTCATTTTTAATAATTTAGTAATTTATATACGTTTATTAATATTTAAAGGAGTTCAATGGTCTTGGAATGCTTGGTCAGTAATATAAGAAGCTCTTGAGATATTATTTAACTACTATTTAATTTCTACAGAAATAGCAGTGAAAGCAGAGATTCTGCTTAATTTTGCTTGAGACGGATATTTCAAATTTTTGCGTGTAGTTTTTCTACATGTGGAAAAGCAAACAGTTTAGGTGATGAACTAGAACTATAGTTTGAATTTTACAATGTTATTAATTTATTATTATTATTTATGAAACTGTACTATATGAAAATATATACAACATCAAATCATTTCTGTCGCCGTGCCAACATGGTTTTATGTCCAAAAGGTCTATTACATCGAATCTCGCCACATTATCTGAGGCTTTATGTGTAACACTGGACAATGACACTGACTTCTCTTGTGCTTTCGACATCATTGAACATGTCGCTCTCCTGACAAAATGAGTTTGTTTGTTTCAGCAACCCACTATTAACACTTCTTGGTCTTTACCTTGCGGAAAAAAGTAACTTCGTATGCTATAATGGCTACAAATCAAGGATGTATGTTTCCACCTCTGGAGTGCCCTAGGGGACCAATCTTGGACCCTTATTATGTATCATCTTTGTTAATGATTTAAATTTCCATCGAATTGCCTTTTTTCACCGAGTCACAAATTGGTGCTCTGTAAATAAATTGAAGCCAAACATCGACTAATACTGTTTTATATCGTCTACCAGAAAACCCAGTAGATATTGTTACAATTATTCTATTGACAATGCAAGTTGGAATATACCGTTGGCGTGTGGCATCCTATATATGATTGCTATATTAATGCAACTGAATTAATACAGCGCATGTTCCTAAAGTATTTGTATTATAAACTAGATGGATCGTACCCTTCTCGTGGATTAGACTGTAAATTGCTACTGGATTGACATGAGGTTAAATCGCTTGAAACAAGACGACGCCTAATTGGTGCTAATTTTGTAAAAAAAAATCATTTTGTTTAAGATACTCTCCTGATTTGTAAGCAGAAGTTAATTTTCGAGTGCCTCGTCAAAGCTCAAGTATATGTGATGCGCTTCTGCTTTCCACTGCCAGAACTAATATTTTGCTGAGGACTCCTATGGTGCATTCTGCCAAGAATTTTAATAACCTTGCTGTGGATGTTTTTCATTAGTTGTTTATATTTTAATGTTTTTCATATATCTCACTTATTTTTTTGGATTGTTGTTATTAATCTTTCACATATGTATTATCTTTATTATTTGTTTATATTGTCTGTATTGGGGGTGACTTGTAGGCAAATTATAAAATATTATTACTATTAAAACAATAAGAATTTTTGAATTCAGACATGACAAAATTTATTACAGTAGCATTAGTTGACTTGGTATATAGTCATTTATAAAATGTTATACATTTGATTGGTTACAGGAGAAATGTTTTGTTTCAAAGAAAAGATTAGCAGCTTTACATATAATCAAAACAAATCACGAAAAATACGAAAAATAAAATTTAAGCGAATAATTTATACACTCAACTTTTACACAAAACTTAATACGCAAATCTAGATTTATAACTAACTGATTCTACTTATAAAATATAGTAATCTGTTTTAACCCAATTCTTTTTCTTTTAATTTCATTAAAAATATTACTACTTCTTCCAAAACGTTGAAACAAAAATAAAACAAAACCACTATTAAAACTTTGACAGATGGGTATGTAGGCTATATCAACTTAAACATTTTAAATGGCAAAGGGGGTCGAGTGACCCCTCATTTGAACGGTACTTAGAAGATCAGTTCAAAATTTATGTTTATTTTTAAAATTCCTTAATTTGTTAAAAAAAAGAAAAGACGCCGAATTTCACGGGTAGGATAATTACATCATTGTTTTGCAATCGCCTGTTCTATTGCCAAGAAGTTGAGAGTGCACATTTTGAACACTTAATTTAAAATCACAATGATGAGTTTTTTTTTTTTTGTATTTTTGTAATTGGATACCGGTGAAATTCACATTTCAAATGAATGGTCACTTGACCGCCTTTGCCCCATTTAACATTTTTAAGTTGATATAGGCTACAGCGCCATCTGTCAAAATTTGAAAATGAGACATTGTCATAAAGTTAGTATTTTTATAGCGATTTTTTTTCAACCTTTTATTCCACTTCATTTAAAAGATAACGGGGGTGGGGGGACTTTAGACAGGCACTGTATACAGTTTGTTTCAAAAAGTTTTATACAAATGGAGAAAAAATTTATCTTACATCTCACAACAAAAATTACAACATATTATTAATTAAATTATTTATTGAATAAAGGAATAAGACATGATAAAAAATTGATAACCTCTTTATCATTTTGTCAACAAAAAATAATACCTAACTAATAAATTTTATTGGGAATATGTAAAATTACTGCAATACTATGGAACTTCAACGTATCTACCGTCCCTTTCTAAACAGGTGATTGTTCGTTGATTAAATTCTTAAATGACATTTATAATCACATCTGGAGTTATAGCTTCACATGTTTGTCTAATGATTCTTTCAAGATGATCAAGATCTAGAAATGGCCTCTGAAGATATATCTTTTCTTTTAAGTAGCCCCACAAAAAAAAAAGTGTAGAGGGGTAATGTCTGAAGACCTTGGAGGCCAAAGAAACTCCATGTTTCTCCCGATCACTTTTCCGTTAAATGTGTGGAGGAAAAATTCCAGAATATTTCTGTTACAGTGACATCGTGCTCCATCCTGTTGGTACCATATTTTTCCTAGTTCATTTAGTGGTAGTTCATCAAGAAAGTCAGATAACTGATTATTTAAAAATTGTAGATATCTTTCACCATTCATGTTATTTCGAAAAAAGAATGGTCCAACAATTATGTCTTTATAAATGCCACACCATACATTAGTTTTAAATGAATACTGATCTCTGGTTTGGACATGGAAATTTGGATTAACATCGCTCCACCATCGACAATTTTGCGAACTTACGGTACCGTTAGACGTAAACGTTGCTTCGTCAGAGAAAAGTACTTGTTGTGTCATAAATCTGTTATATTCCAATTCTCCTTGGATACGAGCACAAAATTCGAACCTTCGTGCAGCATCTCCTTCTCTTAAAGTACGTGTAAATTGGGGATTGTATGGTTTACATTTATTTGACTTTAAAATTCGTGCAACTGTAGTTTTACTTACATTTAATAAAATGGATCGTTTTCGAAGTTAATATTTTGGATTTTCCACATCAGTATCAATATCTTCGGTTCTAACCCATGCCCGATGTTTCTTTCTAAATTTATTATTAACATGTGCAGAACTCTTGAATTTACATATTACATATCTGACAGTTGTGAAATGTATTCTTTTATAAGTGTGTCTATTATTAAAGATTTCTGCTACTTCCCCACATGTTTTATAATTTTCTCCAACAATTAGTACAAATTCAATTTTCTCACTAATACTCAATTTTACTGGCATTTCTAATTATTGCAAACACACACTGATGTAACATTTGACAATTGTTGACAGTTATTAGATATTCCAAAGCACTCGATCCAGAATGTGTTTAATATGGATGGACAGCACAAAATCAGGCACTTATTATGAAGGGGATCTTACGATGTTTCGTACTGTGCATTAATACAACAATTACTGATGTGTTTATTTAAATAATCTTGTAATTTTTATCTGGGAAAATCACTAATCTGCAAGTGTGCGTAAGTTTTTTGCTACTTAGTAACAAATAAAATAAACATTTTGCTCTCCACTACAGTTTGAATGTATTTTACTCCCACTCCAAACAATCATTTTGATTTTGCCTGTATTCTGGCCAATGTATTAAAAAAATTGTACTTGATTATGGATCTACAAGTCATGCAGAGCTTTTTATAGAGAATATATTTTTTTGTGAAATGTACGATAAATTTTTTCTCCATTTGTATAAAACTTTTTGGAACAATCTGTATAAAGATTATTTTTGGATTTATAAACAACCATGAATGTAAAAAGCTTGATTCTATAATCATAATTGTACTTGGTCAAAATGTCATAATGTATTTATATTTAAGTTAACAAACTAATCTATTCAACATAACGTTTTCATGTGTCTCTTCTGGATCTTTGGAAATACGTCTCAAGAAGCACTCCATATCGTCATCACATAAAATGATTTAAATGTGAAATTACATTAGTAAAAACTCAACAGTAACATATTTTTACTCAGATGAAATACCCTAAACAATCCATGTGCAAACACGACATATAAGTTGCTGAAATACGCATTCAGAAAATTAGACTATTATATTTCATTCCTATTCATACATTTTAAAACACATGCTGATCAGGGTTATGATAAAGTAACGCACAAAATTCATAAAACGTACAATATTAATTTTTGAAAAAAATGCAAAAACACATCAAACAGTTTATTTTATTCCGCGTCTTTTAACATAAGTCAAAAAAATAAAACGTCAAATTTGTCAAAGTTATGACGTCATCAATATTTTTTTTAAATATGAAGCTTGGTTTTTTCTTAGTTTATTTGATAAAGCTTGTTTTTCTGCATTATAAAGAAATAATTGAAGTAGGGGTCACATAAGAAAAAACTGAGAGAATTAATAAAAAACAAAATAAACTTTATTATAGTAATAACATTTAAATTAACTAAACAGTCCATTAAACCAAAACGATTTCTTACAGGAATTGTTCAAACTGTGTCCCGTTCACTATCTGACATAGGCCAAGACGATGGTAGACCTGATTTACAGAGTCTTCGATCATCTGCGGAGTTATACGAGTCATTTCATGTCTAATTCGTTTTTTTTTTTTAGTTTTTTCTTATGTGACCCCTACTTCAATTATTTCTTTATAATGCAGAAAAACAAGCTTTATCAAATAAAGTAAAAAAAAACAAGCTTCCTATTTAAAAAAAATATTGATGACGTCATAACTTTGACAAATTTGACGTTTTATTTTTTTGACTTATGTTAAAAGACGCGGAATAAAATAAACTGTTTGACGTGTTTTGCATTTTTTTCAAAAATGAACATTGTACGTTTTATGAATTTTGTGCGTTACTTTATCATAACCCTGTATATAGTACATCCTTACTTAATATATTCATTTTATATTTATAACCATCTACTTAGTACTTATTACATTTCCTAAATTCCTCTAAATTTACATGGTAGATAAATTTCTGGATGTAATTTAAATGCTCAGAGGCGAACTTAATAAAATAAGAACGACCATTCCAGTAAAAGAGCCTATTACAGCAGTTTTGTAGTAAATATCCCTATAAAAAAGACAAAGGCTGTTAAATTGCCTCTGTAATGTGAACAGGGTCGGTTTACTTAACGCAATGAGCAATATATGTGCCAAATGTACCGTTCAAGTTTCAATCAACAATACGGAAATGGAAAGCGGTTCCTGTGTAGGCTCCCTCTTGTCTCCGGATAATTTTGCCATAAATTATGACTAGTTAAATATTTATGTGTATCGTACTGATGACATTAGCTTAAGATGAACTCGGCTTTCAGCTGGAGAATCATTAATATAATAGAAATCATGGTGACGTGTATACTGAAAGTTATATTTGATGTATAAAATACATGTGTGTGACGAGTATTTACATGGCCCTTTCTTGGTAATAGTTGTACATACAAGGTCCAGCAAGAAAGCTTGAACTGAAATTTAATTTTTTTTAATAAAACGACCTCTATATTTATAGCTAAAAACATTTATTCTAGAGATCTGATTACTAAATGATAATTGTACTACGTCTTCTTTTTGAAACTCTATATTTTGGCGTTTGCTGAATGTCATACTTTTTCAGAAAATACAATATTAACTTAAATGAAATACCAATTCCAGATGAACAGTCCTGCTTTATATTTTCGTTGAATACGTCTATTAAGAGGGACATTTACTGACTCTATCCGGGTTAACCGAAACTTATGCAACTTGTATTACTTGCAGGACGACAGACGCGGGGGGGGGGGCGAGTAGGTGGAGCTAGACTTTTGAGCTATCACATTCAATGTTAGAAAAAAGTTTTTCAATTGCACCACATATGTTACATTTAAATACAAATTTACAATTTAATCCATTTCTCAATTCTTTTAAAAAAATCATGCTAGTTGAATTGCATCCATATGAGAATTCATGGACTCCAATACTTTTTAACTGCTAAATTCAAAATAATATGTCAAATATTCTACGTCCTTCTATATTCGTTTCGTCATTATCGTTCCTGGTTTCGTTTTCCACAAGAAAATTACCTTCCTCAGCCTGATTTTCATTTGGAAGCTTGTCATCGCTAATCTCGGACATCGACTCATTATTGCTGGAAATATTTGAGCACCTGTAATAAATTGTGAATTTGTAAATAATGTTCAAAGTCTACAGTTTCGATTGAAATACGTACTCCTCATTATCTTGTGAGTTGCCTAAACATATGTGTTCAGAGGTTCCAACACTAACCTCTTCAGGGGATGATAAATCAAGGGAACTTGCATCAGACCTAACAGCAAAAGCGTATGTATTAAAAGCGGACTGTAAGAAAGGCAACCCCCAAAGATTCCTTAATTTTCTAAGAAAAATGTTCTAAACTGGTAATTTAATAGTAATAATAATTAAATACATCAAGTAGGCTAACACAATTTTTATTATTAGTTTTCAATATAATTATTAGAAATTACGCGAAACAGCTACCGTTGGTTGAAAATTTTAATATACACATAAAATGAATCGTCAAATATTTAAATTCTGAAATCTGCTCGCATATTGGTATTATGTACTTAGTTAAATTAAATCGAATTAACAAATATCAGTAAATAAAAACCAAAATATCTCGTATTATGATTTTTCATACGATTTGCATGGTTACTTTTGTTGATTTTTTAGAAGTCAATTTTCGCTTGCCCACAACTGTTATATTATTATACACTCGAATATTATCCGTATATATGGCATTTTTTTTTAATTACAAAACTGTCGCTCGGATTTATGTCTGCAATAGCCGACCGATTCCGATAGATTTGCGTCTTCACAAGGCTCGGTAGAGATACTGTAAAGTGGGGGTAGACCACGCGATAGCTTCGAAAAACATTTGTGTGAAATGTGTGTGACAATGTTTACTATTTAATTTTTTTTTATCTTCAAAAATAATTACATAAATTTGATTTTTTTATATCATCATTTATCAAATGTACAGTTGGCGCGTAGAGGTTGTTTTTTTTTCTTTTATGTACCAGCCTTAGTTAGTAGACATTAATCAAATTCATGCATTTTTGTGGTTATTTCTAAAACACAAAACTTTTTTAAGAAAATAAATTAATAGAAGAACTAACTTTGACATTATAAATTTACCCCTTTTGCATCGCTAACCCAAATTTGAAATTCTAAAAGTACAAAATAAATTTAAAAAACGCAAAACGGCGATGCCTTACTGGGCCAAAGTTTTCGATAGGTAAACGCTCCTCTTAAAATATCTTTCGCTTTGCTCGGTAGTAATGTCTGGCAATACATTGTGAATAAGCTTTATTCCTTTAATAGGGCCGTAAACCTCTCGAATGAATCTGACTTTTCCGATAACTTGGCTTCTCATATTTCGTTGATTATTTTCTTCAGCGGCATCAAATATTCCTTGCAAATTCGTTTCCCAGATAGATTTTTATCCCGAATGCATCGAGCTGTTGTCATTTCGAACCGCATAATCAAAACTGATATTTGAAAGGGATCGTTACAAATAACAATAACTCGATTGAATTCAATAGATACATGACAATCTTCCATCCATTTCTATGGCGGGGGGAGGGGGGGGGAGATTGCCCCCGAAGAATTTGTATAAAATGATCGGCTGGGTCCTGGCTGGTAGATGTCGTCATTGTTCAAAAACTATGGTACATAGAAAAATATTACTTGATAGTATGTAATTTATTAATTATTATTTCGTTCAAAAGCACCATTTTCGAGGAAATCGTTCATAGACAATAATGCTTTGTGTGATTTATGTTTTAATAAAATGAGTTGTGACAACAATTCGTTGTCAGAGACTTGCATAATACAACAACGTTGATTTGCTTCTCTAACGTATCATAAACACCACGTACAGCGAATATGCTCCATCAAATGATAATAAATGGACGAAAAGGTCGCCTCATAATGATTTTTTAGAAGATTTTGAAACATAAATTCTGCAACTTAATGCACCACGACTTTCCACCACACTGCTAATTTATAATTATAATATATAGATCAACAATGTTCTCAAACAACGATTCCGGAAATTTATCTAAAATTTAACCACTAAATTTAAAATCATACATAATGTTTGCGTAGTCATTACCGCGTTTCAATATTAATACATTTAACACTATATAAATAAAAATTAGAATTAGAATTAGTTCTATCACCAAAGCGGCATATCTTCCTTTCCTATTCCATAACATGTCGCATGGAAGTAGCAGATTTGCCGCTCAGATAAAATAGTACCAAAAATTGTATACTATTTTATAGTACTTGGCCAAAGGTTTTGCAATTTCCCCATACTAGTTCCTTTCAAAAAATTAAAACCTCTTCTGTTTTCGTAGTAATAACTTGAATTTGACACTGGTATTCTTTGTTTACAGCGTCCTATCGACGAATACGAATACAATTAGTGAGCTTCATTAATATAATTGTCTGTGTTATTTGGGAAGTATAAAAACGATTCTTGTATATACTGATATATGAAGTAATACAAAATTTTATTAATTTACGTTTAGATGTTGCCATAGTTTTAACCACTGCTATTGCTTTGTTTTCTATTTTCCCTTTACTGCATTACTTGCTAAAATGATCCTCGAACATACATTGGCAATCGCCATAAGCCACTTACCTCCATTATTATTTTTTTTAGAATCTTTTTATTACCTTTTTGTACCTAAATAATTTCAAATTCAGACCTGTTTGTGGTTATAAACAAACCCAGGTATATTATGTTTTAAATATGTACGATGCAGAATCACATACTAAATTTGTATACAAGTTTATAGTAAACATATACAGGGTGTCTCAGCTTTTGCGTTACAGGTATTATCTACTTTCCCTGTATAGATATCAGAAAACTTTTCAAATATAAGTTACTTGATATTATGATGTGCCGAAAATGACAAACAGAAAATTTTATTTGCTCGTGACCTTGAAGGAGACTTCAAGGTCAACTTTGTTTTTTTTTAATGGATATATGCATTTTTTAATATTGCATCTTATTTATCAAAAACTAATAAATAACTTTTATTTGATACATTTTTTATTTTGCCTTGTCAGTTTTTACACAATTCAGGTAAACTTGTCAAAAGCAATTTTTATTAAATTAAAGGAATACGATAATTATAAGTAAGTAATTCAGTGTAAAAAAAATTAAAAAAATAAAGAGTAAGTATATCAATAATAAATATGTCAAACTAGTGTATGTAGTTGGATAAGAAAACAAAACAAGAGGCATTAATTTAATAAATGTTCAAATTGGGCTCCATCAGCATGGACACAAGCTTCTTACTTTTGACAAGTTTATCTGAATTGTGTCAAAACTGACACGGCAAAATAAAAAATGCATCAAATAAAAGTTATTTATTAGCTTTTGAAAAATAAGATGCAATATTAAAAAATACATATATCCATTAAAAAAAACAAAGTTGACCTTGAAATCTCCTTCAAGATCACGAGCAAATAAAATTCTCTATTTGTCATTTTCGACACATCATAATATCAAGTAACTTTTATTTGAAAAGTTTTTTGATAACTATACAGGGAAAGTAGATAATGCCTGTAACGCAAAAGCTGAGACACCCTGTATAGTCATGATAAAGCACCCTGGTCAAATTCATAATAATCTTGTACTAGAAAATGTAAAATATTTTACATTGTTGTACTATAAAGTAGCATTCAACTTTTTGGTACAATTTTATATGATCTAAATTGGGAATTATACTGCACATTATTTTTTCGTATTTGAGTTTTGGAAATATATTGTAAAGATTCATGCAGCCATTCCAAACATACGTACTGCAACCGATCACTTTTTTTTTGTGTTTCATATTTGTCGAAACATTCAACGCAACAATAAATTTGATGTTTTGCACCAGTAACAATGCTCATTTTTGTGAATGGCTTTTCCTTTTTATCTGTCTTAATTCAGCTTATGTTTTCTTGTTCAGTCAGTTCTTCTTTAACTTACCCTTGTAGTTCAAATATGCTCATCTTTCAACCATTTCTTTATTATCACTTTACCTGGTCTATTTAGTAATTGCAAACTGGGTTCATTCATATTAAAGATATGAGAACCCAAGCAGCATCAAAGTGACGGAAATTGAGACCGGAACTTGGACTCGGTAACTGTTACGTAACTGCTACTAAATGTTTGACTTAGCAGTAAGATTTACTCCAATTCAGACCTTATTAGTAGCAGTCACGTAATTGTTACTAGTAGTAGGTCCTCTATGGTCCCATCACTTATTGGTAGCTCTTAACGTATTTGAAACCACACGGCTACTAAATAAGATTACTTGAAAGTTATTGGAACTTTAAAGTAGAAAACGATAGTGGCCATAACCATCTCGTATTACTGAAGTGTGACTTTGAAGTTAGCACACCTTGAAAGTTACGCTCAAAGTTTTTGCTACGTTATCGGAACATGTATTAATTACTTCAAAGTTATGGAACTGTGTAGTAATATTTATAGTAATTTCGGCGTTCTTGATACTCGAAGATATTACTTACAGGTAATTTTCACTTTACGTATAAATTCTGAGCGACTACATAGTTGCAGTTACTTTAAAAAACTTACTACAAGGTAAGTTTCACTTTATCGACTTTATCAACAAAGGCACCCACCAATAAGTATCGCTCGTGTCTGTGAAATGAAACTGCGTTCGAATTCATGGCGTCTGAGAACAAAATTGATCGCAACAGAAAGCCTATAGACATTCGTGCACATTTTATCCAACACTGAGGCTTCAGCTGAACGCCCTTAGTTGTAATGGCGACATTTTCGTACATTATGGCCACAGGAAAAATATAAATATTGCAAAAGCATCAGTGTCATCAGTTCAAACGACTAACAGTGGACAAGCCTGCCAAGCAGAACCAGAAGTAAATGGATGTGAAGTCGGAAATAATAACTATAACGAAGATGATGTGAAATTTGTTGAAAATTGTAAAGATGAAATCGACAATTATTATGGCTATGATGAGTTATTTGTCCCAAAATATGACGTTGATGATTACTATAAAGATGAAATAATAGCATTTTCGTCATAAATTTCATTCTTGCAACAATTTAGAGAATGGTCTTTATTGCATAGAGTAACCGACAGTTCAATAAATGATAAATTTTGACATTTACCTGTGCATTTAATTCGACTATCGTGTTTCATTTTGTGTAAACTCTGCTGCTTCGTGGATATTTTTTTTAATTTGATTTTGGTCGATGGTAACCATCTTTACGATGGTCCAAAATGGTGAATATAATGTTGTCCATAATAACCATCACTTGGATGACCGTACAATATCCTAAGATCCTCACGGTCATATCACAGGTATCATTTTTCAAGTTTAAATTCATATTGTGTTTCTTTTAGGAATATTGGTCCAGTTGTTAAGATTTGTCAACTTAATATCGAAAGTATGTCCAAAGACAAATGAAATTCATGCAGCATCAGTGAATTGACTGGTTTCAAGAGGAGAATAGTATGTTTTTCAATTGGAATATGATCGCGGGTCCAGCTTGTGATTGCGGAGCTGATATTGAAACAGTTATACATATTGTTGAAGAATGTCCTCTAGCTAAGTTTGAGTTTGGATACACGGACTTGCATAATTTAACTCAGAGGCTGTTGCTTGGATCTTAACAACTAAAGACCTTTAGTTTTGTGGCACTGTGATGTAGGTTTTTTATTCTGCAGGTTTTTTCCTACATCCTAGATCAAATGGTGCAGTGTTTTAGAGGCCCCCCTGCAGTTATGGCCCTTCTAAATATATTTCTACTTTTGTAATATAATTTATATATGTTTCTTTTCTTGTACCTGTCATGTAGTTTCATACGAATATATTTATATAATAAATGATCTACTGCTTATGTTAAGGCCGATTAATTGTTTTTCGATTTGTAAGACATCTTTTAAAGTTGTTAATATTCAATACTTTTAAGATATAGGAATAATGTACCCAACTCTTCTCTGGAGCACTGGCGGAATTGCATCTTAAAGTCTCCCTACGTGAATGATTTAGGTTGTGCGGCCAGTACAATACTTTGTCGTTCTCCCGTTTCCCCATTCTTCTCTTTCCTAGCTAGAACTTTGAAAAAATCTATTTTTACAATAATTCACTACCACTAACCGCAATCATATGTGTTAATTTTAGGTTAACTTCTACGTGGAACTTTGAAGTGGCACCGGGAACTTTACAGTACTGTGCTACTTCATGGTAGTCTTAACGAACCTGCACAACTTTAAAGTTACAGCGGCGTGGACCGATTGGTCCCATGTACTACTTTGTACCAACTATAACTTTAAAGGAAATATTTGTAGTGGCTGCTACGACACGGTTACTTTTGTCAAGTAGTATGTACTTTAAAGACGCATATTTCAGTAATTACTACTTGTAAGTTCTCTTGCGCAAAATTCGCCATATTTATCGAGCAGAATTGCGACGCCATTGCTGTTCATGAACGTTGAATGACGTCATAATATTGATTAAAAATTAATTTTTCTTGGGAGCTGTACTAAAAATACCAAATCAATGAATATTTATTGGTTTAGAATGTTCAGGAATAATTTAAAAACAGATACACATGCCTAGATGGACAATTTCGAAATTGTACAGTATATTTTTTAAAAAATTTTTGAGGTAAACGTATATTTTAAGGGCGAGTTGTCATTTTTCTAAGTACAATCATCATATTTGTCAGAAAACTTGTATTCGCATATAACTTTAATACCCAAGAAATCCTTTAAAATGATCAACGTGTGTTTAATATTTCTAATTATTGTGTGTTACTACTCACACCATCAACGTGTAGTATGTATTACATTCTACCTTCAGTTTACAAGCCAGCTTCGACAACGGAATGAGATGAGAATATAGTTGAAGCTTTGCTGAGGTGTGCGACAGAGAGCGACTGAGAGTGTCAGAAACCTAAGAAGTTCCATTACAGTTGCTGTCACCACCCTCCTACGTCGCCGTTGCGTAGCCGCAACGTCCGAGAAATGTCGCGGAAGCAGGTCCAGGGACGTCGCTGGAACGTAGCTACTACCGAATAATTATTCCCCATTTTGGTCGCAGGCACGTAATAGGACCGTTGTCACCACGTTCCGACGACTAGTGGTGAAAACTTTAAAGTTCTTGTGATGGTCGCCGTTACGTTCCTACGACTAAAAATGTTGCTTGGGAAGGCCCGTCTCATAAATCATTTTCAGTCATAACAGTCCCCAGAAGATTGAAAAAATGTCTACATTGTCTTAAGTCATACCTTGAACTGTTAATTAGTAAGAGACCTTAGCTTGTTTTAGAGACAATTCTTTCCAGAAATCATATAAGCTTAGCGCATCCAGCCATTCCTGTCATTGAAGAAAATTTATGATTGATAATGTATTCTACGTAATGCAGATCTATTTTAAGCAATTCCAGTAGCTTACAGTCGCTGAAAACGGAAAAAAAATTTTTCTCGTTATCCTCACCCAATAATCCGAAACCATTTTTTTATAGTTACTTCCATATCAAGCAAATTAAGACACAACTATATCTGGAAGGCCAAAAAACTTTTCTGAATTATTCCAATGTAAATTCTTTGGTTTAATGTTCTTAGAGGGATATTTTTCGCGAATGAGTATCCTTTTTAAGCTTTTTGTGAAGAAAGATGCCGTATCTGATTATCGCAATCATTGTCTATTACCATAACGTTAATTAATATATTCTCAACTTGTACCTAACACATCAAAATATACCAAGAAACTCGAAAACACAAGAATATTTTACAAAATTATATTATTATATTTATATTATAAATAGAACAATGTTATTTATTGTTTGGTAGAATTATATTAACAGCTAACCATAAACATTTGTTCGGAGACTGAGATATAGTAGGAGTCAGTCACAGACAAGCAGAGGTAATGCGGCAACTGCGCAAGGCATCTTCTTTTACGGTATACCTACTTATAAATTTCATAGTTTCTGTGTAAATATTTATTCCATAAACTAATTTACATCAGTAAGCTATTCTGTGCAAATAAAAACAAGCGATTTGAAAACAACAGATTACAGGCATGGACTTTTGTTTTTGTATGAAAATATCACATTATTCTCAGATGGAACACTTAGTATAATTTTTAAAATATACAAGGTAAAATTTTGTTTTACTACACTTTCTATTGACACTTCCTTTGAGACATTTACAATAGATTGTTTATCGTTTTGAGTCGTCTGATAATACTCGGTTTCAATATTAGACGATTCATCTGGTTATCATAAGCTTAAGACCTATAAACCTGTCGCACACAACAGCAAAGACTCAATGACCTTTCTTTGCACTTTCAATTCTTTCTTACTTATTCAGCTGCTTTCACAAAGTTAATAACTGTTTCTATTTTGCTTATCGAATAATATCATACCATCACAATGTACTTATCGAAAATTTAGTATTAGTGACAGCAAAATTATTCAAACTTACCTAATTACTATTACGCGTCTTTCATACGATATTCCTTATATATATCAATATGCTGAGATAACTAGATTTACTTAGAAGCTAATGGGAGTCGACTATGCCTTGTATCAAGACAAAACAAAATGCAATATAATTTAATATCTTATAACGAAGTTCTTGGTCCTATTTTACATTACAGCTCCATGACTATATTATGCACCTGACGTAATTGTATTTAGAGACTAAGTTCTAGCAAGACACTTCTAGTACAACTTTGAATTCCGAACTTCTTAAATACCTACTTTATAATATAGTGGAACGTAGCAGAATATGAATTCTAATTTTCATTAAATGGATGTTTTCTGGCATCTCGGGCATATCGTGCACGATAGCTTATTAAATATCTACTTTCTTATACATTCTGTCGGAAACTCAATAAATGAAATAAAACCTTTTCCCTGGGCGCACCATTAATTTTATTAGTTGTAGGGACGTTTCTGCACTTCAGAAAATGGCTGGAAGAGATTCTAAGAAAGATTCAATTTAGTGTAATTTATGAATTAGTTTCATTATGAACATTCGCGACGGAAATTCTATTAGGATGTCCGATCAGATTCCATTTAAAAAGAATGAATATAATATTGTCTTCTTGCCTGGTATAAATTTTACAGTGAAGAGATATAAAAATTATTTTATGTATTTTAAGAAATTTCTCTTCTAGAATCTTAGAACAGCCTATTTGGATATTCCAAACGCTTATTTGTATTGAAAAACCGATATCTGAAAGTTAAATAATATTAATATTTATATAAAATGTTAATAATTTCTGAGGAAATTGATAGAACATATATATCATGTGCAGACACATCAGAGTACACATGACATCCCAGAGCCGCTTGTTTATGTCGATAGAGTCACTGTGGCTTGATAAGTCTTGCATTCTATATTTGTATAATTATAGTCTAAATATTGCAATTCCAGTTAGTCTTGAATGAATGAAGCTTTTTCCTAGGGATGTCCAAAACAATTTTGACTGATTACAAAAAGGTGCATTGCATCAAATCTTTCAAAGAGAATCCCAAGTAACAAAATTTTAGAGAAGGATGAAAATACATAATTGCTAATGTAGGACAAGTGTGCATTTAGTGATTTTGCTGCTAGGGATGCGAGCTCTCTTTCTCTCTCTTGGTGTACTATATCTGTGCCTTAATGACTAAGATTTTTAATATGGTATTTTAATCTTAAAATTTTTCGACAGAAATCTCTAACCTGAAAGTAGCACTTCACTTCAGCCCAAGATTGCAAGTATCTGGCCAACTATTAGTTTTATTAATATTCACAGAATATAAAAATATGCAAAAGCCATTATGGAATGACATCTTCAAATTTCATACCAGAAGTATACTGTTCGTATAATGTCGGCATATTTCTTAAATCCAAGCAAATATTTTCTAAATGCAACGGTTGTTCAAATAAAATTAGGATATCGTTGGCTCCGAACGAAATGATGATTTTGCTGTCTTTCTTTTTTCAAATACTTCTCGATTATTTAGTTAATGAACTTAAGGAAAAGAGCACATCCATCGAGGACTAACTGTTACAATTTTCAAATTTTCATATATAATGCCGCTACGTTCAAGAAATCTTCCACACATACACACACATATGTGTCTCACATGGATTAACAAATATTTCAAAGAACAGATATATGTGTTTAATTCGTATTAACCCCATATTATAATATGCGGTTAATACATATTATATTATTTACCCTCAATGAAATAAGGATTTAAGGACTTTTCAATGTTCAGATGTTTCGATCACAGCATGAACCTCGAATCGGAAGAAGGTAAAACATATTAATTAAAATGTTTCTTTCTGTTCAATGAGATAGTAGATGATTATCTCTCATAATTTACAAAGAACCTCTCTGTCTGTATAAATATAGATTTCGATAAGTACAGGGAAAAGGCATCAGACACCGGGCTGATGAGCAATGTAGTGCGAAATTAATTGTAACAGTTAGTCCTCACTGGTGGTGCATTTCTTTTCTTTAAGTCATTAATTAATAGATTTAATAAAAGCAATTTTCAAATTTTTATATATAATGCCCTTACGTTCAAGAAATCTCCAAAAAAACAGATATATATGTATAATATGTATTAACATTAAAATTAATATAAAGCATGTGTCAATTTGCATTAGCCATAGGCGATTAATTCATGCAATACGTGACAACATGGCACTCCTACTTTCCTCTCCAATTCGAGCGCGACCGATACAAGCTCAAGTTATAGCAGTAACTGTTGGACCATTGACTTGGGGTGTTTGTAATGCGTTCAGAAATAATATTTACGCGTTGCAAGGATTTGTTTTTCTTTTTTCTTTCAGTAAATGCAGAGAATTATTAAGCTGCGTTCACGCTGCATGACACAAGCAAAAGCGTAATTCTAATAAAATTAAAAATAAGGTAAATAAAAAAGGATTCTGAAAATAATAATAAAGTAGTAGATCTGGAGATCGCGGCGGCCATTTGATGTTTACCGTTCCAGTAATAAGACGGCTTTTATGGCAGACTAGATCGCATCGTGTTCGCAGCTAAAGATTGAATGTAAAATCTGGTGGGGCGATCGGAGGAAATCGTTGTAATGTCGATTGTTGCCGGGATTGGTGACGGAGAGTAGGGGTGACACACGTTGCCACATATTATTTGTATACGTATAAATCGCACGTAAACATTGAATCCCTATACCTAATGAAAATTGACACATACGGTATATGTATATATTTACCTATACGTCCATCTTGGATTAACGCAACAATTTGAGAAATGTCTACAACATTGTTATTGGAACAAAACTTGTGTATTAACTGTCAAATTTATTTATAATTTATTTCAGATATCAATAAGAAAGGCCTACTTGCAATTTATTGCAAAAAATAATTATAAAGACATATTCTTAAAATGCTGTACAGTATATTGAAATTAGTTAACATTGTCTAGTTAGAACTTTCACCACCAAAAAATCAAATCCCTAACATTTTTTAATGAATTAAACAATATAAAGCATTTATTAATGAAACTACAAACAGAAAACGTATATCAGATGGGTGGGCGGTTTCTTTTTCCCGGTCAGTTTATAAAAGAAATCTTAGTAAGATTATGTGCATCAGACATTATCTAATTTGAAAAATCGTTGATTGACAACGGCGTGTGTACTAAAGAGATTTATCAGATTATAGAATATGTCATGCACACAACCTCAATTTATTAATTTATACACTTCCTAAGAAAGAAATAATAAATAATTTCATTTTAGAAATAAGAAAATCTCCTCCTTAAAATTTATAATAATATTAAAATAATTTCAAATGAATTTGGAATAATTTTTCTGTATTGCCGAAAAATTACGAAATATAAAAAATAGAAAAGAAGACATACATATAAATAAGCTGGATCTACAAAAGAAATAATATACCAAAAATATTTTAAGTTAAAATATTTTATATGGATACTTCGAGTTCTCTCTGAGCTTAAACCTTCGTGAATGTTTAATGATCATTTTCTAAGGAAAATATCTCAGGAAGTAGGTTCGCAATTATTTATTAACAATACAACGCAAAGGTAGTCTTCACTGTCTTGTCTGCCGTTCAAATATTACAATTAAGTGAAAGATTAAAGGATATTTAACGCAGAATTTTATATTTAATGATTTTCTTTATTTATGAAACTGGTGTTGTTGGGGCCGCTTCATCAAATATTATTAGAGATGATAATTTTGACTTGTCCGCTCGTGTAATATACACATTCTACTGTTAATAGTAGTTTATACAATTACACTTGATTAATGTGATTGTTCGGTAAATCCAATTGGTATGCGCATTGGTATGTGTTCTAATAATAATAATTATATTAGGAGCACAAACTATTAGTAATAATGCTGGCGTTTACAAACATTTCGGCGTGGTTTGAATTGCAGTGGTATTATGAGAGATATAGTATAAACCATATATTCATACATATGTAAATTCTATATACACTATTGTCAGCAAGGTAAATATGGCAAGAATTTCTCGAGGTTATTGTTATTATTGTTATAATTAATTGAGAACTCATTATTATAAATAATATTAGATTTATTATACAATTTATATTGAAATGTGTTAAATTAATAATAATAGTATTAAGATTATAGGTTGGTTTAAGTAATTGGCTGTATAAAACAAAACACATTTGGACAACTTTCCGCGTCTTCTATCCATAATATGTTCACGTAGAGTGGACAGTAACGTCGAATACTAATTCCCAGTTATTGTCCTACCCTTATGCAAAAAATCAATCATGATGCTCCATGGCAATATCAAAAAAGCAAGAACTTTTCCAGTAGATTCTTGAACACGAAATTTTTTGGCCTTGGAGAACCAGAGTGTCTCCATTCCATCGATTGCTGCTTTGTTACTGGGTCGTAGAAATGTACCCAAGTTTCATCCATAGTAACAATACGGCTTAAGTGGTCCGCATCTTTTTCAAACCGAGCACAGATCGAACGCGATGCCTCCACCCTTGCACGCTTCTGGTCAACAGACAGACATTTGGAAATCCATCTTGCAGAAACTTTTTTCATGTCTAAATTGCCGTGAACTACATGATGGACGCGTTCATATGAAATATTCAGTGCTTCAGATATTCGTTTTAGCCCAATTCGACGGTCTGACAAAATCATGTCATCAAGCGCTTCAACATTTTCGGGGACGGACACAGAAACTGACCTTCCCGATAGGTGTTCATCTTCAATGGAAAATTTAGTCCTTTTGAAGCTTGCAATCCAATTTTTCACGGTCGCATACGATGGACATTGATTGCCAACAGTATTAAGCATATCTTCGTAAATCTGCTTACCTCCTAACCTCTTCAAATTCAGGTACTTGATGATGGCTCGATACTCCTATTTTTCGATTTTCATAATTTCGGTCGACATCCTTTTTTTTTCAAATTTTAGTGCGCAACTTTGGTTTGACTTTTTGACGTGAAACTTAACACTGACACTTCTAATAGGTTATTTTTCGTTGCCATGGTATTGCAATATTTTCTTTATCCAAGGAACCGGTCAAGGCTAACTAGATATCAATACATCCTCGTACTTTGGTTATAACCGCCTGACTGGTACTGCCAATGTGATGCTATATGCCGATGACACAAATTTAGTAATTTCATCGAATTATGTCGACGATGGTGTTGGCGCTGCTAATGTGTCATGTTTAAAGGAAATAAGTGGGTTTAAAGTTTAATAGAATCCCCGTGAATATCGAGAAAACACATGAGATATATAGCTGATGCTAGTCTATTGTGCAACACCTGGAAATCCCATTTAAGATTGTTATTCATTTCTATTCCCAGGAACCTAACTTTTTGCGTACACAGATAAAAATCCGTTTTGATTTCTCTAATAAATATTTGTTTGGAAATTATTTATTTAAACTAAACAAAATTTAGTTGAATTGAACATATTTTGTTCAACTGGAATAAATTGATTTATTTGAAACAAGTCTGCTGTTTGTTTGACGATTACAAGTTTGATTTAAATAAATATTTATTTGTACTCTTCAATCGAAATCTCAATGTTTTGGGTCAAATATCTGTTTATTTGAAGCAAATAAGTGGGTGTTTTGAAATGCTGAGTGGATGTTCAGCGCGTGCGTGGTATACAGTTTGCATGTAAACAGACGCCAATGTATTATGGCGTAGTGCCTGTGTTCCTTGTGTTTGCCCGAAATGGAAATAAAAGCATCATTGGAGAAGTGGAAGCTGCCTCATTTATGGCCTTTATTTCAAGGTAAGTGTGAATTATATATCCGAACTGTTAACTTATAGGAACGTGTACATATTCTATCATAACTGGGTAATGGCTGCCCTTATACCTATATGTATTGGTGTAAAATTAACAGCTAATATTTAGTACCTACCGTTTCTTTTATTACTTAATAGTACCAAGCTATACAGCAATACTCTTATTCGGGAAAGCTTATCTATAACTTCATCTGAAATTCTAAAATCACTACATTATGATTTTCTTTCAAACATTTATTAATATAACACAAATTACATCTATATATTATATACGTAAAGGTATAATACATATATGTGGGATGGGTCAAGGACATGTCGCCAGCATGACGAGATGGTTCTGGTGTAAACACGCTCAAAAATGCAAGTTAAAAATTCAATACAAGTTAACATAATATAATTGCTTTATTTGTTTGCTAAAGTCCTTGGGCTAAAACGGTTTTATCCCATTTCAAGTATGGGAATTACCGTGAGGAATACATACATACATTTGAAGTTTACTTATAGATGTATATTTGTGGCATATTAATATACTGCTTGATGTGCGTATTGCTCATGCATTTTCCAGTTTCGTTTTCAAATATATATTATATTATAGTCTTTATTTCAAATATACTTAATTATTTCTGTAATGACAGTGACTTGAATAATAGTTATTTATTGTGTATTATGTTTCTTGTTAGGCATTTAAAACACGAAAGGAAAGGGGCATGTAGGCACAATGTTAGCTCTATAGTGTTTACACTTTGCTCGAGTGTTCTAAAGGCCACATGACGCAAATGCAATGCAAATTTTATCCAAGACATTAACATTTTACAATATTGATGAATACTGGCAAGATTGACGTTGGTCACATAAATACTAAAGCTCGGTTAATAGCTGATGCCACTCAGGATGCGCGAGGCGTGGCTTGAATATGTATCATGTGCGTTAAAAACGTAGGTATCGAAAGCAATACACTACGACAGACAAAGTGCAATAAATTTATATACCGACTAATGTTTTCAAGTCGGTCTTTAACTTTTCATATATAGCGAAATCTATATCTCTCACGTTTCATGCTGCGTTCTCCTTTTTAGTCTTAAAATTGTCATCCATGCAAGTGCCATAAGGTCTTAACCGAGCTGTACATCAAATGAAAGGGCGTCTAAGAGACTGTAAACTGACATAGAACATTTGTAATGTAAGTATGGGGTGATTAATTTTCTTATTTTAAATTGTGATATATGGTTTTCCTTATTTATTTTAAAAACATTATTTTGGTAAAACTTTATATATATATATATATTGTTATTTATACATTTATTATTACTTTTATATTAGAAAAAGTCCCCACGATTTGAAATAAGATAATCCAACTCAACCCAAAATTCACTGATATATGCATGTATAACAATTTATAGTCGCCTAAAAGCCATACTATTTGATACTTTATTTATTAAAATTGGACAATAAGTAACGTTTCGAAAATTTAAAAATTCGCCCGATATATATGAACATCAACAATTTAGCAGTGAGTTTGAAGTTTTGATTGAAAAAAACTTCTAAAAGAATTTTCATGTACCTACTGAATGAAAAGTACCACATAAAAATGATTGTTTTTTTTTTGTATTTTTTCCAGGACATAAAATTGATGAAGTCGAAGTTCTAAATGATCTTGATATGAACGAACTAGATTTTTTTAGCAATCATATTAAAGGTGACAAGATCAGACTAAAGAGGGGCCTAGCGGAGCTAAGAAAGGTATTAAGAAATATTCATTTTGTTAGTCATGCTGTGTTCAAATCTGTTTGACATATGGTAATTTTTTTTATTATCAATTTATCAACAAAATAGTTACTCATTATCAGTTTTGTGCCAGAAGGTCAAAATTTTTAACTGTGTTCTATATTTTAGAAATATTTTCAATTTTTTTTTTTCAATTTTGATATTCTATTTTTTCCATTTAGTTATATGGACTCAGCCCTGATAATGAACCTGCGACAAAGAAATTTAAACTAAGTTGTCCACCAATGACAGAAGATGCAGGAAAATCGAAAGAAGAATATATAATTGATATCGAGGAGTCATCCGCCAGCATTGCTAACAAAGATTTAGTTATTATTATATTATATTATTTAAGCCAGGTTTAGTTATATATTTGAATAACGATGTACTTCCGCATTTTGGAAAGATAAAAACTGTAGTTTAAAACGAAAATAAAATTAATTTTGTGGTATTAATATTACACGCTGCAAGCCTTATCATTGTACATAAGACTCGAGCATTTGAAAATCGTGATAATAACGGCAATCCACATGTATTTTCATATCAGTCTTTGGAAAGTCCGTATTTACTTAGTGTTCATTACACACGAGATGGAAAATCTGTTATTTAAGTTATCAATAAATAAGCGCTCATTTGTTGTTTTTTATGTTTGTCGGTTATAAGAAATATTATTGTGTTATTTTATACTTGTTAAAACAGAAACATTTGTTAATTTTTTACTTTCATAATAAAATATATTCACCAATAATATAACTTTTATTTTTTAGAGTTAATAATAATACGGCAATTTACCCACGACCTTCAGTATATTAACAAGTCCCATCACTTTATAATGAAATCTGTCACTTCTCTTTTAACTCACTGTATATATATTCAACAATTATCCATTACTGTTACTATATTGTTTAATTTAAATACAATATCTGCTTGAAATAATTAACTAATGTTATTATTATTGGTATTATTATTACTATTAGATATTCTCTTGTCTTCGCATCCAAGGGGCTGGGAAGAACACTTTTGGTTTCTTCACAAGCAGCCCTTTGGATTTGAAGACAAAAGAATATCTAATAGTAATAATAATATTAATTAATTATTTCAAGCGAATATTGTATTTAAATCAAACAAATATTTATTGATGCCAAACAAATAAGAAATAAACGAGAAATAAATATATATTTCCTTCGAATAAATTGTGGATTTGATTCAAACAATGCAACCGTTGAATCGCAACCACGATGATAACTAGAACCAAACAAATATTAGTTTGTTTTGAATACTAAATACTACGCACTAAGTAGATTGGATCAAATAAATATATATTTGAGTTGACTAAAAATAGAAACGCTGAACCGAATAAATCATGTATTTGTTTCAAAAATTGAATTTGTTTGGCTCATATCAAAACAATATTTGTTTAGATCAACTCCATATTTTTTTGATTCAAATGATTTTTTTTATCTGTGTACAAGTGCTTGATTTAGTCGATATTTGTAGATTTTACTTTTGTTGATTTATAAGCTATTGCTGCTAAATCATTCTTGCGCTTATCCCATAGCGGCGTTCTCTGTTTTCTCCCATACATCATTCATGCTCTTTGTTGAAGTCAGTATCGAGGTATCGTATGCAAATTGATTCACTTATTCTGCCCCGATGTTATTTGGAAGATCATTTACATAAATTATAAAAAATTCTGAAATATTGAAACTAGTATTTTGTCTAGGCACGATGCTCGTCGCTTCGTCACCCAATCAATCAGCATCGCCAGGGCTCGTCGCGGGTGCAGTCAGTGTCACGACACTAGCTCGTCACTCTCTGTGTCGCGCAACGGACCCACAAATCTAAACTATGCTCAGGGTGCCTGTAGCTCTAATCACCGCGTGTGTGTGACCGAACACTCACTTACCTATCAGGTAACAATCGCTTATGATTGATTACCCCAGCCTATTTGATCCGTAGTCCCTTCAAGGAAGGCCCCTGTTCGTTAGTGGCACTGATAATGCTAGCTCATAAAGTACAGCAAGTTTGACTCTTTAGTTACGATGTTATTTGCCCTTATAAATGCGCCATCGATTTATTTCACTTACAATGACCACTTATGTTTTCTGTTAAATTGATTAAATCGGAACTCAATTTAAACTGACACCAGGTGAACCTTCCTCAAAGAAAACAATCACATCAAAAACAATAACAATTTATTCTAAGAAATGCAAATATAAAGCATTATTAAACAGTATATTAAACAAAAAAATAAATGAATAGAATAAAATATTATAAAGATGTTGAACCTATTATTAAAAATAAAGTTTTCCTAATTGATCTGATATAAATGAATAGCGCTTAGAATAACTGCTTAGAATAAAATATAAAAATAAATAATAAATATATTCTTCAAGAAAAATGGTTATTGATAGATTGATTGATTGATTGATTTATTTACTCAAAAAAGATGTACAAGGTATGTACAAGTTTGCAAATAGTCATGAATATATATATACAATATTAAACGAAACATAATATATATAAGTAAAACTACATCAAAAATATAGACATGTTCACGTATGTGTAAAAGTAACAGAACAACAAAAAGCACAAGCACTGAAAAAACATTAAAACTAACAATAGCTTTCCCAATTCAAGTTCATGAATTCCGGTATATCATAAATTACATTTTCAAGCAGTATCGTTTTTATTCTATTCTTAAATCGCTTTGTATCAAGGCGTTTAATAGTATTGGGCATCCTATTAAACAAAATCAGAGCCTGATGATTTGTTGCCATCTGCGTTCTCGCCAGTCGGTGATAAGGATAAGCTATATTATTTCGTCCCCTTGTGTTGTAGTTGTGGACATCACTGTGGGTTTTGTATTTGTTTGATTTGTGGATTTGTGTGAGGCAGGCGAGGATGTAAATGGCTGGTAAGGTAAGTATTTTTAAATTTTTAAAATAGTCTCTGCAACTTGTGTATCTTGTGATGCCAACTATTGCTCTAATAGCCTGTTTTTGTTGCAGGAAAATTCTCCTAGCTGCTCCACAACCACCCCACAGGATTATGCCATATGTTGCTCTACTGTGAAAGCAGCCATAATATGCTACTTTTGCAGCCTCTGCAGCTGCTATTTGTTTAATTCGTCTCACGGCAAAAATGGATGTTGCTAGTTGGTGTTGCAAGTGATCCAGATGTTCATTCCACGAAAGATTACCCGACAAATACACACCCAAAAATTTTAGACTTTCACTCGCCGGAGCACCAGTGGAGAACACAAGGGACTGTTGTTTATCTTGGTTCATTTTCAGACCATTAGCCCAGAACCATTCTTGAGCCTCCTTCGCCACTCTGTCAGTCTCATCCTCCCCATCAATACCGTCTACATTGATTAAAAAGGAGGCATCATCCGCATACAGGAAAGTGCTGTCACAATTCACATTAATAGGGAGGTCGTTAATATATATGATAAATAGAACTGGACCCAGTATCGACCCCTGTGGGACACCAAGCTTCACCTCAGCAGTGCCGGACATCTCGTTCCCCCAACAAATCCGCTGTTGTCTATCTTCTAAATAGCTCTTTATGAATTTTAAGACTGTGCCTCTTATCCCCCAGTACTCCAACTTTTGCATCAGAATTGAATGGTCGACCGTGTCAAAAGCTTTCGACAGATCTGTGCAAAGCAACTTCATATTCTGCTTCGCGTCCATTGATCCCGCCACTTGATCCAGTAGGTCTAATAATGCTGTAGTCGTGGATCTCCCACGTCTATACCCATGTTGCTCGTTGGTAAACATGCCGACGTGTTCCAGATATTCTATAAGCCTGTCTCTAGTTATTTTCTCGAAAATCTTTGATATCGCTGGTAATATAGATATCGGCCTATAGTTCTGGGCGTCATCGATGCTTCCAGTCTTGTGTATTGGTACTACCTTAGCCTGTTTCAGTTCTTTAGGGAAGACACCGTGGAGAAGACAATTATTGAAGACATTCATAATCGGTTCTGCTATTATATGAATGACAGACGCCAGAATCCTTGTATCGAGACCATAGATGTCCTTTGTCGATTTCATCTTCAGTCCCCGAAACGCACCAACAACCTCTTCCGTCGAAACTGGCATCATGAGCATTGAATTGGTCGTCACATTGGCATGGTTCTTCAATAGCCTGGAAGGACTATTAACAGGACCCGGCATTGTAGTGGTCACATTTTCACCCACACTACTAAAGTAGGTGTTCAGTTCATTCGCAGTCAAGACGTTCTCGTGTAAATTCACTACCATTCTACCAGTCTCTCTCTTTATAATATTCCATACCGCTTTCTGCCTATTTTCTGAATTGACAATCATGTCCCTAATGGCTGCAGATTTACTTTTTATAACTAGTTCTTTGTACTTCCGTCTTACATTGTCATATTCTAACTTCACATCCGGTGATTTCGTCACTGCATAGATTACATAAAGTGCATCCAGACCGCGCTTTAGTACTCTAAGTTCATCTGTGTACCAGTTTGTGTTCATGCCACCATTGAAATTTGCAGGAACAATTTCCTCCGGAAAAGATCTATGAAAACACTCGATAATCCTGCCGTGAAGTGCAGTAAACTGTGTCTGTGGATTACTGTTATCCGAAAAACTCCAGGTTTCATTATTCAGTGCATTAATAAAATTCCAGGTATTTGTTTCATTCATTTTTCTTATTGTGATATATCTTTTCCTTTCAGATATCGCACTCTCTGGAGAAAAGGCAAGTATCTGCGCACAATGGTCGGAAATATGTGGCTGTACGGTCTTTGCTATATATTTCGATACATAAATGTTTGTAAACATTTGGTCAATGCACGTTTCCGAATTTTTGCTAATACGAGAAGCGTCCCTAAACACGGCATGCAGACCGAAAGATAGCATGCATCCGGTTAGCTCTTCTCTCTCCACACTCCGTTTGAGAAAATTTATATTTAGATCTCCTGCAATAATGACTCTTGTATTAACATATCTTTCCAAAATGTAAGTCAAAGTTTTATTTAAATTTTCTATGAAGATCTGTATTATGCCACTTGGAGGTCTATACACAGATACGATTAATGTATTTATCTTTTTAATAAATGTACCTGCCAACTCTATTTGTTTCTCAACCGAAAATTTTTTAATCTGTTTGTCTTCGGATTCATTTATTCGTTCTTTTATTAATATCATAGATCCTCCATGCATAGTATTTATTCTACAATATGCTGCCGATACTTTATATCCCGGTATCACCCGTGTATGTGGGCCCGCTTCTTTTAGCCAGTGCTCTGTAATTGTTACAACATCTATATTTTCATTTTTTAAATAAGATTCTAGTTCATCAATTTTGTTTTTTATTGACTGTACATTTATATTGAGAACATTGATGTGTTGTTTCGGAAACTTATCTCTGTTTTTGCTGCATTCTGCTATTGTACTTTTTTGTGTTGTTTCTTTTATGAGATGCCTGTTTATATCTACTATTTCTTGCTTTTCGGAAATCTGTTTATTCTGGTGCATTGTATTTATATTTAAGATTGAGTAATTTTTATTCACCAAATTCCGTTCTCTATCCACGTCTGTTTTGTGAGTAGGTATAACTTTTTTGTGTGTAGTTTGTTCTTTTATGGAATCTATTACTTTTTCTTGATTTTTTAAATTCTCGAAAAAACTTTACGTTAATGTTTTCCGGCCATCGGTTCGGATCGAATATAGTTTGATCATCCACTGTGTGATTAAAGCCGATTTTAAAAGAGTTATAGTTCTCTCGAGTCTCGTAATCCTTTTTTTTTTAATGTTTCTATAACAAAATCATCTCTACCGAATTTGCTAACCAGGAATTGTCTCATCTCATCATTTGAGAAACTATCCTTAAATCTGTCTACAAATATCCATTTGCGTTTTTCTTTCAAAAAGGCCACGTTTTCTTTGCTTGTGCCGGTTATTGCTGTATATTTTCTATCTCTGTCAGTATGTGGTTGCCTCTCTTTTATTTTGATTTGTTGGGGTTTACTGTTTTTCGTATTTTGGTCCCTTTTTACTTCTAACTTTTGAGCGGAATTCATTTGATTTAATGATTCCTTTCCATGTTTATCTGCTCTCGGAGGTTCTTCATTGTTGCAGGGTTCTGTAATTTGATATTTTGCGAGATTATAGTCTTCGGCATCAGATGGCTGTTGTATGTTCGATGTTGAATTTTGTATGTTTACATTCTGTTTGTTTTGTACTTCTTTGACAATGACATCAAATAATGAACTTTTAATATGCGTTTGAATAGTATTTTGTATAAATACCTTCAATTCTGTTATTTCTTTTGTAAGTAGATCTTTAAATATAGTTGCTTGCTCATGTTTGGATATATCCCTGTCAGCAGTAATTCCTTCTATGTTGTTATCGTGTACGGATTCGAGATAGTCAGAGTTGTTAAAATTCTCCGCAAGCGATTTTTCAAGCAGCTTCTCGTTTGTTTTCGATAACCTTTGTTGTAATTCTCTAATATTACTTTCCTTTTCATTCTTTACTATGGTTAATTCATCTTTTAGCTGTTGTATTTCTTTCTCTTTTATGTCACATTTACAGGTTATTTGCAGAGAAACTATTTGCTGTTCCAAGATTTGGATTTGTTTCTCTCTCTCGAAACACTTACATTTTGATTTTAGTGTTTCGATTTCCTCCTTTACTTTTCTGTTATCGTCCTGTATTTTCCTAGTATTCTCTTCAATAGAGGTTATGTTGTCGCAGCATCTTATCTTACCACTTGCATCGACGTTTACTCCCGGAATTTTTAGAATACAACTTGGATAAAAACTATTAGAACATTTAACACACATAACATAGTTTTTAACTTCTTTTGTACACTTTTTACACGCAAATATTAACTGATTACTAGAATTTACATTAACCGGCGCCATGTTTTCTCTATAGCGATTTATTAAGACATTAAGTGTTCAGGAAATAAAAAGAGAGAGAGAGAGGATCCTCTGCTAAAAGAGATTTTACACAAACACTAGTCACTATTATTCTACATTATCATTAGACATTCAAATGCAAATTATTACTTGAACTTTAAATTTTAAAATTTTATCACAAATTGGACGTAACGTAATTGAGTCAGCATAGTACAAAATTTACAATAAATCTAAGTCGCTAATTCCGCTCAAGGAATAAATATCAAACAGAAACAACAATAAGTAATCTACGCTTTTAGACCAATTAATTTGACATACACTGTTCAACGAATATACAATAAATTTGCACTATAAAATATGACCCATAGCATTTAAATCTTTAGCGACATCAACAATGGTGAATTTGTAATATAAATTTAATTAAGCAACTGTTGGCGGAGAAAGCAAAAGAGTTCGACTTTTTCGGTGAAGTGCTTTACTGGTTTCACCTTTCGACAAATCCGTTACGTTATTAAAAAACACTAAATACTGAATTTTATTCTGAATTTCCTGAAGTTAAAGTTAAACTTGTGTACCTGCCTGTACAGTTGAACCTAATCTTGCCGACGGCAAATGTCCAGGGCCAGCGGTTCTACCTTGTCGTTCGGCAGCGGTGAAGCTATCGGGGGTCGTGATTTTCGTAGCTCTCGGTGCTTGTTAATAGATCCAACAATGTTGGCGGTTAAGATATCCAAATATGCGGCCTCGAACCTAGGGTTTGAGATAACACAAAGCCCCTTTCCTCCGGGGAAGTTTTAATAATAATTTTTTACTAAAACCCTTTTTGTTATTCAAACACCAAATGCGCCAGCTACAGCCCTTTAGATGTTACACGGCACGAGAAGTAATTAACTAGTACACTACTGTATGATCTGCCAATCGATCTAACAGTGATCACCACAATAACTATCAAAATATTGATCTTTCAGTCATAATTCGCCCAGGACCGCACCCTTATATATTCTCTCCCGTTCCACACATACGTCAACATATCCGGTACGTCTCTTTTTCTCAAACATTCTAGAACTACTTAAAATCTTAATTCTATGTTTTATTCAAATAACAAGAAGTTTATTGAAGACTGGAAAATACACAGTACTAAATGTTGAAATGCAATATTTGAAAAGAACAAAAAAGCTGTCTAGACATAAGGAGATAAATAATTCACAGGGAATTTAGAAACGGAAAATAATATTTGAAATGCCTATTAGATTTTTAAGCCCCGGAATTACTGGAAAATAAAGATAATATTAAATATTGAATTTTTAAACACGACTAATAATTAGTGACAAATATGTGAAGAAGTAATTATAGAGAATTCACATTAATATGAAAGAAAATCATTATGGCAAAGCAATAATATAAATAAAATAAATCTACAAGGGCGTTTCAAATGTAACAATATTGCAAAATATTATAGACAATGCGGTGGACAAATCAGAACTAAAGAATTTTACTAAAAAAGGAGAAAATAGCAAAAGAAATGAGTTTGATTTCAACACAACTTTGAACCAGGGCACACGTTCATGGGGACAAATTCCTTTCGTCACCAGGTCGCGGATGTCTGAAACGAAAGGGCAAAATCTACTATTTTAAAGATGTCAGTAACTCGATGAAGGATGCTGCCAATAAAGCAAAGGTCATTAGTATGGGCATAGGCGATTTTTATAATTGGCAAAATGGTACATCGCAACTGAATAAAATCTCTCCTCACCCTTAGCTTAACGAGATGGTAGAATTCAGTTTTTTAAGAGAGAAACCATCACATATATCGGTGTATATTTCCCTCTTAAAAAGCATACAGATTTTGATGCTGTTGAACTAAATTTCCTAAATGCTAGGATAGCTAAGCAAGGAGTGCAGAAACCTATACCAAAAGCATAGAATCACCGCAGAAAGAAGGGATCTTATACTTTAAAACTCCTTGGTACAATGCCAATGGATTGGAAGAAATTCTGGGAGGATATTCTTATTTCAGTAGGAATTCGAGATCTAGATGATTCAAGTTAATCTTGTTAAGTTAAGTCTTGCAATACTTGTTTTATAATACAGAGAAACATTTTTTATTCAATAAATAGAGTTACTTGGTTTTTTTGTAGACATGCTTTTTTTGTTACTCTGCAAACCTTGATGCTACTGTTAAATGTCATATCTATCAAAACTCTTAATTCTGCTTATATATGTTGAAATAATGTTTTGGTATATGATTCTGCTTTGCTACCTCTTAGTAAATGTTGCATTCAATTTTTAATAAAAACCTCAAATTTGACGCCATAACAAGTTTTACTAAATGTGGAATATCTTGAAACAATGATTTTGTCATCTACGACTTCTATGCTTATCAGGGCAGTATAATTAATTGTGGTACATCTTCTCAATAATGAATTGTTGCTCTAGCGTTGATTTTCAACTTTTTATAAGGAGTTTTTGACAACTGAAAAGAGTTGAAAAATAGAGAACCTCATTCCCTTATGCAGTCAAAATTTCTTCAAGTATAATTGTTGTTATTCTTCCCCAGTTTGTAAGGATTTCTATAAGTAACAATTCAGATATTGCCATGCAAGATTCGAAGGCATAGGTATATGATTAAAAAACACCACAATCGAAAATTATATCAAATTACAAAAGTATTAACTTCTGGAATATATAAAGAAACTCTCATGTAAATTGTCTTGTTGTGTTGTATCAAGTAAATAATAAACAGAATATATTTGGACGCAATTAACTTTTCTTTTGTATATCATCTTCCTACCAGCGATGTAAAAACAAAAGAAAAACGAAATATAACACAAACAAAAGAGAATCTATTTCCTTTTGTGTATCACTGAAAATCAAGTAATGGTAATAAGTATCCGTTGAGATGAAGAAATCTGATTATTTTTTAAAGATCGCCATTAGGAGAAGAGTGTAACGCTTTAAATTCATATCACAAATTTTTGGGACGTTAGGAAAAATCCGGAGAAATTAAAGCTACGAAGCACGAGAGAAACGGGAACAAGACAAAAGGCGGTCGGGCAGGCGGCGCGACAGCACTGCTGAATATTTCATTTTCTTATAGTCCGGGGGGTTTCTGTTTCTCCAAACAAAAGTACATTTGTAATCCAATTACTTCGCTTTGCGAATATTAAAGTTTCGTCCGTTATGTATTATTTCAGTTTGCGTTAGCGGCGCACCGCCTCTACATTAGCAGATTATTTATTTTAATTTCCGAATATTCAAGGAACGGTTTCCCGTGGAAAAATCTCCACGTAAATTTTTAATTCCAGAGCGAACGTTTACTCCGAAGTGCAACAACGAAATGACATTTGCGAGATTGTTATCTCCCTATATTACGACATTTATTATTGTAACACGTAGATAAAGAGAAATGCCATCCCACGACCATTCGTTTCAAGCTCTCAACTCAGCATTTTAAGCCGGAATTAAATCCTTACGACAAAGATCCGTTATTAAATTTTAGTTTATGGTTTAATTCTTCCATCTTTGTTTTATATCGTATAATACGGTTCACATACTTACTGGAATGTGTAATAGGTATATATGCATTACTCTAATGAATGGTAGTTAACAATATACAAAATGGCTTAAAATTAATGTTACTAAACTTTATAGAACCAGTTTTGAGTGCTGATGCTAGTCGGAAATATTTTTTCTTGCTATCACGCCTGGATCTGTTTCACAGGAAGCTGTCTCGTTTCCATTAATAAAAGGGATTATTCTAAGTTTTTAGTATTATAATAAAGTTAAACAGGAAAAGGAAATATACTAACTCATAACGGAAGAAAGCTATTCTATTTAGTGTAAAGCTGCTAGCAGATGACCAGGCATGAATTACTGTTGTTTTTATTAAGCATTAACAGACAGTACAACTTTTATTTTACAAGGTAATTGCATTACAATGCATACTACTCCCTCGTCGTAAGCAAGGGCAAGAACAGCGTTACACAAAACAATCGGTTTTTAAAACTAAATCTTTGTGCCACGAAATATGTATAGTTTACCTTTACTCAATTTTTGGTTGAAATTCTGTTAACGGTGAATAAAACAGGATATTTCGCCGCCGCTATGCCCAAAGCGGAATGAGGCGTGGGTCGAATTTTATACCTATGACAACCTTCGTAAATGGCGCTACCTCTGTCTGGTTTCCATTAATAAAAGGGGTTACTCTGAGTTTTTATTGACTAGGTATAATAAACTTAGACAAGGAAAGGAAATGTATCTATATTCGACCAATATCTTTGTGCCACTAACTATTTATAGTTTATCTTTACTCAACTTTTTGTTGAAATTCTCTTAACGGTCAATAAAACAGAATAGCTCGCCGCCGCTATGCACAAAGCGGAGTTGGACGTGGGTCGAACTTAATACCTAAGACGACGATCGTAAATGGCACTACCTCTTACCATGAGAATCGACGAGTTTCTTGAGGGTTATCTCCAAGTAAGAGAAATGAACATACAAGTTGAGCATCACATGGTCGAATAAGTAGAAAGGTTTAAAGTTTGAATCATGGGCATTGACTCAGAAGCTGTATTAGAAACTACAATTTGCAGGCATAAAATATCGTATCTATAGCAATAATGCAAAAGATAAAGACGATGCCATAAAATAATATGTTGGAGTAGGAAGTGCTATAGATTATTTTGAAAAGGCTTAAATTCGATAGTGAGGTTACGTGAAAAGGCGTAGCGTTAAATACAAGTTACGACGTTTTGGGAAGCAAAAAAAACTGGAAAAGGAAGAAGAGGTAGATCTCCCTAGGAATAATGGAAGTATCAAAATTACTAGAAAATGATGGTTTAACGCGGAAGGAACAACACTGAAAGGAAAAATTAAGCAGTTGTCACCTAGTACACTTAACAGATGAAGGGACATAGTAATAATACTAAATTTATCAAAGATTTACAAAAAGAATTTATAAGTTTCTAATGAGGAATATTATTATTATTATTATTATTATTATTATTATTATTTTTATTATTGTATGTGCATTTTTGTATTTTCTATTTTATTTCTTTTATATATTAAGATTTTCAATTGATTGTTACTTTCTGTTCATGAGGAAACTTGCTACTTGTCTTTTAAATTTCAATCCGTATATAGTGGTAATTTTCTACAGACATGTCACTAAAAATAGCTCACATTAATACTAGATCGCTGCCAGCACATTTTCATAGCTTAAGGGAAATGATTTTACTAAATAACTATGATATTCTTGCCCTATCTGAAACATGGTTAACGAAGGATTTACCTTCAGAATTGTTCGCTGTTCCTGGATACGATCTTTACAGAAACGATAGAGCTAGTAGGGGAGGTGGAGTTGCGTTTTACTGTAAAAATCAGCTGCCGGTAACTGTTTCTAAGCATTATGCGGATGACTCTATTGAGTATCTCTGGATGCGGCTAGTGGGTTTCGGTAAAGAAATTCATCTGGGGGTCTTTTACAAACCACCCAAAAGTAACTTTTTGAGGTTTCTGAATGAATTTGAGGACACTCTTTCGGAATATAATACGACGTCGGATTTTGTCGTGTGTCTAGGAGACTTCAATGTTAACTTGCTGAACCCACAAGACTCCTGCGCCCGTAGATTGCTTGATTTGTTCGAGACGCTTGACATGATGCAGCTTATTGATGGCCCCACACGTACTTCCCGTGAGTCATCGACTATGCTTGATCTACTCATTGTCAGCAAGGACTTGCCCCTGCGAGGGTCGGGCTTACTACACGTGGACTTCTCAGATCATGAAGTCATCTATTGCAATATTTACTTTAGACCAAATAACCCACCTAAAAGGGAATTCTACGCTAGATGTTTCAAAAATTTTAATTACGACCATTTTGTGAATGATATATACAAAATCTCCTGGCATCTGATATATGATTTACCCGATGTTAACGTAAAAATAGGATTCCTTAACGCTAATTTAATACACGTCTTCAATGAGCATGCTCCTGTTAGACGTATATCATCTTCGAAACCGCCGGCTCCCTGGCTAACGTATAACATAAAATTGATGATTAAAACTAGGGATTCTGCGCTACGGCGTTACAATAGAACTAGAGAACCCGCCCATCACGCGTACTATAAACAGCTGAGGAATGAAGTTAACCGTGCAATTAAACGTGAGAAACAGGCTTACTTTACCCACCAGTGTAGACTCAATTGTAATAACCATCGTGGTCTATGGAAGGAGTTTAGGAAAATTAATGTAGTAAAAGATAAACAAATACCTGAGCATCTGAAGGATGCTGACGCACTTAATTCATTTTTTGCAAAATCTGTAATGTCCGCCATCACAGTAACGGACAATGCACGGACCCAAACTGTCAATGCGTCGACTTTCAAATTTAAACATCTATCAGTGGGTGACGTACTTAGTTCCCTGAGTAAAATAAAATCCAATTCCCAAGGAAGCGACAACATTGATACTCGCATGCTGAGGATCTGTATGCCGATGATTGTCGATTATGTGTTGCATATTTTCAACTATTGTGTAGATACGTCTACTCTTCCGAAGGTATGGAAGTCGTCTATTATTAAGCCTATTCCCAAGACAGGTAATGTTGAGAATATTACAGATCTACGACCAATCAGCTTATTGCCAGTTCTATCAAAGGTATTTGAAAGATGTCTCACCGATCAGCTTCGTTGTTATATTGTAGATGATAATAGAATACCAGAATGTCAGTCTGGTTTCAGATCAGGCCATAGTTGTTCTACCGCTCTTGCTCACATCTTGGACGATGTGTTGAAGGGTACAGACGATGGAAACGTCTCTGTGTTGGTTTTGCTGGACTTCAGCAAAGCCTTCGATACTGTGCACCACGAACTACTTTTACAAATGCTTAAAGAAAAAGGTTTGGCTTCCTCAGCTGTTGAATTATTAAGATCTTACCTGGTGGGAAGAACACAACAGGTTAGAATAGATAATGTCATATCAAATAAAATTACTATGGAGAATGGGGTTCCACAAGGTGCCATTTTGAGTCCTCTGCTGTTCAGTATATATACCTCGATATTGCCATCCGTTATCAAATATTGCACATACCATCTGTATGCAGATGATACGCAGTTATATGTATCATTCAAACCATCTGAATACCTTTGGGGTCAGGAGAGGATTAACAGAGATTTGGAAAACATTTCCCGGTTTTGTGGTGGTCATCAGCTCCAAATAAATCCTAATAAAACCCAAGCTATCGTTTTTGGTCCTAGGCGCGTGCGTATGTTAGTCCAGGCGTCATTGAATATCTATATTCAATCGACAAAAATCGTAATCTCGGACTGTATTAAGAACCTAGGATTGCATATTGACTCTGCGCTGAGATTTGAGCAAAACACATCGTATCTTATAAGAAAAGCGATAATGTCCTTGAAAATGATATATATTAACAGACAACTTTTTGACGAGTCAGCGAGGTCGCTTTTGTGCAGGAGCCTTGTGCTGTCACATTTTAATTATTGTGATGTCGTTTACGATTCCTGCATAACCAGGGAGACCTCCATGAGGATTCAGAGAGTGCAGAATAGTTGTATCCGGCTGATACATGGCATTCGGGGCAGGAGAGGGGTCACTCGTAGGCTTAAAGAGAGCGGTACCTTGAATATGTCAAATACACGGCTACTTCACAAGAGCAAATTCTTCTTAAATATTTTAAAATCTAGAATGCCACCATATTTATATAATAAAATGAAATTCAGGCATCAACAACATAACGTGAATGTGAGACACAAGTATCACTTGACAATCCCTAAACACAAGCAGGAAATATTTAAACGCAGTTTTTCATATAGTGCAGCCAAAGTACTAAATAATATTCTCCCAACAATAGATCTAAATGTTTCAGGATATTTACTCCGGAAACAACTAAGAAAAGCACTAGCTAAACAGGATTAATTTATTATGAAACTTATTATGAAACTTCTTCTGAATATGTGTGTGTATGTGGTTGTATGTATGTATATACATATGTATATATGTGTTTTTTTTTTCTTTTTTTTTTTTCTCTAAATCATCTTCTTCTTCGTTTTTTTCTCTCTTTTTCTTTTTCTTTTACCAAACGTTATTTCTTTTCCGTGGGGTAGTCTTCAATAAGCATTATAATCATTTCTCTGGTTATGTTTGTGATTAATATTCCTTATTTCATTACCACTTTATTTACTAGGCTAAGGGTAGAACGCTAAGTGATCATATCTTTAAGATATGATCACAATACGGCGACTTAGTCTATTTGGCTATATAGGGACAAGAGGCAATTATCCATATATATATACATTTATTTTATATGCTAGTTACATTAGTTTATATGTTACATATTTTTCAATGTATATTATCTTATCTTGTTCAAATGCCAATAAATTCTCTTATTATTATTATTATTATTATTATTTATTTTAACGCTATATAAAAATAAACATATAAACATTAAAGAAGACTTTAAAATCGTTAAGATAACGCATCTGAGTTTGTATGGACAGTTATAATAATAACCTAAGCCATTATTGCAGCAAAGTAGTGGTATATTAGATTAAGTTTTGACTTATAGACTAGATATATTTTCGAATATTTTAAATATACAAATATGTAAGCAACAACCTCAATGGAAAATTAGGATAACCAGTGAAACAATAACACTGAAATAAATAGAAGTAGACACTAAAAAAACCGAAAATCCGAAGAACAGAGGGCGAAGACAATATAACCAATGAGCTGAGAGTACTGTGGGAATGCATTGTCGACAGAGCTTTACAAACTGCACAACGACATCATACTGCGATGAATAGTTCCTTCAAGTGGAAGAGGGGCATCATGATCCCCATATTTAAAAAGCCTACAAAAAAGACCCAAACCCAAAAATGATAGATAGTATTATTACATAATATAGAGAAACTGTTTACGAAAATAATAACACATGCTTGAATAAACCATTCCGCTGGAGGAAGAACAGGGATTTCGACGGTAAAAGTCTACTATAGACGCCATATTTGTTATAACGTCAGGTTGTGCAAAAAGCACTCGAATATCAAATTCCAGCTTATATGTGCTTCATAGACTTCACTAAGGTATTCGTTAGATTTAGAGTAAGAATATCCGACGTGTCAGAGATAATTATAAAGACAGGAGTGGAAATAAAGTACACACACACAACTCACGAACTTAAAAAGGACGTAAACACAAAAATAAAAGTGAAGAATGCACTGATTAGGGAAATAACCACCAGTGGTGGGAACAGACAGGCAGATAGCCTGAGTCCAACACTATTCAATTTAATTATTTCCAAAGTAATACAAGTCGTCAAAACCAAGGGACAAAAGGCTACAAAATGACAATATCAAAATACTCTGTTACGCTGATGATGTAACTTTATTATCTGAAACAGGAGATGATTACCAGTACATGCTGCACAAACTTAGCAAAGCAGCAGAAAGACTCAATATGAACATCTCCATTAATAAAAAAAAATGCATGACAATAGCTAAGAAACTGTAATCGATGATGTACCTATAGATCAGGTTATGGAATATTAGTAGAAGTATGCTAACATCCATAAAAATAATGTAGAAGCTATCCTGGAAGAGCTATGTTCTATATAAACGTAGAACAAATCAATTACTGAACATATAAGATATAAATGTGTCACGTTTCTGAACTGTTAGAATATGAATGTCATGAGTTCTAATCTACTCACAGTTTTTCTTTTACATCTTCCGCTTGTCAGCGCGTTTTTAGTTTTTACATGAGACCCAGCCACCTCTAAGTAGCAAACACCCGTTTGTGTTTAAAGATCCTTGAAAAGGATTTTATTATACAAGATATTAACCAATGTTGTAAAGTATGTCATCGCTGGGACTTCGAGCTGAATTACTCCGAGGAAACAAGAAAAAAAAGTCTCTAGTGTTATTCGAAAACTTTCTTTCCCTTTTTATTGCTCGTGTGTCGTTTCAACTTTCCCTTTCAGTTTTTCATAGAATTTATTATGATAAATTTACTGCACCGTAATTTTCTGTTATAAAATATTGTCTCTTAGAAACTTGCCAAGTTTTTGCACGTACTCGCCAACAAACTTTGCAAGAAATATCATTTATTACGAGTAAAATATTTGTAACATATTACGTGGCTGTCGGCACTGTCTTTCTTAAAAATGGATAGGCCTCTTCTCGTCATGAGGGTTGAAATAATACAGGGAATAAACGCTCTATTCATTTCTTTTTATAAATAATGACTACGTGCTTATTTTATTAAATTAATTTTTTTTTCTTCTGGAATATCCTGAACGTTTTATTGCCTTAATTCTACAATGAATCTTCAACGAATACAATCTGAGAGAAGTGAAAATAAAATAGCATATTTTATATTAATCAATAGAATTGTCATTAACATTTTTTTTGCAATTATCAATGTATGTAGTAATTTTTTAATTGTTTCACTTAGTTTTAGTCATTTTATTTTGCATTTTCTCTAGTAACTGTCATTTTGCCGTTATGAATGCTCAATTCAATAATGCCTTACATTCGTTATGCTATTTTTCTGAATATTCGCCTTTCAGTAATATTTTTAATAGATTTCCCTAACTTCAAACCGTTTTTGAGGCGTCTGTGCTTAACAAAAATTATTCTCTGTCTGCGACCTCGAGATTGTTTACTTAAGCTTCTCTGTTCTCATTCTGAATTAGGTACGTCATTGGACACCTGCACCTCTAATATATTCGAATACACAGAGGGGCAAAACTCCCATAATACTTTGCTTATATTAAAAAAGGGCCGGATGGACATATCTGGCAATTAATTGCACTTAAGCAATTCCCAAGCTAATAATTTTATCTAAACTAATCTAAGTGTGCGGCTCAACGCCGCCATCGGCATTGGAATAATTGTTTGAACATATAGCATCTTAGTGAGGCCCTCCGTTTTTCGTCAAATGTAGTATATCTAACCCAGAATTAACTACGGAAAGGTAGTAATAACTAAAGCTAATAATATACCCATCAGCTGTAGTGTGATTAGCCACTTAACGCTGCCTTTTTTATAATGTTAAAAATTTAGTCACCGTGGCTTCCTACAAAAAAAATGCATTTTTGTATTTATTTTGTTTCTGTATTTTCTCTTCGTAAAACTAGAATTGTAAATTCAGTCAATGGTCAATTAGTGGTTTATATATAATCTTATTTGTTTGGCTTTGTGAATACATAATCTTAAAACTATAAATTTCTTACGTAAAGTTATTGTCATTTTTAGTTAATTCCTTTAATGTGACGTTAATATCCGCCAATCCTCTACTTATAGCACAATTAATATTTATTAAAATATCAATTTCCTTTCATACATGCCGCATAAGATACTATTTAAAAAACAAAGGATAGAATGTCTGGTAGAATAAGATGTAACTAATTTGGACACCTTTGCATTTATCGATTTTACGAACCGACTGAACAGTTTCGCGATTTCACTCAAAAACAATGGAATAAAAAATGGCCGTTTCCTGCAGAATCGACAGGAAACGGTAATCCGGGGCCACATAAGAAAAAAGAAGGAACATGTTAAAAAAAAGATGAAATGAACTGCATTAGAAAGAAATAAATGAGAGAAATGAATAAACAGTGTGATTGAAAATACTATTTCGACATCCTGAGAGGGTATCAGTATATCTGAGATAATTAAGAAAAAGATTTGAATATATTACTATTATCAAGAAATATGTCTGAATTTAAGAAAAACTGTTGTTTACCCCGTCCTTAACTGAATTTAAAAAATATATTTTAAGTAAGTCACATCAACGACCGACCTATTTGTTTCAAAGCAAATGCATTCGGATATGGATTCCCTAAGTAAACACATTAGATTCTCTCCTTTTCTTGTTGTCATCGATTATTAGAAATAAAGAAAAATTTATCACATCTTAATAGATGGTTTATGCAAAATAATCTAGTACTTGCTACTAGTGTTGGGTAAGATAGGGGAATACCACTAGTTTTTACTGTAACTAGACAGGCTCGTTTACTTTCGGCTATCGAGCAACATCGTGTTGCCTACCAGTTTCCCTGAGAGTCGACAAAACGCGAGTCTGTCTTGCCTCACTGAAAATGTACTGCTATTCCTCAAACTTGCCCACACTACTTGCTACCTAGTAGCAACTACCTGAGCTTCGCAGTCCGGTGTCATTATACAGCACGTGTCAATTTTCATTAGCCATAGGCGATTAATCCATACAGTATGTGGCAACATAGTATACCCCTTCTTTCCTTTCCAATGTCAGTGCGACCGATGCATGCTCGTAAGTAAATACAAGTTAGCGTGGTTAGCAGTAACTCTTCGACCAGCGGGTTGGATGTTTGTAATGCGTTCAGAAATATTTACGAGTTACAAGGATTTGTTTTTCTTCTTCCTTTTAGTAAATGCAGAGAATTATTAAGCTGTGTTCACGCTGCATGACACAAACAAAAGCGTAATTCTAATAAAATTGAAAATAAGGCAAATAAAAAAGGATTCTGAAAATAATAATAAATTACTAGATCAGGAGATCGCGGCGGCCATTTGATGTTTCCCGTTCCAGTAATAAGACGGTATTGCAGATTAGATCGCAACGTATTCGCAGCTAACATTGAATGTAAAATCTGGTCGGGAGAAGTGGGAAGATCGGAGAAAGTCGTTTTGATGTCGATTGTTCCCGGGATTGGTGACGGACGCTGTGGGGTGGCACGTTGCCACATATTACTTGTATATGTATAAATCGCATGTAAAATTGAATCCCTATACCTAATGAAAATTGACACATACGGTATAATATAGTTCAACATTGTTGACATGGGATACAGATTTCAATATGTTACAAACAATGCAGTGACACAGCATCTAATCCAAATGTATGATATGAGTTTGTTTATTTGGATATTATTTGAATTAATTCGATTTTGAAGTTAAATTTCTTTATATTCTAAAATTTCATTTAGCTAGTTTTTATTGTTCTTTTCTTGATTTGTACTGCAAGCAAACTCAAGCGAAAGTAAAAATCAATTTTGTCAGACACTTATTCTATAATTTTAACAAACTACATGTTTTGTGATTGCCTATTGATACATTCCTCCTTTATAAAATGTTTCATTATTTTGCTTCAAAGAAATTCCTCAAACATGTCTCACAAAAATTACCAAGTCTGAGAAAAATTTTCATCACAGTAGACGCATTTGTCTTACGTATGCAAAACTCATTCTAAAACTGTAATATTTTTTTATGTAGCTGATAAAGTTTTATCTTTACCATTAAAGCTAGAACAACAGTAATAACATTTTCTATCCTGAAACTTCAGACATTGTACGACACGAACTGATAAGAGAATAAGGATCCCTCCACAATAAACAATGATACAATGTCGGCAAGTATTCTTCCTTCAAGGACAGACGATCGACGGTTGTCAACCGTTTCTACATAATAATAGTTGCTTGCTTACTCCATAGATACGAAGAGATAGAGAGAATATACATTTGAGGGTTTATGTCTTCATTATGTTCCTATAAATGTCAACGAAAGCTTAATTTATTAAGCAATTTCATTAGAATTAAGTACCTCTAAATAAATTATTTCGATTGAAATCTACAGTCGCTGCTGTAACTAATTATGTTAAATCTAATTTTATGGCTTTAATACGACACCATTAGGGTAGACTGTTATGATGTACGAAATTATTCCGATAGCTTCGGGTTGTCCTTAACGTAATAAAACTTTGGTTTCGCTCATTAGGTCAATGCAAATCTATTATTTATATTCATTGTTGACACTTTGTGGTAAACCTCAGTTATACGGAATAATGTAAACTTCATATTGCTAAGGCGTCTCTTACACATTCCTAGTTTCATGCTTTTTTCAACCAAATTTTATGCTGAAAATGCATGTTAACAAAATAAATATTTTAATCAGAATATCCAACATGAAGGTTGAAAGTTTTTAAATAAATTTGCAGTTCAAATTTTAATATTGACAACTTAACTGCTATTTGGAGAAAATTACATATATTGAGAGATTGTCAACTTTATAATAATATATATATTATCACATTGACATGTAAAATAAGAACACGAGATCTCAAAACGAAAAAATTCATCAATACAAGTCCAGTAGGTGGCGAGATTAATATTCTACATAAAAAATGGCGCCATCTAAAGGACGGCAACATATACCAAAACGATTTTGTTGACCACGCGAACATTCTGTGTACATATAAATCATGTCGGTTTATAAATATAACATTTATTAATAACTCACAGCACCACCTATCAGGTCCAGATTTCGTGATTTTTTTTTTTTTTGCACTCAACCAATATATATTATAAATATGAGTTATTTTGGTCCAAAAATATAGAATTTGTTAACAACATGACTACGGCGCCCCCTATCGGATCCTAGCATAGCTATGAACCATCGTTTCGACAAAACAAGTATATTGAGTGAATATGAGCTCAATTGGTGAAGTCGTTCAGAAGCTACATGATCACAAACAGACGAACCAATTTAGGTTGGAATGCGTTTTACCAAACTTTTCCAGATAGTCCAGATTTTTTTCAATTGAATACGCTCAACTGAGTTTCTTCCATCCCGGGAGCATAACGAACAAAATAAAAGAAGAATCAACCAAATATGTCGTTCCTAAGAGTGCATACGAAAATTATGATTTTTGTAGTTTGAACAAATTTTTTGTAATTGTCACGATTTTTCTTAAAAACATTTCTAGGAGCATAAATAACAAAACATATAAGAATTAGGCATATCCATCGTTCAAATCCTAATAGTCTTGAGTTTATAGAAAAAAACCTATAGAAAAAAAGCACTTTCAGTTTTTCCCCAATTTTCCAATTTTCCGAGCAACTTTTGAGTCGGTCCAGCGGTTCTTAAGTGATGCACTTACCAACAAACAGCATTTCACTTTTATTTATATAGATTAAAAAAATTACTTAAACGGTTTTGTTTGCTTCTTTTTTTTTTATTTTTAAGTGATCATAATTATAACAATCAACATATTTGTGCTTGTTTTCGAAATCATTCTTTTCTTTGAAAGTGTAATTATAACTTGAAAGTTAAAATTTTGTTTCGTGTTGGCTCGGTGTTTTTCAATGGCGTGGTGTTCTTGTCATATGCATGTCTTTCCTTCAACAGTTGTTTTGTCTTCTTCCTGAAAATCACACTTACAACAAGGCATAGCTTATACCATCTGTGATTGTTCTAATAGAAGACTGGATCTTTAGGTCTCGTGTGCATTTGTTTTAGTGTTCTATCATTATGTAATGCCAGTTTGAAATGATATGATTTGATGGTTATTAATTGTTTCTGCTGACATAAGGATCCGGCATGTGTGTAGGTTGAATTTTTTGGTTATTTCTATTCCTATGTTTTTCCGTATTGTTTTTTTAAATCTTGGCTTTACTATTTCTGAAATTTGTTGTACTTATAGTTGTTTAATAGGAACATTATTCATCTGTTGCCTGAAATATGTGTCTACGTGTTTCTGACACATTTGTCGTTATCAGTACGGTGTAGCCAAGGAATAAGGTAGGATAGCCTTAGAGATGTAAGCATACACCAAAGACCATCAGGAGACAGACCGTCATTTATAGCTTCAGTTAGAAGATCGTCGGTTTTAAAGACAACCAAATACCGTCCCCAGGTCAAAATAAGACAGCATCACCGTCTCCCTATCACTAAAAGTTCGCTCCATATATGCCAACATCTCGAAAATAGCGATTAAGGATGACCTATTTAAGTTATATTTGTGTATCTCGATAATATTAACTTCAGAAAATATTCGATTAATCAGATGTTAGGAAATGCTGTCATCTTTATTTATCTAATAATCAATTCCCAAGTAGAGTTCTTCGTTCTTCTCGGTGAAGGTATCAGGTATCATAATAATAATAATAAATGTCTTTATTACGTACAAAGTAAAATTAAGTACAAATTACAAATAACAAAAATATAATGACAAATATGATCATAATTTTTAATATGTTTTGGTTATACTTATGTCATTATTAAAATTATTTGATTATTTGATCAGTTAATAAAATTTTAATAATTGTATGGCTATGTGATATTATCCAAACTCACTATTGTTTAGATAATACCATACAACAATACAAATTAATAGAATTTCATTAAATATTGTAGCCTACTTGAAAACTCAGAATTCAATAGTAAATTACTTAATTGGTATTAGCATCTCAACCTACATTATATTCAATATTTTAATTTAATTCTTAATAATATAATACGGTAAAATGGTTAATACGACACCAGAGCTACTTCCCCTTCTTTCCTAAAGCTTCCGTAAGGATAATTACTTCTACTACCATATGAAAAACATGACACACTTTCAAGATACACATAAAATGCGACTTTATTAAAGATATAAAAAAAGTAAATACATACAATTAAATACATGTAATGACAAAAACAAAGACAATATAATAACATTATTAACCTAAATGATGTACCCTCTTAAGTCACATATTGAACATGCTCTGCTGATTTATATTTTTTATAGAATTATTGGTACTACGCTATGATTCTATTTTCAAAAATTAATGTAAACAATTGTAAAATATAAAACAAGGACGTGGGATTACTTATTAAAAATGTTGATCTCTTGTCTGTCTTCACAAATATTTCTTTAAACTGTAATTGAAACAAAAAGTAATTAAATCTCTTTATAAAAATTTGATTTATATTGTGACGCTTTCAAATTTTACCCTCCCTTCTGAAATATCCCATTCCCTTTACCCTTATAATTATTTTGTCCTATATTATAAATGAAAGAGATCATGAAATTATCAAGAAAATAATGGTTTATTTTAGCATGGGTGGTTCTGTACAAGCAGAGAAGTTTATGCGGAAAGGATGGAACCCACATAATCTCCTCCAAGTTGAATGACATAATAAGCTTTCAGGCGAGGTATTAGTCCATTAAATCGATTTCCTCGAAAGGGTCTGTTCCATCTCAACAATACACTTGAATATATAAATTCGTTCATATTTACGGCATTTATGCATGCGCCAGCCAACAGTATGAATACACCACTTCAGCGGAAATGTGGAAAATCATTTTATAATGGTTGTATTGGCACATTTTCCATAGTATAGAAAATACATCAAATATGAGTACAAGAGAATTAGACGGTATTATTTTGTTCTTTGGAAATCTCTTCCAATACCTCGAAAGCACATATCATAGGAAAACATTTTATATAATAGTGATAGAGAATACACTTGATTTATTAGAGAATATTCAATATGCTAGGATTGGAGCTTGTATTAATCACAAGCTTTATTTGTAATCCAACATAATACAAATAAAATGTTCTTAAAATTAAACTAATACTTAAATATTATTCTACTAAAAGATATAATATGAATTTATAATTATAAAAAAAATACACTTTGTCATTTAAAAATATTTGAACATACTGAATTTCTAAGACTAGCTATAAATAATTACAAAAAAGATATTTGGATCAAAAAAATCTATTTAGCGTCTGTATGCCTCAGCTTCATTTTCTTCTTTTCTCAAGGCCTGTGTCAGTACGAAGCTCAATACTGCGTTGACAATCTGTAAAAATATTTACAATTTAGTATATACCATAATACACATTTAATGCCTTATATAATGTACAAACTGAAATATGACGTAAAGTGTTGAACGTTCCTGCTTTGAGAACAAACATATTGGGTTCGATTCTAATGTAAAGACAAATTAATTCAATAAAATTTGCTTAAAATGTGCTATCGATGATAAGCATACAAAATCTGTCTATTGGGTATTCAGAAAAACTCGAAGTCAAAGTAATCCTTGAAAATTTGAAGTCATGTCTGGGATTAGATAGATTTTGACAATTATTGATAGACAACAATTGACATTTGATATTTAATGCAAATAAAAGACTTAAGTTAGGACATACGATTTTTTGTTCAACACCTACCTGACTTCGAAGTTTTCTGAACATATGTACGTTATATAAAAATTCCTGTAAAGGTTCTGACATATCGAGTTGCCAGTTTCGTGACGTAACAACGTGAACGTCAAATAAATAAACGTCAGTTTAAAATACTTTTACTCTTTTAAAAAGTCAAAAATTTCAACTCAATATATCGGAACGATATATTGAGTTGAAATATTGATATATTGATGTTTATGCTCGCAAAACTTGAAAAGTAGTCGGTCGATTAACTTGAAATTTTGACACAACTTTGCATTTGAATATACGAGTGTTTATATATAGGGCGCGACACAAATCTTCCTGCACCGGTGAAATACTCGGTGCGCTTCGACATAAGTACTATCTTTCGGAACAAGTAAAACAATAAAAAATATTTTTTTGTGAATTAATTTACTTTCCCCATCATTTCATATCAGACTGAGCCACAGTGAAGCGTAGCCGAGTTTAGCTAGTATTAAATATAAAACAATATGCCCTTTGAAAAAAGGGAAACCACAATTTTTTACATCTTATGCGAGATTTATTTTATAATTTTAATGTTTCTTAAACCTTGCGGCAACTTACTGAAGCAATTATTTAAAAGCATATTTATATTAATGCAAAAATTGGTCCGAATTTTATACGTGCTCCATCTTGTCGACTCTCGTGTGGTGGTTTCAAAATATGCTTTATATTTAATTATTTTTTTTTAACGGCGATTTTTTGCAATGTGAACCTATTAGACTATAAAAAAGTACCAACAATTCAAAGAAAAATCAAGTATATATAATCTAAAAAGGAAATGTATGCACCATACTACTAATTATTACGTGAATAAGGTGTTGATGCTTGCTAGTAAATAGGTTCAGTAATTTTTGAAGAATTGATGATGATTTAGGAAATTTAGTGAGTATAAAAATTTAATAACCCTGATTTTTTTTGTTTTTGAAAACCGTCAGAATTTCAGATTGGAATATTTGTTTATTTGTGTAAGTCATTTTTTAGTGGTGCGTTATCGAATTTTTTTTGCCTTAGGCACTCGTTATCAAATTACAATTTTTTTTTGGTTCAATGTTCAAGGTTAAGTTGTAAAGCAGCATTAGCTGAACTTCGCCTTGCGATTGAAACTGTTAACTATTAACTTTAATTTTCGAATTGTATATCATTGTATTTATGTTTATTATATACTTGTATACCTTGTTTCCTCTTGCAATATAGACACTTTATTACTATTATTATTATACAAATTTCTTATACGTAGCCGTGGTTCTTGTTGCTTCAATTAATTCCAAATGAAGTTCTAAATACCTTTAACTTATTAGTAAATCTGTATGCAATGCATAAATTGCGAGCTATTTGCAAAAGACTACTTCTCTGTAATAGTAATACTCTTACTTCCAGTCCAAATTAAAAAAAAAAATTGCAAGCAATATTCCTAAATATCTTTATATGCTTAATATTTTTTTATATAAAATGCATAGACTGCGAAATATTTGTAAAAAGCTGCTTTTATATAATAATAGAAACAATGCTACTTCCCACCCAAATTATAAAAATTTAAAATGAAGCAAAGCTAGTTCCATATCTAGCGCTAAATACTTTTATATAAAAACTTGTGTTTGGATAAGAATAAAAGTGTTACTTCCAGTATAAATTTTGAAATTACTTTTATGATTTTCAGAAATGTATCTAAACGTAGTAGTAAAACTTGACTTTTTCACATAAATAATCCACTACTTTCTCTATACGCGTTAAAAACCTAATCAGATGTTAAAGGGAAGATTATATTCCTAAATATAGTTTTGTATTGATAGCTTAAATGTAGATCTAGGTTTCAAGGTTGGAACCGCGTCAAATTAAACCGAGATCTACAATTAGAAAATTACCGCAAAAGTGTACACCTTTGATAATTTTAATATTTTGGCAGATACTCAGCGAGGGGGATGGAGGGGTAAGAAAGTGGGAGGGAGGATGAGAAAGATATAGGAAGAGAAAGAGAGAGGGAGAGAAAGAGAGAAAAAGATATGCTTGCAAAAACCACAGTAGTTCCTTATATTGCGTACAAGATAGGGCGCGGACACGTACGGTTGATGACTCATCGCCCATCGGCGCACTATTGAAATGTTGTATTTCTAAAGAGGTTTTAATTTTATTTATATAATTGGATAACAAGTGGCTGGTGATCTATAAAATACCTTATTATTTATTCATTTTCTCTTCTGTAAGACTTGCTCTCTTTGAATTAAGTACATCCTTGTAGATAGAAAACGCAATACACAATTGCCGCGTCTAACTTATGCCGAAGGCCACATCCGAAGTCACTTGGAATACTTTTGAAATTATTAATAGCCCACGTCTAATGTGGTTAATCCATCTGTTAATTTGAGATTTAGATTTTCAAAACATGTGATTAGTTTAGGCCAATTTCCAAAGTGTTCCTGAAGGAATAACAAATGATTTTTTAAATTTGGGATTTGTGTTAGTTCCTTGCACTCAGTAATACTTCGAGCATCGTCATTTAAACATGTAACGAAATTTTGAAAACTATCGAAATTCTCTGTTTAAAAACTATTTGTGTGTATGTTTTAGCAAAGCTGAGTGACGAACGTGCGATATTTTGGCATTCTGTAACGATATTTAACAGACTTTGTAATAAATATCGGAATCACTGACAATTCATTTTTATATCAGAAAAAGTAACATAAACAATGTTCTAGATCTACATAAATGATAACTAAAAATGTACGCGTATGTTATTGAAACTAATCGAAATCCAGTGCACACTTACGTCTAGATAATTGGGAGAAGTCGATTCAATAAACCGGTATTAAACAGACTATTACAAAAATTACGAAGTACGTAATTAACAGTCAAAACAATGAAAAAACGAAACTAACGTAAGTGTGAATGAAAATTTTATGTCTCTTGCGAGATATAAGGTAAATATAATAAATTTAAAAACCCGTCACGTTCCTATCTACGTCTATGAAAAAAGGATTTTACTCTTAATTCCTTATTTTTTGGGCATTTTTTGCTCTCATTCTCGGACACTTCTCGGGCATAATCAGATGTTGCAGTTCACAATATGAATTAGTGCTATTCAGTAAGCGTGTGTTGTTTACATTATTTCTTTGCTCCGTTGTAACTTCGTCGGAGTTTAAACCGGTCATGTCCGCGCCCTAATACAAGTAAATAAAACCAAATAATAAATTGAAATATTAATAACTCTAGATAAGTGTAGATCTTTAAGTTTTGTAATCACAAACATAGATTTCGGTGAAGATATACGTGGGATATATTTTAAATAAGGACCGTTTGAGATTGAGAATGATGCGCGATTTCACGCATGCGCGTCTGCTCCCAACATGTTTCGCGCTTTCAGATGTCATTTGCAGCGGTATCGTCAGTCTGTGTGCTGAGCTGTAAAAGGTTATAATGTTCAGGAAAACTAAGTCGACCGCCGACTGTGAGATACGATGTGTAGTTGGATTCTTTAGTACAAGAAATTTGACGGCAGCGGAAATTCACCGTTGGGTTTGTGAAGTTTACGATGATAATGTTATCAGTCAGAGTAAAGTTCGAAATCGATGAGATTTGTTCGCGAATAGACGGGTTAATGTGCAGGACGAGATATTCGCCCAGGCCCACCTTGTCTGATTTCTGAAGATTGAGTTCGTGATGGACAACAAAATTCGAAAGGACCGACGATTCACCATTTCAATATTATCGATTGATTTTTCCACAGATTTCAAGGTCAGTTTTGGACACCATTGTTCCGGAGAAACTGAAATATCGAAAATTGTGTTGTCATGGAGTTCCAAGACTATTTTCTGATGATCACAAAGCAAAAATATTGGGTTATGCTTTATTGTTTTTGACTCAATACGATCAGGAAGGGAATGAATTTTTGAACCATATCATTACAGGAGATGAGACTCGTGCATTTCATATGACTCTTAAGTCCAAGCAACTGTTAGTAGAATGATGACACACATCGTCGCCAACCAGAGTGAAAGCCAAATAAACACATTCAGCACGAAAGATTATGAAAACGGTGTTCTTTCTCAATATGCAATATAAATTAATTTCCTCCTGTTTGGCAAGAATGCACAACTGCGTTTTTGTTACGCATTTCATTGATTTAAAACATAAAAAAAATTTTTTTTTAGAAAAACTTATTAGCAGCTAAAAAAAACCTCCGTCATTACCTGATGAAGCCGAAGTTTGGTGAAACAATATTGTAGTGAACAACAAAAAATATTTGAAATTATTTTACGTTATCTATTTTACAAATACTGTGTTATACGTATTCCAATGTAATGTGAAGGATTTGAAATTGAATTCATTAGGATATTTCATTTAATATAATTCCGCCGCGTCGGCAATCGATTTGAAAATAAATTGAAGACCAGCGGTCAAAATAATGTGATAATACGCAAAATAAAATCGTTACAAAATTCATATATTCTATCCTATAAATAAAACAATGGACTTAATTTGAAATTGACGGAGATTATGGAATTTAAACACTTAATAATCCGTTCCGACACGATTTTCAATAATGAACTGGACCCGTATGATGTTATCGAACGGTTTTCCAATTAAAAATACATTACTATTATTTGGAGTCAAACGAAATTATAATCATCATCAAAGTACCCGTCCGCCTGTCTCAGATAAACTATTCATCCGACGAATGTTTGATAGTTCTCATTTGTTAATCGAAATTGAATTGTCGTCCGAACGGTGGCGCTGCTATTGCGCAAAATCAATTTGACTATGATAAATGCGTTTCTGTTCCAATGCATCGCAGATAATATGAATTAAACAAAACACTTCTGTGCGACGACTGAAATACATGAATCTTACAGGGTAATCCATGGTCTAGATTCATTCTGTGTTTAGAAACAAAAACTGTTGTTTTAAAAAGAATGGAAGGACGAATGGAACAACTTTATTTTTCTTAAAGAAGTCTTCGGACTTTCAAATTGACAGAAGTAATAGATATAGCTTTATTCAAATGGAAATGAAAGTTAAGTTCCTTTGAATTTACATATATCAAGTTAGATATAAATTGATGAGCTTTTTATGTTACTAGGAAAAATAAATATATTTTTTAAAATAAGGTTAGTGTAAATAATCGTAGAAATTTTATTATTGACGGCACCTTAAAAAAATCAGTACAAATTAAAGTTATACACTTAAAAGTATGACAAGAAAAATTAGACAAATTATTATCAACAGAAAACAGAAAAAAACACAAAAAGGCTATCTTTGATGAATTGGAAAGTGCTGTTGTTTCTGTCACCAATAGGTATTTACTAGAATTTTTTGGAAAAAACTCTTGATTACCAAATAAGAGAACATTTGAAATCATACCAAATTGATGAGCTTTTTTTCCTGATTTGGTGCAGAGAAAAAATCTTTCATAAGATTTCCGCTACCAAATTCGAGTACATGATCGTTGTTCTGTCAGGTTTTCACTGACCAAAAATAACCTCTTACTCGTCCTGTTTTCCTCTCAATAGTGATGTTACATTGTGGTCCTTCTTGTCTATCTCAGATCTTTTTCATTAATTTCAATTAAGTTGCTCCATTTGTTATCACATTTTAATCTTTTTATCATGTTAATGCTGTTGAAACTTATTCCTGTATTTGTAGTGTAGGCTTATCTTATACGTCTACCATACATATCATACACTTGCATGTGTCTTTCGTTCAGGGAGTATTTGGGCCAGCGTAAATTCTTAACCTTTATGATACCATACAATTTTACACTTCCTATCTCTCATTGGGAATAGGTACCAACAAGTGCACAGTTTGCAAAGAGTTGTTTTCAAGCGCAGCAGCTGATCAGTTGCGTTCTTTACGAGGTAGAGTGCAGTTGATTAGTGTGTGAGTGCGTCAATAAAATGTACGTGACTCCCTGGACCGAGTGGTTTTGACACTTCAGTTGTAAATAATTTACATAGGTAATAAACCACATATTTCTTGTTCCATTTCAATAATGGGAGTTTGTATTTATAGGAAAAGAAAAAGGGGAAGAACGTCAAGTCAATGTTGAAGAGAGAATAGTAATGAATCTATCTACGTCAGCATTACAAATGTTGCGGAAGAAATATCACTACAAACTAAATGTTTACCTCACTCCCCTTGGAAAAATCCACCGAGATCAAGGGCTCACTCTAGTAGGAACACTGATGAAAAATTAGTCCTACGTCCCAAAAGAGTTGCTACCATCGACGAACAGGGGGCATTTATTAGAAAAACTACGGAGAAACCTTTTTCATACAGCTGTTTGTTAGTGGAACCTGTACAGAAACATTTTTGTAAGCGTTGATATATGGCATATCCTTTAGTGGATCGTTCCTTGTAGGATTTTTCCATAACTATTTTGGTATGCGTTGTGTTTGTTCAGAAATCTCCTTGTTTTAAATTTTAAATTGGGGATTTATAACGAAAATCAATTTGCTTTTCGTGATGAAGGGACTTCATATATCTATGTGCATAGGAAGAACAAACCTGTTGTGTTGCTTTCTAATATGCACACAACTGTAGAAATAGTTGACACGGCTATATATTATAATGCATTATAATTCTACCCAAACCATAGTTGATTAAATGGATCAACTGGTAACACAATACACGTTGCTTTTGAATAATTTAAACCTATCCATTTACAATTTATCATTATAGAAATAGTTTTGTATCCATATAAGCCTGAAGAATACTGAGGTACTCTATGAGAGATATAAGGTGCACAGGGGTTTTTTATGGTTAAAACGATTTTGCGTTAGATGTCAGGAAAACTCAAAATAAAATGTTGAACAGATAGTTATGCGACTGCAAAGTCGAAACAGCGCCTGGGTATTTCGTATGCCATCCCAAGGATTAATTGCACACATCTCAATCTATTTTCACTGCTCTTCTACAGATATGTACAAATCACGTATAGTACTAATCTGCAGATTAATTAAGTGATTTTTTCGACTTACGACTATTGTCGTTAAATTGATGAGATCCAATGAAATCGAAACACGTTTACGTCTCGCCAATTAGCAATGGCAATTAATTTTTCAGTCTATTAACTACTTTAGAAAATCTATTCTTTAGAACCTTCAGAGATACGATTTTTATGGTATAAAAATAATAATAATTATTATTATTATTATTATTGATTTCAGAAAAAAAGATAACTACATATTATGCAGTATACATGTGGATGAAATCTCGTCAAACATAGCTACACTAAATCAAAGAAAACAAAAAAAATATATACGACAATCATTTTATAGATATGTCTTGTAGGCACTCATCCGTACTGTAGTAGCACTTCTCCAATAAAATCCTTTTAACCTGAAGCCAAAATTTTTGAAAATTTGTGTCTTCCTTCAGGCACTCTGGCAGTTTGTTGTCAAATCTGCAGCCATTATAATAGATTCCCTTTTGATATAATGTTGTGCTATGTTGTATTGGCATCATAATGTTTTATTTCTGGTATTCAACAATTTGCTGCTGAAAAAATTCTCTGTTTTTAAGGACAAAACAAAACAGCTCGTATATATAAATTCACGGCAGGGGCAAAATACCAAGTTCTTTAAAGGGTGGTACACATGAATCCATTCTCCTAAGATTTGCGACAATGCGGACAGCACGTTTTTGTATCAGGAAAACTCTGTTGAAATTCGATGACGCATTATTGAGCGGCCACACTGATTTGATGATATCGCTAGAGCATAGCATGTTCTCGACATCTTTTCGCAGACATAAGCGACGTGCTTTTGCCATTGTAAGCTGCTATCAACGATTAGTCCTAATATTTTTGTTTTGTCGTTATACTCTATACAGCTACCGTTATTTAGGTATAGTTGATCATGAGACGTTACTTTGGATCTAGATGTTTTAAAAGGAACGCAAATAGTTTTGTCGTTATTAAGACACAGTTTATTCGCTTTTGACCACACACATGTCTTCTTGTACAAGCTCCGAGCATGTTGTTCCGCGTCTGTTAAACTATTACTTGTAATTAATATATATTTTTTTATGTAAACAAGAAAAAGAATTGGTCTCAAAATTGATCCCTGTTGTACACCGGTATTAATACTTCTGGGCTCAGAAACAGAATCCCCAATCTTCACCTGCTGGCTACGATTTGTTAGATATGAAGTAAACCAATTTAACGGTGTTCCTCTTAAACCATACCTATCCAGCTTATGCAGTAGTATCCCATGATCAATATATATATGTAATTTATAATAATCATAATAATTTACATATTTTTGTTTAATAAATTTATAAACAAGAATTTAAAATCAAGTATGACCTGTCGAAATTTATTTTTTAAAATCAATACACTTCAATTTTTAAATTTTTTTTACCACGAAATCCTGATTTATAGATGACGTTTAGTGTGATAGTGTTTAGTATTTTATTCAACCTTAAAAGTTTTAAACTGCTTTGGATTGAAAAACGTGAGCGAACAATAGAAACGGGATAGGGCAAGATTAAAACATAAATCGAATAAATTGTTTGCACGGATAAAGCGCCACGCTTGAAAAAATGTAACGGTTTTTGGATTACTTTTCTGTGGTCTGCGAATTTGCGTTTCACTCTCGCCCCCACAAATCGTGTCGTTCAGCCTCTTTACTCTCTCTTTTTAGCCCTACGACCAAGCACACAATCCCTAACCCGGAAAGTTTATATATACTTTTCTAGTGATTAATTGTCGGGATTAAGAATTGTCGTGAAACTATTTCGAATTTCTCCGAAGCAAGATGAACTTCCGCAGAATTCGAAATTATATTCTTCTGCGGGACATAAAATTTGCCGTCGAAAGAACTTGCCGCCGCCACTAAATTATGTCCTTTGCTTTACAGGAGCTTTACTTCTGAGAGAAAGGAGGAAAAGGAAAGGAAAGAAAGGAAAAAATATACTTATTACTTTTCCTCTATAGTCGTTATATCAACAATCGCCTTTTTCGTGTTCGGAATTCAACTTTAATGGAGCTCGTGCAATTTATACTAACAATCAAGAAGTGCTCGTATCAGATTTGATCCCGATATAATGGGGACCTATCGAAAATTTATTTTTTCCTTTAACAATAATAACGATGCGAAATACAAGGGAAACATATACTGGCTCTAACATTAGCGCGACATCCTTCGGGATTTCTATTGTTACACAAAATACAAAAAATACTTTAAAACATAACTTTTAGCGGTTATCGATTCTGCCACATAAAATTATTGTCAGCTATACAGAGTATTACGTTTGCAATCAACCACTAAAGACGTTATATTTAAAAAAAAAACACCTTTGACAATAATATATTTTCGAATTCCTTATGAATTTTAAAATGTTTTATAAGATAATTAGCGAGGGAAACAGGAATTCCAGCATCTCATATTTTCTGTAAGTAATGTATCATTTGTTCTTATATTATGACCACAGTTAAAAATATTCATTCATGTCATAATATATCCCGAAGTCAATTATGTAGCTGTTAAGCCTTTTATGTTGAAGGGTGTTTTTTGTCATAACCATGAATTATGTCTTACATTGCTTTGAATTTATTACTAGAGTTCAGTATTTAATTTTCGCAACTTCTCTGTCTTGATCGTTCAATTCAACTTCGATTTACACTGATGATTTTGATTCTTGTAGCCTCAAAATATTGATTCTTATGTGGCGCCATCTAGTAGTACCCAAAGAAATAATTTCTGAATTTTTATTGAAATAAACTTTAAAATAACACTTTAAACATTAATTTTACAATGGTTAATTAATATTAATAATTTTAAAATAATTATGAAAGTGTTGCTGATAATAAAGTTGTTGGGTAGTGTCAACAATTACAACTTTACTTACGTTTCTACTTTTTATAACAATTCGCAGGGAAACACTAATTAGGATTCAACTACGTTGTAAAGTGTTTGCTTAACGTAATCGCTGCTTTCAACTGTATTGGAAGATTTGGAAGCTTTACTATTCCACATCGCAATATTCAGCCACTTCTTCAGGCATCGGTAGTATAATTTGCACCTCCTTTAAGCCTAACATGTGGTCTACAGAATCGCAACTAAATGTAATAAACTTCCAAAATATATTATAGTATATAAGTAGCACACATTAAATAAAACGACTGAATATGTGTAGTAATAGAATAATTTAAGTCGAGAAGAATATGGAGTAGACAAATACAAAATAAATGTCAATAACAGTAGATTAGATAAATTCAATCATATTGCTTATTTTTATCACGTAATTTTAAAAATGCTCAACTATTACCAAGCATTTTATTGTGCTTTGGAGAGATGGCGCCACATAAGGATCAATATTTTGAGGTTATAAGAATCAGAAAAATCTCGTTAGGTGGACTTGTTTGAAAGAATTTTTAATTATTACTCCAACTCTTTTTCAATTTTTACAGTCGCCTTGATCGGGACATACTTCTTGCTTGTCGAGTGATGCATGCGCCAAATGCCACTTTACTGGCGGTGAGTACAAAAAGTATGTTATTTCTCTTTCCAAACATGAAAAATAATAATTAACTCGTAGCTATTTTATATGTTTCCCAAGGAATCATTACGAAAGTCAATGAACAATTTTGATATAATAACACTAGGCATAATTTGTTTTCAATCTAAAATTTTTCAGTATATTACATTTGGCTCTCTTGCTATTAATGTATCCACATTTGTACCTCTACCATGAATATTTAATTTAAAAAAGATGTAGTATCTAAAGACATGTTCTCGATTCTTATTAAATTGCATACTGAGTGGAAAATAGAAGTACTTGATTGCAACCAATCAAATCGTGATTGCTTCGTACGTTAGATGAAACTGCTTTTCCTCAGTCGCGACATGGAATTTCTTTGGAAATGTATTTCAAATGCACTCGCAACGGAAAATTTTGTATTCTCAATAAAGTATTTCAACCTGGATACATGAGAGGGTTCAATATACCAGGACCTTTCCCCCCTTCTCTTATAATCTTTCCGATATAATACAAACTTATGCTCTATAAAACTTTTAGCTATATACACATACACACACATACATATATATATACAAGCGATGCAGTGCTCTTCAAATATTTGCCGAGAATAGAGTCGTTGGCTTGATTATATCGTTGCAACGGTTTAAGGAAAAACCATTGCGCTCTCTCACTGTGTGCCGGTGGTAATGTATATCCCTTACGTGCTTTAATCAAGGGAATCCATGGTCGAGCGGGCGGGTATATTACTCGAGGATATTGTGTACGTCAAATGCGGATTCTGAATCAATAGGGAAATACTTATGGAAGTGTTCGTTTACCGAGCATCTATTCAATGTAGAATAGCACGATTTAATCGGCTGAAATTAGCTGGGGATTAAATTTTACAATACTAATAATAATAATAAAAGTAATAACAATAACTGTAGCATTTTAAATATTTTCCTACGTTGATACTAAGTATCAACCAAAACACAAAATTCGTTATCTACATCTTAATCTCTTTGCAACCCCCCCACCCCACCGTCCCCCCGCCCCTATTATTTTTAACAATCAATCAATATCACATAGTTACGAGGGATATCTTCTTAGTTTTGCATACAGGGCTGGAATAATACGATAGATAGTTTTTAAAGAATTTATTGTTTTTCGAATTATTGTCCACGATAATTAATGCACTTTAGCATCCGCTCGAACCAACTGTGGAAGCAGTTATTCTACTCGCTTTTTGGTACTGTCCAAATTACGTTTATGAAGGCATGGACAGTTCCTTCTGAGGACTGTAACCTTTGATCACGCAGTCCGTCCTGATTTTAAGGAATGGTAAAGAAATCGTCGAGACTGTACGGAGAATGGTCTAACAATTCAATATTTTATTGTCTTTTCAATTGTCTTGCGAGCTGTATGCGAAATTGCATTGTATTGCTGGAGGATGATTCGTCGTTTGGGGATCGTTTTTCGTAATTCAGCGATGACTTGGTTGTATACCAGTCGGCAATAGCAATTCTTTAATCTTGTAGAGGAATTGTTGCTACATAACCTGCTTTCGAGACAAATGTCGCGACCATCTTTTTTGGAGACACTTTGAAAACGGATGACTTTTGTCGACTTTTCTTCATCTTGGCAGACCCAAACAGAAGACTGGTGTCTATTTTCTGTCTCGAATGGGTAAATCCAAGATTCATCACAACTGAAGATGCTGTACACGTTTTTAGAGTTTCCTGCTTTAAAGCGATCTAGGGTTTTTTGACACCAATTTACCATAGTTGCTTTCAGTTCTTCTGTCAATAGATGCGATATCCAACGGAAAACTATTTTTTTTAAACACAATTCTTCATGCAACCATTTTTGTATTGAAGTCTTTGAAATCCCCAATGATGCCTCCATCTCCCTATATGTCACATGTCAATCTTCGTTGATCAGCTTACGCATAGTATCGACGTTTTCCTGAGTGATTGCTGTTTTTGGTGCACCTGCTCTTGGATTGTGGCTAGCTAATTCCATTTTTCGACTAACTTGTCAACTTTGACAGTTCGTTGTAGCTTCAACACTATACGTATCGCACTAAAACTTTGGATTTAGGTTAACTAAAGACGGAGGTTAATTTTTAATACTGAGATTTGATTAATGCCACCGTCTCTGTCCGAATATGCAAAACATAAAAGATCCTCGCATATAAAAGTCATTTTTTTATTGTTTACTTGCTCTATTTATTAGCTCTTGTCTCCCTTTCGCATTGTTACACGTAGTATAAGGAAGTATTGTGATGAACATTTTGACCATGAGATTTTTGAAGATGTTTGCGTTTTGAAGTCCCCTGATAAAGAGAAAGTGTTTTTCAAACATGCTGTGTGAATCTCCCCCCCCCCCCTCCCGTCGACCACGATAGCGGCCAGACAGTTAAAGCTATCAACACCAAACTTTTTCATTTGCCAGCATAATCTTCCTCTTTGGATCTGATTAGATTTTCAACAAAATCGACAGACAGGAAGTAGTAGTTCACCTCAGTAAAAATTCAAAATTTGCTAATATCTTGCCAACAACTAAGTTTAAACAAATTTCGAAGGAATACAAAAGTACTAGCAAGTAAATTCTAGAAAACTTTTAATAGGCTATGCCTTCTCACTTCACTTTGTCAATTCGTCGGTTTTTTGACAAAAATCAGATGAATGTACTCCGTCAACATTCTTATTCCTCAGATCTGGCTTTCAGACTTTCTATCAAAATTGAAATCAGTGCTAAAAATTGACTGTTTAGAGATTATTGATAACTTTAAGACAAATTCAGTTAGGTACTAGTTTTGAATTACCTTTCAAAAGAATACTTTGCGAATTTGGTTTGAAGTGTGAGAATAAATTTGGTCATTTTCTGAATATACCTCCTATATGTCTTGCTTTTACGCAAATTGGCGTTCTAAACTTTGTTTGGGTTAATTCTGTTACACAGACCAAAAGTAGTCCTACATTCATTATTCTTGATTCTTCTAACATTTATTATAAAGTACAATAAAATAATAATAATAATAATAAGCAACAAGGATACTAAAAGCTTTAGGAATTTGAACGAACAGTATTACGCACATTTCTTAATCCATTAAAGTGCACCTGAAGGTTTACAAAAAGATTTTTGACGTAAAATACCTAACGCTATCTAACATCTAAACTTAACTAATGAAAGTAAAAAAATGAATTTCAGGACTTAACTTAATATTTACTTTCTCATTTTCACGCTTTCAATAATATTTAATGATGAAAAATATAACATTGAAAACTGCACCCAGGATTCGCAATTGAGGTAATAATATTGTTATTTTTCTATATAACGAATCAATTTTAGTTTGTTAATTAATTCTATCTCAAAATTTGTAATATTTTACCTTGAAATTAGAGAAGAATATCAGGTTTTCTAAACTGATTTAATTTTCAATTTAGCTATTGCTGATGTAAATATTAACTTTGAAACACATTTCCATTGACGAATATCTTGATGCTTATTTGATTTCTACGCCTATTTCTTTAATAGACTTCTCTTTACAAAAGCAACCCTTTACTATATATGAATTGATTTTTGTTTGTTAATTAATTATATCTCAAAATTACCAATAGTTTACCATGAAATTATAGAAGAATATCAGGTTTTCTAAACTGATTCGATTTTCAATTCCGCTATAGTTGACGCGAATATTAAGTTTGAAGCACATATCGATTGACCTTGATGTTTATTTGATTTCTACGCATATTTCTTTAATAAACTTTTCTCATTTAATATTTTAGCACCCAGAATTCGTACTGTTTGCAATTGAGATTATAATATTGTTATGTTTCCATATAATGAATCAATCTTAGTTTGTTAATTAATTATATCTCAAAATTACCAATATTTTACCATTAAATTATAGAATATCAGGTTTTCTAAACTGATTCGATTTTCAATTCAGCTACAGTTGACGCAAATGTTAAGTTTGAAGCACATATATATCTATTGACCTTGATGCTTATTTGATGTTTACGCATACTTCTTTAATAGACTTCTCTTTACAAAAGCAACCCTGTAAAGTTTGGACAATTTCATCTTCTTGCAAAATCCATTGTGATCATTATTCTTGTTAATTTATACACTTAATTTATATAATCTAGTCCAAATTGGGAATATGCGAGGACAACAAGAATTTCGCATCAACTATTGATGCAATCTTCATATTACGCCAACTAGTAGAGAAAAAATTGAATCAATTGATCCGTCCTTCTGTGTATCGTAAACCTAATACATGCATTCGACCGGATGCGACACACACCCCATGTCATCGCGGAAGATTGGAGTCAAACAAGGAGAGAGTTTAAGCTCGACACGATCAGTATCTTGATAAATAATGTAATCAAAGGAGTCAAAGAAATTAACAAGCGCTAAATCTGTGGCAACGGAAAAGGAAAAGCCAACATAAACGTATCCATCCGAACATATCAAGTAAATGAGCAAGTAAGGTCAAACGCCTCGAAATTATCTCTCTGTCTAAGAGACGTGGTGTGTAGGAACAAATATATGTCAACACAGATTTTAGTGAAACCCACTTAGAAATATGAGAACTCTTAGAACAATAACAGGAATAATATTACAGTGATTAAATCATAAGCAGCTCCATCGGATAAGAATTGCAAACTGAAGCCATAGTTAGATGAGGCATATCTCGGATACTGCAGTGAAGGAACCATGTTGATAGCAAGGATCATAACAAAATTGCCATATGGGTATGTATGTTTCAATAACAATTTTTATTAATTTTGCAATTTCCTTTTATTTGCTATTATTTCTTTGACAGTGAGGTACCTCATGAAGAGATACTATTCTTTATCAAGAAATCTGTAAAATATGAAAACGCCTGATTATATACTTGCCAATTAATGAATCTTAAATTCTAATATCATTAATGTTTGTTAATCAATACAACACTATAATGAACATTTGCAACAACACTATAAAATTGCTTTAAGTAAATGTATCATTCTATTGCACTTCTCTCCCAGAGAAGACTTTAATATTTTCATGGATTAGTTTGACTTCAGATTTCTCTGAAGTCAAAGTCATAAGAAATGTTCGGAAGTTTGTTCATATTTTATGAATAACTTATATTCAGCAGGTCAGCAGGTTTCTTTACGTCTTCCAAAAGTCAACACTCATTATGCTAAATTATTTTTGTATATACCTCTGCATATAAGTACTTACATGTATCATAGCACAGGCCATGGCAAGAGCAGCAATCCAGGCAGTCTTCTCTTCAAAAAACCAGGTCATTTCGGCAACACACCCGTGGAAGAAGGCGTTTCCAGTAACAGTATCCCTGCATTGACTTGGTAATGGTTGACGTAAAGTGAAATAATCCTCAGGTCCATCAGCGCCACAGCACCCAATCTTTAATTAAAAAGGAAAATATAATTAAATAAGCAAAATAATTAACAAATTTCAACTGCTTATTATAACAACCTTACTGTTTAACAACACTTTTATTTGGAAGGTTGGTTTGTAAATAAGAGATATTAATAAAAAACATTACGTTAGAGAACAACGACCATAAGACTATTATCGAATCCTTTGATGTTTCGTGTCTCATCTTTGCCTAGCCGTACACTCAGAAAACGTATTTACACTAAAAAACATCGGTAATATTGCTCCTATGCATGGGCAAAATTTAAAATACACACAAGAGATTGTTGTAATAATGTTAAATTTTAATTATTTTAAATTGTTATGTATATATTATATTTCTATACGTCAAATGTTCCTTTTATGTACTTCTTAATATAATATAATCATTGTGATCGTTTTCTTAAACTCGAAAAAAGTAGTTGTGTCAAAAAAATAAACATAAAAATGTTTAAAAAAGATGCGTTTGTTTATGAAACATATTAGGTCGAATCTTTCGAATCATGTGGCCAGGCTAATCAGACTTTTGGCTAGACAGACTATCGCGCGGCAATGAGAACCACCAGGCAACCACCCTAAGCAGGCCTACCAAAGAATTACGGGCTCCCTTCTTTTTTTTTTGTCGCTTTTGTATGATCAGATTACTTTTGGATCTTCAATAAGATGTCTTTTTAAAAAACATATTCAAAAATAAATATACATTTCTATTCTATGTTCTATTTAAAAAAAGGCGTAAATGTTGATTTTGCGTTTGTTATTCCTGAAAATTCATTTATTTAAAAATAAATAAATTGATTATAGATTATTAAACTTGACGAAAGTGGAAAACTTCTTGCCTATATAGATCTCAAAAATTCTTTCAGGTTTCGTCTCGGAGTCTCCACAAAGTTGGACATGTTGAGACACAAAATTGCGAATAAAGCTACAACGGTAAGAGATACTCCTACACATGTTTATATCCATGTCCTTCTTTTTAAGAGTAGCATCTAAATATGCTAAAATATATGGGCTGTTCCATTTAAAAAAACAAAAGTTTGTATCGTCACTCACTTACGCAACACTATGTATAGTTGAAAAATTTTAGAATGTGTATTTTAGGAGTGGCTACAAACTTTTGTCTGAAACACTTTTCTTTTACTTTAATAATAAAGTCGTAATCTTCCGCTCTCGCATGGTCTGGACATCCTGTATATATGTATATAGTATAACATTCAAAGTAACAACTTTTCTTGTTCCTGGCCGTGTCTTTAATAAATCATACTTTATTCCTGGGAATAGCAGCCATAATTAAATAATTAAAGGAAAAACAACTTAACGTTTCGACATTTTATTTTTCAATGTCTTCACTTCAGAAACAAAGATATAAAACTTAATATTACATTCACCATCTCGGAGATTTTTTTGTTTTATACGAATAGAACTACATTTTGTCAAATTTTATTTTTAATAATTTACTATTAATTATTTTTTAATATATTTAGATGTGATTGATGGATGACAGTCAAATACTAAATTAATGAATATTTAGTATTTGTCTGCCTTCGAAGAATTTTTCTGTTATAAATAATAAAAGTAATGTTTCATAAATATTTGTCTGAATAAAAGCTTTTTCATAAATACCTAACTTTTGTGGACAAAGTATAGGATTCTACTCGCCTGTAATGGCTCTTATTCACACGGGTAAATCGCGCCGCTTGTGACACAAACTTCACCCTTATGAACAATAGTCATCATTATATGCTCGTTGATTAATATACGATTAAATGATTGCAGCTTGAATACTGTTTACTTAGTTTTTAATTTAAAATTATATTTATACATATAACATTTTCCAAATTTGGAAAGTTAGACAATAACTGCTAACAATGTGAAAAGATTGCTTAAACGACGGTAAAGTAGAAATTTCCTATTTAAATGTTAATATTGAAATCGCCCGAAAAAATGCATCATCGTTTTACGTTTAGCGCGAAGCGGAAACTTCCCGTTCATAAATAAATATGTTGGTGACGTCTCCGAAATCGAATTGGATGTAACTCCACAAAGTCTCAATCACTTTATTCCCTTTCTACTCGTATATTAGCTCCTCTTCTTTTTTCTTTTCGCCCTTACCACCTCTTATCTTATGCCTCCAAAATTTAATGTAACATTAAAATGAACTACGCCCCGTCGCATCGCGTTCGCCGATGTTACAGTTTTATATATGGAATATTTATTCTGCATTTACGCCCGCTGTACTATTATCAAAGTGTCAGGGGCAATAATGATCTCGAAGACGTTATTCTACTTCTTTTTAAGACCCATAAATGTAGTATAGTGTGAGGTAATTTATTTTAAGTATGAGGAACTCCTGAATGTAGTCTAATTTGATGACAGTTGCTATATTATTCCGTACCATTTAAATCAGCAAGTGTTTTAATTGTGTTTGCATTTCTTCAATAACATATAGTAGAATATTCTCTTAGTAAGTTCATCATCCTCGCAAAATATCAAATGATTCGTCTACTTTAAATTAAAATATCAATTTTTCAGAGGAAGTGTGTATGTGTGTTTCATACTCTAGAATTTTGGTCCCTTAAATATCCTGAATGACAAAACGAGGCCTCGCGAAAAAAAGAAAAACTCGTATTAAAAACATTTTTTTATGCAAGTTATCCAAAACTCACAGGCAATACTCATTTCATCAATAATAATCAACTACTCTGAGTAGCTTCAATTTCGTAATAAAATGATTTTTGGGTATTCGAAAGAAATATCATTAGAAAAATACTGGGAGTTAGCGAGAGATAGCGACTCTAGAAGACATACAAATCAGGAATTAGAGATGTTGATGAAGGAAGAACACATTATGAAGTTCTGCAAATATATTCAGAAGAAAGAAACTGACACAATTCGAGATGGTGACTGAATGGTGACTTCCTCGTGATCGACATCACGAGGAAGAGTCAAATGCCAATGGAGAGATCAAGTAGAGAAGGATGGCAAATTATTATTGAACGTTGTAGATTAGAGAAGTAAAATTAAGGATATAAAGCAATAACAGCAATTGTTAAAGTCAGTGACCACAAACCACAAACAAAATAAATGAACGAAATGAGAAAGCATGATCATATTTTCAAGCATATATTCAGAAGAAGGAAACCAGAACAGTATGATAATAAAATGGCGGCTGATAGCGAGCAGTAATAAAGATTGCAGATTGAAGAAATAAAGTGAAAGATCGAAAGTATAATAGAGTAGCATTTGAAGTACAAGGAACATTCAATAAGGCCAAAGTAATAATAAAAAAGGAGGAGGAAAAGCTACAACAAACGGACTATAAACTTTGAAATAGCATCAGCGCCATCTATCAGGTTCAGATTTTGTGATACTCATATGTGGTACTAAACCAATATATTATGAATATGAGTTATTTTGGTCCATAAATATAGAATTTGTTAATAACATGACTGCAGCGCCCCTTGTCGAATTCTATTATAGCTATGAACCATCTTCTCGACAAAACAAATATATTGCGTGAATATAAGCTCAATAGGTGAAGTCATTCAGAAGTTACAGGATAACTAACTGACGCACCAATTTAGGTTGGAATGGGTGTTTCCAGATTTTGCTCCAGATCTTTCAGACTTTTTTCAACGGAAGGCATTCAATTGAGGTATTTCCATCCCGGGAGCATAACAAACAAAACAAAAGAGAATCAACCAAATATGTCGTTCCTATTGTCAGTTATGATCGAGAGTGCATACAAAAATTATGATTTGTAATTCTCCTGATTTTTTTTATTCTGAAAGTTTCTCCAGGACCATAACGAACAAAACAGAAAAGAATTACGCATATCCATCGTTCGAATCGTGACTTAAGGTCATGAGTTCATACAAAAATTCGATAGAAAAAAAGCACCTTTAGTTTCTACTTAATTTTCCAATTTTTCGGGCAACTTTACCAATTTCTTTCCCTGAAAGCCTTATTCGAACTACTACGAATACTAAAATTCCAAATTGGTCCAAGTGATGCACTTACCAACGAACAACATTTCATTTTAACGTATATACCTAGATTTGTTTAAACTCAGTAGTTGACAAAATCTTGATAAAATTCTAATTTCTCAGGATAGAAATTACTGCTTCCTGCCCACCGATTTCAGTATTTATCATTACAATACGTCCCTATATTACATAGATGAAAGTAAAAGAAGGAGTTCTTTAAGAAGGAAATTGTTCGCATTTCTTAATCATTTGTGAACCATTTTTATTAAATTTAGTGGTAATTAAAGTATTTATTGAAATCATTATTCTTGTACTCTGTCATGTTAAAGAATAATAAGTATTCTTTCAATGCATCGTGATATATTGACTTTTTGAATAATAAACAACTGTCAAAATTTTTCTGAAATTGGATATATCTCGAAAACAACTGGATTTAGTAATAGGTAAAAATAAGAAAGTTTCTTTATACTTCCGTCTACTTGAAGTGTTTTAACCTTATACATATTCAATAAAAAAAAAAAAAAGAAGTTCCAGTTGTACAAATACTAATTGTAAATTTTTATAATTCTGCATACTGAATTCAGAAAACGTTTAATGAACGATATTCATGAGATACCCTGTATATTAGTATCAAAGAGAAATAAATGCTATTAATATTATTATTATTATTAACGTTACTTGTAAAATATATCAATTGTACTTATGGACAGGGCCATTTATATATCCTGTTTTGTAAATTGTCAGATGATGAAATGCTTCCAAGACAAACTATAACGCCTGAATAGAAGTAAAATATCCATTAGGGGACCATTTGTAATTTGAAGCTATATATCGAATGTACCGTTCGGAACGTTTGCCCAAGGTTTTTATTTTCTTTCACTTCCGTACTTTCATCTAAGAAATACGAATGGTAAATTTAATATTGGCTTCTCGATATTCTACCTTTGATACGTTATCTACAAACATATATGTGTGTATTTGTTTATGTTTGTTATAAGATGCCATGAATTCCATTTCAAAATTACATGTGTATTAGTCATATCGACTTTATTAGTAACTTATTTTTTTGCTTTATAGACTATATTTCTTTATATTTGAGGAAAACCTCTATAGTTAGGGTGATATACTTACTGCTTCTATGTCACGACTCAGGTACAATTTCAGTGAATCCATAGTTTGTCACTAATAGTTCAAGTCTATCAAACGCTAAGGTCATTGAGAGTTTCTAGCAAAGCAAGTCCAAAATAGGTCCCCTGCTATTTATATTTATTATTGGCCTGTTTAAATGTATTTTGTTGATGACTCATGATAATTGTAAATGTTAATTTTGTTGATTATTATCAATACCTTCAGTTTTATCTCGATTACCTTAGCACCTGGTGGAGGGTAAAAAATTTAAATCTGAATTTTATCGAAGTGTTAAGCTATACAAACTAAAATCACTGCTACACTATTATCAACTTTGAATTGAGTCACTCTTCAATCATTAAAAATTTAGGAGTATTCATTGACAATAAGTATATTTTTGCTGAAAATTGCAACTGTAGCTACTACTTCTCCTATTCTGAAAAGTTTAGGTTTATAATTGCGTCTTTCTAATCAAGTATTGTCGTATACTTATACAATTCATATGCACGGAATAACCTTGACTATGTTAGTTTAATTTGGAGTCTATTCTATCAAACACATTTCTATCGAAAGAGAGTAGCTCAAGCTTTTAAAATATTGAAGCTTTAGAGGGATGGTATATATCTTCCAAGAAGATCTAGGTTTCTTTTCACTTTGATGATTTGTTTTGAAGTTGGCTTCTAGAGGAATAATATGAATTTTGTTTTATTCTTTTTTGAGTATATTTTGCTTTTTAGTTCTTTAATTTTATTTGGTAACCAAACCATCCTCACCCCAACCGATGCGACCTAGTACTTTATTTTAGGTATATATGCTAGTGTTAGTGTTTGCTTTTTGTAATCTCTTGAGCAAATAAACTGAATTATTATAATTATACACCTACTAACACATGTTTCCAATATAGAGATCCTAGTGACAAGAACTTTTTGATGATTACTTAAATAGTCATTAATAATAACTTAAAGTTTTCATTAAAAAAAAAAAATATCCACCATCAGAATTGTTTTTTTTTCACTTGAAATAGAAGGTAGGAATCTTTGTGTGCCAGAACCTGATTACATAGATTCAACTCTTGAAAACGATATTTTCCGATATATTAATGAAGTTTTTGAGTCTGACGTACCATGCAATTTTTATGCATGTATGGCTGCTTTTATAAAATTGTGATTGCCTTTTACTAAGACTGCAATTTCAAAATTATTAATATCCTTTTAAACAATAGTACCTTTTGTCATATGTTTAACCATCCGATGTTAATCACACTTCTAAATTTACCAGTACAGTATAGCGCGTTTTTGCCCTTCTTTAATTCATCGCAAGTGGTAATTTTACGTGAAAATTCGAAATTTTAACCCATCTAAATTCACCTTTTAAATTTCTGTTCTGGTCTGAAGAGTTCAATAATTCAATTCGCTTATTGTTCGTTTATTTCTATTTATTCAAAATTATAGTGTATTAATATCTGAGCTGCGATTGTAATAACGGAAATACTAATTTAAGAATCTGTCAATATCAAGCCTTCCATTTCTTTTGAAGTATTTGTGAGCATGTCTCGATATGTCAACCAAATTTTCAATCACCAGTAATTAATTCCCGACCCCAGGAAAGTTGTGTCGATTAGAATTTTACTTGATAATACGAAAAGACATCCTATTGGATTCTTTTTAATCTAAAACTTAATATTTCACAACTGGAATTGATGTCAAAATATAAAATCATTGCGCTTGGCATCATTTTCATGGCTAGATATAATACTTGAAAATTTTGGTTCGTCTTTAAATGGATATAACAAGAACATTTATTAAGAAGAAAATTAAATTTGGTAAAGAAGAAAATATATTTTACAGAAGATTTGTCAATATTAATATTGTAAAAACAGAATGTATAAAATTTACACAAAAATAGACAATAAAAAAAGCATTTCGGCGAAAAATCCAACGAAAATTAGGTAATACCAATAAAGTTAGTAGTAACATCTTGCTTTCTTTTTTATAATAAAACGTCAGTTTTTTTATACTTCCTCATAATATTTTTTATTTTGAAACATTTCAGTTAAACATTTGTTTTTTATTATGTGAAAGGGTTGGGGAAAAGCAAAGAGAAATGAAATGAGACTTCCTTAAAATGTAAATTATACCTGGAAGACATTTGTTTCAGTTACCTGGTGTATATTAAAATTTTAATTTAGCCCTCGTTTTTGTCCCCTCACTCTGTTTGGTTTTATTTTACATATTTTTAACTTTATAATAGGTACGCCCTGAATTAAATTACAATGACCTAATTAAGCTCGTTCAAATGGCTGTTTACTTTACTGAATAAATTTCTACTCCATTCGAAATACATTAGGTGTTTGTAAACAAACTTGCATACAAGTTTTTATACAAAGAAGAATACTGAAATAATATCTGAAATAGATATTTGAAGAGAAATACTGAAACAGCCTCAACATGATGTTTTGGAGTAGGTAATTATTATATGCAGTTATTTAAAGCAAATACATATTATTCAAATTTCCAAAAATATAAAATCCAAAATATGTAAACTTGTTATGATTGAACAGCTATAAACTGTTAAAGACAGATAGCCCCAGTGGTAAAAGCGGACAATCATTTACAGTGGATTTTTGAAAAATGTCATACAACAGTCGAAGGAATAATTTGCATTGATTAGAGAGATCACCTTTTGCAAAATATTTATCTATTTAGCTAACCACTGTCAATAGTAGGCGTAGAGATGCATTACAAGGTCAAGGAGTATTTTACACACACAATCTGCATTCCAAAATGATTCAAATGAGTTGCTAAGCTTAAGCTAACGAGTCAAATGTACCGCACACTGGATGGAGTAGTTATGTTATGAAACATATTACTTACATAACGGAGTAGAAGGCGTTGTAGTAAGTATTTTTTAATGGAAGTCTTGAATTGTGGCATTGGTTTTTCAATCCAGGTATTCGGTATTTTATTAAGTAGTTCTGAATGTCTATGTTTGGCACTTGTGGTATGCAATCTGTAATTCGGAAGTAGAGCCTGTAATTCAGACCTTAGTCGCATCCGCTTCACAATTCATTTTTTGTTTAACGAGGGCAGCTCCAATTTAACACGAAGAAGCTGTCTATAGATATACGCTGATGCAAACGATGTGCTCTTGTGTCTACCTCATGTGCAGATTCGCCCCACATCTGAAGACTATGGAATGAAAAAGTGTTTGATATGCCGTTATTGCTGCATCTTTACTAAAGATAGTTTTTAACTTCCGTATGCCGTAAAGAGCGTTGGAAAGTCTGGCTTGGAGTTCATTAATGTGAGCCCGCCAGATTAGGTAGAATTCAGAACCAATCCTAAAAGCTTTGTAGGTCCGGCATTTGCAGGTGTCTTGCTACGTTTACAAGTGAATGGTAGTTGAATATTTTTGCATTGTTGAGAGAAGTCTATTGGATGTAAACCAGGTGACCGCCTTGGTCAATATCTTTTCAGCTTTCATTTTAAGTTGTTTCTAATCGATACCTCTGAATAAAAATGTACTGTCATCTGCGTACAATACCACATGGATTGAAAGATTGTATGGCAAGTCATTTATATAAATACAGAACAGAAGAGGACCAGTGAGAGACCCCTGAGCTATTCCGTGGTCAAGATTTCGCGATTCACTAATTTTATTATTTGCATACATAACTTCTTCCTACAAGTATGACTTTAGAAACTTCGATGCTATACCGCGGACACCACAGCCGTCTAGTTTTTCCAAAAGAATCTCATGTCTTAGCACTGAATCAATCAATCAATCAATCAATCAATCAATTTTCTATTTCGAGATAGTGTACAAATACAGATTGGCAAACATTAGAAATTGTCATAAACATATAAATATATAAAAAGACACTACAAAACAGTACAGATTAAAATCTTCAGTATACATAAAATTGAGGATATAATTCATAGAGTATATACATGTCAATAAAATTTAATATATAAAAGAAACCCAAAGCAAGTGATCAAAAACAACTAGCAGCAATCAGAGTAGTCCAGTCCGAAGTATTTCTCCATGGAGTAGATACTGCTGGACAGAAGCATCTGAGTCGCACGCTTTTTGAATGGCTTTGGAGGCATCGCCTTCAGACAAGATGGCAAGTGGTTATACAGTTTTATAGCCATGTAATTGGACCCCGTCTGTGCACAGCTCACTCGGTTACAAGGGATTACGTAGTTATTTTTGTTACGGGTGTAATAATTGTGGTTTTCATTATGTGTTGGATATTTTTGTGTGAGATGAATGTGGAGTAAACTAGAAAGGATGTAGCAGGACGGCAAGGTAAGTATATTTAGAGTTTTAAATAAACTTCTACAAGTAGTTGTTGAACTGACTCCCACTATTGCTCTGATTGCTTGTTTTTGTTGTAAAAATATTTTCCGTGCCGCTGCTGATCCACCCCATAAGAGAATTCCATAAGTGGCCCTACTATGGAAACTTCCGAAGTACGTCAGCCGTGCGGCCTTCCTTTCAGCTATCTTATTTATTCTACGTACTGCATATACGGATTTTGAAAGCTGGTACTGGAAGTTGGTGAATTGGTCGGCCGATGTTAACCTTGAATCGAAGAAATTGCCTAAGAATTTCGTTGATCCTTTTTGGTTGTTGTTTGTGGAAAAGACCAAAGTTTGGGTCTTTTGCGCATTGATACTGACCTTATTTGCGCCAAACCAGTCCCCAGCTTCCGCCAGAATATTTTATATATTCCGCGTCAAATTAGTACATTTGTTTCGCAAAAGGAACGATGTATCATCTGTGTACATTAAGGTCTTACGGCAGTGGACATTTGCAGGAATATCGTTTATGTACAGCAAGAATAACACAGGCCCCAATATGGATCCCTGCGGTACTCCCCTGCTCATTCCAGCACACCTGTTGTTCTCTGTTGGTCAAATAGCTTTTTAATAGCTGAGGAGGAATGCCACTTACTTCGTAGTGCTCCATCTTCCCCAAAAGAAGGTCGTGATCAACACAGTTACATGCCTTTGATAGATCACAGCACAGCAATTTCACGTTTCCTTTTTGATCGAAGGCGTCTGCAACTGCGTTTACAAGTTCAGTCATTGCTGTGGCTGTGGATCGTTGTTTTCTAAAACCATGCTGTGCCTCACTAAATAAATGTCTTTCTTCAAGATATTTAACTAAGCGAGTTGTAATTGCTTGCTCAAATATTTTTGAAATTATTGGCAGTATGGAAATTGGCCTATAGTTTTTTAAGATCGTCCTGTTGACAAATTTTACGAATTGGATGAATCTTAGCTCATTTCAGTTCCATCGGAAAAGTACCATGAAGAAACACGGAATTTATTATATGCGCGAGAGGACCACTCACAAAATGTATGACTTGTTTAATTAAATTTGTCGTTAGACCATCAATATCCCTAGTACTTTTGCTCTTGACTTTCCTCGTTATGTCGATCACTTCTTCCTCGGTGATGGGAGATAGATATGATATTGTAAAGTTTTATATTTTTTGAGTCGCTAATAGTGAGGTTGCGCACAACGATGGTCGCTGCCAGTGTTTCACCCACGCCTGCAAAGAACTTGTTGAAATCTTCAGGGGAATGTATGCATTCTTCCGGTCTCTGCTGTTTCTTCCCTCCGCCTGTTTCACTCTTTATAATGTCCCAGACGACTCTAATTGGCTTTCCCGCGCTTTCTATGTAATCAGTCACTCCCTTGTTCTTTACCTCCTGAACCCTTTTTTGGTATTCAATTCTGGCATCATTGTACACCATTTGTGATTGCTTCCTTTTCATTACTTTATTTATAACATCTAGTGCGTCTAGTTTGTTTTTTTGGTTGTTTTAATTCGTCTGTGTGCCAATTGATAGTGTGGTTAGTTCTTTTCTTCTGTTTAACATATTCGACAGGAAAAGATTCCTCGAAACAAACAAGGAAGCGCCCATGGAAGTTTGAAAATTGTGCCTCAGGTCCCAAATAGTGTATATCGTCCCAAAATTCTTTTCTTAATCTTTCGACAAATGAATATATATTTACGTCGCTTACCTTCCTTACTTTCAAGAAGGTTTTCTTTTCGGGGTTTAAACAGTTAGAAAGTTGAACAGTAAGTAATGGTCCGTGGTGATCAGATACATGTGATTGGACAGTCCGTACCAGAAGATCGTCTTTCGAAAAATTCGCCAAAAACTTGTCAATACGTAACAGAGTTCCCTTGTATCTTCGATGGTTCCTTAAAAAGTGGTCGTAAATTGAAAGACAGGAAGCTGTTGCAAATTGTAGATGGTTCAATACTGTTGGTTAAGAAGTTTATATTAAAATCGCCTGTAATTACAATTCTAGAATTAGAGTAATTCTCAAAAAGTCGAAAGTCTTGGACAAGTCACGCATCACCACTAAACCATCGTCTCATAGCTAAATAGATAACGTAAAAATCTTCCCTCGTAGCTAATAAACGAATGGAGTTTTACATAGTGAAAACGTAAATGTTCAATAAAATAACAAGATTTTTAATGTAGCATCTGTATAATTTTAATATTATGTAGTACAATTACAGTAATACAGAGGCTATGTTTATTCCACATTTTCAGAGGAACTTGAAAGATTAATTACGATTCTTCAAATAAAAATTCTGTTTGTTGGAATTTTTATTTGAAGAATCGTAATTAACCTTTAAGGTATACTTATAGGCTATATTCATATATTATAACAATGTTTATGGCGAAGTTTCTCCGAAAATTCGGAATAAACATAGCCTCCGTACGGTAAAATACATCGAGCTAAATCTTTAACAAAATTGCTGTGTTTGAGGTAAAGATGTAGGTGAACCGCCTTGATGCCCGCATGCTCCGCAGAGAATTAAATCCCATTTAGTCCCTGTTTGGTTACTCTGTTTACGAAATAACTAAAACAATGCTCCAAATGTGTGCACACGCTTTCGCTGGCAAAATTTCTGCCCTGGGACCGCTAGAAATCAGTGCAAAGATCTTATCTACTTAATATTGCACAACTGTGAGTACTTTATCTTATTATGTCGTTACTTTCTCCCTAGAATATAAAACGACTAAACTTCGCGCTAATTTAATTTTTTTGTTCGTTATTAATGTCTAAAGTTGGTGTAAATTTATGTTTGTAATAACGTCCATTTTAAATGTAATCCAACAATGTACTAACTATGCTTTTGTATGGAACATGAGTAAAATGTCTAAATAGTATCTTCAAATTATTTTGAAAACGGCATAAATAATCGGAAAATGTTTAGACAAAAGTCTTTAGGATTTTCAATAATCTATATTTGGAAAAGATTTTGGAATATGCAGGATCGCCGATGTAATTACAGGCAACGGAGGTAAAAATTTTCAAAGTAAATGTTAGTTTCTTGTTGTATTTCATGATACCGCATTTAATTTCACACATCGTTCATGTAGTATATCTTAGAGCTGAACTGTTTATTATAGACTAGTTTTATCTAAATTCAAGCCTAAATGTTAACATAGCTTTCTCATACTTATTTTAGAATTTGGTCTATCAAAATATAAATACATATTGCTATAATAGCATACATTATATTTGATGACAAATTTTATTATTCTTTATTTATAATAAATGTGTTATTGCTATACGTTAGGCATCGCCATCAAATTCTATATGCTATAACTCTGTATTGAAAAAAAATTGATAATCTTGTACCAGCATAACTCAATCAAATTACAATAATACAAAGCTGCATAATTTAAACGAATGTAGAGATAACGTTGTCATGTGAAAAATTTCTTTATTAAATTTGTTAATTCAATCTCTATTAACATTCGTGTATTTCTTGTAGGTTCTAGCAGTGATGTTCCTTTTGTTTTTCTAACAACATTTCTTATTTAAAATTTATAGGATAAGGTTACTAATAAAAAACTAAATCTCATAAAATATTTATATTCTATTTTTTACATCGTATAATAATAGTGTTGATGAAAATAATTTCTTGCCACATGTGGCCGTAAAAGAAATTGTCCTTTTACATTCCAATAACAAGTAAGAAAAAAAAAACGTGTATTTTATAAATACGTAAACACATTACATTACGAATATAACATGTAGATTTAGAATAAATATCGCTCTTTGTTATATTAATATCTTAACATTGTGTAATTTCAAAGAAATAATAGTTTTTTTATACTATGCTAGATTTTGCTTCCACAAAGGCATTCATTCACACGAAGTGTCTTTGAAAAATACAAAATTCCGCAGAACAGGAAAACACCTTGATAATTCTGTCACCAATTATCATATGCAAATATTTGCACGTTGTACATATCACAAATTGGCTATTGTTTATCAAAAATGCACCTATCTTTACGTATAATATTTGAATTCCCTATAAAAATTTTGCATAAAAAAAAACTTATTAACAAAGTATAGATAACATCGCTAACAAACATTCACACGTTGTGTTATTGATGCCTCTCTCCATTGTGAGCAAGACTCCCTTTATTTATTTATTTATTTTTACTTATAACAAAGAAGATACTAATCCCATCTAAAATATTAAATAAATTCATTAAACGCTTTGCTAAAGATGAACATTTCCACGTAGCATCTTTAGCATAATTTATTATTAAAGTATATCTTACTTATGATGCTCATATATTTCATCAAATTCCTCTTTATATTGTTCGGTCATATTGATAGTTAATAAAAAAAAATGAAATTAAACTAAATGACAAAAAATTAATTGTGAAATGAAAAATACTTATTTAAAATAAAATAACTTAATACATTTGCTAAGGATGATTTCTGTGCAGTGTATAATACATCTGCAATCATCAAAATATGAAGATCGAAAATTCACCGCGTCTTTTAAAATTAGACTGCTTCGCCCATGGATCGACGATGACTCTCTCGTACCTCTCTCGTACTTGCCTTCTTATCATATTCGGTCGCCCGAAAAAACCATACATCGTTCACAGCGCCACACACTCCACACTAACGTTTATGTTGGCATTGTCCTGCTCAGATTTATTTTCTTGACGTTCTCCCTAAACTGACCTGCACCAATTATTGTTTGACATCTCGAAATTACACAAAATTATGCACGCACTTAAATTGTTTGTTATTGTTAATGTCAATGCACATTTGCGATATTCTTATCTTGGTAGGTACATTCCTTTTCATTAACGCCATCCTTCATTATGTTTAGAAATGAATTCGTTGCTTCTGTCATCATTATTTAAATATATTCTTTTACTATTTTTTTAACACTATTCGTATCTTTCTTTTGCAGACGTTTGCTTTTACAATAATAGGAAAAACATTGTTATCATGTTATTATGAACCTGGACCTTGATAACTTCATCCATATCTTCGAACCATCTTTCCTCGTCTTCGTGTAGGTTGATTTGTATGCAGCTGTTAACAATATTGAACATTGTTTTTCTTTGTAGATTTTAATGAGATTAAACCAATTTTAATGTGTTATTTCCGGAATCTTTCTTGGACAAAATTGGATTTAAACCTGCCACTGAAGCTTTCTTTATTACATTGTGTCGAATAATAAAATAATATACCTTTTTTTTTACATATTCCTTTTAAAATTATATTTAGATATAAGTCTCAGGTATTTATTATATTATTAAATATGACCATAAAATGTCGAACAAATAACAATCTTTTACAAATTTTCGTCTATTCATGATGAAAGATGTTTTCATCTCGGAAATATCTAATTTCACCTTTTTCATATAACTTTACGGCATTCAAATGACTAACTCTTTTGACTACACCATCTTTCATCATAACTCTCTCTCTGTTCTTTGTTCTTAATACGTTATTCATTTTAAATAGTGGTTTATTGTTCAAAATATTTAATGCGACTCTCACACAATGTATAAAATTTGGTTCTGTCTTTGTATATTGAAATTGCATCTTGTGCTCCTCGTTTCTACAAATATAGAATACATGAATTTTACATTTGGTATTTATTTCTGTACCTTTCAAATAAATTTTATTTCAGTTTTATTTTTGTACCTTTCAAATAAATTTTATTTCAATTTTATTTTTCATACACCTTACATTATAATGTTACGCCGTTGCGGTTATGCAACTTATGATACATTTTTCTATACCTACACTTACTACTAATAAATCATTTATTTATTCTATTACATAATTATTTATTTATTTTACAATGCCTGACCAATGTAGGGATCACGGCCATATGTACCCAAACTCAAGACAACTTCAGATGAATTTTCCGCTACTGAAGTTAAGAATAAAAATGGTGGACCTCAGGCTTTGAAAATGCCTATGGTGTGTATCAAAGTGTACGTGTGGTAATTAAAAAGAAAACTAAAATTTCATATCAAACTTATTTGTCCTCTGCTCAAAATAAGGTTTCAAACGATCTCAAATTATTTTGGTATTAAGTTGGCAGTAGAATTATCATGCCTAGAATTCATGTTTACCAATCTCATATTATATCAACTGAGGATGTTTCTACGTTGACCCAGTTTTCATTGATGAAGCCAAACTATTTTTCAAAGGGATTAAGTCACTGTATATGATTGGATTCCTAACTTATACAATTGCTTTATTGTTATGCAAACATTTAAGTGCATTTTTTAATCTATCTCTTTGCACGTAGATCCTTCTGAAGTATCGAAGAGTAAGATCAATTTTGTCTTTAAAAAAAAAATAAAAGTAATATTTTAAACCGTACAAGTCTCTTAACATTTTGTCAACCTGCTCCGAAGTATTTGAACACCGGCTTTATAACAACCTCATATATCTTTACTTTAAATCATGGCTTCATGATAGAAAATATTAGCATTCTAATTTCGCTAAAATTACTCAGTATCATAGTAGATTAATTGACAAAATACAAACAAGTAAATGCCTTGTATCTTGACATCATTAAGGCATTCTGTCCCATTGATCATGATGTACTATCAGAAAATATCGATCAATGAGAAGCTACAATATGTCTTTTGAAGTTTTGTATTCTAGTTTTGCCTTGTCGTATTTGAGTGATAAACAACCAAGTACACTGCAATCGAGGACAGGAGACATCAGTGCAAAGACGTTCAATTTACGAATATGCAATTTTCTTTATAGTTATACTGTAACGGTTGGACATTCCTATTCGATAATAATTCCGTGACAACGTTTTTGGTGTCATAATGTATGCGTCGCGTTGTTTTGAAATATAAGATCACAAGACACTAGCGTAAGCTTGATTAGTAATTATTTCAAAAACGTTAATCTGAAAATATCCTATCTATTAATACTAGTCATTTCGACATAATTTTAAACTGTTATTTTTGATTGTTCTGTATGCAATCAGCACACGATATTAAATGAATGGATTGACCTAACCTTAAAGAGAAAAATGGTGGTTCTTTTATTTTGACTCTTTAGGCATTTAAGAACTTCGGAGCAGATTAAATGCATGTAGCAGTTGTAATTTAAGACGCATATGAAGCTACGTGTAATGTAACAAGAAGCTGTGAATTGACACAGTTTTAAATTCAGGCGGCAGATGTGTTCATTCAAAGCTCAATTAAAACGTTTTAGCGGAATAGTGAAATTCAAGCAGTAAGATGTTACATTTTATGTCAAAGAGAAGACGTTTGCGTAGAAGTAGAACTCAATGTTGTGGTAAATTTACTGAAAATTGTATGTAAATTAGTAATTGTAAAGTGATATAATGATTGGATCATGAACAACTATGTAAATCATTGGATGCTGTTGTGCAAAAAAAAATCAAGGCCAGTATATGTGTGCTGACAAGAACTGACTTGCTTCAATGTCGATGTACTCGTATCCTACCTGTGCTGCTGTGGAACTTAAACATTTGAGTGGCTAAGCTAAGTGACCTTATTATGTAGCCTGTATGTTAAATAGAAGGGCAGTTGAAGAATCCTAAAAATTGAACCTTTTTTGTCTTTGTTGTTGTCTGAAGCTTTGTAGTAAATTAGGAGTTTTTGGACACGGAGAGAATGGAAAATGTTAAATTAACAAATTTCGAAATGAATGACTGAAAAGTGTTAACTGAATAGAGAAAGTGTTGACTCAAAGAAAGAGTGAATTCCAATAACATAATATTTTACGTTTGATGCCGCTTCTACACATCGCCGAATGTATTCGCCGAAGATTCGTATACGAATGTTTCGTCAAATAATTCCTGCGCAAATATGAACGAATTGCCTATCCACATATCGTATTCGCAATATTCGTATTGAAAAGAAGATAGAATGATAGAAGGTAAACAAGTCGCTGCTGCATTATACTATATGAGTACTTACAATTATTATTCGAGTATTAAGTCATTACTCCACTCCGCCATAATTCATTAACGTATACAGAATAATACCTTTTTTAATTTGAAATCTTTAAATTATAGGCTATGTTTACAAATTTATCTGTTTACTTATATAGGTATTCATCTCACTTCAGTATACGATGTGCAGTCAGGTTATTTGTGTTCGGATACGAATTTTTTTGATGTGTGAAACGAAAACCGACTCCGAACGGATCGGCATTCGTGTTCGGCGCGAATATTGGCGAATATCAAATATTTGAACTGTCTACACATCGCTGTTCGGCGTAGTTTGCCGAATGTTCGACGATGTGTAGAGGCGGCATGAACAAACAAGATTTCAATTTTTCACCCAAAATTTAGAATGTTAAAAACCAACAATAAACTTTTGTGTCTGTTTTTTGTGCGTCTGGAGGCGAAATAAGTAGAGCACGTATTATCTTGTTCTCTATCTCACACGATATCGAAAAAAAAATAGACTATCAACATTATGCGGGTAGTCATGCTAAGGTCGTACCTATAAAAACATATGCTCAAGTTTATATTTATTATTTATTTTATTTATAACAGCTTGTGCTAGTGTGTTATAGAAACAGTTCAGTTTCAAAATGTTCATTTAATTATTATTACGGATATAAATTTAACACTATTCGGAACATTGTATGAAGATACTGGTCTCTTGCTCATATTTAACTAGATAAAAGTGTTCAAGTTGTGCATTTTTGTATTAACTGACACACACACACTGTAGTTAACAGTATTTGCATTCTGTGGACACTGGTTGCTTTGCATTACTGTGCACCATTGTTTGCATATATAAGCTTATATCTAATACTTTAGGTTGATTATTAAAAATCATTCTTCTATACACAAACAGCTGCATAGCAGAGTAAATGCAATTAGATCTATAAATCGTGCATATCCTTATCCAGTGTTATTTATGGAATTGTATTTGGCATTGCTGTTTTAAATTTGTAATTGCATGTTTATATTATCCATTTTTTGCATTTTTACTGCATAATTATTATTATTCTTTATTATTGAACTTCTTGTTTTAATGATTTTACCCAAAAGCATGTATGATTTAGTGTCGTCACATGATTGGACCAAAACGTCTAGCCAATAGTATTAGGTGTGTTGCAATACTCAACGAATATTTTCGGTTTTAAATATATTTTCTTTCATGATTTTATGGTATATTTGTCAACGATAATGATTTATTTATTATATCTACCACATATATAAGGAATAAATTGTAAATAAACAGTGAAGTCTGCTATAAACGCGAATATACAAACCTACCCATGTTTCATCTTTGTACATTATTTGTAAACGTGGATATATCTATTATACATTTTATATTTGTATTTACGCCCCGACAGACATTTTTAATAAAGGCGTGTTATACATGGATACCGGTACAGGTGAACGGCTTACACTGACATTTTCGTTTTTTCCCCCTGTTACAGAACGTTGACATTAAACATAACATATGTAGTTACCTCGTTAACGAGTACATATTCGTAGGAGAATTTTTTTCGCCAACGTGCATGCTCTGATACTTCGAACGCGAATGTGATACTGACTAAATTCAATTTAATTTAAGTGTATTTTGACGCTGTTACACTAAGACCTTGATAACAAAACTTAAAAATTATTTACAAATTAGTTTTGTACTTAAATCTATTGCAATAAACGTAAGCGTAAACATACAAAACTTTCCCTTTTTTTAATCAATCATCATAGCAATTCTACTTATCAATATTCAAAATAAATAAATGCATAGTAATAAAGATGCTCACTTAATAGCCTACGTTCGATTTTTTAATGGTATATCAGCAGTAGAAATACTATTCTGCAAACCAGTAGAATCCAAAGCAACAGCATTTGCATTGTTTGCTAGTTCAAATGAATTTCTAAACAACACAAATATAGAGTGGAAAAATTCAGTAGGAATATGCACCAATGGTGTTCGTAGAAGGTCACCACGAAATCAGAGGGTTTGAAGCTGTAATGGATTTTCCCAAAAATCTCCCAATGCCAAATATACAACAAATGATGTATACAATTGATCTTTATTAACTTCATTATTCATCTTCTAGGATGCAGTAATTTAATTTTCTATACTTATCCATAAGCGATTGCTAAAAAAGGTGAAGATGATGTGGCTTCTCTTTTAAATCATTTAAAAGTATTATTTCTCACGTTGCGGTATCTTGAAATATTTTGTGATTCCTGCACAGGTCAAAACACATTAGACAATATTTAGATTTTTGCATTATTTGATTCACTATAAAGGTAGATTTGATAGCGTAGAAGTTATGTTTTTAATTGGAGGTCACTTCTATATGGAAAGTGATAAGAATTTCGGCCATATTAATCAAAAATCAGCAGTGGACCTTTCAAAGTTAGTAACTGCAAGCAAGAATTTTTTTTGCATGGACTAAGTTCCTAACACTACTCTTCAAAAAAACGTTTTCATTTCAGACCAGACCAATTGAGGAACTTTCTTTTACTTTGAAACACTGTTAACGTTAGAAATTAATATAACAGAGCTAAGGACAGTTTTGTTATAACTAACGCAAAAACATGTTGTTTATCAACTATTGCACCATAGAAACTATATAAGCAACTAATTCCATTACCCAAAAAGAAACTCGATTAATTGCATGAAGTAAAAGCATTTATTGCTGACCCAAATGAACGCTACTATGAAAATTTGACTTTCTCTGGAAGAAACAGCGACAGCGATGAGAATGCCGAGGTATAAACTAATACTAATAGCAATGAAATTAACATTAATGGGACACGTTTTCAGCTTGAAAGCTGGGACTGGACTTTGTTCACTTTTCTTTTACACAACATATTTTTAAGCGTTTTTTTTAATAAACAAGTTTTTCAATAAAGTTAATTTCCAAATATATTATTGTCAATACTATCACAATCATCTTGGTATAATTCTAAAACTACGAAAATGTGACTTAGATCGATTTTCCCGTGTGGTCTTCTAAATAATAATTTTTTGAAAATATCGCATTTACGTACATAGATTCAGTGATACTGAAGTTGAAGTGACTTAAAGTTTAAGTAAATAAAATTCGCCAACGACATTTTCTCTTGTTGATGTTTTGATTATACTTACATGTTCCTGGATCATGGCTAAAGTTTCTTGTCCTTTGGTGTAATGCTTATTTATGATCAGACGACGCATGCTTTCCCTAATTAACGGTTGAACGGCCGAATTTCGTGTGGTGAAGTTCAATAGCAGTGCAGACCCCGCAACAAAACCGACGAATCCCACCAGTTGAGTGATAATATACTGAAAAAGAAAAGTAAATATAAATAATATAATAATTGCATATGCAAGAATACAAAAAAATGCTGCTGATGTCATGTGGTGAGTGAAATCCCGATTTCAATATATTAAAATTCTTTGCGGAATATACAACAAATGTATTAAAAGTGAATATTTACCTTAGTGTAGAGGCACTATAAAATGACAATTTGACAGCAAGCTGTCATCTAAAGAGCTTCAATGACTAACAAGATGTAATGCAAAAAAAGAATGAAATGTATAATAGTGAAAACAGTTAAGCATAGAACCATCGCTATTATCGATGTAGTATCATAAAATGGTATTGATTTATCAAATGCGGGCTTTCAGTAACACCACACAAATAAAATCGACGCAAATTGCACAATTGAAAGAATAGGTAATTTAAAAATAGGAGTTGGACATGGCGTACCAATCATGTGGGTAAATTAAAATTAAGGTAATATTGCATATATTGTTTTAATATCACATATTTTGTCAATTAACACAGCTTTTTACTTTTGTCACACTGAAGAAACCAAATAATACATGTTTGTGATTACTAAGAAATATGTAACACAATCATGTTTGAAATACACAATTATATCTTTGATATATAGCATTTGTCTAAGAATGTTAGATGGTCATCTTTGGTGAACCAGAACCATCTAATTGACTCACATGATTGGTACGCGATGCTCTATTCCTATTTTTACATTACCTATTCTTTTAATTGTGCGACAGAGTGTTCCTTTGCAAAGGAATATTAATTTGTTTCTCAAATCTACAAGAATTATCTATAAATTGTCTCGAGTTTTTGCCACATTCTGCAACAACCATTTTGGTTACTATTTATCTGTCACTGAAACTGACCAGATCCTCACAGGTAATATCACGATTGGTTTATGAGGATTCTAAGCTAAATTTTGCTATAAACACGCAGTAAATAGCTTTCAGATCCATGTCTTAATGGATCATTTCGTTTGCAAAACCTTTTGTGTTGAAAATTGAAAGTTAAACTTTGCATAATATTCAGGTTTGTGAAAGCGCCATTGACTTATTCACAAGCAGCGTTATTGACACAAGAAGGAACATCAGACTTCTTTGAAAAAGTAAAGGAGTTAAATAGTTAATTGATGAGGTTGATACATGTTGAAACTCCATATTTAACTGAATAAATAAAATTATTATTATTTTATTTATTCAGTTCAAAGGAGTTAGGTAGGGAGATACACTTTAAACAATTTTATTTAGCATAGCCTTTGAAGGAATAATCAAAGGAGTGGAAGTAGAAAAAAATATTATAAATAAATTAGTGCAGATTATTAATTCTAAAAATTTAAAAATAATAATCGTTTTCTTAAAATACGAGGGCGTATTTTTATGTTATCTACCTGGCCATGAAACAAAAGAGTGGCGATGTCAAACAAATTATGGAAAAATTGCTGTCACTGTTAGAAGTACATATGCTAAGTTGTGTTGAGTTTATGCGGTGTAGAGAGATTTGAGACGGTCCATTTCTCGATAAAATGAGTGAAACTAAAGTTGAATATCGTAGCGTAATAAAGTTTCTGACAAAAGGAAGACAATGGTCCAAAAACAATTCATGAAAGAATGGTTGCTGTATATGGGGAAGATACACCATCTTATTTCCAAGTAAAATATTGGTCTAAACTCTTTTGATGGGGCCGAGAGTCAATCAATGATGACCCAAAGTCCGGACGACCCGTTGAAGCTCGAACTGAAAACATTCTGCGAAAAGTCGAAAATTTGGTACTGAAAGTACGGCGTGTAAAGATCTCTGTCAGTGCCAATGAAGTCTATATATCCGAAACAAGTGTTCTCAAAATTTTGCATGACAATTTGGGTATGAAGAAGGTGTCTGCAGGGTGGATACCCAGATTGCTTACACCTGAACAAAAATTGTGCAGAAAAAAAGTTTCTCAAGAAAATGTGGTCAAGTTGGAGAGGGACAAAACATTTTTATCTCAAATTATTACTGGGACCCTCCTACTAAACAAGAATCCATGCAGTGGGATCATAAGGGCTCTCCACCACCAAAAAAGGCCAATACACAATTTTCAGGAAAAAACTGATGGCAATTGTTTTCTGGGATGCTGGAGGAGTTTTGCTTATCGAATATATGCTGAGAGGGTCTACCATAAATGGAGAGGCATACGGAAAGAAAATTAAAAATTTAAAAACTGCTCTGGAGGAAAAACGCCCGCATTCTTATCCACAAAAAAACTTGTTGCTGCACGACAATTGTCGGGTTCATAAGGCAAACAAAGTTCAGCAGATAATCAATGACCGTGGGTTTATAGAGTTAAGGCATCCACCTTATAGCTCCGACCTAGTTCCGTCAGACTTCTTCTTATTCAAAAATTTAAAAAAGCATCTTAGAGGAAAGCGTTTTGCTTCTGATGAAGAACTCAAAGAATCTGTTGAAGAATATTTTGCGGGTTACCGAAGCAATTTGTTTCTGAGGATATGGGGCAACTGGAAAAAAGATGGAATAAGTTATTAGTGTTGAAGGGAGTTATGTAGAAAAATATTTTTTTTTGTTCTCTTATGTGCTTTTTTTTCATGGCTAGGTAGTAGTAACGTAACAATAGCAAAACTCTTATTAAGATAAACAGTAAATAATTCCGTCGTATTATAAAATAAAAAAGGAAACATACTGAAATTCTGAAAGTAAACAATAAATTTGTATGAAACTAAACAAAATATTTCAGTAAGTATAATTTAATTTAGAAGTTAAGAACGGAATTATGAAAGAAAAATGAATTTCTACAAGCGCTTAATTATTTATTAAATGCTCAAATAAGCCTCCCTCTTGAGCTAAGCAGTAACCCGCCGATTATAAAAATTTCGACGGATATTATAACATTTCCGGGGTAACATGATTCGAAAATTCAATAATTTTGGGGCCTAATTCTTCTAAATTAGATTGACGAAACGCGATTTAAAAATGTGCAGGTACAGCTGCTATCCTTGTTGCATTGATTAAACGCGAGTCAGTCTAGCCTCAGTGAAAATGTACTAGAATTCCCCACTACACTCGACCAAACAATCAGTTTGTACATTGCTTTCTCGTACTAACTCATAGAAACTCTCGGGTCGTCGTTTTATCACACAGTAACTGCATCCGCCACATGCAGGCAAGCAATTCGTATGTAAATAGTATTTACCTCTTGATGTTAGTTCTAGCATCTAAGTATTTAACACTTTTGATTTTCAAATAAATGGTGAACTACGAATTCGAGAGACAGCTTCAAATATATTGCAACTGTATACAATGCTGAAATGATACACCGAATACAAATAGGGAATGATGCGCATTATAAGTACAAGAAGCTACTAAGTAAGAGACGCACCAGATTTGATACAAAGGAAAATTTACTGTGCAACTATAGGGCCAATAGTGAGGTACGTGACAGAGACGATGGTACTCAGAAGACACGACAGACGAGGAAAAATCAAGAATATTTGAAAGGAAAGTACTAGGAACAATGTACGGCCCAACACGAGTAGAAAAGGGAATGCGAAGACGGATGAACCACGTAATTGACCAACTGGTTAAAGGGAAAGTTATAATGACAAATATGAAGTCTCAAAGATAAGATAAGAGCATGGATACATCAACAGAGCAGACCCAAGAGCAAGAATACGCATTGCCTACTGGATACTAGCGGGTCAGAGAGGAAGTACAAGAATTATATAGGAGCAACAAGTGACAGTGGACCTTAAAATAAGAATAAAAAACTGGAAAATGAAAACAAAGAACAGAAAAGAATGGAGACAAGTGGTAGAAAAGGCAACATCACACACAAACTTACAGAATATATTACTTGAAATATAAAGTGATCTCCCACAAAAAAAAAATCAGACAGTCCAGAAAGGCGGGTTCTACTCCGCAGAAGTTTACAGGCTGTATACAGGGTGAGTTTTTTTGAATGTTTAGCATTGGGATCTCAGAAACTACTGGAGATAGAAAAACGCTTAAATGGGCAAAGATGCGCAGTTTTACGAGTTTGATTTAAAACTGCTTTTGTTTCTCCGATAACTTTCATAGCTTATTTGATATTCAAAGAAAATTATATTTTACGATTTTCTTTAAACATGCTTAGCATCATTAATAGTAATTTTAGAGAAAAAGTGTTCAGACAAAAGTTTTAGATAATTTTACGCCAAATAAAACTATGTAGCTAATATTTTTTTCGTTCACCATTATTGAGTTATGACACAAACTTTTGTTTTTTTAAATGGAAACCATAGTCGGTTTTGACATCATTAAAAAGCTTATTTTTTGCTGATTACAATGATATTAGGTTTGATATGGTTATTTTAAAAAATAAAGAGGATATAGACACTTTTATGGTTTTTATGGAAAACAATTGAATTTCGAACTGATAAAATACAAACCAAACGAAAACTTATTTTGAAATCTTATGTAGTAATAAAATGAAAACTATAAGAACTTTTATTAAGGGCACACAACATTATTAATGTTCAAAGATACCTCCATTATTATTAATACACAAATTGCATCTCTTCACAACAGAATTTGTAGCATTGCGTACTTTACGCCTATCGATGTTATTAAAAGCAACTAAGACACCTTCTCTTAAATCGTCGATTGTTTCATATGTTCTTTTGTATACTGTGTCCTTTAGTACACCCCATAAGAAAAAATCCAAAACTGATAATCAGGGGATCTAGCCGGCCATTCAATGGGTGCATTTCGTCCTATCCATTGATTAGGGAAGTTCAAATTTAAATAATTTCTAACATTCAGTTCATTGTGCGGAGGCGCTCCGTCATGATGAAACCATTGCAGCATTGCTCGGGTTCTTAAATTTAAATTATCTAACATTTCCTCGAAATCTTGTTGTAACAAATTAAGATAACGATTGCCAGTTAGTGATCCATCAAAAATAAAAGGAGTAAGAACAGTTGATCCTATAACACCAGACTAAAAATTAAACCCAAAATTAATTTGTGGTCTCCTATGTTCAACGTGAAGTGGATTTGTTTGAGACCATATGTGGTCATTGTGCCTTTTAAACATTCCACAATTTGTGAAACGAGATTCATCAGTCCATAATATTTTCATTGAAAATTGTGGATCGTTTTGACACTGATCTTTAAACCATCTACAAAAAGCTATTCGTCTGATGTTATCACCGCCATGTAAAGTTTGTGATACTGATAATTTGTAGGGACGTAATGTATGCTTCTTCAACACTCTGACAATAGTGCGTTGAGAGGAGCCCATTTCTGTTGAAATTTGTCGGGTCGATGTAGATGGATTCTGAGCGACACATGCTAATATGTTTATTTCTCTATCTTCATCCATCCCTTTTTTTGATTTTGGTTTAACGAACGAACCATAATCTGCTAAATTATTCCATAATATCTTAAAAGTAGATAGCGACGGCTGACGTCGATCAAATAATTTTCAAAATAAACTTCAGCAGCTCTAGCAGAATTTTTCTGGCACTGAATGTAACATTCAACCATATCACGCTCTTGTACGTTAGAAAATTCCATAGCCAATGCAAACTTATAATTAACGGCCGTTTGCACCGATTATAGTTAAGTTGCAATTAAATTAATTAATAGTTAATTGTCAATGTTTGACAATTAACCTGACTTAAAAGTAAAAATTAACAGCTCTCACTTCTGTGACTCAACGTGAAAGCAATGTTAGTATATTTATCTCGACTGCTCCAACGAACACTATTGTAACTCAGATTTTTCGTTTTTTGAATTACAAAACACCAAACATTTTTTTTTTTTAAGTTTATATCTTATAAAGTGAACAATCATAGAAATGTCTATATCCTCTTTATTTTTTAAAATAACCATATCAAGCCTTATATCATTGTATTCAGCAAAATATAAGCTTTTTAATGATGTCAAAACCAACTATGGTTTCCATTTAAAAAAACACAAGTTTGTGTCATAACTCGATAATGGTGAACGAAAAAAAAATATTAGCTACATAGTTTTATTTGACCTAATATTATCTAAAACTTTTGTCTGAACACTTTTTCTCTAAAATTACTATTAACGATGCTAAGCATTAATCTTGATAATTGAGCACTTGTGAATATTAAACAATTAATTAGAAAGAATGCTTGGCAAACGAAATGTACATTTAGTTTATGAAATAAATCATATATATTTTTGTGAAACGAGTTTTTCTTTCTAATTAATTAGATGCTAAGCATGTTTAAAGAAAATCGTAAAATTGAGTTTTCTTTGAATATCTAATAAGCCATGAAAGTTATCGGAGAAACAAAAGCAGTTTTAAATCAAACTCGTAAAACTGCGCATCTTTCCCCATTTAAGCGTTTTTCTATCTCCAGTAGTTTCTGAGATCCCAATGCTAAACATTCAAAAAAACTCACCCTGTATATGCAAAATAACATGGAGAAAAAAACATCCCATAGGATTTTTTTATAATGTATCTAATATACATACAATATAAGTTTGATACGTTTTAGAAGAAATATTCCAGTATGTGCATCTGCACAGTGTAAAAATTAAAACTTATGTCTCTGCAAGTAAATATAACTGACTGTATTTTCAAGACCCCGATAAGCCGCAGAAATGTGTGACAACCGTTGCCAACTTGATGCTTACATATGCATCCTGTGTATGCTTATTTCTACGGGAATATACAAGTTATTTTATTTCCAAAGTAAGTCGTCTCTCTCCGTGTACAAATTCACGATATTTGTCAGGAACCCATTGCACTGTGCTTCATTGTGGAGCTCTCGCCTTGTTTTCATGGACCATGTGGTTGATTTAACGTTCGCTCAGATTTATTACTCTACTGTGTGACAGTATTTCTTTAGATTATCTCAACCAAAATGTATTCTAGTGCACATATAGCATTTCACACTTGCTGGGAACAAGTTAAATTCGGAAGAAACATATTTCGCTGTAGTGGAAATATTTCATTGGAAAATTAAGGCACTACAATAGATATTCAAGGGAGTTGTACTGGAATAGCAGCTAAGTTAACAAGTGTTGTTCGGTTTCGTCCATTCATTTAATGTACTCAGTAAGAGTGAGCCATTTTCTTATATTCCAGGACTAATTTGTAAAGAAATCGAAGTTAAATTAATTTGATCTTAAAACATGTCAGAAAAAAGTGTTATCTACAATGGTAGCTACGATTTGAAGGTACTAATTTATCTGCCTTATTCAATATCTCTTAAAAGCTTGAATAATAATGACAAAGTTGGTGTAATTTACACAGATTATGTAGCTCATAAGAATATTGGTGCATGGTCGCTTCGGGAACATAATATCCGCTCTCAACTTCCGAATAAAAATCAATAAATGGTTCACGGTAAAAAATTTGAAATTCATACTCAATCAGCTGCTAGCGTAAATAAATATAAAATTGTTAATATTGATAATAATAATAATAATGTTTGTGCGCTTAAGTTTCCATTATTTTTTTGCTGCTACTAACCAAGAATAGCACATCAATAAGATATGAATAAGGTCATTAACTCTAGTTATAGTTCAAGAAAAACACATTCACCTCTGACCGAGTTTATACTTATTAAAGTTATGTCATTTCGTATATTAACTAGGAAGCAGGTAATCATACCACTTCAGCGAGATACGCACATTTTATTTGTCCAATTGCCTTCAGAGTGAAAGGTTCAAGCGTTCACCATTTTTTTTTTATTTATGTATAAATATAGAATAAACGTAAACATCAAAAACTCCCCTTTCTAAAATCATTCTTTGGTCATGTAATCACATGTTTTATTAAAAATTATCTTTAATAATCACTTCTGGACTACGACTTTCTCAGATAACATTCATAAACATCACCCCACCCAATGATTCTATATTGAATCTGAGTCTAAAGCATAACACAGTGATCTGAATTGCTGTGGGGTTGTCACTTGCTTAAGGTATTTAAACTTAAACAATAAACCGCTAAGTTTCTTAACAAGACTATCAACGTGCAAGTACAATCGCAGATGCCTGCCCACCACTATGCAAAGACATATTACATTTTGAGCATCAGTTATTTCTACGCCAAAGTCTATACATAGAGGGCAGTTAAATTGCATAAGATGTGATTTAGTATTGTCTAGATTCATAGTTAAAATATTGTTATTGAGATAATCATTCACCCTTCGTAAATTATGTTGGACTCTAATTTTAAGCTCACCCCATGCGTTAGCCGTAAAAACTAAGGCAGTATCATCTGCAAAACTAACTATTAACTAACAGAATCGGTCCCAGAACAGTACCTTGGGGTACTCCACACATTACATTTTTTTCCCGCTGTGTTTGTCATGAATTCTTGTGGACGACCCACCAAATAATTATAATAGTTATTACTACATACACAATTATTACACGCGATGGCTTCAGTAGTCTTAGCGAACTTACTTAAGATCCACGAAGATGGCGAATTATTGAAGAAATAAGTTATTTTTGCAATTCTTTTTTTGTAAATTGACTTACACTCAGTTAATGTATATAATATGTGAAAAACAACTCATAGTGGAGAAGTGTATTGAAATTGAAAATTTTTCTATACGTGAAAAATTATAAAAAAAATCCCTGTAAAATTTCATGATACCTTATAATAAAATAACTTAAAACGAATTACGAAATCTTGACAGAAATCCTGCCGTCTTGTAATTCAACCATATTTCCCTCCTTGCGCGCTCGAAAATATTTTAACTTAACTTGCTTTTTGTTTCATTTTCTAGCTTAATACTGCTACAAAGTAGCGTATTTTAATATACCCCGAAACGTCACCGCCTAATACCAGCAAACAACCCCATTGTGACTCTTCCAGCGTCATTTAAACACTACTTTATGTTTCCGTGTAACTTAAAACCCGAGATGCAGTAAAATCCCTTGTCAGGGATGTGTCTACATGTAAAATAAATGGGTACAATAGGAGTTCATTTCAATATGAAAAGTAGAGCATTTAATATATTATGCGAAAATTACGTCAAATCTTGTTCGTCAAAATAAAAAGTAGTACTCGTTCGTAAAATATGTAAATACGTAATTGCTTTATGAACTGAAGTATCAAAGTAAACTGCTTGCTATGAGGTACAAACAAAGATAATAAAGAACATTGGCTTAATAAAAAAAACTCTTTAGAACCACAGAAACAAACTTTCAGAAATGAGATAAAGACATTTGAACGATATATGCCGCATCGACAAGCCACTGCTATAATAGCCTAGCTTTGTAAACGAAACTTTGGCGACAAGTACGTGCGTACAACAGGTAACTTAATAGATACCTTGTGTCCTCACAGGCTGAGGTGTGTTTATAACTTACGACTACAGTATAGTAACTAATGAGTAATTTTACTTTCTCAAAAATTCTGTTTCTATCCCCAACATAAAATACATGCCCATGGACTCGTACGCGACAGTCTAGTAGTACACAAACGCTTGTTTGCAAGTTACGTTATTGAAACCCTAAATTTGTATATTCATTTCTCCTCTATCTGCAGCCTTATGCGCAGTCGTCCTAAAAGAATAAACATTGTACACAAATACAAAAGGGGCCGCCGAGAAGTGAGCCTACTGTTTACCTATAATAATGTGGTATGGTAATATCCTATGTTGCTTGTAAGATGTACTATGCGCATAGAAAAATAATTTAACCCGATGGTGTGTACATATAGACAATTAATCTTTTGCAGTTTCTGGTGGAAAAAAAGGATAAACAACTTCAGATTCAATAAATTTATAGGATAATTAATTAAAGCAGATTTGTTAGGAGAATTTTACCGTATTCATCACTATAGTCTTTTTCAAGAGTGATACATCCATTCCAACGCTTCTCTAACATTTCGATGCCTTTTTTGAGGAACGGTTAATATTTGACTTTAATATTCACTTCAGTTTCGGAAATTACTTCCTCATTGGAGGCAAATCTTTTTCCCTCGAGCATTCTTTTTAAGTCTGCAAACAGGTAGTAGTCGCTGAGAGCCAGATCCGGAGAATAAAGTGGATGAGGAAGCAATTTAAAGTGCAATTCGTGGAATTTTGCCATTGTTGATGGACTTGTGAGACAGTGGATTGTTGAAAGAACACGTTTTTCGTCTTCATTTGGGGTCGTTTTTTTGCAATTTCTTCGTTCAAACGCACCAATAACTCCATATAATATTCGTTATTGATTGTTCTTCCTTTCCTAAGTTAATCGATGGATAGAATACCTGCGCTTCCTAAAAAACGGAGGCCAAAACTTTACCAGCTGACATTTACTTTTTGGTCGTTTGGACGATTTTCATCTTTTTATCCATGTTTCATCCATTGTCATACATCGTATGAAATATTTTTTCGATTGCGTTGAAACAGTTCCAAATACCACTCTGAGTCGTTGACGGGTTGTTGGCTTTCATCGATTGTGGTACCCACTTCGAACAGAGCTTTCTCATGGACAAATGTTCATGCAAAATGGTTAATACACTTCTTATTTTATATACATATATATTTAAGGTGTCAGCTAGCGCCCGCAACTTCATTTTAAGATTGGGCAAAACAATTTCGTGGACTTTTTGTTTTGTTTTCTGGAACTGCAGAATTTGGGAAACCAGAGCGTTGAACATTGTCGATGCTTGTACGGCCGGGTTTAAAATCAGCAAACGACTTCTTTATTATTTGTCTCGATAGAGCAGAGTCCGGCAACACTTGTCAAGCCATTGCTTTGCTTGAACGGTATTTTATTTCCATCAAGAAGCAATGCTTTATCAACACACGGAGTTTGGATTTTTCCATTGTTTTGAAAATTACAAAAGTAGCGTCACTAAAATCATTGTAACTTGTGAACTAAATGTCAGATTGCCATGAAATTTTAACACGAGTGATATGAAGGCTGGTACTTTCTAAAAATCGTATAGACTTGTCAATAGTTCCGCCATCTATATGAAACTTATTGAGTCACGGATTTTTTCCATATTTACTATCACTCAGAAATGAACCTTTAAGATTTGTAGAAATATTATAATCTGTTTATTACAGTGTACCAAAAATTGGAATCGATCTTTAGGAGTGAGAAACAATTGTCTCAAGTACAATTTCGGTAATTTAATTTAGTTAAGTTTCTAACTTTCCATTATTTTTTGTTTTAGTTTACAGGACCTTTTAGTGTTGATTGTAAGGTACGTACCTACTTATTAATTAAGTATATAAAAAAACTATGAATATTTAAGGGACTAAACATGTTTCTTTTTGTATTTTACATATATGTGTAGAAGTTTGGTAAATTATAAGATTATAATTGCGTTTTTATATAATTTAATTAATCTAAATTTTTGATTCTGTTGTAAGTTTTATCTTATCGTCGAACCCTTGCTAGTATAGTTGTTATAGTTTTATTCATATTCTATCTCTGAGAAAAATAATTACAATAGTCTCGTTTTAGTTTAGCTTATTAACTTATTTTTGACTATCATGTTTCCATTACAAAGTGTTTTTTGGTATCTACCTAACATCTTGTTTGAATTTGATTTGCCCCACAAGTTAGGTGCCAAATTATAATGATATTTATACGTGTTTAATAAAATTCAGAAAAGAAATAGTATATAATATTTACATCATAAATGCATAAGAGATATTTCATCATTATCAACTGTTCTTTAATACAGAATACGCAAGAGATAAAAAGATGTTTGGTCAAATCTAATATAAAGTGACTAGTAATTACTTTAAGGGGATATTAAAGTCGATTTGTATTTGGGAATTGACTATAATTGCTTTTGGAGATGTTGGCCTGTAGAAGGAGCCAAATGCAAGCCTCATTCTCATATATTTGAAATGAAAGTGTTGTTTTCCGTCACCCGAATACAGAGAAAAAATACAGCTGAAGGCGCTGCTAAAATACCAATAATTCACAACCGCACCATTCCGGAATTTCTTAATTTAATTACTCAAATTAAACGTTTTTCCGCAATTCAAAAAGCTATATCTTACAAGAAAACATTGGTCTACACGGGAATTACATCCGTTTTGATCAATTTCATTTAATTATTTCAGATTTTGACCGAGAAACACACGTACATTTTACTCTAATTTGGAATAAACAAAATAGTTGGTTGTGACAAAAAATTACATAATCTAACAACCTTTCCGTGTACTCATATCTATATTGGAGTTGTACAGAAAATTTCACATTTCTATCTTGAACAATAGTAAAAAAAAACTGATAAATTCGATATCTTGCTTTCTCGACCGCTTTAATATCCCCTTAATCTTGTTTGATAAAAAGGCAAAACAAAAGCTGCTTGATTACGAACTCGAATGTACTACTGTCTTTCCTGAATATTTTCGATGGAAGAAACAAAACAATAACATTGAAATTAATTGTAATAATTGTAAAAAATTAGTGTCCTAATTACATTCGTATTTTCTGTAAATATACGACGAGAATTATTTTACATTTTCCTAAAATTGTAACCAGAATATAAATATATATAAATTTAAAAGAATTTCAGTTTTTAACTGACCGTGTATTACACTATTTAGTAATTCTTGATTAACAAGAAATACTGTTATTATTATTATTATTTTATTTATATTTTATTTTTATAAATTTTTTTAAAGTGTGCTAGACTTTCTCAAAAGCTTTACTAATATATGGGACTATGCACTAGGGTGCATTTTATTTTTTAAATCGCTATTCATTTGTTTCAATAAGTGATATACTTGTTCGGTGATTACATGTTGGATGCGATTTAATCTGATGGTTTGGTCCAATAATATTTGGAGACAGTGGCTCAAAATCTGAAACAAAATGCAAAAGGAAAAATTCCTTACCACAAAAATTAAAAAGATATAAAAAAATCTATATAAGTATTTCGGCAACTAAGTTGCTATTTTCAGAAGAAACAGAAAAGAGTTTAGACGTAGTGTTTTTGGATAATGTGTAACCTTAGAAGATATGCTTTTCACTAAATCACCAGTGGGATAATACTCACTTAGTTATCCCACTAAGGTTACCCCTTAGCCAAAAACACTAAGTTTAACCACGGTATATAGCTATGTAATAGAAGCAGTAGTTTCTCTTGAGGGAAATAATTGTTCACCGGCAAACCGACGCATGCGTGACTGCGCAGTAGTCAGCCATCAGCTGTTGAGTTGGCGGGATTATTTGATGCGACTGCTCGGCATGCGGTTTGTGAATGGCCGTTAATGTAAGTTATGCTGGGTGTACACCAATTATACAAAATTTATTATGAACACTAATTTTACAAATTAATGGGTAGTTGTACACAAATTAAACAAGGAATATGTAAAACTAAATTGTACATTCTTTTGGCATTTATAATTAACGTCAAATAAATTTATTAACACATCATTAATTTAGAATTTGTGTTTAAAATGTGTCAAAAATTTTTGTGTGATTATTGTGCATTTCCTTGAAACATTTCCATATATTTTAAAGGATGCTTACGTACTTCTAACATTTTTGACAAACAATTTGTTTTTTATAATTACTGTGCACGCAGCATAACGTTTTATCAATAATTGTAGTGTTTCGTTTCGCGAAATGCCCCATTATTGTTGTGCACCTAAATTAAGCTTTTTCAGGTTTTCGAAAGAACCAATGCGGTAAGATTCCCACGTGCATTAAAATGTCCTCAACTGTTAAAATGTGCATATTGTTTATTGTAGTTGTCAATAATTACTCAAACTTCATGACAAATCCACCACCATCAAAGCAAAATTTAATTTTCGAAGATTGATTACCGACAATTGGAAAATATAAATATGCCTGAACAAAATGCCTTCACTTATTTTGTAGGTTATTTGGGACACAAATGTTTTGAAAAGCGTAGCTTTCCAGCAATTATACGTTTAAAACACAAAAGTGAATGAATTCAAATTTTACACTTATTTTAAGGCATGTCCTAACTTTGTGAAACAGTTTTACTAATTTGGCAACGCCCGACCATAATTTCAGTATACATATAAATACCGCATTAGGAAAAAGTCTCCTGTGAATTTTTTTCTTCATTTTCCTTTGAACCAAATGTTAGCTTTAAATTAAAACAGAAGTTGGAGGAAATATCATATAAACATCCCTGCGAAAATTTTCCTACTGAATTTTTGATAAAGCTATTTATTCGTGTAAGAATTTTTTATACTTTGAAATTTTGCAGTAGAAATTTCAAAGTTAGTGGCAATTCAAATAAAATAACGATTTTACAACACCATTTATGAATTGTGTCAAGAAATTTAAGTAATCTTTAAGTTAAAGTAGCCTTTTTTGTGTTGTACGTATAATGTATTACATTCTAAATGCGTGTGTAATATGTACTTAGAAAAAGCAGTGTTTTATCCTCGTTTTTTGTATTATTGATATAGCTTTTTCATAATTTTAAAAATAGATTACATAATTATCTCATAAACGATTTGGTTCTGCGCCACTGGTTTATTCCTGAATAGAAAAATTGACTACGCCTCTGGTTGCGCGTGCGTGAATGCGCACTACCATTTTGGGACACAAACATCAAAGGTGCCGACGGCGAGAGAAACTACTGTGTCTATACAGCTCTATACTGTGGTTTAGCACTCTCTTTTGGGTTTTCTACAGGTTTCTACAGAAGGTGTCAACCTAGTTGCCGAAATACGTATAGAGACTTATCTTTTTAATCTTGTGGTAAGGGATTTTTTCCTTTGCATTTTGTTTCTGATGGTTTGGGATAATGTTTCTTTGTAGATGTAATTGTTTGGAGAATGATTTTCCAAATAGCTTAGAAAATAATGACAAGGTAGTTATATATTGTACGCAGACAAGATGTTCTGTTAGGTTAGAAGCAGAGTGCTTGTCATTAAAAAGATCCATATGTGTTTGACTTGCAGTCATATATTCAACTTATTGTTCCGATTAAAAGAAAATGATTATTAAATAATGTGTAGTTAATAAAAAAAACTTTGTTATATTTGGTCAATTAATAACTGTTGAGACTTTTCTTCTTATTCACTTTTCCTCTAATCAACAAAATGCCGAAACAGACATTATTTGTGTAACAATAAGTAACAATAGCTTCACTACAAAACCTTCAATCACAAATTAACGCTAGTTTAGTGGAGAATTTATAGATATCTCCAATCCCCATAATATAGAACTGTAGAAAATGCAGACACCTAGCTGAGCCACTACTTTCTTTTTTCGTTTTCCCTTCGTCGCACGAATTCCCGCTGCTCGCGTGGAAAAAGGCGTTTCTCTCTTTTAAACTTTTATCCGCGAACTACTAAAATGTTTTGAAACAAATGTCTCCGAGACACAGTCTCTTCTCTCGGACTTAAAGCCCGTGGATGCATCCCCACAGCCAGTTCTCGACTAGGATACGATTAATGTAGCGACAATTCGCTGTAATATATTCCGATTCACGGGAACGGCCAATTTATCACCTAAGCGCGAAGCCCCCTCCGTTAGTATCTCGTAAATTTCAGTGATAATTCCTTTAGTAATGGATCAGTTCGTTGGTTCCACTTTAAGATATTTCTTGGCCACCTGATCCCCCGAGTGTCGGCGGTGTCGGTTGGTACGTACAGGATGTGTGTCTCTCTCTCTGTGTGTGTTTGTGTGTGCGTGCGTGTGTGTGTGTGTGAGCATGTGGTATGGTGGTAGTGAGTTTTCATCTTGGGATGTCATCTCTGGGGACTCGAGAACGACTAGATCCTGTGGTATGTATACTTATACATTCGACCACCCGCAGGGCTATTTTGAGAGATACCCTTGCATAACTTCATGTGAAAATGTAAAATACTCTACCTAAATACATGTATGGGCGTCGGATGTTCGTACGGCGCTTTTGCGTCCTATGATAAACGTGTATAATTAAATAAATTGGCAGCCGTGAGGTATATGTGTGTATTGCAGCGCGATAGATTAAATAAGTACACTACTTCATTTTACATAACAGGATTGTATGCGAAAGAAGCCTTTTTAAAAAATAAATTTATTGAAGTCAACGAAGTTTACTTCATACAAACAAAATTGGTAGATTGATACAAGTACTTAATGTAAAAAACATGTGTTAGTTTATTTTTGGGGGGGATGGCCATGTTATTTTGAATGTTATAATATTAATTTTTAGCGCAAAATGTCGGCTTTATTTATGTAGTTATTTATTTATTGTCATTTTCGAACACTTCGCGTCTTCATCTGTTTTTGTATACTTGGGTGCAATATGACTTCCTGATTTAATTGATCTATTGTTCGGTTTTTGTTTTTAAATTGAATTTCATAGTTTTTCATCATTTTACGTTTGTTAATCTGCAATTCAATGGTTTTCCTCCGTAATTCGCATTTTTAGATAATTTAAATCATTTCCCATTGTTTCTCTGTACACTTTTTGCTTTAAGTAACCTCCAAGGAAAACATCCATGAGAGTTAAGTCCGGTGACCGGGCTGACCAATGTATTGTTCCACGTCGTCCAATCCATTTACTGGGAAAGTGTGAATTTAACAATCCTCTTACAATCAAGGTATCATTAGCTGGACGCCCATCTGGTTGGAATTAGATGCGTCGCAATTCCTTTTCCTTAAGTGATGGCAATAAAAAAATTTGAAGCATTTCCAAGTAATTATTTTGAATTAAATTTCCATTAAAAAAATAGGGCCTAATGTTTCTGTTTAATAACATTCCGCACCAAACATCGCTGATTTCGGACATTAATTCTAAAATTTGGATTATCCATTAATCAATATCTACAATTTTGTGAGGAAACAGTACTATTTGTCGAAAACGTTGCTTCAACACTAAAGTTAAATTCTAATAAAAGACGCGACTTTTCATAGTGTTGTCACCAACCCATAAACAAAACTCGAGTCAGAAAACGTGATCTACATTCTCTCGTGTACCTAAATCTAGGATTATATGGATAAATTTTATTTGCTCTATAAACTGCATGCAATAGTTTGTAATATTTACCGATAGTAAAGACCGAGTATTGAAAATGGGCGAATGCGATCTGAAGATCTTCAATAATGTTTTACTGCTAAAATACCAAATACTTCTGAGCTGCGATATGGTGCCAAAACAACTCCTGTTTAAATTGAGTCATGATACTGGTAGGCGCTTCGCAAATGGAATTATGAAATTAGAGGATTTAACCAGATAAATTTATTTACATTTTACATGTATTAGTAGTTATATTAATTATTATATCAGAATACTTATTCAAAGTAAGTAGTTGTGATATTTGCTCACATTTAGAGCTAATGAGCAAAAGATAAAAATAATTATGTTAGATACTACATAATGATAGCGTAATAGCTTCAAATCTTGGATTGAGTTGGTCTTTACTTGATGTAAATCCATTTCATGTGCCACATAATAGCTTAATCATTTTGTAATATTCAGGGTAGTAAGTCATTTCTTTTGCATATACAAAACTTATTTCAACTACTCTCTGCAAGATATAAATGTATCAAATGTATTTATTACACACACTAGCGTCATCAGCTAAACTGTGGTGAAAGTAAAAATTCCTCTAGAAAATGGATTTTATTCGCTGGAATGCGAGGAGTTTACAATTTCAGACGCCAAGCCGATGTCCGAAATGGCGTAGCCACTATATTCCAAATGAGTTCTCAGCACCTTAAGGTAGTAATGCAACCACAACAGACGGCCGCCATCCAATTGCACTAAAAGATGTTGACATCCCTCGGAGGATTACGAAAATCGTGCGCTTTGTCTCACCAATAGAAACACGACCATTTCCATTTTCTCTTCATCATATTGTTCGATATATACGATTCGAGTTCGTTTTTTTACACACAACAGACGAAAATATCCCATTCATCGACAGCATAATAGTTATAATTTACACAATATAGTTGGTTAAATTCAACGGACAAAACCGAAACTGTTTTTTTTGGGAAACAATATCGGTAATAAAAAGCGCCGCGTGAACTTTCTGAAAACAATAAATACACAAAACTGTTGTTTTATATTGTTTTTATGGCGTATCCTTTTGTAAGGGCCCGAACTAGGTCAAAAGGAAATTCGTATTAAGGCCGAAAAAGAGCGTTTATATATTGTTTACTGTTCGCTTGTTTCACTTGGTGGTATTGGAAGCTTTGTTTTGAATTAACGAAATAATTATGTGTATTTGTGTTTCTCAAAAATAAACTAGCACTACAAAATATGTCGCAGTAATATAAGTTTAAAACAGATGTCGTTACTGATTAATATAGTGTGAGTATTTATATTTATACTATGCTTCATTTTCTGGTTTAACAACCTTGTATAAAATTAGTGTAAAGTTAAATCCAGAGACAGAATTATTAGAATAAATAATAACGCAACAAAAATTCAAATAATGTTTATTGTTTCACCGAACTTTGGCTTCATCAGGTGATGACGGAGTAATGTTTACAAAATGCTTACAGCATTATATATTTTCCATACGTGTAGAGGATCAGAGAGGGGGGAGGGAGTTATTACACATATAGAAAGACATTAGCGGGATGTGTTTTAATTCTGTTTGTTAAATTAGTGTCAAACCTATTTTTCTACATCTCTTAATTTCTAAAGTTTCAAATATTTTTTCCCTTATTCTGTATATGTAAAATAGGTCTTTATTAAATTTGTTAGTCCCGAAGTTTGCTTATACTAATGGCAGAAATTATACATGTGTGTATAATTAAGTATACCAATACAGTGAACAGTAGCAACATTGTTTTTTACCGCCACAGGTACGATATGCCTATCTATGTCTGGTTAGTTATTTCAGTCTCCACTTAAGGTTCCCGTCATAAAAACCCCTCTCAGGTACATTTTTACAGCTGTCAGATAACAAATTGTAGTTCGCAACGAATTCATACGTAGTTGCCGAAATATTTCTTACCATGATTTTGTTTAGGAAGTGTTGCCCAGTAATATTGATTAAACGCAGTTTTTGATATGGTTTCATGTTATATTGTTGGTAGCGATTTTGGACCATCCATAGAATATTTTTGTATGTAGTGATTGAACTTGATATTATTTTATACTTAAATGAAATACGTGGATTTTCAAATGAAAATGAAAATAACTCAGCAATTGTCTTTGCTGATTCGCCATTGTAATTAGCTCATCTTGTCACTCTTTCAGACCTACCCGTACCAGATATTCGCTCATTGCTTATGATATTGCAATTTTCAGCCTTTTTCTTTGCTACAGCTTTCTCACCTGCTACAAGCCTTTGGTAGCATATCATTGCCAACTAAATCTTTTGTACAGTCTTAGATATACAAGGAAGCGTTCCTAAGTCGGGGGAATGGAGGGGTGGATAGTAGTGGGAGAGCTTTCTCGTAACTGCTTAATAGTAGTAAGTTTTAACAGAAACTATCGTCGATCAAGCCATTTAATCGGTAAGAACGTGTGAAATATGGAGAAAATCGAGTATTACGCCGCTATCAAATTCCTTACAAAATAAGAAAATTCTGTTTATACCATACTGGAGGAGATATCATCGGTTTACGGGGATTCTTGCTCGAAAAAAACTATGGATTTTTAAGAGACAACCCTTCAAGCAGGGAAAGGAATCTGAAGACGAATTGACCATACCAGAGAAGTTGAAAAATTAATAATGGAAGATGCCGACTAAAATAGAAACAATTCGCAGGCATGATGAAAGCAACTGATACGACCATTTTAAAACTTGTTATTATCATCTTGACATAAACGAAGTCAGCGGAAGATGGGTGCTGAAATTGCTAACTCCGTCACAAGCACAACACCGCCTGGAATGTTTCCGTGCGTTTTTAGACAGTTATAATAAAGAAAATGTGGGTGTATTGAGTGGAATTTTTACTGGGGTTAAAATTTGCAAGCAAACCTCCATGCAGTGGCATAAAGAAGCACACCAATAACCGAGAAATTTAAGGTGTCAGAGTCGACAGGAAAACTAATTGATCCTGTTTTTCTCAGGATGAAACTTATTAAATGATTGCGAAGATAAATGGAAACACCTTTATCTTTGGTTGATGAATACTATACGCTTCAATTCTGAAGTGGTTAAAAGAAGTCGCTAAAGAAGAAAAGACGGGGAAAGTTGATGAAAGGCGTCCTGCTCCAACACGACAATGCTGTCGTCCTAAAAGGTGGTGTTGTGCTGGCTGCTCTGCATAAAGTGAGTGTCGGTATTTTGAATCACCCACCATATAGTCCAAACCTGGCCCCAAGCATTTTTACTTGCAAATGACGAAGTTTCGGTGTATTTTGCAGACAAGGATATTTTTTTTTAAAAAAAAGGCATGCTCAAGCTAATTGAAAGATCTGAGAAATGTATTAGAGTTACAGGTATAAATATAGTGAAAAAGAAATATAATTTTGTATTTCTATTTTTTCTTCTCCTGTCCCATTTCGCGAATTTAAAAGCACTCCCTTATTAGGTTTTTCTTACGATTCCAAGATTTATCAATTTTTGCCCTTCTCCATCCAATTCCTCAGAACTTTCCGTCGTAGTACCACATAAAATATTAGTAATATTCAGTTGCATTCCTGCAAGGAAATTAAGTTCTTCTAGTTAAAAGATCTACTCGAAAAACCACATCAAACGATATTCAAACCAAAAGAATGATCAGTGAGCCTGGTGAATATTGGGAGCTATTTTCTTTCTATGTCTTCACCAGAATTTTTATGTAATCGCCAACAATGTGCAGTATTTTCTTATAATTACTATGCATTTCAAGTAACAATGTCCCACAGTGTGTATATACCCAATTTAAGTTTCCATCCTTAGATTTGTGGTATTGTTAGCATTAAATCTGCAAAACGGGTTTCGCGCGAGTACTTTAACAACAATTTTCGGTATGCTCCGGGAGAATCCAATAAAATTAAATGGATTTATTATAAAACCGTCGCCTTTTCTGGCGGGGGCTCGAAATGGCGACGGAACGCTAACACGAAAATATAATAAAATACTGCCGGTTTAGGCGCGCACTATATGCTCTCCTATTTGTCAAGATGGAAACAAGATTTACACATATAAAATATGTGTGTATCTTCATATTTTTTTTAGAACTCGTAATATGTACGTATATCTGGATGTAATTTATTTTCTTCGCGTACAAGAGGAGCACAGTAAGGATGTAATTTAGTTTTGAAGGTGTGTAAGATGTGATTTTGACAAAAAAAAAATAGTAGATATACGGTCTATAAATGTGTTTCTATACAAGTGTCCTGTAACGTTATGTTTAAATTTTGGAAGTGCAAAGTAACTTAATTTCAAGTAAAAGAAAACGCAAAACTTGTATATCCATTTTTATTTGTTTCAAAGTTACTGGTTTATGAATGTGATTGTCAGATCATGAAAGAAAATTTAATCCTAAAGCCAGTACAAACTGATTTTGTTTAGAAAAATTAATAATATTTAAAAATGTCCGAATTTCATGCTTGTTTTGTCGAATTTGTTCGACAGCGTGATGCATACGATCTAATAACCCTTCTCTTGTGTTTGAAACTTGCGCATAGACTAAATCCCACATAAAAAAAAATCGAGGGCATTGAGAACGGGTGATCTAGGTGGCCATGCAACAGGATTAACTCGACCAATCCATCCTGGATAATTGACGTTAACCCAATTTCGAACAGCAATTCCGAAGTGTGGTGGTGCCTCATCTATGTGAAATCACATGATTAGCCGAACATTCAGTGAAAAAAAAAAGACCTGGCAGTTCTTCAATAAAAAATTGAAGGTAATTGTCCGCCTTTAATCTCACAGGAAGAACGATAGGACCAATCTACAACTCATCGATTACGGCATCCCAAATGTTAACAGAATATCCATGTTGAAATTTAGATGGGGGTATAGCTTTGGGATTTTCTGGTGTCCACCTGTGGTTTCTCAGATATGTAAGAATTTTGAAAAAGGATTTACATTACCATCCTTATAAAATCCAGTTGGTTTAAGATTCGAAGAATGATGATCACAGTAGCCGTCTTAATTTTGCTACTTTGATGCAGGAATTCAATGATTTTGATAATATTCTTTGTGACGAAGCACATTTTTATTTAGACGGGAACGTAAACAAACAGAATTGTCGGTACTGATCTACGGCAAACCCAAGAGATAAATATGCAGTCGCTTTGCACACTCCAAATGTAACTGTTAGGGCAGCAATGTCTTCAAGAGACATTATTGGTCAGTATTTTTTTCAGAGTATTCAAGAATAATCAATGAGAGTAAATGCAAAACAATATTCTTCGATGATCCGCAATTTTGTGGGACCAGCATTTCAAGCATTTCAAGGATTTGATATCCTCACATGGTTCTAGCAGGATGGCACCACAGCCATACTGCGAATGAAGCTTTAGAGGAAGTAAGAATGTTTTTCCATGAAAAATTAATTTCGCGTAGGGGTAACACTGACCTGCAAGAAGGTGTGATTTGACACCACTAGAATTCTTCTTGCGGGGCTACCTTAACAGTAAGGTGTATGAAAATCCTCAGGCGAATGTATATGAACTTAAAGACCGAATACGGGAAGAAATTACCGCCATCCCTGTAACACTGAGTCAACGAGTTATTCTAAATGCACGACATCGTTTAGATGAGAGCATAAGACATCAAGGGCAACATTTAGACGGCATTGTTTTTAAGGTTTAATTTCCAGATGATGGTAATTATATTTCTAAGTACAATTTATTAAAATCTTCAAAAACCAATGAGATATTTTATTTTTAAAATTGAATTTCATTCTGAGTTACCCTTTACATACAGAACGAAAAATGAAAATTATTACTATGCCGACTACTCTTAACATTCATTATATCATCCAGTTCATGAGAGAAACTCTTGGATAGAGCTCAAGTGAGGGTTATTATGGGTCATCAACCACATACTGTTTACTACTTAGTGAATTGCTTGTTAACGATTAATATTTGTTATTCACGATTTTAGTAATTTATATCTCGTATCGCATAATTTATTTTCTATTATTTCGGGTAATTAATTTTAGAATTGCACAATATCTACCAAATTACATTTAAAATGTTTGTCAGCTCTCAAGAAATATTTCCCAAAATCGTAAACTTTTTAAATGATTTCTCAAACTGCTGTTGCTGTTAAATTACTTCTCTCAAATGACGAACATTGTTCGCAGTTTCGTAGCTCCTGTCGCTTTTGAGATCCCCATATCCCACAAGTTACTTTGAACATCTCCTATGTTCGTATATTGTAGAGACAGTTACAAGAGAGGGATATGAAAAACAACTTTACTTTCTGAGAAGATGGAGAAAAAAAAAGAAGATATATGTGTAAAGCGCAGACGTGCTCGTATATTTACAATATATTGATGTTTCATGTTGTGTTCAAAACACTGACGTATGAAATATAACTTTCCTTTCCTATATTCTTCCTGCGAGTATTAGCATAAAATTTAAATTTAAATCCGCCATTGAGTAGATACTACATTCGACTTGAAAAGGGAAAAGAAGACATTTATAAACGTGAATGAGTGATAGTTGGGGTAGATAACCTGCTAGATATGTACACTACGGCTCATATTATTCCGGACATAAAACAAATCTATAATATTATATCGCGAGATCAAAAATTATATTGATAAAGGTTTGCCATGGAATGTAAAACGTCCGTCTTAGGTACCATTCTTTTGAGATAATTCTGATTAAATTATCAGGTTAACTGTCATACTGACATGAAATTTGTAAATATATGTTTATTTAAAATGATTTATATGTTTGAATAACATTTTATTAAAAATTAATAAACAAATTACAATAAATGTTCAAAATGACCCCCGCCTTGTTCGATGTACCCGTTTACGCGCCTGCCACCACACAACTTTCTTATACGTATGAGCGTAATTTTGTACAGGAGTTTTGATTCTAGTAAATTATCAAATACAATGTTTCTTCAACACAGGGCGGTAAATCTTGTGAGTCTATCCTTTCCTATATAATTTTTCTTCTCAAACAGGTACTGATCCTTTAGAAGGGGGGTTTCTTCACTCAGCAACAGTGTGGTGTGGGAATTTATATCAGTTCTTCGTTGATTGTTATCGGTGCCTGTTGCCTGCACTGGAATTCGTCTGTTGTTACTGTCATATTTTTTACTATCAGTTTCCGTGTTTGAGGTAACCGTTGTGCGTCATCCCGTTTATTAAGATTATGCTGTCGCTTTTCAATTTCCATGGCTTCTCTTTTTATCCGAGTCATCCGAGACAACTACAATTGGTAGTTAAAACTTTAGTGAAAAGATCACGAGCATTGTTGGACAAAGACACGTCAAACAAGAAACACACAAAATCAGAAACATCTTAAAATCAAAGGGTTTCTCGCAAAAAAGCATCGGTGAAGTTATTCCAGATAAAAACAGCACTATAGTAGAAAAAGAAGAGATTATAATAAAGGCATATCTTTCCCATATAAAAGAAACAACTGATAAAATAAGAAGAACGTTGAAGAAACATAAAACACGCACAATATTTACACAAGAAAATAAATATTACCTAACCCTAAATACAGTATACCGCTGAAATAACAAAGCCTTTCGCCTAGTGCTTCCCATAATTTCTTTACAGTGAACCACTTTTCTTCCTAAGGAGTTGACGTCACGAAGTTAGTTGTTTTTGGTTAATAAGATTTTGTATTGAGCTAATTTCAAGTGCTGCTTTAATTTTCTCGTTTCTGCTCCAATCTCGTCTCCTCACTCAGTTAACTCTTCAAAGACATCTCATTTCAGTCGCCTCTATTTTACCTTTTTGTCTTGTTAACAAGACCGACGATTCGCATTCGTATATACTGCATGACATGGAAACTGCAACACCAAGAAGTGGTGCGGATTTTTTGACCAAACTTGGTAGAAACGTATAACTAGTCAAAGGCAATAATTGATTAAAATTTCAAAGAAAAAAAACAAAAGACTAACACAATTTAACATAATTTTTATTAAGAATGTGTTGAACCGCCCCTATTAGTGTCACACTCCCTCACTCTTCGTGGCATTGATTCGACTAGGTGGTCGATATCCTCTTGGGGTATGGTGTCCCAAGCAACCTGTAATTCATGCCGGAGAGCTATTAGTGTCTGCGGGGGATTGGCTAAATTCATAAGTTTTCGTCCCATAATGTCCCACACATGTTCTATTGGCGAGAGGTCGGGGGATTTGGGTGGCCATGGCAAGATATTGACATGAGCCTCTTCCAAGCGATTTATAGAAATTCTCGCTACGTGGGGAGGGGCATTATCCTGCTGGAAAAGTGGGTCTTCGAGCGTTTGAAGATATGGTAGAATATGGGGTTCTACCACCTCATCAATGTAACGCTGGGCGTTCATGGTGGTTTGGATGAACACCAATTGAGACCTACTCCCATATGCTATAGCACCCCATACCATAACACCCACTGCTCGATGCACATGCCTTTCAACGGAGAACTGAATATCACGACGTTCCCCACGTCTTCGTCTGACCCTCATACGGCCATCATGCATCCCTAGACAAAATCGAGATTCATCACTGAATACCACCCTGTGCCACTCCACGTTCCAGTGCAGTCGCAATCTACACCACTCCAAACGTTGCTGTCGGTGTTGAGCCGTAAGTGGTAATACAAGATGTGGACGATAAGATTGTAAGCCGAAACCCCTAATTCGACGATAAACGGTTCGAAGGGTTACAGGACGACCAATATTACCTAACCACACGTCAGCAATTGATTTGGTACTGGAAAACCTGTCTCTTAGTGCCATTAAGCGAAGGCGGCGGTCCTGTATCTCATTAGTTCTTCTTCGGCCTCCGGTTCCTCTTTGGCGTCTTTCCTGACCTTCCCTAGTCCATGATTGATAACAGCGCATAATGGTGGATTGGTTCCGGTTAAGGCGATTTGCAATTTCCCTGTATGAAAAACCATCTTCTCGCAAACCAACAATTCGACCTCTGTCGAATTCGCTTAATTGGCGATAATTTCCACGTTGCCGCACTCTAGGCATAATAAAACTCTTTAAACACGTTAAACAAAGGTATAATAAGCCAAAACCGTTGAAATTAATTTCAAACAAACAATTAATACACCACACATTAATGTCAGCGAAAACTGAATGAAGTGTCAGATGTGTCATGACCACTTGATCTATCGCAACAAAATTTTAATCAATTATTGCTTTTGACTAGTTATACGTTTCTACCAAGTTTGGTCAAAAAATTCGCACCCATTCTTGGTGTTGCACTTTCCATGTCATGCAGCATATGTATAGCCTCTGTATATAGCTTTGTATGCCTTCATCTTTGTCTGTCTATTTATTTCTTACCTGTTAATAAATCCTCTTATTAATTTTTATATCATGGCTCTCTTATTCTTACAGTGCTGTGTATTGTAACGTGTCGACATGTTCTAGCCTTATTCCTACAATAAAGATATTTATATTTTCGTTTTCCCTTGCTACCATCATTAATTTTGTTTTTGGCTTGTTCAGCTTTATTCCTTTTTTCTTCAGCTCCTCATTCTAAACTTCTAGACTTTCTCTCAAGTTCTTTCGTTATTGGTAATTATATCACTTCATTATCGGCAAACGCAAAAATTATATGTTAAATTTAGATCGAACTACAATATTAAAGTAGTATTGGTTTGATTAACGCTCTTTTAGTTCTTGGTCAACAGGCTTTCCGCATCTCTTGTACCTTGGTTCCCTGCCCCATCATATTTGTTTTGATCAAATTTTGATCATAAAGTCTGAAGGCGAATCTTCCCAGTATACATTAATATTCCTAAGTCGATTTCCTTCAGTCATCCAGGGTTTTATTAAGATTTTATGTTCATTTCTATTAGTTAAGATTACACAAAAACAACAAAACTCATAAATGCACAGCAACTTGACTGCAAAAGTGTGTGATTGTCACTTGTTTCCGTCATGATTAGTTATATAACATAAAACTCTCCTGTATACAGATGAAGTGTCCTTCAGACTATGTCTTTTTATCACACGTTAAAGATTCTATGAGTTAACAACAAAACCTAGGTTGAAGATCTACAATTGTAGTGCCCTTCCTTGACCATATTGAAAGTTCCGAAATATAAAGAAAAAACCACTTGCGCTGTTCGATCACAGATGTCGAAAGTAACAAACACATTTTCTACAATGATTTTCATTGCGTTGTGTTACTTTATTTTCAACAAATAAAACTGTGTACTATAAGAGGACACGTCAAACAACAGGAGCCGCCCTTTAAAAACAGATGTTAAACACTTCCATAATATGATTTTAACACCAGTAAATAACTTCTTGATATTATTATTGTTTATATTTACAGGCAATACTTATGGGCTATACAATATTTCAAGACACTTCATTAAATGTCCGAAAAGACATAAGAGGCAGTGTACACGTATGTATGATACACTCTCAGTAAATTTAATAGGCATTTCAATCGAGCGCGTAAAGCAGGAAATTAAAATTAATTTACGTTTAATTAATTTTATTTATGATATGAATCTAATAGCTTATTATAATAGGACGTAATCAATACCGACAGAGAGGTTCCATTGTTAGTATGATCGCACGTCAACAAAATGTGAATGCTGTTAATGGCATAGAACGGTTTATACGAATCATAAACCACTTGACCATAGTTGGTATAGAATATTATTTAATACGTTATTCCACATTTGTGTACGCAGTGGTAATGAAGCAATGCTCCAAATTGTATTCATAATTTCGTGGGTCATTATAATATTGGAAGACCACTAAATCTAGCTAATTAGTTAATCCTAATTCTATGGTTAGTTAAATAATAAAACAACGTATGAATTGTTAATCAGCAATCTAAACAAGCTTATTACACAAAAATGAGTTGCGGGCACCACACGTCTTTCTATACGTGTGTGCTTTCAGAATGTTTGTTCAAGACTTGGTAACTCTTTTTGGAATGCATCTTTTGCAAGCCATTTGCAAGAACAATACCCTTTTTGTCTAAGAGTGAATGTGATATTTTCCACCCGATTTTTAAATTTTTTTTATACAAATATTGTTCCAAAACTAGAATTAAATTTTTACATTGAAATAACTACATTTCCACTCTATCGATTTTATTGATATCTGAGATATTCAGTGTATTTATAATATAATTATATTAACAGCTTTAGCCGTATATATGAAATTTTCTTTACCCCAAATTACACAATTTAGAAAACAATAAACGTTTAAGTCTGTTTACAAGGTGTTATGTATATAATTCTTGTTGGAAAAATCCTTTATATCTTTCATTTATTGTCCATATTTTATAAACTCCTTTAATTCAATCTTGCATTCAATCTGAAATCCTTTATTTCGATAGAAGTGAGATCGATGGTTTCTCAAAATTTTATTACCCGCTTATACAGTGATCAAAACTTTTGAAACATATTGTACAAGGAGTAAATATCCTTTCCTGTGTATTTGAAAATGACAACTTTTAGACATCATAAACGAACGGGCCAAAAACGCTTACACTTTATATATATGAAAAATAGACATACATTTTAAAAACGACATTTAGTATCAAGAAAAGCATAACGTTAAAACCAAAAAGATTTGAAGTCATATTAAATTATGGAAGGAAATAATAAATACTTCATGTCAATTAGTATTGTTGGGACTACAATAAAAATGTATGAAATAGTATTGTTTTAAAACCTTTGTAAATTTGAAAAAAAAACAATTTTTTGAAGATGATGTTTGGTAAGTCAACTATTTGTCATTATTTCAGGGGTAAAAAATTATTAATACAGTATAATTTTCCATTTACCATATCCTTGCTTTTAATTTCAACTTAAATAACATAAATTTATACAACGATTTAGTTATCCTTCTTATAGTATTACAAAAAATAAATAAAAAAAAAACATGGTAAGTTTCACAACAGATAATATATTAAAACTAAAATAAAAATGTAAACTGTTTGAAGAATTTTTTTGTCTTTGTTTACAGTTTGTGTTGCGCAACAGTGAATGTATTCCGTTTTTAAAAGCATTTTATAATTTGAGAAAGACAAAATATATGTCAAAACGTTATTATACTAGAATTCTTGTTTTAATTACTTTGTAGTTAGTAACTTTAATTTGTGTTAAATAATTTCAACAAGGCCGCTACACCAAGAAACTCATAAACGCAATTTCCGAAGGGAACTTTTGAATATTAAATAAATATATATACAGGGTGAGCCAACTACGCGGGTAAGGCCGATTGTGCCTTTACGAGTAAAGACATTTCGAAGCGGTTTTTTTCTTGTGGTAGCTGTTCATTAGGGGCACATTTTAAAAAGATTTTGTATTATACTTGGTGGCTAACCATTGTTATAGTTTTTTAAATGGAACACCCTATATATTATTGCATTTTTGAATTCCCCGTATAATTTTTAGTCAAAAAGTTATAAGATAGTATAGGCCTAAAGTGTAAAGTTTTTGACTTATACTCATTTGTCTGAAAAATTCAATGTTTGTATAAAATTATATTTCTCGAAAACGACGTATTAGATGGACAAAATTTTTTGCAGTATTGTTTACAATAAGAGGTCCTAATAGAAGCATGTTTTATTTTTTTACAGTTACTAACTGCATGTGCAGGAAACTGGATTAAAATTAGATGACACGTTTTTGTACAAAACTCATTTATTTTAAGTGTAACAGCCTGTATATCAGATCTTTTTTGAATTGTTTATTAAATTTCGAGTCAGAAACATGTAAGACGTTAATACAGTAAAAGTGACTATTACAGAGGTATTGTCGTTTTTTGATATGCTTTTGTTAGTTTTTGTAAAAAAGTCAATTTTTTAAATGGAACACCCTGTATATTATTTCATTTTGAATTTCTTATTAAATTTTACATCAAAAACATGTAAGACGTTAATACTATAAACCTGACTATTACTGAGCTATTGTCTCTTTTTTATACCATTTTGTCAGTACTATAGGTACTATATAAATTAAAACCTCAAAACTGACAAAATAATATCAAAAAGAGACAGCTCAGTAATAGTCACGTTTATAGTATTAACGTCATACATGTTTTTGATGTGAAATTTAATAAGAAATTCAAAAATTAAATAATATACAGGGTGTTCTATTTGAAAAAATTGACTTTTTTGAAAAAACTAACAAAAGCATATCAAAAAACGACAATAACTCTGTAATAGTCACTTTTACTGTATTAACGTCTTACATGCTTCTGACACGAAATTTAATAAACAATTGAAAAATGAACTGATATACAGGCTGTTCCATTTAAAAAAATTGTCTTTTATGTAAAAACGTGTCATCTAATTTTAATCCAGTTTCCTGCACATGCAGTTAGTAACTGTAAAAAAATAAAACATTCTTCTATTAGGACCTCTTATTGTAAACAATACTGCAAAAAATTTTGTCCATCTAATACGTCGTTTTCGAGAAATATAATTTTATACAAACATTGAATTTTTCAGAAAAATGGGAATAAGTCAAAAACTCTACACTTTAGGCCTATACTATCTTAAAACTTTTTGAATAAAAACTATACGGGGAATTCAAAAATGCAATAATATATAGAGTGTTCCATTTAAAAAACAATAAGTATGGTTAGCCACCAAGTTATGGAACACTCTATATAATACAAAATATTTTTAAAATGTGCCCCTAATGAACAGCTACCACAAGAAAAAAACCGCTTCGAAATATCTTTACTCGTAAAGGCACAATCGGCCTTGCCCGCGTAGTTGACTCACCCTGTATATATAAGTAAGAACTTATTTTCTTTCTTGGTTTTGTGGTATTCCTTTTAATTAAAACTAATACATTTTACTAACGTTTCGATGTATTTAATATTTATTTTTAAAGTAAGTTCTTCGAAAAAATAAAAAATATAAAAACATACAAAATATTTTTAAACCATATAATATTATAATTGCAAATAAAAACAATAACAACTTACAAAATCTTTAGTCTAACTTAAAAGCTAAAATACCGAAAGATCAACAAATACACCTAATATATCAAATACCATGTAAGGGATACGAAAGTGTTTATATCGGACAAACAAAACAACACCTAAAAAGCAGAATGAATGGCCATAAATACTGTAAAAACAACACTGCATTGAAAAAACATACTATTAATACTGGGCATGTATTTGATTTCAATCAGGTAAAAATTCTGGACAAAGAACATAACCAAAAAGCAAGAGCTATATTAGAAATGATTCATATTAAAAAACAAAAATACTCAATAAATGACAGATCTGACATTGAAAGTCTATCAAATTTATACTTTTCAGTAATACAAAATTAGTCATGAATATATGAAAAAGTAGCCTAGAAAATATTAATGACTGACGAAATGAATTTTAAGGTAGGTCGCCCGTTGCCATACATAAAAATAAAAAGAATTATAATTATTGTTAGTATAAATGATATTGTACCGTTGACTGATATTTTGTAATAGTTTAGAGTTATATGTTTTATAAACTTTGAAAAAGATGTTAAATGCATCGAAACGTTAGTAAAATAGGTAAAATATATTAGTTTTAATTAAAAGGAATACCACAAACCCAAGAAAGAAAATAAGTTTATATAAAATAGTGGTAAAGAAAGAAATACATATATACCTTATAAGTATAAGTATATTAAAAGAAACAAAAAAATAAATGAATTGGGGTAAGAGTACTGGTGATACAAATTCCGTATTTGCTTAGGAACCGGATAGTAAGAGAGTGTCGCACTTCAATAGCACTTGGACAGTTTCTGCCTTTTCTTTTATTTATTAGGTAGTTTTTCCTGAATAGCTCTACCTTTCTGAGGTTGAAATTAGGATGAGAGGAAAAGCATGTTTTACAATATTGACGTTTAGGCTTTTTGCGGACTTCGTATATAGATGAAAAACATTTCATTTTCATCATTTCGGAAATCAATTTAAAATTATTCTCATAATTTAATGGTTTATTATATTTATATATAAACGGTATAAAGCATTTCGCTTTATAATTTCACAAATGAACAGAATTTTTTGTCGTCATATATGGTACATTTACTTGAGGTATTTTATGTGGGGGGGGGGGGGTCAAACTATTATACATTACTACTTTTAAGTCTTAAAAATGATTTTAATAAAATAAGCAATACTGTTAACATGGTTATTACTTCAATGCATACGTCTGTTGAAAAAAATATTAACATTTAATCTACGTGAATGATTAAATGTTGTATAACTATTTAATTGATTTATACTAAATAATATACATATTATATAACCAGCCTGTATATGGTCCTACTTTTCCATTGTAATACCTTGTAACTACTTTGTATCATGCTATGTTAAAATGAAAGCACTTTTTAGAAAAGCAGGCTGTCAGCATTCGTCGTGGGAAATGCTGACTGCGCAGTGTCACCGAGATTTCTGTATTTATCATGTTACACATTATATTCATGCTTAGTTTTATATTAATATAATTAATTATATTGTTCATAGTTTTTTTGGAAATAAAAGTATTTTTAAAATAAGAATAATTGTTTTTGTCTACATTCAATTTGAAACTGGAAATAGACGAGATAGATCAGACATATTCTGTTTTTATGGTAAAGTACTTAAGCTATATAAAAACTCAGCCTGTTCTTAAAATGTAATCCTATTATTAGTAATACTCCAGTACGTCTTTCGTTTATGTTAATGAAATATAATCTCGTGTCACTTTTTAATATGTATTAATATCATAGTGTATCTATTTATCTTTCCTTCATGAAATTTTGTAAATTTGAAAAACTGCAGTTCTCTATGAATTTTTATATTTTTTAAATTGTGTTGCACTATTCTTGATTTATATAGACGTTAAAATGTAAATTTATAAATTATTTAAATAAAACATGTAATAACGTATCAGTAGAACCTTTCATAATTGTTAGGCCGAACGTACCCAAATACACATCCAAAATGTTTTATAAATATCATTATTACTTAATGTGTGAATGGGTAATTGAAAAAACAGTATAGTAAATGAACGCCTGAATATTTTCGAATCTCGGTACTTACGAAGAATACAAATCAGCAATTTCTCTCATGTAACTGTACGGTAGTCAATTGAAAATATCACCAAAATACACACACAAAATAATTTATATTTCTATGATTCTTAATAGGTTAAGCTACTAACAGCTTAACTGCTCATGAACAATGGTAAAAAAAAGTAATATTACTAGTAAATAATAATAATATATCTGTTGATTACCAGATCAACACGTTTTGTTTTCTCGTTTTTTGGTATAAATGTACAAGTTAAAATCTTCTTTTTGATATTAAAGAAAATATCGAGTCAAATCTGGTGATCTAGGAGGCCATATATTTTTGGTAATCAGTCCGTTATTATTAAAATATCTTTGGAGGTATTCAACTGTAGCATGTGCATTGTAAGCGGCAGCACTATCCTGCAGAAAATAGCGAAATTGTCTTTCATTGTCGTTATCTAATAAATGGTTCTAAAAGAAGTGTTCTATATTGTTCTGCATTTATTGAATCACGGAAGAAAAATGGCCCTATTATTCTTCCTCGTGATATTGCACACCGAACACCTATTTTAATAGGATGCATGTCAGTTTAAATAAAAACATGTGAGTTTACCGATGAACAGTGTCGATAATTTTGGGAATTGACATATCCACTTATATGAAACAAGGCCTCGTCTGTGAAAAATGTGATATCCAACAAATTATCAGCCGCTAGATTATTATTAAACCACGTACAAAATTGTATGCATTTCTCAAAGTCTATTGGCAACAATTTCTGTACAACAGATACTTTAAATGAATGTAGGTGTAGTTTTTTGGTAACTTTATGGTATATTCCATTAGATAATCCTATATGAACAATCAGAATTAATAAATTTTCTGTATATCAAACAAAGTAATATTTTACCTGTCTGTGCTGATAGTCGCCTTAATGATTTCTTAGGGCTCACGTCCAGCCGTTGAATATTTTCTAGCACTTCTCTTGTTAGTAAAGTAGGTCTATCAGTAGTGTGTTTCTTAGATATACTGCCAGTGTGAGGTGTAAGATGGAACACAGGGGGATTTTTAGTTGGTATGAATCCAACACTACCTGCATACGACAACCTTGCAGGTGTCTTTTCAAAGATTTTCCCCTCTTATAAAAAAAAAAAAAGATATACTGCCAGTTTCTGCAAAACGACTAATAAGACGGTTGACATATCTTGCAAAAATATCATGTCGGAATTCTATTTCTGGGAATCAAGTGTGAAACTGTTGTCTACATGAATCAGTAGAATATTTTCACTCTGTATATGGTAACAGTTCTCCGCTACGAAAATAAGCCTCCACAATAAACTTATCGTGTTCTTCCGTAAATGGCATTGTTGATTTCAACGCAACTTTAAAATTTAGCAAAAATGATAATGATACTCGTATAAACACACAAAAAAAAAACTTACAGTAACAACGCAATGTGCCTTTTATTGCCTTAAGAAAGACAGTTTCTAATATTAAATTAAACGCAGTAAACCAAGGGAAAAAGAAACGACAGAAAGATTAAATGACTGACAATGTATGACAGAATACTGGATTGACAGCCACTTTAGCGAAGTTAGTTACAAACTAAATATTCATACTACAACAATGAACATGTGGCAAACTCGTTCTAAAGTTGATATATCGATGAAGCATCACGGTCAGGAATTTACGATCTCTCTGTATATTACAAAACAGCATCGTTTGACTCTCACAGAAAAGAAAATATATAATTATTCCAAAAAGCATATTCTCTAAAATTAATGAAGATATATTGTTAAATTTATGGAAATTCTGTAATTTTTTGTTAGTATTCCAGTTTTGAAAGCCACCGGTGCATGATAAAACTCGATTGCGCTTATTAATGCAAATTTACGACTCCACGCAAAAGTAATAGTTACCGGTGATAATAAAATCTGGAAAGAGATTTTTATGTTAATTAAAGAGAACTCTTATACAAACATAAAGGCGCACCTCGTTGGGAGCGGTGAATTATACGCATTTTATCATTTAATGTGATTATTTCTGTCGCGGGATTTTATTTACTGCAACCCTTAATTAAAATGTTGTATTAAGAGAACCGAATGTCTTCTATTTTTAGCACGGCTTTCATTTTACGAGAGCGACACTATCATATGAAATTAAATATACTACTTCATACCAGGTCTTTTGAGTTTGTACGTGCAATAGGAATTGCCTTGAAACACTAAGTCAAACAGTATCTGGCCAAATAAATAACGACCACTGATAAATTTGCCTGAAATTGCAATGAATTTTTTAAGATTATTTTATTCAATCATGTAAAATTATAGAAGCAAGAGATGTAATTAATATTTAGTGCTACCTATATCTTTATATTATGATGGGAGGCTTTGCTTGTGTCATACTCACTCTGCACTGCCTTTTTTATCCTTCTTCTTATTGATTCAAAATTCTATTTAATAACTTCTTACTGAAATAGTGATTGTACTTATTCTGTAGTAAATGGGCTTACACAATTGATTTGTTAAAATTTTATATTTTTCTTGTCATTTATTCAATTACCTACTTGTCATATTGTTTTACATGATTCTGGTCAATATTTCGGAAACCCGGATGTCTTTGAACTAAAAGGGCGGAACGCCAAATCATTTAAACAAACATCATTCCTGTCGACTACACACATCAACCAATAAGAAATTTGAACGTATTGGTAAGCCAAAACTTATCGAAAACAAAGTGTATCATGAGAAAGAAATATACAAGTATAGTTCGTTTCAACTCATTTTAATTTGTCTAGATCGGTATATAAGTATTATACGGCACCCTTTGCGGTGAGGGCTTAATGAAACGTAAACAGATGTAGGGTTCAAGTGCTCCTTTCTTTAATAGCAGGAGTGGTAATAAATAAATTTTCTTTAAGTAAGCGAACTTGGTTTGCCTAAAGTGTCATTTCAACTTAACATTTCTTACTTTTATGTAATGCAGTCCATATGCATTTTCGTTAGTAGCGAAATATAAATTGTAAGGTGAGCAAGGATATATTTTATTACTAGAAAATGTGGAGACCTTGGATCCAAGACAGGGAAGCTGAGCATTATGAAATAAATAAGGATAACTGTGATTCGGTGAAAAATAATATAAATACTGGCGTTAAAAAGAGTCATCTAGTAGTTCAAGCTAAACGAATAGTGTTAAATGTAGATAATAACTTACAAAAAGAAAATGCAGAAGTTACTCAAATGGCCATTATAGAAAGAACGTCGAAATTAACTGATATCTGCTACATCACAGTTTATAATATAGTGATGCATGGTATTATGGAGAGAAGAGTCAGAAGTGATAAGGGATCTATAAAGAAAGTGCCAAGCTGGCGTGAGGTTGCCACATTAAATAGCTCAGAACAGAAAATTAAAAAAAATACCGAAATAAAAGCATCTAGAACAACAAAATGCCGAACATTAAACCAAAATAGTTTTCGATTTGGAACAATAGATAAACGACGTACTTCACAAACATGTTTATTAGATGTACCCCCTTCAAAAGGTAAAAGAATTATCATTTTACATGCTGTTTCTAAATGCGGTTGCGGTTTGTTGTTCGTTTTTCCTTGGATTTGATTTATGATTTCCCAAGTTTTTCTTATAGGGTTACTTGAATTTACTATGCAATTAGCATAGGTTTTCCTTCTCGAATTGTCAATTTCACTTTTGGGATTACTGCAAAAGTTTTTGTAGATATCTTTTTCAAGTTTATTGGATAAGACCGGTTCGTATAGTTGTCTCTTGATGCGACATAGCATCCTAATGTGATCAGTCATCCACGCATTTTTAGGAGCGTTCCCGGTTCTAACCTTTTTTTATATGTATTTCTCTCTATTGAGAGCGTTAACGTTCTTTTATGTTGGCATAGGAAGAGTTTACATTATTCGAGGACAGAACGTCAGTCCAGTCCATACTGCTAAGTTCATATTTTACTATATCCAGTTTCTCCTGATGAAAGAACCGTTTCTCAATTCTAGGAATTTTCGATTGACCTCCATCAATTACCATTGTAATTCGTTGCGCCAAGTGGTCTGATAAGGCAGACAACAACACTTCAGTTTCGCAATCCTCGACGTTCGTGAAGATATTGTCTATAATTGTTTTTGTTGATCCTGCGATGCGAGTAGGTTCCTTCACTTGATGATAAAGATTAAATCTTTTAAAAGTATCTAGTAACTTTTTTGAGTTGTTATCATTCTTACTGACATCGATATTGAAGTCCCCGGTAACTACCATCGCATTTGTGCCAGCATTTATTTCTTCAAGAATTACTTCTAGCCTCAGTAGAAAATCGTTTATTTCACCATTCGGTGGGCGATAAATATTAATGATTACCATTTTTGATTCTATTTGTTTAATAGCACTACATTCTATGACCTTTTCTATGCTTTTATGCTTCAGGTCCGCGAGTTCTTGATAGCTTAGTTCTGACTTCACAAGTATGCAGGATCCACCATGTATCCCGTTCACTCTAGAGAAACATAAAGCCAGTTGGTAACCGTCGACGACCAAGTTTTCACCCGCATTTAGCCAGTGCTCAGTGAGAGCTATTACGTCAGCTTTATGTTTCTTTTCATTAATGAAGATAATTAAATCGTTAATTTTATTTCTTATAGACTGGATATTTTGATGTAAAACAGTCAACGTAGTGTTATTTAAGTATGTTAAATATTGATCTTTTGCTATGCTGCTAAAGTTGTTGTTGTCCTCTTGCGAAAATTTCTGTGTCTGTAAGGCCGTATAATTGTATTTACCGGCCAAAGTTCCGGATCAAACATACTATTATATATGCTATCACTAACCGCGATTTTAAACGCAGCTATGTCAGTACTCTTTATTTCAAGCCTATTACAGCTAATGATTTGTGTGTCATTCTCCACAAAGTATCTTTTTAAATCTTCCCCTGTTGTTGTGTTAACTAATTGCGAAACAAATATCCATTTTTTATTTTCTGTAGCCGATATGCTTGTATTACTTCTCTTACCACGTATTGTTTTTATGCTACTTATTTTGGGTAGTTCTGTTCTCGCTATTTTTATAGGAGAATCCTTGTTGTTCAATGTTTTCGTATCTTTAGCTCTTTTTTGTTGTTCTGTCTGTGTGTGCATATTTTTATCCGACAACAGATGTTTTTGCTTGTCTGAATTTTTAATCTGACCTTTGCCCACTATAAGTATCTCTGCATACTCCTTCTTTCGTATCGTTGCGGCCATCTAATGTTGTATTATTAGATCCTGTTGATTCATTCATAGTGTCCTTCTCGTGTACAGTTTGTGATTGTCCGGATTTATCGCTATTGGTTGTAGATGTCGCAGTGTTGTTTGACTTTCGCTTATCAGTGTTTACATTATTCGTGTCCAATACCTGTCTCCGCTCGGGAAACATTGTGTTTATTTTATTCTTTATTTCCTTTTAAGAGAAGAAGTCTATTCGCCTATGACATTTGTGTTATTGTGAATCTTTTTGCCTAAAAACCCAGCTGGCAGACCATTTGCCTAGGAAAATAGCTTTTGAGCAGAAATAAATGATATGGAGCTATTTGCCAAGGCAGATATCATTTGCCTAGGCAAAAGCTATTTGCCGAAAATGACTATTAGCCTGCGACATATACATACACTTTGCATCGAACACCCACAAAGCAGAGGGTCATTACATTTCGTTTTCGTTTCATAAGTAGCTTTGCTTCTTTCTTTCTCGGCGTTGTTAATGTGGTCTATTATTTGTTGGTGTTGGTATTGCCTCCGTCAGTTGTGCACAACTGTTACTTCTATTTGCTTTGTGCTAACTGATGTCTCTCCAGAAAAAATTGTTGAGCCAAGTAAATATTCACATATATGCCCTTGTTGTTGGGTCCAAATTCGAACAATTTTACATAAAACAAGAGCATTACAAAAAAAAGACACTTAACACATCTTTATACTGGAAGAAAATTCATTTCCAAGAATACATGATGTGTGATTGTCAGTAATATACACCGAAATGTCTTTTAAAACTCTTAAAATCATAAATTTAATATTGCCTTTTCAAAAAGTGTATCAAACTAACACATTTTTAAATACTTATTATGACCAAATAGTTGCCATACCACCAGAGGATTTTATACAGACTTAAGGTAAGGATGGATCTGCACATCTGCAGTTAATAATAATAATAACAATAAGTAGTTATTTACAGTCACCAATAAGATCCAAGGAGACAAGAGCAGACACCAAGAAAACTAAACAAAAAATTAGAACAGTAGAAGTGAAGATTCTCAGAAAAATAGCGAATGTCACGTTACGAGATAGACAGACGAGTATATCCATAAGAGAAGGATGCGGAGTACAGGATGTGGTGAAGTGGAGTAAGCGAAGAAGGAAGGAATGGAATGACCATGTCGAGGGAATGCAAACGAACAGACTAGCATATATATGCAAACATGAGAAACCAAAAGGAAAGAGGCAACAAGGACGACCTCCCAAGAGATGGGGACAAAGTTGGTTTTCCTCTTCCACTGAATAGAAACAGGCCAGGCAAACAGGGGATGACTCTAGCTAAAAGAAGAAGAAGAAGAAGAAGACCAATAAGATCTAGAAAAGCCAGCTTTTTTCAAAAAAGCTGTAAATGTATCTAATGTTTAACAATGGCATCACAAAAGGACAAAATATTGGTAAAAATCTATACAATTATAGGAAGCACCATATTGCTTAAAACCCAATTTTAAACGTAATAATCAACTAAATGGTTCAAGTGGGTCTGGTTATTTAAAATTAAGATTAATTATCTGATTTAAACCCATATTGTTACGAACCAAAAAAATTGAAGAGCTAAGACTTTTTATTTGGAGTTGCCGCCATAAGTTTTTATTTGTTCTAAAAATATTTCATTATGTAATAGAGGAAAAACAAATTTTACACATATAAGGTTAGTCACTCTCGACACGTATGATAAAAGTGGTATTTCTTGGAATAGGGTTACCCCATTGAATGGAAATACTATGCTTCAGAAAGGGGTAAAGTAGTTTAGATTTAATTAACATTTTCTCTCTATTATTATTACTGTAACAGAAACTGCAAACTAGATATATAAGATCTATCTCGGTTGCCATAACGAACGGAAAATAAATTTCTACCATTTATGTCTGAAAAACTTTAGCAAACATTTCTTTTAACGTGAATTACGAGAAAAACTTTAATTGAATCTGTAAACAAATAGTTTTCTCATGAAAGTACACATGTACTTACAAAGAAATATGTACATCTTCGAAAGTTTCTGAAGTATTCACCGAATACCGTCCATGTTTTATGTATTCCTACATATCGCTCTGAAACAGAAATTGCAACTTCTAAAAGGAAAAAGGAATCTTTGTCTGTTTGTACAGGACTTTTGCTTCTACGGTAAAGAGTTTTGGAACTTATTAAAAATTAAAGTAAGGAGTATCAGTCCTTGCCAGAAGTCATAACTGTACATTAGGATTCATATTGGTAATGATATCGGAAGTTTTATTTTTCTACGAACTTTTGGGACAGTTTCAATTTAAATCGATTATTGAGAGAATTGTAAGTTTTAGAATTGAATTATTTTATTAATACTCGTGGGCTATCGGAAATAAGTTTCTTTTCATAGGTAATAAAAAGATAATACAATTTAAAAACTTAACACGTTTAATTTGGTAAATATTTTTCATTGTGGTTTTTATTTAATTAGTGTATTTAATTTATGCTTCTCTCAATTATCTATTAATTTCTTTAAGTTTCTATTTTCCAATTAATATCTGATATATCACTCTATATTATTTCACCAAACTTTCTATCTCTAACAATTTACGAGATGCCAACGCTAAGGAGACTAACAAAGAATTTTAAATACATATTTGGCAGTATCATTCGTTCCATAACAGAGCAAAAAATTTGGGTTGGATAAAAGATGGCATCAATTTAAGTAGATTATTCATCAAGAGCACAGAGTAAGCACAAACACTGCTGGAGACTTCATGATTAATATAGCAAAATATGTTTCTGGCAAATGGTGGAAGGTTAAATACTGGTCCCAATTCAATATAGCTTAATGTTCTTATGAAGTTATCAATGCAAAATAGTATATTACTTGCTCTTTCAAATGTTGACCTTCACTTCCTAATCCGAAATGCGAAATGCCCTTCCATTTAAGATTCCGCAGAAACTCTTGCAAGAAATTTTGAAAAAAGCTAATAATCTGAGAATTAGACTTTCACCGTTGTCTTTGAGTATTACTTCCCAGCTTGTAAGCTAAACCTTAACGACGTCTTTCCTTTGCTGTAGACTATCTTAAAGGGCATCTTCAGCACAATAGCTTCTTCTCATGATATCTGGCGCATACTACAGAAAAATTAGGAATTCTGAAAATTTACAGCCGGATAATAGACAAAAATTGACTGGAGAGAAGAGATGAAGGCAAGTTTTCAAACTAGAAATGATTGACATGTTTATTTTCCGGGATTTACTTTGAAAAGCATTATATGAATTGAATAAACACTTAAGAAAGTTACAGTTAAAGCTTCATAATGATAACTTTAAGAGTTATATCTCTTATACTATAGTTAACTTATACAATCACAAACTGCTACTTTTTTAGTATGCTTGGAGTTAATTCGGGCAAAATACTTCATGTTCTTTTATTTTAGACGTCTGTGTATGTGTCATTTATAGGCGTATTCTGTAAAAATCTGTTATTTTAGGCATTTTGGATTGAATAGAATTCCGCCCTATCTTTTGCCGTTTACTATTTCATTTGCAATTTTTTAATTCTTATTGTAAGCACGCCTGTGGACGAGATGGTCTGCTAGAGTGGGTGCTTTTGGTGCTTGCTGATTTTGTGCAGTAGCAAAAGATATACATAATTCATTAAAACCAGTGGTATTTAAGTGAGTTTGAAAGGTCAACTTTTAATAATTCAGCCCTTATTTATTTGTCATATATTTTATATATTATTCCTCCGCACTCTCCACCTTAATCCAGGACATGTAACATCAACGAGTGCCAGGAGATGCCCCGAGAGTACCACATGTGAAGTACGCACAGCGATCGTCGCACGAACACACAAATGTTAATGTAACGATCACAACCTGCACTCCCACATATTACTTTCTTATACGTAGTATAAAGAAGTATTGTGATGATGAAAATTTTCGACCTCGAGATTTTTGCAGATGTCCACGTTTTGAAGTCCCCTGATACCAAAAAAGTGGTTTTTAAAAAATGTCTGTGTGTTTGTGTGGCTGTGTGTCTGTGTCTCTGTGTGTCTGTCTCTGTGTGTTTGTGTGACCACGATAGCGGCCAAACCGCTGTAGATATCAATTCCAAATTTTGTATTTACGTGTATAATCTCCCTCTTGAGATCTGATTAGTTTTTCAGTAAAATCGGTATACCGGAAGTAGCAGTTTACTTCAGCGAAAAAATCGAATTTTGCGAATATTTCGTCAACTACTAAGTTTAAACAAATTTATAAAGAATTCATATATACTTAAAATTAAAATTGAGAATAATTTTATTTAAAAAGTTTTTCGAAATTCCTACCGGAAGTAGGTCTTTTACTCTTATCGAAAATCAGTTTTTTGCGAATATTTCGCAAGTCGTGCTTTTTAGACAAGTACGTTACGCATATAAAAGTATTTAAAACATAATTTTCAATATCTTTTGTATAAAAAAAATTTAAAAATTCAGACCGGAAGTACCACTTTTACTCTTATCGAATAGCGATTCTTTGCAAATATGTCGTAAGTTATGCATTCTATATATATACTATGTTTGGTCAATGATCGATAGGACTTTGAAGTGACATACTTCACAATTATTACAAAGTAATGGAAAAAAAAATTATATAAATGTTTGCAATTAACGCCGGAAAAAATGATTGAAAAGTGCAGTCAATATTTTTGAGATGGACTGTATTGAATGATTGAATGAACCTGACCTAGCTATGCGTCTGTTTGTTTGGATTTCGACCCAGTATTGCATTTATCACATGCTATAAATTAGACATAACTACTGCCGGGCGCCACAACATCTGGGTTTTTCTTTACATTTTCAAATCTGTGTTTGAAGTATTGTCACATTTGTAGGTCAGTCGCTTGTGCTGTGGTATATGAATAACATTAAGTGAATAATTTGGTTTTCTGTTGATTATACATAGTTGTTAATTAGTGTTATGGTGTTTAATAACAATGAATTAGTGGACATGATACTTATTTATGGCGAAAGCCAGCAAAATTGTGCACTTTCACGAAGGAGATATGCGGATATGTTTCCAACTCGGCGGATACCGACGCCTGCAACTTTTGTGCGTGTTGTGCAACGTCTACGCGATACCGGACAATTACAACCCACACGCAGAGAAGGGCCCGGCAGAAATGCTATTACAGTGAATACAGGAGATGACATACTAGAGTCCATTGAAAACGATCCAACTTTAAGTACTAGACAGCTAGCTCGACAATTCAATGTATCTAATTATGTTGTCTGGAGAACCTTACGCGAAAATCAGCTGCACCCGTATCATTACCGACGAGTACAGGCACTCTCTCCAGAAGATTATCCCGCTCGAATTGCGTTTTGTCAATGGATACTACGGCAACATTTACAAAATGCCGATTTTCTGAGTGGGATTTTATTTTCGGACGAAGCGAGCTACACTCGCAATGGTGTTTTTAACTTCCATAATAGTCATGAGTGGGCCACGGAAAATCCCCATGTATTTATCAAGAGTACAAAAGTATTTAGACTGGATTTGCAATATTTTTTGTATATATGAAATTTCAAAATTCGGACCGGAAGTAGCACTTTTACTCTTAGCGAGGAGCACTTTTTTGATAATATCTTGCAAAATATGCATTCTATAGCGATTTATTAAGCGAATGAAAGTACCTAGAATAGGATTTTGAATAAGTTTTGTATAAAAAAATTCTTAAAATTGTATAGTTTGAAACGCTCATACGTATAAGAAAGTCGTGTGGTGGCCACACCTCATTTTCTTTGTTTAAATTTAACTCAGTCTGCAAGCAAAAATATAAAAATGCCATTCCTTAGAATCAACATATGAATTGAGTAGGCATACACATGATATATTATGTAATTAAGCAAAAAAATGGGGTGTGGCCACCACACGACTTTCTTATACGTACGAGCATTTCAAATTATAGAATTTTAAGAATTTTTTTATACAAAAATTATTCAAATTCCTATTCTAAGTACTTCCATTCTCTTAATAAATCTCTATACAATGCATACCTTGCAAGATATTATCAAAAAAGTGCTCCTCGCTAAGAGTAAAAGTGCTACTGTCGGTCCGAATTTTGAAATTTTAAATATACAAAAAATATTGTTCTAAATACTTTTGTACTCTTGATAAATATATATAGAATGCATAACTTACGACATATTTGCAAAAAATCACTATTCGATAAGAGTAAAAGTGGTACTTCCCATCTGAATTTTGAAACTTCTTTTATACAAAAGATATTGAAAATTATGTTCTAAATACTTTTATACCCGTAACGTACTTGTCTAAAAAGCATGACTTGCGAAATATTCGCAAAAAAACTGATTTTCGATAAGAGTAAAAGACCTACTTCCGGTAGGAATTTCGAAAAACTTTTTAAATTAAATTATTCTCAATTTTAATTTTAAGTATATATGAATTCTTTATAAATTTGTTTAAACTTAGTAGTTGACGAAATATTGGCAAAATTCGATTTTATCGCTGAAGTAAACTGCTACTTCCGGTCTACCGATTTTACTGAAAAACTAATCAGATCTCAAGAGGGAGATTATACACGTAAATACAAAATTTGGAATTGATATCTACAGCAGTTTGACCGGTGTAGTGGTCACACACACACAGAGAGAGAGAGACACACAGATACACAGATATTTTTTAAAAACCACTTTTCGGTATCAGGGGACTTCAAAACGTGGACATCTGCAAAAATCTCGAGGTCGAAAATTTTCATCATCACAATACCTACTTTCTTATACTACGTATAAGTAAGTAAAAATAAGACAACGGACCAAAAAGCCACGAAGCAATTAAAAAAATTAGCAGCTCGTATAATACTCTCCTTGTCGGTGGCATCACGTTCTCAGAACAAGTCCACATGTATGTAACTATATACTTATTAGCAAGAAATACCGCAATACCGAATGTAAGTCAAACTAAATGATCAGTCACGAATCACATTTACATTTTCAAATTTCCCTCAACAGCGACCTACAAATACTTCATTTCACCTCGCTAACAGACCTGAGGGAACACAAGTAACTAGGAAAGCTGTTGATGATCGTAGAAATTAGAACCGATAAAGTTCTTTCTACGTATTTGTTAATAATCCTTGGTACCAACAGCGAACCTCTACTTTTTCCCTTGTCCCATATTTATGACACACCCGTCGATATTGACTTATATTGAAATGATTACATTACAAGTGTGGTAAGTTGAAGCGGTAACTAATTTTCTATTAAAGTTCTTAATAATTCTATTCTGGGTTCTCGCGACTGAATTTATTAGGTAGTAGTGAAACGCATAACCCCAAATGGTGATGCCATACAAGAATAGGTTCTACCAGGGAATGGTAAATTGTCAGCACATGATCGTACCGCGAAGTCCGGAAAAAAGCTCGTCTATTGCGTGGTGAAGGTATGTGTATATAAAATTTGCTTTTTAAGCATTTATCACCAGTTATTTATCGTGCGCCCACATCTGGAAAACCTGAATGTCGTTTCTCGTACTAACCTACGCCTTTTGCTCATCTTTATGGGTTGATAATATCACAATATGATCAGCAATAAGAAGTATCTGCAGTGTTCGAGCAGTGGCGCATATCATTAACGTAAATATAAATACCACACAGGACCCAGAATACTACCTTGTGGCACCCCTCTGGACTGACTAAATTCGTCACTGTACACATGATCCACTATTACGCCAAATTTTCAATGATGCAGGTAGTCTAGGAACCAGGCAAGTCATGAATGTTATATTGCTCGAATTGGTTGAGTTGGATATTTTGAGATTGAATTTTTGCGTTACCACTAGTTTGAATTCTGTTTTTTTGAATGAAAGTTAACTTGGCCATTCCACTGATATATTACTGGGTAAGCATTAATATTGTACTAGTTTTGATTGCACCTTGCTATATAGATTTCTAATTTTCTTTTGTGTCTTTTAGCTGTTGTTTGTGGCTGGAAGGTCGCAGAAGTAGTGAAGTATATAAATATAATTTACTTTTATGAAATATTACTGTCGAAACATTCTGTATATTTATATCTGATTACTACCTACCTCACAAGGTAGGGGAGTGTATATTTTTTTATTTTTCAATTTACGCACAGTCGCCAGCGCCCTCTGTCAAAGCTCGATGGCCGCGTTTAGAACTGAAAAGTGGTGGAGGTAATGTCCCTCGTCTCAGACCCCAGTGACCTCGAGAGGAGGATCCAGAATTTTCAAATCAATACTATTAAATCCAAACAATTTAAACTGTTAGAACTGTGTGTCAAGTAACATATCAATAAAAAGTGTAGTAGCAAAAGATATACAAAATGTTCCACTTGAAAATAATATATTCTAAAAAGTAAATAGGCTGTATAACATAGTTGACTTATTTTATACAGCATATTGAAGCGAATATATTTATCAAAGAAATAAAATAGTTATTTATACAGCAACAATTTTTATATGCAAGTAATCAGATCTCTAACAGGAATCATTATAGTTATGGATATAAGGACCATTCCTAAAGAAACGTAACTCTGCTGTGATACTGCCTCCGGAGAGGGTTCATATGAAATAAAATATTCTTAGAACGTGTTTCCCATGGAGTGTAACATCTTCCAATATTGAAATACTTGATCAATTTGAACCCTGTATATTTCAAATTTAATATTACATTTACTTTTTTCGTCCTTTGCACAAAATTAAATAACGATAATAAATATAAAAGTTCCAAGATCGACGTCCACTGCCTTTTTGCTTACACTGTATGGGAATATCATAAGTTCTTATAAAATGTACACCATATAACAAGCAAAATAAATATGCCTAAATATTAGAATATGGTAAATAAAAGATATTACGTAATATAATACGTCTTTTTAGTTGCTGTTTTCTAATTGACCTGCTGAGTGGAGCATTTTACGAAAGTAAATAATCATGTCACCCTAATTGAGTTTCTATTACATTTTGCTCTTGCTAGATCGAGAAATGCTTTTAGATTACAAAGCGAATATTGTACTTTTTATTTCAACCGCAAAATTTTTGTATAAAACAGCTTTTAAAGTAAAAGATCTTGGTAAGTTTTTACTTCAGTTCTACTTCGAGCACTTACCATGTGACAATAGTGCTTTGCCATAAGAAAACCCTAACGTGGTACAGAAGTGACTAGTTTAGACGACACGAAAGTGCTTCATTCTATTGGTCGAAAGAGTAAAAAGCAACCCCGTTTCAAACTTAATATTACAGGTTACGACACAGATAATGCCCACCGAATATCCCGTAAGGGGCGAAAGGTAATGGTGCTGCACTATACTCTGCCATTATACAACTGCGAAACTGCAAGCAAGCCAGTGGCAAGTCTTGCGTCGTATTCGTTTGAGTAGAAAATGACACCCAACTATCATTTTAGGATCACGTATACACAAACTGAGGGAAATACACACGTTTACACTCAGATAGTAAGGTTAACCAGAATAGAAGAGACACGCAAACAGCGTAGAATAGCACTTTGTCTTGATTACCTATATAAAACTGAAAATTACACACTGGATCTTATTAGTCAATAAAACGATGGAATAACTCCTCCGAGTAAAAATCTCCAAATGAGTTTAGCGCTTCGGAAAGATCTCTCTGAGTGACTTCCATGATCATAAACTGAGATGTTACAACATATTAACTACTAATATGTTTTATATAACCTGTAACACACGTTTGCTCGCTCAAAGTTTAATATTCATTTTGGAAATTACATTAAAGAGACATTGCAAAGACAGTCGTAAAATTAATTTTCCGCGAGTTTATTTACTCATAAATTTGGGTTTGAGTACAATTTCATTCATATTCATCCGGTTAGTTTGAAATAACGTTTCTGTGCATCTATTATTTCAACAATAGGACAGTAGTTCTTTATAATGTTACGACCTGTGTACCTCAGGTCAGTTGCCATTTTGGTTGCTTAATGATAATTTTATATTTAATCTTAATAATGTGATTATAATTTTTTTGATGTTATATACTTTGAACCCATAAAACAGTCTGGTGTACAGCAGAAGAGTTATTTGAGACCATTTCTATTTCCGTTGCTTATTAATGAGATATCCAGTCTAATTAAAGTGCAAATTCTGCTAAAAAGTGTAATCTGATCTGAATCGTAACGTTCTGATTGTTTAGAAAAACATAAGAATAATAAAAAATATATTTGAATTAACATACTAATATGCGAACAAACTCACTTTTCCAACTTCCATCTTTAAAATGCAATTCAACTCGTTTTATACCCGTTAGTCACTCATTTTAGTAAACACTCGCTCCGCTATGCTTCGCTCGTGATTAATAATAATCGTGACTAAAATGAGGTTTATAAAATTTGATATACAATATATTATCAAAATATTTGTCATAATTCAGATCATGTTTCTGATTTTCAATTTACTAAAAAGATATGCAACACATCATTATTGAATAATGTAAAAATGTATTGAGAATTTAGAGATGTCCGAATAATTATTTGGATTGTATAATATGTTTCTAGAATGAAAATTGGAAGTGTTTATATCGTTTGTTGACCCAGCAGACCAATATAATGACAGAAAATGTACAGAGTTTATTCTTAAAATTTATTTATATTCAGAAGATGGTCGTAGCCAGTCAATTCAGAAAAAAATGTTTTGGCACTGATCGAACATAAAATGGCAATTGTATATCACAATATACTGCACATTGACTACAAAATGACAACTTCAGCCGCTACTCCCTTCTGCAAGAGTTCCAGTATATCGTTAATCTCTTACAAACCAATGATTATTTCTTTGTAGTGTATGCATTAAACACTACTAATATTATATGTTCGAAATTTTGTGATATTAATGAACACTAGGAAGTAATTCTACAAAAAAAGGTAGCGCTATCTATTGGATGGCAATATATACCAAAACAATTATGTTGACCAAGCGAACATATTGTCTACAAATCAATTATTTCGGTTTATAAATAAAATATTTATTAATAACTCAATCACAGTGCCATCTAACGGGTCCAGACTTTGTGATTTCCTTTTTTGATACTAAACCAACATATACTGTGAGTATGAGTCTCTTTGGAACATAAATATAGAATTTGTTAATAACGTGACTACATCGCCATCTATCGGATCCTAGCGTAACTATGACCCATCGTCCTGACAAAACAAATATATTGTGTGAATATGACTTCAATCAGTCATGTTTAGAAGTTACACGATCACTAACAGCGGCACCAAAGATTATATTATATAAGGATAAAGCACAAGCAATCAGAAATTTTGCAAAATTGACAAAGATAATTAGTTTTAGCATTTACGCATTTAAACAATATATCAATATTTTAATAAATAATGAATATATTTTTTTGACACATGTCATAAACAAAATATTTCATTTAGAAATTCTGTATATTTTATTAAAGTATCTCTATATACCCACACAGTACACTTTTCAATAAATATTAATGCACGCAGTAAACAATTTGTAATTAGCCCGCTCGGTTTCATATTATACTATACATATTTCACGTAACTTTCATTTTAATGTTTACATAATGAATTTTACATAGAACGTATGCCGTAATCAAAGAATTAATTAAAATTCTGTGGTTTCAACACAAAAGGGTGTTTTGTTATTTTTTGTACCATTTGTTCGCTTCTACACAGCGTTTCGTGTTTCGGTCTTATGTGTATGTGTGTGTGTGATGTACACGTGAGTATGCATTCGCACAACTATAACTTCATAATTAAAATTAAATCAAACAAAGTGTGAATATGTTCGTATTTTCCAATTTCGCAAAGGTAGACAATAAGAGCGGTTGCACCACTATCAAGGGGATTATTTAAATTTATTAACTTTTTTGTGGTCGATATGTAGAGTAAGATTAAAACATTCTGGGTGGTTTGATTTTTCTTTATTTTCTTTAATTCAATAATTAAATAATTGTTATATAGAATGTAATACATAATATTATAATTACTGAAAATTATTGCAGAAATACAGATTATATACAGAGTCTGGATATTAAGGGGGCTTACGCAGAGGTGCCGACTAACTGCCCTGAGGTAGGACGTAAGGGGGTGGCGCCATATACGCCATTGTAAATTCAGCCGATGTAAGGTATTCGTTAAAATAAAACAAAGAGCAGAAATTTTTGCTTTTTTTATTGTGTTTTTGCATTAAATTGAATACAAAGGATTAATTAAGGCTTCGTTGGGACTACTTTCTTAAAATTCAAATTATTTACTCCTACATTTCACTCTCAAAATAGGCAAAATTTACAACACAGTTTCAGAAACTTTATTTTAAAAACTAATTCCAGTCGAGCATGCATTGAGAGTAGGGTACTTTGGAGAGTTCTGGGACACCTCCTCCCCCTCTCACCCAGCTCCCCCTCACCCCCCCTCGCCCTAGTGGCGCCCTCTACCAACCCAACTGATATGGCGCCCCCTCGCAGTCGCCAACCCAACTAAAAATTGCAGATTTCATCATTACCAACCCAACTAAAATTGCAGATTTCATCATTACCAACCCAACTAAAATTGCAGATTTCATCATTACCAACCCAACTAAAAATTGCAGATTTCATCATTACCAACCCAACTAAAAATTGCAGATTTCATCATTACCAACCCAATGTGGCGCCCTCTGACGGCCACTAACCAAACTAAGAAATGGCAGATTTCATCATTACCAACCCAATGTGACGCCCTCTCACAGCCACTAACCAAGAAATGGCATCTCTCATGATTACCATAATGCAGCATCCTCTCACGGTCACTAGCCAAACTAAGGTGACGTCAGACAAAATGGCGGACCATCAAGATGGTCTTTGTTTCTAGAGAATTCCTGAATAAATTACCAGGCTTGCTATCGCGCTTCTCAATGTACTTCAAACAGGTCTAAACATGTTTCCAGCGGAAACCGCAACGGCTGTCTGCTTCTGTGATAGCCGCATGCTTGAAATGCATATCTTACTTATAAAATAAAATAAAACAAACAATATATTTTTAAGAAAACAATGTATTTATTATTATTAATTAACAATATGACCAAGTTTCATACCCTCAAGATGGTCGATAAAAATATAAACTTTATATCTAAGATCGGCATACCATTTCAAAATTATAAAATAAATATACAGTATGCTACTGGACGAGATAGCAACCAAGTATGAATATACAGGACGTTTCAAAGGTAGGGATTTTTAGAAAAGCAAGATGGCGAATCCAAGATGGCCGCCAAAAATCTAATAAACTAATGTCTAATCTAATAAACCATGCACTCAAACTCCTATGAAACATCATTTCAAAACCATCGCTAGAATCAGCTCACAACCGGATCATGAAGCGGTTCTGAAACCCCTATATTAAAACCACACATTCAAACCACTATCAAATCCCTCTTTTCTCAAAAAGCCATCCAACCATCCATCCATACATCCATCAATCCATCCATCCAACCATCAATCCATCCATCCATCCATCCATCCATACATCCATCCATCCATCTGGACGAGATAGCAACCAAGTATGAATATACAGGACGTTTCAAAGGTAGGGATTTTTAGAAAAGCAAGATGGCGAATCCAAGATGGCCGCCAAAAATCTAATAAACTAAGGTGACGTCAGGCATCCAATCTATCAAACCATGCACTCAAACTCCTATGAAACATCATTTCAAAACCATCGCTAGAATCAGCTCACAACCGGGTCATGAAGCGGTTCTGAAACCCCTATATTAAAACCACTATCAAATCCCTCTTCTCTCAAAAAGTCATCCAACCATCCATCAATCCATCCATCCATCCATACATCCATCCATCCAACCATCAATCCATCCATCCATCCATCCATACATCCATCCATCCATCCATCCATCCAACCATCCATCCAACCATACATCCATCCAACCATCCATTAATCCATCCATCCATCTGGACGAGATAGCAACCAAGTATGAATATACAGGACGTTTCAAAGGTAGGGATTTTTAGAAAAGCAAGATGGCGAATCCAAGATGGCCGCCAAAAATCTAATAAACTAAGGTGACGTCAGGCATCCAATCTATCAAAACCATGCACTCAAACTCCTATGAAACATCATTTCAAAACCATCGCTAGAATCAGCTCACAACCGGATCATGAAGCGGTTCTGAAACCCCTATATTAAAACCACACATTCAAACCACTATCAAATCCCTCTTTTCTCAAAAAAGCCATCCATCCATACATCCATACATCCATCCATCCAACCATCCATCCATCCATCCATCCATACATCCATACATCCATCCATCCAACCATCAATCCATCCATCCATCCATCCATCCATCCATCCATACATCCATCCATCCATCCATCCAACCATCCAACCATCCATCCATCCATCCACCCATCTGGATAACATAGCAACCAAATATTAATATACAGAACATTTCAAAGGTAGGGATTTTTAGAAAAGTAAGATAGCGAATCCAAGATGGCCGCCAAAAATCTAATAAACTAAGGTGACGTCAGGCGAAATGGTCGACTATCAATATGATCGATCAAAATATAAACTCAACTTCTAGAAAATACCCAACTCCGTATCACGCATCACAACAACCACCCAACATAGTTTCAAACGCCACAACACCAGACCAACTTAGGAAGATACATCTAGGTCAAACCCCAACACAACATACTTTCAAACACCACCACCGAGGATTTATATTTGACATCAGCATACCATCTCAAAATCATAAAATAAATATACAGTATGATACTGGATAACATAGCAACCAAGTATGAATATACAGGACGTTTCAAAGTAGGGATTTTTAGAAAAGCAAGATGGCCGCCAAAAATCTAATAAACTTCGGTGGCATCAGGCATCAATCTATTAAAACCACTATCAAATCATTCTCTTTAAAAGCCATCATTCCAAAACAATACATTCAAATCATACATTCAGTGATAGACACATAAATGAAATGTATTTGTGCAGCCTAACAGTTCAAAAAGCTTGATATCGAGCTTACCAGCATATTTCTAACAGATCTAAACACGTTTTCTAATGGAAACCACAACGTTTGATCGCTATCAACACCTCTATGATAGTAGCCTTATTTAATATATCTATATCATAAAATAAAAAGGAACAACATATTTTAAGAAAAACAATTTATTAAAAAATAATAACCACATTTTGTAGGTGAATTATGGCTAATATGTAGCATATCAATCATAGGGAAAAAACATTAAACGAATTACAATTATGACATATAAATCCATAGGTAAAAGATATATAGCAATCAAAACCCTTCCTATATCTACCTCTCTTCATAGAAGACCTAGATATTTAATACCACATACATAAATACATAGACACTCTAATCCTCATATGAATAAATTGATAGACTTATAATAATTATTTTCATCCATAAGTATACATACATACTTTTATATATATCACTACCAGAAATAAGTCGACACCGCTGTGTTAGTCACCTTATTTAATATATCTATATTATAAAATAAAAAGGACCAACATATTTTTAAGAAAACAAGTTATTAAAAATAAAACAACTACACACATCAAACAAACCTCAACCATACTTTCAATTTCACAAATATCAAAATTTAAACAAAACAATCAAATGCAAAGGCAAGGAATGTTCTCGAGATGATCCATATAGTGCAATATAACAATGCAGTAAAACGATAGAGGTGAGATACATGGTCTATCAAAAAATTTTTATTACCCACTTTTTTCAGCAATCAAAACTTTTTGACAAAACACTATACATATGAAGAATAGACATAGCATAAAATATTTCCATTTTAGAGATACCCCAGTTTAATCCCAATTTTAATTAACATAAATTCATAAAATGAGTCTATCTTTTACAGTTCGTGGGTTGTACTATCATTAGAAGAAATATGCCTGAGGTACAGCTTTTAATATGAAATTTAGGGGTTTTTTACACAAAAACATAGTTTATGCCTAATAAAACTAATTTTGAAGCATAATGTGCACATAGTATTAAAAAAGAGAATAAAAACATTAAACAAGGTACGCTTCACACGAAACATTATTATAAATCACATTTTAAAAACATGGAATTCTATTTTATTTGGATGACATTGTATTTACAAATAGTTTTTATATGATTACAAGAAATATGCTTTTCATTAAATATTAACCACTGAACAACAGCAGTATACACAAAAAAACTTGATAGTCACCTTATTTAATATATCTATATTATAAAATAAAAAGGAACAACATATTTTTAAGAAAACAATTTATTAAAAATAAAACAACTACACACATCAAACAAACCTCAACCATACTTTCAATTTCACAAATATCAAAATTTAAACAAAACAATCAAATGCAAAGGCAAGGAATGTTCTCGAGATGATCCATATAGTGCAATATAACAATGCAGTAAAACGATAGAGCTGAGATACATGGTCTATCAAAATTTTTATTACCCACTTTTTTTTTCAGCAATCAAAACTTTTTGACAAAACACTATACATATGAAAAATAGCCATAGCATTAAATATTAACCACTGAACAACAGCAGCATACACAAAAAACTAATATAAAGACAGTATTAACGTTCTAACCAAAAGATTTGCAAAATAATAAATATATACTTGTTCATGGCTTAAAAACAATTGAAAAATTGATGTTTGCCAAGCTATTTATCAATATTTAAGAGCTAAAAATTAACATCATTTTTACATTTACAGATACCCCATGTTTAATATCAATTTGAATTAACATAAATTCATAAAATGAGTCCATCTTTTCACACATCATGCATTTTTGTACAACAGCGAATGTATTACATTTTAAAGCACTATATAATTTGAGAAAAATAGCAAAACCTATCATGAAACATTATTATAAATTCTATTTTATTTGGATGACATTGTATTTACAAATAGTTTTTATATCATTACAAGAAATACACTTTTCATTAAATATTAACCACTGAACAACAGTAGTATAATAAATACTCGCTTTCAATTATTTAATATTGAAATTACACAAAATTCAATGCAATACACTTAAAACATTTGAAAAATCATGTTTGGTAAGCCCAATATAAATTATTTTTAATTTGTTTTTCATAGAATGAATTGCATCATTTGCGGAAAATCCTTCACCCGGCGCGACAACATGAAGCGGCATGTGAATACCCTCCACCGCAATTTTGTTTGCGGTATTTGTGGAGTGAGAAAGAAAACATACTAAGTCTCACAACAGATAAAATATATACCATCTTTTTACAGTTCATGTTTTTTGTACTATCATTAGAAGAAATATGCTTGACGAGCGGCTTTTAATATGAAATTTAGAGGTTTTTACACAAAAACATAGTTTATGCCTAATAAAAACTAATTCATGTTTGGTAAGCCTACTATTTAAGACAAAAATTATTAGTTATTTCCATTTACAACAGATAGCCCACTATTTATCAATATTTAACGCAAAAAATTATTATTAATTCCCTCATTTACAACAGATTTCCTTGCTTAATCTCAATTTTTAAATAACATAAATTCTTAAATTGATTTAGTTAACTTTCTTATAATATTTGAAAAGGGTGAGAAAGAAAACATACTAAGTCTCACAACAGATAAATATTAAAACTAAAATAAATATATACTATTTCAAAATGTTTCTACCTTTTATAGCTGTGTTTTGTTATACACAATCCAAACCATTTTGCATGTAAATATCAGTCGCCATTCCGACATGCTTCAGAACTAACCCCATCAGGTTAACTGAAAGAAGAAACACAATCCTATCAAGAATTTTATCTTATATGGTATATGTTTGAATATCTTTTTCGACCGCAATTATAGGAATACAATTAGTTTCACATACCTAATGCGGGTGACAGATTGGGCAAAGTATCGGGGGGATCACCAAACTAATCCTTTCAGAACATCGCTCGCATCTGATTATTTCATATTCTTAAAAAAAAATATATACCGAATAATATTTTACATCCCTTTTTTTCATAAAACTCACCTATCATGAGTAAATTAAGCACAAAATGGCTCAGCACCCTGTGTCGATATATTTCCCGCAGAGGTGCAGAATAATAGCACATCGTGCATAATATATCATCACCCCCTTCATGCACTCGCACGAAGCCAGCAGCAATCACGCACATATTATTAATAGGTATCAATTGATGACGTCCATATCCGTCATCTCGGTACACATCAACCACAATGTCACCCGAACCACGAGATTCATAACCATTGTCTGTATCAACAGACGGCAAAGTTAATGTTGAATCTGAATTTTGATCATCCATCACCTTAAACAAAAATTAATCAATATTAAATTCTACACCCCCAACCATCTTTAAACATCAACAAAAATTATTTGATATTAAAATACCACTCACAAAAATAAACAAACTAAATAAACACAATTAATAGCCAACAATAAAAGATGCAGGGAAAAACAAAATCTACTTCGAGGCACACTATCAAAACTAATATAAAATGATCTACTACACATCTATATATAACCAACCCCCACTAATGACCTTAAACGAAAAAAATTCTCACTGGAAATGGATAAAGAAAACACAGGATTACCTAAAACAATCTTCTCAACATCTTCAAATGATTTTTTTTATTATCATCATAAACATCCAAACAATGCCAACCCAATTAAAACTAGGACCCTTTAACGATAGACGATTAGCATTAAATTAAAAAAATATAACCAAGTATCATAACTTTCAATACCATAAAAGCAAATTACCGACATCCGTTCCAGACAAAAAGCCCTAAAACTCGGCATTGGTCAAATAACTGATTACACCCCGTACCGTAAGAATTATTTACATAATGAACCCTTAGGGAAGAATGCGATATATATGCATATTTAGTAGATAAATTAAGAACAAATTTAGTTTCACCAATTATAGGAACCCCCACATATCAGTCAGCAAATTAACAAAAAAGATTGATTTAACCAATTCCAACGTTCTAACAAAGAAACGCACTTTATGTATCTGGAGATGTCTTCAACATAATTGAAATTCCACTTAGTCCGAGCAGATCACAACCCCATCATACCGACAAAGGAATGAATACCAATAAACCTGTCACAATCAACAAACCCATTAGAAAACGACACAACCTCCCAGCAGCTGTAAATTAAATGCTAATGATGCAAAAATACCTAAAAATATTTCGTAAAACAAGAGTATTTTAGTTAAATATACAATAAATATTATTCAGTATTGGAATACACAATGAGAATTTACATCACCTGCCCGAATAGAGTGTCTTATATATGGATAGTAAAGTCGTCGCGTCCATACAAATACATTTCTCACATACGTATGTATATAGTCACCGCGCTTATGTGCAAACTACTACGGCGGATACAACCCTTCGCATACATACGTAGGGTAGCAGGTAGTCATTTGCTGACCGTCATTATTTTTAGTCCCATCGCTTCGTATATATAATGCATCATTATTAGAGGTTCCTAATAGATGAATTTTATTCATAAATATGGGGATGTTTAAAATGAAAAATAGGAAGTATACATATTCTCTTTATTTATTAATGTATACAAGATATATTTATTTATAACATTTTTATATATTTATTTTAGCAATATTTATCACCAACGCATACTCTCTAAATCGGATTTTTTCAATTTCGGATATAAACCTCATAATTCTAATGTTCAACAAGTCATTCTTCTGTCTAAGAACCCTCCGCCTGCTTTAGGAAATTGCCGCAAATGCCAACAAATTGACGAATAGCCTCATATCTTTTTATTTATACGTACATATATTGTGAATTATTATGATCTAATTGGTCATTGAGTAATATGTCTGAATCTCTAAGTTTGTTTATTTCAAGAGACTCTAGTAAGTTTAATCGGAAGCCTCTTTGTTTCCAAATGTATAATTTTAAAATTACTATTAAATTTGTGAGATATTATTTTGATTAAAATTAAAGCAAAACAATTAGATACAAATTTTTAAAACAAAGTGAACTATGTACTATACAAAAGCAATTAAAACCCGGTATTTTATTATTAAATCATCGTTTACCATCACAGAAAAATAGCGTATTATACAGGAAAAAAATTAGATTTTAGCTCGAGGTAATTATAATTTATTCAATCTCTTATTAAAAGAGTTATTAATATTTTTCAAATGAATACCTGACAGTGGTGGAAAACTGTTGAAATTTGGATAGATTAATAGTTACATATGCGAGCTTCAGAATAGCTTCTGAACATGTTGGGTTGTAATTTGGTATACAATAAAAGGCAGCGGGGAACTGAACCGCCTCCCAAAAAAGGTATTTAATATTAAATCGTCGATCCCCCATCACAGAAAAATAGTGTATCATACAAGGGAAAAAAGTATTAGATTTTAGCTCGAGGTAAGATAAATTACCGAGAGCTAAAATCTAATACTTTTTTCCCTTGTATGATACACTATTTTTCTGTGATGGGAAAACGACGATTTAATATTAAATACCTTTTTTTGGGAGGCGGTTCAGTTCCCCGCTGCCTTTTATTGTATACCAAATTACAACCCAACATGTTCAGAAGCTATTCTGAAGCTCGCATATGTAACTATTAATCTATCCAAATTTCAACAGTTTTCCACCACTGTCAGGTATTCATTTGAAAAATATTAATAACTCTTTTAATAAGAGATTGAATAAATTATAATTACCTCGAGCTAAAATCTAATTTTTTTCCTGTATAATACGCTATTTTTCTGTGATGGTAAACGATGATTTAATAATAAAATACCGGGTTTTAATTGCTTTTGTATAGTACATAGTTCACTTTGTTTTAAAAATTTGTATCTAATTGTTTTGCTTTAATTTTAATCAAAATAATATCTCACAAATTTAATAGTAATTTTAAAATTATACATTTGGAAACAAAGAGGCTTCCGATTAAACTTACTAGAGTCTCTTGAAATAAACAAACTTAGAGATTCAGACATATTACTCAATGACCAATTAGATCATAATAATTCACAATATATGTACGTATAAATAAAAAGATATGAGGCTATTCGTCAATTTGTTGGCATTTGCGGCAATTTCCTAAAGCAGGCGGAGGGTTCTTAGACAGAAGAATGACTTGTTGAACATTAGAATTATGAGGTTTATATCCGAAATTGAAAAAATCCGATTTAGAGAGTATGCGTTGGTGATAAATATTGCTAAAATAAATATATAAAAATGTTATAAATAAATATATCTTGTATACATTAATAAATAAAGAGAATATGTATACTTCCTATTTTTCATTTTAAACATCCCCATATTTATGAATAAAATTCATCTATTAGGAACCTCTAATAATGATGCATTATATATACGAAGCGATGGGACTAAAAATAATGACGGTCAGCAAATGACTACCTGCTACCCTACGTATGTATGCGAAGGGTTGTATCCGCCGTAGTAGTTTGCACATAAGCGCGGTGACTATATACATACGTATGTGAGAAATGTATTTGTATGGACGCGACGACTTTACTATCCATATATAAGACACTCTATTCGGGCAGGTGATGTAAATTCTCATTGTGTATTCCAATACTGAATAATATTTATTGTATATTTAACTAAAATACTCTTGTTTTACGAAATATTTTTAGGTATTTTTGCATCATTAGCATTTAATTTACAGCTGCTGGGAGGTTGTGTCGTTTTCTAATGGGTTTGTTGATTGTGACAGGTTTATTGGTATTCATTCCTTTGTCGGTATGATGGGGTTGTGATCTGCTCGGACTAAGTGGAATTTCAATTATGTTGAAGACATCTCCAGATACATAAAGTGCGTTTCTTTGTTAGAACGTTGGAATTGGTTAAATCAATTTTTTTGTTAATTTGCTGACTGATATGTGGGGGTTCCTATAATTGGTGAAACTAAATTTGTTCTTAATTTATCTACTAAATATGCATATATATCGCATTCTTCCCTAAGGGTTCATTATGTAAATAATTCTTACGGTACGGGGTGTAATCAGTTATTTGACCAATGCCGAGTTTTAGGGCTTTTTGTCTGGAACGGATGTCGGTAATTTGCTTTTATGGTATTGAAAGTTATGATACTTGGTTATATTTTTTTAATTTAATGCTAATCGTCTATCGTTAAAGGGTCCTAGTTTTAATTGGGTTGGCATTGTTTGGATGTTTATGATGATAATAAAAAAAATCATTTGAAGATGTTGAGAAGATTGTTTTAGGTAATCCTGTGTTTTCTTTATCCATTTCCAGTGAGAATTTTTTTCGTTTAAGGTCATTAGTGGGGGTTGGTTATATATAGATGTGTAGTAGATCATTTTATATTAGTTTTGATAGTGTGCCTCGAAGTAGATTTTGTTTTTCCCTGCATCTTTTATTGTTGGCTATTAATTGTGTTTATTTAGTTTGTTTATTTTTGTGAGTGGTATTTTAATATCAAATAATTTTTGTTGATGTTTAAAGATGGTTGGGGGTGTAGAATTTAATATTGATTAATTTTTGTTTAAGGTGATGGATGATCAAAATTCAGATTCAACATTAACTTTGCCGTCTGTTGATACAGACAATGGTTATGAATCTCGTGGTTCGGGTGACATTGTGGTTGATGTGTACCGAGATGACGGATATGGACGTCATCAATTGATACCTATTAATAATATGTGCGTGATTGCTGCTGGCTTCGTGCGAGTGCATGAAGGGGGTGATGATATATTATGCACGATGTGCTATTATTCTGCACCTCTGCGGGAAATATATCGACACAGGGTGCTGAGCCATTTTGTGCTTAATTTACTCATGATAGGTGAGTTTTATGAAAAAAAGGGATGTAAAATATTATTCGGTATATATTTTTTTTTAAGAATATGAAATAATCAGATGCGAGCGATGTTCTGAAAGGATTAGTTTGGTGATCCCCCCGATACTTTGCCCAATCTGTCACCCGCATTAGGTATGTGAAACTAATTGTATTCCTATAATTGCGGTCGAAAAAGATATTCAAACATATACCATATAAGATAAAATTCTTGATAGGATTGTGTTTCTTCTTTCAGTTAACCTGATGGGGTTAGTTCTGAAGCATGTCGGAATGGCGACTGATATTTACATGCAAAATGGTTTGGATTGTGTATAACAAAACACAGCTATAAAAGGTAGAAACATTTTGAAATAGTATATATTTATTTTAGTTTTAATATTTATCTGTTGTGAGACTTAGTATGTTTTCTTTCTCACCCTTTTCAAATATTATAAGAAAGTTAACTAAATCAATTTAAGAATTTATGTTATTTAAAAATTGAGATTAAGCAAGGAAATCTGTTGTAAATGAGGGAATTAATAATAATTTTTTGCGTTAAATATTGATAAATAGTGGGCTATCTGTTGTAAATGGAAATAACTAATAATTTTTGTCTTAAATAGTAGGCTTACCAAACATGAATTAGTTTTTATTAGGCATAAACTATGTTTTTGTGTAAAAACCTCTAAATTTCATATTAAAAGCCGCTCGTCAAGCATATTTCTTCTAATGATAGTACAAAAAACATGAACTGTAAAAAGATGGTATATATTTTATCTGTTGTGAGACTTAGTATGTTTTCTTTCTCACTCCACAAATACCGCAAACAAAATTGCGGTGGAGGGTATTCACATGCCGCTTCATGTTGTCGCGCCGGGTGAAGGATTTTCCGCAAATGATGCAATTCATTCTATGAAAAACAAATTAAAAATAATTTATATTGGGCTTACCAAACATGATTTTTCAAATGTTTTAAGTGTATTGCATTGAATTTTGTGTAATTTCAATATTAAATAATTGAAAGCGAGTATTTATTATACTACTGTTGTTCAGTGGTTAATATTTAATGAAAAGTGTATTTCTTGTAATGATATAAAAACTATTTGTAAATACAATGTCATCCAAATAAAATAGAATTTATAATAATGTTTCATGATAGGTTTTGCTATTTTTCTCAAATTATATAGTGCTTTAAAATGTAATACATTCGCTGTTGTACAAAAATGCATGATGTGTGAAAAGATGGACTCATTTTATGAATTTATGTTAATTCAAATTGATATTAAACATGGGGTATCTGTAAATGTAAAAATGATGTTAATTTTTAGCTCTTAAATATTGATAAATAGCTTGGCAAACATCAATTTTTCAATTGTTTTTAAGCCATGAACAAGTATATATTTATTATTTTGCAAATCTTTTGGTTAGAACGTTAATACTGTCTTTATATTAGTTTTTTGTGTATGCTGCTGTTGTTCAGTGGTTAATATTTAATGCTATGGCTATTTTTCATATGTATAGTGTTTTGTCAAAAAGTTTTGATTGCTGAAAAAAAAAGTGGGTAATAAAAATTTTGATAGACCATGTATCTCAGCTCTATCGTTTTACTGCATTGTTATATTGCACTATATGGATCATCTCGAGAACATTCCTTGCCTTTGCATTTGATTGTTTTGTTTAAATTTTGATATTTGTGAAATTGAAAGTATGGTTGAGGTTTGTTTGATGTGTGTAGTTGTTTTATTTTTAATAAATTGTTTTCTTAAAAATATGTTGTTCCTTTTTATTTTATAATATAGATATATTAAATAAGGTGACTATCAAGTTTTTTTGTGTATACTGCTGTTGTTCAGTGGTTAATATTTAATGAAAAGCATATTTCTTGTAATCATATAAAAACTATTTGTAAATACAATGTCATCCAAATAAAATAGAATTCCATGTTTTTAAAATGTGATTTATAATAATGTTTCGTGTGAAGCGTACCTTGTTTAATGTTTTTATTCTCTTTTTTAATACTATGTGCACATTATGCTTCAAAATTAGTTTTATTAGGCATAAACTATGTTTTTGTGTAAAAAACCCCTAAATTTCATATTAAAAGCTGTACCTCAGGCATATTTCTTCTAATGATAGTACAACCCACGAACTGTAAAAGATAGACTCATTTTATGAATTTATGTTAATTAAAATTGGGATTAAACTGGGGTATCTCTAAAATGGAAATATTTTATGCTATGTCTATTCTTCATATGTATAGTGTTTTGTCAAAAAGTTTTGATTGCTGAAAAAAGTGGGTAATAAAAATTTTTTGATAGACCATGTATCTCACCTCTATCGTTTTACTGCATTGTTATATTGCACTATATGGATCATCTCGAGAACATTCCTTGCCTTTGCATTTGATTGTTTTGTTTAAATTTTGATATTTGTGAAATTGAAAGTATGGTTGAGGTTTGTTTGATGTGTGTAGTTGTTTTATTTTTAATAACTTGTTTTCTTAAAAATATGTTGGTCCTTTTTATTTTATAATATAGATATATTAAATAAGGTGACTAACACAGCGGTGTCGACTTATTTCTGGTAGTGATATATATAAAAGTATGTATGTATACTTATGGATGAAAATAATTATTATAAGTCTATCAATTTATTCATATGAGGATTAGAGTGTCTATGTATTTATGTATGTGGTATTAAATATCTAGGTCTTCTATGAAGAGAGGTAGATATAGGAAGGGTTTTGATTGCTATATATCTTTTACCTATGGATTTATATGTCATAATTGTAATTCGTTTAATGTTTTTTCCCTATGATTGATATGCTACATATTAGCCATAATTCACCTACAAAATGTGGTTATTATTTTTTAATAAATTGTTTTTCTTAAAATATGTTGTTCCTTTTTATTTTATGATATAGATATATTAAATAAGGCTACTATCATAGAGGTGTTGATAGCGATCAAACGTTGTGGTTTCCATTAGAAAACGTGTTTAGATCTGTTAGAAATATGCTGGTAAGCTCGATATCAAGCTTTTTGAACTGTTAGGCTGCACAAATACATTTCATTTATGTGTCTATCACTGAATGTATGATTTGAATGTATTGTTTTGGAATGATGGCTTTTAAAGAGAATGATTTGATAGTGGTTTTAATACATTGATGCCTGATGCCACCGAAGTTTATTAGATTTTTGGCGGCCATCTTGCTTTTCTAAAAATCCCTACTTTGAAACGTCCTGTATATTCATACTTGGTTGCTATGTTATCCAGTATCATACTGTATATTTATTTTATGATTTTGAGATGGTATGCTGATGTCAAATATAAATCCTCGGTGGTGGTGTTTGAAAGTATGTTGTGTTGGGGTTTGACCTAGATGTATCTTCCTAAGTTGGTCTGGTGTTGTGGCGTTTGAAACTATGTTGGGTGGTTGTTGTGATGCGTGATACGGAGTTGGGTATTTTCTAGAAGTTGAGTTTATATTTTGATCGATCATATTGATAGTCGACCATTTCGCCTGACGTCACCTTAGTTTATTAGATTTTTGGCGGCCATCTTGGATTCGCTATCTTACTTTTCTAAAAATCCCTACCTTTGAAATGTTCTGTATATTAATATTTGGTTGCTATGTTATCCAGATGGGTGGATGGATGGATGGATGGTTGGATGGTTGGATGGATGGATGGATGGATGTATGGATGGATGGATGGATGGATGGATGGATGGATTGATGGTTGGATGGATGGATGTATGGATGTATGGATGGATGGATGGATGGATGGTTGGATGGATGGATGTATGGATGTATGGATGGATGGCTTTTTTGAGAAAAGAGGGATTTGATAGTGGTTTGAATGTGTGGTTTTAATATAGGGGTTTCAGAACCGCTTCATGATCCGGTTGTGAGCTGATTCTAGCGATGGTTTTGAAATGATGTTTCATAGGAGTTTGAGTGCATGGTTTTGATAGATTGGATGCCTGACGTCACCTTAGTTTATTAGATTTTTGGCGGCCATCTTGGATTCGCCATCTTGCTTTTCTAAAAATCCCTACCTTTGAAACGTCCTGTATATTCATACTTGGTTGCTATCTCGTCCAGATGGATGGATGGATTAATGGATGGTTGGATGGATGTATGGTTGGATGGATGGTTGGATGGATGGATGGATGGATGGATGTATGGATGGATGGATGGATGGATTGATGGTTGGATGGATGGATGTATGGATGGATGGATGGATTGATGGATGGTTGGATGACTTTTTGAGAGAAGAGGGATTTGATAGTGGTTTTAATATAGGGGTTTCAGAACCGCTTCATGACCCGGTTGTGAGCTGATTCTAGCGATGGTTTTGAAATGATGTTTCATAGGAGTTTGAGTGCATGGTTTGATAGATTGGATGCCTGACGTCACCTTAGTTTATTAGATTTTTGGCGGCCATCTTGGATTCGCCATCTTGCTTTTCTAAAAATCCCTACCTTTGAAACGTCCTGTATATTCATACTTGGTTGCTATCTCGTCCAGATGGATGGATGGATGTATGGATGGATGGATGGATGGATGGATTGATGGTTGGATGGATGGATTGATGGATGTATGGATGGATGGTTGGATGGCTTTTTGAGAAAAGAGGGATTTGATAGTGGTTTGAATGTGTGGTTTTAATATAGGGGTTTCAGAACCGCTTCATGATCCGGTTGTGAGCTGATTCTAGCGATGGTTTTGAAATGATGTTTCATAGGAGTTTGAGTGCATGGTTTATTAGATTAGACATTAGTTTATTAGATTTTTGGCGGCCATCTTGGATTCGCCATCTTGCTTTTCTAAAAATCCCTACCTTTGAAACGTCCTGTATATTCATACTTGGTTGCTATCTCGTCCAGTAGCATACTGTATATTTATTTTATAATTTTGAAATGGTATGCCGATCTTAGATATAAAGTTTATATTTTTATCGACCATCTTGAGGGTATGAAACTTGGTCATATTGTTAATTAATAATAATAAATACATTGTTTTCTTAAAAATATATTGTTTGTTTTATTTTATTTTATAAGTAAGATATGCATTTCAAGCATGCGGCTATCACAGAAGCAGACAGCCGTTGCGGTTTCCGCTGGAAACATGTTTAGACCTGTTTGAAGTACATTGAGAAGCGCGATAGCAAGCCTGGTAATTTATTCAGGAATTCTCTAGAAACAAAGACCATCTTGATGGTCCGCCATTTTGTCTGACGTCACCTTAGTTTGGCTAGTGACCGTGAGAGGATGCTGCATTATGGTAATCATGAGAGATGCCATTTCTTGGTTAGTGGCTGTGAGAGGGCGTCACATTGGGTTGGTAATGATGAAATCTGCCATTTCTTAGTTTGGTTAGTGGCCGTCAGAGGGCGCCACATTGGGTTGGTAATGATGAAATCTGCAATTTTTAGTTGGGTTGGTAATGATGAAATCTGCAATTTTTAGTTGGGTTGGTAATGATGAAATCTGCAATTTTAGTTGGGTTGGTAATGATGAAATCTGCAATTTTAGTTGGGTTGGTAATGATGAAATCTGCAATTTTTAGTTGGGTTGGCGACTGCGAGGGGGCGCCATATCAGTTGGGTTGGTAGAGGGCGCCACTAGGGCGAGGGGGGGTGAGGGGGAGCTGGGTGAGAGGGGGAGGAGGTGTCCCAGAACTCTCCAAAGTACCCTACTATTGAGCCTTTGTTTATTTGTGTTTTAAATTTCGTTTTGGTATTTCGTAAATAAAAACGGTACTATTCTTTTAACGAAACGTTATTTACATCTTCTATACGAAAGTTAGAGAGCATCAGTTGACTTGCGTTATGCAGAGGGTGGGCTATATAAGAATATTTAATTGACAAATTTATTGCTGTTAGTAGTACGTAAATATTCCCAATACAATATTAACATATTCAAAATTTCAAAATAAAAAAATACATGAAATGTAAATAAACTTAGTTTTTTTTTAAATCAAATGTATATTCAAATCTCTTTCTTAGTTTTAGAAACGAATAGTTTTTGTATGAATTATAAGATATACTTTTATATAAGTAACATTTCTCGTACTTATAGGTACTATTAATAATGAAGAATGATAAATTTTATATTGAGCATAAGGGAAATTATTCTTTTGAGCGTAAATTAAGAGATATAAAATTCACAACGGCAAATTTTGCAATTAGCATATTCAAACATTGTAGAAAAATTGACATAAAATCCAATTCACGTAGGTTAATTATCACATATCGGTAGAAAGAAGTACCGCGCGATCATTTAAATTCTAAATTAGAGCAGGCTGTGAAATTTAAATTAAGTTGGTATATAAGTACTAATTTACAATTTAAATGGTCAAAGTGGCGTTTCAAAATGTTGATTAATCAATAATTGACATTCTGGACAACCTAATAAAAAAAATCCCGCCTGCTATAATTTAGAATTTAAATGATCGCGTGGTACGTAATAAAAAAAATTGAAGGAACTCTTAAAAAAGCGATGGAATTCCGATTTTATATAAAATAAGTATCTTCTTTCGAAAAAACAAAATTACAAAAACGTTTAAACTACAAAGAAATTTCCTATTATTAATAGAGAGTTTATGAATATCAAAAAGACAACTTGAGGATTCAAAAATACAGAATTTACAAATAAAATCTCCATTTTGTGTGATTCTTCCGACACCACACACCAACGGCATCCAGATTCCTCTGCAACCCCCGGTAATCATCCACTGTGTCTACTTTATGGAATATCTTCAGATTATCAGCAACGCGAAGCGCCTCACAGTCTATCGATTTGGTAATATCATTCATAAAAATTAGAAACAACACAGGCCCCAGATTAGATCCCTGCGGAAATAAAGAAAAAAGAAGGGGAAAATTAACGAAAGACTTTCTGCCTCTGCACGACAATGCGTCCATAAGAGTCGTGCTGCGCTAGCAACCCAGCATATGTTGAATCACTACCCTATAATCCAGTTTGGTTCCTAACGATATTTACCTCTTCCGTAAAATGAGAAAAGAACTGCGTGGGAAGAAATTTACGAAAAATTAAAAAGAAAAGTATGTAGTTTCGACCAATTTTTCAGACAAAGATAAAACATTTTTTATGAAGGCCTACACAAGCTAATTGAAATATCCAAAAAAATGTTTTAGGATTGCAGATGAATATACTTAAGAAGAAAAGTTTGTATGTTTTCTCTCCTTTTCGTCTATTCCGCGAACTTTAGAACGCTCTCTCGTAATATGTAATATTACTTGCATTAACTCATTTCTGCTGACCTTTTATCTAGCTCTACATCGCCTACCCACGGTAATATCCGATTTTAATTACTTTTGAATTTATTCCATATTCGTAGGAGACATCAAACATCAAACAATTAGAATAATATCTCGGATATTAAGACATGACAAAGGAAATAAATCGAAAACTTATTGGACATACTACCTATTTCGTAATTGTGCTTTTATTCCCGTGCAAAGCTGACAATTGACTGATGTTCTACTACTTTGGAAGTTTAATTCTACATCGGAAGTTTACCATATCGCTATTGGTTTTGCTACATCAAAGGGAATTTATCAAGTACAAAGAAGCTGTTTACTCCATCGCTCGCGTTATCGGAAAAGACGAGTACAAGATTTATCATAAATTGAAACAGGCAGGTTAGATTACAATCCCAGAGACAGAATAAAGTTCGCGTTATTGATTTTATGAAATTATTATATCGGAGACGTCGGACTACGTTAATGAAAAAGTTAGATGCTGAAAACGAATACAATAGATGAATTTTGTAATACTTTTTAGGAGAAAGCAGCTTATTTCATACGTAATACCAGATAATATGAGATTATTGAGTACCTTATAGGTACAAGTTGTACTTAATTAAAGAAATAAAAAATTGCTTACATCAAGTTAAGTACAACGTAGGAAAAAAATGTATAAGAAATAAGTACAGTTCAGCAAATTAAAAAGTTACCTTGATAATAAATTATTTAATAACTTTATTTTCTTCGAAAATTATTTGAGTCAATTGACGATGAGAAATTACCTATTACTGAACACTCATTGAATATAATAATATGTTTCAAATAAGTATTTGCAAAAGTAAAGAACGTATCAATCCTAAATCAAAGGGCAGATACAATTCGGCAAAGGCTTTTGATTCCATTCACTATCTCGCTGAAGGCTTTATATTGAGAATCTGAAGCAACTCGCAATTTAAATTAGTTTTATATCTGTCACAAGAACACTGAACATAAAAGTTAAAAATCAAAATACGAAGCTTAATAAAAATATGTGCTGCGAAATTCCTATAATACACAATAGAAATTGAATAGACTAAAATATTGAATTAACTATTACAAGCTATTACATTTACGAATATATCCACCATTCTCCTTTTCTGACTAAAAGTTTCAGATATTAAAGCATTGATGAATTTATGGACACATTTTAAATTTCAAAAATCTAAGATTGAATTTAAATATTCTGTTTTTGTTACAAACATCAATCACTTTACCTATCAATTCAACATAAAACGTTTCTGACTGTGTGACTGAAATATTTTTTAGTGATATTGGATTCGGTTACTTTTCAGTAATTGTAACTATCCGTTACTTTCAAATTCAATATCCGTTCTTTTTATTCGTTACCGAGTACTTGTTCCAATATGTATTGCGGGAATATATATAGTTAATAGTTAGGTATGGTACAACAAAATGTTCACTTATATACTAATTTTCATAGATATTACGTTAAATAAATAAAATTCGTTAAAAGTATCACACAAAACATTCCAACTCAAAATTAAAAGTAAAATGCCAAAGCCTAAAGTATTTTTTGGAGTCCCCATTTTATATACGATAGACGAGACATTCTAACATAAAAGCCTAAAAATTCCCGACTCCGATATTAAATCACACAAATTAATGTGGCATGTTGTACATGGCACAAAATTTATTTTACTTTCAAAACAAAATTTTTATAATAAAATCGACTTACACAAATACAAGTAATACTAATAATTGGTTAAATTCAAATATTTTGTACAGGGTTATTTACTCTAAATTATATTTTGTAATAAAATATTTCAGACAAGAAAGTATTCTAAGAGTTATATATTATGAGAGTAACTCTTTGAAAAAGTAACGATTATTTGAAACCAGCATTCGTTACTTCGGATCTTATCGAGTAACGAATACCTTAGTAACATTTGCAACACCACTAATATTTTTTCAGTTTAGAAGATTTGTATCACTATTAATAAGTCTTAATGGCTTCTTACTTTGGAGCTTTGGAAAAAGCGAAAAATTATCTTAAAATATCCTGTAATTGTTGAATCCTTCTAAGGGGTGGAACTTTACCTCAAGGCCAATCGGGAAACATGAACAGCTCCACAGCTGATAATATCTGGAAAATCAATCCGACCATCAAGTTAACCGTGTATAATGTATTTGTTGACGATGCTTCTAAGATGCGTGGTCCCCCGATTTAAATCCTTTAATTTTTTTTCTATTGGGCCCCGTTAAAAATATTGTATACAGGCATCCTATTGCTACATTAAAACAACTCAAAGTTCGCGTTCAGGAAGCCTTTGCTACAATAAGTCATGTAATGGTTCTTCGAATTCTAAACTGAGTCTTTTGCGCCAGGCACGGTTGTGCTTGCAAATGAATGGTGGCGACTTTGAGCAACTGCAATGATTGAATTTATTTTTTATTTTGAGATCAATTTGGCAATGTTCTTTATGTTATTATTATTATTATTATTATTATTATTATTATGTTACACATTTTCTCTTGTTTTTTATAAGTTCACGTGTGGGTATTTGAAAAAACAAGGTTCTTTTCAGAATAGCCATTTGTTGGTTTATTTAAAAGTAAATAAAATGGCGAAAGTAACATTTTGAATGAGATCTGCCTTAACCTAATATGTTGATGTTGAAACTTTTTTTTTGCGTTTTTGAGATCTGGACTGTCGTCGGCATTTGCCAGTTTTCTCTGGGGTGCGAATTCTTAGATAGCCCGTATAGGTGCGTATTATGACGTTCAGTGACGATCTATATCGTCCAGTCAAGGATTTTACTAAAGTTTGGTAAAATTGTTATCTGTTAATTACTTATATTTTTCAAAGTTAGACGCATCACCTATGTCATAAATAAATGGGGTTTATTCTTCTAGCTTTTATCAACTGATGCCAAATTAATAATAATTTGTAATGGTGCCGCTTACAATTTACTAATGTTTCGAATAAAGAAATTTTATTCTCTTCCTCTTCCTCTTTCTATTTATTCATTTTCATTTTTTTATTCTTTTTTTCTGCTTTGATCCAGCTTGTTCTTTTTGTTTTTTCCTTGTTCTTCTGCTTTTATATTTCCCTCTTTATCTTCTCTTAGGCTATATGCCTCTTAGGTCTTTATTGTATGTAGATTACAATAGTCGTTTAAGCATTTAACTGCTCTTCCCACTAGTTTTTGAGTGTCTGGCTTGCCATAACGTTTTATCCATGCATGTCCATTTCTGTTGTTGGAAGCACTGACTTCGTCCTCTAATCTATATACTATAACACGGCAAATGCAAGCTTAGCAGAATTTGTAAAGGGGAATGTGTGGAATTAAAATGTATCTGATGCTATAGGTGTTGATATACCGGATGTCCAGGCTTAGCGGTGAAGTCCATTATTGGTATCTAATAATGTAGATAGCGAATAATTTTTAATACAAAAATTGTAGGTAATCATAAGCTATACAATTTAAAAATATTTTTATTTATACAGAGTGTTCGACAACGATAAACCAACACAAACTTATTTTTTTTAAATGGAATGCTATGCATTTTTTTACATTTTATGATAGCCCTTCGTTAAAGATTGTACTATATTTGAAAAGTTGCTATGAAATAACGATTGATGATGAAATACCTATTATGGGCTCATTTAGTAGACATATCTTTTCAGTACCTGAAATTATTATTTATTTCGACATGTCTACGCATCTACGCATGTTCTGTAGAATTACATACCATTCGCTAAAATTAAAAATCATAAATAAAATTAAATGGGACACCCTGTATATTTATATGTCATTGAAAAGTACTTAAAATTTACTACTTCAAAATATATACTTTCTTCTACCGGTGGGCGATATTGCAAAAGTTATTGGATATTATATCTGAATAAACCCGTTTACGACTTAAAAATATGAGTTGCCATGACTTAATTATACATAGCATACTTAAAATTAATCGAAAAGAGTTACTTCTAATCTAATATTATATATCTAATATTTTCTTTTTACAAGTAAGTAATTTTTATTAAAATTTTAAAACTCGTAAAATGAAAAGTTTCGAATTTCATGAATTAACAATAGTTAAAATATCGCAGTCGTTCTGTGCCATAAAATTGTTTATCGCGATACCTAGACTAACTTTTAAATTACTTTAAAATTAAAGAAGTCATACTTAGATTTATATCTTCACTTGAAAAGCAAACCGTCCAATACAAGTATTTAAATGTACGTTATTGAAAACTTCTATAACATTCGCAATATTATGAAGAATCTATAAGTTGATATTTTCACACATCACAATAATTATAAGTTATCATATAACAAATTAAAAAATCTTCTTTAAGGTTCTCTTAATATCAAGGACTCTAGAAAGTTTACGCATACTTGTATAAGGATTTTCTTAAACGCATAACAAAAGGACCCTTTATACATCTGCGTTTTCTACGACAGCAGTCACACGTCTCTTTTTTCATACGGAATACTGCCAGTTTCTTCAAATCGTTAAAAATTTTTGAAAAGCACTCATCGATGGCAGTCCAATATTTGGATATTTTTGGTTGTATATCTTCGTGCCAGCAAACAATCAGTTTTCCCAAAACATAGATCATATCTATTAATTCCAATTCTAAATATTTTATTTGGCACTTAACATAAATTCATGTACTTACTTCTCTTTAAACTGAAGCTATAAATCAATGTTTAACGCTTACACAATTTTTGACATACAGCGTCTGCGATATTTTTTATATTATTGCTAATTCATGAACTTTCAAACTTCTCATGAGTTTTAAAATTTTAGTAATAATTACTTATTTGTAAAAAGAAAATAGAAGGAACTCTTTTCGATTAATTTTAGTTATGGTTGTAGTGCAAGTCATGGCAACTCATATTTTTAAGTCGTAATCGGGTATATTCACATATAATATCCTATAACTTTTGTAATATCGCCCATAGGTGGAAGAACAAAGTATATATTTTTAATTAGTAAATTTGAAGTACTTTACAATGACATAAAAATACAGGCTGTTCCATTTAATTTTTTTTAAGAATTTCTAACTTTAGCAAATGGTATACAATTTTAAAGAACAAGCGTAAACATGTCGAAATAAACCTTAATTTCACGTACTGAAAAGATATCTCTACTGATTGAGTCCATAATAGGTATTCCATCATCAATAGTATCATTTCATAGTAACTTTTTAAATGTAGTACAGTTGCTATCGAAAAATCGTCATATCTCAGAAACAGTTGAAAATCGACCAATACAAGTTGATGTTAGTTTAGTCAGCCCTTCAAGAGTTATCATAAAATGTAAAAAATGCATAGCATTCCATTTTAAAAAACCTAAGTTTGTGTTGGTTCATCATTTTCGAACACTCTGTATATATGAAAATATTCTTAAATTATAGAGCTTGTAATTATCTAAAATTTTTGTATTAAACAATTATTCGCTATCTACATTATTAGATACCAATAATGGACTTTACCGCAAAGCTGGGACACCCGGTATATCAACACCTATAACATTAAATATATTTTAATTCCACACATTGCCCTTTACAAATTCTGCCAAACTTGCATTTGCCTTGTTATAGTATATAGATTAGAGGCAAAGGACGAAGTCAGTGCTTCCAAGAATAGAAATGGAGATGCATGGATAAAACGTTATGGCAAGCCAGGCATTCAAAAACTAGAGGGATGAGGACTTAAATGCTTAAACGACTATTGTAATCTACATACAATAAAGACCTAAGAGGCATATAGTCTAAGGAAAGAGAAAGAGGGAAATATAAAAGCAGAAAAACAAGGAAAAAGAAAAAGAACAATTTTTGTATTAAAAATTATTCGCTATCTACATTATTAGATACCAATAATGGACTTTACCGCAAAGCTGGGACACCCGGTATATCAACACTTATAACATCAGATATATTTTAATTCCACACATTGCCCTTTACAAATTCTGGCAAACTTGCATTTGCCTTGTTATAGTATATAGATTAGAGGCAAAGGACGAAGTCAGTGCTTCCAAGAATAGAAATGGAGATGCATGGATAAAACGTTATGGCAAGCCAGGCATTCAAAAACTAGTGGGATGAGGACTTAAATACTTAAACGACTATTGTAATCTACATACAATAAAGACCTAAGAGGCATATAGTCTAAGAAAAGAGAAAGAGGGAAATATAAAAGCAGAAAAACAAGGAAAAAGAAAAAGAACAATTTTTGTATTAAAAATTATTCGCTATCAACATTATTAGATACCAATAATGGACTTTACCGGTACGCTGGGACACCCGGTATATAGCTGTTTTTCATATAAAGTGATGTCTTCCATCGTCTGCTGAAACACTTCTCTAAAGTTTGGTCAATTGTTATTGGTTTAGCTTTTATCAACTCATGCTTTTAATGCCAACCTAATAGTAATGGTGCCGCTTAAATTTTACTGGTAATTCGAAGGAATAATTTTATATATCATTAACTAATTTTGAGGTGATTTTCCTCTTTTTTTTCCTTTCTCTTCTTTTCTTCGTTATTTTATTCTAGTTCTTCTTCTTTTTCTTTTGTTCTTATTTCTTTTCTCTCTGTCTTTCTTCCGCTTCTTTCAAGTATAAGCCTGTTTGGTTTTCACTAGATTTTAATTCAAATTTGCTTTAAGCATTTAGGTGGTCTTTCCAGAGTTTTCTGTGTGCCTGGTTTGCAATCGCGTATTATTCATGCAAGTTTATTTCTGTTTTTCGAAGCATTTCATGGCAAATGCAGGTTTTGCAGATTTGGTAAGAGAGAGTTTATGGTAAAAAAAATATTTGTGTCAATATCTGAAAAAATGTTGAAGGGAGCAGAAATTTTACTATTTGATCTTATAGTTGGAGGAGTATTTATTCAAACATAAGCAAGCGTTTTTGTTATTCATAAATATTATTGCGGCAATTTAGAAGATGCAATTGTATGAACTTGCGCGTGTCTACCTATTAAGTCTCGTGTTTATATACGGTTAATTTACGTTCAATGTATGTGATGGCGATTTTCCTCTTCTTCTTCTTCTACTTCTTTTCCTTTCTCTTCTTTTGTTTTCTCTTCTTCTCTTCTTTTCTTCTTCATATTCTTCTAATTCTGCTTCTTTTTCTTATGTTCTTATTTGTTTTGTGTTTGTGTTTTTTCCGCTTCGTTCAGGTATAAGCTTGTTTGGTTTTCACTACATTCTGATTCAAATTTGCTTTAAGCATTTAGGTGGTCTTTCCATAGTTTTCTGTGTGCCTGGTTTGCAATCGCGCAAAATATTCAAGTCTATTTCTGTTTTTTGAAGCATTGATTATGTTTAATTATTATCGTCCTTTGTCTCTAGCGTTTTTGTTATTCATAAATATTAATGCGGCAATTTAGAAGATGCAATTATATGAACTTACGCGTATCGACCTATTAAGTCTCGTGTTTATATACAGTTAATTTACGTTTAAAGTATGTGTATCGTACTTGTTTGCTGTTTTACATATTAAAATAGTGCTTTTCTATATAATTATATTTCCGACTCGCATCCATATACGCCTATCAAAATTATACACTGAAATTGAATTAAATGAAAATGCGGTGTAGTAAATATACCGGGAAAATTCTTCTTGGTCCTGTCTGCTTATATGATGAAGGAACCTATAAAGTGACAGGTTATTTGTAGACATTTGCGAGCACAAATATAATTAATTTGCGGCATCATCTTTGAGAATATTGAAACGTGGCAGGGAATCTTCTGCCATAGTTCATATCACCGACCTCGTACTTACTCTAAGTGTAGTCAATAATCTAATTTTCTCTCGGCGCTGCCTTTATGAGTCTGGAAAAATAACACTAAGAGACCCCTAGGAAGTCGGCGGAACGTCACATCTTTAATATCCCGTATAGCCCCTATCGCGTTTTATGTTCTAAAAGATAATTTTTATGTGACTTTCTTATTTTAGAAGTTCAAATTCCGTATAGCAGCGATAAAAGAGGAGAAAGAATGTCATCCCCTGTTTTTATTACCTAATTAATCTGTTTATTAATATTAAGTTACTTTAAAAGGATCTAAAAGCTGATTAATATTTTTATATGTCTACATACGCTACATTACACGCAATTTAATATAAATACACTCTTTCTCAATAATAAACAAAACAAAAGGTGTTCGTGCCATGTAAAATCATTCTAAGACAAAAGATAAAAATTTGATAGAAAAATTGAAGAGCTCGGGGGAAAATAGTAACAAGCCACATTTTCAACACAATTCAGTTATCAATACAATTCGTTCTGTAAAAAGTGTAACAAGCCACAGAACAAAACTTTAGACTGTAAATTCATAGATGGCGCTTTTATCACGTCGTTTCCTTCTTCACCCACAATAAAAATCAATTTCATTTTGTTGCAATAACGTAACAAGCCTCAGTAAAACCAATATGGCCGGTGTCAGCCCTAACGGTATTAAAAGAAAACTGGTGTTTTCTGAGGAAAGCAACGAAGTAAGTGATGTTCCAAGTGAAGTTGACGATAGTGATAAGGACAAAGATTATTCTGGCGAAAGTGCTTCCAGCGAAAGCGGCAGCCTTTTCGACAATGAGGTAAGTAAAATTTTGTGTGGCTTATTCCCTTCTTGGCAAAAACTTGATGCTATTGTTTTGGGCTTTGGTTTTCAGTTTTCATTTTTCATAATGTTGTTTAGTGAAACGTCACACACATATTTTCAAGCACACATTGTATGAACTGATCAACAGCATTTTAACGAAATTTTACGTACATACCAATTTTAATGTTTTACAGCAGGATGGAGCATTGGAAGAGGAAGACACTACCAGAGGACTTAAGAAAACGTCAGTGAAAAATAAACCAGCAAAGAAGAGGTAAACCAACACTGAATGTAGAAAAAAGGTGAAAGTTCAGCACAAAAGAAACTGGGACATGGGTATATCACTCCAAAAGAGACCCATCGTTCACCAAGAACTTCAGGCCCATCATGTAACAGCAAAAAGAAATGCAGGGAATCATTGCAAGGAAAAGAAGAAAACATATTTGATTCATTTTGGAACCTGGAAACGTTTGATATGCAGAATGCTTATTAGTTTGGAACTATCAAGAGTATTGGTAAAAAGCGCACGTACCCAAAGAAAACCAAAAGCAGCATTCATCAAGATCCGCCACATTCAAGTGTTACATCAAGATGAAAGGAAAAGACCAAGAAGTATGCAAAGAAGAGTTTTTGTCGACTCATGGTTTACAAAAGTCTAGAAGACGACTTTATAACATCTGCAAGCAGATTGGAGATGGATATTCTACTCCAAAGTCTTATGGACGTGGAAAACATAAAAATCGACAGAACAGGTTACCTGAAGCAATGCTGCAGTCGGGTCACAACCACATCGCATCTATTCCAAAATACAGCAGTCATTATAGCAGAGCAAGAAATCCAAACAAAGTTTATATTGATCACGATGCTTCAATATCTTCCCTTTACAAGAAATATTACATCCCATGGTGTACTGAGCGTAAAATTGAACCCGTTAAGGAAGACAAATACCGTCCAATTTTTTGTTCCAAGTACAATATAGGTTTCAAACTACCAAGAAGTGACACATGCGAAACTTGTGACGAACACCATATCTTACTTGAGACTCATAAAGACGATTAAGAAAGAATAAAATAAATAAAAACACACCTGGAACTTCTCTGAAGAAAGAAATTCAAAGATCAAAAAACAAGAAAATAAACTGGATGTGATTACCTTCGATTTGCAACAGGCCTTACCGATTCCACAACTTACCGTTGGCAGAGCGTTTTATTTACGTAAAGCGTGAATGTACAATTTGGGGATCCACCATGGCAACAATGGAAAAGGCTATATGTACATGTGGATGGAGAATGTCGCTAAAAGAGGGAGTGACGAACTCGTTAGCTGCGTACTGAAGTACTTAAGTGATAACCCTTCAATTCCCAACAGTCATCTCATCGTTTTTACTGACAACTGTGCAGGCCAAGATAAAAATTGGTCCATGATGGCTTGATGGCACCATTTGGTGTGGAACAAAGTATACAAATCCATAAAACATCGTTTCCATGTCGCTGGACATACGCTCTTACTCCCCGACCGTGATTTTGCAGCAATCGAAAAGCATAAGAAATATTTGAGACAAATTTATTCCCCAGAAGACTGGATACAAGCTGTTAAAGAGCCAAAAACAAAAAATCCGTTCCATGTGTACGAAATGACTCCAAATGACTTCATTTCATTTAACAAAAAGCAGTTAACAGACGAAAAAGAACCTGTAAACTTCGCACAAGTTCGCTGCTTCAAATTTGACGATGCACACCCTGGTAAAATGTTTATTAAGCACGTTCTTAACGAGGAGTTCAAGTCAGTCAGTATTAGAAAAAGAGGACAGAAACTACTTCCGGTGATAGATCTGAACACACTAGAGAAGAAATACAAAGAGCCATTTGAAATTAACCCAAAGAAGCTCGCAAATTTGAAGGCGCTACTCCCATTAATTCACCAGTGCATCACAAATTTTATTTTGATATTGGTGTCCAGAATGTCAACGCAAGTGAAGAAGGTGACGGCGAAGTTGAAAATATAGATGGGACGATCGAATGTGACGACTAATTTATTTTTTTTTCTAATTCTGTTTGATTTTAATTTTTCTAATAAAAGAATGTGCTTAATCAGCCTTGTATTTTCTTTTGAGCACCTTTTGAAACTTGACGAATACTAATTTTTTCTTGATATTAAACATTCACAAGCCACAATTTTTTTAATTTCGTGAATTTTTTTCATGAACCGCACCTCCTTTGTTTACTTTTTATATGACAATATCAAATTGATAGAGGCTTTTATTGTTGGAAAATGAATTAAGTGAGTATTTGTCATATTATGATTTCAATATTTAAGTGAACTTTCAAACTGGATTTTCTCATTATTACTATAACGTGGCTTATTACTATTTTCCCCGAGCTCTTCAATTGAACACTTGATACCATTACATTACAAATTTCATTTATTCCACTTTCATTTCGTACTTATAACTCAACAATTAATCACCACATCAATTATAATTTTCCTATTGCTTCCAGTATGTCTACTAGTTAAGCACCACATTTCACGTAATAACTCTACCATCTGTACTGCCGTCATAAGCAAGAACTCGGTAACTACAAAAAAAATTGAAATTTACATTTTCATACATTTCTTCAATTGGAATGGCGTAGATTCCGAATATGTAATCATAAATGTAGTATATGCAGTAGATTTCAAAGAAGATCGAGAAATCTCGTCACAGTAAATGAAAAATGGATCTTTTTCATGAATCAAACGTAGTATCTGCTGTCCATAAAGATAAAATACAGTAACTGCATATAGTTGTTGGTGGGTTCTTGCTTTGTACATAGCGGATACTGTATTTTAGCTTATGACTGACTCAAATTTAAAAACGTCTACGATTGTACTCAGACACTATGATTATATCACTTCACCAAACTTGGCCATGAAGAATGTGAAAACTGGGAGTCTTTTAACTTACATAATCCTGAACACAAGAAAGAGTTTAAATTCCGAATGTGCTATTTGCTATTCAAGGTCGAATCATATAAAAAAAAAGCCAATATAAGTCGAGATTTTTACAGGATATATGCCGAATGAGATCTAAATGAAGATAAATTATGCGTCTCAGTGGATCTACAGAAAGTGATTTAGCTCTCCAGAATTGACACTTTGACACCATGAAAGTTCCGTGCCGGTAGATACCAAGCAAAGAAATGTAAAACCTCTGGCAGTTATATGGCACAAAGCAATAACGGGAAGATATAAAGAATTCATTGTTAGTGCTTTTCATTCTTTCTTCATGGTAATTCGAGACAAGCAAACCGTAACTTTATTGTTGGAAAATAGCACTTCACAAAATAAAAACTGGTGTCTGTCATATTTCGTATATATTATGAATTCCAGTATGGGTCTTAATTGAAAAAGTTGAAGTCAGTAACTTTGACATTCATGAGTGCAGAAAGTTTTAACCTCCAAGTTGAAAAATCTTTAAAAGAACAACAGGAAGCTTATGACTACAAGGATTTAGCGACTGCCGTTTCTTTAGCCAATTCTGGAAAAGTTACAATAAAAGCCATGGAAATAAGCGATTTTCTCTTGTGAAAAATCTAGCATTTTGTGTAAAAGGTCAACAATGCTGATTAAAATAACCCTAAGCCTGATCTAACATTGTCCAAATGACTGCCGAAAGAGGCAGCACGAACTGGAGGAATATCATGTCAATTTAAAATGCTTTTTTTCCTATTATCTCGGCCAATTATGATTTTTTCTTTGAAATATTTTGGAACAATTTAAAATAAACCTAGAACAATCTAGAACAACCGTCAGAATTTCGATTTTCGAAAAAAGGGGTGCTGGCTAAAAATTGTTTTTTGCCATTTTTTCGCCCAATTATGATTTATATTTTCACAAACTTTGGAACAATTGAGAACAAACCTAGAGCTACCTGGAACAACAGTCAGAATTTAGATTTTCAAAAAAAGGGGGGCTAACTTCTTACTTTCGGATACAGTTTTTTTACAATATCTTTTGATATAGAAGAGATACGGTTCTGATGTATTAAAATAATGTTTAGAACAAATCTAGAACAACTTAGAACAACCGCCAAATTTTAATTTTTGCAAAAACTGGATCTGACTTCATAATTTTGGCTTTCGTTTTTTTCTTGTCTGATTTTGATTTTTCTTTGAAATACTTTGGAACAATTTAGAACAAACCTAGAGCAACCTACAACAATCGTCAGAATTACAATTTTCAAGAAAAGGGGGGGGGCTGCCAAAAACTTGCTTTTTCCGATTATCTCGGCCAATTTAAAAATTTTTTTCGAGATTCCTTGGAACAATATTTAGAACAACTAGAACAACCTGGAACAACAACCTTCAGAAGTTTAATTTTTCAAAAAAGGGGGGCTGGGTGAAAAAGTCGTTTTTTTTTCAATTATCTCGGCCAATTCTTACTTTTTCTTTTAAATACTTTGGAACAATTTAAAACAAACCTACAACAATCTGGAATAACCGTCAGATTTCCGATATTCGAAAAAACTGGGGCTAACTTCACACACTCGCATCTTTGTCATATTATTGATTTTAGTTTCTTATTTAGGTCTTCCCCTTAGTATCATTCTTATTCTGAATCTTGTTTTGGCTATCGATCTGAATTCATTTTTTGTAATATTATGTTGTTATATAGGTACTTACTGTAGTTATAAAACAAGTATTTACAACAATTGAAATGATTTCAGTGAACATGTTACAATGTTATCATGGCCTGCTATGGCTTTTAATGAAAACACAATGATGGATGCTCTTAATATCATGCAAATATTTAATATAGTTAAAAAATTAATGAAGATAACTAATTATACATAAAAAAGCGTTATTTAAAGTTTTAATAAACAAGCAATCTAGCCTACCTGTTTGACAGTAGAATATAAATAAATGATCACTTCCGGTCATAGTCCGCAAAAGACAAGTTGACATTTATTTCCCAGAAATTGTACCTACAAATAGAAACAACCTGCACAAAAAGCTAGTGGATTGTGTTTCTAAAACACCTAAAATTTGCATAAGCTTTCATATTTGATCACCATAGAAGGAAATGATTTTCTTACATTTTTAAAATGATTTGTTGAACGAATAACAATAGCAACAGTCGTATTTCTTTTCTTAAATATTTTTAAAAAAATATGATACCTCTTATGAAATTTTTAAAACTATGTACCTACTTAGACTTTTCAGTAACATATTTTATTTCTAGGATCACCTGGCAAAAGATACGTTATAAGTTATGAAGTATTCCACGTATTTATATATCTGAAAAAATATTTATTGCATGAAACAACCAAAAATAAATTCAGTGAATTTTTGATGTTGTGATTTCAGTATGCGTAGTGTCAAATGCAATAACATATGGTTCCTGATAATTTATTCAAGTTAAATCATATTAAATAGTTAAATTACAAATTTGTATTTAATAATTATGAAGTATTTGTTTGGCCTAGTTCGGATCTTCTACGTTACTGACGTGGTTCCGAGTAAATAATTCATTAATAACTGATGGAGCTATTACTAAGTTACAAAGAAGTTCTGGTTTGAGGATAATTATCTTCTTGCTGTTTACTTTAAACATGTTCTGCTAATGTATTCTAAGATTATTAGAAATAAGTAAACATCATTACTAGTAAACAGCGTCGGTTCGTGACTTTCGATGGTAGAGGTGGAAGGGTGGGGGGGGGGTTATGATTAATTGAAAATATCACAGAAAAGCCTTAATATCAGTAATAATAAAACACTTTAATGTATAATGCAACAAATTAACAAAGGAATTAAGATAAGACAATCACATAAAACAACTTCAAGGCGAAATAAGATATACGAGGTAAGCGCCATAAATTCTCGGCCTGATATACAAAAAAGAAACTTGGAACAATATAAGAATTTGTATTTTTCAATATAATCTCCCCTAACCTCTATACATTTATTACAACGATTAATTAATAATTCGATACCCTTGTAAAAATAATCTAAAGTTTTTCCGTCAAAATGGTCTATAACAGCCGCTTGCAACTCACTGTCGTACTTAAAACTACGTCCCCTAAGATCTTTTTTTAAATTAGAAAACAAAAAAAATCACAAGGAGCCATATACAGGCTGTACGGTGGATGTTCCAATTCTTGAAAGCCGCATTCGCGGATGGCAGCTTATGAAATGGCGGCAGTATGAGCCTTGTCGTGCAATTATCACACACCTTTTGTCAATTTTCCACGACGTTTTGCACGAATACTTTCCCTTAATTTATGCAATAAAGACGCATGATATGTGCCGTTCACCCTTGTATTACGCTCTTTAAAGTCAATTAGCAAAATGCCCTCACAATCCTCGAATATTGTGGCAATCGCCTTTTTCGTTGATTAAACGATTTTCCCCTTTCTGGGACGTGGTTCATTAGGTCGCCACCATTCCATGGACTCCCATTTCGATAAAGAATCGTAAAACAGAACTATTGTTTCATCCCCTGTGATAATGGACTAAAAAATCGGTTTTGGGTCATCTCCAGATATCTTTAAAAACGACTGCACATTTGACTCGACGTTCACGTTGGAGAGGAAAAAGAAGACGCGGTACCCAGCTAGCACTAATTTTATTCATACCCGAATGGTCATGGAGAATTCGGCGAACACTTGTTTCGGAAATGTTTGTTATCACTGCTAATTCCTTCACTTTCAAACGGCGATCTTCTAGCAGTAAATGTTCAATAATTAAAATTTGTTGAGGCGTTATCACTTCAATTGGTCGACCCGAACGATCAGCAATACGAAGGAGATGAATCACCGTAAACGCCGGCTAAACGTTGTTTAATGTGATAAGCGTATGACCTTCTTTTGTTAAAAATTTAATGACTGCGCGGTTCTCAATTGTCGGTACTTCAGACATTTTTGTGCGCTAGTCACGTTGGTCGGCTGGTTACTTAAAACTACTAGACTTCGAACCGTCATATTTATAGTGTACACTTCGGGTATGTGCATACATAACGTGATGGAGTTTGAACACGTTTTAACCTGTATAAGCCTGTCAGGCCAAGAATTTATGGCGCCCACCTCGTACCTAACCCGTAAGCGGTGAGGTGGAGTCATCATACTCGGCCAGTAATTTTTTCGCTATAACTACCTGGTGTATTAAGTGGCAAAAACGCCCGCCTATGTACTTGTAGTTTGGATAGGTGAGTCTTGTTTGATGCTTTGGTTAGAGTTATACATAAAGCTTGTGTAAGCGTGCTTGTGTTTTTGTATGCTAGGAAGGAGCCTCGCTGACTCTACCTAACTGATAACGTAAATTTTTGTGGTTAATAATGTTAATGTTTGTTTTTACATTTATGATATTATAGATGGATTTACGTGATAGTACTTCAAAAGACACTGTTAGATTTCATCAGTACTGACGTTAGAAATTCAATCGTGTGCATTCGTCGAATAGATACCCCAATTCCATATCAACAGGAAGATAAATTGGATGTTCGGAAGTATTGTCATTTATGCCCATCCAAGATCCATACAAAAACGACATTTTTATGCACAAGATGCAAAAAATCTACATGTTTATCTTGCAGTCGTAAACTATGCCTAAAATGCGTTGACCATTACGAGTGAAGCTAAATTTTGTTTTTCAATATATGTATTTTTGAAGGAATGTCCTTTTTTTTGTTTGACAATGAAATCATTTGTTATTGTGTTTGTGACTACTTATTATAATCCTCCTTAATATACAAAACTCTTGCTTTTTACGCTTCTGGGACTTCTCATAAAATTTTGATGTTTAAATTACACAGATTAATTCATATTGAAAAAAAAATTATATTTAATCGGGAGTCTGGGGGACTCCACCTCACACTCGATGTGAGAGAAGTTGCACCTTACCGGTTACGGGCTAATAAATATTACAATCATAATTTTTTCTAATTTTCTAATTTTAATGAAAAAAAGTCAAAATATTATATTTCAAAAGCACATGACGTATATACTAGGTATGTGCCGCCATTTACATATAGTGATTTGAGGGACACTGGTAAGAAAGATACTCTATTTAAGCAATTTATTGCACCAAAGTGAAATTTTAACGTAGATGATTCTGGTTTTTATAAAAATTAAAGTATATGCACATAAAAGTATAAGAAAATAAATCATAATCTACGTCAAAGTTAAAGATTTTTACACATTTTATTTACCAATAGATCTTATAGGTATATATAAGACATGCTTTCGCAATAAATTTTTGCAAAGAAAACAGTTTTACTTAGGATTGTTTTACAATACACACAAATTCAGACAAACATTATTTCCACATTCTTGTGAGCATATCTAGGTTAAAAAGCCACATGTTTCCAAATGCCAACTTCGTATATTTACGATAATTATATGAAATGCTCTTACGAAACCGTACATCAGACTAACGAGTGTCAAGTTGCACGAAACTGGTCTATGATTAACAAAATATTTTTTAGGTGCAAACATATTTCATATTTAATATTTTATGACCCACGGATTTGTTTCAACTGAATATACTGTGTATAATAATAAAATTCAACTAATAACAGCTGTAGTTTAACAGAGTGGTAACAGCCGTCTTGAGATATTATTGTCTAGATTCTAGATCAACGGTTCTCAAACTGCGGTACGCGTACCGCATTGAATTGACTACTGTTGAGCCTACATTTCTTCTCTTAATGCAACTTTGCAGGTCCATCATCGCCATTGGCTTTCAATATGTTATGAAATATTTGTAACTCTAACTAACTAAACTAAACTAAACTAAGTACCTACCTACTCAGGTATGTTTTTAAGTATTGTTCTACTTTAAGCCAGTCAAGAGAAATATCATAATGTTTGTGTCATGTTAAATGTAATTATTTTTTGTGGTCAGTGTTTGTAATTTGTGTTCCATGTTTTTATATTTTATAATTGTATCGTGTTCTTCATGACAAAATTGTTTAATTATTTTTATTGCGAATTAGTATTGCTCTAAGCGCAACAATGCCTATGAAGCAAACAACCCATGCCAATAATGCCAATTAATGTCTCACTTGCACATGACAATCATTGGCAAAAGTACCAATAACTGGTACAGATGCCCTGCTTTGGTTTTAATTCATTTTTACCCAATTAGATACATTATTTTCATGAAGTTACTAGCAAATGTTGTTGACAAGACATTAAATAAAATAAAAGTTCGATATTCTGTACAGCTAATATATTAATTAACTAATGAATTTTTGAATCAGAAAAATCTCTTAAGGTGCCAATCAATGGGGCATTTACCCTATTTAATATAAAATATTGTATCGACATTGATATAATGAAGCATATTTATATATAATAATAATATTTTATATAATTTAAAAACGTCTTTTGTATTTATCGCTTACTTAAAGAATCTTGAGCAATGTACGTTTTATTAGGTGATAATTAAACGGAATATCTGGTTTTCTTTCTTTTAACGTGCAGGCACCGTCGATTATCTTACAAATAGGAAAAACTTGAGAAACTGGATGGTTACCGAGTTGGCTTCTACCAAAGAGATCTTAACATCAAGCATTTAATTGCAGCCGCTTCACTCAAAGCGTATCAAACTTCAAAGTGAAAAACATTTCAGCTTAATCGATTTCTACTGACGCCTTGCCACTTAACCGGAGCTGAAAGCCTTTCTTGCGCCTTGTTCTGCCATTATTCGCCCACGTCGTTTCCGTGTGTTCAGAGCGAATTTCTCTATGAACAGTACACATGTACGTGTTTGTATTGTGTTCCTCCTACAGAACAGATATAAATACAAACGAGTACGCACACGTATACACGAGTAATGTCGATGTGTTAGTGCGATACGAATTAATACGATTGAATGCGTCCGCTACCCGACGCAGATTTATTTAATTAAATAGCTGATACATTTCTTCTGTCCGACAAATTTAGAAAATTGGTCTTGGCAGCGTATAATGTGGCGATGGGATAAATACTCTAGTGATATATTCCACTATGTTGTTGTAGTGACAGGATAATTAGAGGTAAAGTGGTTAGGTCAGGTCGTAAGTGAAGAGTGGTTAAGTGGCGCCCAAGCGCTCACCTAATATTTACTTTCAATCTCATGTTACTATTTGCGAAACAATTCAGATTGGAAATTTGTGTATTATTATACCTAATAGGGTAACTGGTACAGTTATTGGCCCCTTAAGCGTCTTGAGATGTATTTTAGCTAATAAATAATAATAAAATAATTTGGAAACTTAATTTATAATGACTACATGCAAGTTAAATGTTTAAGCTTTATTATAACATTTACTACACCCTGTTTAGTTGACTGTTAATATTGTTATTGACAAGTAAAATGAAAACTTCTAAAAGTACAGTTATTGGCATTTTAGGTATAGTTATTGACATGACTTGGTACAGTTATTGGCCGTAAATATAAATTAGTTTATAACTGTAAAAAAATAAGAACCGTTTAATTAATGTGGAAGTAAAAGTAATAAACATGTAATAAGAAAATTTACTGTTTATTTTTGCAGGTTTTGCAGAAAAATTGTTTTAAATCTAGATCTAAGTACTGTTTCTTTAAACAAGTAATATGAAATCTTCTAATACATGTTCTAGACTTAATGCCAAACCTAAATTTACTAATATTGTTGGTACATATGCAACAAATGCCAAATTCAATTGCTTTATGCCTTCTTCTAATTTTTCTTCTTCAAATAATTTTCTTGTGGCAAGGTTTTTGATTTAAATTTCAATGCCGAATCGCCTCTCTCCAACGATAAATCGTCTTCTGGAGTATTGCATTCAGGGGAAATGTCATATTTAGGAATATCTACTTGACTTTCTTCTGCGTTGTTGTTTGCTTCATTTTGTTTATCTTTGGCTATTTTTTTTAATTCTTTTGAACGTTTTCTATTTTCCTTTTATTTTGCTTTTCAGCTTTCTTTTTGTCCTTCAAATTTTTCCATCCACATTTTTTCCAAATTTTCCTTTCTGGTGTTTGGGGCCAAAAAAGGTGTTCTCGCAGCTCAACAGATTCGCTTGTTTGCAAGTGCAAAATCTTTGGGGATTCTATACTTTCAATGGGTCTGTTAGTTCAACAGATGTACTTGTTTTTGATTCTAGATTTTCAACTTAAAGTATTTGGTCTGCAAAAACAATTGGAACGTTAGAAATGTCTAATTTTTTAATATTATTTGAGAGCCTGTCCGAAACATTTGTAATGGTTTCTGGTTCGTTTTCCGTCTCATTGTTAGAATGAGCTAATGCTTCAACAATAATTATGTTGCGCTCATTATTTATTTCATTATTTATAATCATAATTTGCTCAGTTTTATTTTCTGTTGTATTCAACTTAATGTTGTTCAATTCAAGTTTGTCAACTTCGGGAAATACATTTGGTATTCCGATGCTGAAGCAGTACTGTTCTCACACATTTCTGTTGTGTTTTGGAATATCTTCCACAACTTATACAAAATAAAAAAATCGTCTGCATCGTCTTCTGCCCCTATTATCCTAGTTGCATTCGGGTATAAGGCTATTAGAATGATCTTTAGTTCTGTACAAAGATCACTTAGTTTCCTGTCTAAGTGGGTTTGATGTCCTTCCACAAACAAAACGACAGGAAACTCCATGTTCTACTTTTTTAAGCTTGGGTAAAATACATTTCCTATGTATTCTTAAAAGATCTCCCATTTTACCCAACCAGTGTCGCTCATGCCTACTCCTCAGTCCCCAGGTACAGATGCTATAATTCCTTTTGTAAGTCTTTTATTTGGATACACTATAAGGGGAGGAGTGCTGTTTCCTACTGCATTAAATGAGAACATCACCGTTACTGAAGCTTTGGCTTGACGGGAATCAATCTCGTATACATTCTTGGCTCCTTTAGACGTCAAGACTTTATGTTTTTGTGGGCAAAGTTGAAACTCTGTTTTATTCCCGTTAAAACTCGTTTCGGGTCATCCTGTATTTTATCGCAACCTCTTTGTACAAGATATGAATGAATATCAGCAAACCAACGCCTAATACCCTTTTCGCTGAAGTTGGATGAAGCAGATGTTACAGCCTCTGGTTTTCTTAAAGCAAGACCTGGATGACTCATCAAGAAAGCCTTGTACCATCCTTCACCTGGACAATTATTGGTAAACGGGTTTTTACGGGAAACTTCTTCTAAGAATTGTTTCACTGAATAGATAAAGTCTTCTTTGCGGCAAAGAAAACCTTTCCGATGAGATTCACTTATCCATTGGACTAAAGTGTTTTCCTCCTCTAAGGACAAAACTGAAGAAGGACCAAGTCTAGACTTTATTTATCAAATAATCTAAATTGCAACGTTGAACGGGGACTACCAAAGTTTTTTGCCGCTACTCTCATAGACATTCTATGAGATGAAATAGCGCTTAAGTGATGCATTAAGGGTAGTTTCGCAATATTTTTCCTTGTATTTCTCGCCTTCTATTGCTTTTGGCATTTTTCTAGACAAAAGCATTCTTGGATTAAGAACAATCTTGGGTTCAGACTTAGAGACAATTTTCACCAAGATGAGTGGTTGCCATACCAAATTTTACAGTAATTGGCCGGGGGCCAGTAATTGTACAGAACCATTAAACTGAAGTTCGTTTAGAACGAGAAATTGTAAAATCGATTTAAAAAACATTTTAAATACGAAATTAAACAAAAACATTTTTTTTCTTAAATAGCTTCAGGATGATTTTAGATATAATTATTGGCCCCCATAAAAAACACAGTTTCAACAGTATTTTTTGAGTTATGAAAGCATTAATGTTAAATTAAAGTATCTAGGAAGCAGTTTGAATAATAGTATAACGTACAACCATCCGCATTTTTAATTAACAAATATTAATAAACTAAGCTGCACTTACCAGACCGAGAATAAAACAACTGCAACTACCTTGGCACAGAATGTTTTAGGCGGTAATTTTCCATGCAGCCAGCCATCACAAATAAAAATACACCACAAGAAAAGCTCCCAGATATCAAATATATATGAAACAATAGTAAAATTGGTTGTATATCCTTATTTAACACAATTAAACCGAAAAATGCCAATAACTGTGTAGGGGCCAACAGCTCTCTGGCTTACCCTAATAGTTTTCAAAGTGTGTAACTTAAGATATATGTAAATAGAAACGTATCACACAGTAAAAATACGTATTTTCAGAAAATGTATGCTATAAATCATTATTCTAGGACATTTCATAATTCTATAAAATAAGAGACTTTTACCGTTGATTGAAGGAATATACGCGCAACGCTATAGTAAAATAGCGTGTCTTTCCGTTAAGTCGTCCCGCAAACCCCTTGCCGGGAAACATCATCGCTGTCTCGGGCTGTTTCGAATCTCGGACCCAAACGACTGATGCAGTCGTTATAGATCTCGGATCCAGTTTTGGCTACGCTCAGTGCTATGTAGTGGCGCATCTTTATGTATTCCTTCAATCAACGCTTATACTTTTACTTTCTTATACGTAGTATAAGGAAGTATTGTGATGATGAAAATTTTCGACCTCGAGATTTTTGCAGATGTCCACGTTTTGAGATCCCCTGATACCAAAAAAGTGGTTTTTAAAAAATGTCTGTGTGTCTGTGTGTCTCTCTCTCTGTGTGTGTCTGTCTGTCTGTCTGTCTGTGTGTGACCACGATAGCGGTCAAACCGCTGTAGATATCAATTCCAAATTTTGTATTTACGAATATAATCTCCCTCTTGAGAACTGATTAGATTTTGAGCAAAATCGGCAGACCGGAAGTAGTAGTTTACTTCAGTGAAAAAATCGAATTTTGCAAATATTTCGTCAATTACTAAGTTTAAACAAATTTATAAAGAATTCAAATGTACTCGAAATTAAATTTGAGAAAAATTGTTTTAATAAAGTTTTTCGAAATTCCTACCGGAAGTAGGTCTTTTACTATTATCGAAAATCAGTTTTTTGCGAATATCTCGCAAGTCATGCTTTCTAGGCAGGTACATTACGAGTATAAAAGTATTTAGAACATACTTTTAAATATCTTTTGTATAAAAAAAATTTCAAAATTCAGACCGGAAGTACCACTTTTACTCTGATCGAATTGCGATTTTTTGCAAATATGTCGTAAATTATGCATTCTATACATATTTATGAAGAGTACAAAAGTATTTAGAGTTGGATTTGGAATATTTTTTGTATAAATGAAATTTCAAAATTCGGACCGGAAGTAACACTTTCATACGTATAAGAAAGTCGTGTGGTGGCCACACCTCATTTTTTACATATGACATTGTGACATATGACTATATTACCTACGTTGTGTGATTACATTCGAATAGTTACAAAGTAGAATACTTAATGTAATAAAGAACACTTAATATGTATTAAATGCACTAATAGGCTAGATACAACAAGAGATTAATGTAATAATTCTCATTAAAAGAATTGCTCACTTTATAGAGAAGATTTAATAATGAATTGATGGAAAACATGAATATACATTTTGTAAATAGCCTGGGCAACTTTCTAAAAAGATGACCTTTGAACTCTACAAATTCTATTGCATTTAAAAAGAGGCCGCTAACATTTAATTCATTTATCCCTGTATATTACATGTTAAATATTTTTAAATCAGTATTAAGTCAAATTATATTTCAAGTCCTAAATAAACTACGTTTTATATCTATTATTTAGTGCTAGTTTTAGATCGCCGATATACCTAGTGAATGCATTTCTGAATTTTAATTTTTTTTTATACGAAAATTGTTCCAAACATACACATACATATTTTGAGCTGTTGATAGAAACGCACAATTTGCGAGATATTTGCAAAAAAAATTTTTTCGATATGAATTTCCAAAAACTTTTTTATAAAAAATATTTTAATTTTACAAAGTTTCTCTTGTGTTCTTTTAGAAGTTTGTTTAAACTTAGTAGTTATCGAAATATAACTGAAATTTAATCAGTTCTCAACCAATCAGAACAAATCTCATGTCACCACTCTGATTATATAGGCAATCTAATCGATACGCACGTGAAGCGCCATCTTTTCTTACGTTTTAGAAGCATTCTTATATATTCTTGTATACATATGCACATGTTTTAATTTCTCTTAATAAATATTTAGTTCTAGATTTATATTTTATTTTGATGTGTTGCTAATTTATTATATTAACTTTATGTATTTTGTTCAACAGGATATTATTATTATTATTATTAATATTACTAATCAAAAATTATTAAATTTTATTTAAGTTCATAATCAAACCATAATCTCTGCTTGTATCAGGTTATTATTGTTCAAAACATGTTACTTTACCTTTGAAATTCTTCGAAATAAAAATAATTATACAATATCAACCCTGTCAGTTTCTAATTTTAGATTATTTATTATTCACCGCTAGAAAAGTGAATGTAATCTTCCGTATGTTAGATGAAACTTATTTACTTAATTACACATTTGCACAAGGTTAATCACATTACCGTCAAGGATCTGCGAAACACTAGGCAACCCTCTGAAAATCTAATTTAATTAAGTGTATATAAATAACACCTGAAGAGATACCTAGCGACAAGGTCCTACGTGATCCCGATACAAAATCACGGGCTCAGTTTCTGCTAAGGTGAAGGCAACGTCTACCGAAATTATTCGATTCAAATTATAATGCCTCGGGTTTACCGCGGCATCCCGAAAAGGACTAAAATAATAAAAGTTTAAGTGTTTTCTTTTTCTTTCGGGGCGTTCAGTCTAAGTAGGCTTCGAAAACACATTTTCGGCAAGAAGTCAACATTCTTAACGCCGCAGATATTTCACGGCTATTGAGAAAATAAGTGGTGATTCGCTAAAAGTTTAGGAATTGGAAAAAAAATATAGAAAAAACAAATCGAATGTTGGTGTTTAAAAAAGTAAAATCGCGTGGAGACAATCTGATAAAATAGCAGCACTGTATTTTACTTTCTTATATATATATATATATATATATATATATATATATATATATAAATAATATTCAAAAGAAATATTGTATAATTTCTTTTTAGAATTTTCTTGGTGTAGCGGCCTCAATTAAAAATTACTAATCGTAATAAAAACAACTTCTTTTTACGTTTCGACTTTTTATTAAGTCTTTCTCAAAATATTAAAAATGTTTTCACAGAAAATACAAACATACTGATGTCAAAACCACAACTGTAATAAATAAGGACAAAACAATAACAACAGAACATTAGTAAAATTTACTTCATTTATTATAAAAATGAAAAAACTGTGGACTTACCAAAGTATTTTCATTTTTATAATAAATGAAGTAAATTTTACTAATGTTCTGTTGTTATTGTTTTGTCCTTATTTATTACAGTTGTGGTTTTGACATCAGTATGTTTGTATTTTCTGTGAAAACATTTTTAATATTTTGAGAAAGACTTAATAAAAAGTCGAAACGTAAAAAGAAGTTGTTTTTATTACGATTAGTAATTTTTAATTGAGGCCGCTACACCAAGAAAATTCTAAAAAGAAATTATACAATATTTCTTTTGAATATTATTTATAATATACGGCCAAGAAACAAGAATAGATATATATATATATATATATATATATATATATATATATATATAAACGGAATATTGTGATGAGGATGATTTTCGAAATCAAGGTTTTTCCAAAAGTCCTTTGATAACGAAAAAAGTGGCTTTTGCAAGCATCTGTGTCTGTCTGTTTATCTCCCTACGTATGTAATTACCATAGCGGCAAAACTGTGATATATATACAGGGTGTCCAGAAACTCTCCTGACAAACGAAGACCAGAGATTCCTCAGATAATTTTAAGACAATTTAACTGAATTCACCCTAGTCCGAAAATGCTTCCTAAGGGAGCTAGAGCTCTTTGAAGATGGCGCCTTGTAATTAGTTTTTTTTTAATATATCCCGAACGCTTCTATTTAGAAAAACAAAAACTGGTATGCTTATTTATCCTCCAGAGATGAATCGATTGCGAATTTCTAGTACCGGTCATAGGCGTCCGTTTTGGGTAGGTAAACGGTTATTTTAACGCATAACTTTTTTATCTTTAACTTTTAAGCATTTCTGACACTAGATTACTAAATTTCCAGGTATTCTAGTACTAAAAGGTACTGTTACTTTAAGTCGGTAGGATACACCGTTTTCTAGAAAAATCGATTTGACAATTTTTCGTTTTTTCGTCATTTCATCTTTCGTCATTTCAACTTCGGGAACTGACAACAATTTGACAATTAAAAACGTAGGTTTTATTTCTGTTGGCACTTCAGAGCGAACTAGTGCAAAAAATAATAAATTGAATTTTAATGACGAAAAAACCAAAAATTTTTAAATCGATTTTTCTAAAAACGGTGTATCCTACCGACTTAAAGTAAGAGTACCTTTTAGTACTAGAATACCTGAAAATTTAATAATCTAGTGTCACAAATGCTTAGAAGTTAAAGACAAAAAAGTTATGCGTTAAAATAACCGTTTACCTACCCAAAACGGACGCCTATGACCTTAGGAAGCATTTTCGGACTAGGGTGAATTGGGTTAAATTGTCTTAAAATTATCTGAGGAATCTCCGGTCTTCGTTTATCAGGAGAGTTTCTGGACACCCTGTATATAAATGAATTTCAGTTTTTAACTAACTGACGGTATAATTATTTCGTATTTATTTTTTAACATATTATTTATTTATAATTTCATCAGAAGCTATTATTAAAAAAATCACATAAATAAAGAAATATAATTACAGAAAATGGTGTCAAACTTACAACTATAAATTAAAATTGACAACCTAAGTCAAAAATATAATACAATTTTTGGCTACTACAAAATATTATACAAGTATATATCTAATCATCATGATTGTGTAAAAAGTAATTTATAACAGAAATACAAAATATTGCTTATTAAAATACAGAATAAAATCAAAAATATCAAAAGTATAAATAAATGAAAGGTATATTAAAAAATAAAGCACTCAAAACAAATACTAAATTGAAATATGGACTTCAAATACAATTCACTTAGCTATGCAGAGCCTCAAAACTAAATGTACATATATTAAATATGAAATATATACAGAGTTAATGCCCAACACCAACATTCAGACTAAACTTTTTTTTTTGCAAACATCTAACAAATAATGAATTTGGCACGGATATACATATTTAAATTTAATTAGGAACAACTTTTGTATTAAAATTGCGAAAAGTAGTTACGTATAAGAAAGTGGCGTGGTGCCCACACCTCATTATTACTTTTTTTTTTAATAAAACCAAAATCTAAAGTGAAATGCACATATTCGGCTGGTCATACGACGTCATCACTCATTTTAGAATATCAAACTATATTTTTATTCGACATTTGTAGGACGCTTATATTTGATTGCATGAGTGCGAAAATATGGCATAGTTTCATAATAAAAAATTATATGGTACGTAATGATGTAACAAGTAGATTATAAGGTGATTGGTTATATACTGCAGGAATACACGTTTTAATATGCACTTATTCTAGTATATGTGCAGATAGTTATAACATTTTGTAAGTCCCGCAGATTAAAGAGCTATTCAGTAATCTAATCACTACATGTGATCAGTTTTTACGTGTTTAAATCAATTTTCCGTAAAAGAAATGTCAATAATCTAGAACAGAGATGAATAAAGAAAAACCGAATATTCTACAAATATGACTATATAGTCAATAAAGTATCAAATATTCTAAAAATTAGAGTAATATAAAAAATATCAGCAATGCTATCAATTTATCTAGGCGTAAACACCTCAAGATAAGATAAGCCAATAAAAAACAAACGTGTATACCTGTTAATTTACTATATCCCCAGAAATATAAAAGGTATCTTTTGTTTTATTACCACAAAATATAAAAATATTTTTACTGTAATGTCTGATAAATATTTTGTAATTTTAATCAATATTATAGAGGCAACGTCAAACTTGAATATATCATTTAAAGTTTTCCTCAAGATATGATATGTAAGCAGCAAGCGTTGGTATTGCTGCTTCACTCCGTTGGCAAATGTAGATAAGTACATCAGGTGTACAATAATTACTAATGACTGATGTTGTTGGGGATATTCTGGCATGGGCTGTAGTTATTATTCTCAATTACTATTACATCGATTATAACTGTATATACTGCATGTCAGTGGGTACATTAATACATACACACATATAAAGCACCATTAAGCAGCCCAAAATATCATATTGCACGAATCACACGAAGCCCTCTTTGTTTTTGTTAAGCCCAAGTCAGGCTTCCTAAAAATAAGTTGTATTATTGCAATAGATACTGCCATCTATCGCGTTTTACAATATTTTATAGGGGCTTGTAAGTAGGTATAATACCGCAATTTCTATGCCATTAGTTCAGAGTAACTCACGGTAGGGGGAGCATGACTTCAAATATATATATCTACCTTCTATATGTTTCACGGCTTTTGCGAGCCAAATATGAGTCGCACAGTATAGGAGGACCCTAAATTTGGCAACAACATTCAAAAAATATATTAGTTATGTATATCTAATAGGGATTTCCGAAATCAGTTTCAATTGGTTCTATAGGGAACAAAGAACTTTTAAAAAATATTACTCCAGAAGCATTGGAATACGTAGTTTTAAGCTTAACCAAAACTAATAAGAAGAATGCGAAACTATAAACAAATTTTTAACATTTCAGATGCCATAAGGATAAATAAGCAAATTAAATTTATATTTTTTTCTTCCCAGTAAGGGTTTGCTTAATCAGAATTTATTTTTTTTAAACTAAATGTAGAGCTTACTTAAACGAAGGTAAATAAAATAATTATCAGATTCGGTTGTTTTGACAATCAATTTATTGAAAAATGTTTACATATTTTGTTTTAAAAACTAAAAAACACGAAATACGACTTCTAAATTATTCTATAAAGAAATATTTATATGAACAAAAAAAAAGATATGCAGTTATAAAAATTCATGTGCATCTAAACGAATTATAAACTATAGGGATTTCACTCTCATCCAGTACTTATTAACCTGACTTTCTTTGTGTTTTTGAAGAAATTGATCACATTCGCACATTCACGTGTGCTTTTTGGGTGTTACCTTATTTTTTAAATGCAGTTGGTAGTAGTTTTTTCTCCTTTTTTTCTGCTTTTTTAATGGAGTATTGTTTCTTCTCTCCAGCTTTTGTTCTTCATATAATCCTTCTTTATTGAGTTCCATTACTCTCATTTCTTCGGTTTCCACATTATATCTCGTGATTTGGTGTTATCGCCAACACTTTCATTTCGTGAAGTTTCCCTATTAACCGTAATAAAGCGCACATCCCTTTCTGAGATAGGTTCTACATTCCCAATGTCTTCATCTTTCATGAATTCTAAACTATAGTAAACGTCTTTGTCTAGCTCAATTTCACCAAGGTTTTCCGTTAAAATTCCATGTCTTTTCCTTTTTCAAGCAAAAGTAGGACCTACCTTTGCCGGTAAATATCATTGTATTGAAAACTTTCGAAAAGCATGATTACAGAATTAAGAAAAATAGTTTTATTCATAGTTTCCGATATTTTAAATCACTTCAAATTGTTCAAAGTGTCTCAAGTAACTTTCTATTTATGTGGTTTTTAATATTTATTGCTGCATTGTCCTTCTGAAACGAATATAATAAGAGCTAGGACACTGTTACTTCTTGCTTTCAGAAAGACAATATAATGCTACACTTTAAGGACTATATATGTATTTATTTGACCAGATCATGTTCACGATACTTCAAAGTTTTTAATAACATATTATGTATACAGGTTGTGTAATGGAAGACTTGATATAGCAAGTCCAAAATACATTAGAGGTCGCGTACTGTATCCCCGATCTGGCTACGTTTAGCGGTGAATCATCGACTGGCAATATCACAGTTACCTCTACCTTATCCTGTCTTTCGTCGCGCGCCTAGTGCGGCCACAGAATACGACGTTGCAATGTTTACTTAGTGATATTAAGTGTTTCATTACACAGGCTGTATAGAATTTTACATACAAAACTGAGCGCGTGTCTTTTAGATGTGCCCCATAAATGTTGCAATTTGTTCTATTTCATCAAATGCCAGAACGTATTCAGATTCTGAACTATCATGATCTTAAAAATCGTCAAAAAATTTCATTTCGTTCTTTTCAGAAGCAGATTTTTTCCACGCCAAAATATCTGATCTGCTATTATTTTCACTTGCACTGTCCGGAATCATGGGTGATTCTGAAGATACATTTGATTCCTTACTTGCCACTACAAACGATATATTTTTCATCAATTAAATCTTCACATTCATAAAGTAATTCCACTGAAGTTGCTTCTTGATTAGATTACTGTAACGATCCTATTTTTCCTAAATCTACTCTACCAGAATTAGGCAAATTGCAGGAGTCAGATAGGCTGGCATTTATATTTTGAAATTCAGAATTGGATTACAACGGATACTCTGAGGAGGTAGATTTCGCAGCAATGCGCACCTGACCAATAGCGAATTCTGCTGCAGTTGAAACTGCGTACGTGATAGTGGTATTACACTTGAATCAATCGTATCTAGGGCAAACACTCGGTATACTAGTACATATACCGTAAGGTATAGAGGCCTGTAGTAAAGGATCTTTCAAGAGTAGCATGCTTTAATATGTTTGTAACAGCTACTTTAGAAACAATTGCTACTTGATTTTCCAAAGCCAATCTTGGCACAAAAATCATTGCGTGTCATTTTATTATTTTATGTTTTGTATTTCTGTGGTGGTAGAATGCAAGAAAATATTGCGTTTATCAAAGAGAAAACTTTACAACCGCAGTCCTCATAATTGACATTTCAATTTTACTTAATTAAATTAATTGATGTAAATAAATACGCCTCTAACGAAACAAATTGTGATAGACGTCTGGAAATGCGAAAATACGAAAATGTATATCCCAGTAAAGGACCAAATCTCCTTGCTATAAAAGGCGGAACTGACGCCAACTAAGATCTTTGTCTTGTTTTATCTTTACGACGTGAATTTCTTATATGTATAAATGTACCATTGTGTGTCTGGTCGCGTCGCTTCTATATGTGAATGTGTGTGCAATTCACTAGCTCCCCTTTTTTCCTTTTCCTCATTTCTTTCCTTTACTTTTTCTTTTCTTCTTTCCTCCTATTCCATTTCCAATCTTGTTTGTTTGCGGGATTGTTTCGTTAAGATAAGTATTTCCAGCAATTTATATATATAGTGGGATGGCACCGCGCGCGTTCTCCAAACACACGACGAAACGATTCTCCGTGCTTTCCGCTAAACTCAGCCACTGAGAATGCCTCGCGGCTGCCATTCGCAGTGTGCGTGGTTGTTCCAACCCGCCAAATTATCCTGCCAGAACAGCAGTTCGCTTGACTGTTTTATTATTTCGCTAGTGGAGAAGAGAGAGAGCCCCGGAACACGTGCGTTTAACATGCACTGTTGGAACTTAGTGACTTGCCAAAGATGCGTTGGTCTTGCGAGTGGCAGCAGGAACTCCTTATAAAATTTGTTGTATGTAGTATTTCACTCGCCGCTATTCCGTTGTTTATTGTCGAGTTGAGAAGTTTTAATGACGCCTTTCCGGTACATCAATCCGCCGTTTTTCACATCAAAAGTATGCGTGAAAATAAAGTACCTTATACTGGCTTTTTTCGGTGTTTCAGAAATTACGTCTGTTTTGCACATGCCTCGACAATTTGTAGAGCAGCTTTTACGAGAAAATTATTAAAATCTTTAATTGACAATTGACTTTTCCAAAATTAAATTCGCATCGCTATTTCATAATGACACCATTAGCATTTCTCTTTTAAATATTATAAATTAGTGTGGAAACGCACACAGGTTCTTAGAGGTAATAATTAGATTTATTGTTGTTTATGCGATAATAGACAATAAAAATCTGTTCGCATGCAGTTGCTACTTCTCCAGCTCTCCTTAGTAAGTGACGATAAAATTTAGTAATTCCTTTAAGAGCAGTGTGTACAAATTTCAATGTCACCCGTGTAGTGTAAGGAGCGTGGTACAAATATATAAGGTATGCTACAACTTTGACTCAAATTCGTCTATTTCTGCGCTGGATGCAATTTCGTCATATGTGTTGCGTCATCCATCACATGTTTGTAGTTTTGAGTTTGTGCTTTGTTTATATTTAGATTTCGAAGAGTTATATCCGATTATATCGTATTTTGTGTCATTATAATTATTATTTTATATGTTTAGTGTAGTTATTAAGATTTGTGAATATTTTCATTAAGCCAAAGACTTTTAATTTGATTTATTTAGAACTTAAGAAGAGGTTATAACATAGAAGGTAATGAGTTTATTAAATATTGTATTATAAAGCAATACATTTGCCTCTACCTTTAGCTCATCTAATATGGTAAGCTGCTGTGTCTTGAGCTGCAAAAGCAGGTCAGAAAACACTCGAGGAAGGAATATTAAATATTTTCGTTTTCCTAAAGATCGAAACTTATCTCAGCAGTGGATACAAGCCTGTGGTAGAAGGATAAAAAACACAAGAAATCGTAGGTTTTGTATTTGGACGTATTTGTGTACCTTTTAATGATGTTATTATTTACAGATTATATATGTTCACTTCATTTTGCAAGAGACGCATATGAGAAGTGGTATTTAGATAATCGACAGATGAGAGAGAAATATATAAAATCGTACCAAATACTTCATAAAACAGCTGTTCCCACATTGTATATACATACACATAGTGAAGCTGCTGTAAATTACTCGACTTTACAACCATCAACATCAAGGTAACAGATATGAAATAACGCATGAGTGTACTTACTTTTAAATTATTTAGTATACAGAGTAGGATGTTGCAGAGGAAGAATGTTAATCTGTAATACGTACCTTCATATAATCACTACTTATACTGTATTTAAAAAAATACAAATAAATTTGTTTGTATGAAGCAATGAACCTAATAATAACCTATGTATTATATGCCAATGTAAAAAGTATTACCTATTTAATGAATTATTACAGTTATTCCATCAATCCATCGGAAGAAATCGACCTGTTACCTCCAACTGTAGAAGATACAGAAGTAACATTCTCTATGCCAAAAGAAGATTCCTCAACAAGGTAAGGAAAAATTTAACTCGTTAGTGGAGTTGTCAAAGCATAGTTATTATGAAAAGAGTTGTATTCAAATAAGCTGTCAAATTAAAAGCTCAAAATGTTTTAAATAGTCTTGTAATGTTGAAGTGGTGTGCAATGTAAAAATACTTAAAGAAATTGCTGTTTCATACTTTTAACAAATAAATAAGGTTAGCAATACTACCTTACCATGTTTAATAAACAAAGCATTCTAATTTTAATAATTTGTTCTAGTTGTTCTATTGTTCCCGAGGAAAGAAGAAACCAAACATGCGAAACAGAAAAATATTGTGAAGTAGCATTTACAAAACCTGGAGCTTTTTCATTTAAGTAAATATATATATATATATATATATCATTAATGATGTAATTTATAATAATAATAATAATAATAATAATAATAATAATAATAATAATATTTATTCAATGTAATAAAATCATTACATGAAAAGTCAAAATATACAGACAAACAAATTAAAATTGTATATCAATAAAATTATTATTCAAATATTCATTGATTGAATAAAAACTTTTTGTCAGTAAAAATTTTGATATTTTACTTAAAAAAGTATAGCATTCATTGTCTGTAATATAATCTGTAAGGGAGAATGATCATTGTTACATATGATATTAAGGAATTACAGAAAGAAAATTATCGATTTTAATCATTACCTTCACATTAATACCTATTTTCATATGCCCGAACAGTACACAAATCAGTCTTACTTATTTAATTATTCTATATACTTCTTATTTGATACATATTACTATATACCTATGTTCCATTTTTACTGAAATGCTTGGCCATAAGCTGTTATGTAAGTAATAATGTTGTAGACTTTATTGATTAAGATTATGGTGTATAATAAATAATTTGAATATGCTAAAAACAGTAATTCTGTAATATGTATTTTAATATGCATTTTTTTAAAAATGAAACAAATCAAGTTTGTGAAAGATAGTATAACGAATGATTTATGTATTGAGCATTTCTAATTTTGATTTTATAATGCAGACCATCTACTTCAACCGAAAACCCTGAAGACACACTATCACATTGGAAGGAACAATATTTTCTATCGCAAGGGAAAATACAGACCTTACAGGAAAAGGTGGCCTACCTCACTGAAGAAATATGTCACCTCCATAGAATTTTAGAGAAATATTTTACACCGGGGCAAATACGACTAATAAAATCAAAGACAAAAATGAAGGCAAAATGGACTGCTGAAGATATTTCCTCGGCAATTTCGCTTCGAAGCGTAAGTCCTAAAGCCTACAGATATTTAAGAACTACCAGAGAATATCCACTGCCAGGCTTATCAACCTTAAGGAAGTGGGCGACAAGTTTGGAATTGAAACCAGGTATTCTGGAAGAGGTTTTACTAATTATGAAATATAAGGCAAATGAGTATACCGAGCGCGACAGATTGTGTGTACTTTCTTTTGACGAGATGTACGTCTCTAATGAAATATGTTTCGATCGCAAAAGGGAACAGGCTGTAGGACCGCACAAAACAGTGCAAACCGTTATGGTACGTGGCTTGTTTTCGGCATGGAAGCAAGTAATATACTATGATTACGACTGTGGTATGTCGGTAGAAGTCCTCCGAAATATTATATGTAAATTAGAAGTAATACAGTACACTGTTGTAGCTGTTGTTTCGGATCTAGGACCTGGAAACAGAAAATTATGGAAAAATATGAAGGTTGGTGTAGCTGTCGATGAAAGTGAATCCTTCACTCATCCATCTGATGAAGGGAAAAAGATTTTTGTATTTGCTGATGTGCCACATTTAATCAAATTGATTAGAAATAATCTTTTTGATCATGGGTTCACCATAAATAATACAAAGATCACAAAGGAGCCCTTTCAGAAATTGGTTGACCTACAGGAAGGTGACTTGAAACTTGCCCATAAGCTTACACAGGTTCACATCGATGTAATTGGCAACCAAAGGCAGAAAGTAAAATATGCTGTGCAATGTCTCTCACGTACAGTGGCGCTAGCGATAAGGTGGTGTGGTGAACATAATTTAATGCCAGATATTGCATGCACTGAAATTAGTGACATAATTAATATCATTAACGATTGGTTTGATTTGTTCAATACTCAAACCAAATTTGATATTGCTGCCAATGCATATGGTGTTGATATTGAAAACCAACTGGATAAAATAGAAAAAATGACTAAATTAATACAAAATATAAGAGTCGGTACAAGAAAAAGTTTAATGTTTTTTCAAAAAGCGATACTACAAAATAACAGCTCTCTAAAAAACTTATATCAATATTTAAGGTCAAACTTTAATATTGAGTACATAATTACTAGACGTCTGAATCAAGATATAATAGAAAATTTTTTTTCATATATGCGAGCTATGGGATCCACCAATGACCACCCTAGTGCATTACAATTCAAATATCGATTGAGATGGTACATTCTTGGGAAGCATTCATCTGTTGTGTTTTCAGAAAATGTCAACACACAGGAAGATACGTCTGTAGTAGAGTTACTAACTACAGACGCAACACTTAACTTAACTACAGTTTTGGAACCTTTTGTGCAAGAAACTGGAGATTTTGAAGAAAATGTTGTCAGGGTGTCTGAGGATGACATAAATGAGGAATTTATGGACTTGCTGACGGAATTCGAAAGAATCCATTCCGCAACCTCTGCTACCGGGGATATTGCGAAGCAAGGCTTATACTATATAGCGGGATATATAGCACATAAGTTCAGAAGCAAATACTCGTTACATGATGATACTCAGATTGAATCCCCAGAAAGCAACTGGATTGGATTAGTCTCCAGGCGGTGTCTACGTCAGCCGAATGCTATTATGAAGAAAATGGCAGAAGACGCTGAAAAAATGTTTAATGAATTCCATAAGAAATCGATTAACAAAAATACCAACATAATAAAGCGTTTGGTACAAAATATTAATACTAGTTTGCCACAAGAAGTTGTGGAATCATATATTAGAGTAAGAACTTACATACGTATAAAAGAGATAAATAAAAATAATTATCAACAAAAAAGAAAATTACAAAAAAAAACAATAAAATTTACCAATAAAAAAAAGTAACCATATCTGTTGTTTTATTTATTACCTGTCAATTAACAATTAATAAACGAAAATCCAATATTAAACCAATAGTTTTCTTACTATAATACTTTCAACTTTTGCAATATTCATTGGTATCAGTAATTTAAAGCAATATACTACATAAAATGCACAATTTCAAGTCATAAATTTATTTTGTGATAAATTACTTTGTCAGTAAAGTAATTACAAATTGTATTATCAAACGACTAAAACAGGTTTCGTAAACCAAAGTGCTACATAATATCCAGTGGGAGATTTTTCAATAATACAATCTTATTATTTTGCTTTATGAGTTTTTAAACAGGTAATTTGTAAAGAAATTTAATTTAGTTACACATTCGTAAACAACTGTGCTATATATTATGTCTATTTTATTATTCTTTATATAGCTATCTATATACTATTACATCTGTGGTTATTCAAGAGTAATCTTTCTTTTCTTAATATCAGTGGTATGACGAAATTGCATCCAATTGACGTCATAAGGAAGCTGCGCTAGAACATACCTTATATATTTGTACCATGGTAAGGAGGATTAATTTTAAATGTAATTATCAATAACTAAGGGGATCTGGAGAAGAAGCGACGTGCATACAAACAAATCTTTTGTCGGTTTGAAATTCTGAATCTAGTGCTATTGTGAAACTAAAATATTAATATCCAACAGTATTAATGACGATGATTAATTGATTATTTATTAATATTTCTTTTAAATAATATTGAAAACTTATTATAAAAAAATATTCAAAACATATACCTTTCCTGTTTGGTAATGTGTTGTTGTCAGGGATTGCTTTCTACTGCGAGTAAGATTAACTTGTTCTAAGTTGTTTTCTGAACATTACTCTAGCATAAATAAATAAACCTGTTAGCAAAAACTTAGGACAAAGAACGTACAACTTCAGTATGTTTGAAGGAGATAGATTAAAATCAAATAGCCTGTTTTAATGTTGACTACCTTCCTGAATTTTGTTATCTTGTTAATTGTATTATTTGGTTTTTCTTTAATTTATACTTTTACATTAACTGTTTATTTTTTTATATCAAAACCTGTTTAGAACTAGTGTTTTAATTTTTTTGTTATTTATGTAAATTTAAAAAGAAGCTTAAATCAGTGCAGTTTACTTTTATTTTTTAACGCTCATTTAGTAGTATTGAATTATTTGATTTTATTTTTGCGAAAATCAATTATTACAACTAATAATTATAAGTCTAATTTGATATTACAATTTGGATTTATTTTCATGGTCTGTCGTGGTATCCAGAAAATGTCACCTTCTCAGTCCTATATTTCAACACGAATTCCCATATTTCTGAAACCAGTACGGATTACTCGCTGCAGATTTAATGTCGCTAATCTTGTGATTATTCCAAAGTTATTAAAAAGAAAGTAAAGATGTTAATGTTGATGTTGTTCATGTTGATTTCAGAAGTGTTTTTGATACCATAAAACGTGGATTATTAATGTAAAAATTATCATTGTTTAGCCTCATCCTTATTCAAGTTGTTGCAGTCATAAATATGTAGTCCACAATGTTTGTACGAAGATGTATTATATATAGTTAGCCTTGACTGGTTCCGTGGATAAAGAAAATATTGCGATACCATAGCAACGAAACATAACCTATTACAAGTAATCAGTGTCAAGTTTTACGTCAAAAAGTCAAACCAAAGTTGTGCAATAAAATTTGAAAAAAGGATATAGACCGAAATTTTGAAAATCGAAAAATAGGAGTATCGAGCCATCATCAAGTATTTGAAGGGGTTAAGAGGTAAGCAGATTTACGAAGATATGTTTAGTACTCTTGACGATCTATGTCCATCATATGCGACCGTGAAAAATTGGTTTGCAAGCTTCAAAAGGGGTAAATTTTCCATTGAAGATGAAAACCGATCGGAAAGCCAGTTTCTGTGTCCGTTCCCGAAAATGTTGATGCAGATTACGACATGATTTTGTCAGGCCGTCGAATTGGGCTAAAACGAATATCTGAGGCACTGAATATTTGATATGAACGCGCCCATCACAGAGTTCAGGTCGATTTGGTCATGAAAAAGTTTCTGCAAAATGGATCCCCAAATGTCTGTCTGTCGACCAGAAGAGTGCGATGGTGGAAGCATAGCGTTCGATCTGTGCTCGGTTTGAAAAAGATACAGACTTCTTAAGCCGTATTGTTCTTATGGATGAAACTTGGGTACATTTCTACGACCCAAAAACAATGCAGTAATCGATTGGAACACTCTGGTTCTCCAACGCCTAAGAAGTTTCGTGTTCAAAAATCTGCTAGAAAAGTTCTGGCTTCAGTTTTTTGGGATTGCTATGGAGTAATCATTATTGATTTTCTGGATAGGGGTAAAACAATAACTGGAACTTACTATTCGACGTTACTGACCACTCTACGAAAAAATAATTATGAACAGAAGACTCGGAAAGTTGTCCAAAGGTGTTTTGTTTTTGCAGGACAGTGCGCCTGCACACAAATCGCATGTTCCATGTAAACAATTCGTAATTTAGGGTTCGAATTACTCGAACACCTCCTTTATTCACCAGATCTGGCTCCGTTCGACCATCATGTCTTTCCTCAACTAAAAAAAGGTTAAAAGGTCGTAAATTTTCTTCCAAAAAAAGAGGTGATAGAACCCTGGTTTGCAGAGCAAAATAAAGATTTCTTTTTGAAAGGTCTAGAGCCGTTGCAGGTTCGTTATAATACATGTATTCAATTAAGAGGAAAGTATGTTAAATGATAAAATATTTTGGTTTTCAAATTTTCTTTGCTTCTGTGGTAGACTAAGAAGTTTTAAATATATCCTCGTATCAGGGGAATTCTATACCACATCTGGGGTTCCTCAGGGATCACTGATTTTCGTATTTTCCTCTTAATTTAGTAGTATCTTGAAATTTTGGTATAGATTGGTCTCCAATTTTTAAACTGCGACTTAATGTATATAAATGTTTTATTTTAGTCAATAGAAAAGACACCCTAACAGGAAATATACATCAGCGAAAGCACTACAATGTACAAAAAAGTAATTCAAATTCAGTATAAATAGTGACCAGTTAAGCCGAAGAGCAATCAGTCAAAATTGCATTACGGAAATTTATCTGTACTATAAAACAGATTTTCAACCAGAAGCTTTTTAACAGCTCTTGCGAAACTCTCAGACGGCAAGGTCTTGACAGCATCAGGCAGTTTGTTATACAGCTTTGGGCACCAGTAGTCCACTGATTGTTGAGTTTGCTTTAGTCGATGGTGGGTAACCACAAAGTGATTCTTGTTACGTGTCACGCAATCAGGAAGACTTGAATGTTTTTTGAAGCGTATCTTGTTGTTCACTAAATATCCTTCCAGATGTTTGCCTTGTTTTTCCATTGGGAAAATTTTATAGTAGTCGTATAAATACATGACTTTTTGATTCAATATAGGAAAACACTTTTCAATATTTAGGCATTTTTTACAACCTTTGATACAAAAATATTGAGCTTTGCTCTCAAGTCCAACATGTATTTTCACATATCTTATTTATTTTATTTATTTCAAACATAAAAGGATATCTAAGTGAAATTTTAAGAATATATAATTCAATAAAAATAAATAAAGAAACAACAATGATATATGAAATTTTTTAGGGAATTATTTATATTGCTTTAATTTAGATTATCATTATAATATCATAGAGTTATAATAAGAATTTTTTATACTTTAAGCGATATTTTATCAATAATTAAATAACTAGTAATTCATGACTCGCTTCTAAAAGTGATAATGGTAAAACATTAAATGTTATTAAGGAAATTACCTTCATCATGAAGAAGAACAAAAGCACTTTAGCAGCTGCTTGAGCAGCGCATTTCATAAAATATGCAGAACTTCACTTACCGCATATATGAGGACGGAATTCTCTTGCAGTGCACTAAGACATCCCAGAAAACAGACAATCATAACTATAATCGCTACAAATAGCAATACGTATGGGCCGATGTAGATAATCTGAATTTCCAATATCCGTATCCACTCCTCGAATCCCGGCTCGAACCTAATCCATATACAAAGTGCGAATATTGCGGCGGCCAACATCTGAAATAACGCAAAGTCAGTACATTTATATTCCACCCAAAGCTTATGCAATTTCTTTCATTCGAGTTTCTTTTAGAATTGAAATCAATTGTAAGAAAATTTGGTATCTAACTTATTAATACTGTTCGTAATCCTCAACGAAATTCAGGAGCGGTGGCTTTTAAACAAAATTTAATTTAGAAAAAGAAATAGTGGTATAGCAAAATAATATTATTAAATATTATCATCTGCATTTTGCAATTAATGTCAATGTCAAAAGAATAAATATACACATGATGTCGAGAACTTAAACTTAAAAATAAATAATTATAAAATAAAATTCTTTAATATTGATATTAATGCGGAACTAAACAATTATTGATACACTTCAAGCGTAAATGGACTAGGCGTGATAAACACGTGCGATGATGCATCTTTTATTGCCAAGGTGCATCTACAATACTTCCTTTCAAAATGATGCACGTTTCTTGTACGGCCTGATTGATATAAAATACTGGGGCACTGATATTTGTCAGTCGTGAATAATAAACGGTATTATTAATCAGGAGAGACTATTTTTGGACAACTGAATTGTGTTCTATTACTCTAGGAGTAGAAGACATTAAAATGCACATACTTATGTTTACAAGAATCATTATATTTAATTTTTATTAAAAATGAACTTGAATAATTTATTTGGATTAATATTTTACTTTAAATATAATTAAATTAAAATAAATGTACGTCTATACTTAGTTTTGTGTATTTATATAATTTTTAAGAATTAAATATTATTCTTTTAGGTATGATCAATCAAATTAGGTATAATAAAATTTTTATTATACTTTAGTATCCTAATTATAATCTATTCCATTATGAACACTACTGTTCCCACAAATGACAACATTTATATTTCTTTGTATATGTATATAGCATATATGGATAAATCCTTTTCTTAAATTTTCATTACTTCATATTAATCATTATTATTTACACTTAATCACTTATTTTGTCTATTGTTATGTAATTATCATTAAATATGTACCTGCTTTATTTAATTTGCGTGCAATAAAACTGAGAGTATTGTTCCTCAACGTAAAAATACACGATAGTATCATCTAGAGATTGATTTTATAAAAGCAAAGACATAAATATTTTTAGGTTCATATTGATATTATTGTTGAACAATATTTTTGCCTTTTTACTTTCTTATACGTAGTATAAGGAAGTATTGTGATGATGAAAATTTTCGACCTCGAGATTTTTGCAGATGTCCACGTTTTGAGATCCCCTGATACCAAAAAAGTGGTTTTTAGAAAATGTCTGTGTGTGTGTGTTTGTGTGTGTGTGTCTGTCTGTCTGTCTGTCTGTCTGTCTGTCTGTCTGTGACCACGATAGCGGTCAAACCGCTGGAGATATCAATTCCAAATTTTTTATTTACGTGTATAATCTCCCTCTTGAGATATGATTAGTTTTTCAGTAAAATCGGTAGACCGGAAGTAGCAGTTTACTTCAGTGAAAAAATCGAATTTTGCCAATATTTCGTCAAATACTAAGTTTATACAATTTTATAAAGAATTCATATGTACTTAAAATTAAAATTGAGAAGCATTTTATTTAAAAAGTTTTTCGAAATTACTACCTTAAGTAGGTCTTTTACTCTTATCAAAAATCAGTTTTTTGCCAATATTTTGCAAGTCATGCTTTTTAGACGGGTACGCTACGAATATAAAAGTATTTAGAACTTAATTTCCAATATCTTTTGTATAAAAAAAATTTCAAAATTCGGACCGGAAGTAACACTTTTACTCTTACCGAATAGCGATTTTTGGCAAATATGTCGTAAATTATGCATTCTATATATATTTATTAAGAGTACAAAAGTATTTAGAGTTATATTTGCAATATTTTTTGTATACATGAAATTTCAAAATTCGGACCAGAAGTAGCACTTTTACTCTTAGCGAGTAGCACTTTTTTTCGAATATCTTGCAAAGTATGCATTCTATAGCGATTTATTAAGAGAATAAAAGTACTTAGAATAGGATTTTGAATAAGTTTTGTATAAAAAAATTCTTAAGATTGTATAGTTTGAAACGCTCATACGTATAAGAAAGTCGTGTGGTGGCCACACCTCATTTTGTAAATTATATTGTACAAAATGTGTATATTCTATATCGTATGTATACAGTTATAACTTATGAATTTTTATTTTGGTATGTTAGTTAACATTTAAGCTTGGTGGAATAATCCTTTTTAAAAATAATACACATTTTATACATAACATAGTGACGATTTATACCGTTTGACTGAAATAAAAGTAGATATAGGGAAATACAGACACGCACACATGTGCATGCAAACATGAAATGGAGGGGTACGATAGTGGGGGAGTACAGATGAGCTCATATCGGGACACCGGGGTACCCAGCTTTAGTGCAAAACGTTGAAAGCTAGTATGTAGACGTTTGCTTTAAGGAATTGCTACGCTCTTTACGGCTTTTGTATAATATTTTGGTAACTGATGTATAATGTATTAACATTGAACTGAAACAAAACTCTATAAAATTTGTAACTAAAATAAAATTCTTATAAAAAATTAAATAAAATTCTCACATTTAAAACGAAACAAAATATTAAATGAACTATACAAAATTTAATGTTGAAGATGTTCAAATGTCTGTCCTTCTTGCATCAAGCAGTACCCTAAACGATTATAAAACCCATTTCGTACATTCGATAGCATTTCAGGAGTAATCATTTGTATGGCGTTAAGAATTTGTTCTCTTAAGCCATCCAAATCAATCGCTCTATTTCCTTCAGCGGTATTAATATTTGCGAGTTTGCTCAGATACAATGTATGTACGTTCACGCTCTAAAGTTACGGAACGAATGTGTTGTCCCCGCTCTCGATCTCCCCACTATCTCCCCACACCACCGGTCTTATACATAGGTACATGTTTATGTGTGTGTATTTGAAGATGCATATTAACTTTTAACTACGACAATCTGTATATATTAAATATCTGTATATTAATCTTTGTTCGTGTAATTTACCTGGTCTACTATTCAGAGAAACGAAAATATTTTTGAGAAAGAGAGTACCTGTTCCTGAGGAAAATGTTTTACAAACATAACCTAAAAATAGTGCTGTTTTGTTTCAACCTACATTCTTGCAGTATATGTTTAATGAATTGCACTAGGCAATATTTACAGATATATGAACTAATCTATCAATTTATGTATATAAAAGTAATAATTATTATTGAATACTTTTCAGTTGATAAATAAAATTTAAAAAAAATTAAAATATCTGTCATATAATGAAGGAGGTAGAAAACCCTTTTTACTTTCTTATAAGTTATGTAAATATGTAATGTTATAATTTTCTATAAACATGGCTTTTGCAGGTGTTTACGATTTGAAGCCTTGTGATAACAAGAAAGTGTTTTTTGCAACCACAGCTATATGCCTGCCTGCCTGCCTGTATGTATGTGTTTATTTGACCGCGATAGCAGCCAAATGGTTAAAGTTAAGACTAAAACCTACTTCTCACATCCCTACTAGATATTTAGTAAAATCGATATTACGAAAGTAGTAGTTTAAATTAGTGCAAAAATTATATTTTCTTTTCAACTACTAACTTTAGATAATTTCTAAATAATACAAAAAAAAATCAAAAGTGAATTTTATAAAAAAATTATGAAAAAACAAGTTCTTGAAAAACACTTGTAGATCTTTCACTCTATTGGTAGAAGAATTTTTTGCGAAAAGTGAAATGCATTCTAAACGTGTTATTATGTAGAGCTTGATTTAGAAGAGCCTTGGTATAAAAAAGAAATTCGAACTGAATAGAACTCTTTTCGAAAAGCAGTTTTTTACAAATATCTCCCAAATTAACCACTTTGGAAAGATTAAGTGAAGAGAAAGTATTTTGTGCTTAATTCCGAATACGTTTTGCATAGGAGCATTTTCAAAATTCGGACCGGTACCTTGCAGACATCTCGCATAGCTTGCATTCCTCACAGCAATATTCTCAAAAAGTTAATGTATGGGCAGAAATTATTAATGGCACCATTCTAGATTCTTACTATTTTGCAAACAATTTTACGGGAGAAAACTACCTGCGATGTTTACATTTGGAATTGAAGACTGTGTTAGAATACCTGCATTACTTCCCAATGCAATAAATCTAACCAGCCAAATAATAGCATTTTACAGAAGTTCTTCTAGGAAAATGGCTCAGAGGAAGATTTACCGTCTATAAACTTTTTTCTATAAGGCTATTTAAAATTCAAACCTTGAGATGCGTAAATTAAAAAATTATACTGGCAATATTTAGATTTCCCAATACTATCACGTTTGGCTCCAGACTTAGCACAACTAAAGTTTTTACAAAACTTCAGCAGGCATTTCGAGATATTGTTTTGTAAAGGGTCTGGGCTTATGGGTGGTTTAGGGCATTTTCAGAAAGAAGATATTGATGTTGAGCTACACAAGAGAAAGCTTTATTCCAAAAAAATCTTTAGCAATAATTCAAAATAACATCACGAGGAAACTATGTTTTGACTTTTGGAATCTATCGAAAAGAATTTCCATTTTCTGGAACATAGATATCATTACTGCTGACAAGTCTTGGGTATATGAGCACGAACAGGGAACCAATCGCTAGACGTAGAAATGACACTTTAATCATACTTTTTTGAAAAGTGATATGTGTGTGAGACCAAACATCAAGAAGATTAAGTAGTACATCACGACAATGCGGCTTCTCATACAGCAATTTCAACAAACGAGTTTTTGGTCGGTAAAGACATTCCTATGGGTCTCCAGCCTCCTTATTTGCCCGACCTGAGCCCTGCAACCGACTAGCTGAAGGCTATTTCAAGTTCCAGCACTGAAATGGTGATTAGATCAACTGTCTCCAGCGCTGTGTGGCTTTCCAAGGAAGTAATTTTGAGGAAGACAATATTGAACAGTCATATTACTTACTTTACAAACGCCTTAAATAAATTTAGAAACAAAATTTTCAAAAATCCGAACAGAAGTACCTATACCTATCACCTCAAACTACCCAAAATTAGAAAAAGTGTTAAAATAATTTAAGAACGATTCTTTCTGTCTGTGTTATTTTTGTGTTTTGATGCTACTTTCAAAGTTAATTTTTTGATTATTTTCTTGTTTTTTGGGGGGGGGGGGGGGGGGTTTCACACTGTATGTAGAGTTTGCATATTTAAGAAAAGTAAATTGAATTTATAAAGAAAAAAATTGCTAATGCATATTTTGTGTAAAGTAATATATTAATCAATACTTTAAGTTTTAGAAGTTTCATCAAGCCCTGTATTATTTTTAACAATATTTCGAATAATAAATGTAACGTTTCGGATCGTTCTAGGGATACAATCAACGAAAGTTCTGCTTCAGTTTAAGCTTTCAGTTAGTACTTGTATTTCGAAGAGTGCCCGTTTAGAAATTTATAACAATTAATTAGAAAGCGATGTCAAGGAAGACGATTAAATCTGATCTGTGTACGGATTAAACATTGACGTCCCGAGGCGTTAGGGGGTTGTACATTAGCATTCATAGGATTAGATTCGAGGAGTTAAGGTTTGATGCAACGTCGGAAGGGAATTAGACATGTGCAAGGCGGCTACCACCCTGCCAGGATTCTCTCACCCGGTCTTCTCCGCCATATAAAGGGTTGGGAAACTGATGGATATTGCGGTTCTGGACGGGTACGTAACGGTTGATGTCGTGATAGCGCGCCTCATTTACTCCCGATGACCACACTTTATTACGGCGAACAGTAATTACTAAAGTAATCGCTCGAATCCGGATAACAATGGCCGCTACAGTGTATATAACCAATGGAGTAAGGTGATTTTGTTAATGACTGTGGGAGTAAGAACGCGTGTTTTCGATGAAAGTATGTGTCAAAACAAATTACGCATTTTTTATTTTCCTCTTTTCTCTCGTTTCCTTTTTTAATTGCATCCGCATTCCCCCCTCCCCCCAAACAGTCTTACTGCAGAAAAGGATGTTATTTTAGAGTAGGTTTGGTTCTTTTGAATCTGGTAGATTTTAAATCTGCAATGTGTAACAATAAGCCCTCTACAATAGTAGAGGGCTTATTGGTACACAGTGTATATATGTATATAATAATATATATTTGTTCGGATGTTTCCGCGGTCGTATTATGACGTTGTGGTTTTCCGAGTTTGGAACCGCGTAGTATTTGCTCTATAGTCCCAAGAAGGACTGCTTGGTCGACGTTTCGATGAGATCTCACTCATCTTCTTCTGGACGATCGTGTTCGAGTTGCAATCGGAGAATGCAACTCCGATTGCAACTCGAACACGATCGTCCAGAAGAAGATGAGTGAGATCTCATCAAAACGTCGACCAAGCAGTCCTTCTTGGGACTATAGAGCAAATACTACGCGGTTCCAAACCCGGAAAACCACAACGACAATAATATATATACATATACATATATAATAATATACCTACGGTTTGACTGAAATAAAAGTAGATATAGGGAAACACAGACACGCACACATGCGCATGCAAACATGAAATGGAGGGGTACGATAATAGGGGAGTACATATCGGGACACCGAGTACCGGGGCTTCAGTGCAAAACGTTGAAAGCTGGTATGTAGACGTTTGCTTTAAGGAATTGCTCCGCTCGGCAATTAGCCGACGCTTAATGAAGAATCTTCTTCGACACTTGCACAAATAAGATTTTCCTGCGCCTCTTGTTCTTCTGTGACGTTACGGTGTCTTTTAGTATGCAGTGAATTAACACAACCTTCTGTACGAAATTGTTTCACAATCTTATGGATAGCTGGCACAGAGGGAGGTGGACGATTTTCATACGCCGCAACAAATAAATTTTGCACGTCTTTGTACGAATTATCCTTCGCATACCATAACACAATCTCTATTTTTTCCTCGACAGTTAAGGGCATTTTATTTTAATATTTGCGAGTTTGCTCAGACACAAAGCTCTAAAGATACGGAACGAATGCCTTGCGCGCATGGTGTCCGCGCTCTCGGTCTCCCACACGACCGGTCTTATGGTGGTGTGGGTAAATCGAGAGCCACATTCTTGAACTGTTGTATACATACATACATAGGTACATGTTTATGTGTGTGTATTTGAAGATGCATATTAACTTTTAAATACGACACTCTGTATACACTGTGTACCAGCCAAATGGAATAAATTTGAAAATAAATAAATGGGGGCGTGTTCGAAAAAACGCTCGGACACGTCGATTGGTATTTTTATTGTTCATTTTTTTCAACAGAAACTTTTTATACATGGTGTGTCATGTAACAGTGGCCAATACCAACTTTCTTATTTCAAATGCAACACCTTGTATATTATTCAATTTTTGGATTCTTCAGAAAATTTTAGACATATTTCATGTAATATTAAGTGTTTTCTGATTTATTGCAAAAATTAACATTGAAGAATGAAAATTACTTGATTATAGAAATACGCTATAACACACTCAAAAACTAATAAGTAATCTGTTTATTTCTTGATAATGTAAAAAAACAAAAAAAAAGCCATTAATGTCAATGTAGGAGATGTTCAATATGCTCGCCGCGAACGTCTTGACAACATCCTAATCTTAATAGAAATTTCTTCTAACGTTACTCAACATCTCAGGCGTGACCGATCTACTCGCAAGCGTTATTCGCCTTCTTAAGTCAGCTAAGTCGAGGGGTTTAGTTTTGTGTACAATGCTTTTGGCATATCCCCATATGAAGAAGTCTAATCACGTTAGATCAGGGGATCACGCTGGCCATTCAATAAATCCACGCCTCCATTGATTTGGAAATTTTCAGTTGAGGTACTGCCGGTCATTGATTTGGTAATGGGGCTGTGCTCCATCTTGCTGAAACCATATTCGCTGGAACTTATGAGTTTGCTGAATCAGGATATAAGTTTGTCAAAGTTGGCACGACATCATTTTGGAGCAGTGCTAAGTAATTATCGCCATTCACATTGCCGTCAATAAAAAAGAGACATATGATATGACTTGTATGGATTATTGATGTCTGTCATTTAAAATCGAAAAAACTCAATATTTCCACCGAATTAGATTGACCAGGTTATTTATATATTTTTAAATCGTAGTGTGGTAAGAATGAGAAAATGGAGGAATCGCTAAAAGTTAGAGTTATTGCAAGCCTATGAAAAACATGATTTATTTTTCGATAATTTTTTCACTAACCAAGAAATATTGTGCCTCCCTAGAGAGCTGAGAATGAGAGCAACTGCAACAGTCCGAGAAAATCAAACACAAAAGATTTTTAGCAAGCAAAGGGAAAAAGAAAATGATTGGAGGTATTCTCATTATAGATTTGCAACTTGGCACTAATTGCAGTTGCATTGAGCTACTAAGACAAACTAGACTTTACTTTCGCAAAGACAGAAAGCATATTCAGATCTCCAGACATGTGAGTTAAGCAAATTTAATTTCATAGAACCAGAATTCGTTCAAAATATCGATGATGGTTATTATTCACACAAGTCATGAATTGGAAATTGAATCAAATTACTAATACTCATGAAAATGTATCACTTCTGGATGCGCGCAGAAATTGGCATAATTTCCTAAAACCACCTCGTCTGCTCCAAAAGTTCTGGTCCACAAAAGTCTAAACTTCTACGTAGGCGAGTGAGCTTGCTTGTGAGATTTGATGGCAATGGACATTTGGTAGTTGCAGTAACGAGACAAAAAAGATGTGCTTTATGTATTAAAAAAAACAAAGGGACTTTGTAACAAATGTGATGTATCCCTACATGATATGTGTTTTGTTCCGTGTCACACAAAATGACATTATTATTATTATATGTTTTATTCATAATTGGTATAAAATGAAATTATTGTTTGATTTTAGATAATTTTCTTCAAAATTATTTATTTGTCTAATTTCCTAAAGATTTTTTTATTTTTAGACAAAAATGGGGCTTATTGTTTTTCTGTGTCCAAGATATTTTTAAATAAATTTTATTTTATAATGTCATCATTGGAATGTTTTAACTAATATTAAACCAGAAAACAGCGTTTTTCTTTTATATTCAATCATGGCTGATAATGGGTTAAGCACGAATGAGCCGTATCAACTGCTTTCACGTGATAACATTTTAAAGTTTTAAATCGCATGTACAACTACGGCAAACACTCTAAATGACGGCACCATAATCTAAAAATGCAAAGAATATTTGTAACTTATTTTATACAGTGAGGACGCGCGGGTTGGAATAAATTCATTTAAAATTTTTGGTTTTGTTTTATGGAAAAACGCTCGGATGGGTCGATTTTTATTTTTAGCTGCGGTTTTTCTGATGGTAAATTGATGTACAAACGGTGGTCCAAAAATAAGTTACGACCATCAATTTCTTTTTTTGTTAATTCTGCATCAAATTTTAAGTATGTTTCATGTACCATGTCCTATACCCAAACTCAACAGTTATCGAGAAATTTATATAACTGCAGTTATTGATATGTTCAATTGTAAATATGTTTCCATTTGAAAAAAAAAATTGATGGTCGTAACTTATTTTTGGACCCGCCTTTGTACATCAATTTACCATCAAAAAAACCGCAGCTAAAAATAAAAATTGACCTATCCGAGCGTTTTTCCATAAACCAAAACCAGAAATTTTAAATGAATTTATTCCAACCCGCGCGCCCTCACTGTATAATAATAATTTGATCCAATTTATAACGAGTCTTACATAATTATTGTAAGTCAAGTTGTGTCAACAGTTAATTTTTCATGGGAAGTTAGTTGTCCGATTGAACAGGAAAAAGAAAAATAACCTAATGGCGTTTTATACTCAACAATTTCAACAAAATTTAATAATTATATAAATTGAATTAAAAATTACCAGCTGACTAAATAAATAAAATTACTGAAATTTTGTCTGTATATTAAATATCAATAAATTATAATAAAAACATCCTGCCCCAACCAAATTTGCTTTAATTTAATAAATTACCGTGGTGTAAACAAGAAAGATTGTAAAATAAAGGAAAAAATCAACCGGCGAGTGTCATCCGGTGATCGATCAAGCACATCTGGTCCTAATAATGATGAATCTAAAAGGGACGATGAAAATAAATCTCCTTGCGTGAGACGTGTCAGGAAATATGACAAAACTACCGAGAAAGATGATTGGATTGAGTGTGAGCAATATAAGTTTATTTGCAAGCGAAGTCGCGTCTCAAACGAATTGCCTTGAATTTATAAAATCAAATAGTGAATATTTTCGTTTAACGTCAGGATTTCTTACTCGTCCCTTTTGCGACGGAATGACGAGCAAGTATAAGTATACTATATATTCGTCCGATATGATTTTTATTTTATTCTTCTCATTTTAAATAATACTTTACTTGAACGTATATTTCTAAATTAAAGAGTTATTGTTATTGATTTTTATTTTCAAAAATACAAATTGCCCAACGTACACAGAATTAAATTTAAACATAAATGGCGCCTAATCTCTTTCAACTATGACGCGCTTTTGACCATTGCACGGCGTGGACGAGTTTTGGTTTTCGGAAGAGCATACTTTTCCTTTCTTATACGTACGTGAGTTCCCTGATACTAAGAAAGGGCTTTTTAAAAAAAATTCTGTATGTGTGTCTGTCTGTTTGTCTCTCAGTGTGTGACCACGATAGCGGTCAAACTGCTGTAGATATCAATACCAAATTTTTGTATTGACGTGTATAAGCTCCCTCTTGAGATCTTAATAGTTTTTCAGTAAAATCGGTAGACCGAAAGTAGTAGTTGACTTCGGTGACAAAATTAAATTTTGCCAATTTTTCCTCAATTACTAAGTTTAAACAAATTTACAAAGAATTCAAATGTACTCAAAATCAAATTTGATGATAAGAGTAAAAGATCTATTTCCTACCGGAAATAGGTCTTTTACTCTTATCGAAAGTCAGTTTCTTGCGAATATTTCGCAAGTTATACTATTCAAACAGGTACGTTACGAGTATAAAAGTATTTAGAACTTAATTTTCAATATCTTTTGTATAAAAAAAATTTCAAAATTCGGACCGAAAGTAACACTTATTCTTATCGAATAACGATTTTTTGCAAATATGTCGTAAACTATGCATTTTATATATATTTGTCAAGAGTGCAAAAGTATTAAGAGCTGGATTTGCAATGTTTTTTGTATACATAAAATTTCAAAGTTCGAACCGGAAATATCACTTTTACTCTTAGCGAGTAGCACTTTTTTTCGAATATCTTGCAAAGTATGCATTCTATAGAAATTTATTAAGAGAATAGAAGTACTTAGAATAAAATTCTATAATTTTATACGCTGATACGTATAAGAAACTAGTGTTGTGGCCACACCTCATTCTTATTTGTGCCATAGCAAAGGCAATAACTTTAGATGTGTTAGTGCCATCATGTTTTCTCGCGGTCACATATAGAAACACAGACAGGACACTTTTTCATTATTAAGGCAAGTTGAAATACGGAAATCTGAGTTTGCACATTCTCATGATGACAATACTTTATCATACTACGTATTAGAAAATAAAAGAAGAATGTTTGATTAATAAAGAAGAACTTTTGTATGGTACAAGCACCTCGGATATTGAAAAATGCACTAAGAATGCTCAATTTATTAAATAAAAGGCATTTGATATGATTATAAAAATATGGAACGTTATAAAGTATAAGAAAACAAAGAAATCAACCTGCTTAGAAATTTATCAAAGGCATACACAATATCAACGTAAAAATAAGTTTTATATTTGTGTTCATATACTAGAAACGGAAAGACAGCATAGTATCTTACAAAAACAAAAATAATTGACCTGTACTTTGACGCATTTAAAAGGCATAAAAGTCATGTTAGAGATAGAACGATGTGAATGACCTTGATAAAGTTATTGATTTGTAAAAAAAATATATAACAATAGGGATTACGATTCCGCATAAAAAGGAAATAATGAAGTTACCAAGTAAATTGATAGTATTAATTAACACTTCAACATTAGAAAATGTCTATAGCACACGCTATTGATTTTTTACTTTATCAAACGAATAGAGGTATTCAATCTGAATTTCACTTCGCAGACGTGACTGATTTCATGCATACAAAGTGCCTTCAACGAGACTAAATGCAATTCATGGGATACGATCGCATTGACCTGAAAATGCATTATATTGTACGTCGACAAAGCAAAAACTCACTTATTCCTATTACCAGCTTTAACCTTGAATGTGCTTAAATTGTATTACGGAAGTAAGCGATTGCGTTGTCAAAGAGGAGGGTCTTACACTTTTTTTTTGAAAAATAAAGAAAATCTTGTTGAGAAATACATATGATCTATTAACCGACGCGACGATATTTTACAATGTTTTTTTTTTTGCAAATGGACTTGCTCTAAATATTGCTAAAAACGAATTTAGGAGTTCTTAAAAAAGAGAATCCAAGGAATTTTAATCTTAAATATATAAAGCTTTATATAATACTCATTTACGAATTCCTTAGGTTTACAATTTGCACTAATTTAGACGGAAAGTTCATATAGAAATGTTTGTTTAAAAAATGTATCGATCTTTGTATATTTCAAGTAAAATGAAGTATTTTAATAATGATATATTCATTCGGTGATGATATGAAATATATATGTTTTTGGAGTACATCAACAAATATGAACTAAAGTTCTATATTTCAAAAATATGAAGTCCTATTAGTGCGCATGCTTATCAGATACGAGATACACCAGTACCAAATTCATTCCGAGAAGGTCACTGTTTGGTGCGGATTTTGGTCTGGAGGAATCATCAGTCCGTATTTCTTTCAAAACGAAACTGGCAATGCCATAACCATCAGCGGCGAGCGCTGCAGATCAATAATAAGCAAGTTCTTATGACAAAAGCTAGATGATATGGGTACCAATGACATGTGGTTTCAACACTAAGTCGCTACGTGCCACACAGCAAAGCCATGATGGATATTCTGTACGAACGATTTGAGGGCATGGTTATCTCGCGCGTCGGTGAAGTGAACCGGCCACTGAGATCGTACGATTTAAAGTATTTAGACTTCTGTTTTGGGGCTATCTTAAATCGCAAACAATTCATGCTCTCAAAGTAAAGATAACGAAAGCCATCCAGCAAATTCAGTCGGATTTATGCCACAAAGTTATAGAAAATTGGGCCTCCTGAATACGTGCCACCAAGCAAAGCTGAGGCAGACATTTAAACAGCAAGTTATTTTCCATACTTAATGCCATAAAATATTATTTCAAATAAAAATAATGCGTTTTTACCTCACACACAACTTCTTTTTATTTACATTTAAAAATCGTGCTTCCTTATTGAAAGACCCTTTAGACGCTGATTTTCTAATATCTGCAGTAAAAGATCATCCTAACCATAGTGAATCGTCGGATAACCAAAGTGATGCTACATTATCATCATCTCCAATTATTATTTGCACTGTAAGTGAATATATTAGGCAAATGTTACCAGAACAGCAAAAGACGTGCTCGAACAAAACTAATATGCGTGGAATGAAGGAAAAATAAAAAGAAAAGAATGGCGAATTGTTAGCAAAACGATAAAGAGGAAACTTGCATAGAAACATCGTCAGGCTTTGAGCTTTAAGTAGTCTTTGAAGAATTTTAATAATTGCGATAAAATTGATTTAAGTAATTTGATTTTAATCTTGGAACTATTAAAATTAAGAATAATCTGAAGTCAGATCTATTTAGAACAAGAGGAGGAGTTAGGCAGGGCAGTGGATTCAGCCCATTTCTGATCATAACTTATATGGATGACATCATCAATGATACCAGACAACAGATCAAGTCAATATTTATAGGCTAAAGAGAATTGAATATTGTTGAGATCACAGACTGTGCTTTTGCCGATGATGTGGTAATTATTTCAAATAGCGAAATGAAATTGAAAGAGAATTTAGAAGTATGGAATGATGTATTGGAGAAAAAAGGAATGAAATTAAATAAGATGAAAACAAAGGTAATGATGGTAGCAAGACAAAGAGATAATATGAATATATGTCTAGATGGGATAAAATGGGAACAGGTGGACACATTCAAATATTTAGGCGCTGCAGTGGACGACAATAGGAACAACGATGTTGAGATAAATAAAAGAATTCAAAAAGCTAATAAGATGTATTACGTTATGAGCAGAGAATTTAACAATAAGAAAGAAATAACAAAACAAACAAAAACGAAAGTGTACAAAACAATGTACAGCATATGGGTGTGAATCCTGGGTACTATCCGCAAGACAGAAAAGCATCTTGCAGGCGGCAGAGATGAGATTTCTTAGATGAGCCAAAGGTGTGACAAGAGGAGATAGAATTAGAAATGAAAGAATCAGGGCAGAGTTGGAAATCATTTAGGTGTTTGAGTTTATTGAACAAAACAAACATGGAGTGATGCGGAAAAGATAGCCCAGAATAGAAAGAAATGGCGTCAATTTGTGTATAAGTAATATAGAATGCAAACCCCGACACTCTAAATGGGTAAAAAGGGATATGATTATATATACTATTAAAATTTACTATTACTATATCATAGTGAAATTTCTTACCAAAAATGCTGGTATGGATAGGCTTATGAATGATGTGAGTAATGAGGGATACTGGGATTTGTAGGAGATAATCTTTGTCTGGCTTATAATAGAAAACATTGTTGCGGTTTAGAAGGAAAATATAATTATGAACCTTCCTAAACCTCGTAAATGTGAGAGTACAGAACGCCATCTACTATTTACTGAAATAATAAATAACTCTAACCATAAAATTTTATTCATATTTGTATTTCTTTATAATATATTATTGTGAATTATTTTTGTCATAATTGCTGGATTTGCTTAGTAGGCAGTATCAAACTTCTCCACATCAGACAGTTTGGAATATGGCACTTGTTCTATTTTATTTTATTTTAAAATTTGCCTAGGATGATAGTACTAATTTTGCAAGCAACATAATTCCAATACCTCACTTTTGTGATAAAAATTTTAAGGCAAATATCACAAGATATCTAAAAATATGAAAAGAGTTAGAAGTGCTCCAAACCTCCGCACTCTCTCCTATTAATAAACATTTTGATCTATATATAAAATGGTGCAACAGTATTTACATATACAAGCATTGAAGTAATTATTTGTCTGAAGTCACGATGCGAAAGTGCCTCTAAAGTAACCTTGTTAGCTGTATCAAATAGGTTTACATTTCATCTGTAGCACTATATGTATAAATATGTAACGTTATGGGCTTTAAATTTTATATGTTTTATAAAAGGAAATTTTCACTAAAAATCTTCACTATTTGGATTATACGTATATACAGTATGTCCACGGATCGAGTTCCAAAGAGGAAAAACTTTTTTATTTTGCATTTTACAAGAAAAATGTATTCTTGATAAAAGTTTTTGCATGTCTCGAAACGGCCAAGTCAGTTTTAACCTTTTCAAAATTTCTTTTAGTTTAAGATAAAAATCGAAAAATTGGTCGTTATATTTGAAAATTTTTTCATAAACTCAAAAACAAAAATGATATAACTAATAACTATTTTACTCAATCCATTCACCGCCCTTTTCAACGCACAATTCTAGCCGTCGGCGCAGAAATTAAGTTGCGTTGTCATGGTAATTATCCATATTTAATTATCTAATTAACTGTCAGTTAGAAAAATCAACCATAATAGTTGAAAATCTTGTCAAAAGACCAACGAATTTACCTAATTCAATGCTATGGCAAAGGTAATAAAGCGATCCGTCTAGTTGTCGAAGAATTTAATCAAAAGTTTCCGGATATTTACATCTCAAATAGAGGTGCACGAGCATTGGTCAAAAAATTCCGATCCACTGGTTCCATACTGGATGTAAAGAAAAAAAATATAGCACGCGATGATGACGACGCCGCCACTCTTCTTGTAATGGATTCAGTACGGAACTATCCCAAACTTTCTTTGCGACGCAGATCAGTCCATCTGGGAATTAGTAAATCGCTCATTCAAAAGATTTTGAAACAAAGGAAGTTCCATCCCTACAAGCCCATTTTTAATCATGCATTAGAACCCGGAGATCCTGCGAAACGTTTGTATTTTTGTCCGTGGATGGGCGCTCAAATTATGGATAATCAATACTTTTACCGAAATATTATTTTTTCTGATGAGGCCATGTTTTCTACTAATGGTACTTTTGCATCTCAACATGTGAGATATTGGAGCGATTACAATCCGAATTTTCGCATGCCTCACAATCGACAATATTCGGCAAAAGTTAATGTGTGGTGTGCAATTTCTTACCATGGTATCATTGGACCATATTTTTTTGATAATACTGTCAATCAGCATACGTACTTGGATATGCTGCAAAATTTTGTTGATGAACGTTTGGACGATCTACCGATTAATTACCTCGCAAGGTGTTATTTCCAGCAAGATGGTTGTCCGGCTCATTATGCTAGGATTGTTGTTGAATGGTTAAATCAGCAATTTGGACAGAATTAGGTAGGTCGAAATGGTCCCGTGATATGGCCACCAAGGAGCCCTGATTTAACAATGGCTGATTTTTATCTTTGGGGTCGTTTGAAGCAAATAGTTTATGCAAATAATCTTCCTCCGAACGTAGAAGATTTAAAGGAGAGGATTAGAGACGCTGTGACGTCTTTAACTCTCGAAGAAATTCGAAGAAGTTATAGAGAATTGCGCCGACGGCTAGAATTGTGCGTTGAAAAGGGTGGTGAATGGATTGAGTAAAATAGTTATTAGTTATATCATTTTTGTTTTTGAGTTTATGAAAAAATTTTCAAATATAACGACTAATTTTTCGATTTTTATCTTAAACTAAAAGAAATTTTGAAAAGGTTAAAACTGACTTGGCCGTTTCGAGACATGCAAAAACTTTTATCAAGAATAAATTTTTCTTGTAAAATGCAAAATAAAAAAGTTTTTCCTCTTTGGAACTCGATCCGTGGACATACTGTAGATTAATTATATATGGAAAAAAGACTATAACATTTTGCAAGATCATGTAAATTAAAGTATAATATAGTACGGAAATAACATCACATTTTTATTGACATATATGAAATATTATCTCTTTAGTTCTTACTTTTGCTATAACTTTTTTAGTTAGAAAGTTTTAAAGTATAACATATTACATTATAACAGTCAACAAGCATCTAAACTACAGTCAATGTGGTATAAGATTTGTTTAGCAAAATATCCAAATACAATTTCTGAAACGGAAGTTTTATAAAAATAATACCTTCCTTTGAACTAAGTGACTGATTAAGAGATAGTGCAAAATGTAGAAGAGAAAGTTGTCCTTCCAAAGAGGACCGTACAATTTTATTTCTCAACTTCTGTTTCAATAACAATCTGACTAAGTATGAAAGAATTTTCTACACATATCTTATCAGTAAAACGATGTAGAAATACGTATGTATATATGTCATATTTGGTCATAGATTAAATATACGTAATCTATTTCACGTATGGATGACAAATAAATTTAATTAAAAATATAACCGTATTTCAAAATTTGGTGTTATGTATACGTTGAAATACTAAATTTAGAATTCATCAAAAAAATGGATATATACCTATTTACATTAAAACTAACAAAAAAAGGACGAGAAAGCTGTGAGAGAAATATGGATTTTCACAGTGATTATATATATATAAAATATTGGTTTCATCCCTCTACCGGACCATCGGCACAACAATTATTGAAAGACCTTACAGCCTTTGAAAGAATTAACCAAAAAATGGCCACTATTGCGCTGAAAAGAATATTGGGCCATTTGTTGTATTTGTTCATTTGCATTCTTCGATGACGAACTTTCAGTTCAAGATAAGAAGAAAATAGTAGATGAACTAAAAATCGAAGGCATAGAAAACTGCCGAAAAAGAAAAAACATTGATGTCAAACACATCCACGAAAAAAATATTGAAAACGTCGTGAGTAGCAATTCCATACGTTTCTTTCAAATCTTGGGTATCTCATCAAATTTTTTGAATAAAGATGTGGAAACTTGGAACGACGACGCTAATTTTGAAGCTGCAAAAAAATCGTTCATTCTATGCGAGTAGTGAATGATAAAACTGAACATGGAGTTGCTTTAATGGAGAAATATTATACAATAATAATATTTGCTTTTGTTGGTGAAACAAACTAATACTAACAAATCAACCCTTGTTTCTTAATAATAAATTGTTTAAATATTTCAATAATATATCTTAATTTGTCATTATAACAATAATTTTGCATTCTGAATGTCCTGACTTATGCATAAAAAAATCCAACAAATTCAGACATTTTGAGTTTTTATTTAAAATTCAAACCCTTAAATGTTACCTAGTTAAAAAATTTGAAAAAGCTAGTGAAATAGTGCCCCGTGAAATTAAAGGAATTTTTTTTTTTGGAATAAGGACCACCCTAATATATACATATCAGTTTAGACAAGTCATGTTTCAAAAGTAAAATTAACAGATATTTATACTTAGAATAGACAAAAGGAAAATGTTTGTGAGAGTTTTAAAACCAGCTTTTAAACTAATTTTATAGTTATGTTACAATGTTACAAATACAATATATAAAGAAAAACATTTTTGAAAAAGACAAAATAAAAGAATTGTCGAAACGTTAATTGTATATTAATTTTTGTGTTATATATGTGATTATAACTTCAAGAAAACAATATATATATATAAACTTATTTTCTTTTTTGGGTTTGTGGTTTTAAAACTAACACATTTTACTTACGTTTCGATGTATTTAACATCTTTTTCAAAGGTCATAAAACATATAACTGTAAAAAACATTACAAAATATCAGTCTACGATACAACATGATTTACTAACAATAATTAAAATTCTTTTATGTATGGCAACGTGCAACGTAAATCAAAATTCGTTTCGAAACGAATTTTAAGGTAGGTTGCCCGCTGGACAGAAGAGGCAGGTAGTTAGTTAGTGAGATTGCAGGATAGGCATCATTTCTGTTCATAATTATAAAATTTATTAATAACTCGACCACAGCGTCACCTATCGTCTCCAGATTTCGTGGTTTTCTTTTCTGTCACTAAACCAACATCTATTGTGAATATGAGCCATGTTGGTCCATAAATATAGAATTTGTTAATAACTTGACTTCAGCGCCATTTATCAAATGTTTTGATAGCCTGTTTTATGCGAGTTGATGATATAAATATGGTCTGAGAATAACAAGAAAATTGGTGAAACCATTAAAAAGTTATGGAATAATGTAATCACTCTACCACATATGATTTAGCGGCTGTAAAATTAATTCAAACAAAATAAAAAAATAAAAGATTTTGATAAACTAATTAAAACACTAAAATATTAACAACTATCAACAAGACTGTAACATATATTTGATAAATGTATTGGCGGGAAATATATGGTATAGAAAAATAATGTTGGTGTATGGTATACATTTTCCAAAAATACCTTATATCAGCCAGATCCGTGTTGCAAGTAATAAGTTTGCATTTGGAACAGATACGCACACTGTCTTGTCACTATTCGCTATTAATCTGTTTCTTCCACTATATAATTGCAATTGATTAATCACTGATCGTGTTAGATTTTACAGATCTGCCGAACTATTTGAAAAAACCGATTTGTCGCACGCATTTAAGACTATTAAAAATAGGAATGGACCCAAAATAGACCCTCGTGGTACTCCTATATTATTTGCTTTTCTGACTTTTTGGTAATTATAATTCGACACCTATATTAATAATACACCAAATGTAATCGTATTTAGCTTGTTTAACGACCTTTTGTTCCTAGATAACTGTAATAAATCATCGGCATCAGAAAAATATAGGAAATAAAAAAACCGTTTTACGCTTATGACGTAAGAATAAACCTAGTCAAGGGGCTATGAAATATATTATATCCGGTTCAGAGGTAGCTAGGTATTGCACGTTCTTTGTCGCAAATTCACAAGAATATATCAAAGGGCAGGAAAATGTTGCATAAAGAAGAACTCTATCAATATAGATTTAATATTTTGTTCGTCAAAGAGTTTCATAAAATTGCAAAAAATATACAGATATCCGGCTCCTTCAAAGCTCAATAACGCTATAAACGAAAATAACTGTTGGGAGTATAATAAACGATTTTCGACAAACAAAAGTATACACATTTCTCTAATATTTTGTAACATTATTGTTGAATTCTCATTGAGGCAGTAGCCGTTTTTAGATTACTTTTACTAAAAATGCTTCAATACCAACTGAAAATAATAGGATTAACAATATGCTTGGACATGATATTAGTGGCAGGTGTAAAGTTTATTTAAAGTAATGCTTATATTCACCAAAAATTAACAAACAAAGACTGAAAAAACTATCGTTACGTTTTGAGCTATATAATTTTTTCCATTAGTCAGTTAGCGCATTTATTATACAATCATGCTTTAAAATATTTGCTAATTAAAGAGAAGAAAATAATAAAATATGAGTAGCAATATGTTATTTTCCTCTTTTATTAGCAAACATTTTAAAGCATAATTGTATAATAAAAGGACAAATTGTACCAGCTCCAAGTTTACTCTGAATATTTAAAATAATGCGATGCAGATATGCCCGTTTTATGCAGCTCAAATTATCACACTTTAGCAAATTTTAAACTATCGCAATTCAAGAAATCTATATCAGATTGTAATTACGCCTATGATAGTTTACTACTATTTTACCCAAAAATATATTTCAATATATTCGTTGTTTCTACAACAACTCTTATCATCTCTACTTTAAGGATAATAATGCACTAAGGATATAAATTGATTTTAATAGTACTGGTGATACATACATAATCACAATTTTTGATTCAGTTGATGCAGATTTTATATCCAATTATTTAATTAACACTCATCAAGGGTTAACTATAGAGGATTTTTCATTAAAGAAGATATGAACGGCACAAAATAATGGCCATCGCGTTGATTGGTATACTGATGATTTACATATGATGAGAGATACTCTTGTCTATAAAATTGGTATACCTGGTTACTAAAAGTCTTAGCGATTATGCGCGTATGATTCTTTTCGTCTGTGTACAGAAACACCGCGAGATCTACAAAAAAAAAAAAAAAAAGAAAGAAATGAATAATAATTTTATTTAAACTTCCAGAAATTTCGATATTTGTGATTTAAACACCAAAATAATAAGGTAAGTATGATCATTTTAACAGATTCTTTACATCGTTTAATTAAGTTGTGGCTTTATCAACGATTTTTTTTCCTTGGGCTTGGATGATACTAATTTATCAGAAACTTATAGACCCATACCTAGTGTACTGGATAAAATTATTAAAGTTATTCTTAGAAACAGCTGAATTTCGTATTTCTTTTTAAGATTTCATAGATAGAGGAGATCTGCAATAGATGCAAATTTAGGGATTATAGTTTTCGGCAGTGAGAAAGGGAGAATGTTATAATGGCGATGTATCAAAAGTCAAATGATTTTATAAGTCCAGTGGAACGTAATGCAAGGAGTACCCCAATGTTCTATATTGGAATCTACGCTATTTATAATTTATGTATGCTACTTATTTTGTTACTAAGCTTTCTACAAATTAATTATGTATGCTGGTAATGTCACTTTGTATGGTTGGGGCAGGAATATTGTACTGTTGAGGAATGTGGTGCAGATATTGAAGATTCATGTAGAAGCTTGTTATAATGCTAACAAATTCAAACTCCACTTCTGCTGCTGATGTTTCGTACATTATTACACAATCCTAAGAAGGGACATCTTCAAGACTGATTCAGGTAATAGCATTGGAATAAACAGCTCTGAAGAAGTCTTTAGGATATTACACGAAACGGAGGCAGCAGAAATAAAAACGAAAAAGAAGCAAAGAAACCGAAAAGTAATCTACGACAAGAATGATGACATAAAACTGAGATATTCGATTTAATTTTTGAAATGATATGAAGTAATATTTGAAGACTGGCGCGTTTAAAAATTATTGACCCTCCTGTACTATTTATTTAATTTTATTAAAATCTGCATTTTTGTATGTATGCATAATTTTCACACTCATGTTTATCAGATTATGCTTTATCACCTCAAGAATGCATGGATAGATGGGCAGTCTTTTCGCGATCTTAACGAACTTTTTGGCGAAGAAACAATCAGCGAAAGTCGATGCAAAGAGTGATTTACCCGCTTCAAACCTGGCGACACTAGTTCTCAAGATAAGCCACGAAGAGGTCGACCATCGGATTTCGACGACCAGGCACTTTTAGCAGCCCTGGAAGAGGATGAAAGCTGGCCTAAAACTTTAATGTGGTCCATTCAACCATCATTTGTCGTCTCAAAAAGTTCGGTATGGTATAAAAATTGGCTGGATGGGTTCCCCATGAACTCGCCAACAATAAAGCCAAATATGTCCAAATTTTCACCGATTTGCATACCAAACGAAACAAGCTCCGTTTCTGAAGAAACTTTTCGATGGGGTCTGCATTTTGCCAGGAGTTTCTCCAAAAGGAATCACGAAAAACGTGCATTGTAAGAAGGCAATGTGGTGTGTTTGGTGGGACAGAAGCGGAATAATCTATTGGGAAATAATTTTAAACAGGACTTGTTATTGATGGAATGACGACGATGACCTGACAAAGCAGCAATCGGCAAGTCAACTTCAACATTGATGTCTATCTGGCTCAATTCCATCACCTTCACGCTGCAAGTCGAAAACACCATGCAAGAGGAACGGTGTCGTCTTCCACCACAAAAGTGCGCGTCCAGTTAGCGTCGTGTTGTAGAATGCATCGCCTATAAGGGCTAGGAACTACTTCCACATCCGCGATGTTCTTGCACAGAAGCGCCTACAGGTTATCAGGTCAATCGATTGTTGAAAATCTGATAAGCCAACAAAATTTATGATGATTTTAATAACTTAGTGGTCCATGTCTAAGCATGGGTTGCCTCCAAAAACAGTGACTTCTTTGACAGTACTATCTACGGCCTTTCAAGCAAATTGAAAGCAGTTATTGAAGTAGATGGTGACTACGCTTTGAAATAATCATTTAACAGTGCTATTGTTTAATGTGTTTCGTTCTTCATAATAAATATTATTTCAAAAACGGCTGCTAATTTCGCACCAACTAAAATTTATGAGTATAGTTTATTTTTTCTATAATAAAAGTTTTACACTAGCACTTCTGGTGTTAAAATATATTTAAAAAACGAAGTTAGAGCTTACATAACAATCTTTTCCAATATCATTTTAATATTTTTCGAAAGAAGACCCTTTAGAAGTCAGAGAAATAATTATGTATTTTAACGAGTGATATTAACATATTCATTTTTGTTTTAAATTTCTAATTATTCAAGTAAACTCAATATTTTAAATAATCTGGTAAATCTAATACTAGAATAACTAATAAGAAGAAAGAGATGTTTGGAAAGTTTAGAATTTTTCATTTAAATTAAGTTTAAAATCGTTCCTAACACGTGATATTTAGGCCACGCTAAAGAATTACTCCGGCTAATGAAATTTATTTCCTGAACGTCGTAGAATCGTGTCGGAACGTTCTCGTAATTCTTTTAGAAAATTTAGTTAATTTGATGAGACCTAAGATAGTTACGTATTTGTCTTCAGTAATGTCACCCAGTAAAGATACGTTATCTTTGCGAAGCGCCCGTGTCCTTTGGTGTCTCCTATATTCCCCGACGGTGGGGAAACTTTCGTAATTCAATTTCGTTATGGTTTTCATCTCACGCAATCCGGCTGCTTGACTGCAGAATTAGGGCGGATTCGGATGCAACTCCTGGGACCATATCTCAACAGAATTGATCCGACAATAGCGAAGAATGCACGATGATGTCCAGTTTTTCTTTTCTTTCTTTCGACGTATGTAGGTGTTCTTTATAGAAAACAGATAAACGAGAGAGTGGAACAAAGAAATTAATGTAGACCGTGATTCGATTCACATGTACTTACTCAGCGCTTTCTGAATTTTGCGGGTAAATTTGAAGGTTTTTCTATTGTAGAAAAAAATGCACTATATTGATTTGTTCTTGTATAAATGGACTTTGACGTGTATATTCAAACGCGGTAACGTAAATTATATTTCTTCCTTATTAAATATGACATAAATAAATACCTTTACAAGATTTCAGTAGTTCCGTACATCTAAATCAACCTATTTTCGAGATATTTAACTGTTTTTGAAAATGTAGATCAAAATTTACATCTTACATTATTAGCGAATTATTTTAAATTGTATTTTTTATTCACTCAAGGCATCAGACTTGAAGGTAAGTTATAGTTGATTTCTAAAAATTATACAGGGTGTTTAAAAAAAATTGTTTTGATTATTATTAAAGCCAAATAATTTTCTTATTTTAAACTGAACAGCGTATTTGTTACGCAATTTAAAATCTACTTTTAATTGTTTTTAAAACCGCACTAGGTTTTCCTATACCTGTCTCTTATAGCTTTTTAGTAATTTAGGATTTTCAATTTCATTTAAAATATGAAAGTTATTTGTTTTTAATATTAGTCAAAACAAAACTTTTGTTTTTAAACACGCTGTATAATTTTTACATATCTTTAACTTATCTTAAAGTCTGATGCTTTAAGTAAAGAATAAATACAATTTAAAATAATTCACTCAAATATGTAATACAGAAATATCTCTTAAATTTTGATCTACATTTTCAAACATAGCAAAATATCTCGAAAATAGGTTGAGTTAGGGTATAGGGAATATAAGTAGTTGGATTTTCAATCTCTTCGAGCTTAAATTCGCTTCTTTTCCTTCTGCTTACAGTTTTGGGAGTATTGCCATGATGTTTTTTATAATATTCTGATTTTTTAAACTTTTGACGCTTCCTGTATATACGTCTAATTTAAACTTTTGCACAAATTCTTTTCAAACATCTATTGAGAGACCTAAGTGTCAAATTGAATGTCATTGTTGGCATAAGTAAATGTGGCAATTGTGTGTAATATTTTTTGTTTGGCATTAAGGACTATTGCTATAATATAAAATATATGTTATTGTTATTATTATCCTTACACGTTATAGTACAATTTAATTCTATTGACTATTTATAGTAATATAGAGGGAAAGATGGGAGACATTTTATTCGATATTAGTGCCTTCAGCATAGAACAAACACATATAGAAATGAACGATACAACAGTAATAATTGGTAGTAACAAAAATACACGCCTAATAGGTATCTCATTTCAGTAAAATATCATACTTGAACCTGGATTTTTTCATTTCTTTGCCATTATGATTCATACAATGAATACTCACTCGCGCCCATATAATTGTTTGACATTGTTCATAAGCTGAAATCCAATTTTCGAAAGACTGTCGTCGAAAATCAAACTTCATTTGGAATGTTTGAAGTGTAGTGTTACTTTAAAGGATATTCTACACTTACAATTAATTACATACATAATATTTGCACTTTATTATTAAAAATGTGCATATTTCACTATAACTTTTGTATGTTTAGTTTAGTTTACGTTTTGTCGTGTAAATATTAAAATCGTCTTCAATGAAGTTAATGCCCTCGATCTATATACTTGCCTGTCTTTGATATTTCCAGTTTTTAATTAACGACACTTGCAAACGTTTAAGACTGTAATTTTTAAATATTATACCAAATATATTTCACCTTATGGCGGGAGTTAATTCTTTCCACCTTACTTTACTACAGGGCTCGTGTTGCCCCCGCCTGTCTTCTAAATGTCAGTTTTTTGCGCTCATCACCATGGTCCTGATAATTATGAATCGGGATACGTGTGACAGTATCACGCATTATTTGTAAATTAATACCTTTCATCGTTATTAGAAAATTTCCATCGAAACATGAAACTTCTCCGAGCGGCTGTCAAAATCATACGTCCGTTTCAATTAATGAAACGTTCTCGCCAACTCGTAATCGCGAATTTTTTTACCGCATCCCCCTGCAGGAAAGCTTTAAATGAATCGTACCTTCGACAGCGAAGGACTTGGCACGTGGACAGTTCACTCAATCGTCACGAAATAGTCCATCTTTTCGAGTTCTGTGCCTTTTTCGGCAAGCTAAACCTCGATGGCGTGATATTTCTTCGTGAAAGTGAAACTTTTGCAATTTTTAAGTGTGCCTGTCATACCTGACATTTTTTACGAAGTTTAACGTGTTTTACATTATTTTTTTAGCACGATCGCCGTGCGTCCTAATTTTTTCAGAACACCCAAGTGCCGATTTTTGCACGCTCCCCTTTAAAAGCCCATATGTCTGCACACGCTCCACTAAGAAGGAAAATCTCTCCGTCGACCGGAAATTTAAAGTCGCCCGTACGCCCACGCCAAGCGACAGCTTTTAATTCCGCTTATCCAGAGAGGAGTTCTTCCCCCCGTGTATCCAATTCGAGTCGATTTTGACGGTTTGGTGAATCTATTTCAACTCAGGCGATTAGAGTGCATCTCTCGAATGGCTTTTAGTATGTATAACAGTAAGTGGCCTTTATTTAGCCTATAGTATCAAAATATGGCATAATATGTAAGGTGTTCCATTTATATTTTCATAACTTTGGTGCGCAACATTTTGTTGAATCACTCTGTACATTTCAAAATAATTTCAAAACGTTCCTCTAATGAACCTACACATGTCTTGATAAAAATATGTTAAAATACTTTGCTGCTTTTCGTATATAAACCGACGGGGTTATGGTGCGCCTCCCAGTATAACATTAATACATGTTTTCACTTTAACTGCAGATTTTCTTTGTGTTCCTATTTCTCTGGTCATATTGGACAAATTTCCACCAAAATTACTTCAAAACGCGTGGGAAAAACAGCGCACTTTTTCACTATACCTTGAATACTAACTGGTGGTAATTTTTCACTTTTTTATTTAATTTTTAAAGGACGCTAATAAAATTTCAATCCACTCTTTAAAGGCAATAAATCGTCTTTTTTTAAAGAAAAACATACTATCGGATTGTTATTTTCCACCGATGTCCTTAATTAAGTTTGTTTATATTTTACATTGTTAAATTAATGATATGCAACTAGATGCATATATTTGAATATATAGTTATAATAATCATTATAATAACACTCAAATTAAATATCATTTACAGTAAATTCTTCACAAATAGAAATGTTGAACGATAAATAATAAATATCTTAAAATTACTACATTATAATTTTTAATTTAAATTACAATTAAATTACACATTCAGTATTAATTTATTATTATTTATTATGTTCAAAATAACTTTGAAGTACATACAACTTTAAATATACATAGTTGTTTATTTTTAACTATTTGTTCTCAAAATAAACATTCGATGATTCTAGATAGTTTCTAATTTTGTTATTATGTTCTTTACATAAAATTTTAGTTTCCTCAAATTTAAACTTATGTTTTGTAATGTTGGCAGGTTTTTAAAAGTCGTAATTATTTTTGCATATTTGTGTCCATTTAGTCTTTCAGATAAATATTGTAAGGTTTGACTTATATATACACCATTACAATCTCCACATGGAATTTTTTGTATACTACATGTGTTTGTTTAAAGAAAGGATCTTTATCTTTAATAGTACTAAACAAAAATCTTAAATTATTATGATTTTTATGTGCAATTTTGATATTAAATGGGCAATACTTTACTATTTTCTTCTGATAAATTTTTTACATTAGGAATGGCTACATATTTTTGTATATCTGTTGATTTTGAATGATTATTTCTATTATTATTATAAAATTTATTTATTCTATCTTTAATAATGGAATTTATAAAGTTTAATGGATAATTTTTATTAATTAATATGTCTTTCATTTGTTGTAAGATTTTTGGTCTATATTTAGAACTTGTTAGCATGATTGTTCTGTCTATTTGTGAAATAACAACGCTTTTTTTAATTGACATGGATTGGTAAGACTCATAATTTAAACATCTACCTGAAGAAGTTGGTTTTTGATACAGTTTTGTTAAAATTTGATTATTTTCACGAATTAATGTTAAATCTAAAAAGTGTATTTCATTGTTTGTTTCTTTTTCTAACGTAAATTGAAGATTTGGATGATATGTGTTAAATTGTTCTAAAATATATTCCGCTTTGTTTGCTGGTAAACATAAAATACAGTCATCCACATAACGCTTATAAAAAACTAGTATGAAATCAATTTTGGAAAGAATATTTTTTTCTAAATCTTCTAATACTAACTGTGCAATGGAACTCGAAATTAGAGATCCCAATAAGTAGTGTTTAAAGTAAGTTCTATGGCTTTAATAAATTCTCCTTGTGGCAAACTAGTAAACTCTTGAAGTTCATTCCAATGTTTCTTGATAGTACTTATTGCAAGTTCAATTGGTATATTAGTGTAACGTTTTCGGGTTCGCAATAAACAACTCGTGCAATTTATTTATCTAAAACAGTCTGTATATTTATACACTTAAAATTATTACAATATAAAAATATAAAACTAATGTATCACACTTAAAACTACGATTAATAAATTAAAATTAACACTTGTATTTATTTCTATTACTAATGTCCGTATATTTATATCACACTACCATATTTATATCACTTCTATTTATATAACACCACTATTTATTTATTTCTTTGGCTACCACTATTTATTTATTTCTAGGCGCGTCGACTACCTAAGGACTTTCTTAATCCCGAATTACTCCGCTATTAATTTTTTCCATCGGTGAGCCAGTCGCCTCATATACACATACGAAACATCTCGAAGCATTTGCGTAAAACTTCATTCCTCCCTTGATGTTTGAAGAACATTCCATAGACATTCTGATTCCGACACAGTACCATGCGTAAATGGACGATTCACTGCTTTACGATGTTTGCCAGTCGCGCCGAGATGATTTACAACCTTTTTTTTAACGTCGCTCGAATGTCTGCTGGTTTCGTTACATTAGTATACAATGACACAACATCAAGAGATACTAGTCGTTTCATTTATGGTGACTTTGTTTACAAAGTTTTTGAAATAAAAAGAATTTTTTATGTAATATTCGTTTTTACATATTATATTTGTTATTGAATTTGATAGAAATTTAGCTAAATTATATAATGGGCTTTGAATACATGATACAATAGGTCGTAAAGGATTATTCACTTTATGTAATTTAGGTAATCCGTATATTTTTGGTGGTAAAGAATTATTAATTTTCAATGATTTTGCCATATTTGGTGAAATGTATGAATTACTTTCCCAAGATTTAATGAAATCATTATTTTCCTTCTGTAACTTTTTTGTTGGATTGCTTGTTAATGATGTGTAAATGTCTTTGTCGTTAAGCATATCGTTCATTTTATTCTTCTTTCTATTCATTATTACTGTTTTATTACCTTTTTCTGGTTTGATAACAATGAGATATTTGTTGTTTTGGAGAAATACTTTACTTTCTTTAATGTTTTTAGTCAGCTTTATTTGTTCGGCATATCTCTATATTTGGAATTATTTTTAAAATTCATAATGGTATTGTTTATTTTACTTCTAATTGTCATTTTTTCAGTTTCAGGTAAAGTATCTATTTTTGTCTCTATATTAGAAATTATATATTCAACATTAATTTTGTTGATAATTAATAGCAAAATTAGGACATAAGCGAAAAACATTAGCTACATTATCAGGTATTTTTGTATCTGTTAAATTACAAATCCAATTTTGAGTATTTGTAATATTGTTATTGGTATTATTGGAAAAAGTTGATTTAGGTTTTAAATTCTCTAGTTTCTTAAATTGTTCTTATTTAATTTTATTAAAATAATTTTCATAGGTCGTTACAGTTCTATGCTGAACTTTTTTGAAATGTATATCATTTAGTTTACGTTTTAATATTGAATCTAAGTTCATAATATGTTGTTTAGTTTTCTGTAATTCTATTACAATATCAGATATTAGGTAATTTATACAAACATGTTTAAAAGCATTAATTTTGTTCTGAAATTTATTTTGCTGCATTTACGTATTCTGTGTCGTCTAGAATACAACAATATTATTTATTTTGTACCATATATTTGCCGCCAATATATTTGTTAAAAAAGTATTTTTCAAATATATGTTACAGTTTTATTAATAGTTATTGGAGTTTTAATGCTTTAATTAGTTAGTTTATGTTACGTTAATTCAAAAAGATAATATCTATATTATCGAAATGTTTTAATTTCCTATTTTGTTTTTGAGTTCATTTTACAGCCGCTAAACCACGAAAGGAAACTATATATACAGGCTGTCCCAGAAATAAAAAGACGGAGTAGCAGAAATCGGAAGCTAGATTGTGTAAAAACGTACCCTCAAAATATCAAGTTTTTATTCGTGCGCAGACGGCAGAAAGAAACAATAAAGAATTCAATTGGCCTTACATCGACCCCGGACTAAATATCCACCTGCTTCACTTTCACAATCGGTCCTTTTCAGGACCACCATATTACTTGTGTTAAAAAAAGGAGGAGGAATAGATCCTTCATAATAAATATCAAACCATTAATTACTTTAATTTTACGCCTGCTAGAAAAAATAATTACATTCTTGATATTTACTACGATTTATTGAATATTCTAAAATAATAATAATGAGCTGTTTCCGACTACAAACACATTAAAGAGCAACAACCTTCCTATTTTATAAATAAAAACAATCTTCTATTGTCTGCAATAAAGTGCGTCGCCCATCTGGGTCAACAACCGACTACATAGCTGCGTTTCTAGACGCATCGGGCAAAAAATATTTTATATGAATTAACGATTTAAAGTTTTTGCCCGTTTTATGCAAATAAAAGCGTATTTTTCTTTGAATGCGTGTTCGTTTCTATTTACAAATGAGCATTCTTACGTGTATTTATAAACATACATCATGTGCCCGGTCCGTAATGTAATTTTTTTTATCTAAAAAACAACATAGAAAATTAAATTTTTCATTTCTTCGTTATTGCGGTATATTTGGGCCTGTTTCTGTTCGGACTTTACATACATGCTACTTCGTCTTTTTATTTCTTGGACAGCCTGTATACATATACATAAATTACCCATAACCTCCCTTCCACCAACAAATTTGGCCAGGTATATTTATTAATTTAATAGAAACAATGTTTCTTTTAACAATATAGCTTTCATAGGATGAAATCCTACAATTTAATAGACAAATACTGTATATAACTCATATTTCTAACTACTTCCATCCTGCAATTTAAACAGCCTTTCATGCTATCGCCTCCTCTCGCCGAAAAGTGCGAATACGCCCTCAATAATACTGCGGAGTTAATTTTGTGTTAACACGCACACCTTTCACAATAATCAAAACTTAAACGTGCGCGAAATATCAAAGCTCGAAAGAATTTCCTTTTCCTGTGACTGGTAGGGGCGCGACCCCGCCGACACCCGTTTACCCCGTTCATTCCGCTCTGCTATTACGTACACCCAGACTTACATTTCCGAATACACGGCGAACTCCAAAATAGGCGGTTTTAATGAGAAGGAATGGAAGAAGAAGACTGAAATTAAGATATAGTAGAAAATACAGGCGACACGAGGGTTACAGTTTGAAACAACCGAGCCATTAGACTCCGAGAGAAAGTACATAATAGCGAGAGAACGGCCCGTTTCCCAGATACTGGTTTACGGATTGATAAAGAACAAGTTTTCCAACTCACGGGAACAATACACACTATATAGGCACATTTGTACCACTGCTGTATTGATTCGACTTTCGGCTACAGTTTCTGTCATACGAAAATGTTAGCTCAAATGTTATAATATACTGACACACTGTGAAGTTTGCTCACATTCAGTTTTCGACGTCCTCTTCAGATATTCAAGTGCAAGCTAACTTTTTGACACTTAGTATAAGTTACATTTATGTCCGTCGTCGAAATATGAAGCGTCATATTCGCAAAATTCTGTGAAACATACTTAGAAAAGTTATGTCTATCACTACAAATATCATTAGAGACTCATTAGAAGAAGTAGAAAGTAAAGGTTATTAAATATTTCAATATTTTCAATAAAAGATTTCAAAGTTATTTTTGTTTAATTCTTACATTAATTATATAAATTAAGTCTAATTAACATGAGAGCTAATTTCTTCGGAGTCTTCTGTAAAAAAAAAAAAAAACTAACTGATCTAGCTTTACAACGAAGCTTGGCTTGATTAATATAGAAATCAAGGGTTGATGATTCTTTGAGTTACCCATACTCTCACTAAACACTAAAACTGAAGGATTTATTCAACAACTTTGTACGGGTAGATATTATTGGTTGAAATTGTGTGTTGTTGGCATGGTGTTATACAATTTTGTTCTGTACTCTCTGCTTTTCTTTTCAACAGATGCTTTTTGATTCATTTTTTGAGTTGCTTGAATAATACATTGCAAACTTGAGATACATTATAGTTTTTGGTAATTTTAATTGCCCTCAATTTATTTACAATAATCGAAACTTTCAAATCATATCTAGGTCATGCAACCTTAAGCAATACAACGCATTGACTAATAATCGTAAATGTATGCTGGATTTGATCATTTGCAGTTCCTATTGTGACGTGCAACGTTACTTTGACTCATTACTCAAGGAAGATTACTATCATTCATCTCTACCACACGCGCGCACAGGTTAGAGGGAATGGGGCTTAACCCCCCGCCCCTCAAAATTAACGAATAAAAGTAAAAATCTACATTATAATTTATATAACCATATTTTTAGATATTTTTTATTGTCTATTGTGTATTTTATTGTTTTGCATGTTCATTTCTTTCTAGTTGCTTGGTGGCTAGCGAAACATTCTCAAACAACAACAATAAAACAATGCAAGAAAGTACTTTTGCTTCTTTCTTTTTTGCTTTTGGTGGTTACAGCACCGTTACATAAATAAAGAACCTTATATATTATTTATAAAGTCCAAGACGACAGTGTAATATGCTGTCCACCTATCTTCCTGAATGTTTCCTGTCCATTTCATTAGTGAACTTTCTATATACTTTTAATGGTCTAATTAAGACAGTTTAATACGCTGTCGACCGCTGTGTTGGAAGGTTCCCTGTCGATTTTCTCGATCAATCGGGCTTCTTTTCTCTTGATCTTTTAGTTCACACACACATTTTCACGTACCAAACGGCGATAAACATAAAAACTCGTAATCACAAGCCTTAAATATAATACAAACATTTTTTTATCTAAATAATGCTTAACTTATACATAGGTTAATATACATATAAAATAAACAACTGAAAGAAATTTATATTCGGTGTCTGACAAATATGTTTTGAAAAGTAATTTTAATTTTTTTTAGCTTCATATTTAAAATATAAAATATTTGATATACGGTACCTTTGGAGCAGGTTAATTCGAATATGCTGGGAAATATTGTTAATTAACTTTTAAGATGGCCGAAGTATTCCTTTAAACAATTCAATCGATTACAAAAGATTTTTTAAAATGACGGAACTTATATAAAATTTTAATACTTCTAAAGTGAAGCAGTATCAACAATACCTGCTGATTTCATTAAATGAAAGTCAAAGTTAATTCTCAAGGATCTCCGGGAAAAATTTCAAATATTTGAATTCTAACTTTATATTAAAATGTATTGCAAATTTGCAGTGAAGAGGAAAAAGCGAAGGCAAGAAGAAAGGAAACGCGCATCGTAGTCCAGTGGAAAAAAGAAAGTTATTTTCTTCGCGATAAAATTGATTGAAAAATATTTAATAAGAAAATATCCTATCGGAGGTCCGTGGAGAAGTTCATATCAAAGCATTTTTTTGGAACAGACGTCTGACTGCGAACTCAGATCTACTATGAAAATGAAGGGTCGAGAGAGAGAGAGACAGACAGGAAATTTCAAGAATTTTAAGTAAATTAAGAAAAGCAGATAACCGTAAACATTTGTGTTCCGGGTTTGCTGCTGTTGCTATGGAGATGTTGAATCCGGGGAATAGATAGGACGTGACAGAGTCCGGTCTGGAAATCCTTCGTCTAATGCGATAAGAAAAAGTGATGCAAAACACAAAGCTGACACGCAACCTATTAACGTTTAAGACCATTGTAGTGAATGATGGTGATTTATATAACTTTTGTTTTTATTTCGTGACGTTTCTTTTTCTATTGTGTGCTTTGAATCAAATTTATGTGATTTTATTATATGATAAGAACGATTAGTATAGCGTTTTATTAAATATGGAAACAAACACAAGCAGTAAGCACGATAATTTGCACCGCATCAATAAAACGACCGTAATAGAAGAGTTACGGAATAATACATTGAGGCGTCAGTTGTTACGACTACGACATTTTTATTTTAGAAAAGAAGCGATTAAAGCTATTTTAAACTTAATGTATATGGACCTTTTTTGAGAACTGACACTTTACTTTTCATGAGGTATATGTTTTTGAGGTTTTGTACTATGTAATATACCGAATGACTCAACGAACAGACAAAGTCCATTGTTTGTATGTGATAATATTTGTGCCAAAAATTTTAAAACAAGAATCATAGAAAACTATAGACAGTACAATCTTAAAATATTCTTATATATACAGTGTGTTTGATAACGATCCACTAACATAAACTAAAATTCTTTAATTGTAATGCTGTGCAATTAATTACATTTTATGATAGCCTTGAAGAGATAATTAAATTAATATCAATTTGTATTGTGGAAATATCTGATCACTTTAATTCTAGAACATTCCAAACTTAAATTCAGTTTTACTTTTAATAATAATAATGAAAATATTTGTTGGCGTCTCACCCTGTAGACATTTTATTTAAAATTCTTTACCGAAATATACAAGAAATGTATTAAAAGAAGCAATAATCTTAGCGTAGCGGCATTAATTTAAGTAATTAATAACAAAATGACAACCTGTCACCCAAAAAGTTTCATTGACTGAATGTAAATGCCAATGTGTAAAATATGTAAAAATATGAATAATTAAGCGAAGAATTTTAATATATTTACTAATTGCCTGGCTAAGAATTAGCATTTACACATTACTGAGGGCATTGCTGACCACTATTGTTTTACACAATGGACATCTATAGATTGACATTCTTAAGGTATATATTTTAATCGACACATATTTTTTAAATTAACACACGTCATCTTAGTTACTCCACACTGAAGAAACCAAATAAGGTAGAAACATATATGTCTGTGTTTACTAGCACATATTTAACAATTTCATGTTTGATTTACACATTTCTATATAATATATCTTTAACACATAGTCAGTATTATTTGTGTGTTGAAATTAGATGTTCGCTTGAGATAGATCTAGGCCTTCTAATTAACCCATATAAGTGGTATACGACAGGTCTATTCCTAATTTTCACATTTTCTCTTATAAGTACACATTTGCGTTGATAATATTCGGGTAGTGGCATTAAATGCGTGTCTATGATTGATCTAGATCAGGGGTTGGCAACCTGGCTGGAATTAAGAGTCATTTTTCCCGATGCAGTAAATTATTTTTTTTAAAAAGCCAAATATAAGTATACACATCGGTAATATTACAAAAAATAACGATTATCTGCTGTGAAACATGTATTTATTGTGAAACCAAAACCTTTTATTTTACGTAGCAACAGGACATATAATTCAATGTATTAAAGAAAACGGATAAACTTTTTTATCTCATAAAATAAACCTCATAGTAAACCTAATTTCAGTAGGTTATACAGCTTTGCTTAAAATACAAATTAAATATTAAAAACGCAAATATTTAATATTAGTGATTTTTTTGTGAGTGGGTAGAGGCACAAAGCTGTTCAAACTTTGATGTATATTCAGAAGTTTTTAACTGCATGCAACTTTCGAGACTTTTGTCACGTACTTCTTTGTTTTTAATAATGGTCACACCTGAAAATAATTGTTCACAGTAGTAAGTAGTAAAATTGTCAAGATGCCAAATGCACATGTTTTCACTTGATCATAAAAATCAGGAAGACATTTCCATCTTTCAAATATATCTCTTTCCCCTCACTGGTGTATGTTGGCAAATTTTCCTATCTCTCTAGCTGAGTTTTCTAGTTCTGACTGCAAATTTACGAGCAACTGGCACACCTTCGTCACTAGTGGCTTGATTAAAAATGATAGAGTAGGCTTTTCAGATCTGAAATCTTTAAAACGACTGTTAAAAGACTTGGATTTTTACAGTAGCTGTGACAAAAAATGCACTGTTATCATTACAACCTGAAATGTTCCTGTAATCTCTCTAAAGTTTCGAAATGTAGTATGTGTTCATTCTACCTGTCTTGAACAAATAATGCTAATTGTTGAAAACTGTTTGTGAGAAAGTCCTTTTGCCATTATTTGGTTTACTATTTTAGTCACTAAATCCATCACACATACAATAATTTTTGAAAACGTCTGTGCGTAAAGTACTTTCTGATAAATTACGCAATGAAACGAAAACACGTCATGATCTACATTTTCTTTAGAAAGTGAAACAAAATCTTTGATTTTACCCATCATACCTGGTGCTCCATCTGTAGCAATAGAAACCAATTTATTTAGGTCAATTTTATTTGTCGTCAAGTATTCCAAAATAGCAGTACGTATATCTTCACCACGAGTTTGACCTTTAAGGGCAATATTGAGAATAATTCTTCACGAAGACATCACATGCAATAGAAAATGCAGACTATATTTTCAAGTCTTTAATTTGTTGACTTATTATAGTTTTCGACAGCTGGACAGTTGCTAACAATGGAGTGTCGTTAATTTTCTTCATTGTGATCCTTATTTTTAAAATCTTGAAAAAGGTGATCAACCATATTTGAAAAGCGTTTTTTCACATATTCTCCATCGGTTTTTCATACTTAGCTATATCCTAACCAACAGCAACTGACTGCTGTAATATTAGTAGAAAGTGCATCCAGCCGCTAAATAATGATGTTGATTGTTGCATTCTACGACTTAATTCCATCACTGCTGCCTTTTCTCCGAGATGATGCTGATTTATCAGATTTATCATTATTTCTAATTCTACACAATCAAAAAAGTATTAAAAGTTGTTTGGCAATGGTTATACTGCAGCTAATTTTTCAATCGTATCGCATGCGGCTCGTCAACCACAGGTTGCCGACCCCTGATCAAAACATTTTCATTGAACTGCATAAATAGTAGCGACTGTTCTATGCTTAATTGTTGACATTTTTACTTATTTTACACATTCACAATTACATTCTGTCAATTAAACTTTTTAGATGACAGCTTGCTGTCCAATTGTCATTTTGTTATTGATTGCTTTCAAATCGTTATCGCTACGCCAAAAATATATTTATTATTTCGGCAAAGAGTTTTAATATATATATTGTAACAAGAAGGAATTTAATTGGCTGAGTCAGTAAGTATATAGAACTCACATGAGTTAATATTAGAAACTCGTCCATAAATCTTATGGTCCTCTTCCGTAATACTTTTCAAAAGACGTGACAATTATTAAAATAATTTGTATTACAGGGATTAAATTTGAATGTATGTGTTTTGTGCAAATTCCTAAATTAAATACTCTAGGTTAAGATTGTACAAAAAATTCCTTGTCTTCGAATTTCAGTTTGAATAGCTTTTATTACTGTCCAATATTAAGGGGATTGTTTCATTAAATTATATGTGTCAGACCAGTCCCTATACTAAAAAAATTAACTAAAACCAAATTAATGATAATTACTTTCTCTTAATTTTATATAGCAATAAGTATATAACGCATTTTGTTTTTGATATTAATTTATGCCTTTTTTACGTATTAGTCAGAGATAAAATATTTGTTATATATAGACATTTATAAAATTAGATAACTTTGAATTCAAGCAGGTTCTCAGCGAAATATGTGCATTCATTGTAGTTATTGGAGACGAGATAAGATAACCTTATCCCGTATTTATTAGTAAAAAGTAAATAGAGATGTGAGATAAATTTTGTTGTGTTTTCGAAGAATCACGCACATAAATAAAACAAGCAAATGTTACTCACCCGCTCTTATAATTGGAAAAATAGAACGAATCTGGGTTGCCTAATTAGTACCTCGCCATTGTTTTTACCTCGCTGAATAGACACATTTGGATATTTTAATTAGACCAGTCATTATTATTTTAAAATTAGAAGAAAAGGCATTTTTTATATTCGGTTTATTTTGAAAAATATATTATGCCTCCTATTTAATACAAATTAACTCATGCATAATCCACATTGTTATTGAATTTACAAGTACAGAAAGTATATTTTTTAATTCGGGTAATACTAAATTATTCGCATTCAATATTTGGAACAGAATTTAATAAAATTTCAATTTAAATGAGTCACATTAACAATATGGTGCTTTAATTTCTTTTTGCATCATATTGCCGATGTAGGAAGTTTTATATATATATGTATATATAATAAAGTATAGAATTTCATGGGGTAACTCCGCTCAAAATGCAACTGCGGACACGTGTTTCGAACTACTTGGTTCTCGTCAGCGCAGTGTAGCCAAGGAATAGGATGGGATAACCTTGGAGCTGAAAAACATCAATCAGAGACATACACAAGGGACAGCCTACCAATTGAGGCTTCAGCTAGAGTGTCCTCGATACTGAGAATGAATCTAACGTCGCCGCGAGGTAGACATTGTCCACCTGCAAGCCATCTGAACCCACAGGATAACAATAAAGAAAAGAAATATTGCGGATTATAGAATAATAAAGTATAGAATTTCGCAGTTGCATTTTGAGCGGAGTTACCCCATGAAATTCTATACTTTATTATTCTATAATCCGCAATATTTCTTTTCTTTATGTATATATACATATATATAATTCGACAAAATTCATACGATATTTGTACTATGTATCGGATAGCGCTAATACAATTACAGTGTTATAACTAAACGTTAGATAGTTTTCATTGAGCAATTAATAAATTTAATAAATCTTGTTATGTAAATTTGATTTGATTATTACTATTTTTTTTACTCCGTTTTATTTTGACTAGCTAAAGTACATTTATTTATTATAACATGAATATTTCTGTAAATGTTTGCTTATTTCCGGTGTTGGTTTATAGATTTGTCATTAGCATTGTTTCAACACTATGTTACATTACTACTGTTTTAATGATTTTGTTAGTATTTTTCTTTGTTAACATTAGATATGTCTGTTTTTTTATATATTTCAATTAAAACAGGTCGAATGACATTAGCATGTAATTTATTCTACGTTAAAACTCAAAACAAAAAACAACATCTAACCATTGAAATGAAACTACATATTTTTAATACTATTTAACTCCAGTAATATTTCTTTGTTTTAGATACAGCGTTCGTTAATTACTAAAACTCTAGAAAAACAATTCTAAACTAAAATGGCTTATAATGAATGGATCTAATATTAAGAATTTAATACGATTGAATTATGCCAGTCTATACCTATACCTAATACATTAATAAGGACTCAACAATAACAATTAAATTAAATTAATTAAAAGTTCTTCCTCTTTGGCCTTTGTAAACTTTATTACATTCATAGGCCAAACAGGGGAGCTTTTACAACAGGATTGCCGAACATAGAAAAATATATGCTGATAGAAAAGGGGATTCTACTTTGCTAATCACTGTTTAGAAGAAAACAGTTCAATGACAACTTTGACGTTTTACACGTTCAAAAAAATTGAGAACTCTCCTTGAAGCAATTTTATATTAAATAGTGGTTGGTCACTTCCCACTTCTTTCTGTAATTATATATAAGTAGGGACCAATTAATGTTAACTTTAGTTTGAACAAGAATCTTTCGCAAGAATCATTTATTCTCTCAAGTTTATTTATAATTGCTATACAGATGTCGTTTATATTTTTTTTTACTCCCATACTTTAATTGTATTAGATATGCCGAACCTGTACTTTAATGATGTCAATTACGATACAGATTTTCATTATGATACAAGTTTATATCCAATAGGAATACAGATTTTTCATTACGATACAATAGGAATGTGACATTCCAATATTCAAACAATATTCAATATGGCGACTGCATATCTGACAGATATACAAATACAGGTCGCGGTAAAATGGTTGCCCCGGTATCTAACTCTTAGAAGTTGAAAAGTAGTGTGCGTGGTTGCCTTGTGTTCTTGTATTCGCGTAATTTTTATTTATTAATATGGCTTAGTCCAGATAACAACGAATCTGTAATCATTAGAGCGCGGACATGACCGGTTTAAACTAGGACGAAGTTACAACGTAGCAAAGAAATAATGTAAACAACACACGCTTACTGAATAGCACTAATTCATATGGTGAACTGCAACATCTGTTTACGCCCGAGAAGTGCCCGAGAATGAGAGCAAAAAATGCCCATAAAATAAGGAATTTATGAGTAAAATTCTTTTTTCATCGGCGTAGATAGGAGCGTGAGGGTTTTTTAAAATTTATTATACTTACCTTATATTTCGCAAGAGAAATAAAATTGTCATTCATACTTACGTTAGTTTTGTTTTTTCATTGTTTTGACTGTTAATTACGTACTTCGTATTTTTGTAATAGTACCTATATTTAATACCGGTTTATTGAATCGACTTCTCCCAATTATCTAGACGTAAGTGTGCACTGGATTTCGTTTAGTTTTAATAACATACGCGTAAATTTTTAGTTATCATTTATTTAGATCTAGAAAGTTGTTTATGTTACTTTTTCTGATATGAAAGTGAATTGTCAGTGATTCCGAAATTTATTACAAAGTCTGAAAAATATCGTTACAGAATGCCAAAATATCGCACGTTCGTCACTTAGCTTTGCTAAAACATACACATAAATAGCTTTTATGCAGAGAATTTCGATAGTTTACAAAATTTTTTACATGTTTAAATGACGATGCTCGAAGTATTTCTGAGTGCACGGAACTAATACAAATCTCAAATTTAAAAAAATCAGTTGTTATTCCTTCAGGAACACATATTTTGAAAATTGAAATCTCAAATTAAAAGATGGATTAACCACATTAGATGTGGGCTATTAATAATTTCAAAAGTATTTCAAGTGATTTCGGATGTAACCTTCGGCAAAAGTTAGACGCAGTTTTTAATAGAAAACCAGATTTAATAACATTGCGGCAATGGTGTATGCTAAATACCCTGAAGAAAAAAAAGAATTTGTTTGAGCATATTAATCTTTCAGGATTTCTAAAATATTTTGGTCAATTACTCAATTTTTTTCACCTTCTCGGTTGCATTTTTCTTGCAAAATTTTCTTTTGTTGATTTAATTTAAAAAACGGCTCATTTCTTTATTGTTTTATAATACACTTTTTTTTTTGCTTGCATTTAAACTTTCGCTATAACAATATTTCATGCAGATTTATAACCACAGAAAATAATAACTCCGCTCAATACGTGATAGTAATACATGATGTGCGGGCATAATTACAATAATTACAAAGTTTGTACCCATAAATCCAGTTTTAATGATAACTCATTTGAATGCATTTTCGTTCTGTAATCAGGAAACTCATTCGATTCCCACTGCTGTGTGTGCAGACGCAGATAGGGAAATTGAAGTGCTTCGTGTAAATCGAAAAAGCCAGCAACGAGGTTTCGGTTCATGTCGCTTCTTCCGAAACGTACGGACAATATTCCAGAAAACGGTGGATGCACCGCTTAATAAAACACGTCAAGATGGAGGCATTAATTTGACGAAGAACCCTCAAATACGATATCGGCGATCGGTGCAGTAGACTGTGCAAGCGCTGGGTAACGAAGTGAGCAATGGGCTGTGATCATGAGTGAAAGCCTGCATTCAACCACTAGACACACCGATCGATGACAGGACTATACGTATATGTATGTACGACGAACGTGCGCCACTGGTCATGGATAATCGTGACATGCTTTATATGAGGACGCATATAAAAAGAGAGGATTTAGGATATAACAAAGCAGATGAATAGCGCTAAATTGTATATAAATAGCGTAGAAAATTTGATGGTTCTTTATCTGTGTATCTTTGGCGACTGTGGTATAATAGATATACCGCCTGTGTCAAGAAACATTAGCCATAGCGGATCTGTGTATACGTATATATGTATGTACCGCGCTGGGACATATTACATAATATACGTATAAACTGATTCGCTATGGCTAATGGTAATTGACACAACCGGTATAGAAATTTGAGAAAAACACAAGACATAACAAGCGATGCATTAAAATACTCAATACTACTATTATTGTAAAAAATGTGGAGAACTATTGCAATTGCAATATCCGTGCAAAAATCATTTGGATTTTAAATTATATATTTTATGGTGTGGTAAAAATAAATAGATATTAGTCACGTTTAGATTATTTTATTTATTTTATTTAGAGCCATACACGTAATGTTGACTCATTTATGACTTTTCCAAATTTTGGAAGTGCCACTTTTTTATTTTTTACTTCCCGCCCTCGTTTTTAATCAAATGTTTGTCTATTTTTAATTTTTCATAATAAATTAATAGTTATTTACGATACAAGTGTTAGAAGTGCGATTTTATTTCACGAGTAAAAGTTTGCGGCACGAGCATTAGCGAGTGTCGCAATATACGAGTGAAATTAAATAGCATTTTTAATACGTGTATCGTACAATATTTTTCTACAAACAATTTTTATTATAAAATATAATGAAACTTCACTGACAAAATCTGACAGCTCATGAATACGTTTTGACACAACTGGATGCAACCGTTAAATTACGTCAAATTGATTTGTCGCAATTTATACAGAAGATGAGTTCGTGTATTAATAAAGAAAATGAAGTAATAGGTACTGAGTGCAATAGTTGAAGCCGCTGATAAAGCGACATTAGATTTGTTGCTCATAAAATCTAGGCAACAATATGAAGTTGCGTACAAACGGTTTATGGAATGGTGAATATGCAATAATGTGATGGTAAATTTAGCAAAAATGTTCTACTAGAAAGGTCCAAAATTTGGAAATCTTCTACTCTTTGGTCACATTTTTCGATGATAAAACTTTTGCTAAATATAAAAGACAACCTTGATATTAGTAAATATTATAAACTTATTGCATTTTTGAAACGGAAAGGAGAAGGTTACCGACCAAGAAAATCAAAAATATTGACAAGACAAGAAATTGATAGACGTATTTCTGAAGCATCAGATGAAAAATATATGATGTTCAAAGTAGCTGTTGTTATGGGTAAGTATATTTGGCGCTTGTCGCCGGTAGAGTTATGCCGTATGACTGTGGATGACATTGCAGATCGAGGAAATGCGTTAGTAGTTACTATACCAGGTACTAAAACTAATACTCCAAGAATGTTTACCGTTATTGGCTCATATATAAACTTGTATCGCCAACACAAAGCATTACGTCCATCTAATATAAAACAACGACGTTTATTTATTAAATACGCTAATAATAAATGCACAAGTCAAGCGGTTGGAATAAATTCGTTTGGTAAGGTGCCTGTAATTATCACAATGTTTTTGAAATTGCCGAATCCAGAATCTTCTACGGGACATTGTTTCCGACATTCATCTGCTACTTTGCTAGCAGATTCTGGTGCAAGCTTATGCTCAATTAAGCGACATGGAAGCTAGAAGTGTTCCACCGTTGCTGAAGGTTACCTAGAAGATTCTCTAGAAAATAAAAACAAAATTGTTCACTCCATCTTCCCAGATCTATCTAATAATTCTATTGCAAATGATAATTTAAATCACGATATTTTAGTTCCTATGAACTATTTGTCTGCAAATAATAATTTTGCAAGTACAGCAACACATGGAATAAAATCTCCAATTGCACAAACTGTACATTTAATATTAATTATCCAAAGAATATGTAATTTTCATTGTAATAAAAATCATTTGATATGTACGGAATTTTCTGTTGTCATTTTTGACAAACTGTCATTTACTAGTGTTAAAAGTGGCATTTTAACACGCTACGCTATAGGTAAAATCGCATTTTTAAGTAAAGTTATCCGTGTCAAAATGTTAACTTTTAAAGGTGTTTGTAGAAAAAATATTTTTCAAGCACATTTTGGTGAATAAAGCTGAGAGAAACTTATTTATTAAAATTAATTGTCCACATAGAATTATTGGAAGCTTGAATCAATATAGTTATGATCTGATTAAATAGTGATTTCTTTTCCTTTTTCATTCAAGCTTCCACTAGTTCTAGCAACCAGAGCTAAAATACCCGGATTGCTACGGGAATATGATGAAAAAGTTGATTAGAGCTTTTTCAAATACCTATTGAATAAAAAAAAAGCATTCGTTTGGTATATCTCTTACAAATTCTTTCGTAATTCTGACCCTCTTTCCGTCAGTTATCAAGAATGATCTGCTTTTGTTAATTTTTATTGTCAGGAATTTCAATGGAAAACTTTTTTCCTAGGATATCAATTGGTGTGGCCTCATTTTCATCAATCCTGCTTTCCAGAAATATACCAATAAGTGCTACCTTTATGTTCGATATTATGTTTAATAGGAGCGCTAACATTTTTTTGCTTAAAGCCTACATTTTTCCGAATGAATTTATTTTCACATAGTGCAAAATATTTTTTCCGAAGTTCTAATTCATGTTGTAATTGGCTCATAGACGGATCGCCTTTTTCTTTGCCATCTCACTTAAAGACGCCATCATGATAGTCTCTGACGCAAAGTTACTTGCATTTTTATCTACACACCAGCTTTAGTATACTTTAAAGGCTTTTTCTTAACTAACTTCGCTTGCTTTTCTCGGATAGCAAGCTTTGCTCCGCTCTTCCCGCTGCTTTCCTCAGTTCCGGTGGAGTGCAGTCCTTAAAGTCTTCACTACTCGACATTTTTTTATAATCCTTTCACCGAAAAGATTTATTTATTTCACATTTACGCTATAACATCACAAACCTGTAACTTGATATGTCAAAACTCTTATCTGAATTTTTATCACAAGAATATATCGTATGGTTATAAATAAAGTAGGTAGTATACAAATCTCGATGAAAAGTTTCATTCGTGCCTGGAGAGTGATGAAACACATTCCACCTCGGTATGTAATATATTAAAAAACACTTTTCTTGCAATTGTGTACATGTTAAATATAGTATACCGCAAGACTATATTTTAGGTCCTCTTTTTTTACTTGCATTAACGATTATCAGGTATAATATTACACAGAATAAAACACTCTATTTAGATAACACCAACTTTTTAGTTATAAATCTTAATTAGTAGAAAATAAAAGTATGAAAATTATAATTCTTCTGGAATGCTTGCTTTTGGGAATTAAATTTGTCATACTAAAGAAACAAATTTAAAATTTGCGGAAGCAAAGAAAAAATACGTTGCAAGTATAAAAATAAGTACACCCAAAATGCTGATGTTTATCATTATCATATCAGTCATTTTGATTTTATACAAAATTCTTTTTAAAGAACATATTAAATATACCTGCAATTTATACGAAATCCATGTAGTTAAGTTTTGTCTCTTCCAGCCTTATATTTTTTACACATTTTAGCGGCTGATATCTCATATTATATGCAGAAATTGTAAATATATTGTAGATGGCGTAGAAATCAAAAAGATAATTGAAATGCTAATAAAAATAAAACTTATACCTTACCTAGATAAATATTAAAATAAACTATACATCTAATCTGTTCGGTAAATTATAGTATATCTTAATAAATGCGTAGCTTGTATTGATTTCCACGAAACATGGCCTACGAATTCGATAGTTGATATTTACACTACTTGTTTATGTGTAAATATAAAACCTGGTGACAGAAATCCTTTCTTGCAGTACAGCTTTATATATACCGAGGTCGTCATATTTTAATTTCTGATAGGCAAGTAGTAAGTGGAAAAGAGCGCGACGAATTTAACTAAAGATAGACATAAGCGAGGCTGCCACACTGGACATTTGTAAGGCGTGGGGGTCCCCCGCCACTCCGTTGCTCACCCTCCACTGTTAGCAAGCAGGCATCGCTGCATAGGATAAGATCATCTTTTGCATATGATAGAAGTGCAAACCGAAATTAAAATTTGACGCTTACGGTATATGTGAGACCAGACTTTTGACTGCTGAGCAAGTACGACTGCGTATAAAACGTCGACAAACCCCGAACAACGCCCTTTGATTATTACTTTGTAATAAATACTTTTTAATATTACTTTGTATATTATTCTTTGCAACGGCATCTTTCATTTCAGTTACATATGAGGTTTGAATTGATTTCGTTATATCAATCTTATTATGTATAAATATTGCCTTCCCAAAATAGAAGCGACATCTGTATTTCAGATAACGCGCCACATCCATTTAGCGCTGATACACTGGAACGTCTCCGAACAGTGGTGATGGCCAAACTGATGCTATGGCATAACATTTCAATTGGGCGACTTTTGCATACCGTCGCCAAAAGTATGTTTGCTCGCCATAAGTAGTACAGTATATACAAACGGTCGCGGAAAGCAGGCTCTCCAACTCTCTCATCCAACAGAATATCATTTACAAAACACTATAGAGAGAAAGGGTCCCAATATAGTCACTGCAGTATCCCGATTTGTTTAACCAATATTTCTGAAACATGGGTAGTACCTCTTCAAGTTATCTTTGCACTTTGTTGTCTATTGCATGCAAGCCCCTAGCAAATTGCTGTAATTTTTATCAATTCAACTATATATTTTCGATAAATCTGTAAATAAGCAACTGTATTGCTTATTCATCTCATTCCTGTTATTGATTACTTGTACTAAAAACAAACCTTGCTTATTGAATGAAGCAGACTTGTTCATCATAAAGAAAACTTTCATACATTTCTAATTCAATTCAATTGATGAAACTGTCGGAATGGTCTATAATTTTCCTTAGATTTAGTATTTCCTTTCTTATATATCTGTTTAATAATTGTAATTTTTAACTAATCTGGTAAGATATTCACTATTATGTTTCGTAATGCTGGAAAGGAATAAATGAAATAAATAAGAATAAAGGTCAAAGGGTGATGGAAAATATTCTTCTATGAAACTTGAGTGAGTTGTTTAATGCCAGCACAAATGTTAAGATATCGGCAAGGAGCATTAGGATTAAAGTCGTGATGTCCAAACTACTATTGGAAAACGAACCAGAAGAGGAGGATAAGTCAAGGCTTGCAAAATATTCCGTTACCGATTGTGGCTTTAATGGAATGAAGACTTACTTTGTAGTCAAGATTGGTCACCATGTGATCATTCTTTTGCGATTAAAAGTTAAAAAGCAAACGAATATGAAACATTAATGAGGATATTTAAAATGACTTTTGTAATGTTTTAATTTTTGCTTTCATAACTATTCAGGGAATATAATAAAATAAAAACATTTGGTCCTCCAATTAATCCGCGTTCGCATAATTTTCATTTAGAAACTTTGGCGTAAATGGTGACATTTAAAATAAAGTCCACCCACTACTATATCAAGCTAAACTATATATAGCTCAAAGCAATTTTAATTTAGGTAAAGTAATATTTAAAATCCCCGTGAAGCAATTAAGCTACATCGTAGATCATAAAATATCATCATTTACACTTTCGGGCTGGAAGTGCAATAAAGGAATATAATGCCTCCCAGGATGACTTACGAATACCACCGAAGAAAATGAAAGGTAATAAACTATACTGCACAGTCTGTGACAGCGTACGGTTGCGGTCAGCCAATACGCCCTGCCACCGAGTCATTCCATCAATCATAAAAGGTTTCATTTAGTATAAATAAAAAGATTCCATTTATTTCATTCGACGCTGTCAGAGGCGAGGAAAGCTGACGTAGACGTTTAACTTAAATTAAATCGAGTCTTATACGGGTGTTTGCATATCTCTACCCCTTCGCGAAAACGTGGTTGGCTTATAAATTAATTTCAACGGAGAAGTCGTGCTCGGCTTTTTGTCAAGGTGGAATTAACAAATCCGGTGATGCAATATAATATTCACGGCGTAAAAATTAGACAATTATGTGAGACAATTTGTTTAAGCGAAAATATAAGATTTCAAGTTTATAATACTTTTATTAATTATGCAAAAAAGAAGAACACTAAGCTGCAATAAAAATATTCTCTTAAAAATAATATTCTTTTATAGTCTTTTTGGATGCTGATTTCTGCAAAAAATATTTAAAAGTGTCACCGTTAGGTACAGTTTTACCACAAATTACAGGTTTAATTTTTACGAATTTTGTATGTACAGAGAGATCGTAAATACTTGACCGTGCCGCTTCATCGATATATCAACTTTAGCATGAGTTTGCCACACGTTCATTGTTGTAGTATGAATACTTAGTTTGTATCGAACTTCGCTATAGTGGCTGTCAATCCAATATTCTGTAATTTATACATATTTGTCCGTCATATAAGCTTATTGGCGTTTCTTTTCCCTTCTTGGATTTTTCTAGCATTTAATTGAATATTAGAAACTGTCTTTCTCAAGGCAATAAAAGGCACATTTCGTTGTTACTGTAAGTAATTTTTTTTGTGTTTATACGAGTATCATTATTATTTTTGCTTAATTTTAAAGTTGCGTTGAAATCAACAATGCCATTTAGGGAAGAACAAGGTTAATTTATTCTGGAGGACTGATACCCAATGCATAGTGGAAATATTCTACTGATTCATGTAGACAACAGTTTCATACTCGATTCCCGGAAATGCAATTGCAACATGATATATTTGCAAGACATGTCAACCGTCTTATTAGTCGTTTTCTAGAAACTGGCAGTATATCTAAGAAACACTCTTCTGGTAGACCTACTCTACCAACAGGAGAAGTGCTAGACGGTATTCAAGAACCGCTAGACGTGAGTCCTAAGAAATCGTTAAGGCGACTATCAGCGCAGGCAGGTAAAATATTACTTTGTTTGATATACAGAAAATTTATTAATTCTGATTTTATGTTGGGGGATTGATAAGAATACTAAATACCACCCCAGCCAATATGCCCAGTTACGTATCTAATATCTTTAATGTTCAAAATAAAAATTATCAAAAAACTAATTAAATGATCCCTGTATATGTACTACAAAATAATTAAATTCAAATTATTATGATATTCCTACTCTAATATGAATCTATTAATACCTACGACTAGCTCAATCGATATAAAAATAATATTTCAAATGTTACAATTTAATCTAATAACATGAGACTCGTTAAATAACACTTTAACTTTCAAAATATCAAATAAATAGCTTTTATATATTTTTATAAATTTCTATTTATATTATACTTAATCCGATACTGTTCCTTCTTTTAATTCAAGAGGGATAAATCTCTTAGTGTCATACTGGTTGTATAGTTAGTATTCCTCAACCAACTTACTAATAATATCAAAGTATTATCAGTTTTTGTTCAATTTTATCTCTACAGGTAGCGTAATTTGGTCCGATATAAAACACAAAAGAAAAGCATGCAAATAAATAAAGAAAACATTAGAATTGAAGGTTAACAAACGTCTAATAATTAAAAATTAGAAAAATAAATTTAGAAACAAACACAGAACAATAAATGAATTAAATCAGAAGTTCAAATATAGCGCCAAAATCTACAATATCAGGAACATAAATAAATAGTTAATTACATAAGTAAAGCCGATATTTAAAGCTAAAAATTGATATTATTTTTCAAAATAACTTACACGAATCTCCAAATATAAATAATATGACATATCTCCCTAAATAACAAATTGGAATAAAACTTTAGCAATATACACGAACAAATTAAAAGAAAATTGAATTTTTACATATGGCTCGTTAGTTTGTGAGATACTAGTCCACATCAGTAACTTTTATAATAATAATCAGAATAATAAGAATGATATGTTTTATTGATCAAGGGAAGATTAGTTACAGACTTAATAAAAGAACTTATCTAAAGTTATTTATCTAAATACAAAAAAAAACTAAATGATACAAAAATCCAGGATCCAGGAAGAAAAAAATACAAACGCTCCAAAACATATATATATAAAATCAAATAAAACAAAGAGATCGTTAACTTTATCTACTGTAATAAGAACGAAATTATCAGTCGAATAACTAGTTTCGATGTAGTTAGTTCTCCTAGTATATAGGACGCGACAACACTTACTGACATTAAACTTTACTAAGTGAAATTTGTTAGACTATATCTACTCTAATTGTAACTTTAGCTCTTTATCCCAAGATTTTATTGATAAACAGATTTCTAAATCATCCATATAGGCAAATACTGGACAGGTGACATATGTTAAAAGATCATTAATAAAAAACAAATAAAAGAGGTTCTAAATAAGGCACCTGTGACACTCCGAACAAAGGCATAAACTAATGGGAATAGTGTCTCTTGAAGAAGAACTTTCAACAGTTACTTAACAACAAATGAAGATCAAGCGTTGTTTACTCAGCCACAAGGCATGCGTACATATCTAAGCTTCAGAGGATGATCAAATACACGAAAGGAAGCACGCAAATAAATAAATAAGAAACAAGTATTGAAGGCTAAAGGACGTACAATAACTAAAAATTGTTAAAATAAATTTAGAGGCAAAAACCGAACAATAAATCAATTAAATCAGGAAGTTCAAATATAGTACAGAAGTCTACAATATGACGATAAGAACAGTAAATGACAAAATTTAAATCCATTACAAGAAAACATAGTTATTCAGTAAGAAATACTTCAAACGCACTAACAAAGAAGAACTGAATTCAATTATATTATGTATACTTCATTAAAATATTACAACACCGATAAATAAATACAATAAAACTTTTTAATATTCAACTACACTATAGCAATTCTATCTATCTATCTCGATTACAGTGCTTTAGTATGTTAATTTTGCAACCTCTACATATTGTCTAGGTTTTCCATTGTGGCTACCGATACTAATGTATTTGCCAAATGCCAATGTGCTAGAATAACACTAATAATATTTTCATAAAAGTGTACGGTACATTAATATCTTTAAACGTCTACTAAAAAAATTTTGTATTCTACTACATTTTTATTTTCATGAAAAGAATAATTCAGACACGTGAAGCACCATTTTATAAAATAGTTATACAAGATAGAGCTTTCCATGCATCGTGACTGTGACGGTAAAACAAAGGCTAATTTTGTATTGTTGAGCGCTGAAAAATCTTACATCTAAAATATCCTCATAAAAATAAATTTACAATAAACAAAAAAATTTCATTTTACACGGCAATATCAACAAAATATTATTGTGTACTGAACAGGGGAAATAAACATTTATACGTTGCTATGTTTACAACGACGATACTGTACATAACATTATTCATATGCAATAGACATTTTATAGTATTCCATTTCTGATACTTTCCGGTTAGATTAACAAACATATCATAAACATGGTAAGGCAAACGCTGAACTCGACAACAATTGTCGCAATAAATGTTCGATTTATACATTTTTATTGTGTCTGCCGTAATATCACGTGTGCACCGATGAAAACGGTATTCCGCGTTGTTGGTACTGCCGTAGCTAACGTTCCCTTGTTGAAGTTTATATGGATCGTATGTCCCACATAGGTCACACACAGATGTGATATAATAATAAACACGTTCGCTAAAGGCAATACAATACATTTTTCAATATATCCGTCAATGCGAGTAACATATCGAAAACGCATTAATTTTTAGTTAGCAATAACAGGCAGTATGTAGTTTTCGTATAATAAAAAACGGTTCTATATTGTTTAACTTGTGTGTGTTCTAGATATATTTTAAATATGATTTGCTGAAATACCTACACTGAAATATAAGAGTTTCCTTTTTGTGTTGAGATTTTGCATGAAATGTATCATCGAAATACGTTGATACCTTATTTTAACTTTATTGTAATAAAAGCCCAGTAATGTGTAAAGGTACGAGTCAGAGTTGGTCACCATAATTTAAAGGAACCACTCAAAATAAAATTAATAAATTTAATGTAACATTGAATTCTAAAATAAGATTTAAATAAATTTGCCTGCTAAGCTCAGTTCGTGATCTCGAGGGCGGTTCAGATTAAGAGAGATGATTAATTAAAAGGTTCCTAAAACATTATTGGGCGTTGATATAATAAAATTCCATTGTATAATTTAAATAATAATTATATTCAAAATCAATTTTATATGTTTTACAGACAAAGAAAAATCTTTCACAATATACAGCTTTTAAAACAAGAGGAAACAAAAACACATTAATAGACAGGTTAAATACACTTTTACAAAGGCTACATTGAAGAAAATTTACGTGTACCATTCGTTATATTCAAATGAAGAACAATGAAGCAAAAAAAATAACAACTTTGGCTATAAGATTAATATATGATTATATACATACAACACAATGCCGAGACGTATTGAATTACATTACACTTTATATTACGGAGACGATGTTTATTTGACAGATATATTTATTTCACCCTGATAGATATATTTACTTATTTCGTCTCTATTTGACACTGATTTGTAATGTTTAATTCTTTATTTCTGAATACGTTTATTTGTGTGATTGAAAAGAAATTTTCAAAAATAGCTTTCCGAAATTCCTACAGAAAGAAGGTCTTTTTTCCAACCGATAATTTTAATCAGTCAGTTGTTCATATTGGTGAAAATAGAAGTAAGTAAATTTCTGCCGTATGTATACGAAAACGTTGAAAAACCGATTTGAAACAATTTTTGTTCAGAATTCTTCAACATTATCTTGCAGTACTTGCTAAACAATCTTCTAAACGGGTGCATTATATCTATTAAATATATATTTTTTAATAGATTATATTTTCTTGCTTCATATAATTCTGAAACAATTTTATTGCAATATGTTCTCTACGGATTATGTTCAAAATTATATATTTGTAAATCATAATATAAATAACATGGAAGATCCAATATTAATAAACGCTTTGTATATATATTATGAAAAAGGCATCACGTTATATATAACTCTGTTATTAATAATCCGATTTCAGTAATTCAGTAACCACATAAGGCAGGTGTATAAATACTACAAAATAGTATAATGTATATATTTTTTTAAATTGCAATTTTTGACAAGCGCAGCCAATTTTTTTTTAAATAGGAACCAATTTTTCTTTTTTAATACAATGAGGTGATTTAACTTCATTTCGTAAAATGTTTCTGTCAAGAAATTTTCAAGTGTCCTGTGGATTCCAATTATAGCGCACAAACAATTATCATTTATGAATTGTCAGCTTGTTTCCATTTATTGTTGGTTGAACTACTTCTTGCATTTTTATTATTATTTTGTGATCATATTGCTATTTTATGATGGATAACAATCAATTAACTGATATGGTGCAAGTGTTTTTCGAGTGCCTTAAAAATTCTGGTCAAGCAGTATATATTGTCCGAGCTCGCTTTCCCGATAGAGAAGTTCGTGACCGTCAGAAATTTAGAAGAATTGAACGAAATTTTAGAAATTACGGAGCTTTTAAGAAACCAAAGCAAGATAGACGCAAATTTTGTAAAGATGTTGAATTAGATGCCATTCACTGTTGTAAAGGTACAGCCCCAAAGTTGGGCACCATAATGTAATGGTACAAGCATTACAATGCAATTAAAATGAATAAAATTGCCCCAATGTTGGGCGACATAATGTAAAGGAACCACCTTATATTTAATTTAATAAAATTGTAGAGTTTAAATCTAAAATAAAATTTAAATAACTTGCTTTGTCTGCTAAACTCAAATCAGATGATCTCAGGGCGATTCGGATTAATAAGAAATGATTAAGTAAACGGTGTTCCTAAACATTAATTATATTTAATAAAAAAAATACCATTGTAAAACTTGAAACAATTCGTATATTCGAAACCAATGAATTATATATATAAAACTATTTTTTACATATAACGAAAGAAATAAAATATATTTAAAGACAATTTTAATACATTTTTACAAATTAATAATTAATCGGATACAAATCTTTATATACAGGGTTATGATAAAGTAACGCACAAAATTCATAAAACGTACAATGTTCATTTTTGAAGAAAATGCAAAAACACGTCAAACAGTTTATTTTATTCTGCGTCTTTTAAGATAAGTCAAAAAAATAAAACGTCAAATTTGTCAAAGTTATGACGTCATCAATATTTTTTTTAAATATGAAGCTTGGTTTTTTTTTTTTACTTTATTTGATAAAGTTTGTTTTTCTGCATTATAAAGAAATAATTGAAGTAGGGGTCACATAAGAAAAAACTAAAAAAAAACGAATTAGACATGAAATGACTCGTATAACTCCGCAGATGATCGAAAACTCTGTAAATCAGGTCTACCATCGTCTTGGCCTATATCAGATAGTGAAGGGGATACGGTTGAACAATTCCTGTAAGAAATCGTTTTGGTTTAATGGACTGTTTAGTTAATTTAAATGTTATTACTATAATAAAGTTTATTTTGTTTTTTATTAATTCTCTCAGTTTTTTCTTATGTGACCCCTACTTCAATTATTTCTTTATAATTCAGAAAAACAAGCTTTATCAAATAAAGTAAAAAAAAAACCAAGCTTCATATTTAAAAAAAATATTGATGACGTCATAACATTGACAAATTTGACGTTTTATTTTTTTGACTTATGTTAAAAGACGCGGAATAAAATAAACTGTTTGACGTGTTTTTGCATTTTTTTCAAAAATGAACATTGTGCGTTTTATGAATTTTGTGCGTTACTTTATCATAACCCTGTATATTTTTCCATATAGTCAAACAAAACAACGAATGTTAGCATTTACTACGTCGGCTGGTTTTGTGTACTATTATATAAATACACAAGAATGTTAATACAGATCAAATTACATTCTCCTTCATAGAACGTAGATGATATGTATTTATCGACTTTATTATGTTAATTTCAATTTAAAATTTATTTCATAATCCTTAATTCTTCAATATCAACAATATTTTTATTTACAATAATCTTTTAAAAATACCTTATAATAAAGTTTCTTTCTTCGCTCTTCAGCGATGTCTATCTTCAATAAAATCTTCTTTTTCTTGGGATGTCTTCATCGGCATCGTTTGTTTAGTGGCCACGATCCTGTAGTGACGAATCTACTTGCTCTGCTTACTGGAGCACAATATATTTATTATAAACTTTTAACACTGAGCACATTTACTACTCTCTAAGTGCTACTTTAATCACTATTTTTCAAATAACAATTCTTATGATTGTTATCGAATTTATTATAGGAGTTTTAGGTTCTCCTTTTTATAGAGCATTTAATGCATATTACTTGAATTTCTGCTAGTCGGGGTTTGACGACTTCTTTATGAAGCCAGCCAGTCAAATCCCTCCGACTTTGGAGTTAACTTTCCGACTCGAATGAAGTCTAGCAGTTGACTCTCCTTGTTTTTAGCGCGTGTTTCTATTTTATATAAAAGTGTCTGTTGTTCCCCTTTCTTTATATAGTTCGGTTATTTCCACTTAAGTTTCCCATACACACTCTTTTACATAGGCGAATGTTTATCACAACTGTAGCGTTTCTTTCACTGTTGTAAACATTCGGCGCCACGGTTCTCAGAACTAAATACACACTAAGTTTATGACTAATATTTACTTAATAATACCCTAACATATTCATTGATTTCAAATATTATTTCTCTTCAAAATATTAATAACAGAATATACTTAATTAAATCCTAAAAATTAAAAATTATAAAATTAATAAATGGATTGGTATGTACCGTTACACTGTGTTCAAGAAAATCCAAGAACTTCAACTCGGGAAATCGCACATAACATTGGCACGTCAAAGGACATTGTTCATGAAATCTTGAAAAAACAAACATTTAAAACGTACATCCCACAAAAAGTACAAGCTTTGTATGAAAACGATCCAAATCGACGATACCAATTTGTGTTTTCTATTTAGCTATGTTACGTCAAGGTGGCTTGTTCTACAGAAATATGATTTGGTCCGATGAATGTACTTTAAGCAATAATGGCGTTTTCAACGGAATTATTCACCGTTATTGGAGTCAACAAAAACCAAGAATTATTGTTGAAACCAATCGACAAGACAAATTCATCATAAATGTGTGGTGTGGAATTTTGGGTGACAGATTGATTGGACCCTTTTTCATTGATGGCACCCTAGATCAGGACAAATATCACCAAATACAAATTAAAAATTTTGACAATTTTTTGGATGAATTACCTCTTGCAGAGTTAAATAGAGTGTTTTTCCAGCAGAATGGCGCTACACCACATAATACCAGGATAAGAATTAGTTGGTTGAATGCTAAATTTGGCCAAAAATGGATAGGGACATACGGGCCAGTTCGGTGGCGGAATTTTGGCTATGGAGCTATGTTCAAGACTGTGTCTATTTAACACCCTCTGAGAATGAGCATGTTATAAGACAGAAAATTATTCATACTTGTCGAGAGATACCTTCTTTTATAATCTTGACATTACATTTGGTAACTATATAGAAGGTGTCAGCTTTGTATTCAGCAAGGTAGGAGGCATTTTGAGCAATATTTATAATAATTATGATTTGTCACGATATTTTATTTTTGACGTTAATAAAATTTTCCATTGTTTTGTATTCCACGGCACACTTAAACTTTTTTTAAAAAATAAAATTATTTCCCAAGAATATTTTACAAAATCAAATTGAAGCACACCAATGTATTCAGAAAAAATATCTCTACCAAACTGTAACAAAAAAATAAAGCGTTGCCAAAACAAAATCAATGACTTTTTAAAATTACAATGAAAAAGAAACGTCACCTTTTAATTTCTCTCCAGCATTTATAATTGTCTTCATTTGAAACCTATTCATCGCAATGATAGTCAAACGGAATAAAATTAATTAAATTAATAGGTACAAATTAGCACAAGAGTACATTATCTGCCATCGCGCACTCCATGCTAGTCTGATAAACTTTAATTAACTATTTAAAGGTGTTCAAGAAGACTACTTGGAAACGGATACGATTTCTTATTTCCTTCGGATTAGCTCGCGACTTTATTTAATTAACAGGCAAAACAACGTGTCGAAAATTGAAAATTTGCCGTTTCCCGTAGTGTGCCGAACTCTCGTGTGCCTTTTAAACCGCCAAAATGGGACCCCGTAATTAAATTTCACCACTGTCGGATGTGAATTCGAACAGCTCCCCGCCCAAAGCGAGACGTAGCTGTGTCAGTGCGTATCTTCTTTTTCAATATCCGACGGGGTTTCACACGAACCAACAAATCTCGTAGGATTTACGTGGGCTGTTGATGCCGGAATATAATGAATATATTTTATTTAATTACTCACATGTTTATATCAACCTTAAACGTGACAATAATATATTGCTACTTTGAGCTGTCGAGGGCTTTTGGTAGTGTGGAATATTCTTTACTATGTGATTAGCTTTATTCCTATAGTATTCCTGGTTGTTATTTTAAAATCTTAATGTGAATTTAGTCTTACTGTGTTTAAACGAGGAGTACCTCAGGGTTTCATATTTTGGCCTCTACTCTTTTCGATTTATATGTACGATTAGTCTTGTTTGATCAGTTTGATATAGTTCGTTGATTATACGTCGGTGGTATTAGCCTGTTTTTGTGACGTGGCAATTATGTTTAATCTATGATAGAATTGTGTAACGGTTACGGATGGCTTTAAACGAGTTTTCCTCTTTCACCCAACGCAGAATTAAGCCATTACATCTGAAGACCTTACATTTTATTTTTATAGTCAATGAAATAGAATATCCATTGCAAGTTTGGGTACTGCAGTATGTTATCTTTAATTTTCCTGGATCAATGGAAATGTGTCAGAATTATTCTCGTTTTCAAGTAGCATGACAAGTCACAAATTTCTAATAATCAACTACTTGCCATTTTGCCCAACTTTCAGTGAGTTCTAGAACAAGCCTTATATAGTTTCATGTGCTTCAACACTTCCTCCTTTATATCTCCCATTTAACATGGCTTCATGAACATCGGTATTAATTGAGTCACTTTCGCTCAATATCTAAGTAAATCGTTAGGCAGTAGAGATCAGATTGACGTTATTTATCAAGACGTTTCCCATGCTTTCGACAGAATCGATCATAGTCCTCTTCTGGATAAATTTAGTTATTATAGATTTGTTCATTGCCTTATAAACTTGTTAAAATCCTATGGTACTAATCGTGCAATTACGTATTCTGTAATGCATAAAAATCCTTTGATTTCAGTACAACCAAAGATGTACTTGAAGGTACTAATATTGGGCCCCTGTGTTTTTCAATATATTCATCAACGATCTCTATGCCTTGCTAATACTTCAAGCATTGCTCATGCTAATAACCTCAAAATTATGTAATCCTCACTATTGATAATGATTCCACTCATTTATAGCACAACCTCGATATTCTTTTGATTTGGTCACACTCCAATAACCTTATACTGAACATTGATAAATGTGATGTTATGATATTTACTCGTATCTCTGATTACCAATTATTCGATAACTGCGTAGATGCACCATAAAGTCCTATCAAACAGGATCTTGGGCGTGTTATTAGATGCTATCTTATCTTTTAGTTATTATAGATTTGTTCATTGCCTTATAAACTTGTTAAAATCCTATGGTACTAATCGTGCAATTACGTATTCTGTAATGCATAAAAATCCCTTGATTTCAGTACAACCAAAGATGTACTTGAAGGTACTAATATTGGGCCCCTGTGTTTTTCAATATATTCATCAACAATCTCTATGCCTTGCTAATACTTCAAGCATTGCTCATGCTAATAACCTCAAAATTATGTAATCCTCACTACTGATAATGATTCCACTCATTTATAGCACAACCTCGATATTCTTTTGATTTGGTCACACTCCAATAACCTTATACTGAACATTGATAAATGTGATGTTATGATATTTACTCGTAAATCTGTATCGCTGATTACCAATTATTCGATAATTGCGTAGATGCACCATAAAGTCCTATAAAATAGGATTTTGGGCGTGTTATTAGACGTTTATCTTTTAATCCCCATATAATTTCAATGTATACAGCGTCATCTAGGATTTTTGACGAGGATCTCAGGATATTTTCAAAAGCCTTTCTCCTAAGATGCCTTTACTTTGCGTTAGTTGTCAGTCAGTTGGAGTTTGTTTTAAAAATATGCTACCCCTACTATACGTCTCAGCAGCTACCTATGGATAGAATTTAGTGAAAATTTCTCCGATTCAAATCCTTCAGATTGTCTGGAACATACCCATATTGGTAAGTCTCTTATAGCAATTTTATTATTTTATAAGTGCTTCAGCTTCAGTCCTTCTGTACTCAGTGCTAGATTTTTATTTATGCTGATAAACAACAAAATTGATTGTCCGCAACTATTCGACTCTGCACCGTTCAAATATCTGTTCTGCTCGACATGCTGAGTTTTTCAATCTGCCAACAGCTAGGACCAATGAGTCGATGAAATGGCATTTACATCACATGACAGGCAAGGCTGAGTGTGTCTGCAGTGATTATCTTCACTGGCGAATTGATCAGTTAGCGATGTCTTTTTCATATTATTACAGGCCTATTATCATTATCTCAAACTGTGCTAAGATGTTGGAATACGTCCTATATGAGAAGTCATATAGTTGCATTAAACCACATATTTCTGTCCATCAACATAGTTTTATCAGTGGAAGGTCAACTAAAACAAACTTAGTCGACATCACTCAATATATAAGTGAGGCTGTGGACGCTCGTCAGCAAGTGGGCGTCATATATACTGATTTTACTAAGGCGTTCGACACTATTAACCACACTTTGCTTTCTGCTAAGTTACAATCTTTAGGTGATTCAACAAAAACTCTTGCTTTCTTAAATTCTTATCTACTGAATCGCTCGTAATGACCTACAATGGATATGTGTCCAACTCTTTCACTGCCTCCAGCGGCGTTCCACAGGGATCTGACTTGGGCCCACTATTATTTAATGTGTACATCAATGATCTCCTAATGCATCTTGATTCTAAGATTCTCGCATACGCAGATGATGTAATTTTTTTTAGTATAATATCTTCTCCTTCAAATTGCTTAGTGCTGCAAAGATATCTTACTTCGATTAACGAGTGGTGCATCAATAATCGAATTTGCTTAAATGTTCATAAATGTGCAACACAATCTTTCTCTAAATGTTTAAGAGTTCAATCTTTTCATTATACAGTCTCTCAGAGCACGATTTCTATAGTTTCGCAGTTCAAAGATCTTTAGTACTTTTTAATAGTCATCTGTCTTTTGGTCCGCATATTAGCAAATTATGTTCTTCCGCCTCCGTATAAGGAAACTCCGCCTGGGTTTCTTTGTACGATCCTGCAAAAGTTTAATAACCTACCCAGGTAGCACACAACGTCTCAATGACGACATTTATAAGGCATTTCTCGTCAAACACGTCTGATACCCTGATCGTAAAGATGACGTCTCAGTTTTGACGTTGATGTAACCTCCTGTGTTAGACGTACAACTGACGACATTTTACAACCAAGTTTGGACTTTTAGAGGCAATTTTAGTAACTTAATTTAATTGGAAAAAAAGTTTGTCTTACGATAATTATGTTTTGGTTGTTTTCTGTTTTATGTTCAAAAGATTTTTTGAAATTAAATATTCCCGCTACTAAATTTTTGGTTGGATCCCACCCAAATGGCGCACCTGCGCCCTTAATGCCTTCTATTCCAATTCATCGTACTTTAAGATTGATTGTGATAGATAGCAGTCGAATTTCTTTTTATTATTATGGCATATATTATCGTTGAATTCCATACTATTCAAGATAGCAACAAAGGCGGTTTGGCCGTTGTTAACTCTTGCTGGCTTACGCCTACGAAAAGAGAAGTTTTCTGGCCTCCATATAAGGAGCAACATCGTTACGTTGAAGTTTAAAATTACAGACGATCTGCTGTTCTTATGTCAGTCAAGTACCAAATACCTAATACTAGTATGTACATATATAGGATATAGTATCGTATTTTGCATAGGCATTTTTCTAATAAAATATATTACTCCAAATGTTAGTATTATTAATACAAATAAAGAGCAATTACAAAGTGTTTTTAATGAAAAATTAAATTGACGCCGATGGGAAGGCATTTTGAGGTTATATTGACGTTCGTTTGTGACGTATTTTGACGTCGGGCATGACGTTCTTTTGAAATCAGCGGATGACGTCATTTTGGATGTGACAAACTCTCGTCAATTTAGGGTCACTAGTAAGTCAATTTGACCGTCAGAATGACGTGATGGTGATAAAAGTGTACGCCTAAATGTCGTGAAATGGACGACAATGTGCTACCTGGGTAAATACACTATCTAATTAAATTTATTCTTTTGTATGTTGCAAACTTGAGTATGAGTCCTTAGTTTGCTTTCCGCATTACATACATCAACATCTTATGCTTGAGCCTATACAAAAACCTTTTCTAATGTATATGTTAATTAAAATCATAGCACTTACCCAGAGCGAGGCATTGGTTACGACAGCCTATTGAACAGACATGGTTTCACTTTTTAAGTAAAAGAGGGACGAACCTGTTCTTCTTTCTCAACTTAATTTCTTAGTCCCCAAGTATGCTGCTAGATCAGCTGATACTTTCTACGTACCCACAGCTTGTACAATTGTTGTAGTGAGATCCCCCCGCCCCCTATCATATGTGTACGAATGCTAACCGTTTGTGTTCCCACCCTTTCTGGAGAAAGTATTTTCTTCATTTCCTTGTTTGCATTGAGTACAATCTAGTTTTTTTATTCATTTAATTTTTACATAGTATATGTACGTCTTATTATTATTATTATATGCGTATTATTATATGTTAAGTAATAAAAACTAGATTTAAATAATAACAAAAAACAAATAATAAATAAATAAATAACTGAATTGTTACAATCAAATAAAAATAAATTATTTTATAAAATAAAGCACGCATTTTACTGAAATATTAATATTATGAATGCCAGGCTATCGTCCATATGACGGACATATTTTAAAACGTTTACAAAGGATAAATAACGTGTTGACCCGTCCGGCTTCAGTCAAAAAAAAAATGCTCAAATGGTGGCCGGCCAACTCTACAGCCAGCGCAAAGATTCGGAGATGAGAAAAGCGCTACGAACGGCATTGTCATATGTCAGCGACGACACACGCGATTTATTTTCCGTCTATTTCACCCCGGGGAGTTGACAGTCTGTCTGCTCGATTGCGGAAAGTGATGACCTTATGCTAACCGTTTCTGGGTTGGAGAGTATGGGTGGTGCGCAAGGGAAGGGGAACGGTGCGGCGAGACGTCCTACGTAGAGACGTTCACGGATTCCGAGGGGTGAAAGTTGCGCCTTTCTGACGCGTTGTCATTTCTTTTAATAATAACTCGAGCGAACTGAAGAGTATACCGACAACAAAAAATATGCGCTGCGTGCTCTTTTCTTGATGACACAAGTGTCTTCCTTTTCGGATTTCTTTAGTTATGTGTCTCAGCACGATATCACGAAGGGAATTCTTAATTAAAGTTTTCCATGTAAAACTTTTTACCTGTTAAAAATATATAATAGAAGAGACAGTTTTTATTATCAAAAACTACCGCGCTCTTATAAAATATTCAGTTAATTTTGTTGATTAGTATGTTTTCTTTTCTAATTTGTTGTTATATTTTGTGCGTTGTGATGACGAAAATGTTCAAACGACAGATTTTTGCAGATGAAAGCGTTTTGAAGTGCCCTGGCACCGAAAAAGTGGTCTGAATATGCCTATGACCACGACAACAACTGTACAATCCAGGATTGGAGTTACATTTTTCCAACTCAGGTTTGTCAACCGCCTTTCCTTCGATAAAGATGTTTACAGCTTTCGATATGTATATATGAAAGCAAATATATGTTACCGGATACACATAAGGACGTATTTCTGTTTATGAACAGTAAATACGGTGAATCACCCCAGTTTAATCATTTTTTACAAAATATAGTGACTTGCGAGTACCCGAGGAATCCACTTTGAAAAAATATTATTTATCTTTGATGTGTGATGAAATTAACGCTTCAATTGCCAATGAGTTCGTCTTTGAAATCGCTGTGGGGTAAAATGCAAAGAAGACATGCTCTTCATCAAATCACCAGTGTTATCCCACTGGTGATTTGGTAAAGATCATATCTTTTAAGATTACACCTTAGCCAAAAACACTACGTTTAACACTCTTTTTCTGCTTTTCTACAGATTTTTATTGAAAATGGCAACTCAGTTGCCGAAATACGTATATAGATTTTCTTATATCTTTTTTAATTTTTGTGGTAAGAGATTTTTCCTTTTGCATTTTGTTCCAGTATACTGGTATAAAAGGCCTAGATTCCTAGATTCGGAAATATCAGAATTGGTACCCGAAGTGACACTTTTATTTACATGTTTAATTTCTGAAAAAGGCAAACGAATTTAAAGCTCAACTTTGAAGAACTTTTGTATAAAAAAATTTGGAATATATATTATTAGAAGAAAGTCCTGTGGAATCCACATTTTACTTTTAATTCGTTGACGTTACGTGTCACTAGCTTTGTAAGTAGTACACTCAAAACACTTAATTTATATTATTAGAATTTAATTACCATTCCTTATATTTTAAATACAATGTAACTAAAACCACACTATGGCAATTTTATTTTTTTAACTCTGTTAAAATTACAACATATTGCCGTGATCCTTATAGTTTAAGTAATTTAAAATAGTTAGATAATTGAGCATTAGGATAAGAAAATAAATTTTTATTTGTAAACATAGTTGCTAAAAATAATAATGAGTTGCATAACCTTTAAGGCGCAACATTATGATGAAAGATATATAGTAATTTAAGATTGAAATAAATATATATATTATTATAGAAATTATTATAGAAATAAACACAAAAATAAATTCATGTATTCTATATTAATAGAAAAGATGAGCACAAGGTGTGTTTTCAATATACAAAAACAGAACCAATGAAAAAGGTGAAATTCGACATGCTTGATATGAAAATATCTTTCAAAATGAATAGATGCAGTATATAAATTTGTAAAAAGATTGTTATCTGTTAGACATTTTATGGTCACATTTAACAATACAATAAATACCTGATTTTTTGAAAAGGATGTACAAAAAAGTGTTCTTTATTCGACACGATATGATAAAAGTAAAGAGAGAAAACATCCTTGGAAAGTTATAATGAAGTAAAGGCTTCAATATAACAGGATAGATCTGGTTTAATCTGAATAATCTACAAAGAAGAAATAGTGTTAACGTTGTTGACAGTTACGTGCAGATCAACCTACATGAAGATGGGAGAAAGTGGCTGGAAGATAGGGATGATGCTGTCGTGGTCCGTGTTCCTGGTAATGTGATTATAAAAAGAAGAATCCCATCTGTGTTTAATATATTTCCGATCATTTCCAACGAAGATATCTACAAAAAGAAAATACGGACAGTTTTAAACAATGGAAAAAGGAAGTACATAAACAATGATGAAAGAGGCAATAAATCATTTACAAATTTAATGAGGGATGGCGTTAATAGAAGAGGGATATACCTTCTCAAGACAAAAAATCGCGAATGTGCATGGACTTCAATAATAAACAATTTGTGTGTAAACATTCAGTGCATTTTTCAACTGTCAAAAACTGTATAGGTATAATTCGACCTGGGGAAAACTTGAAGAAAACAAACATAAACATTAGTGTGGGAGTTGTGGCGCTGCAGACGGATAGTCATGTTTTGTTTTTAGGGCCGAGGTTATAAAAAGGCGCGATTGACGAGAGAAGAGAAGAAGCGGCCGATCTTTTGAATTTGCCGGACGCAAAAATTTTGTTAGAGTATGATTGCAGGTGTTCAAATACACTGCGCTAAATCATTCTAGTTAAATGTATTAAGTTTATTTTTAATTTTAGTAAAGGTTTAGTGTTCATATTATTATTAATTCATTGTTGTATTAAATAATTTCATATTTAAAATTATCAAAATGGTAGACATGAACCAACAAGAATTTGATGATTTATATCAGTATTATAAGTATTCGAAATAAATTTAAGATTCAGATAATTGATGGTGTACGACGTGCGCTAGAGATGCTATGTGTGAATATTCATTTCTAGACATCATTAATACTTAAATAAAATATTATTTTTGTTAAATTAAATTAACTTTTGTAAATCATGGGAGAATTGTTAATGGTGTAGAAGGGCATTGGGAGTACTATGTGAAAATATTTACTTGCGGTGTTTGCTGTGCACTATTAACAATTTATTGGAAAATTTAATAAGATTTCAAGTATTTTGAATACGTAGGGATACAAGTATTCTTGATGGACAAAAGCCAATCTGTAGTATCTACAACGTGTGAATGTTCGCATATGGGAATTGGTAAAGGTTATATCCAAGGTATTTTGTTCTTTGCAAAATTTTAGAGCTTCGGGGCATTACGTGCGAATGGATGTCTCTGTGGAAATAAAATTTAGCGTCGTAAGGGAAAAAAAATATTTCTTTAAATCTACGAATACAATATTTAAAGATTAAGAATAGCATAAATAATATTTTTATTCAATCCACATAAAGGATAAAAGCAATGTGTATTTCTTATGTATATATATTTTTGTTATGGTTGGAATAATAAAAAGACATTCCTAACAGCCACATGTTATGAATAGAATTTTTTTACTGTGTTGTTGTTTAATGTATAATTATATGAATATAATGTTTATGAAATTTAAATTTAATTGAATTTAAATAAGAAATGTTGCTGACGAATAAAGGAAAGATCCACTGCCAGAACCTACGAAAATAATGTGAACGTTAACAGGGATTGAGATTAAAAAATTTATTGGAGTAGTTTTAATTATATAATTGCAATCTCTGCATTCATAAAAAAATATGCAGTTTTGTATTATTAACGCAGGGTTATAGCATAATTATTGTCTCTATTTAATTAAATTCTGCTGATACAGACTATAGCATAGATTATATGGCCATGCCCAACGTGTAATAATAATAATGCATTCATACATTTTATTTTATAAACCATATGACTATGCGAACCACTGCAATATGTAAAAAAAGTATGTGTTTTGTGTCAATATGACCGCTTTAATGAGCTGAAATAAATTATTTTAAAAATAAGTTAGACTGGTGTATAATGTCTATATGGTTTAAAATGAATTATTTAAGATGTTAATAAGATTGATTATAAAGACGAGGGAAATTATTACAATTTATAACATTACAAACTGATATTTCACATTGGTATACTTTAGACAGTGCTCTAGCAATAACAATTACTAATTGATTGGTACTCTTTAAAAAAAGCTTATAAGGATTCTTCGTTAGTGGCTTTGATATCAACTGGATAAGGAATGATTGCTTCACAAACCTACTGCAACTGTTCTTGGTCACAATACCGTTCTGGATTAGGTGGTCAAGGATTGCTACAATAGTATATTCATATCCACATCTCAGGCCAGAAAAAATGATATATAGAGGTTATAAATAGAATCAGTAATAAATTACTTTTTTCAGGTAGGCAATTTTTTTAATACTAAAATATTACTGCTTAAGCAAGGAAAATTAGAATTCTCCTTTTTCTTTTCTTCCTTTCATAATTTTAGGATTATAACTAAACATTTTAACATGCATGAATAATAGATTTCAAAATTTGAGTTACATTTTTCTAATTTTATTTGATTCATATACAATTTATTTTGAATATGTATTTAATAATTATTGATAACGTTGTTTAATTTTATTTTGACATGCAAGATTTGCTGTCGCTTAACAATTTAGAATTCTGAAGGAGCAATGTCAACAATACATCTTCATTGGACACTCTTCCAAGTCTGTAAATTTGTTATTTACATAAGAAGTATTTTTTGCTCAACGAGATACTGCTTTTCTTTACCAATATTGTTATTTCGTAACCAAAATTGTATTAATTATTGCTATTAATTGATAATTATAAATTAAATAGCATCACTAAACTGTATTCAGTACTTCTTTGAAATCTTATATACATAGTTATTGTTCCGTTACAGAGTGTTATCTTCACTCCAATAACTTTCTCCAATTGAAACACTTTTTATCTTTATGTTTGGTGAAACATCAATTTTATGCAACGATAAACTATAAATATTTTAGAACTAATTCAAATAAAAAAATACAACAATGCAGTAAAGAGCAAACAAAAGTTAAAAATTTAGCATAAGCTTGGCACTCAATAATTTAATAAGGAATATTTTGCTGCATTTATTTATTATTTATTTCGTTATCAAGGATATATCAATTTTAATTTTTAGTATACTGCATAACATTTGTCAAGATATTTGTCAAATATATGTTGTGGTTTTATTAATAAGCTCATTCATGTTTCATATTTTAATGTTTTAATGCTTTTTATTAATTGATAAAGATAATATCTATCTTATCAAAATGGTTTATTGTTTATATTGTTTAAGTTAATTGGAACACGAATTATTCTATGTGCATGGAGGGTGGATTTTATTATAGTGAGTGAAATGTGTCGTCTCTCATAGTTTGTTAAATTTTCTAATATAATATGGTAAACATATCAAATACTTAACTGATATTCGAGATAATAATTTTCATAGACTTAGATTTTGTCGTCTACATACTTTACTTCACAATATAAGCAATGAATTGGATATTGATGAATTGGGGTCAGCCCATTTCTCAGTTTTTTCTTCTCTTTCCCTTTCTCGAAAGAAAAAAAACATCTCCGATAGTGATGATGTAGCGGGTGGCGCTAAACGTCGTGCAGATAAGGTTAGACTGATTGTCGCCGTAGTGGTGCTGGTCCCTTTCCTAACGAAAATAGCTTCACGTTTAAGGATCTGTCCGATTTTACCGAAAACGACGACTGCATGACGACGTTGGCGACCTAGTTCTTTGTGTACTCGGACGGTGCTAAGGGATTCGGTGCTGTTGAGTGGCGAGCCCAGCTGGGTTTTCACATACCGGATTGACGTGCTATCAAAAAGTTACAAATTGTTGCTTTCGGGCAGGCGGGAAAGCTATTATAGCGAGTCAGTGTATATACACCGATCTCAGTGACACCTACCGGTCTGCTATGCAAAAGTTGAATAAGCTGGCGTATAAAAAAGGGGTTTGTTAAAAAATTATTTCATCTACAGTAACTTGCACTACATCAAGAACATTTCCAAATTTTTTGTTGTTGTTGTTGAAAAGAACATCATATTTTTTATTTAAGAAATGTTCACATGAATGCATAATATAAGTAGGATATATAATATATCCAACTGATTTGAATTTTCAGCCATTCGTAAGTTATTAACCTCAGATTACTTAGATTTTAGTGTTATTTGTAATAAAATAAATGAAAGTAAAAAATCTGAAATTACTACTTTGCTACTTTGCTTCAGAGTTTGTACCCTGGAAAATATGGGAAAATGTAAAAGTAATGATTTCTTATAATGTTTCATCACCCATTACTCATTACAAGATACATGATACAGCATATCGACTTATGGGTTTTTGTCCGCATGTTCAACTACCAGAAATAAAGGAACGAATATTCTTATGTGATCCACGAGGGACTATTTCGTCAACATCGAGAAGCGAAGTAATTGGTAAACATATTTGAAGAAGACCTTGATAATTGGAATTTTTGTCCAAGTACAGACCAGTGAGACACTTGTTGAAGCTGGAAATTTAAATTAAGAAAAATATGACAAGCATAGAAGAACTAAGGTGTGTGCATAAGGAGAAAGGGGGAATAATAAAGAGAAAGTAATAATAGTTGGACATGGTTACGTAAGGACTAAGGATTTACAGGCACTCAAAACGTGCTCCTACCTACAAATGAGTATTTTTGTACCATGTCCAATGCTTTACTATCTCCTTCGAAGCAATATAATGTTGTGATCACCCTGAAAAATATATGAAAGGTATGGAAAGCGACAGCATTCACGTTTCAATAGAAAAAAAATTATGAATAAGTCTACAGACATTCCAAACGACTATATGAAAATAAGATCTGAGGTAGCACAATAATGCAAAACCCTACGAAACTGTAAATCCAACATAGGACCTTTTTCTGAATTTTAACGCAGATTTGGTTAACACCACTATTCGTCCTGAAAGAAACTGTGTTTAAGGTACGAAAATAGAGTTATTAAATAAAAACTGGATTTTGATGACGACTACCTCATAGACTAAATAGTGAGCTAAAGAATATAGAAGAATTTTCTAAGTTATTTGATGGTAGATCAATTAGTAAGAAAAAATACCAGCACTAGCAGGACATAAAAGCAAAAATTAATGCCAATTATTAGAATATCAAATGATAATTTGCCATAGCAATATTATTCTATTTTGTGTGTATTAAAAAAAATAGTACAATCTCTATTTATTTGGTGCTAAAATTTACTACGGTTGACCAGACATACCCTTCCATATTTCTGGTATCAAGACGCGAGGAAACTTTTTGCCGCAACTATATATAAAATAACGCTTGAAATTGAATTAATGGGATTAAATGTATGTTACGAGGTTTTAAAATAAAATGTTCGTTTACATTGTAAAACAATTAGCAAAAAAACAGACCCTTAAAAAGTTGAAGAACAATATAAAACATGGACTAAGCTAACCAACTTTTTGGCCAACTCGATTTGACAAGTATAATTTAGGAGTTGTAAATTTTCGATCGATCAACTTCCTGGTCATGAAAATGATAAGTGTAAAACAGCTATTAGAATTCTATCTAGGTAAACAAAATGATTTCCAAAATTTATCTCACCTCAGTAAAACTATTGGTTATATTAACTTAATTTGGAAGATAGTAAAATCTTGCACTTCATTAAACTATTATGTTTTTGTTAAAAGCATAAATTTTACATGCTTTGCTTTCTAAGATCGGTAAAACTTGCAGCAACAATGCTATTTTTTGGCGCATTTCTCTCTCGTCTCTCCAAAACTTTTTCCAACGCACCCTCAAGAAACATAATTTCAAAGATTCCTGCTGGAGAATTTTTATAATTTTATTTCGCTAATTAACACTGTCTAGACCTGTTAGAGAAAATATAATATTCAATTATTCAAAACATTCGCTTGTTAGAGAATAATAATATTTTTATATTTCATGAGAAGAACAGGCATTGTTATTGCTACAACACAAAATTGTTTTTGTCATATTCTAGTTGTCTCTAAAATATTGTTCATATTATTACAATTAAATATTAACAAGTCATAAAGTTTAGTAATAATAACAATAATATATTAATAATAGTAGACGAAGTAAAACAATATTTACAACAAATCCAGTATATTAAAACAACTTATTACAAAGTATCCTAGACATTGTAAGATCTGAACACTTGATTTTAGGAAAATATATAGTTTAGTAGTAATTGAATATCCGAAGAAGCTACAGTGATAGTGAAACATGTCATATATGTACTTTGTAATAAGTTGTTTTGATATACTGGGTTTGTTCAAAATTGTGTTTTACTCCGTCTACTATTATTAATTAATATAGATGTCCAGCAAGTATCGGCCAACTCAATTAATACAATAATATATCTTCATTCTAAAAGATCTAATTCAGTCTCCCAAATTTCACTAAATTTTTTGCAAAATAAAACAAACAATATAAACATAAATTATATTCTAAAAGCGAAAAGAATATTTAGAAGCACCAAGAATATTTGTTTCTAATAAATCAGTCAGTGTTCTCTTGCTATAATTCATAAATAAACACAAATATTAGAAATGTATTTGCATGTATACCCTGCATTTTTTTTAACGTGGAACATTTGGGATTTGCATGCTAAAAATTCTACCCATGTTAACTTTTGTTACTGATCAAATTTGAAAGAAATTTTCAATACATATTTGATTAACATTTTTCTACCAATTGTACATTATTTTAATGACATGAAGTTGTTCTTTTTAATTAGTTTTCGTTTTCAGTTGTAATTAATTCAAACAAAATTGAGTGACAAAATCAACGTAGCGTAAACATTTAAACATTTTATGCTAGATGACATCGCTTGTCAAGTAAATTTTCGATGAAAATGTCTATGTACACAGTTGCAGAACGAGAGGAAATTGTTACGGCATGTATCCAGGGAATATCCTTCAGAGATATTGTTGACAACTTTACTGCAGCATTCCTGATCGACCAGTTTTAAGTATTTCGACAGTGTCTTGAATTTACAATGAATTCAAGAGCACAGGCTGCGTAAATTGTGACCACATGAAACGAATTAGAAATCCATCTGCAGTTACAGAAGAGACCAAAATAAACATTTGTTTGACGGTTGAAAACGAGGGCTCCACAAGTTTAAATATGCTTGCCGACCAGTTCCAAATTTCAGGAAGCAGTTGCTATAAAGCGTTGAAAACCTAAAAGTACAAATCCTATAAGATTAAAAATGTTCACAAATTTTTACCAACAGATTTCTTCCCAAAGATGGAATTTTGCCAATATTGGATGGAAAGAATAAATAATGATCCAAATGTTTTAACAAGATACTATTTTCTGACGAGTATACATATGCTCTGGAAGGGACGGTACACAAGAGAAACCAAAGAATTTGGGCACGATTCGAGAAGCTAACCCACAGTAGCCTCAGAACGTTAATGTTTGGGTGGGAATAGTGGGGAATAACATGTTGGGGACGTTTTTTATAGACGGGAATATAAATCAACGGAAATATTTATATCTACTTCATATGGAAGCAGGTCGTCTGGATGAGTTGCGAGGTAATGGGGAAATAATATTCCAGCAAGACAGCGCACCAGCTCATAGTGCTGCCACAATCACGGAATTCTTGAATCAAAGTTTCCCCAATAGTTGGATTGGGCGGTATGGACCATTTCGATGGCCTGCTAGAAGCCCAAACCTTACCCCAGTTGAATTTGGCGGGGATCATGTATCAAGTAAAGTCTACGACAATACGACAATGTTCGAAAAAAACCTGAAAGCTTGGGAGAGCTAAGAGCAAGAATCACAGACGCTTGCAATTCCATTACAGTGCGACAATTGCAAAACACTCGAAGAAATTTCAGCGATCGGTTAGGATTTTGTGCAACTGCTGAAGGCAAGCATTTTGAACAATTTCTTTAAATTATTTTTATGTTCACTAATTCAATAAACTATCCCACAATGTGTAAAATTACATTTATTTTTGTTATTTATACCGCGACAAAAGTTAACATGCGGTAAAACTTTTAGCACGCAAATTCCTATGTTCCGCGTATAATCATAAATTTCTTGTTAACAGATTTAGATCATTATTAATTTTTTTCTTCCAAAATTGGCAAAATTCCATTCTTGGGGAGAAGTCTGTTGGTAACAATTAGTGAACATTTTGAATCTTATAAGATATGTACTTTTCGGTCTTTAAGGCTTAATGGTAACTGCTTCTTGAAATTTGGAACTAATCGGCAAGTATATTTAAGCTTGTTGTTTCATATCACTGGAATTTGTACCTGATAAAACTTTTTGCGGCACCTATACATAATGTTAACAGCATTGTACGAAGTATGTACTTAGCTAGGAAATTAATGACGCAGGTTTCCGATATGTATATATTTGACATAGATATTTATGTCTTGCTTCTACTAAAACGTTACATGCACCTCCTCCTAAGAAATTACGAAACCTAAATTCTCACTATTGAGATAGTCCCTGACGTTGCAACATTGTTCTATTTCACTCGACATTATAATTTAAATTTTAACGGCACAGCACCACTTATGGCACCCCATTCGAATCGCAGAACAAGCTCCGAGAGCACCCGCTGAACTACTGTTTCGGCCGAATATCTGTCATTTTAATATCCGGATGATAATAATGGTCAGAATTTCTGTCGGCTTTTTGCGTTTTAATACGGCAATTATTGGTGCGCCTTCGTACCGTTTAAGTTTTGCTGGAAGCGTGTACGCTCTATCCGAACGAGCTTCCCTCGGCCATTAATGTTTTACTCCCGCGCCCTTATCTTCGGCAATTAAAGTGTGATCAAGGGAACTCTAGCAACGCTAATGATGTCTGCGTTATAGACGAAGGATTCACTAATAACATGGTAATTCAATCGTGGAACCTCATTGATTTGTTACTCGATGAGATGAACACGACTTTAGTATTGAAAATGTTCATCACGTCGGCGGGTCTCGCTCATCACCGAAAAATAACCTTGAAGTGAGGTAGTTGCAAATAATGTTTAATTTCTCTGATATTATTCCGGTATCAAGTCTCAGGCCGCAACTAATAAATGTATTTATTATATTCTGAATTTTGTTCGGTACCTACATCGAAAGTATTTGCATATTATTATGTAAAATATCAAAGATTTCATTCAATAATATAATAGAAAACTTACATGAGCGCGAATCTCCTTTTGGTAAAAAGGTAATTGACATGTAAAATTGGAAGAGTAATATACGTTAGTTTTAAAAGCTTGTGGGCTTAAATGGGTATTTAAGATTTTTTTACCTCACGTCTGGTGTCCCTCTAGAGTCCCACTTTGGCCCACTGCTGTTTAACATACACATTAATGACATCAGGCTATAACGTGTTCGCTTATGCTGATGATCTTAAGAGTTTTTGAAAAATATTCTATCAAAAAGCTTTCTCCTTCTGCTGAATAAGTTCTATATTATTAACATTTGGTGCTACAAAAACAATATTGCGTTATATGTTGAAAAATGCTCAGGTATTATTTCTGCCAAACTGCTAATTTTAATTACACACAGCAGCGATTCTATGCACAACATCGTTATAAAACGGCAAACTCAGTTTAAAGAGTTGGGTGCCTGGTTCGATTCTCGTCAAAATTTACAAGCCACACGACTTCTATATGCAGTACAGTCTATAATAAGTGATTATTCTCGCAAGTATATATATACGACAATTTAATTCATCTGTCAAAAACATGACATTTTAATACACGCTGTGTTAGTTTGCCATCGGATAAACTGCATGTTTGCTAGCGGATAAACTGCATGTTGATTTTCCATGGCAACGAAAATTCAATTCTGGCAGTATCGTTCAAATAAATTTCATACATAAACATATGTATTATTCTCTTTCTTTTGTATATGTATTCAAAGGAATGTTAAATAAAAATATTTCGGTTTATTAATATTAATTAAATGATTCATTAAATTGTCTTACCAAATACCATTCGAGTTTGTGTTTATTTCCGGAACAAACTTTCATTTTGACAAAACTCAAACTTTGTTGCTTAAAGGTAACACGACTCGAACAAATAACAAAATGTAAAACCGCTCCACCTTCGGTGTCGCGGTTTTACCATGTTATTTGTTCTCGTCAGTTACCAAGCAACAAAGCTTTCGTTCAAAATGAAAGTTTGTCCGGATAAACACAAACTCTTATGGTATTACCCCCGACAATTTAATTCATCTGTCAAAAACATGACATTTTAATACACGCTGTGTTAGTTTGCCATCGGATAAACTGCATGTTTGCTAGCGGATAAACTGCATGTTGATTTTCCATGGCAACGAAAATTCAATTCTGACAGTATCGTTCAAATAAATTTCATACATAAACATATGTATTTTTCTCTTTCTTTTGTATATGTATTCAAAGGAATGTTAAATAAAAATATTTCGGTTTATTAATATTAATTAAATGATTCATTAAATTGTCTTACCAAATACCATTCGAGTTTGTGTTTATTTCCGGAACAAACTTTCATTTTGACAAAACTCAAACTTTGTTGCTTAAAGGTAACACGACTCGAACAAATAACAAAATGTAAAACCGCTCCACCTTCGGTGTCGCGGTTTTACCATGTTATTTGTTCTCGTCAGTTACCAAGCAACAAAGCTTTCGTTCAAAATGAAAGTTTGTCCGGATAAACACAAACTCTTATGGTATTACCCCCGACAATTTAATTCATCTGTCAAAAACATGACATTTTAATACACGCTGTGTTAGTTTGCCATCGGATAAACTGCATGTTTGCTAGCGGATAAACTGCATGTTGATTTTCCATGGCAACGAAAATTCAATTCTGACAGTATCGTTCAAATAAATTTCATACATAAACATATGTATTTTTCTCTTTCTTTTGTATATGTATTCAAAGGAATGTTAAATAAAAATATTTCGGTTTATTAATATTAATTAAATGATTCATTAAATTGTCTTACCAAATACCATTCGAGTTTGTGTTTATTTCCGGAACAAACTTTCATTTTGACAAAACTCAAACTTTGTTGCTTAAGGGTAACACGACTCGAACAAATAACAAAAGGTAAAACCGCTCCACCTTCGGTGTCGCGGTTTTACCATGTTATTTGTTCTCGTCAGTTACCAAGCAACAAAGCTTTCGTTCAAAATGAAAGTTTGTCCGGATAAACACAAACTCTTATGGTATTACCCCCGAAAAAATTTTTTTTCGTATATGGCGTGTTCATTGAATGCACGTATATCTACAGTTGCTTGATTAGTAGTTGTACTACGGAGGGCAACATTACCTTGCGATGTCGTACTTGGGTAACAGATGCCGCTGAGAATCTCTCATGGCGTTTGGTACGTAAGTTGACAATATCAGGTTTTCTAAGCTTTTGAGGGATTGTGATCAGACACGTTCATGCACTGATGAGACCAATGTAAGGTCGAAACAGCTGTCTGCACGTTGTTTGTTCGCAATGCCGACTTAGGGTAGATGTGCATTCATACATTTATTCATATACGAAAAATTTTTTTCGTATATGTATACTTGCGTGATTTAATAGTGTGAGAGCGCTTACTCTCCAAGAATTACTGTACATTGTATAAGTGATTATTATTAGGTCGCGGACGTCCCAGGTTTAAACTACGACGCGACGGAGCAAAGATATAATATAAACAGCACCCAGTTACTGCATAGCACTCACTATTCATATGGTGAATTGCAACATCTGTTTACGCCTTTGTATATCAGCAAAAAAGTCCATTTAACTCGTAAATTTCCTATCTTCATCTTATTATATTTCGTAAGATAAATAAAGTACGGAAAGTTTACTCGATTTGAACTACAAAATAAACAAATACTAACGTATTATGTATTTTATAAATCACCACTCACTTGTTATCCAATTATATAAATAAAATTAAACACTTTTTAAAACTATAAAATTTCAATAGTGCGCCCGTGGGCGATGAGTCATCAACTTTTGTGCCCGCTTTGTAATTATTGTATTAAATATATAAGTTCATGCTTACTATTTTTTAAATTAATAATGTTAAAAGTTCGTAATAACTTCAATTTTCTTCTGATAACATTATTTGGATAAATTAGAATATTTATTGCTTAAAATCAAAAGCAACTCAATCCAAACCATAGTCAAGGATTTTTCTTCAATGCGCGGCTGTTGAACATGTAGATTAACTAGGTGAACTTATTAACAAGAGATGGTCACAATTTATTCGACCTTGCTTTTAGATAAAAATTTTCTAATTGTTTTTTATAGATCTTTATAGCAATAGTCTTCAATGACACAATTAGATATAACTACTCTAAATTGTTTTATTGCAGTGTTTTTCTCATTTTAATTGATTATATTTACTAAATTTACATCTAATGACTTTGCACCTACCTCCAAGGAAAGATGTATATCAAAACACTGAAAATACTGTTACTGTTATGTAAATGTGTTAGCCTCAACATTTACTCTTTAACTATTAAATATCTATAATATATTAATATAATATATAATAAAATCAAGAACCATCTTGAGGAGAGTGTTCTTCATAAAAAAGATGAGGTGTGGCCACCAAACGACATTCTTATACGTAAGAGCGTCTCAAATTATAGAATTTTAAGAATTTTTTTATACAAAAATTATGCAAAATCCTATTTTAAGTACTTCTATTGGAACTAATTTATATAGTATACAGTTGGATGGGCTAAATTAACTAAAAATGTTCTCTAATTTGTCAAGTTTTCGATTTATCATAAAATGAGACGTTCCGTGCTTTAAAGCGACATGTGTTGCTTTCCACAAACAAGCAGCCCAAGAATAATCGTTATTTTGCTGTAGGCGCCCACAACTTAATTGCGAATATTTATGTTATCAAAATGTTTAAAATTGCAATTTTAACTAAATATTATTCCAAATAAAATGAACATCAATGGTTCATATCTTAAATAACTTTGTAATTTATTTTAATAAATTTGTTTTTCAGTTGCAAAACTTAATAATTATTTTCGATTTTGCCCGCTAAATATCATTGATCAGGTTATGCCTCGTTTTTCTTATTATCACCACATACCTTGCCCATTGGCAGCAGCTCTCTAATAGATGATATAGCTATAAACAATTACTTCTAACTCTCCTTCGTTCGATAGATATCTACACCGTTTTCATTTATTTTGGTGATAACTAATCGAAACTTACAGATAAGTATTTAGCTTTTAAATTTATTTGGCGGGTGCCAAGTGGGCACTGATAATGGTCTTCTACCTAATATCTAATGACACTCGGTAATCCGCTAGACAAAGTGGGCACCACGGTCATCGAAGGGATTATAAGATTATAAAATAGATTTTATAAAATTACCTGTGTAGGTATTGAAAGGATTAGTATTAGGAAACAGTATATATATATATAACAGTATAATTTATAAATGTGTAGTTTCCAAATAACGATAAGCAATAACTAATATGTAACATATTTAAGCCCTGGCGAAGTTGGTGATTGTTTTGCATTTGATTTGTACAGCGACAAACCTCACCATGCAGATGTTGAGAAATACGCAGACTATTTGTTGGAGACATACATCGATGAAAATGCAAAATTTCCTCCAGAGTTGTAGGCTAATGCAAGTCCATCAATAATTCACACAACAAACGCCTGTGAATCATTTCACAGATTACATTTTGTTAAGTGTGTTTCATACTATTCAACAAGAGAAAGAATATAAGTAAGAATATTAGTGTATGTAGTATTTTTTACATATTTTTATATACTTAATATTTTTATATAGCTTTTTTGTGTATATTGCCTATTTTTTTCATTTTCTTTCTTAGTATATATTATGTAGTATTTTTTAAATATTTTTATATATCTTAATATTAAGAGTTAAGTGTGTTTCATACTATTCAACAAGAGAAAGAATATAAGTAAGAATATTAGTGTATGTAGTATTTTTTACATATTTTTATACACTTAATATTTTTATATAACTTTTTTGTATATATTGCCTATTTTTTTCATTTTCTTTCTTAGTATATATTATGTAGTATTTTTTAAATATTTTTATATATCTTAATATTAAGAGTTAAGTGTGTTTCATACTATTCAACAAGAGAAAGAATATAAGTAAGAATATTAGTGTATGTAGTATTTTTTAAATATTTTTATATATCTTAATATTAAGAGTTAAGTGTGTTTCATACTATTCAACAAGAGAAAGAATATAAGTAAGAATATTAGTGTATGTAGTATTTTTAACATATTTTTATACACTTAATATTTTTATATAACTTTTTTGTATATATTGCCTATTTTTTTCATTTTCTTTCTTAGTATATATTATGTAGTATTTTTTAAATATTTTTATATATCTTAATATTAAGAGTTAAGTGTGTTTCATACTATTCAACAAGAGAAAGAATATAAGTAAGAATATTAGTGTATGTAGTATTTTTTACATATTTTTATACACTTAATATTTTTATATAACTTTTTTGTATATATTGCCTATTTTTTTCATTTTCTTTCTTAGTATATATTATGTAGTATTTTTTAAATATTTTTATATATCTTAATATTAAGAGTTAAGTGTGTTTCATACTATTCAACAAGAGAAAGAATATAAGTAAGAATATTAGTGTATGTAGTATTTTTTACATATTTTTATACACTTAATATTTTTATATAACTTTTTTGTATATATTGCCTATTTTTTTCATTTTCTTTCTTAGTATATATTATGTAGTATTTTTTAAATATTTTTATATATCTTAATATTAAGAGTTAAGTGTGTTTCATACTATTCAACAAGAGAAAGAATATAAGTAAGAATATTAGTGTATGTAGTATTTTTTACATATTTTTATACACTTAATATTTTTATATAACTTTTTTGTATATATTGCCTATTTTTTTCATTTTCTTTCTTAGTATATATTATGTAGTATTTTTTAAATATTTTTATACATCTTAATATTTTTCTTAAATTCACAAATTATTATATTGTGTTTTCCTTTAGTAAATATAATATGCAATGTGACAAATCTTAATAAATAAGTTGAGCAATCAGTACTTATTGCGTTTTCATTGCCTTCATTATAAATGTTTTTGTTGGTGCCTACTTTGCCTACAGAATTAGCGCAGATCCATTTCATTGGTGCCCACTTCGCCTATGAGATTAAAACTTCGGGTACGTTGGTGCCCACTTGGCCTCTGCCCAATTTATTTATACATTTCTAATTTTATATATTTTTAATGATCCGCGAAACATTACAGCTTTGCTGATGATTTTCTTTATACATATTTTGGGTGAACTCAATTTTATTTCTTTATGTGATAAGGAAACTAGTGTGTTCCAAGAACTAATGTCAAATTTATGGATATACACTATCACAAAAAACACAGATTTCCCTTACGTTTATATGCGCAAGTATTAATGCACCGCTTGTCCATGCTGCTCCTAACATTAATATACGCCATAACGATTTATTGTAACTACTTGATATGTTTATATTACTTTGTTTTATTTCTCACTTTGTATTGTGTTGCATTGTATTGTATTTTAATGCGTATTCATATATTATTGCTATTTTGTATTATTTATTTGTCCATTGTGGACCTTCTACGTTGGGCAATAAATATATATTATTATTAATATTATACCTGTTATTGAACTCTTGTTTGTTGTTATTCACCTCTTTTACTTTTAATCTATTTCCTATTTGTATTTCAACTTGATTATATACTTGAAACATATACTAGTTAATACACTTTAGATTTCCTGATATACACTATGTTCTTTGTAGACAGCTATACGTTCTATATGACACCATTGACTAAGAATATACGCAATGATGATAACATTATATAATTGATTGAAGACGGAGATACGTGTTGAAACTCCATAATTTACAAGTAAAAATTGAAATAAATTCAAATTGAGTTCAAAACAGTTTTATTTAATTCACAACAATTGTTTCACCCTACTAGGGCTTCATCAGGTGATGAGTATTATAATACAAAATATTTGTAGACGTTCTTATTTATGTCTTTTCCTAAATGAAGAGGGGGGAGTTTGTGACATTAGGTTAAGAGCGGGAGTAACTTATATATTTAATGTAATATTTAATATATATATACTTAACAATATGATTAATAATATTAAAAATTTTTGAAAACTGATTGTTTACTGTTATTATAAAATTAAACAATTTATAAATATATATGTAACTATAAGAATCATTAAGTTGATTTTAAATATTTAAATTTAACAACGGTGAATTATTCACATCTAGTTGGTCATTTAAAATAAGGTTTAATTTGTTTAATTTATTTATTTCTAGGTTTTCTAATAAATTTAATTTTTTACTCTTGTCTTGTATATGTAGTATGTCAAACTTGTTATTGAATTTATGTTTTTGTTCAATACAGTGGTTTGCGTATGTGGAATCGGTTTTTTGTAATTTATAACTTCTTTCATGTTCTTTTATGCGCGTGGAAAAGGATCTACCAGTTTGTCCGATATAAGCTTTTCCACACTCGCAATTTAACTTATAGACCCCAGATTTTAAATTTCTGTCAGTTTTATAAAACTAAATATTTAAAATCAACTTAATGATTCTTATAGTTACATATATATTTATAAATTGTTTAATTTTATAATAACAGTAAACAATCAGTTTTCAAAAATTTTTAATATTATTAATCATATTGTTATGTATATATATATTAAATATTACATTAAAGATATAAGTTACTCCCGCTCTTAACCTAATGTCACAAACTCCCCCCTCTTCATTTAGGAAAAGACATAAATAAGAACGTCTACAAATATTTTGTATTATAATACTCATCACCTGATGAAGCCCTAGTAGGGTGAAACAATTGTTGTGAATTAAATAAAACTGTTTTGAACTCAATTTGAATTTATTTCAATTTTTACTTGTATAACATTATATACCTAAACTATCTAATGCTTGTGCCTTTTACCAAATATACATTACATAGGATGCTGTAACCATACATCTCACCTTTAATTTTGTTTTAGTACTATAATGTCTTTTTTACTTTCGTATATAAGGAAGTATTGTGAATTGCTTATGAATATTCGTAAATAAATAATATAGTTCGAGAATAAGGCACATGTATTACTAGATGTACATACATGATCACGGGCTCGTAGTTAAGAGGCCACCGGACGGCTTGAATTACCGATTTCCTTTTTTCCAGCTTATTTCTGCATCAAATCGAAAACGGTTTTCACAAACATGTTTAAAAAGTAATACTGAATGTGTGTATCTAATTTTTTTTTTTTTAAATGAACAAAAAACATTTTTCATTTCTTTATTGGTGACTAAAAAAAAAATTAAATGGATAGACAAATTGAATGAATTATTGTAGAATATTTAAACCGCATATCAGCTATATTAAATGTTTTATAAATTGCTCAAACGTAATTTACGATTAGCAAATTTTGGGCCGGCGAGGTGCTGCTCTCTGGCGAAGGCAAGGTGTATATCAAATTTCGTAACTTCATTGGCAACGTTGCTAACATAAATCTCGTGAGGCGATTCTAAAATGCGCTGGTCTGAACTAATTCGCATGCGCGCGAAATTACGTACATACAAGCGCGGTAATATGCGATTTTAAAAGATGTGCATGAGTTAGTATTACTTAGTATACACTGACGTATGACGGCTGGCTTATAATAGACATGTCAGACATAGAGTACACGGAGACACGAGGTGAACGTTGTTGAGTAGTATGTGTTTGAAATACATATAATAAATAATAATATATAATACATATTTTGTATACATACATTTTGGAATTGTTTATAATAGTACACTTATGCCCGGTTTCTGACACCGGATAGATATCTGGCCAATAAGTACTTATCTGGAGTTTCAGAAACCGGGCAATATATCTATATTTTTGCAATGGTATGGCATAAAAATCACTTATAAATATCCATAAATATATGTAATTTCAGTAATCTTATACTTTTTATAAAAAAATCATTTCATTTCATTTGCCAGAAATTTAAATAATTTAACTTAAATTTGATTTTCATATTTTACTATTTGAAAAACAGTACTAGTGTTACATTTGCTAACCATTTATTTAAAAAATCTTTGAAAGACGAGGTGTTGGGACCAAGTAAAAGGAAACAATTTATTCATCGATAAATTAATATATTTGATTTTGGAATGTGCTATTTCTGCTCACAAGAAGAACCAAGAACAGACTTATGACAGATTACTTTTTCGATTTTTCACAAATACAGATAAAATTATTTAATAAACATTACAACAAATAACGAAGGTGGAATAAACTAGCAAAGTAATACAATAAAATATCAAAGCGCCCCTATTGATAATCTGTCTGCACATGCGCTGTTAAAGATATGTTCAGAGACAATACATAATTATTAAATTTACATGGTTTAAGTTTTTATTAAATTTAGATAATGCTGTACTAGCAAAATGTATTGCATGCAATTCAGAGTTTGTTGCTGACTATCACCCATTAAAAATCACAGCAAAGGAGCAAAATATGGAAAGTTTGTCAAAATCCTCCGTCCAAAATAGCAATATTCGGTTTACCTAAATACATAAGAATTGGATTTGTTGAGTAACACTTTATTCTCCATGTTTTAGATAACAGATACATAAATAATAAATATAAATGTTCTACCAAATAACAAGATTAATCTTCTATTACTTCGCGCCTTAAGTTTTTTTTTTGTTTTGTAGCTGACAGCAACCGTCCTTTCTTTTGATCATAGCGGGCTTTCTTTTGAATAATAGAACTTTCATTTGGGGATTAGAAATGTCCTGTTGACAACTGAACTTTCTATTGACGATATCGGAATTACTTATGAATACAGCGGAAAATCAATTGATTTGGACTGTAAGAAACAAAAGGTGGATGATCAGTGGAGGCTGTATTCTCATTTAATTAATAATTTTGATGATAACATAAAGTCTTACAGACAAATACTTATGTTATTTACTGACATGTCAGGTCAGAATTTATTTAGGGATTTGAACGAATTCGAACGGTTTTTTTTTGAAAGTAAACTAATGTTCGAAATCGGATTTGTACAAATTCGAATAATGGATTGCTCTTAGCATCAATTTCGAAGAGTGTAATTCTTTGCTATAAGCAACGGAAGCTAAAAATTTGTACAAATCCGCTGACGAAGAAGGTGTAGAGGTTTATTTTGAGACATAGTTAGGTTAATTATTTAAATATAAATTTATTTTATTTAGTGCTGTGTGGCTAAACGTAAAATCTGTCGTTTATTTTTTATATATAATTTTGCTTAAAGTTTTCAAATTCAAATACACATATCATTATAATAATAATAACAATAATCTTTATTACCCAACAGGTAACATAACATAACATAAATTCGAATTAGTTTTTTATTTGGGCCGGCGTCTATTTACTATAATTTGTACCATAATTTTCCCTAAAACTCTATAATTCTGGCATCATTGCGCTATAATTTCATATTTGACATCTGGCATCGCTGAGCGGATCTCGTACGTTTAGAATCGTCTGATCTCCTGTCGAACACGTGTCAGACTCGATCGCAGTTGATGACATTTATCTGGAAACGCGTGAACAGTAAATGGTGATCAACAAATTTCCATTTTTTATTTTGCGTTTTTTGGATTGAATACATTAGTGTATGTACATATAATTTATTTAATATTTTGTATCCATATTTATTTTTGGTGTAAGTGTGTTTAGTGTGCGGAATAGTGTGTATTAAATTATTCGAGACTATGGGTAATTACACTAAGCGTGAAAAAGAGGGTAAGAGAGGAGTCCAAAACCTTTCTAGTAAAAGAAAGAGTCGTCGTAGAATGGTTCGGCGTCATCTGTAAGTATAAATATACAGTATAGATATATGAAATATGATTAGACAAAGACACCATAAGACAGGGGTAGATTTCTTTTACAAAGATCTGTTTATACAAATCATATCTATTAATTACGACAACATTTCATTCCCCCTAAAGAAAATGTAGAGCTTTTCTTTTTTTTAATACAGTCAAATTACTATTGTAACCTTGGTAACAAGTTAATGGTCGTGCAATCGAACACTTTACGGACAAATGTGCGTAAGGACCTACTTGTTTTGGTTATGCGTTGTACGTAATCCATCATTTACTTTAGTCACCGTAGTTAAATTCATTTTTCACAAAATTTGTAATTGAACGCTAGCTGCATTACAAAAATGGTGCCAAAAATGACAATTTTGTTTTAACAAAAAAATCATATGAAACAAAGTTATAAAAATAATGTTCGTAAATTCGCCCTTCTATACACCAGGCTCAACCTAAAAAAGTCTCTACTATATGGTTCATCAGTTCCTTCGGAGGAAATAACCAATTCTCCACCGGCTGAAAACATAAGTGATGGCGTTGCAGCGCCAGCGACCGAAGTAACAGACGTCCTTCCTGGATGTAGTGGAAGCAATGACACTTCACATAGAAGATTAATAAAAGATACTCCAACGAGCAGGTAAAAAAAAAATAGGTTTCAGCAAAATACGTACATAAAATAACAAGACCTGATTTCTTTATCGCATACGTTCTCAAAAAATGTTACTTTGAAAATGTAACTCACTATTCGTTCTATCAATCAGAGACATTTGTTTTCGGAAAGAAATCGACAATTTTGTGAGATTTTTAAACCAGGGACTTTAAGTGTCAATATATGTAATATTATCCAATTATGTATTGATAAATTTAAATGTATACGTCTAACACTAATATCTATCTTGATTTTTGCTTCAACACCCATAACGTAGATGTTGCAATAGTGACTCAAAAAATTACTGGTAATATGCATGGGGGTGGGAGGTAATGAGTTATAAGGTGACTTCTAACTGCCAAATGTAACGTTTTTCTGTTGTCTTTATATTTTTAGTCAAATGGAAGAAGTGGAAGATTTTGTTCCTTCTGGTAGGAGAATGTTTGATGTTAATTTTCTATTTACTCAAATTTTGAATGGTGGGAGACACGAACCGTTCGATTGTAGTGTTATCGACATGAAAGTAATTTCAGAAGTTCGATGTGGTTTTTTGAGTACGTTCACATTGAAGTGTAGCTTTTGCGGAATCATCAAAACATTGTCAACGGAAGATGTTCAAGATACACAATAATTACATGTGAATTCAGCTATTGCTCTTGGCATGGTTTCAACAGGGGTAGGTTATTCTCAAGTGGATGGAATTTGTGCAACATTAAACATGCCCATGATGTGCGATAAAACCTACCAAAAGTATCATCAATCTGTGGCTGTCACAATTCGTGAAAAAGCATGGCAAATAATGGAGGAGACCGGTAAAGCCGAAGCAGAGCTTGCGCGCCAATTTGGAGATGTAGATCGAGACAATGTGCCATTCATCACAGTAGTAACGGACGGAGCATGGTGTAAAAGATCGTACAATGTTAATTATGATGCGGCGTCGGGAGTTGTAGGTTGATTTTTATATGAATTTTGCCAAACAACCATTTTGACTTTGTAGGCATGTATAGTTGGATTTCGTACTGGCAAGATCCTTTACCTGGGAGTTCGTAACAAATATTGCTGCGTCTGTGCACGTTCGGTATCTAAATAAATAGTCACTCCCACACATTTATGTTACAAAAACTGGGAAGGGTCATCAACTGCGATGGAAACAGACATCATAGTCAATGGCTTCAAGATGAGTATGCAAATGCATGGCTTGAAATATTTAAAAATGGTTGGCGATGGCGACAGTTCTGTTTTCAAAAAAATATGCCAAGAAAAACCTTATGGTAACCAGGCTGTGGAAAAAATCGAATGTAGAAACCACCTGCTTCGAAATTTTTTTAAAAAGTTACGCTGTCTATTTAGTAAGACTTCGTTATTACATATTTCAATTTTTGTTAATATGATACTGTTTTAGACCAAAAGCGCAGTAATTCGAAGAATACTCCAGTGAGCAGATATTTACGTCAGCTACTGCATAATAATACCCGTCGTCTGAGAGCAGCAATAACTAAGGCGATTAAATATCGAATACGCGAAGAAAATACATTTGAAGAAAAAACCGAACTTTTAGCTACAGATTTTCTAAATGCTCCGTCGCACATTTTTGGTGAGCATGCCCGATGTAGCGAAATAAAATATTTCAAATGCGAGCCAAGTGATGACGATCAAAATTACGTAGCAACAATGAAAGAGTGTGGCCTCTATCAGGACATAGAAGCATGTTTACAGCGTCTGATTGTCAATACTCGCAGTTTATTATTGGATATGGACAACAATTTAGCAGAACATTACAACAGCATTGTCTGCAAATTTACGGGAGGAAAGCGAATAAACTTTGCGTTAAAAGGCTCATATCAAACGCGTTGTGAAGCTGCTTCCATTTCTTTTAATTCGGGTGGTGAATATCATAGAGTATTACATAAAGCTTTTACTCAAAGAAGTCCCCATTCTTATACTAAACGGTATATAAAAAAAATTAAACAACGGCGACTAAAGTCAGTGAAACGGCAAATATTTAACACCAGAAAGAGGAAAAGACACTCTGTAGTGACTTGTGATAAAGATTATGGCCCAGAGGCTAATGAATCAGTAAGAGATGATTTTTCATTGGAGGAATACAACCGAAAACGGGAACAGTTCCTTCAGGATTTGAAAAAGTCAAATGAAGACATTTTGAACATCGAAAGTGCGACTAGAAGCCAAAAAACTTCTAACATTTGGATAAATGAAAGGTCTGTTAGAGTTACCGCGTCAAACTTTGGCAGAATATGCAAATTGCGCCCTAAAACATCCTGTGTCAACACAATAAAAACATTGTTATACAATTCCTTCGATGGCAATAAACATACACGGTATGGCAATAGGAGCGAACCATTAGCGAAAGCTGCTTTTGGAGAGCGATACGATATCGAAAAAATTGGTGACTGTGGTTTATTTATCGACAAGGAGAATTTCTACCTGGGCGCGAGCCCTGATGGGATAATCGGAGAAAATCTTCTTGAAATAAAATGTCCATCCGTCGCACAAAACATGGATCCCCTATTGGCCATTCAAGAGAAAAAAATTAAATTTGCAACAATAGAAAATGGCCAATTAAAATTAAAAAGAAGCCATGATTATTACTATCAAGTGCAAGGTCAATTAGCAATAACCAAAAGAAAAATGTGCTATTTTGTTTTGTGGAGTAAGCATGGCATGCTGGTGGAAGAAGTAAGTATAAGTTTGTGTCGGTACAAAAGCAACATGTAAAACTTTATTTTGTAGATATGGAGCGATTCGGATTTTTTCAAAAATGTAATGCTTCCCAAACTTGAAGAATTCTTTTACTTGTGCTTATTACCAGAATTTGTGGATCCCCGCTATACAAGAGGCCTTCCAATTAGAAATCCTCCTAGAAAACAATCGTAGATTTTTATAAGAAACCATGTTTTTTTGATTATTTTAAATTTTGAATACTGATACTTTATAAAAGCGTCTTATTCTATTTACATAAAAAATGGTGGAGATCTCAGAAGAATGTTCCAGAATTTAATCAAGGACTGGAGATCATTGTTCCGATTTTGTGTGCAAACGCTTCTGCAGATGTCGAAAGAACTGTTTCATCATATGGGCTTGTCCATTCAAAATTAAGAAATGCAACATTGTTAAAAATAGTATTTTTTTATGCTTCCTTTAAAAAAGTTAATCTTCTGAAGGCTTTTTTTAATTTTAGTTTTGCAAAACAGCCTGTATTTTTTTATTAATATGAAACACACAGTTTTTTTATGTTTATTTATTTTTTCTTTGTATTTGAAAATTTTTATGTATTGTTACTAAATAAATGTAAAATGAATTTCTTTATTCTTCTGCTTAAAATAATTATATAAATATAATAAAAACTATAAGAGACTATTACAAGAAGAAAAATCATGTTTTTTTTAATAAAAATCACAATCATTTAAATAAATCATAATTTAAACTCTGATGTTATTCAAAGGATTTAAATCATCTCAACTCTGAATATGAATATAGGATTATGTATCTATCGATAGGTAGCAAATGACCGTATTATTTAACAGTCATGAATAATTACTTTTTTCCTTATACTTTTCTATTTTATTTTGATATCGTAATAACTAAAACAATCTATCGGCCCATAATCTAATAAATTATACCCTTCTTATATAAATGACTATTATTACACTGATTCTCGGATCACACGCGGTTTTTCGAAAAATGAAAAAGTGAAAACTATCAAAACAATAATGTGCAATGTGTTGAATGTAATATATTTTTGTTGAATAACCTTTCATTTGTTTCTTACTTGGTTCAGATCGAAATTTTCTGCACCTAATTTTAATTTTATGTGTGTATTATCTATATTTTTCTGATTCACACGACCCAATGCGTCCGCGCCCTACGTTTATTCGTTTTGCCTTTTTGTATATCAACTCGTATCTATATCACTAAACGCATGGAAGAGACGAATCGTCTCATTCTCCTAATATTTGATTGTCGTTCCTATAAATCAACGATGAATTATGTACCGATTCCCACTCTTTACAAACCAATCCTCGCTGTTGCCAAATTGCCACATCTGTGGCTACTTACAGCAGTCTGAAGGGGAGAGGGGTTAACGAGCATCGAAATATTTTTACCGTCCGGAGCGCTCTTAAGATCATATACTATGAGTATAATAGCATCGTTTTAGTGAATAAGATATCGAATGCAATGTACATGTTAATATGTAATAACGAAATATCATTTACTTTTCTTATTTTATGTATGTAAAAAAATTACGAAGCTTTGAAAAAGTTCTTTAATTAAATGAACGAAACGTCAGCAGTGTAATTAAGTTGTTTTTATTTTTTATCCTAATACCGACGACTGGATACTTTATTAATTAAGGTGAGGATACGACAGTTGTTTTTCTATATATATTTGTCAAGAGTACAAAAGTATTTAGAGCTGGATTTTCGATATTCTTCGTATACATGAAATTTCAAAATTCGGACAGGAAGTAACACTTTTACTCTTAGCAAGAAGACCTTTTTTTCGAATATCTTGCAAAATATGCATTCTATAGAGATTTATCAAGACAATGGAAGTACTTAAAATAAGATTTTGAATAACTTTTGTATAAAAAAATTCTTAAAATTGTATAGTTTCAAACTGTCATACGTATAAGAAAGTCGTGTGGTGACCACAATTCATTTTTTTGTTTTGTGTTACCAGCAGGTAATATATAGGATGTAAATTTAGATTGTATAAGTTCTTGAGTTGTGTATAAAATTATTTATTTGTAGTATTATTTATTTTCTATAAATTCATATATTTAAGCAGGATTAAATTCTATTAGTATCACTAAAAATTAAAGTGTCATCTTAATGCAAAAATTAATTGCGCACTGTGTGATAGGTGCTTCATAAATTTATTTGTATTTAAAAATTTTGTATGTAATACTGGCATGAAAAACCTTATTTATTAGAAAATAATTGCAATTAACAGTATATAAACAATATAAATAATAAATTGGGGTTTCTAGAAGCCACATTGGATGAATTTAAATTTGTATGACATTCTTATCTTAATGTTACTACTTCATTGATTTACTAGCGTATTACTAGTAATTATGAAACTCTTAAAATGAAGAAAGCTGCAAACTTCATACCACGCATGCTCAAAAAACAAGAAAAATTTGATTGACAAAATAATTTAACCCAATCGGAAAACAAAGTCTCTAGAGTTTACCTGTATTGCTTTCACAATTTATTTATCTCTTGGAAAGACCGAGGCGAAGACACGAATGAATAAACGATTAAGAAAATTATATTCTAAGAAAGACAATTACGACAATTAAACGTTGTGCTTTAAATAGAACATCTCTTGTTGAGCATAATAAAAACTTTAAACGGAAAAAAGTTATTTCCTGTAAGCAAACTCTTTTACAAAAGACTTAATTTCTCCTTAATTTAAGAAGACAATCGGAGCGCTTGCTATTTGAAAATAAAATTTCTTTAAGAATTACCCAGTTTAAATAGTTGTAAAATGAAACGAAAAGGCACAGTAATAATAACTTTCGCTATTATTTTTTATTGCTTCCGTTGAATGGGTTTTTGTTTTCTCAATGACGTAAACGCTATGTGTATTAACATTAGATGCTTCACAGTTTAGCTTGACTTTTGCATAATTAGATCTAATAATGGACTTCTTGTAATGCAGGAAAGGGCAGTACTCGAGTGTCGAGTTCATAACGCTGCAATATCTTGAAAAGCATCTGTATGCAAGCGCTGCTAAACTATTTATGAGGAGAATGGGTTGCGCAATTAGTTTCAGCTACAAAGCTTGCAGCTTCCGTGTAATTTCGGGATAATTATTCTTGATTAAATATTTATGGTGGGGAACATAATATAAAATCCCAACAGGGAAGCATTTACCATTGAATTGAAGGAAATGTGTAGTAATCTATGAGCCTTTGTAACTGATGCAGCTCGTACGAATAAATAAAAAAAATTTAAAGTGGTCAAAGTCAATTTCGGATACCTGTCTGTTAGATCAATTAATTTTAAATTATCACAGAATTCAATATTTTGCATGGTAGGTATATAATTAATAAAAATTAGAAATATACAGGTTTATAGCAAACTAAATCAAGCAAACAAAAATATGCATTATTACATTATTGTTTGGAATAGGACTCTAAGCTTTGCTCAAAGTCATCTGGTGTTATGTCTACGTATCACAAAAACTTTGACTCGTAACTATGAACCCTCAACCCCCTAAAATGTATGGTCTGATTAAACTACATAAAAATGATTTACCTATTATACCTGTAGTTTCATATGTCAAAGCTCCTTGTAGAAATTTGTGTAAACAATTAATTAACATTATAAAAGATCATACACGAATTAAATCTAAATTTTCTATTAAAAATTCATTAGACCTCATAAATAAAATTTCTGATTTAAAAATTCCTAGTAAAGCTAAATTTTTGTCATTTGATGTTAAGGCTATACGCCCGGCCTCGAAATCGTTTTTCCCATTTCCTAATCGTATTTTTCATGAAAACCTTACCGAATTTACACGCTAATTTAAGAAAAAAATGCCTTTCAATGGGTAAATCGTAATTTCTTCGAAATTGTCCAAAGGGCCCTAAATAAAAATAAAAATGTAAGAAATTTCAAAAAACAATCCTTTATTTAAAATTATGTAACACTCAACAGCAATACATAAATTTAATTTTTTCTTAATTTTTAAAAATAAGGTCACGAAACGGAAAACAAAATTTTGAAATTTGGGCGAAATTCACTGAAATCAAATAGAGTATGTGGTACGCTCGCACATTGTGTCGAGAGGCCTACCATTTCGGGCAGTTTCTACGCAGTTTGTAAAATACTTCTGAGATCGGTGTATGTTAAGAAAGTAATCGTTACTCGGACATTATTTTATCGAAACCGTTGATATTTTCTTTACAATATAGTGTACATATACAGTGTCAGCGTCACAATACTTCCTTATACTACGTATCAGAAAGTAAAAGCAATATCTCTTCCCGTCCCTAACGCTATACCTGCTAGAAGCGCATGCTAGGACTCACACGGCTTGCGGGCAGGGAGTATAACTATTATATTTGACTCGCAATAATTTGCTTCTGAAACGATCTAGAAATTTATTTCTTGCACAAAAAATAATTTTGGAATGTTGGCTTTATTTTGTTTCACATATACTTATATGGGTAAATTCTGAAAAATAATATTAATTACTCGATAGCTGAAAAATATCTTACACAAATTGGTGGTCTACTAAAACTTTTTTTTTTATAAAATTTACATACCATAAAGAAAAATCGAAAACACTAGTATCATCCAAATACTTTAGGGTATAACCTTAAAAAAAACAGATCCCTAGCTCTCTGCATTGCTGAGATATCACGAGATAAGTATTAATAATTGAAGAAAATGAAAATTTTAAAATTTACACAAAAAAACGATTTTTCGAGTTTTTTGCGATTTCGATTTTATTTTCCAACTCACAATTTGAATCCGGCAGGTGATTTTACATATCCAGCTTCACTTTTTTTGTGTGTTTGAGAAAATATAGATTGTATAATTTAGGGGCGGTTGCTTCCCGACTGCCAAACATGTGCGCCAACCGGCGATTATCTGAGACCATAACGCAGCCATAAATTACAGGCAGATTAGATTAGGTGACAAGTTCTTTTCTCTATCTTTTTCCTCAGCATAGGACAGAGCACGCGGACCCTTAAACATTTGTCTTTTATTTACATTTGCACGAAAAGCAGTGGTACGCCTATTTCAAATCGAACTCAGCTTGAAGCGGGCGTCCAGCCTTAAGAACTTATTTACCAATATCCCCACAAAAGAAGTATTAGATATTATCGAATTACACCAACATCACACAAGTCCTGTTATATTTAGTGAAATACTAGATTTACTTAAGATCTGTATGTAACAAAATTATTTCCAATTCAATTACGAATATTATAAACAAACCACAGGTCTTGCTATGGGTAATCCTTTAAGCCTATTACTAGCGAACATTTTCATGAATCATTTCCGAGAAACTATTAGCTCTCACCCCTATTTAAAAATTGCTTTTACTGGTATAGGTATGTATGTAGATGATATATTGGTATGTTTTAAAGGTACCAATAGACAATTAAATATGTTTTTTGATTATATTAATAATGTACATCCTAATATAAAATTCACAGTAGAAACAGAGATTAACGGTTCTATTAATTTCCTAGACCTTACTATTTCACAGAATATAAATAAAAAACATGAATTTGCAATTTATCACAAGCCTTATACATATACTGATACAACTATACATTCTTTTTCCTTTCAACCTTTAAAACATAAATTAGTCGCTTATGAATCAATGATACATAGATAGACTAGTGAATATGCCACTTAATAAAACTAACTTTAATACAGAATTAAGGGGCCCACACACTGCGGTTTTGTTCGACAGACTTGTTCGTCGAACAAGTCTGTCGAACAAAAGCGCAATGTGTGGGCCCCTATATAAACAGGCCCAACCAGATATTTTCAGCAGCTTTGTACGCCAACATCAACGACGGTTTTCGACCCACACAATTCAGATTTGTTCGACGGTTTTGTTCGACAGACTTGTTCGTCGAACAAAACTGTCGAACAAACCCGCAGTGTGTGGGCCCCTTTAGATAGAATATACACTATTGCGACAAATAATGGCTTTACTAAAGGTATGATCAATAATATCCTTCGAAACAAACAAATAGCACATACCCGTTCTTTAATTTACCCTAAAATTTCTTGTAAAAATTCAGTACATTGTTCCTCACTTATGTATATTGGTAAACCGTGAGACAAAATTAGCAAATTAATTTAAAAAGCCACTAAAGTTAATAGTTTATTAAGATACAAGTTTCATAAGACACGATTTTTACGCACGCGTTGAAGTTTATAGAAAACGAGCTTCAAGGCGAGTTTTCTAAAGAACAAGTGCGCAAAAATGTCTTATGAAACTTGCATGTTATACTATTTTTTCTATTTCGGTGATTGAAAGTTCAAAAAAGATTAAAATGAGAGACATGTTTTGTTCGAACATTTTAGAAGTCTTGTTTTTTTGAAGTTGGTTACTCTGATTTTTAAGTAAAACAATTTAAATATTTGAATATCGGCGGACCTGTCATTTTGTTTAAAATTTAGTCTCATTTATGCAATAAATTATTACAAATTATCAGCAAAATGGAAGAAATAAATAACTGCACACCTTTAGAGATTCGCAAAATAGCAGAAGACAATTTAAAAAATCTTTTACCAGCAAAGTCTCGACATATTTATGAAAAGCAATACCAGCTCTTTTTAAGTTGGTGTAAAGAAAATAATATTATGAATATTCCGGAAAGTGTAGTAATTGCTTATTTTGACAAAGAAATAAAGATAAAAAGGCATCGTCGTTGTAGTCTACATATTCAATGTTACGTTGTTGTTTAAATATTTGTAAAAGTATAGATATCTCAAAATTTTCTAGGTTTCTTGCGTTTTTAAAAAGAATATCTGAAGGCTACGAGCCTAAGAAATCCAAGATTTTAGAAATAGATCATATTAACCAGTTTATATTAGAAGCTGATAATAAAACATATTTAGCGATGAAAGTAAGTAATGAAAACATCATTGCAGTTATATTTGCTACATCATTGTAGTTGTATTTTACTAATTTTCTACATTATTTTGTTATAATAGTCATATTAATATTCTGTTAGATTATCCTTATAATGGGCTATAATGGAGCTTGTCGTCGTGAAGAAATAACGAACATGACTTTAGATGATATACAGTTTAAAAATGATGTTATATGGTTGCAGTGCCAAACACTAAAACTTATGTTCCAAGACAATTTATTATAACACGAAGATTATGGATTGAATTGGTTAAAAAATATTATTCACTTCGTCTCAGCCATATTATACATAAACACTTCTTCCTGCAATATAGAAATGGATCTTGCGTGAATAGTCCAATTGGTATTAATACCATAGGAAAAGTACCAAAAAATATTGCTACTTACTTAAATTTACCTAATCCTGAGCTCTTCACTGGACATTGCTTTAGACGTTCCAGTGTGACACACTTGGCTAATAATGCAGATGACTTAATAACAATTAAGCGCCATGGAGGATGGAAATCCTCAGCAGTGACCGAAGGTTACATTTATAATTCCACCATGAAAAAAGTTAATGTTGCTCAAATACTGTCTAGTGTACCTAATACATCCACTATTACAATCTCTATTAATTCACACGAATCTTCTAGTGTTACAGTAAACGTTTATAACAGTTGTACTATTCAACATGGGAAGTAAATTTCAATAGAAGCATCAAAAAAGTTATCATCCCATTTATATTGTTAATTAGCGTAAATAAAATGTTCGTAATTGTGTTTTTTATTCTCTGTACAACTTCTTACATATGTTTGTTACATTAAAGACTTATATTTTGACATTTAAATATGATTTGGTTCCATTTTTTTTGTTACCAACTTTAAAAAAATAAAATTAGCGTGCGATAAAGTAATACAGGGTGCGGCAAAAAGGTAGGTAGGATTTCAAATAGTGGTTGCTCGGTTTGTAAAACCGGCAACACTGTGCACATGGTCGCGTTAGGTAGACAAAAGTATGCAATTTTCAGTTATCGACATAGCTTGGAGCGGAGTGCATCGTGCTTTCGTTGTCGAGGAGTTTATTAGAAATAGGGAATCTGTAATAGCGACGCAGCGTGCCTTCCGTAATCAGTTTGATGTTGGTCGGCATGGCGCGGTTCCGGATGGAAGAACAATTCGTAGGTGGTTTTACACTTCAGGGAAACAGGTTCTGCGCTTAAACGAAAATCTACTGGCCGACCAAGGACAGTAAGAACACCGGAAAATGTGAATGCAGTAAGAGATTCCGTACAACAGTCTCCTAGGCGTTCAGCTCGTAGGCATGCAGCTGCTTTGGGAATTTCCGATAGAAGTGTTCGAAAAATTTAACACAACTCACTCCAAATGCATCCGTACAAAATGATGGTAGTGCAGAAATTAAGAGAAAGAGATTTTGAAACCCGTACAAATTCATGCCGGGATATTCTTCAAAACATTCCCCGAGGCGCTGTATTCATGTCTAGCGATGAAGCTCACTTTCATCTATCGGGTACCGTAAACGAGCAAAATTTCCGTTATTGGTCGGCAAATAATCCACAGGAATTTCATGAGCGACCACTTCACAATCCAAAGGTTACCGTCTGGTGTGCAATATCTGAATTCGGCGTGTGGGGCCCTTACTTTTTCGAAGAAGATGGAATAACGGTAACAGTCAACGGGGATCGATATTTTGATATGATTAACAATTTCCTGCGTCCAAAAGTTAACGAGTTGAACGAAAATCACCGAGAACATCTGTGGTACCAGCAGGATGGTGCTACATCGCACACCACGCGTCCTTCACTTAATCTTCTTCAAGAAATGTTCCCAAACAAAGTGGTGTATTTACGGGGTGATCTCGGCTGGCCGCCGCGTTCGCCTGATTTGTCGCCTTGCGACTTTTTTCTTTGGGGTTACCTCAAATCGAGAGTTTTTACACATCGTCCGTGGACTGTGGAAGAATTAAAGGCAGCCATAAGACAAGAAATTGCCGCAATTTCCCAAGAAATGATCCATCGGGTAATGACGCGCTTCCGTGAGAACCTACAAGAGTGCATCGACAATAATGGCCGTCATTTAAAAAATATCATTTTTAAAAAATAACGCTCCTGAATGGCATGAAATGTAGATTTAAGAAATAAAAAAGAATTGTTTGGTTTATGTGGTTTGGTTTTTATTGACTTCCCAAATATTACCTATCATTTAGCCGCACCCTGTACTTTATGCAACCAAAACGGGTGTCGTAAAGTGAACTTTATAGCACCGGAATAGAAAAACTAGCTTACAAAACTAATAATACTTTAGAATGTTTTTTTTAAAAAACAATAAGGGCAAAACAGACAAGAAATAAAACTTGGTGGTATATAAGTTAACTTGTGATTGTAACATGCCTTATATTGGCCAAAACTGGAAGATCCTTTGCCCAGAGAGTGTTCGAACATAATAGAAGTTACCGGGATAAAAACGCTGATTCTACATTTGCGAATCATTGTTTAGAATATAAACATACTTCTAACAATAATTTTAAAATACTTCATATCCAAGATAAAAGTAAAAAACTTGATCTCCTAGAATCATTAGAAATTTTTAGAATTACAAAATTATTATAGGGTTAGCGTTAAATGGTCAAACAAACCTATGTCATTCCCCACGTTTGACTTTAAATTTGTAATATGTCTTCCAGTAAATAATTTCTGGCACATTATAAATTCTTCATTATTCATCCACCTGATGAAATCACTGTGCGACGAAACAACGTTATAGTGGTTTACTATAATTAAAATTTTTAAACTTTAAAATCAGTGTTTTATTTTTATTATTATTTGTTATGGACTTTCAACAAGTGTGTCCCTATTCAATTAATTTTTTAATATGTTTTTTTAATATTTATAACAAAAAAATCATTTGTATTACAGTCATAGAATAGGTACCTCTATGTATCTGCCTAACAATAAAATACCCTAATCTAGGGATTCTTAAGATACAACCACACTTTATTTGAGATTGATCTTATTGTATCAACGTAAAAGTTTTAATAAATCATCCAACAGATAGTATATGCGCGTTTTGATTTAGTAAATTTATAATATTAGATATACGCAAATATATATCGATAACCAAAAACATTATCGAATTTCCACATCAAATTAACTTCGGACACGAATACTAAATGATCACGTCCTACAGACGCATAAAACTCGATAAAGATAATCGTGTCTTTATAATAATGAGGGTCAGGATAAATGGTCACCATAAAAAATACCTGTGTCAGTTAATTAGTTGAGTATAATTCTTGTTCCCGGACATTAATTTCGGTCGCGGATTAATTTTCAAGTAATTAACTAGGGAATAAGTTAAGAGACTGTTCTACCTCGGGGACATTTTAAAATTAAGAAAAGAAATATGATAAAAATAAATTGTTCTGAAGTTTTAAGTACATTCCCTAAAAGTATGGCGAATGACTCCAGGTATATTATTCCGGGAAATGCCTATTTTTATATCATTAGTTAATAAAAGCTTTCTCCAAAATTCTATTACACGTAGTAGATTCACCTGTTAATATTACGTATTTAAAACTAAGTCTAAGTTCAAACCGAACACAACACAAAGCAGTATAAGAGATTGAAATTCCTTTGAAAATTAAATAATCACATACAATATTAGAAGTGAATACTCAAACTCCGATTGATATTGTTTGTAATATCTTAACGTTATCTTAAAATACTGCTCAAAAATGTTGAATATTTAGTGTAAAATAATGAATTTTGCTATTTATTTAGGAAAGAATCATAATGACGAAAGAATTTGGCGAGAATATAATATATTCGAAACAAATAATGACGAAATATAAAAAATTAAAAACATAATTTTATCATCTTTTAGGAAGAATATAGTATTTTAGTCGTAGGCGTTCATTTTAGTTGTGTGATATCTTCTTGGTTTCTGAGCCTTCTTGGTAAATGGTTGACCAGCTCCGCTCCGTTTTCTTTGCTTTTACAGCCGACGTTTCGATCACTGTCCTAGACTGAAGATGTTTTAACGAAAATTAAACCAAAAAAAGTTTTTTACACATATGTTATTTACGTTTTGATAAAATTGTAATCTTGTAAATTCTGTTTTGTTGAGAAAATGTATTCATCCTTACAAATGTTGTATACCCGGATTGCTGAATAATTACTTAACCAAACTTATTAAATATTTAATTGCGTTAATTTGTATTGCATCTTCTTTGTTAGATTCGATACAAAAACACCATAAAATCTACTGAATTTTGTAAGTCTGTTTTACCGGCAGAATATTTTTGGAAATGCTAACCAAAAAAAAACTGTATCACAAAATATAAATTGCAAACATTAAAATTGATGTGGTACTTAGTAGTTCGTATCGTTCTATTTTGCCTCAGCCGTTTTGTGAATAGAACGTGGAATTCATCTTCTGAAATCATGAATTTGTGTTGTGATAATTATGAAGTAGTATATGGCTTTATATTATTTATTCAAAGGCACAATTCGGTATCGATTTTGGGTGTGTCAAGAAATTTAATAGTTTTTCCCTAGTTCAGATGAATTTAGATTTTTCCTTCTATGCTAATTATTATCTCCTTCTTAGTTTTCTATTATTACCTTCTAATTGTGCGTATCACATTGGACCAAAGAATACCAGATTTTAATGGCTTAAAATTGACTGCTTGTGTTATACCCATTTACGGCAGGTACCTACCAACGAATACGATTCTTTTAATAACTCTAAATTAAGTATGATATTTGTACTTAAGACTCAAGAGATCTTCTATGTTAGTTGATTTCCAGCAGATCGAGAATTGCAAGAGTTAACCTTATTGAATCTCGTCTTTACATATCGACCATCACCTGGTTCTTTCATTAAGACTATACAGTCTGTCCAGATTTCGATACTCACCATTGGTAAATTGGTTAGTAGAAGACATAGAGGAACGGTTAAATGGGAAATATTTTGCAGAATTCCATGCTCGCAACAAATCTCATTTCAATTTATTCGGACTTTGTACAATTTCGAGATATTTTGAAAAAACCAATATTTGCCGATTTGAATTTTCCTCAATAACTCGATAACGCCTAATGTTATCGCTTTTAAACTGTAACATTATTTAGACACTTTTTCAAGACAAATTTTAGGTGTTAACAGTAACCCCCGATTTTCATTTTTTTCTATGTTCTTTGCGCTATCTCTTATTTTTCTTATGGCGGCCATATTGGAATTTTAATTAGTTAGATAGTCTTTAAAATAGCTTTTCAATAATGTACAACATGTCTACTAAATCTTTATTTATACGAGAGATATGAGCATTTGAATAAAATTTAACTCTAATACGAAATTAGTTGGCTATGAAATTAAATGGTAGTGTAAAACAGGTGATAAATAAGCTCTGTCATTATTGACATGTAAAAGTGCAGTGAAATTGGTGGGAGATTTAGAACTTCGTGTAAGTAATTACCGTTAAGCATGGAGATTAATAAGAATTGATATTGCCACACACATTTTTAAATGAAGTAAAAGTTGATATGTTGGAAGTTTATTTCATAGTAAATAGAATCTCTGAAAATGCTTGCACAAGTTACGCTCAGCGTTTTCCGGAAAGACCACTACCACACCGGACAATGTTTAGCAGAATAATCAGAAATTTAGTGAAATATGGAAGCTTCGAACAAAAAAGGTCTATCAAGTTAACAATGCTGATATACTTCAAAATAATATTTTACAACATGTTATGAACAATCCAAGTATGTACATCAGTACGTCGAGTGGCTCGAGAAACTGGAATTCCGGAATCTAGTGTTTACAGAACGTTGAGAAAAAACAAATACCACCCATACAATTCCGATTTAGCAGGTGGTATCTACAAAAATGTGAAGATGATACTGATTTTCCTAGAAAAATACTTTGGACAGATGAAACATGGTTTACGAACTGCGGAGTGTTCAATAAGCTTAACTATCATCACTGGTCTACTGAAAATCTACATTAGGTAAATCAAAGAAGATTTCAAGTTCTATTTGGTTTTAATCTCTGGTGTGGTTTGATTGGTACGAACTTTTATTGACTTCGTTTTTGTTTTCTATTATATTATCAGTAACATCTTCACATTTTTGTAGATACCACCCGCTAAATTGTAATCTTCGCTGATAGTCATTATCACTTAAACCCTGCATAATTGTTGGTTTGTATGAGTTGCATTTGTTTTTCTCAACATTCTGTAAACACTAGATTTCGGAATTCCAGTTTTTCGAGCCATTCGACGTACTGATGTATTTGGATTATTCATAACATATTGTAAAATATTATTTTGGAGTATACCAGCATTGTTAACTTGATAGATCTTTTTTGTTCGAAGCTTCCATAGTTTACTAAATTTCTGATTATTCTGCTAAAAATTGTCCGGTGTGGTTGTGGTCTTTCCGGAAAACGCTGAGCGTAAATTGTGCAAGCATTCTCAAAAATTCTATTTACTTTGAAATAAACGTCCAACATATCAACCTTTACTTCATTTGAAAATGTGTGTGCCAATATCAGTTCTTATTAATCTCCATGCTTAACGGTAATTACTTGCACAAAGTTTTAAATCACCCACCAATTTCACTGCAGTTTTACATGTCAATAATGACAGAGCCGATTTATCGCCTGTTTTACAATACTATTTAATTTCATAGCCAACAAATTTCGAGTTAAATTTTATTTAAATGTTCATATCTCTCGTATAAATAAAGATTTATTAGGCATGTTGTATATTATTGAAAAGCTATTTTTAAGGACTATCTAACTAATTAAAAATCCAATATGGCTACCATAAGAAAAATAAGAGATATCGCTAAGAAAAAATGAAAATCGGGGGTTACTGTTAACACCACAAAATTGGTCTTGAAAAAGTGTCTCAACAATTTTACAGCTAAAAAGCGATCGCATTAGGCATTATCGAGTTATTGAGGAAAATTCAAATCGGCAAATATTGGTTTTTCAAAATATTTCAAAATTGTAAAAACTCCGAATAAATTTGAAATGAGATATGTTGCAAGCATTGAATTCTGCAAAACATTCCCTATTTAACCGTTCCTCTGTCTTCTAATAACCGATATACCAATGGTGAGCATCGAAATCTGGACACATTGTATATCTCGACAAATTTTACTTAAAAAACCTTTTTTATGAACTAAGTAACAAATTGATATTATAAATAGAGATTAACAAAAATTAGCGCACAAATTAGGCAACAGATTGTTAATTTATATAAATACTAAGTAATTTGGTGTTTCCGTAAATTTTACAACTTAACTCACTCTTTTTTTCTTGTTTTGTCTTCTAATTTAACATAACAGATTGATCATATTATTTTGAATTTCACTTTTATTCTTATTATTAATTGTATTAGTTGTTATTTTTATGTTAACTGATGTACGTCTGTTTTTCTGTCAATTTCTCCGCTCACATCTTCTCTGAATGCCTACCGATCAGGTGCTCAGCCAGGGGACTATCGTATTAATTTAGGGCGTTGGCACCTTATTTAGTCTATCGCCTGATCGATATTGTTAGACCCACGCCGGACTCCATTAAGCGAAGCGGCGCCAGAGTTGCCTTTTTATTAACCAAAGTGTAAGAAGCAAGCTGCGGGTAGGACGATATATATTTTGAATTGATTCATATATAGCATTTTATTCGAGGGGTATATTAGAAGTACGTAGTGATCACTCAGTTGATCGAGTGGGGACTTTTTCCCCGAACGAGTAAGCAGCAACATTGATGAACTTTTACTTTTGTTGCGCCATTTACTATTTTTAGATGTAATTTTTTTGGATCAACAAATATTATTATTATATTAAATTTTTATCCCAAAAGAAGAAAAATACGTTTGTCCTCTAGCACACTTCCTTTAAAGTTTCGTTGTAAACTACGACCGTCTTAAAACATGAATAAATTAAACCATTCTTTAAAGAATTCGAACAGCATGCACCACTATCGTATGAGGTCCCTTAAGAAACAACGTTCAAGAAGAGACTTGCCACAACATTAATTCCGATCAAGGAAGGCAATGACACACACAGGTAACAGAACACCCTGCCAGATGCAATGATTTCACGCGAACACCGAGAGTTATATCTTAGCGTTCGCTGTTGTGTGATATATTACAGGATTTAGTCCGGGTATGTGCAGGCAAGTATCACGGCCGTTTTAAATATATCATGCCATCTAAGCACGAAATTTGAAAATTTCAGCTTCACAAACCTTAAGGCCAATTAGAGGGCCGTGTACAGCAGGGGGCATATTTTTAATTTCCCAGCGTTTTCGGGCATCGTGAATTAAATCGAAATATGCAAACAAGAACGTCGTAACGCGAAGATCGTAATAACTTTAATGTTGCGGGTGGCGGTGGCCCTGGCGATGGTGGGGAAGAGAATGATTTTCTTGCAAATAACGCTTGCATGCTTGTTATCACATGCTTCGGTAGTAAGTTTCGCCGTTGAATTTATGACGTTTAATTATTCGAAAACGCGTCGGGGTGCGACGAGCTTGGCCTAGCTCTTATTCATCTTTTAGAAATGGAGAAGTGTATTTATTGCGCTATTACATAATTGCAACTTTAGAAAACGGGAAAAGGACCAACAAATGATAAAGTATCTGAAGATAACTCTTTCAAAGCGTAATTAAAATTTTCTTTCATAAATGTATTTGTTTTAATAGCTTTCATCAACATTAATATGTGTATTTTATCTGCTTTTGTATCATGATCAAGAAAGTAGGTTCAATACTACATACTCATGACGTGTCATTATTAACGATGGCGTATAATTCGATATGTTGCTTGTGCTATTTCCATCGTTTGGATTTTGGAAGAAAACTGACATTCCGTCTGCTGTCGTCAGAGTGGCCTTACAAAGGGTTGTTTCTTGCCAAAAACTAAATTAAATTTGTTTTTGTGTGATGAAATTTGTAAAAAACAGTCGACATTTCTAAATTTGAATGTAACAAATTATGTCATACTTGTTATGAAGCTGACCTGTGTGGTGTGGACTAGATAACGTGCTTTTACTATCATGAATAATTGAGATCCAGACCGCCTCCAGGCTTGGTGAACTTATAGGACTAGTTACTGTGGCCATATATACCGCTTCTCTTATCTTCCATATGATGCTATGTCCTCCTGTCGTTAGAATTGTCGCGTCATTTCATTTGATTTGATGGCCAGCTTTTAATGTGTGTTCTAGCAAGTGGTTTCTCCTATTTATGGGCGTCTATAGTCACACGGTACTTAAGTACTTAGGCCTATCAGAGAAAATCCGAAGAATAGACAAACAATATAACACAGACACTGTTATTAAGGCAATCAATACTGTTAGATCTATCCTATTAAGAACTAGCCAGGCAACATGAACCAAAAAAGAAATAGTAAAAAAAGTACGGTGTGAATCTGGACGTCCATACATAGGAGAAATCATGAGGTCCCTAGAAGTAAGAATCAAAGAGCAGATTATTGGTTCGCCAAGGAGGTATCTAAAAATTCTGATTGGCATAATACGCTTGGAAAGCAGGCCATCCAATCAAATAGAATGACGTGACAATTCTGACGAAAGAAGAAAGTGGCATCAGAAGAAAGATAAAGAAGCGGCATATATTGCTGCAATCAGTAATCCTATAAGTACACCAAGGCTGGAGATTAAAGAGGTCTGGATTCCAATTATTCGTGAGACCATAAACACATTACCTAATACTACAGCACATAGGTCAAACTCAGATTAAATATGACGTAACTCTTTAAACTGACATTTAGAAATATCATAATTGTTTTTCACAAATGTCACTTCACAAATACAAAACTAATTTAGTTTCTGGTAAGAAACGAACTTTTATAGAACTACCCTGAAGACGGACCAACAATGAAAATTGCAAAAGCAACATATGAAACAACAGTACTTAATCATGTCAAGATTGATATTTCCTTAAATAGTTTATCCAATAAGCTACCTATATTAATTTTAAATATTTTTGACATTATATTTTATTTAAATTTAAATAGTAAATCTTACAAGAAATATCTTACTGTCTACCATATTTAGATAAGTTTGAACACCTTTGGGGCTATTTGTTAGTATATACCAGCAGCAATAAAAGCTAGGACAAAATATAATGTCTTAATGAAAATGAAGGGAATAATGTTTTTCTACGTAGATTAGTAATAATTAATAAATCAAGAACATTGTGGCAGATAATTCACAATGTTTGTGGTCCTAAAAGAAGATCTTATTTACTGCTCATTCATGATGCATAGCAGGTTAAAGATTTGTAAACCTGCTTTGTTAACTTAGCCCCTAAATTATTAAAAGATAAATATGAAGATATTAATTCTAATTGCAGTTTGATTTAGAAATTGCGGGCCAGTTACGAAGTCTGAGCTTACATCTGTAATTTAAAACGTATCACACACTTATACAGAGGTGTGGCCACCACACGACTTCCTTATACGTATGAAAGTGTTACTTCCGGTCCGAATTTTGAAATTTCATTTATACAAAAAATATTCCAAATCTAACTCTAAATACTTTTGCACTCTTCATAAATATATATAGAATGCATAATTTACGACATATTTCCAAAAAATCGTTATTCGGTAAGAGTAAATGTGATACTTCTGGTCCGAATTTTGAATTTTTTTTTATACAAAAGATATTGAAAATTAGATTCTAAATACTTTTATACCCGTAACGTACTTGTCTAAAAAGCATGACTTGCGACATATTCGCAAGAAACTGATTTTCGATAAGAGTAAAAGACCTACTTCCGGTAGGAATTTCGAAAAACTTTTTAAATAAAATTATTCTCAATTTTAATTTCAAGTATATATGAATTCTTTATAAATTTGTTTAAACTTAGTAGTTGACGAAATATTGGCAAAATTCGATTTTTTCGCTGAAGTAAACTGCTACTTCCGGTCTACCGATTTTACTGAAAGACTAATCAGATCTCAAGAGGGAGATTATACACGTAAATACAAAATTAGGAATTGATATCTACAGCGGTTTGACCGCTATCGTGGTCAAACACACACACACAGAGAGAGAGAGAGACATACACACACACAGCCACACAGACATTTTTTAAAAATCACTTTTTCGGTATCAGGGGACTTCAAAACGTGGACATCCGCAAAAATCTCGAGGTCTAAAATTTTCAACATCACAATACTTCCTTATACTACGTATAAGAAAGTAAAAATAATATTTCTATTTGTATGCGTCGAAATTGTATTGATTCAATAATTGAACTTTTGTGTTCCGTTATTAATGAATTGCTAAACTACTGCGTATCTTAACAAAATATAAAACATACTCTATCAGGCAATTGCTTAATCATTCTTGCGTTGATATTGCAGTGTCACTTAAAGGTCGTTCGCTTTTTTCTTCCATCCTTGTCTCTCTCTCAAGAACTTCGAAGCCTTTGCCTGCTTTGCGTGGGGATATGCTCTTTTTACTTTCTTATACGTAGTATAAGGAAGTATTGTGATGATGAAAATTTTCTACCTCGAGATTTTTACAGATGTATAAGAATGAAACACTTACACCAACATTTTTGAAGAAATTTTTTAAAAGAAAAGCAAAGTTGACATCAATATACTTTAGTTTTCGCAATGGGTATTGCTCATCAGTGATATTGATGTACAACCTGTGGCACGTTCCTAAATTTGTCGACGTGTTTCGACCTTTACTATTTATATATTTCTGTAAAACGTACACTAGAATTTTTTCGAATGTTACTTTCTCAGAAAATAGCAAATAATAACAGATGAAATTTGTAGTGTTAACAACAGAGCTACAAATATTACATAGTAAAATTCACTTCTTTTCAATACAATACAATACAACCTTTTGCCGACCTTGAACGACTTGCGCGGCACCGAGAAATGACCATTCAAGCTGAACTAAATTACACAAAACCCACTACCGCCAAATTAAAAAGAAATACAGTCCTACACTTATTTTAAAACAATTCATATTACAATTTCATTTATAGCATATTGTTTACAAGCATTATGCAGTTATCATTTTCTGAAAAGTACACTCTAGTCTATGGCAACGCATAGTAGAAAAGTTTTGGTAGCGTCAAACGAATGAAAATTTGTACCATAATAATTATGATTTTCTTATTTGAAAAAACAGTTAATTCCCAGTAAATTATTTCTTAATACTTACAATACTTTTAATGAGTTACAACCTTTATCACAAGTATGGGAGTGCTACGATTGTTCATGTAACATCGATTAAAAAGTTGAGTTTTAATTTTCCGTCGTATTATAAATAAGACTTGCTCATTAATTAAGTTAATACATGTTCTCTCACTAAATTTTAAATAATTTGAAACCACTTTTTCCCGATGCAATTGAAAAAGATTTTAAATTTAGACTTTATGCACCGCCATATTGAATCGCGCTTAGGTGGCCGTGTGTTCGAATCATTTACCTAATTTAATTATTAGCGACAAAAAAGAAATTATGATTTTTACATGTTCTATTTTAAAACTTAGTTTTTAGATACTTAATAGATATAGCAATATTTAATTGATGCGGCAAGCACACTGTGATAAATATCAGATTAACAATAAATGGAAATTGCTTACATACAACTTGAAAGCATAACTAGAAACTTTCTTCTCTTTCAGTTTCGTTATTCAAAGGTATGCCTAGTTTATTATGTCTACTAATTTCTATGTTCTCAAAAAGATCAGGTTTTTTCGTTTCCTGGAATATGAAGTAAATCAAAGTTATTATAAGTTTGGTCTTTTGTTCTAAACAATAATGGTTTGCAAATGTTGATATTATTTATTTAGCAGGATTACATGCATGTCTATGATAGATCAAGACCTTTTAATAAAACTGCGTAGATAATATCGACTCTTCGATGCTTAATTGTTCACATTTTATCTTTTACACATTTCTCATTTGCAGTTTTTAGATTGTCATTTTGTTATTAATTACTATTGAATTACGTTGCCATTACGCCAAGATGTATGAGATGTATTACTTTTAATACATTTCTTGTATATTTCGGCAAAGAAACCACCAAAAACTTGACACTTTAGAATTCATGGAAATAGATATGGCTTTAAATAACTAAATAAAACTTAAATAAATGCCCCTTCTGTCGTTTTAATTACCTCCACCTGTTTCACTCACCACCTGGTACTGTAAAAAAATATGACAACTCATGAATTTCTCGTTATTTAATTATTCCGTAAACACAGGAAATTTTGAGGCCTAAATTCCGTTTTTATTGCTAATATTGACTTCCATCGAAGATACGGAATAACTACATAGTTAAAGTCAAAAGACCAATTATTTCAAAAGGAACTTATTAGAGTGATGGCAGGAATTTTACATATGCCATTTTGCAAAACACTTTTGTTGATTGCTTATATCAACAATTATAGAAACAATTTAGTAGCAACGTTATTATTATATTTTAAACCTAGTATGTATGAATCACATCATTAGCTTAAACATATATACTAAAGTATTTTATGTTACAAAGGTGAATAAAAAATAAATTAAAATCAATCTTCCTTGTTGTTGTTTTTAAGAAAATAGTCGATGACGTCACTAAGCTGCGATGCGTCATTGACATATTCAGGAAATCCTGTCACTAGAATATTATGTTTCAAAAAATAACCCATAATATTTATCAAAAACATTAGTAGTATTACTGTATATAATTATAATTTTCACTCATTCATTGCCATGCAATTGCCTCAAAATTTAACAAAAATTGACTAACCAGATATTTCTCACAGCTAGCTGACACATTCAATAAACATAGAATATTTATTTCGTAACCCTCTCTGAGATATATTCCCTATAAAAATTGTACTACAAATAGATATATCTCAAATTTAACATATTAATCATTTTATATCAGCAAAAATAGGTATATTTGAATATCTATTTCGAACTTATCGACATAAATAAGGCGTTTGGATATATATTTTTTATCTATAAAGCAAATAATTGCTCTAGATTCTATAGACTACGTATACTCATTTATGTGTCTGTTTATTTTAAAACAAGAACCTACGTTTTAAAAGAAATGTTAGTTACATGTTTGTACAAAGAATGAGATACCAATATGAATTTAAATTTTACGGGTTACATATTGAAGAATAAATGAATATAAATTTACTCACCCAAACTACAATATTCATAAACAGTAACATATATTTTAACACAGCAATTTGATTGTCTAATTTGCTGATAGTTCCTTCACCTTTTCCAGCCATTTTAATGTATTCTTTTAAATTTTCTTTGCTACAAAATAATAATGTCCAAACTTGTCACAACACTCGCGTTATCAAAAACTAGTGTATTACACATAGATATTGTTAACGTTACACGCTTTATCTCTCTGAGATAAGATTAGATATGAAAATGGATCATTGATTCACCTGCAAAATACACAACAAGATAAGTACATATATTTATAAACACATATCATTTCCAGAATCATATGAAAAAATCTATTACTAGAATTGTGACCTACGTAAAATTAACTTTAAATTTACTAGATGCTGGCGAACCTATATACGGGTCGGAACCCAATAATCGATTTTCATTTTAGGAACTTATTCGTTGGCGAAATGAGAAAATTGGTTACCATGGAAGAATAGCTTTTTACATTTCTTCGAAAATTACGTTTCTGGGATAATTGAAAATCGTAATGGAGTGTCACATACCTCACACAAACAATATTTTGTAAGAAATATATTTTCCAGATATCAGCCTTAGAAGTTTGTTTGTATTTCAGTTTCAATAAGAGTGTTTGCGATGAGAGATTAGAAGCTGATATGTTGAATAACATGATATTTTATGAAGATTTATTGTTTCTGGAAAAGGGTATTACGTAAACTTTGATTGGAATACCATATATGTTATTCGCATATCGTCGGTGTCAAGGCAAACACTGCGAAGTCGAAATTTTGAAATTTTATACAGAACACAAAAACGTATTTTATTTACATATAAAATTGAATGTTTTATCCAACTCACTCTGTCTTGTTAATCTATCTTACTCTAGTTTTCTGAATAATAAACTTCTAAAATAACAAATTGTCAGAGCAAAATAAGCATATGAGTAATTTAATACCGTGTAACTGATTTAGCAATCCTTTTGAGCTTTTATTGTACAAAACTACACTACAGAGAACATTGAGCATACGAAGTGTTAATTTAAATAAATAGATAGCACTGCAATAGCATTTATAGCATATTTATTTTAAATAATATATTCGATTAATGGATTGATATTTTGAATAAGTTTTAAATAAAAGTGTAAAATGGTTTGTGTTAAAAGATAATTTAATTAGGGAAGTAAGAATCATCTAAAGGAATTGCACGTTTGAGATTTTTTCCTTATTGACGGAGATTTTTCTGTGATAACCAGGTGAAACAATAGAAAAGAAACTCACGCTGACATTAATAAATAAATAAAGCTTTATTGTCATAAATTTCTGTCTAGGCTGTCCCCAGCAATATTTTTTTTAGTTCTACTTAAAATCGTTACTTGAAATTTTCTTGAGCCACTGAGGTAGTCGATTGTATACCCGTATTGGCATATATTGTGGCCCCAGCTTAAAGAAAGCCGAAGAGTCTGCTGGAATAGAGAAATCATTGCATTGTCGAATTCTGACGTTATCGAACATTTCGCCGTTGCGGGTAAAGAGGGTGCCTTTATCAATGAGAAACATTACAAGCTCATATATGTACAAACCAGGCAAAATTTTCAACTCTTGAGAAACAAGTCTGCGCGAAGTTTTATATGGCACGCCGTGCAATGACCGAATTATTCGCTTCTGGAGCCTAAAAGGATTTTCAAAGAGCACATAGCTTAGCGACAAAAATCAGCACATAACGCAGACTTGATTCCACATAGACGTAATAGAATGATTTTAATAAGAACATTGTCACGCTTGCCCTTAAAACGCGGATGGCATACAACGATGATACCACTCATTCTAAGCGATAACTCAGATACCATTAGAGGTGATACCACACATGTAGTTTCATCAGAAATTGTGATGTAAGCAATTTGACATAGAAGGCTGTAGGCACTTTGTCTATATTAGAAACAAGGTAGGACCAAGAAGAGCCCTGAGGCACACCATTGTTTATTTCTGCACGTCTTGAGACATAACCCCCACATCTATGACCGATCCGTAGGGCCTTTTTCCGTAGTAACATGAAACCTTCCGACACATGCAACTTAAGCACATCTAACACAACACCACGGAAACCGTAATACTCCCCCTTGTCAAATAGATTGATGTCGAAAGCCTTAGTCAAGTTGAAGAAAATTCCAGCCATCACATTATTACTATCTAGGTTATTATAAATGAAATTCAAAATGTCATAAATTGCATTCCTGGTGGATTTAGCCAAAACAAAGTCAAACTGAATACAGCCGAAAACGTCATTATCAACAACAAAAATTACCAATCTAGAAATTAAGATCCTTTCAAATATTTTGCTAAAGGCTGTCAACAACGATGTGGGTCTATAACCACGCAACACTTTACATTTCCCCTTCTTTAAACAACGTATTATTTATGAAAGAAAAAAGTTGTGAAAAAAGTATGAATATAAAGTCTGTAATATCAGACAAAATTAAGTCAAGTCGAAGTTAAAAAAAAAATGTTAGAAAATAATTTAAACACATTTCAAATCATTTGGTATATACGAAACATAACCTCATATTAAAAATTTATAATGATCAAGATACTACAGGTCAACGTGGGTAGGTCAAGGCTGGCGCACGATATTGTCAATGTCACTGCTTTCGAGAGGGAGATCGATATTGTAATTATCAGTGTACCAAATATTAGAATCGCATTGGACATTGGGTTTGTAATGGACAAGAAAAGAAATGTAGCAGTCAATATAAGAAATAAAGATGTTGGTGTCTGTAGTCATTCTGTGGGTGACGGGTACGTTTGTATAAAGTGGGACAAATGGTGCATATACGGGTGTTATGTATCGCCTAATGTTTCCATGGAGGAGTTCAGAAGGTACATAGACATACTAATGGGGCAGGTAAAAGATATGAATACGGAGGCAGTTGTTGCGGGTGATTTTAATTCAAAAGCACCAATGTGGGGATCTCCTACTACGGATGCTAGAGGTGAATATCTAATGGAATGGGCTGCAGAGTTGTCGTTGAATGCCGTGAATACTGGAGATACCCCTACCTTTGAGAGGGGAGATTCTAAATCATATATAGATATAACCTGGGCTACGGAAGATATGACTAGACGAGTCCAAGAGTGGCAGGTATTATCCGGCGAAGTATGCACTTACCATCACCATATCTACTTTGAGATAGACGAAAATAGTAAGAACAAGAACAAAGGTATAGAAAAGGGATCGCGGCACATATTGAAGGAAAAGAAATTTGCTGAAAAACTTAAGCAGCATTTCCTAGGAAAAAATGTAGGAGTTACCCCAGATGCTTTCATATCTATTGTAAATAAGATAAACAGAGAGTGCACAACCCGTATTATTAAGGAACACAGACCAATGCCTTATTGGTGGGATGATGAAATAGCCGATAAGAGGAGGGAATGCCATAGATGGCGACGTAAAATGACGAGAACGAGTGAAAGTCAGCATAATGCATCCTCACTTGAAACAAAAAAACAATACTACAAGCAGGCAAAAAGAGAGCTTAAGAGACTGATCATTAAGGCAAAAAAGAGGCATTGGAAGAAAATGCAAGAAGATTTGGAAAACGATATATGGGGAAATGGTTTCAATATAGTAATGCGCCATCTGGGCATGTTGCAACCGCCATACAATCCACCTATGGAACAAAAAATACGTATCATAAAAGATCTTTTCCCATTAAAGGACGAGACTCTCATGAAAACTAACAATAAAGCTAAGGAAATCCCCCCTTTCACGAAGGACGAGCTGGAACAGGCAGTAGGGAAAATGAAGACGGGCAAAGCCCCGGGCCCGGATCATATACCAGTGGTAGCGGTTCAAATTCTGGCGGAAGTAGTCCCGGATGTTTTACTGCAAACCCTGAATGAGCTTCTCGTGGAGCAACGCTTCCCAGTACCGTGGAAAGAAGCTGCGGTGGTCCTTCTATGGAAAGGCAAAGAAACGGACACATCCGCTGCATACAGACCAATATGCTTACTAAATACCCTGGGAAAGTTGTTCGAAAGATTGATAAAGGGCAGAATTGAGGAAGAGCTGAATAAAAGCGGTGGTCTATCAGAGAGACAATATGGTTTTGTAAAACAAAAGTCAACTGTGCACGCGATTCAAGCGGTGGTCCAAAAGGTCAGAAAATCTAACGAAAAATGGGTCGTTATAGTCGCCTTGGACATAAAGAATGCTTTTAACTCGGCATCATGGAGCAAAATAGTAAGAGAAATGAAGAAAAGGAATATGCCTTTGTACTTGGTAAATATCATAGTGGATTATCTCAGTGATAGAAGAATAATCGTGAACGCAGAAACAAAAAGGGAAGTTAATGCGGGTGTCCCACAGGGATCAGTGCTGGGACCTACTTTGTGGAATATCCTATATAATGGCGTCCTGGAGCTGGAGACGATGGACGGCGTTACAATGATAGCATATGCCGATGATCTGGCTATAGTTGTAGAAGCTCGTGATGAGAGGGAACTTATGTTTAAGGCAAACGAGACACTAGAAAAAATTGCCGAGTGGATGGAAGAAAACGATCTTTGTATAGCTCCCCAGAAATCGGAAGCAGTTGTTCTTAAAGGCCCGCGGAAAAAAGAGGATATAGAGTTCGAAATACGGGAGAACAGGATTCATCCAAAAAAACAGCTGAAGTACCTGGGAGTGATATTGGACAATAATATGACATTTGGTGCACATGTGATCTATATTCGCGAAAAAGCGGAGGCAACTATGGGGGCCCTTCTCAGGATTATGCCGAATGTCGGGGGACCGAGTAATAGAAAAAGAGACGCGTTGTATGGGGTGATACAATCACAAATACTGTATGCAGTAGCAGCATGGGCATCTGTGCTGAACATTAAGAAATATAAGGATATGTTAGAGAAACTTCAAAGAAGAGCGCTCTTACGAGTAATCAGCGGATATCGGACGGTGTCGACGGCGGCGGTTCAGGTGATAGCCGACATACCATCCATCTCTCTTATGGCGGAAGAACATGTGCGTACCTTTGGTTCAATGGGTGGGCAATCGACCCAGTCCAAAATAAAGGAAAGAGGAGTAACTCTTAAGAAGTGGCAAAGGGGATGGGATAAATTGGATACATCCGCTTCGTGGACGAAAGTCCTGATCCCGGATATCACTGAATGGGTGAAATGCAAATTTAGGAGAACCGACTATTACCTGACGCAGTTCCTGTCAGGACATGGCCATTTTAGAACATATCTAAAGAGATTTAACCTGTCGGAGGAGGACACCTGTTTAGACTGTGGTGAGGTTGACTCCCCTGAGCACGCGATATTGGCCTGCGATAGATGGTGTGCGGAGAGGCAAGTACTGGAAAAGGATCTGGCGATGGGTTTGAATAAGGATAATATTATAAAACTCATGATGGAGAGTGGAAAGAATTGGGAGGCAGTACGCAGGTATGTGGCCAAAGTGTTATCTGTGCGAGAGAAGGATCAGAGAGAGGAGAAGAATGGAAACAGGAAAGGAGAATGAGTGATAGCCCTGTGATACTCCGAAGATATGCCTGAAAGGGCGGTTCCAGAGCACAGTGGTGAATGTTTCTGGGGGGTTTTTAGTGGGTATGCCTTTTTGGAGACTCCCACACTACCATACCAAGGAACGACGGCAGGTATGGTGTCCATAAAGGATTTTCCCCCCGACGCAAAAAAAAACCTCACATTAAAAAGAAGTTGTAAGAGGATATAATTAACATGACTGAAACTGATATTTGAGAGTTCAGAAGTACAAGTAAAATTGAATGATAAGAAGTAAATATGCTTCTATTTTGTAAGCAAATAGAATTATTATATTTTAGAGTGCTATCTGAAGAAACCTGCATCCACGACATTCAAAGCAGTAATAAATCCAGACCCAGTCATTTCATTATTAAATTCTATCATAGACATCTTTGTCTGAACATAGAAGTCTAAGTACATATAAATTCTTCTTTTGCAAGCATTTTTCTAAATCACTGTAATTTTCCGATTTATAACTTCGTATCGTGATAATGTCATTTGTCTTGTATACAGGGTATTTAAAAGATCAATTTTGTTAAATATTGAATCTAAGCGTTGCTAAAAGAATACATAATATAATCCGCATTAATAATACCAAGTAAATTGTGTTATAAATTCCCTACGATTTCTCCTAATATAATTACATAGTTTTTATTGATGTTATATTAAAACGAATAAGATAGATTATTTTATGTTAATTAAATATTATTAGAATTAATTCACTTACCGTAATATAGTATTTATATGATGTTTTCTATTGTTAATTTACTTATTAAACAATAGTTATTGATGTACCAAGTCAGTAAAGTGATCCTTTATCGAACGAGTCTGATTTATGAGCCGCGCCAGGCGAATTTAAAGACGAGTTCGATAAAGGCACTTTACTGACATGGTGTATCAAAATTTTATCGCGAAACGCAAAAATTTGTAATTTAAAAATAAAGATATAATGACTTATGACATTTTATGACAGTGATAAACGATTTATATTTAATGTCATACAAATAGAAAAATAGTATAAAATAAACGTTTCATAAGACATTTTGTGCACACAAAACTCGCCTAGCGTGCCTTATGAAACTTGTATTTTAATATACTATTATTTTACAGTACGATTAAGTATTTGTTTACCTCCTTAAAACGTTATGGTACGGCATGGCTTTATTGACGGTTGGTCATAAATAAAATAAACATATTTTTGTATAATTCAATGGAGATATTTAACTTGTGTTGAATTGGGGTACTAACAAATCAATAATTATTTTATTTGAATTAATTTATTACGAAGTGAAACAAGTCAAAGAACATTTAAGTAGACAAGAAATCAAGAGCCCACATATATTTAAAACTGAGCTAAGGTTAGAAGTATCAATTCATTTAAAACATTATTTGTTTTGAAGAGTTTATACACCTTACCTCATAAAACACATAATTATCATTATATTCTTACCAAAGGGATAAATCAACTCTATTGGTAATTTTATCTTCAATTCTTGTAGATGTTGAAATTTGTCAGCCTTAATTTTTCTAGGTGAGTTTATATAGTGGTGTCTTTATTTGAACATCTTTCTGGTAGAATATACCGATGTTCGGGATGTCTGATCTCAAAATTAAAAACACCTAAAGATATATATTACAAATTGTGCATACAGGTTACAGTTGCACTTTATCTTTTTGACCAGGTCAAATTGAATTACATTTGTTTTGTTGATTTGCGTAATCTAAGAAAAATGTATGATCTACTTGTTTGTTATTGTAGGGATTTTAGGTCGCGCTACACAGTTAGTATTATTTTCCTTCTCCTTCTGTTTCGGCTTCATGTATGTACGCATAATAGCACGGGTATCCCAAAATTTATCTGACTGCGAAGATTTCATGTAGCAACTCAAATAACAGTTTACACGTTAAACGAAAACATTTAAACTAACCAAAAACGAATAATAACTTTCGAGAATTTGTTAAATTTACCGTACGTAGTTTGAACTGAACTTAAAACACAAACTAACGTCTAAATACACACTGACTCAGGTCACTTCTACAAATAAACAAATTAGTATAGCTGTAAACTTTAGAAATCTTGTGCTAACATTTTAAATATTAATTAACTTGAATGTACTCTTTCTTTTTACTTTCTTATACGTAGTATAAGGAAGTATTGTGATGATGAAAATTTTCGACCTCGAGATTTTTGCAGATGTCCACGTTTTGAAGTCCCCTGATACCAAAAAAGTGGTTTTTAAAAAATGTCTGTGTGTCTGTGTGTGTGCCTCTCTCTCTCTGTGTGTGTGTGCGTGTGACCACGATAGCGGCCAAACCGATGTAGATATCAATTCCAAATTTTGTATTTATGTGTATAATCTCCCTCTTGAGATCTGATTAGTTTTTCAGTAAAATCGGTAGACCGGAAGTAGCAGTTTACTTCAGCGAAAGAATCGAATTTTGACAATATTTCGTCAACTACTAAGTTTAAACAAATTTATAGAGAATTCATATATACTTAAAATTGAAATTGAGAATAATTTTATTTAAAAAGTTTTTCGAAATTCTTACCGGAAGTAGGTCTTTTACTCTTATCTAAAATCAGTTTTTTGCGAATATTTCGCAAGTCATGCTTTTTAGAGAAGTACGTTACGGGTATAAAAGTATTTAAAACATAATTTTAAATATCTTTTGTATAAAAAAATTTCAAAATTTAGACCGGATGTACCACTTTTACTCTTATCGAATAGCGATTTTTTGCAAATATGTCGTAAGTTATGCATTCTATATATATTTATCAACAGTACAAAAGTATTTAGAACTGGATTTGCAATATTTTTTGTATATATGAAATTTCAAAATTCGGACGGGAAGTAGCACTTCTACTCTTAGCGAGTAGCACTTTTTTGATAATATCTTGCAAAGTATGCATTCTATAGAGATTTATTAAGAGATTAGAAGTACTTAGAATAGGATTTTGAATAATTTTTGTATAAAAAAAAATCTTAAAATTCTATAATTTGAAACGCTCATACGTATAAGAAAGTCGTGTGGTGGCCACACCTCATTTTTAAATATTGTTTAGATATAGCTTTGTTCGCAGTGAGATCACAAATTTGTCAGATGTGATTTGATTAGTGGAAAAAAATCCGATAGTCTCTGATATATTCCGTAGCATTTGATTGGCTGTTATTAGTTAGTGATGCTTCTACAAGCAAAGTTAATAACATGTTTTCTTTATGTTTGAGGTCATGAAACTAGCAGCAACCTGTATATTTCCAAGAGAAATTATTATGTTATAATCCTGTGATGTTAGATTTACAAAGTGTTTAATAGTATTTTATAGTTACTCTAACGTCCCGTAAACACACTCTCTTAACACACATTCATTATTCAGATCCAGGCAGGTAAAATGAACGTAAGACACAATCCTTCGTTCAACACGCAAGACAAATTACAAGTTTGTGTTTGGCGACCCATTATGTTTAATAACTTGCCAATTTACGCTTTCCAACAAAATAAAATCAAAGGCGTCGAAGAAGATTCCACCTTGTTATTAAACAAGATCGAATGGATTTAATTTACGCGCGGTGAACTTCTTTTTCTTCGTCGTTATTTCATACAATAAACAAACTTTTGGCAGCTCTCTTCTTTTGCGAGAGCTTATTAACGGAGCGTCAGATATTCCACTTCAGACCTTAACGGGTTTTCTTTTGTGTTAAGATAAGATTATACCTTGTTCTGTTGTAATTAAAATTAATTATGAAACGATCGCGACGAAAGGCGCAAGTATATTAGTAGAAGGACGGGCTGTTGTTTTCTAAATCTAAGAGTTGTTATTTGGAGTAGTTTCCGTGTTCTCAACGTTAGTCAGATGTTAAATTTTCTAAAGATTATCTAGTCTCTTCGTGATTTTCGTATTGTAGTGAATGTAAAATTTCATCTGCTTTTGACGTTTCGATATAAATCATATGAACATCTTCAGGGCGGTATATATTTTCGGTATAGTTGTAGGAAGGTAACATGGAAAGGCAACATTAAAAAGTATAAAAAAGGGTATGTGCTTGCGCATATAAATAATTTAATATTGACTGACAGGCAAAGTTAACTTTTTTCTTTTTCTTTTTCTTGCTAGATACAGGTTTATTTGTCATTGATCACATTTCTATTTAATCTTTCTAAACTCTTGGTCATCTGCAAGCAAATCGCTTTTTGTAAGCTTTACTATCGCAAGCTACCCAGATCTGTATGCCATATTTTTCTGGATTAGAATAAATGTATTATTTGAAGGGAGACACCACAGAAAGTAAATATCTGCTCATCGACTATTAGAATTTCCTAGGGTATTCTTGTAATGTGGTTAGCCATAATTCGGAAAAAATCTAGTCAGCGATAATTTATCAGCTCACTCTTGATTTCTTCTTCTATTTTCAGCATTAACAAACCTGTTCCTGCTCATTGTTTTGTTGAATATAAGGCACCCTTCTGCATCATTTCAGAAATTTGTAATTCCTTTGTTATGAGACTTGTAAATTTCTGCCAATATCAACAATCCTAGGTAGGAACTTCTTGACATACAAATTCTTCCATAAATCGCTATGCTTTAGTTTACTTTGTGCACAACTTTACTGAACAACGTAGTTTATATATATGTTGTCTCTAAAAAGTACGCTAAATTGTGGCTATTTGTCTTGTAGGTCATCATTAACATTGGATGTATGTTCTTCGTCAAATGCATTTTTAAAGACGTATTATGATTGTACTTTAGTAAAATCGTCTTTATTACTATCATCTATATTGTCAACAATACACTCCTCAAACTACATAAAAAATCATCCGCACCATCAGCACTATTATTTTTTCTGTATGATGTATTTGTCCAAAATTACATGTCACTGTTTAATTAATAGTTGTTAATATTTTAATGTTTTAATTAGTTCATGTGGATTAATTTTCAAAAATAATATTAAAAAATGTATTTAAAGCAATCTGTAATCTTGGCGAAGCAGCAATATGATCCGTTAGTAATTTATAACAAAACGACAAATAGAAAGCAAGTTGTCACCCAAACAATCTCATTGACTCACATAGACAGAATGCAAATGGGAAATGTGTAGATGTAAAAATGTAAATAATTAAGCTTGGAACAGCCACTACTACGTATACAGTTTCATTAGAAAGTCTAGATCTATCACAGGCAGCCATTTAATTCCACTACATACATATCGTCGCAAATTGTGTAATTAGAAAAGTGTTTGTAAAAATTATAAGTAGAACTATCGCATACCATCCATGTATAATTCGTTTCAAGAAATATGAGCGACTTGTATAAGGTGATAATCCGGATTACAGAGAAACCCTTTCCTCGAGCTGCAGCGGGTAATTAAGAAGCACTTGAAAAATATCAGGTACGGTCTACAGATAATTAGAAAGCAGCTCGAGAAGAGGGTTTCTCTTTAATCCGGATTATCACCTTATACAAGTCGCTCATATTTCTTGAAACGAACTATAGGTTGACCAATGAAATTGTTTTGGATGTCAGCGTACTTCTCAATTGTCATTTTGTTATAAATTACTAAAGAATCATTTTGCCGCTACGCCAAGATGACAAATTTGAATTTCACATTATGCAATGAAGTTGTTATAAAAAAGGTGGCTTTGAAATATCGTCCATGGTAATGGTATCATAGAGGCTTGTTATTTTAGAAAAGTCAATATTGAAAATTTTAAATACCGAAGAGAAAATTGTTGAAATTGCTTTTATAAATTTACAAATTGAGTTTATATCGAATATACAATTAAAAAGTTATTATAGGTAGTAATTATATAAAAGAATAAAGTTCATGTTATATAGAAAAATTGATAAGATTGGGGAAGGTGATTAATAACGAGAACAATCGAACGACAATCATAGAATTTGCAGTATTGTAGGATGGACAAATAAAGATTCTACTTAGAAAAAACATACAAATTACACATACCATATCATATCAGGTCCGTTATTTATAATTATTTTGTTTATTTCGTGGGTAATTTCGGCAGGTAAAAAGAAAATGCTCCTGTAGACTAGGATGTAAATTTTTTTATTTTACGTTTCGACCTTTTATTTTCGGTGTTCCTCAGAAATTTTATTCAATTCTGTAAACAAGTTAATTTTTGGTAAAAGATAATACAATTACATCAATTTATTTTTTACATTCAGCATATTATTTAGTGAAATAGTCAAATTATTTTTTTAAGTTGAATTTTATATCTAACATTGATCACAATTACATTAATTAAAATATTAAAAATATTATAGAAACAGAAAAACTGTATATAATTACGTTAACACATTATGTTTAAAATAATAAAAAGAATTTTAAAATTTTTTAAAATAAATCATTTTCACCAAACTTTCCCTTTTTTAATAAAAGGGAGGGTCTATTGTTACAGTGACTTAATATAATTCTAACAAAATTCTAAAAAACACAGCAAGACCCTACCTCTTAAGTACATGGATTTTTTCTTTGTTGTCGTTTCCATATTACACTTAAAATAAAATTCTCACCACAAACACTACATCTTCTATATTTTTTATTTTTTTATTTAAATTTAAAATGTGAAAGGTTTGTGTAACTCATTTTTATTTTTATTTCTAATTAATAAGCTGCTTTCGATATAAAAGATATATTCGTATGCATTGCAATGTTTCGTTATTTATAATATTACATAAATGGGGTAAATTAAAATTAAATATTGTATTGTCATTGTAATACTATAATTAATATTTTACTCATGATTCCTATAATATTTGTCCGTATTTTATTTCTATATATTGTCTGTTTACCTTAATTAAAAAGAAAATGGCAGTCGATATACAATTTTATAGTTATAATATGATTGCTCTGATACATTGAGGAACGATTGGGCTCCTGTAGTTTTATTTAAAAATAAACAGAAGATATAAATCCGAGAGTGAATTTTTATATTATCTACATAGCTATAAAATAGAAGGATTTGGAGAAATGTAGTATTTTATTTTGCAACGTATAATTTATTAACGATCATAAATTTTTTCCAAAGTTTTTATAAGAAGGCTATGCCTTTGAAAAAAATCATTTGCTCCACAAAAATTTCATTTATTATGTCCTCAAAAACTTTCTCAGGTATTTATCTGAAGGAAAACTGCGTCTCATAAAGTGTTCTTTTAATTTAAAAAAATATATAATGGTTCTCTCTCGGTGATAAGTCTGGGTTGTAGAGTTGAAATTTCATCTCTGCAAGGCTACACTTGTCCACTACTTTAAGGATTCATCAAGAATTTTGAACACTGCAACCGTCGTGGGAGTAGTATAATTTTTTGATCGCACAGACCGTTTTACTGTACGGCACTGTTAACTTTAACTTTAATTGTTTCCTTATAGATTTCTCATGTTATTTTAGAGGCCTTTCCTTACGTATTGAATCAGTAAAATTCCTTCTATATCATCAAACACCTTAGCCATCAACTTTTCTGATGAATTCTGGAATTCTGCATTTTTGGCACAGGACATTCCTCCGGGCCAACTGTATGGATTCCTGTTGGTGGTTCCAGTAATACACCTACATTTCCTCACCTGTTATAATGTTCGAAGAATGCCACCAAATTTTCTTTGCAAATATCTTGCTCACACAGGTTTTGTGCGAGAGAATGAAATTTTGGAATTCAATGGGCTGAAATCAGCGCATTTCTAAATCTTTCAGCAAAGATATAGAATAGTCCTTATTTACGTTCTCCTTGCACGTGACCATCTCTGATGCACGGACCATTGCTCGAATATCGCGTTTCTGCACTAAGAATTCACATGATACGCTTATGGTACATCCTCAGGGGTAATGCAGTGCCCAGCAAGAACTGATAGTATCTCTATCGCGTAATTCGTCATGACCTCAATTTTAAATACAATTTTTTGAAAAAGAAATAGGAAATAGAAAGTTGTGGAAAAATTTAGAAGGACATTTTTCATTAATTTTCATATATGACAACACATAATCCTGAGTTGTTGCATACACAATATAAATTTGAATTCAGGCTACTGTAGACTATTAAAATGGGATTTTATGCATCTATTAAAACGCAATATAAGGCGCAAATGTTTTGTGTAGACTAACAAAGTAAATTAACCTTTTTTTAAAAAGTACTTTCATTAATTATTCATAGCAGATATTTTAAACATGAACGCCCGTTTTTGAACGAAAATTTTTCGTATAATTGAATCCGGGAAAAAAAGTTAATTGCGCCTTCGCAACCAGCGTTTATAAACAAAACAAAAGTATCTTCAATCTCATTTTTACACTCCATTATACGTAAACGTAACAAAAATATAAAGTTAACATTTTATATCGGCCATAACTAGTAACAATTAATGTGGAATGTCTTCAGCATTCGTTTTACATTTTTCACTTAAATTACAGAACTTCTCGAATGAAAAACAAGCATCTTTAGTCTTTTTGACGAAATATTATTATTAAGTTTAATAAAAGCAATTTAAATTTAATAGGAGGAACTGTAAAAGAATAATTCTGTATTATAATTAGGGCGCGGACACGAACGGTTGATGACTCATCGCCCATGGGCGCACTATTGAAATGTTGTATTTTTAAAGAGGTTTTAATTTTATTTATATAATTGGACAACAAGTGGCTGGTGATCTATAAAATACAATATACCTTATTATTTGTTCATTTTCTCTTCTGTAAGACTTGTTCTCTTTGAATTAAGTACGTCCTTGTAGATAGGAAACGTCCTTTCTACATCGCAACTGGTTATATGTAGGTGCGTACTGGAAATATTCTTTCATTTCAGCGTATTTAGCATACACAATTTCCGCAATGTTATTAAATCTGGATCTCTATTAAAAACTGCGTCTAACTTTTGCCGAAGGCCACATCGGAAGTCACTTGGAATACTTTTGAAACGGGGGACCTTGAGCAAGCAACATTAGGGAAATTTAGTAACTTTTGGTTGAGAACACCGATCAGCTGTTTCACGCTTTTAAAAAGAAAAATGTTAGAAAAACCAAGAAATAATTAGTAGTAGTAATAGTATTTATTTTTTTAAAGTAAGTTAAAAATGAAATACCTTAAATGCAAATGAGTAAATGAGTTATTGCTAAACATTCTATACATCTACTTGTAAGTAATTAAATAATTTGCATTTTCAAATAAATGCAATGGAAATATAACCTCCGAAACTGTAATTTATAATTGCAAAAAAATAATACGAATTTCTTTTAATATGTGTGTAATTAGATTTGTGAGCTTGCTGATTTTAAAAGAAATATATATCTGCTAAGATTATGTTCAATGTGCTAATCGTTATATTGTCCATAACAAATTATTAATATATTTATCAATAAAAAAGTAACATTCTGTAATCTATACTTGATCAACAAACTGCTCTAAAGGCCGAGTCAAATAAAATTGAATAGTAGTCATGATTAAGTAAAAACAATCTCTTTCTGAAATTCTATATCCTCGTTCTTTCAGTATGCATAATTAAAATGTGATTGATTATATTACAAAAACATAGTGAATAACTATTACATATTCAAAATATCATTTAAATGCTTTCAATAATGTATCCTTCAGCATCATAGGTATAGTTTTCGGTGATGTTCATAAACATTATTCTCTCTTCAATGTTACAAATAATATTTTAACAACATTACTTGTTCTTATAAGTCTAACTTTAAATCATATTTCTTTTTTATACTGTAACACATACATGTTTGGTCAATTATAGTCCACTTGGCAAAATCATAATTTTAGAGAAGGATGAAAATACGTATTTGCTAATGTAGAACAAGTGAGCATATAGTGATTTTGCCAAGTGGGAAGTTGCAATGCGGATGGAAACGATAAAAAATTGGGAATTTATATGGATAAAATATTTCGTTTCAAATATACATTATCACAATATGATAATCGATGCCATTATTTAATACTGCATACACTATGGAAATCTTTATTGATAGGAAGGTTATGTTTTCAAAATGAATCAGTCAATCGCGTGCTCAAGTCTGGTCGAACACAACCTTATGGTTGAGGTTCTCTTTTCGTCGCCTTGAGGGTGTTTTATAGAACGCAAATGTGTCGTATTTACGTACTTGAGCATCTGCAGCGCCTTGAGCATGATTTATAAATCTAGGCCTTAGTTATCGTTTCATCAAAACTTATATATAATTATAATCATGAGCAAAAGAAAGGATTTCTTACAAAAATTGTTGATAAAGTCTGCTGTATGTTACAATTGCGTTATGACTTAAATAAAATTAATTATTTTGTATCTATCCGCGTTCTCTATCAGGCAATTACTTAATCATTCTTGCGTTGATATTTCAGTGTCACTTAAGGGTCGTTTGCTTTTTTCTTCCTTCCTCTCTCAAGAACTTCGAAGTCTTTGCCTGTTTTGCATGGGGATTGGCTTTTTTTATGTTGAAAATCATTAAGTCGTTTACATATATTAATCTTATTGGTAAATATCATTTTGTAAGAAATATTTATGCTACAGAATTATTATTTTATTTGATCTATTCTGTAAAGAATTCAGTACTGAGAATTTCATATTTTTGCGAGTGTATTAAGTATCTTATAATTGATTTGAAGTCGAGCTTTATTTCGTATTTTTACTAGGGATTTTTCTTCTAAACGTGTTGGGTGTAGAATAAATGTTCTAAACCTAACTTTATCACGGGACATGTCACAAGAAGAGTAAACTGGCGATTGCAGTCATTTTCTTACCAACCATCTGGTAAAAGTACTAAGTGAATAGTAACCCGCGCATCTGCTCTAACTGTAGGAACTTTACAAAGACCCAGCTCTGGCTGTATTCATTAGAATTCAGTGGCTGCAGTGCGCAGGGCATGGATGGAAGAGAAAAAAATTCCTTAAACAGCGGTCAACAGAAGATTGCAAAGACTGAGACCAAAAAGAATAACAACTTCGATATAGAAAAATGTGATTGAAGGGGACGCTAAATAATTGTTAGGGGTCAGAAAATGCTGAAGAGAGGCCTGAAACAGAGAAAATTGACATAAATATAAGGGGAAATATTTTACATGTTCTGGCGAAAAATAGTTCGTTTAATTACAAATTTATTATTTATAAAATTATTGGAAATGATTTGCTAAAATGCTATTTTCCTTTCCCCTGAAAGCTCCTTTTGACATTTCGTCTCTTCTAGACAGCATGCGGGTCTTCTCTGTGCCGCATCCAACATTAGTCCTCCATAATATTGACGTCCCATCTGACTTGGTATCTATGTTTCATTTTGTTGATATTTTGGCCAAGTATTTCGTGTTGTTTTCATTAACAGCACCAAGTCTTTAGAAAAATAAGTCCAAATGCGAATTTTAGAAATCAACTTTGAACATCAACAAACAACCCAAGTCTTTGGATATCAGTAACCATACTTTCCATGTTTTCCAGAACACTTTGAGAAAACATCTACAGCACAGTACAAAACTTTTTTTACTGAAAGATATAATAACCAAGCTGAACGCAGAAAGCATGGAATAGGCGATAGGCAAAAAGGGGGTGAGTCATCAACTGACTAACTCACTGGTGAAACATAACAATTCTTAACGTAGGCTTTCAACGAATAAGAGGCATTTTGAAGGAAAATCTGTCCAAACAATAATTTTTTGGTATATGTTATTATTTAAGAATTGTTTTTTTATTCGCACCATAGACTGCCCTAAAAATCTCCAGTTTTTACCAGTAATGACGACTTATGACATTGAATGCTCATCACCCTCCTTAGTAGATTTTATAACACAATGGATTGGTGGCTATAACAATCAAACTTTTCAATTTGTGACAAAATGGTACATGATGCAATTATTTGATTATTTTTCCTGAAATCAGCATTCAAACTATTATAAGAGAACCAGCAATTGGTTTCCTAAGCACTTTTTTAGTTGCAAGCCTGTGCTACCATCTTCGACCAGGAAGTATCTAGATGTTAAGATGGATTTTTTAGTATGTAAATGGTTTAAATTGATTGTTGATATCATTAAAACCAGTTTTTTACCACTAATTTTATTTTAATGATTGATTCCTTATATTTTCCGTATTTGCTGCTTTTGTTTTTACTTTGTGTATGTTTGATAAAAAATATGTGAAATTATTTTAACTATTTCACAGGGCTTAAAAACGAAAAGAACGAATTTTTTTAAAGCTTGACTTCTTCTTGTTTTTTAAAATGAAACATTATCTTGTGAGTACGTGAAGGGCTACTGATCATCATTGGTTGTTGACTCCCAGCAGTCCCTCCAATGTCTTTGTCTCTGTCTTATCTCCATGATTTCACATTCTTCTTTTTTTCTGGTGTTTCTAATTCTATCTCGAAGCGTTTTCATCACTGTTGTTCTCATTGCTTTTTTATTTTTTGTTTCACTCACTCATGTCTTATAGGTTCAGAATCTTGCTGTAGACGTTTGCGTATTTGTTTCGCAAGGTCACATCTCGTAACTGACCAGATGCCCAGCTGCCTTTCTAACTCATGCTCACATTTACTCTGTCCACTCCCATGTACCTGAATTTCGGTACTTGATAGATAATCTTCTTTTGATATTAAAATTTATTCATACTAACATTAACCAGTATTTATAAGTGTATAAATAATTACAGTGATTGCCGTCATTAATTTTAAATCTTAAAACGACAATGTAAAATATTAATATATACCAGCACTAAATTCCTTGAATGTAATGAATTTTAATCAGTACTTTAAAATACATTAACTAACCTTTCTCGAAAAGTGTTATAAAGACTTCCTTTAATTCACTTCCGAAGAAGATTTCTCTACAATTTTAAAAACCGAGCTTGCACTATTTATTCGCCTCCAATTCAGCGAGAAAAAATTACTTTTCAACGTAAATATTTTAACGGGAATGTACTTGCAATTCTTTAGTTTCCTATCTCGCCTGATAAATTGATGAGGGATATATTAAAAGCCGAAGTGAGTTACTCCGAATTGGTAAATTATTTGCATTCAAATAAATCAATGTTGAGATAAATTACTGAGAAGGCAGGAAGCGATAAATTTCCAAGAAAATATCTGTCTTTCAATTTGAAACGTCATTGTTCAAACCGTTTATCCCTTCCGATATGTTAGGTGATTAATATGCCCACCACGGAGGTTAAATAACACACCTTTTTTTCGGGGTCTATAAATAACCAACTTTGTGTGTATTCGGTTTATTGCAGTTTAAAATCGAACGAAAGAAATACCTAGTGTTCTGTTTACATATTTATTGTTTCATACTTTGATATATAAAGGAATTGTAACAGATTGACATGAACGTACTAATTTAATGAACTAAGTGTTATTGATTTTCACAAATATTCAATATTTATTAATTGTATAATATGCCGGTATTTTCTGTTGTTGTCAAGGTTGACAATCCAAACAAATCAAATACTTCTTTTTATCTCGTGTAAAGTATATAGAGTTAAAGAAGGGACAATTTCAAGTAATTTTTACAAAGTTGTGTACATAGATTGACCTTTTCTGGTGTTAGGTATGATACTTGAATTGTATTCTAACGATTCATTATAGTTTAACACAAAAAGTACTTGTATATTTAGATTTATGGACAATATATCTTTGTGTTTACAACAAACAGTGACTGTTTTTTCTTCGTTATTCTGTTGAAAATCTTTATGAATTCGCAAGTTTAACTATATCAATAATACAAAACAATATACGTCCAAGAAGAAATATTTAAATTGTATCCAGCATAGAAAGTTATTATAATAAAAGTGTAGCATATACAAGTTCAGTAAAATTCTTTGATAATTATAATTTCATGTTTTTTTGAAGAATCTAAATGTGAGACGATTGAATTAATTAATTACTAGGTAGGTATAAATAAAATCTTTCAGAAAAAAAAACTATAATGTTGTATCGTATATAAATCAGAAAATACAAGTATTTTCTTTGTTAAACTATAGTAAATCATTAGAACACACTTCACACATCATACCTATCACTAAAGAAGTCAATTTATGCAGGCACTCTTTATTAAAATACTTAGAAGTACTCTCTTACTTTCACTCTTGTTCGAATTATGAACTCAATAATGATGTCAGAGAATTGTCCCTAATTCACATATCTTTAATAATTAAAAAAAATGCTGTATACTTCAATCCTTCACAGTTTATTAGATATCTCAATAAATTTGATAGTTTGGATATTTCATAAGGTATGTTTTCTCCTTTTGAGCAAGTTTACTTATACAACTTAAAATTTTAATATTCTTTCAAGGCTGAATAGTATTTAACACTGATCGCGCTCAGCGAAAACAACTGTTGTGGAACTATTAAAGAAACGTCTGCTGGATTATGTCAGGATTACATGGACTGTTTTACGGAGAAGGCAGCATATTATGTATATCGTTAACATGTTCAGTAGTATGGCGCACAAAAGCGACTGATTAGAAATTTCTTATGGTTGAGACCCTTCGATTGCTAAATTGTCGATGACCATTACTTTTATTATTTATTTATGAGTTTTTGGCAATTGTTCTTATCCAATCTTTTTCGATAAAAATTATTTGTAAACATACAAGAAATGCACTTAATAATTTAAGTAGCAAGTAGTGAAATTATCCCATAACTAAATTTTGAATTCTACTAGCTATTGATGTAGCGACTGCAACCAATGTACCGAAGCAAATTCTTCGGCTGAATGCGAGCATTGTTAATGGTTGCAATTAAATGGTATAGATAAAAGTCAATAAATGTTATATTCACTTTATATTTTAATGGTTTGAATTATATAATACTGAAAGACAGCAGTACATTTTGTTGCACGATGACAATTCTTGGAGAATAAGCTGTCACACTATTGAATCACTCAAAGTATGCATACACGAATTAATTCTATTCATCCATTTTCATATACGAATTAATTTATGTATGTGTTACTGTGAAAGACCGAAATCTGGTGAATGTCGAGATTCACCGGTGAATGTCAACATTCTCAACGTTGCTTGACGTATGTCCGAAATATTGGTGAAATTTCATTATTTCTAACTTACACCGGCGATTGTCGACATTCAGCATGCACTCATGGTGTATGTTAAAAACATTTTTTTTTAAATAAAAAAAAAACCCCATAGGTCTTTATTTATTAAAATAATGTGGGAAAAAGACTTTGTTGAACTCAAAACAAACAGTAGAACATAAAAATATAAAATGAAATATAAAAAATAATAACAATACCTTATTTATTGCAACAACATAAACTACCATGACACTTCGAATTGCACAAAAGTTCCTTGCTTTTACAGCTGCATTTAGTCGTGGAACACTTTCTTTTGCAGTTACAACGTGTGTAGCCTTGCCCTCCACTTTTTGAATTAGCAGAAGCTGCTTCTCTTAGCGACATTTCTTTTGTTGAAACTTCGTCCATGGAAACTAACTTTTCTTTACAAATTACGAACTGATTACGGGTGAAAAGCTGCTTCAAGGTACCATTTTTGTTAGCTAGTCACATAGCGCATAGTTCAGATATGACTCGATTACTGAACTCTCTACCATTATCCGAATGCAATATAGCGGGAGCACCAAATGTTAAAAAAATTTGGAGAAGGTGATAAGCTACTTCTTCCGCTCTCTTGCTTTTTAAAGGTCGTAACTGGACAAATTTGGTTAAATGATCTTGATATACCAATATAAACTTGTAATCGCCATCCCTGTGTGATTGCAAGTCTATCAAGTCGACTTGACATTTAGAGTTCAATTCGGAACTGACCATTGGTTTCACAACAATACCTTTTTTAGGCGCACTGTGTTTCATTTGACATTGTTTACACAAATTTAAATACAACATTAAGTAATATTTTTGTATCTAACTTGCAATTCTTTAAGCATTCGTGTTCTTCCTCCATGGCCTGTTCTTATGTGAGTTTCAGAAAGTATTGTAAACAACTCATCATTAGTAACATAATACTGGATATTCGTTTCTCCTGGTTTTAATGGCACAATTAACTTTTCTTCATCACTAACTTTTAAAATGTCAAAACGTTTTAAACGTCTGTAGTCCAAAGGTGTACTACACTTACTTTTAGCAGAAATTACTTCAGAAACGATTTTAGAGTACTTTTCTTGTGAAAAATAAAAACAATTGTCTTCTCGTTTACTTCCAATTAAAGCATGTAACTTTTCAAAAAACTTATCACGATTCACTGTAGTAGCCATTGAATACAAATTATAATTTCTAATAAGAAAATTAAATTAGGTTAGGGAGCGTGCCCGCAGGCTGTCAAACGTTGCGTTAGACTGACGAAGGCAAAGCTAACTGAAACAAGATGCTGGAACCGTCTAAAAACTTGTTGCGACCTGCCGTTTCCGACATTCACCGGACCTCATTTGTGTTTGTCGACATATACCGGTAAAAGTCCGAATCTATAATACAATTAAGAAATGTTCGGACTTTCACCAAGGCATTTGGTATTTGTCGACATCCACCGGCGGATGTTGACATTCACTACTTTCGGTCTTTCACGGTAACATATGCATACATTGAGTAATACTACTCTTATTTGGTGAACAGGGTGATGAGCTCAGTGTGGACTACGGGGTGCGGTGTTCTTGTGTTCCCTGATCAAGTCTGGATTATATGGAGGATTTGTTGGGTTAATTTTGCTGGTATAACAATGTATCAAGGAGGATTGTTAATAATGTCAGTGCCGAGGGACTCATGTACGGACATATTTATAGACAATTAAAAACTGCCATCTACATTCATCTTAGAATGCGCAACTAAGGTAACGACGGGTAACATTGACAGTAGGAAAACATTGACACATTTTCAAATATTCTTTTCAGCTCCCTGACAAAATAAAATCACGCCTATGAAAGTTTATCATAAATTATGGCTAAATTTTGCCATCTAGTGATGTGATGCAAGAAGTTTATAAATACTTATTATAGATTTTTTAAACGTCAAGACAAAGCTTGCAGTGTGAAGTAGTAGTTGCCATGTAAAATACTTTTGTTTTGAATGAAAAAACGTGTAGATTTTAGGGTTTAAACCTAATATACATTGATGTTGTAACATATTACGAATACTAACTGTCAATTTTGCGATTTATGTGTATTGCTTAAAATAAAAAAATTAATAGTAATTTGAGGTTAACTTTGACAGGGTGTCAATGTTTCCCGGTAAAAATGTGTCATTGCTTTTTTCTATAGAATTTAAAAATTACACTACATATTTGGGACCAAATTCTTATACCATGCATCGAGCTAAGCAAACTCCAGGATGTAGACGCTATAAATACTATAGTGCAAGTAGCATGAAAAGCACAATAGACAGTGTTAAAATTATTAAAATGAGCGTCAAAAGAGCTTCTGAAATATATGGCACTAACCGAACAACATTAAGAATTTGGAATTTTCTTTGAAGTCTGTTTTAAAAACAGTAAAAAAGACTTATGAAATGCATAAAAGAAACAGGGTGCTTCGTAAATTTCTGCCAAGTCCAGAAGAATGATCCTTGATCAAGCGATACAAGATACAAAGAAAAAAATACCGAAAAAATCTCGCAAAGAACTTCAAAAGAAGCTTGAAACAAGTAGTTCAGATAGCGATTCTAGTTTAAACTAATTAATGATTCTGACATTGACATCCCTGACAAGACTGACTCTAATGTCGTAGAATCCACCATGGAGACAGGCGATGATACTTGAGGAAAGGAGCAACTTACACGGGCTTATATCAAATCCAAAGTAACTTAGTTTGGCAATCAGTAAAATTAGCAACTTGTGATTGTACCGTATCCAATGCCTTGGAGCAATTGAGTAAATTTAGGGTACTTATTTTATCATCGTCCAAAGCAGCGATTATGACGTTAGTCACCTTAAGGAGAGTAGTAATCGTTGTGTGACGTTTACGGAAACCTGACTGCAAATTTGGTAAAATGCTAGTAGTGGTAAGGTATGTACGTATGCTTTGCTTAGTGATAGCTTTTCGATTATTTTGGAAAATACTGGCATATTCATCATATTTGACTCCTAACTTCCACTATGTTTTTGAAAACGTTTTGTGTCAAGTGAAGCAGTAGTAGGTAGGCAATTGCAATTTTCCAGAATCTCACTTCTGAGATAGAATACATTTGTTAGCGAAACATCGTACATACTAACTTTTAACTATATACAAAGATAAGTACACTTTTGAAAGACAGAACAAAGTGTTTTACTGTAGTTCAAGATTTTTTACACTGTAATTGTATAAAAGTGAAAAACAAAATGCAACGTTAATGCTTTATTCTGTTGCCATATCACTAATTATTTAAGAAAAATATTTCCTCTATGTGTTGAATTTTACCATTTCTTTGACAAAAAAGAACATTTAATTAAATGTATACTGATCTTATCAAAGAAAGACGAAAATATTTGAAATAATATGGACATCGAAATGAATAAAATTGACAAAAAAATGTGTCTGGCAGATGATCGATTCAAAGGGCCACTGCATCTTAACAACATCGTTCCGGAGATTCTTTTATCTGTCTATGTCTATGTGTGTATATATGTATATATGAATAACGCGATTGATGTTTCATGTTTTATAGCGAAGGAATCAGTTCAATAATGTACGTGATAAAAGGCATCCTTTCAAAAAACAACTTCAAAAAATACCATCTGAAAAGGATAATATGTACGTATACAGGGATGGCATATCGTTCATACATCTGTAGATACATAAATAAAACTTTTCCCATGAGAGGTTCCTTATATTATTCAGTCAAAACTGATGATTCCTCACAACATGATTTTCTATTCAAATTTGGAAATTGCAAAAGGCAACGCAAATTTGTACCTACAAAATTAATCATTTTTCCAATATCGTTTTTAAACTAAATTGAAAATATTTTGCAATGAAATGTTATATAATCCGAAAAAAGAACTGGGCAGTTATTAGGTACAGTGGTTTTAGAGTTTTAACATGTATGGGGGGTGTCGAACTACGTGAAAATTAACAGGACAACCAGGAAACTTGTTTGTATAGATAAAAAACAAATAACTGTAAATTTTGAGCCATATCGAACAACAAGTAAACGAGCGGTTTTGTTCCATTATTTATTATTTTGGTTCACCCTATATTAAACAGTCCATCCTAGTGGCCAAATTATTTATTATGTCGATAGAAGACATTAATACGAATCCAAAACGTGTTTCTTAGTTGAAATCAGACGAACATTCAAAGAGTTGAGATTTTTTTGTTTATCATACTTATATATTTCGAAGTTTCATACATTTAATTTTATTTAAGATATAATAAAAGCCATTCGAGTGACCCACTCTAATCGCCTGACTTGAAATAGCTTAGCCGAACCGCCAAAATCGACAAAAATTAGTCAAACGGGGCGGAATACTCCTTCCTGCAGAAGGGTAATTAAAAGCTGTCGCTTGGCGTAGAGGTACGGCCGACCTTATATTTCCGATCGACGGAGAGACTTACCTTCTTGGTGAAGCATCGGCAAAGATATGAACCGCTGATGAGGAGCGTGCAAGCATCGATACACGGACGTGATGAAAAAATTACCACTGAAAGCGTTCGTGATGGATAAATTAAACGAAACACTGCAAAAATCATACCTAACGTCAAATATGATAGGCGCATGCAGATGTTTTGAAAGTTTCCCTTTTAAGCTAGTTTTCTAGGTTTTGAATATTTTGGGGGCCGAAGAACACTCAGAGTCGAAAAGAACTGACTTTTCCGGAACGTTTCTTTGTTTTTATATATTACCACATAATGCTTTTTTATTAATATTCGAATATTTCTTGCGATACTTTTCAATGGTTAATAATAAAAACTTCCGTTCTTCCTCATAATTAGCTAATAGATTTATTAAATTCTTCTATTAATTTAACTTTTCTTTCTGAAGCGTCATTCACATCAAGAATCTTGTTAACAATCTTTCGACCGGCAACATAATTCCGACATAAATTGGCGCCAAGCTAGGGGTTCAAATAGCAATTGTTGAGATGATGAAACTTTTGAAAAAAGAAATATTTTTTGAAACAAAGTGGTCCAACGTTTTACGCGTAATTGACTAAACATCATTTGGTTCTACCACATTGCAACAGTGACGGTAATTATATTTGTTAAGGTCAGTTGCAATAAAAGTTATAACTTCTACCGTTTTCTTTTTTATAGCTAATGGAATACTTTGGTCGAAAAATACAAATCCAATTCAATCCTTTGATAAGTACCACAGATGGACACATATTTTCTTTACGGTAAGAGCGGATATCTTTGAGGAGTGTAGATCCACTAAAAAATTAAAATCGTTGTTTGGAGATTCGGTTCCGAGTGGTGCTATAAGGCAAACCTTCACATAAAGTCTAACAATGAATTCACATGTATCACGAATGCCGTTTATCTCAAAAGTATTTAAATGAAATGTTACCCGAAGCATAGTTCCTAGGGCCCGGAGAGATACCATCGTTGGAGGAATACCTCCCAAAAACAACCAGCTTCAAAAATTCTGCCTAATCGGGTCTGCTGCGTCGTATTGTCAACTTATGCGAACAAAACTGATTTATTATTTTCCTTTTTATCCAAATACCGAATATAATTAATTTACATTTACATATTAAATACGCTCCCACATCTTCATACCGGGTTGTTTCTTGGACGGTACATGTATCCTTGATAATTGTTATTGAGGACTACTATAGGTTCTTGCTTTGGTTACTCCTACGTTTGCTCCCATCACTTTTTTTTTAAAAGCATGTTCTTAATTACTTTTCTATATTGAATATATTGTTACAACGTCTGACATAGGTTTTTTTTTATATATATATTTTAACTGCTTGTATCTTGTTGTCTGTTCGTGTGTTTGTGTTTGATATATGTGTTTGTCAATAATTTTAATATCATATTAATACTATATTTTTAGCTTTATTGTCTGTTTAGTGTTCAATTTTATCGTACATTTCTTCAGTAGATATTCTTTTCTCTAGTTTATCCATTAATTTAATATATTATTTTTTGACGGTATAGTATTTTATTTTTATTTCTAATTTCGGAGTATTTATTTTGTTCGAAGGTAGAGTCGGATTCAAACCCGATGGTACCTGCGTAGAAAACGATTTTCGGTATTAGAGAGAGCAAGCAGTATAAAATGAGAGAGATATCTATGGGGAGCGCTGTACACATTCGGGCGTGAAAACATTAGTCTACTATTTGATCATTTGTCGTTTAGTCTTTGCTTCGTACTATGCTCCGATACATTTACATCATTTATATACATTTTAAAATCTTTTATAAAACCAGTTTTTTTTATTAATAATAAAACACAAAAGAGTGGAGTAATATTTGTGTTCATGTTAAGAAAATTAAGGATTATACTGTTAAAGAACATGCTATGGATGATTTCCACAAAGAATTTATTATTAATGTACATTGTGACAATGAGACTGATTCTGTATTTGACTATTCTTCAGATAAAAACGGTTATTAAAATTTTATAAAAGTCTAGTTTCTTAATTTAATTTACTCTTTATTTTCATTTTAAATTTATTTATCTAGTGTTGAGGTTTACTTTTTCATTTGCTTTTGCCATGTGGTTATTAATAATAAAACAAAATAGTGGAGTAATAATGTACATTGCGACAATGATACTAATTCTGTATTTGAATATTCGTCAGATGAAAACGATTATTAAAATTTTATAAAGGTCTAGTTTCTTAATTTAATTTAATCTTTATTTTTATTTCAAATTTATTTATCTGGTGTTGAGATTTACTTTTTCATTTATTTTTTCCATGTGGTTATTAATAATAAAACAAAAGAGTGGAGTAATAATGTACATTGCGACAATAATACTGATTCTGTATTTGACTATTCGTCAGATAAAAACTGTTATTAAAGTTTTATAAAAGTCTGGTTTTCTAATTTAATTTAATCTTTATTTTTATTTTAAATTCATTTATCTAGTGTTGAGGTTTACTTTTTCATTTACTTTTGCCATGTATATAATAATAATAAAACTTGTAGATTGCATATTTTATTCCATGGTGTTTGTATTCAAAAGTAGCGGGAAATATACACGATCGTTTTGGTGTCGATATTTTTTGCACGGATAGTACAGAGTTTAAACCACGCCTCGCGCATCTCAAGTCCCTTCAGGTTTGGATCGGAGTCTTTGACAAATTCTGTTCTATGCCCGTTGATGGTCAGAAGGTTGTTGTCACACCAATATTCGCACTTTGTAATTTATGTAAATTTTCAGTATTCAGTTGGCAAAAGTCTTATTTATTCATTGTTGACAAAATGTGTCAAAGATATGCTTCTTGTGGTATTTTTATATTCTAACTTAATGTAGTTGCTGTGGTGTTATTTACTGTTGTTTTTTCTCCTTCCTAAAATTTGCGTTTCTTTTAAGCATTTCTCTCTACCAGTTATTCCTATTTTTTCAATTTTATGTATTAGTTTCTGTTTAGAAACTGTATTAAACGCTTTCCTCATATCTATAAAGGTTGCGATAATAATGTAATTTGTCTTTTATACATTTAACACATCATTTGTTGCAGATATAATCTCGGAGTTCTTTTAAAGAGTATATTGCTTCGTATATTTTATATTGTGCGCTTCTAGGTGTTCAAAAATTTGGGTTTGTATCTATTTTACCAGAAGGTATCTTGTTAATGTTGAAAGTAAATATAAAGGTCAGTATATCTTCGGCTTTCGTTGTTGTTACCTTTCTTATATATTAATCAATACCACAATCCAAAACAATATAATCAACTCTCTTACCAAAATTTTAAGAAAATTATAGAGAATTTACTAATAAAATAGAACCAAATAAGTAGCCCTCGATATCGTTAGCCAAATTTGGGGAAAATCCAGACCCAAAACGAGTACATAGGGAAGAGTAACACATACTGTACTTGTAGATAGAATATGTCTTTGAAAGTTGTTTTCAAATAAAACATTTTAAATAAATTAAACCATTGATCGCGAGATGAGTTCATCAACAAATTGTAATACAAATTATATAATTGCTCAAAAATAAAGCATAACAGTCGAGAAAAATAGAATGAAATAGTGGGACTGAAGGTGTGTTTTCACTTTGTTGCAAAACTGCTTCTTTATAGAGAGAAAATAGAAAGTTTTAATTACAAAAGAAATGTTGGTCTGGGGTTGGGTTCTGTGTAAATTATGAAAACAAATGGATAATAATATTAACTCAATATCCATATCGTTGTCATTGAAAAATGTATCTCTTAAAGCCTAGAAACTATTTATATTTAATGCTTTGTGTATACCAAGAAGCTATATTGTAATAATGTACTTTAGAAGGAAATAAATTTTCATTTAAGATTCATTTTACTCCAAGTAAGTAAATAATACATTTGTTCAAGGAAGTAGATAATTTACCAACATACTAAGAAGTAAGACATATTAATTTTCTTCAGTTTAATGAGGGAAATTTAATTGCGAAAACATCCCAAATCAAGAGAAACACCTTCCATAACCCATACTATATGATAAACTTATTGCTTAATACACGGTTTGTTTCTGGGACGTAATTTGGAAATTTAGTAACATTTCGTGGCAGTGTATAATGTGTATATCAAATATAAATTATTGTTTTCCTACCAGACATTAACTGCCGCCTCGCCAAAATCCATATATTTCAACATCAGAACGTTCTAAATCCAGAATGTTTGCGGTGTTTAAATGACTGCGCTTATACCATTTTGGATGTTAATGAATATAATGAATAAATTTATGCGAATCCTCATGTACACTCGCCTATATTTAAAACGGAGTATGAATAATTTATGGCCGCGCACGTATATCACGTTGTGGTAAAATGACGTCATGAAAATCAGTAAAACGTTCAACACAGTAATAATGTATTTATTTACCTTTTCGAATCATAAATAGGATTGGTAGTTTTTAACAGAGGGGACAATTAAAAAGTTGCACATACTTTATTGCCTCACTAGTATTACTATACAAAAAGAAAATTACATAGTAAGTACTATAATTGGAACCACAATGTGCCATCGATTTTATGAGGAAGAAAAATTATACGAAGTAAATTTTAGACTTTTTGTTTGTTCAAGTGTATAAACTTTAATTCAGCAAAGATGATATTTGCATCATCATTTAACACTGTATGATTCATATCAATTTATTTGCAGTCATAATCAATACTATAATCTGTAAAATGGCTATGGCAGTTACAATGATAATGACAATTTTCGATTTTAGGTTAGATTAACAGTTAATCGATCTAGGTGTAGGTTATGTGTAATTAGATTCATTATTTATTAAAAAAACTGTCCAACCATATTAATAGAAAGAGTTAGTAGCCACTAACGTCATACCTAGTAGCTATTAAATATTTTCCAATTAATTAACTAGTTGCCAATTAAATTATTAATACCGTATTGTAGCATGTTTAAGAACTCTATTAAATCTAACCAACATTTTCGGTTTAGCGCCAAATTAGAATTCAGTTGGGTATTTGTGCTTCAGTGAGAAATTATTTTTGTTTTTAGGATAGTAGAAGTATTGAATAGTACATTTTAGTTTTCCTTTTTGAAATTTAGTTACTTTATTAATATGTCCACGTTTGTGTAATATTGCAAATTTTGAAGGTAAAATAATTCAAACTACATATTAAGTTTAAACAATTTTTTTCCTTTTGTGATTAATATGAATAATTCTATGCATCCAGTCACCAAAAAAATAAATATAGGTACAAGTTGTTATAACATCAGAAAATTTTAAAGACAGTACCCGTGAAATAAGTTAAACTAGCGTTGTAAAGGGTTCGAAATCAATTTAGTCTTCATCAAATACATTTAAATATTGAGTAACAAACTCATAATTTTGAAACCTATTTGAAATAACTAAAATGACTTAATTCCATGGATTTTTTTTAAATTATAGTTTTGTGTTTCCATAGTAACGGAATAATCAACAAAAGAAATTTTCATTAATATTCAAATGATAAATTTCATATCATTAAGCAAATAGACCTTCAAGGGGGGGAGTATTCTTGGTGATTGGATGATATGTCCCAGCTTCCATTTCTTTGAAGCTTATCGACAATTTCGATGGCGGATAATTGAGGAGAAGTATTTGAAGATGTTGCACTGAAATTAAGAAGAGATGTCAATGTAACAACAACTAACGCTTGTCAATTGACGAGCAAATAACTAAATGTCATTCATTTATTTGTCAACATTGAAGCTAATATCCATGACTCACTATACCATATAGGTACATAGAAAAAATATGAAAATAACCAAATTGTATTAAAAAATTATATAGCTCAGAAATAGTCACTTAAATTAAAGTTATGTTATCTTATATGTTTTTGGTAGGAAGATTCAGAAACGATGTGATACACAGTTAGAATATTGAGGTGTGGCCACCACACGAATTTCTCATAAGTATGAGCGTTTCAAATTATATGAAATTATTCCAGATTGTTTTAAATTGTTTTGTATATAGTATAATTTTAAAATAAGACTGTGAGAAAGGTGTAACTTTAAGTCCAAATTTTGCGAATTTTTTTATCTAAAAATTGTTCAAAATCCTACTATAAGTAATTCTATTCTCTTAATAAAGCTCTATAAAATGCATATCTTGCGATATATTCGGAAGAAAGTGCTACTCGCTAAGAGTAAAAGTGTTACTTCCGGTCAGAATTTTGAAATTTCATTTTCAAAAAATATTCCAAATACAGCTCTAAATACTTTTATAGTCTTGATAAATATATATAGAATGCATAATTTACGACATATTTGCAAAAAATCGGTATTCGATAAGAGTAAAATTTATTTATTTATATTAATTTTAATAAATGAATTTTGAATTTTTTTTTACGAAAGGTATTGAAAATTAAGTTCTAAGTACTTCTATACCCGTAACGTACCGGTCTAAAAAGCATGACTTGTGAAATATTCGCAAGAAACTGATTTTCGATAAGAGTAGAAGATCTACTTCCGGTAGGAATTTCGAAAAACTTTGTTAATAAAATCCTTCTAAAGTTTAATTTTGAGTACATACGTATTCTTTATAAATTTGTTTAAACTTAGTAATAATAATACTAACGGCAATTTTTTTTACTGAAGTAAACTACTACTTCCAGTCTGCCGATTTGACTGAAAATCTAATCAGATTTCAAGAGGGAGATTATACGCGTAAATACAAAATTTGGAATTGATAGCTATAGCGGGTTGACCACTATCGTGGTCAGAAAGAGAGAGAAAGAGAGAGAGACAGAGAGAGAGAGAGATTTTTTTAAATCCACTTTTTCGATATCAGGGGTCTTCAAAACGTGGACATCAGCCAAAATATAGAAGTCGAACATTTTTATCATCAAAATACTTCCTTATACTACGTAAAAGCAAGTAAAAATGACAGTTTTTTGAACATTTTATGGTGACATATTAAGTTACGTTGCTTTGTACTATGTTTTACTATTAAAGTAGGAGATTTTGTTTGTGCACAGGATTTTTAATCAAATGCTTTTTTTCTGTGACGGGAAAGAAGTTTGACATTTTATCTTTCGTAACAGGTATAAAAATGTCACTTTTTATGAAGTACTCATTTTTTTCTGGGGAAAAAAAGTGACATTTTGATATGTACACATAAGTAAGAACACAGACATAATTTTAATATATTTTATTATACAAAAAGTTGCATGTAGTTATGTAAGCTAATAACACTGTCTCCGAGAAAGAACTGCATTTCTTTTTCACCTTCCATTCAAAATAACTAATAATTAATTTAAGTTCGCAAATTTTAAAAACTAAACACAAAATTAAATTGATAGATATTTGAATACTTTACAGGTTTTCTTAGCAACGCAGGTCTAATGTCGCTATAAGTACAACAGCCTACTAATTTAAAATGAGTACTTTTTTCCAGGGGAAAAAAGTGACATTTTGATATGTACACAAAAGTAAGAAAACGGATATTTAATTTTAATATATTTTATTATACAAAAAGTTGCATGTAGTTATGTAAGCCAATAACACTGTCTCCGAGAAAGAACTGCATTTCTTTTTCACCTTCCATTCAAAATAACTAATAATCAATTTAAGTTCGCAAATTTTTAAAACCAAACACAAAATTAAATTGACAGATATTTGAATACTTTACAGGTTTTCTTAGCAACGCAGGTCTAATGTCGCTATAAGTACAACAGCCTACTAATTTAAAATGAGTACTTTTTTCCAGGGGAAAAAAGTACTCATTTTTTTTCTCGGGGAAAAAAGTGACATTTTGAATATGTACACAAAAGTAAGAAAACGGACATTTAATTTTAATATATTTTATTATACAAAAAGTTGCATGTAGTTATGTAAGCCAATAACACTGTCTCCGAGAAAGAACTGCATTTCTTTTTCACCTTCCATTCAAAATAACTAATAATTAATTTAAGTTCGCAAATTTTTAAAACTAAACACAAAATTAAATTGATAGATATTTGAATACTTTACAGGTTTTCTTAGCAACGCAGGTCTAATGTCGCTATAAGTACAACAGCCTACTCATTTTTTTTCTCGGGGAAAAAAGTGACATTTTGATATGTACACAAAAGTAAGAAAACGGACATTTAATTTTAATATATTTTATTATACAAAAAGTTGCATGTAGTTATGTAAGCCAATAACACTGTCTCCGAGAAAGAACTGCATTTCTTTTTCACCTTCCATTCAAAATAACTAATAATCAATTTAAGTTCGCAAATTTTTAAAACCAAACACAAAATTAAATTGACAGATATTTGAATACTTTACAGGTTTCCTTAGCAACGCAGGTCAAATGTCGCTATAAGTACAACAGCCTACCAATTTAAAACTTCAAATGTCACATCGATAGATTTTCTGACTTTCATTTTCACTTTTTTTCAATATTAAATCGTCGTTTTTCTCATCACATAAAAAAAATAGTGTATTTATTATACACGGGTAAAAACAGTAGATTTTGGCTCTCGGTATTTTGTCCCTCTCCGCTTCGCGTCGGGAGACACACATTACCTCGAGCTAAAATCTAATACTTTTTTCCCTTGTATAGTAAATAACTATTGTATGGTGGAACAGTGCTAAAACAATTAGTGTTTATACTACTTGCTATTTTTATACAAGGTTTTCTTTCAAACATCTGGAGATGCAGTCAAAATCTCATCTTATGAAGGGGCATCAGTTGCTTCGTGCCAACTCTTGAATTTCTTAATATGTAGTTAATAACTAAGTCCTGCTTCATTAAAACTGTTTTAGTTTATAATTTTGATTTTATTTTTGTATTTACTTGTATGTAATTTAATTTCGATTTCTTAGATTTTTTATTATAATATTATTGTTAATTACTGGAGATTTAAAAATTTATTATTATTATATGCATTATTATTTATGTTTGCTTTTATTTTACTTTGTCATTTGTACGTTTGGGAAATAAATATATTATTAATAATATTTAATGTTATTTTATTTGAGAAATTTGCACCCACTGTTTATTCATGCTAAAGAAACCATAAATTTTGTTATTAGCTCGCCAGAACTATGAAATAACAGAACAAAAGGTATCTCTTTAATTAAAGTTCCGTTTACTTTTATTTTTCCTCGCGATATATCTTTAAGAAATTCATTTCTGCGTTAAAATATACATATAAAGGCACGAATAACTCTAACATTTTCTGAGCTTCAAACATTTCCCTAGTTATTTATCATTATTTTTTCGTCGTCTAGCGCGATGTTTCAAAAGCGAGTGTCTGTAACGTCGAATGCAGAGGAAAGAGATGAAGAAAGAGGGAACGGCGCTAACGATATGCAAGCCACGTTCGTACCTATCTGGTACGTACTACTGCCTGAAGACGAGCACCGGTCTTTATTTTCTTAATTACGTTTTGCAGATATAACGAGAGAAATTCATAGCCGTATGATTGGCAACAGAAATTCTTCCTCTCGACTAAGCGTTCGTGAAATTACTGCCTAACGGAAACTATTCAAATAAATTTTTATTTTGCCCCAGTTGCTTTTTCGGTTTCGCCTTGCGATGCCTACGAAGTAAAATGCTTGAAGGTTTTTAATGAGGAATGCACAGATATTCATACTGGGAGGCAGAACAGATGCATAATAATTCAGGCATATAATAGTATTTTTATATCGGCTAGAAACGATTTGAAGATATAATATGAACTTTCATTATTGATTTTATTAAAGGTTCATGTCATTAGTTTAACACTGTCGTTTTCGCACTGCTGATTAGAAGCGTATTTTTTTTTATCAAAAAAGTTTGCAATCTTCCTGCATTAAAGCACAGATTAATTTAATACTGTCAGTCCCAAGCGATATCTGATATCATTCGGAAGGCAAAAATCTAAAATTGTTAAAAACATGGAAGTTACAAGAACACCACTGTTCTAACTACGTTTCCAGAAATCAACGAAACACCGAAATCAAGTAACCCTCGCGAGCCTAGGGACTGCAATAGAATCAGCAACCAGAACAACAACGCATAAACAAGGCGTATATGCTTCAACTACAGATATGAGATCTGATACGAACCACAAACAAAGTCGGAAGATGATTTCAGACAACAGCTTCCCAACTAAGACTTTCATGAACTTCGTTGAACAAAGATTCAAAAACGGCATATCTAGAAACATTGAACTAAAAAAAGGACTAATTAAAGATGACGAGATATTTACTGAATATCAAGAGACCTTCAAACAGCAAACGTAATCATAACAATTTATACCTTCTTCTAAACTTGCAAACATAGTACAATGTCATTCAAGTATACATACACAAAAAATTTCGTATATGAATAGATGTATGAATGCACATCTACGCTAAGCTGGCATTGCGAACAACAACGTGCAGACAGCTGTGGCGGTCTCATTTAGGACGAAGTGAGACAAAGCCTTTTGCCTTTGCCAAGAGAAAACACGGTTGCTTTACATCAGCAAATCATTCCTTTTTCTGGTGTTTGTAACTTTTTCTTGCACAACAGGTCAACATAACTGTTTTTACAATTTTCATAAGACATATAATTAAGCAATAAAGACCTAATGTGCACGCTGGTGCACTGATGAAATCAACGTAAGGATGAAACAGCTGTCTGCACGTTGCTGGTCGCAATGCCAACTTAGGGTAGATGTGCATTCATACATTCATGTATATACGAAATTTTTCGTGTATGTATACTTGAGTGATTTAATAGTATGAGAGTGCTTACTCTCCAAGAATTACTTTGTTACATTGTTTTGTAATAGGTACGACACCTATGGCGTGTTCATTGAATGCACGTATATCTACAGTTGCCCGATTAGTAATTGTACTACGGAGGGTAACATTACCTTACGATGTCGCGCTTAGGTAACAGATGCCGATGGGAATCTCTCATGGCATTTGGTACGTAAGTTGACTATATCAGCTAATCTAAGTTTTGAAGGCATTGTGAACAACACGCTCGTGCACTGATGAGACCAATGTAAGGTCAAAACAGCTGTCTGCACGTTGTTGCCAGCTTAGGGTAGATGTGCATTCATACATTTAAAATTTTTCGTGTATGTACACTTGTGTGACTTAGTAGTGTGAAAGCGCTTACTTTTCAAGAATTACTTTGTTACATTATATAGTACAATGTTAATAAATCCAAACCAAACTGTCCTTTGCCTCAGAACTACTGCACCATAAGCCCCGTTGCTTTCTTTGGCCAAATCATCTTAGCAGATTCATTCTTCATAAAATTAGAAATTAGAAATCAGATTTGCAAATAAATATCTGAACGTCTGCGGAATCTTGAGCCAAGATTTCCATATCAGAAGTATTTGCTTCTAGTAACTGTAATAATCTATCATCGTCTTCTCAAATAAATAACATGAAACTTGTGGAAAGCGAGGTTAATTAGAGAGTTCAGAAAGCAATATCAGGCAACCCCTTAACTAAAACACTCTTATTTGTATTTATGCATTCAGAAGTCAACCAAACCATTCAAAATCGGTAATTACTGTCTAGAGTGACTTTTGTGAAATTACTAAATAACCCATTAAAGGATATTAAAATGTTACCTTAGAGATAGCGCAGCTTGTGAGATGGACAGCCAGTTCCATTCTAAATATTTTTGCTATAAGAATTATAAAACAATAAAAACTGGTTGTCAATTTAAATGGAATCTGAGCCTCAGGAACTCATTATTTTCAGTCGACACGATCAAGACCACAACTAGCTACATACATGTGTAATACTTGCCACATCATTCGTCTTCAGTTAGTACAACAAATGACGTATTTCTGTGAACTACAATTTTCCAAAAGCACCCTAAGTAACATATACACAAAAAAATTTCACCATAGAGAAACAAGATCAAATACCTAGTAATGTGTGGAGGGGTTCTTAATAGTGTAGGTATTCTTGTTCGTTAAGTTCAATTAAATGTTATCTGTTATCTTCGCGACCGTTGATAATATCGGTGATAAGTTATTTACTCGTAATTACCAACGTATCAGAGTGTTTTACTTATGAGTTCCTCTGTTCAGTTAGATATTTTACGGCTTTAATATTTATGTATATGTGACCCAATAAACATGTATGCGCTCTCGTAGCAAGTCGATCAGTCTACAATTTTCTTCAAATTTCCCATTTTTTTTTAAAAAAAAAATAACGTCAGGCGATTTTCAATTAGTAAAAATTTAGGAATAATCTAGAATCTCGAACCCCTCATTTTTAAAACATTCCAAGAATATTTCAAGTTTTCGACCAGCATTGAGTTCACGGTATTTTTAAAACTCTTAAATTTTAATTAGCTTTTTATCAACGACATTCTTATTGGGTACGTGCATTTTTCATCAATCGTTTTACTAGAAATAACGTTTTATATGTTACTATTATTTATCATTGGAAATGACTTTTTTTGTATGTTATTATTTAATGAATCGGTTTAAGTTATTTTGTGCGTAATTAATTTTCGTAATAGCGTAATTTTGATGTATTTCAAATCAATTATGTAATATTTTCATTTATTGATTCTAAAGGAAATCTTTTGATGATTTATTTATTCTTAAATAAGGTATTGTCGGGTAATAAGGCCCAACAGGCATGAGTTTTCTACAATACAGTTAAATGTAATACAACTACCGGCATCTACCCAGGGGGTGTTGACATTTCAGAAGTTTATTACGTTTCAACAGTTCTCTATAGTACCGGCTTCTTTATATTCGAATGTGAAACCAAGTCTCAGCCAGTGGTTGTATTAAGTTATAAGATTTTACCAGAATAGAATCAAGTTTTAGCAAAAATTTCTTGGCAGGAGTCTTCTACTTTTTGAGGTATGTATGCTTATGATCATTAGTAATACGTTGTCACAAATTTACCAGTTTTTTCTAAAAGCTTGTCGGTTCCTAACCTATAATTCATTCCGACATCAAAGCAGCAAATATGGCCCGGGCCTTATTTCTTGCAATGATGACTGGGCCTTATTTTCTCGCAGTTATTTTTTTTTAATATTTGATGTTAAACAAAATGGGAAAAAAATGCCGTGGAATCCGCGGTAACTGGACGGAAGAAATGATGGAAGAAGCACTGAATCTTATAAGACAAGGCAAATCTCAAGCATACGTAGAAGAACATTGTGGATTTCCTCGTCGAATAATACGAAACCACATTAAATCTGGAATAACCTCTCGACGTTTGGGAAGAAAACCAATATTAGACGCCGAAGCTGAGGAACAACTGGAACGTAAAATAATAAAATTTGCTGAAAGAGGATTTCCATTAATACCTAAAACAGTTCGCAGAAGTGTCTACTCTTTTGTTACGAAATATAAAATTCCTAACCGCTTTAATGATAACCAAAAATTGGCCGGGAGACAATGGTATCGTTCATTCATGAACAGACATAAGAATATTTTTAAAGGAAAAGCACAACCTATGAACCCCGCCCGAGCTCAAAAGCTTAATAAAGCAATCGTAGAAGATTATTTTATAAAACTAGATGCACTATTGGAAAAAACTGGTTTAAAGCAAAGACCTGACAAAATCTATAATATGGATGAGAAAGGGTGTCACCTTACCCTTCATCATCAACAAACTGTTCTAGCCCAAAGAGGAGCCAAGAGGGTTCACTTAGTAGCACAAGAACATGCTGAAAATGTGTCCATCGTGGCATGTGCGAATGCAATGGGGCATGATATTCCTCCCATGATTCTATTCAAAAGGCAACGGATGAAGCCAACATTTTCATATGGATTACCTCCAGGTTCAAATGACACTAAAGGGAAGCATGACATGTGAAGTGTTTGTTAAATGGCTGAACATTTTTCAAAATTTATGTCAACTCCTCCGATAATTTTAATCTTTGATGGAGCTTCTTGCCACCTATATGTATGTATTGCCGAAAAAGCTGAAGACTTAGGCATACATTTGTTGTGTTTACCCAGCAATACGACTCACGAATTGCAACCTATGGATAAATCCGTCTTCAGACCTTTTGAACATTATTGGGATGAAGAACTTCTACATTACTGGGAAACATATCCAGACAGACGTTTGAACAAAGAAAGATTTTCGGTTGTTTCCACACCAGTCTGGGGGCGATCAATGACAATAAGCAACATAATGAATGGATTTAGAGCTACAGGGATTTATCCTTTCAACAAAAATGCTATTCTAGAACATGCATATATTCCAAGTTTACCCAGTACACACAGAACCAAATAATGAAACCAAAGACAAAAAATGAGATTCAGAAGATGAGCAACCACTCACTTGCTTAATAAACAAAAGAACTGAACAACAACTTAGGACATTCACAAAAGTTTTGGTAACTCCAGAAGTAAAAACTAAACAAATCAAACAAGTCCGAAAAAAGGCCTTAAATTATAAAGCGCTTGAACTTACAAAAAATGTGTTTGGAGAGAAGATGAGAACTACCAAGCAGAACAAATCTGATAAACTACGTCCCTCTACTTCGACTGGAGCAGCGACTTCCCACTGTGAAGCAGAAAGGTGGTTTTGTGCAGTATGCAAGGAAAGTTTTGTGACACATATGCGTCAATGTGTTAACTGTAACAGCTGGGTACACGAGGAATGTGTTGGCTTTACTGCAGATGACTTAGAAGACCTTATCTGCCCAAACTGTGACGATTAAATTGATTTTATATTGCGGGGCTTATTACATGCTGTGCAGATAATAAGACCCAAAATCAAGCTTTTTAAAAACAGTATTATTAGAAAAAAAATATATTTTTTTATGTTTATTTTGATATGTATTTTATACAAATTGAATATATTTTTAGTTTTTCAAAAATGTTTTATTATATTTTGTTCCTTGTTCTCATAAGATTAAATAACTCTTAAGTAGGCCTTATTACCCGACAATACCTTATTAACATTTTGTTTCGTTTAGTAATTATCCCTTATCAAATAATTAAAGACATTAACAAATTGGAGCATCAAAATATTAACGAACTATAATAATGTTTTTTGACAAATATTTTTACAATGTAGTTCAAAGCGGTTTAATGTCTTTTAAGTTCATTGACAGCCGCAAATACAGTGAGTAATTGTGACAATAAATTATATATTCATGTATCTATAAGAATAGAATAGTTTATTACACTCTCTGCATATTTTACATATGGCGCATTAATCCTCCAGATTTCCTCTTCAATTAATTTGTCTCTATCACAGGCGAGCACAGGAGTTATTGAAAAATATTCGAGGAGCTCTTAATTCTCAATATTTACCTCGTTGCATCGTGTCTCGCTTGTCTTTGACCACCGTTCATGTGCATAATATTAAATCTAGCGAACGATATAGAGCACTTGAGTTGTGCACAAGTACTCTTATGCTTCGAGTTTCACGATAAATATGAATAGCACGTGGAAAGGGATGTCAGAACAGCTGCAGAAAGAGAGTGCAACCCATAAATCTGGGAAAATTAAAGTTTCCCATTGATCCGGACATACATGACATGCTAAACCAAGTGGATAATTGCAACCCTAGGGAAAAACTTTTATATTTGTTTATCAGCGTTGAGTAGAGGGAGACGAAGAATCTGTATTGATTGGTGAACTGGGTGGGTAGGATCATTTCAGTATAAAGCAATGACTGGAGGGAGGCATTACTAGATGGAATTCTCGTATTCTTGATTTCGCAAAATCGCTCAAGTTTTTATCTCGGAGCCTGATAAGAAGAGATTCTAATATTGATTTTGAATAGTGTCTTATCTATTTAGAAAAGCTGAAATACTTGGTAGATAACTTTACCTCTTTAACACTTGAAGAGTAATTGATCTGTTGCCATCAGAAAACGCACATTTAAGCGATTAATATTACTCCAATATTTAATTTAGAATTGCTCAAACTATTATTATCATTATGCTAACGGAAAAATCAAATAGTTTAACGCCCACAATGTAGATTTTATTTACTGCAAATATAATTAAATTTGTATTTTGCACATTTAAATCAACAAAAAAAACTGATTTTGTGATAATTTTAGAAAAATCATATTATGATTATTTATAAAATTTAAAAATGTGTCTAATGTAAACAAATCTCATCTCGTCACTTTGTTGGGAAACCTTTTCTTGGATGGATATCTCATATATGCATATCGTGTCCGGTAATAGACTTAAACTTATAAACATTGATATACAGAGTGTTACTAAACCTACGACAAAAATTCAGAGAAGAAGATACATGGCTAAAAAGCTTTTTAAAAAGAAAGTATCGTATTGTTTACTATTTAACAAGTTTAAATTCTTAATCTGCAAATACTACCTCTCCAATGTTTGCCTTATTGACTGCTTATCTCTTCAAAAACACCAGGGTTGCCTCTTATGGTCTTTTGAAGTTTCGAACCGGCGCTTTTGCAAATCTGCAAATATTACCCCTCCAATGTTTACCTTATTGACTGCTCATCTCTTTCAAAAACTCCAGAGTTGCCTCTTATGATATAACACCCATCCGTGTTAATTTTCCGTTGGAATAGTGTTCACTTAAGTCTTCTAATGATTCCCTAGGAATGAATTTACCTCCGTAATTGAGGTCCATCTCAATCAATCCAGCAACCCTCAATGTTGCGTTTAAAAATTCACGAGAAACCAAACTAAAATGCCCCCGAGGAACTAAGGTAATGGTATCTCCGCGAAATTTCGATACCCCCCCCCCCTAAGTAATAATATTGAAAACATGAAAACGCATTTTTTAAATCTCCTGCACTCGAAAAGCCTAGTGGGGGTACACCATGGTTTTTTATAGCAATCATTAATAATTTATAAAATATCTGGTCCTTTAACACCGAAATAAAGGGCATTTCTAAACATGCACAAAGATCTTGAAATAGCCCAGAATACAACTCCTTAACTTTTGCCATATGTTTAGTAAACAGATTATATTTTATTCTATCGATCTTTTAGCTTAGTACCACGCTAAAACTGTGTACTTTCGTTTGGGAAATGTAGTTAGAAATCGTTCATATTGTATTTTTTTGGGAATAATTATTAAACAAAAAGTGTGTATTTTCTCTAAAGAGAATGGAAAAACTTTCAAAAGTATTTCTTCGTGTGCCTACGTTTTGAATACCTGACAGGTATGTCAGTGAAGTGACAGAGTTCATCATTGATATCGAATAATTTATAGTGCGAAGTGGGTTAAGTTTAAAATTGTGAACGATGATAAGAATGATAATTTCATTTCTACATATTATTTTTAAAATGGATACTGCTATTTACTATATTTCATGTTTGACCTTCAATGTTGTTTTCTTCTCAGATATGGTGATTTTTTTGTCGAGAATCGTATAACTTTAGAAACAATTTTATGATATAACGACTAACGTTGTTACGGATTCAATTAGTAGATGCATCATTTCGCTAATTAAATTGTATGATATTTAATAATTTTAAAAACACTTAAATTTGTAGTTCTTTAATTGACAAGTAAATATACAGGGCGATCCATTTAATGTTTTTCAGAATTTTATTTAGAAACTTATCTAATATTAAGTAATTATAAAAAACATTCATGGTTGTGATATGAGAAATGCTAAATTCTAGTAGTGGATTAATATTTTTGCTAATTCAGGCCATAATAGTTTCATAATCGTTATTTTATATAAGTTTCTCAAAAATCAGTTGTCAATTGGATAATATAATCAACTTTGAGTAGATTCATACTTCTCGAACACTCAGTATAAATGAAAATATTTTTAGATTGTACAGCTCATGTTTATCTACACTTTTTGCATTATATTTATTTAGCTATCTGCAGTATTAGATAATAATAATGGATTTTGATGCATCGCTGGCGGAATGGGACAACTTGGCACGGTCGACTTGGCGCGGCCGACTTGGCGCGGCCAACTTGGCGCGAGACAACTTGGCGACGAGACAACTTGGCGCTAGGACAACTCGGCGCCACCGCGAAATGTGTAGACGATTTAATACAGACCGCTTTAAACACATAATAAATCGACTATCCCATTCAAAATGTATTTATATACAGCCAAATTACCCTTGCGGGTTAGTTTCTCTTTGGATTTTGAAGTAACCACATCAAAATAGATGTTCCGGTTTGCCGGAAGTGCACTTTAATTAAGTAATTTTAGTTTTGGAAACTATACACTGTTCAGTATTATTATCATTTTATTTCAATGTTGGAAAGGACAAAAAATAATATTTAAAACATAATGCCTAGAGAATTTGAAAACAGGAGAATCTATCGTAACATATGCAATGAATTAAAAAATCGATAAAAAGTTGAAATGAATACATTTATGGAAGAGTATTTTCAAAATTCAAGTGAAAGCAAACTATACACCGTCTAGTGACGCTCTTAAAATTAAATTAAAATTATTATTCCTAATAAATAAATACATTTATATTGAATTTTTTTTATTTTTCTTCGTATGACTATATCTTCCTCAAGGAAAAAAGGTAGCAACTTCCGGTTTTCATCACTCTCTTCAGTTTTTTTATGTGCTTCAATATTACGATATTAAAAATATACCGTTCCATTTAAAATTTTAAATAAAAACAAGTAATAATTACATAAATTAAGAACAGCGGCCCCTGTTATTTTTTTTTTGAAAACCATGTAATTTAGTACTACATACCCTTCAATTCTTTGTAAGATTCTCTATCTAATGAGCCCAGAAACATTAAAATCCGTTGACGCAAACCGAAATTATACCAACTTGTGTACGCAGACATTAAAATTACATGACACGTTTTTGTATAAAAGTCAATGTTTTTAAAGGTCATTTCATTTTTGAATTGTTTATTTAATTTCATATCAGAAACATATAAGACGTTAATACTTTACAAGTGACTATTACTGAGCTACTGTCGTTTTTTGGTATAATGTTGTCAGTTTTTATATAAAAGTCAATTTTTTCAAATGGAACACCCTGTATATCAGTTCATTTTTGAATTTCTTATTAAATTCCACATCAAAAACATGTAAGACGTTAATACTTTAATAGTGACTATTACTGAGCTATTGTCGCTTTTTGATGTAATTTTGTCAGTTTTATGGTTTTAATTAATATAGTATAGTACTGACAAAATTATATCAAAAAGCGATAATAGCTCAGTAATAGTCACATTTAAAGTAGGTATTAATGTCTTACATGTTTTTGATGTGTTAAGTGCAAATGAATGCAGATCTAAATAAATAAATAAATAATAAAATAAATATGATAAGGCTCATATTGCTAATACAGCCGCTTTCTAAGCTCATTTTGAATTGACTTGAATGTGAATAGCCGATTTATGATGTGTTTAAAGGTGTCTGTATTAAATCGTCTACATATTTCACAGCGGCGCCAAGTTGTATGGTCGCCAAGTTGTCTTGTCGCTAAGTTGTCTCGCGCAAAGTCGGCTGCGCCAAGTCGGCCGCGCCAAAATGGCCGCGCCAAGATGGCGGCGCCTAGTTGTCCTAGACCCATCGCTGGGATATCCAGTATAAAAATGCAAAAATGTACAGGTTATATCTTTAAAAATATTAAGTTTGGAGACTATATCCAATTAAAGAGGATAATTTAATAAATTACACTAGCCGACAATCTTAATTTATTTTTAATAACTGTTGTAAAAATGGGTGTGCAAGATTTGGTTTTTGTTATGCCTTCAGTTAAAGACTGTAAGAAACAGTTTTTAACTGAAGGCATAAATAAAAACCAAATCTTTCCACCACGTCTAGTTTTAGAGTTAAAACCATATTCTGCTGGTAGGTGAACAATAGTATTGTATTTAAAAAATTTGTTATACAGATGTTATAAAAAGAAATATAAAAGTACAATAATCTTGACGTAACAAATACTTGAATGTTTAAATAGTATCAAGAATACAAAAATACTTAACTGTACACAAAGGAAAATTACTGATATATCAAAATTTTATGTTTTATGTTGCTTGTTGTCTTCTCTAATAAGAAACCATCAAAAAACTCCCATCATAACGGGCTCCCACCTACCTTGATATCGTTTTTCCATTTCTGCAATCTCTTGATGGAACCTTTTCTCCTGTTCATCACTCGTCTTTCCTAAATTAGCAGAAAATAAATCCAAATGTGAATGAAAAAATAAACTTTGAGCGACATTCGGCCTCCTACATTTTCATAATTTTTTAGCAACTATATCTTAGTAGTTTTCACTCTTTTGATTTCCCATAAAATATTTGCAAACATTTTAAAAAGAATTCCATGCTGCCAGCTCTATAGCATACATGGTACGTTCAAAATTTTCATCTTTGTACAGCTTCCTAACTTGTGGACCATCAAATATTCCATCGCAAACTTTCGCATCAGAGAGCTTTGGAAACTCTTTCAAGTATTTAAAACAGTTGCCTTCTATTTCTAGTGCTTTGACAAACTGTTTAATAAATCCTAATTAAATGTGTGGAGGAGGTAGAATCACCAAATTAGCCTCCACTAACGGCTCAAATTTTATATTAAATTCTCCAGGAACAATGCCGGTCCGTGACTGGTCCGCTGCCCTTCATGGTATAGCCGCGAACATGCGCAAGCTTGTTATAACACCTTTTAAATTTTAAATTTTACGTTAATCTTAGTAAAAACAGATAAAAGATTTAATTTGGAAATATGGCTCGATGTTAGAATACAGTTTTTATGTTTAAAACAATGCAAAATACAAAAATGTTTGTGTTAAGTCAGTTATAAAAATCGTGTCATATAGTGTTCCAGGCGTAGTCAAATTATTATATTCTAATTTGATTCAAATAGCCTACTAGATCAAAAAATATAAAAACGCCTGTATGTATAATTTAAGAGATTATCATTAATAATATCATAAATTTTTAGTATTTTTCAGAGTTACAACTGTCCAAAGTGTCCTCGTAACTTTTAATTACATCACATGTGCATTATATTTCGGGTGCATTATTTTACCATCAGATTGCAATAAAACGAACTGAAATCAATATTAAATTAATTTATTAGTCCATACATATATGAAATATATTACAAAAACATACATTAATTTACATCATTTAGTTCATACACACGAGTCCAATGATATATCATTAATAATTACAGTATGTGCGATGCATATATACAAAATGTGATACGAGAATGTTTTTTTTACGAATTCGTTTATCCAACAAGCATTTACGTACTTATCAGTTTCACCAAAAGAGCGCGCCACTGTACAATAATATAGAAGTCTTATCACTCTCACTTCATTTTTGTCACATAAATTAAACGTCTTTCGATTGGAAAAATAAGAGTCTTAATTTGTTTGAATAAGTCTTTTTTTTTACTGGAGGGAAATTTAAATAAAAACGGGGGATGTTCGAATCATTATCCTAAGTAAGGGAAAGGTGGATATGGCGCTGGAAAATAACCAGGGAAAGCCGCCGTCGCTTGTAAAGGCACCGAAGCTGTCATATAAGTCGTCAGTACAGTTGGTATCACTTTTGTAGAAAATATCGTAGTGTACGCTGTTTTCGCTCCAAAAGTCAATTTTAATACTTTACTTTGAGTCTCAGTGACGACTGTATTTTGCACTACTGGCGAAGACGTTACCGCTAATTGCTGTTGCTGTTGAGGTGGAAATAGTGGATTTACTGGTTGTATCGGAAGACCAGGTAATGTACTACTTCCATATTCGAAATCTGTTTTAGTCACAGTCCCCAATGATTTAGATATAGTACTTAATATAGTATTTCCTCCGTTCACTACTGGAATTACTAAAGATTCGTATAAAGTTTCGATTCTGAATACAGGTTTCGAAGTCGTTATTACTTGCCCTTGTCCTAATGGATTCAATGCTGCCCCCGGATTAAGCAAGCGTAAGAATGCAAGTTGTTGAAGTTGTTCCGGACTCAGTCCGGGAGTAGGTACCGGCTCCGGGATAATCGGTTTAGGTGTAATTGGTTGCTGTTCTTTCTTAGATCTCAAATGACTTTCCAATATTCTAGTCTTATCCACTTCGGATAAATCAGAAATGTCCGAACCGATGTTGGCCAAATCCAAGTCTTTAGGAAACACTTTCTTCGCTTGCCTGTCCTCGTCTGGGTCGTTTTCGTCGCCGAATTCGAGTTCTAGGTGCAGTTCAGAGCCCGCCTCGTCCAGATGGCTATTGAATTCGTTCAGGGTCTTGCTCGGTATGAAATGATACGCCTCCATCGGCGGTAAAGTTTTCGTCGCGGTCACCAATCTCGAAACGAGGTAAGTTTGAACAAGCGTGTAACTAGACGTTTCATTCGGTGCCTTTATAACCGGTAAAATGTGTGTTTTAAGCATAGTTTGGCTAGTACTGAACGTTTCGGTTAAAGTTTCCAACGGTGGAGTTTCCATATCAGACGCCAAATATAGATGTGGTAATGTAGCTATACTAGAATCCAAGTAGTTATTGTCTTTCGCATAATTACTAGTGGTGGCGAGGATATTTTCGGTTAAGGGTTCCGTTACCGTAGGCGCTATTGTCGATTCGGTTCTGTCCAGAACTTTCTCGAAAGTTGATGTTATAGTTATGTACCTGGTATTTTTCACACTTCCAACCTATAACAAAAATAAAAAATAATTTCAAAACACATTTCTCCTCCAGTAATAAGTAGATGTTTATAATAATGGTAGTAATTTATCTTGTAGTTTACAAGAGTATTAATTATATCGATGATAAGCATATACATGTGAAAGAAATACAGTAATATCAATATAAGATGAACAAGTAATGTCAATAAATAACTTAATACAACAAATTGCACGCAGGCAGAAAACTCGTAGTCAATATAAAGTTAGTGAAGTATATACAGATAATGTAATAACTATATGTATACGTATTTATCAGTAGTATGACATGTTCTTTAAGTATTCTTTAATTCCATTATTGGATACTATGAAATATATTGTAAAGTGAATAGTTGAATTTGGCATATAGGAGTTCTTATTTTAGGCAATTATGTCAGTGAAATATGTGTTCATGTTAAGTTGTTAATATATAAAAATAAAACATCTTTATTCGCCTATTAAATATTATACATTTAACCCTAGCAAAATAACCATAGTAAATTTTAGGAGTCGAATTGCAATGTATTGAATTCAACGTGTAGCTAGTTTCATTTGAAGCTTTGACTGATGTGTGTGCCTTTCTAAAAATCAATTAGTGTGCGCAATAATTCAGTTTTTGGAGCAAAAAGTTGTAATTTTTACGATGGTTACTTTTAACGCAATTTTTTTTTTTTATAGAATACGAGATTCTAATCTCTATTCGAGACTCAATATGGCAGGAAATTGGAAACAAAAAATACATTAACAGGTAAAGAATTGGACCAAGAATTAGAAATGTTGTTTCAGGAAGATTATGAAAATTTAGGAGATAATATATGACGATAGCGGAAGTGAAATTAAGGACTTCATACAGTCAGAATCATATCACATTTTATCAGATATAGACTGTACGAACGATGGTCAACCTATTATAGACATAGGAAAAGAAGCAAGATATTAAAGAGTAAACACTCATCAGAAAAAAATATAATAAACACGACAATATAACTACGGATGTTAGAGGCATATGTGACCCAGAGAATTCTCAGACATGCGTGAAAAACAATCTAACAGATTCAATAATCGACACTATCGTCAAATATACAAATGCCAAAATAAATATAAGATCCAATAGGTACAAAGATCAAAAGGCAACTATTATATGCCAGACAATTGCCACAGAAATTATTATATTTCTGGGATTGTTATATTTTTCAGCCACTATGAAAAATAACCTTTTACCTCCTTCGGAACTATTCAATGACAAGAGATTTGAATTTCTTATAAACTGTTTAAGATTTGATGATAAATAATAAAATACTTTTCTAATGGCATGCTATTTTGTTAAAATCCTTATGAAAATTATCCTCAATTCCAATAAAAATACCATAAAGCACACTTTGATAAAACTTGCGGCCCATATAACGGAACTATCATTGGTACTATCCCGTCCAACAAAGCGGAAATACCACTAGAGTTGTTGAATTTCTCCAAACGATCAGTGGGTCACTAATTTTTTTTTTGTCAAAGACAAAAAAAAACGACGAATGACGACACATTTCTGCAACCTGTGCAAGAAGCAATATTGCTCAGAACATTGAGTCATGTCCTGCGATAAAGGTGTAATATAAATATGTAGAATTGCTTTTAGGGGCTATATATTTTGCTTTTTGCCTTTTCGTTATTTAAGAGTCAATTTTAAAATCAGATCTTAAGATCAATAATAAAATATATTGCTAAGTTTTTCGCTTTAATGTAGTTTAGTTTTGTTTTTATTGTTTTTGTTTGCCATAATTTTTATTGTGTTACTATTCTTCATAATGTTTTAAATATACACTTTAAATTATTGGCAGTCAATATATTAAAAACGTACAAAACTAACCTGAAATGACATCTTGATAAAGAAATTACATCGACAAATGTAATAAAATAATATTAGAGATTCAAAATTCAGGAAGTGATTTTGTTTTGTCAGAGAATTATTTATAAGAATTTCTAGTTGACATTACTTTTACTAAGGTATTTATTTTAATGATAATTGTATCATCTTGAAATAATATGACTTAATAGACTGCCTGTGTAGGAAAATTATTTACATCCATGTACTAAGAATTATAACGACCCAAAAAGGACGTCATTGCATACCAATCCAATCCGACCAACTTTTGTTATTGACATCTATAACACACTGTATGCTGTCACATAAACAGTTTCTTTCTTTCGAATATTTTTTAGCAATAAACTCCAACGTGTAATTTTGAAGGGTTAAATTTCCCATTCTATACTTTTAAGGTATGGTGTTCCACAAGGCGGTCCTCTGTTATTTACTATATATCGTAGCAACCGATGAAATTCAAACTGTTCAGGAACAACTACTTACAGTAGTGTCATCTGTTAGAAGGTAAGCGACACGTTCTAAGCTTAGACTTAAAGACTACATCACAAAGTTGAAAAATACGGCGTTCAGTGTATGGCTGCAGGAAGTTTCTTGGACATAAGCTTGGAAATATGCTCTGCAATAGCCAAAGTTCTATCGCATTTTAACTATTGTGATTTCCAGAAGCCTTGGACAGGAGGCAGGTGCAGAATTTCTGCGTTAGACTCACATATGGAATTCGGAGGTACGACAGAATGAAAAACTGTGGTTGCGCAAAAACTGTATAACTTGTATAATTGTGTAATTTTATTACTGTATTATCTTCATCAATAAATGATTTATTATTATTATTATTACTATAAATATTATTTTATTAGTTGTATTAGTAATCGCGCCTTTAATGCCAATTATTTACAGTTGTTGAAATAATATAATAAGGAAGCAAATCTTGACATATGCAATCAAAAAAATTGAGTAAACTTTACAGTGGCTCATCTTTAAATTGATATACCGTTACATTTAAAGAAATTAAATTTTACTCGTGTGCTAGTATTGGTGTATCCCTATTTCATTATATTTTAATTTGCAATAAAAAGATGACATTCATGTTCTATTGGACACACATATACCGTCAACTCGATATAATTTATGCTATTTTATATTATCGCCTTACACTATCTATCAATTATGAGCCAATCCCCTGGTCTCCTCACATCAAATACCTTGGAGTCACCCTCGATATCAGACTACTATACAACATCCACGTGCACAACACAGTAAAAAAATTCGAAATCCGCAAGAGGAAGACTGTTTTCACTTCTAGGCAGATACTGCTCCCTATTGTCCTTATCTCAAGCCAGAGTCTCCAAATAAATCATCCGTGCAATCATGACATACGCATCCCCCATATGGATAAACGCCGTCTCATATCACATCGCAACCTCCAAATCATTCAGAACATTACGCTGAGAATAATTTATCGTGCTCTATGATACATGAGAATTGTCCAACTACACCCCGAAACAGAAATAACCACACTCAAAATCTACATAAAAAAAGGCCAGAGAATTTTATAGTATAATGGAGAATTGCACAAATCTCAGCATCTCACAAACTTTAAGCTACGATCCAACGACTGTTTGGAAACACATACGCCCCAGGCTAGCATTCTCATGTAACGCCGAAAGCAGCTACATTTAGCTCACAACAAACAATCAGATAAACCTCATCCAGAATAGTTGTAAAAAGCTTCGGTTTAACACAAGCCCCCTAAAGAAGAAGAAGAAGAAAAAGAGGAAGCAGAAGAAGAAGAAAATTGCCTTGCACCCTTAAATACGAAAACAACATTTTTCACGTATCGCCTGGACACTTAACGATAAATATAATGTTTCTTCAAGACTTGTAATAAATCCAATCCATATTGTCTGCTAAACTGGTCTTTGTTTAGACTGCATCAATCTTTATTACAATAATCACTTATTTAAAATAAGATAACATGCAACAAACTGAGCCCCAAATTTGAAGCAGAATATAATTTGAAAAAGCAATAATATGTACATTGTTCCAATTAAAAAAGTGATTGTTGGTTTGAGTTAGAACTGATATTGTCGGTATAATTTAAAAAAAAAATAAAATACGATAATTTTAAGTTTCAAAATAAATTTAATAGTAATTGTGACTTCATCAGGTGGATGAATGACTGGTCATTCATCCACCTTAAAGTATCGTATTTTATTTTCACCAGTGTTATGGAGTTTCAACAAGTGTCTCCCTTATCAATTAATTATAAAAAAAAAGGAGGACAGGTATATGTAAATGATCACGTATAAAAGACGTGGTTAACAAGTTGTGGGTTCAAATCACACTAGATGTGATATTTTTAGTGTTAAAATTCCGCTAATTTAATTTATCAATGACAAGCAGAATATATATTCAAATTAAAGAAAAACATTAATTTTATGATAATAAAAAGAGACAAAAGTAAAGTAATTTAACTGGAAAAGTCTGTATATACTTTCGAATATTAATTATCTACGCGAAACAGGCTCTAACAATAATTAGCTTAAAAATCTATACATTTCCCGATGCTGTCCAACTTTTGCGAAATTACGGAATTTCCCTTCAATGCACATAGTTTGAATTGAGTACGGGATCGAACAAAAACGAGACGACGGCACACCGAACGGGGCCACCATTGTGAATTGTAAAGTTACGGAATTTAATCACTTAGATTTTACAAACTGACATTTTGAAAGCCCAATGTCATTTAAGTAAATGGTAAGTCACTGGTGAAGTTTAAATATAAAGAAACGGCAGTAAGTATGATTGACAAACTGGAAGTTTTGTAGAGGTCTATCTCGGGAGACGCCCTTGCGAGCCATAAGCGAATGAGGAAACTCGGGGTTATATGGGAAAACTTTCGAATTAATTATAACATATGGAAGAAACTTCGTGGCGAGAGAATAAAAGAAAACTTAGTTGTTCAGACAGGCAAATAACCGTAAGAATATATTTATGTGTTATAAGTTGCGAGTGTGTGTACGTATAATAACGCTTCGTGGAGTGTCTGATGCCTTGCCGAGACTGCACTCGTATTATTAAAATATACATACACTTGAAACATAATTTACAGTGGCACTTAAAATATGTGCAAACTTAATATGCTAGTTTATTTTAAAATTTTCTTAAACTGGATATATAGGAGACCTTGCAGTAGCGCACAAAATAAAACTAGTAGACTTTAAAAACCTTAGAAACCCCAAAATTTGGAAGGACCTGGAAACATTTGGAAGTGCAATTACTTACAAGCTCAAGATTAAAGTCATTAAAGATCGTTATGGATTAATTAAAACACTAATAAATAAAAACAACAGCGAAGAAGATAGTAAACTGACTGCCTTTTGAAGAATATTTATCCAAAGAACATAAAGTAATACAAAAATATGTCATGGTTTGATTGAATGTTTTGGAAAATACTTTTTGATAAATCCTTCTTAACATTGATATAGGAAGAAGTGGTACTATAGATATGTTTCAATTAATTACGTAAACTCTTAATGACAACTAGCTTAAGTATATGGCTTTCTAAGGTCTTAATCTTGCGTTTAACATGGTCTGTTCCCAATATTTTGCTGATCAAATTATGTCATTATGGTAATTGAGGTATGATTAACAACTCTCTGACATCCTACTTGACCTTTATAACTATTCAAATAAAAAATTACTTTTTGATTCCAAGAAAAGCACAGCAAGCAAACATCATAGAAAAGAATGGCAAAAAAGATAATGGTTAATTGAGAAAGTCTTCCAAACTGTTGGGTTCCATTGCACATATTATCATATATATTTTATTTTTAAACACAAGTGGATATTAATCTTACTAATAGGCTTTGGAAATGTGTTAAAAAAATAATGCTGCATATGCTAAACCACTCTCACTCATATTAAGTTCATACCTGGTACCACATTCATGTCTGGAAGCATTTTATCAAACAATGCTCTCTTTGCAAAAAGGAACATCAGTACTTACGAAATATAAATAGCAAAAACGGTCAAAAGATTATTATATTTGATTTAGTCTCTGCATAACTGAAGTTCAGTTTGTACATAGAACGTTAGATTTGCTATTGCGTTAAAAATATCTTTTATAGATCGCCACACCACCCTAGACCAGGATGCCAAATCTATGACTAGCAATCGCTGTAGTATAGGCGCCACAAAGTAGATGTTCACTGGCAATGTGTATCATTAGACGGATACTGTAGCAGAAACTGCATAGTTGATGTCTGATGTTTGAATAATATATATAATTTATTCAGATGAAATCAAATGTATAGTAATAGAGGACGAAAACTTGAAGAGGGGCCGCTTGACATTTCTAACGAAAGGTCTAGAAAGAGGCGTTTTTGAGCATGCTTCCTCAATAGGTCGTTACGATATCCAATAGTGTTTGTTGCTGATTTTGGTTGCAAGGACTTTAAATAATTTACCATAAGTTTAGATTTGGCTCCCTGTGGATATTTGCTGTTTTTGAAGTTCAAAAGAATTTTATGCGATAAAATTTGGGTACGATATGTGTAGAATCCCAGAGGAACCAATGAATTAATTATGCAATTGATACGAGAGAATACCTGTTTTAAATAGTGAAAAACAGTTTTTGTTATTATTCCAGCCTGTTTCTTTAATTACAGTACGGAAATATAAAATAGCTCATCATACCGGAGTTCCAGTCGTCTAATTTTCCACCTGTATTGGACTTGTGTATATTTTTTTGAGCAAATTGATTGAACGACTATGAACATGCTACTATTTCTTTGCAGAAAAGAAAAAATATTGTTTAGTATAGCGCAAATTTAGAAAAAGGGCTGTTGTAGGAAACTTCATGGCGATGTTGTATTTGCGAAGTCGAGAATGTGAAAAATTACTGCACTCAAAATAAGTGCTATCTCATTGTCTTTTTGTCATAGAATCGGAAATCTACTGAGCATCCTACAAAATATTAAAATGTAAATACCTACATAATAAAAATATATTACATATACATATTATAATATGATATATTATTTTTTATACTTTGGTCTGATATTAGCTTCAAAATTCTTCAGTATTTCAGGAAGCATATTGACGAAAAAGGGAAAAGGAACATTGTTAACAAGAGATCGTAGAGTCATAGCCTATACTGGAAGCAGAAAATTAGCATATGAAGAAACTGGAAATAGATGTCAGAGAAAATGTAAATATTATGAATGAAGAATTAATAATTATTAGTATTAAAAACGCTATTGTGAAGTAAAATTACGTCATTTGTTTTGCATAATATTCATTTATTATACGCAACATGCTAGTTACATGGAATCGTGGATTGTAAAATTTATTATATTAATTAAATATATTCCATCTAGGGTTGCTTCAACACAATCTACTGTAGTTTAATTGTTCTTATAAAACATCTCCAATAAATCAATTTTGTTTTTTGCTTTTGGGAGTGTCAGATATGTGAAATAGACAATTTCAATTCTATACTACCGTGCTGCAGCAGTATATTCTACAATAACAATTAATATACAGATTTCTAAGAAAATAAATTATCAGTACATAAATATTTTAATTATTTACCTGGAAAGTATACGGTGACTTGATAGTTGCAATCTCATAGTAGATGTCCTTAAAATCCGGGGGAGTAGAAATTTCCACCTTGATAGTTTCCAACGGAAATGAACTATCCAGTTTATTATCTGTCGCACTCTCGTCATCAACAATAGACGCAATAGATTCCGAACCGACCAATCCTTCCGTGTCGTCGTTTCTTGCCTGGGGTGTGACTATATCATTACTATTCGTGGACGTGGAATCCTGTTGTACACCGTCATTCTGTTCGTTCTCGTTTTGTTTCTTGATGGTGATCCTCGGTTTCGGTGTCGTTTTGTACTGCCACCTGCCAGGAGACCTGTTCAATTTAAATTTATATAAGCTGGTGGTCGCGCCGTTGTTTGCTTCGACCGGTGCTGCTTGAACCTTCGGCTTGAAACCTCTCCGACTGTAACTGTTACCGGTGCTTTCCTGTGTGGTGGTCGTCGGCGCGCTTGTCGTGGTCCTGTGCTTGTTTTTTCTTGAGTTGTAACGCTTTCCGGACGAGGGTTGTGCTGTGGTTGTTGCCTGCTCGCTAGATACAGAGACAGTTGCAGATTTCGAACTACTGCGACCATATTTTTGGTTTCTTTGTGACGTGTGCTGTCTGTTATATATTTACAAGTGTTAGTTAGAAAAAGGTGTTCAAGAAGTAATCATTCAGATTGAATAAATATATGTGTACATTATAAAGCATTAAAAAACCAGTTATTGTATATTTGCTGTTTAAGAAAATACGTGAATTAAAGCAGCAGTTTAAATTTTATTTCAATTTTGCAAAAATTAGATATCACGATAATGAAATTATCTCTTTGATATTCATACCTTAATGGAATAGTATATTATGGAATGAGCATTTAATGTGAGCTATTGAGACAGGAATATGAAAATTACGATACGAGCCGAAGGCGAGTGTCGTAATGAATACGTACTGAATACGATGATGACTGTTGTTCACTACTATTATAAACATACCATTTAATTTTAAAAGAATGTTTTTGTACAAACCTGAAAGCTAATGAATTTATAGAGCATTGATAAATAAACACATAATTCTTGTGATATGAGGCGAAAAGAACTATTTTGATGTGTTGATTTGCAGTAAATCAAAATTTACATTTATTGATGTCATTAGCAACAGTGATTACGATTACATTTACAATATAAAAGTACAAAATCAAATTTCTTATTCTTTTTCTTCTTCTTTATACGACTAGGATTTCTCCTGTTTGTCTACCTCTTCGGTTTCGGTTGTTGTTGATTGTATATTGTCTTGCCATCTCTTTTTTGGTCTTCCTACTGGTCTTCTGCTGTATGGCTTATTGTTTTTAGAGATGTTTGCTAGTAGGTCTGGTCGCATCCTATCTACGTGTTCGTTCCATTTTTTCTTTCTCGTTTTCACCCATTTGTTGACGTCTTGTATGTTACATTGCTCTCGTATGCGACCGTTTCTTTGTCTATCTCTTAGTGTCACTCCTGTTATCGATCTTAATACTTTCATTTCCACGTTGTTTATTTTCTGTTTTGTTCCCTTTGTGTCTGTCCTTGTCTCTACTGCGTATGTTAAAATGGGTCTCACTGTTGTTTTGTGTACTTTCAGTTTGCCTTCTGTAGTCATAAATTCGTTTCTCCGTATGGTTTGTCTCAAACAGCTACTCACTTTCATCGCTTTAGTCGCTTGCTTTGTTGCTTCTGTCTTCAAGTTTCTCTCACTGGTGATTTCAACTCCCAGGTAGTTGAATGTCATCACCTGTTCTATGCTTTTGCTCTCCAATTCTAGTTTACATCTGCGTGGTTCTCTGCAAATTACCATGCACTTGGTTTTTTAAAATCAAATCAAATTTGAAAGTTGAATTTAATTGGTGTCAATTATATTATCTGAGACTGCAATTTTGTTCATCCGTATTCACACTTATATACCTGTTGCCGTTTTTAGATAGCGAAAACACCTCTAACATGGTCTAACTACTACGCGAATTGCTAGGTCGAAAGCTTTTAAGTGCCCTCTGAGTCACGGTAGCAACTAGTAGAAATTGTTATAAATAAAATTTTTTGGGTGGTGTGGTTGGGAATCGAACCCGGAATCTATACGATAAAGTACTTGGGAATTAAGATAGATAAAAAATTATCATGGGGGCCCCATGTGGTCTAAGTTCAGAAAAGTGTGACACTCATAAAAGGGGCAATAAAAAGAAGTGGGTTATGTAAAAAGACAAATCTAATGTATATCATCATTATATCGTATTTTCGAGATGACATGGCTATGCTATATGCATAGCCATGTCATCTCGAAAATACGCTACTTAATAGTGGCATGAGAAAAATGTGCAAAACATTAATGAAATCTATTCAACTGATCCAAAAGGAGCCCCTGAAAGAAATCCTGGACTTGGACTGGTACAGAGACACGGAACTATTCAGTATACAACAAATAGCTAGACTGGAGGAATACATAACAGCTTACAAGGTAGCAACATGACATTCAGACCAACAACTTCATTCTGCAGAGGTTAAGTGATATGCCTAAATAGAGTACATACCACAACAATGACTATTATAACCCTGGAGTGGATAGAGTCATGGGCAAAATGAGTTTTCTGTTTGGAACCATATAGGTATTTAATAAACATCCGTCGAAAATAAAGAACTGCTCGAGTTTCATGGTATTCAAAAGCAAAGTAAAAGATACACGGAGGAAAATGTTAGTATACTGTGATACTCTCGACTGGGACGTTGTGTGGGCCAGGAGAGTCAGAAACTTGAGGACGAGGAATTGAAATAAGAAGAATATAGTTGATATAATTTAAATAATTCACATATAACTTACACTGCTCTTTCAATACCGACAATAAGTTGACTGGGAGCAGCAATTGAATTTAATTTAATATTGTTATATTAGGAAACTGGGAATATGTTTACAATAATTATTTGTCATTTATAATAAATAAAATAAAACAAAATACATCGGCAATCCAATATACAACAAAACTCACACTAATATTGATGTTGATTTTATTTATATACCTAACTGTAGAAATACGATCTATACATTCAATTTGAAGCTTTCATCCACCTGATATCTATCGTACCATTTTGTGAAATTTAAAAAAAATGTGTTTTAATAGTTACGATATGATGAAATTTTAACATGTTATGTTGTTTGTCAATTATCAATTTAAATAAATTATATTCAGAGTCGAAGAAATTGGAGAGGGCTTGGGAGTGGTATTCCTCATAATTCTTTTTATAGGTCCACTGTTTTGTTTTTCCTAAAAAAATTACTTCATTATATATAGATATATTTGTGGACATATAAATATAACATTAGCTATAAATTGCGTAGCTCCTGGTTGTTTTTAAGATAATGCACGACTTTATTTATAATTAATTTTACAAGTATTTCATAAACACTAAATCTTTGTGAAGATTTGAATGTATATATGCTAATAAGTTGTACAAAGATTTGCTACCGATAAGTATTTTACCAGTCTGCTCAAAATTACTGGAAAAGGTCATCAATGAACAGTTGGGTTATTTCTTCGCTACTGGTGGTATTTTTCCCGTAAATCAGTCTGGGTTCCGGAAAGGGCATAGTTGCACCATTACCCTGCTAAAAGTAACAGACGACATCATCAAAGCTAGAGACAGGAATATGGTCACCATCTTAACACTTTTAGATTTCAGTAAACCGTTTCGATACAGTCTGTCATAAAATCTGTTAGCTGTACTTAGTTTCTCCGGACTGTCTGGGTCTGCTCTCGTATTAATGGAAAGTTATTTGACCGGACGCGTACAGTTCGTACGTCTTAATTGTAATTCTTCCTCTTTAGAAAGCATAGAACGAGGCATCCCACAGGGTTCTATACTGGGACCCCCTCTATTCACATTTTATACATCAGGCATGCAGCTATGTGTGAGTAACTGTAGTATGCATATGTACGCGGATGATACCCAAATATACCATTCCTTTGACTTTAGTGAGTGCAGACAAGCTATACGGGACATCAATGAGGATCTGGATAACATTGCTAGATTTGCTCGCGAGCACTCATTATTGATAAATCCTGCTAAGTCTGTTACATTTATCTTCGGTGGTAAAAATCAGATTGCTAGATTGAAGACACATGTTAGGCTGCAGGTATTCAATGACATTATACCAGTCAAAGACGAAGCTAAGAGACTGGGATTGTTTTTGGACAACTCATTCCAAGCAACCTGCATATCTTTACGAACTAATATTATTCCGCACAGATGTGCACCACTTAAACTTGAGATTTTGTCAGAGTGCCATTACGCCGCCCGCGCGTAGGATAGCATTGTATGAATGTGGCTTTTCGTGCCAGGTTGCCAGGGTATACAATTCAATACCGGTGGACATCAGGGATAGCCCATTTAGTACATTTGCCTCTCGATATCGCGCATGCCTATTTCATGTACAGGATAAGTAATTTCCCGTTCATTTATTTTTCATTTATTTCTCATTTATATTTATTTGTCATTTATTTTTCTTTTTCTTCTTACTTTTTCTATCCTGGATGGATAATGATGAGGTTTTACAAATGTATAAGTTTTGGATACGATATGTATGTTTTAATTTTATTTTGGTTTTCTTGTTACGCATCACATTAGGTTAAGTTAGTTTAAGTTAGAATTAGGTAGAAACATTGTTATTTTCTTAATTGGTAGATATTCTTTGTGTTTCAAGGTGATAGTGGAAGATCACGGGTTAATATCTAACCTTGAACTATCACCCTGTGATTTTTAGTTCTACAGTAATATTTTATTTTTATGATATTATGCATTGTAAGGAGAACAAAAATAAAGCATATTATGATATTGTTGAATTAGAAATTATGTTCCATAAAAAAATATATATTTAATTAACATTGATAATATTTATAATAGAGCTTCTGAAATGTTGTATTTTTCATTTAATATTATTATATTATTTAATTATATTCCACCATTAATTAGATGATATAATGTAATAATCATTGTAGAATAGATGTTGCTACTATAAGAATACCATCGTAAAGAAGTACAGCGAATATTTTTGCTTGAAGTATGCATATTAGCATGCTATAATTATAGCAATTATTGGTAAAATGTAAATATTTTATATTAGAATTATAATTGAATAATTAAGAAATATTTTAATTAGTGTTCGAAGTTAAAAATAAATTGTTAGCGATTCACAGTTGTTTAGTATGTTTTATATTAATGACCCCTAAACTTTCTCCAAAACTTCTTATTTTTATGTTTGATACTTTGCGTCATTATATTCAAATGACTTTCTAGTTCGATGCAAACTTTGTGTACGAGACACCAGTTTTATGCATTTATAGATACGCAAATAATAAATACATCATGAACAAATGAAAATAGATCTTAATACCTCACTCGCTTCAATACGAAGAACATGTTGAACTGAATGTCTCACTATGTGATATATAATTTGAAACGTAACTCTAAAATGTTATTATGCACTATATCTGAAGTACGACTAGATAGGATGTTAGACTATTCAATCCTGGTAGTACGCAGACATCTGTAAATCTCGGCCCAACTGAAGTTGCATTTAAATATGACACGTTCGTATCTAAAGAGTCAGTGAACTCTCCAAGTAGATTCGTATTAATATTTTATAGAAGAGACAAATATACAATAACAATAAAAAAAAATTACCAAAACAGTTTAATTTAATGTATTATAAGTTGAAAAATATTTAGATCTGAATGATTAATTAGACCGAAAAATAGACACATGCTTATTACATTTATTATACTAAGTACCTGCATAGAATTAACCCATCTATATAGTATATATAATGCGGGAAGCAAGCATTCACTTCCTCAATACTGGCATATATTAACGTACAAACACATTTCAATAAGGACCATATACAGATATATTGCTCGCTTAATAATCAGTAATGATTAATTAACCTATTGTGTATAAGTATACTTTTTTTCTGTTTTTCGATCTGCTTTATTAATTTTTATTTATACAAAGAATAATGTACAACTAAAGTTTCAATTTGTTCAATACGTTATATATGTTGCTAATATCGGTACCATTGAAGATTATATATTTAAAAAAAACAGTTTATTTATGATTAATATATAATAATATAATAATTATACATTTTATGAGTGCTTATATTAAAGAAGGCGATAGAAAAACAAAAAACAGCATACAGAAATATCACATTTGGTTGAAGATTTATTTGCAAAGCTCATTTCACACTATTTATAAATAGATTATTAAAATCAAATTAACCAATTTGACATGCAAATTTGTTGTAGGTAAAGGTAAAATTGAAAGTATCGTAATTCCATAATATTATATTTTCTGCAATATTTAAGAAGTCTAGTTATACTATAATTTATGGCGACCAACGTGGGGCAGCTTTTTATATGTACTTTATCTTTAGTTCATAATTCTGAAAATGAATAATTAATAGCAACAGTGAATTAAATGATACTGAAAAAACTCCAGTAATAATAATTTTGCACAATCTTGAGTCTATGACAGAAGAACTATCAATGACATAAAATGACAGAGAAAATTAAATAGGTATTATATACTAGCTATTAATTTTTTGATTTTGACTCATGTTTTCTTGATTTCATTTGTTAATTAGAAAATAACAATATTTCAATAGCAGGAAATTTTTCAATAACGTAAACCAGCATTGCTTTAATTTTTGCATACTTGAAATAAAACTGGAAAAATTAAGAAAAAAGCATTTTATTATTATTTTCATGATTAGGTAACTTGTGATATTAAAATTTTGTACATAATTAGAGAAAATATTATAACAAATCGGAAAAAAGATATTTAGTATAAAAATTCTATGTTTAAAAATAAAAATATTCTAAAACTTCTGAAACACTGGAAAATAAGCGGAGCGTAATTATGCCCCTAAAACATTGGCACATCATGGATTAATTACTCTTCAAGAACCTATTTATTTTGCTAATTATCTTACCATTGTGCAATAGTAATAATCTATGTATGGTCCCTATTTATAAATTGTTCTTAAATATAGAAGATTCCCAAATTTCTTACAATAGAACTTCAATCAGGTTATACTAGCAGGTTAATTGTATCATTTTAGAAAGAAGTATTACAAAGCGTTACAGTTTAATACTAATATAAAATTGGTTTTTTTCTAGTTGCTAGAAATCGGAATATGATATCTAAATCATAAATTAAACTTACGATCAATCAGTTAAATTAAGAGTAGGGTCGATTTTTTATAAACGTACATGTATCAAAAAGTTGAAAGTTTACCTCATTGCGTCCACGTTAGAAATAGTGTAGGGTGAGTACTATATCTTTCCGCTTCACAAAGATGTACTCTGTGCCGTAATGTGCTCCGAGAATAAGAAAAATCAAAACCCTAACGAAAGATTCACACGCAGTGTCTGTAAAATGGATGGATATAAAAAATTATCCAGCATAATTCCTTACTATTTTCAGGACTACGTAAAGCTTATGTATCTCAGAGAAATTTGTAGAGTATTAGGTAAAATTGATATTTTTTGTAAAACATGAAATCAAACATTCGATTATAAATTTCTTACGTTTGTGTTGATGATTAGGTATTGCATTTTCGAATTTTATAATTTCAAATTTAAATAAAAGTAAATATTTTAGAGTATGAACTGTCTGAAATTTGAAATTCAGGGATTACTACTAACCATACAGCTTTAAGTATTCGCTCTATTTCACATTAAAGAATTCATTTTTAAGTGATTTTATTTCAATAGAATGGTAGCAGAAACAATGTAAACATACTTAAACCAATATGGCGCTTGGCAAAATTCCAGTTCCAAACTACGACAGTTGGTTCTGTATATATTTTTTCTTTGACGAAACTCAAAGCTCAAAAAATTTATTCAAGAATGAAAACACTTCGAAAATTTGCAAGAAGAATATTATTGTTTTTGATAGGAGAAAAAGGAATATATTTTGCGAAAATTCTAGCAATGGTGAAAATATTATTATTTACTCTTTAGGCGAAGTTAGAGCCAATCATTTATTTGGAAACATTTTCCAAAAAAAATTGTTTTATACATATTTATCACCGTGTGAATTCGATGTGCTTTATTCATTGGACGAATGCTTGATACAAATAAATTTGAATTATATATTTTTTTGTTTGTGAAAGTTACAAAGATAACAATTTCAATGTGGTTTTGAGAAACGAGGAAGCAACCTTAATTTTTTTCCAATGTTAATTCTTGTTTTGACAATTATAATCTCCTTTATTACAATATTGTGTTAACTGCTACGTCTAAAACTAAAATATAAGATAAATTTTGTTCAAATTAGTTATTAACGAAACCCATAAGCATTTAAAAGAGAGTTGAAGTGCCTTAGTACAGAAAGATTTAAAAACACTTTCTTTGGCGATTCAACAGGACGTGGTAAATTCTAGACACTTTTTTTTGAATTAAATACGATTATAGCGTCAAAATATAAAATAATATAAAAGAGAAATATTAATGGCAAAACAAAGTTTGAGAAGGTTACTTATTACAACAAGATAATAAATCAGAAGATAAAAATAGTCTTTCGAACATTTTAATGAAGTAAAATAATGAAACTAAGAAGAAAATACTATACTTTCAATAATGAGCAAGTTACAGACCTCCCAACTCATATCGATGGTTTTGGCGATTACGATTCGTACTACATTGAAGATGATATTACAAATCATATTGTATTTGTGCCGTCTACTTGTTCGACTCTGCTTTTGCCTGTGACATATTTAATGTAATTTTGCAGTTTCCTAATAAAATGTCGAAAATCAGGTCTTCATAACATTCCTACATATTTGTTGTAAAATTATGCTTTTAAAATGTCTGGCTGATGTTAGTATTGTCTGCATTAGTAGTGGAATGTTACTTTCAGCTTTGAAAACTCCTATGATTTTTTTAGTTTTTAAATGAAACTACCCGTCTTTGGTAGACCCAATGCTTTGCTAAGTGTTTCTTCAAAACTAATTTAAAATTGTTGCCAAAACAATTATCACATTCCTAGCTAGTATTATATAATTATATCATGTCCACAAGGGTATAGACAGATTTTTTCTACTGGAACCAAGTAAACAATATATTTATGATTGGCTCCTATGATTATGTACTTCTACTTTTATTTAATCTTACGAAAGCTTTCAACTTGGCCAGTATATCTCTGATATCGAAACAAGTCACATTGAATAGGTAAACATATTTGGTATTGACTGTGCTTGGTAGAAGAATTATAGCGATCTAGGAAAGCCTCAATAAAATATATGGAGAATTAAACAAATAAGAAGCATGTACTACGAGGTAAGCGCCATAACTTGTCGGGCTGACAGGCTTATAGAGGTTCAAACGTGTTCAAACTCCGTCATCACATGCATGCACATACGTAAGGTGTACACTATAGATATGACGGTTCGAAGCCCAGTCAACCAAAGTGACTAGCGCACGAAAATGTCTGAAGAAACAAAAATCGAGTACCGCGCAGTCATTAAATATCAACCTTATCACATTACAAAACGTTTAGACGGCGTTTACGATGATTCATCTCCTTCGTATTCAACTGAAAAAAAGTGGGCAAAATGCTTCCGTTTCAAACAAGAATCCCTGGAAGATGCTGATCTGTCGGGTCGGCCAATTGAAGTGATAACGCCTCAACAAATTTCAATTATTGAACATTTAGTGTCTGAAGATCGCCGTTTGAAAGTGAAGGAATTAGCAGTGATAACAAACATTTCCGAAACAAGTGTTCGCCGAATTCTCCATGACCATTTGGGTATGAATAAAATTAGTGCTGGATGGGTACCGCCATTTCTTTTTGCTCTCCAACGGTGAACGTCGAGTCGAATCTGCGCAGTCGTTTTTTAAAATGTGTGGAGACGACCCAAATCCGATTTTGGAGTCCGGGGATGAAACAATGGTTCTGTTTTACGATTCTCTATAGAAAAGAGAGTCCATGGAATGGCGGCGACCTGATGTACCTCGTCCCAGAAAGGCGAAAGTTGTTCAATCAATGAATAAGGTGATGGCCACAATATTGTGGAATTGTGAGGGCATTTTGCTAGTTGAAGAGCGCAATACAAAGGTGAACGGCATATATTGTGCGTCTTTATTGCATAAATTAAGGGACAGTATTCGTATAAAACGTCGTGGAAAATTGACAAAAGGTGTACGATTATTGCACGACAGTGTTTCCGTCCATACTGCCGCCATTTCACAAGCTGCCATCTGTGAATGCGGCATTTAAGAATTGGAACATCCACCGTATAATCCAGATATGGCCCCTTCTGATTTTTTCTTTGTTTTCTAATTTAAAAAAAGACCATAGGGGTCGTAGTTTTAAGGACGACAGTGAGTTGCAAGCAGCTGTTATAGAACATTTTGGCGGAAAAACTTCAGATTATTTTTACAAGAGTATCGAATTATTAATTAAACGTTGTAATAAATGTATAGAAGTAGGGGGGGGGGTAAGGGGGTTACATTGAAAAATAAAAATTCTTATATTGCTTCAACTTTCTTTTTTGCATATCAGGCCGAGAATTTATGGCGCCTACCTCGTACCTATGCTTCTCGATATAAGCAAAGCTTTCGATTCAGTTAATCACTCACTGTTGTTGAACAAATTTTAAACTGCAGGTATTAAGGGAAAAGGCACAAACATGGATAAAATCATATTTGGAATATCTAAGGCAGCAAGTTTGTGTTGGGACGATGGTGTAACCTTAGAAGATATGCTCGTCACGAAATCCCAGTGTTATCCCACTGGTAATTTGGTGAAGAACATATTTTCTAAGGTTATACCTTAGCCAAAAACACTACGTTTAACACTCTTTTCTGTTTTTCTACAGATTTCTACTGAAGATGGCAATGATGAATAAATATCATCACGATTACACGACTAGTCCAGGATTTGAACGGTTGTCGGTATGCTAAAACGAAACAAACTATTTGTTTAGTATAACGCCAGATATAAGGAATGATTTATCACAACGTGCAAAGTGTACTTTACCGACAACCCTTTCTACAGTATTGAAGAATACTTTTGTTTTAAAAGCCACCAAATAGACTCGGAATATATGTTGAGTTTTATTTTTATTTGAAACATCTTAGATATCAATTTGTTTATTTATTAATTGTTAACTCGCTATAAGTAGTATATAATTCAATTTTATGACGCAATAAACCATTTCCATTTCTACAAGAAGAAAAACGTTATATTCAGCTTGTTAGAAGAATAAATTTCTAGAAATCATATTTACCGGTAGTTTTAGAACAAGCACATTGTTTAAAATTTATTATTTATTACCCCAGTATAATAGACAGTCTTATAAATCTTTCAGCACAAATGCTAAAGTATATGTAAATATTAAATAGCACTACGTATGAAAACGGAACAGTATTAAAAAATTAACGGTTATTCTTGTCTTGTAAATAATAAGTGATAATTTGACGCCTGAAGAGACAATTATATTATTTTAATTCAAATAAACCATGGAACATGGATATGCAATAAAACCTCGTTAATAATGTCTTCTAATAAATGTTTCATTATAGGAAATAAACCCTCGTAACTTTAGCTGACGTTCAAGGCATTATAACTCTGCCTTTCCTGAAATTACACATCCTATACTTGTGTAAGTCACAATGAACTGTAATACTTCTTTCTAAAATTCCAATATTGACAGACCAAAGAGTCGCTCCGAAGCGGTTAAAACCCTGAAATTTAATACGTACTTTCTCGATGATTGCGTAGGTCTATTCTTGGAATTTCTCTTATTATTTGGATGACTGTCGTGTTCTTGAGCCTCGTTGTCTTCGATTTCCTGTTCCCGTTGTCTGTTTTTAAATCTCTTAAACGACGCTCCATTTCCTTGTTTCCGCGTACCGGGCTTGATGCTGTTCTGCGAATTAAACAGTGCCTCTACAGGGAGCGCGGTCTCATCGTTTATGGAACCTGCCGACGTCGGTTCCAAGTGTCTGTTGCCGTGCTTATTGGCTTTCCCTAATGAGGGTGCGGCCGTTTTTAAAATTCTCAGCGTGCCGGTCGGGTTTATTTTCGCCTTCTGGTGGTGTTTGTTGTTGTTATTGCTGTAAACTTGCGAGGCACTTTGCAACACTTGAGCGTATTTTCCGGAAATGTAAGTTCCAATAACGCTAGTTTCGTGTACTGTGGTTGTGCCATCTTTTACAACTGTTCCACCTAATTTAGTGACTAGACCGGTCGGGTGAGGGTCTGTGCGTTTCGCGGTTGGTTTTGTTTTTGCATCGGAGGCGGTGGGTCTCGGTTTCAGTCTAAACTTCGAACTCGGCTTCAAATTTATCACTTTGTACGTTTCTTCGACAACTTCTGACGGCTGCCTCGAAAGAAAATCGTACTCTGGTTCGCCAATATTGTTACCGACAATAATTGCCGGCTCTTCGTCAGCTTGAATTTCAACTACGCTTGTTACAATTGATGGTGCAGAAGGTGGCACTACACTTGCCTTTGTTTCTTTACGTACTTCCACATGACTAGAAACCACAGGTTGAACTTTCGGCACTGGACTTGACACTACTTCCACTTTCGTCACTACGTTTTTCTTAGATTGTTTTGTATCAGGTGCTACTACTACTTGTACTTTGCTTGAAACTACTGGTGCCATATTAACCACACTATTAGCACTTTCTACTACATTGACTTTAGTTCCAATTATCGGTTCGACTTTAACTTTGCTCGATTGTATGATTGGTTTATTTTGTTGGATCGTTGAAGAGGCATTTTTCGTTTCTTTACTCTTTTGCTCTTTAACTGTTGTTTTACTGGGTTTTATTACCTCTTCTTTTGCTGAACTCGTGATTGGCTGCGTATTTATCACAGTAGGAGCTGATGGAGGTGTTTCATTGGGAACTGAAAAGTGGAAAATATGTTTAACTTACATAATGTAAGACAATAAATATATCTTAATGTTCTCTGTTAGTAAAAATGTATTAGTTAGTAATTCATGATGCTGGATATATGATTAAATTGAAGATAACTTCTACAGATTAATGCTACCTACTCAAGAGTCATATCAGTCACTAATTTGAGGAAATGGGAAACGTAATAATAGATTAGCTATATACAATATGCTCAGTATGCTCACACTTAATATTGAATGCAAACTTTTGAATTACAACATTCTTGCAAAAGTCTTGTAATATAAAATAAAGTTGTAATTTCCTTATACTACGTGTCCCAGATAACAATTTCAGCATGGGGTACTTATTATGCAGAATTTAAGTATCTACTTGTATTTTTTTTTGCACTTTCCAATGATATAGCACATATCCTATATATTTTACTAAATACTATAACAATAAGTAGGCCGTTATACATAAAAAAAATGCGAAACAATAATTATTATTAGTGATAAAAAAATATAAGATTAATAAAAATAATAATATTAAAAGAAAACAATTCTAAAAGATGACAATTGACGATTCCGTTCTAAACATATTCTGCCCTGAGTAGTGTCGAAGTAAGGGAACTCCGTAGTTTTTGCCTTTTAATGCACCAAATTCTGCAAAAACAGCTTAACGAAGAACTTCGGCATTATCAAATTTTTGCGGGTACATATAATCTTTTACGTATCACCAGACAAAAAAGAAATTAATGGTGTTAAGTCTGAAGATATAGCTAGTCATAAAATCGGTCCTTGATTACCAATTCACACCAAATATTCGTTAATTATGTTTGAACTCTGGGTTAGGCGCCATCTTGTTGGAAGCAGATGTTAATATTCTCAATCAATGATAAATCTGCTCTTAAATTCAAATACCTTTCATTGAAAAATATGTTAAATAAGTTAAGCTCTCACTTGATGCCGACTTTCCTTAAGAACGTATATATTTTTTCTGCCTTATAAATGAACATTGTGTCTGTTGAAGAGACCAATATTTGTAAGTCTGCCTTCGCAGTAGCACAAAGTTCTCGCAGAAAAATTATAGTCATTTTCACATTAGTTACCATATACCGGGTGGTGCAATAGTGTGTTCGCGTAGCTTAGTATGAAAACGAAACTGACTTTATGGACGTATGTAGTATGCGACTGTGCATTTTCTAATTTTATTTACAAATATACACGCTGTTCCAAATTTTCGCAACCACCTTAAACTTTTTTATTTTAAATACATTGCTATACTTTCTAGATATTATAATGATAGTCATTCAAATAATCTTTGCAATATATATGGATATGTGCACTTCAGACTGTTAGTTTTCATTTTATTGATAATTTTGTTAAAATCTTGACAGTTGCAGCATCTAACATTTTATGCTGTATTCTGAAAATCGGTAGAATGCCTCACGTAACTCTTCTGTTACTAATTTATGGACTAACACGTTATCTGTTTTGAGGTTGAACAAAGTGAATAAATATACAGGGTGTTAAATATGTCGCGTCTAAATTATCGATCTTTATTGGTTATTTTCTCGTTTTTTTTTTTAAATCTAACCTATAATATTTTTATACGTCAGAATATTCCTTGTAAAATTGCTTTTAAAATCGTACCAATAACGTGGTATTTATTTCTAGTATTTTCAAAGTTATAACCCTTTAATGGGATATACTCATGTTTATAATATGCAATATGTGCAGCATCTAATAGTTGGTTGGCCTTGGTTTAAAAAAAAATGGCTGTGCAACCAAACGTCAAATCTCTACTTCAAAAGTCCATAAAAAGTCGTTTTCTGAATTTTCTCTTTGCTGTAATTGCGTTTTATTGTTATAAATTAAGTTCGGCTATTGAATTATTAATTTCTGTTTGTTTATTTGCAGTTGTTACGTGTGGTATTTACTTTGTTATTAGTTATATCGTTTTATTGACATTATTTTTTATTTAGATATCATAATAGTTTACTGTTGTTTTTGCTTTAAAATGAATTTTTCGAAGGAGGAGCTCATTGACATGGTATTTGCTCTTGGCGCTAGCAACAGATATCCATTTTTAGCATCAAGAACATATGCGATGGAATATCCCGACCGAAGAGCACCGGATAGTAAAACGTTTGAAAATTCGTTGATAAGGTTTCTTCGAACGGTTCAATGACTTACGTCAAACATGGAAGAAGTAAGACTATGATTACAGAAGATAATAAAGTGACAGTCGTCCAGTCCATTGTGGAAAATCCGCACGTATCTACAAGGATAATTTCGAAACAACACGGGATAGAAGTCACTGGTGTAAAAAGGATTTTAAAAAAACATAAGTGTCACCCTTACAAAATTCAAAATCATCAAGGCTTATTACAAACGGACTTTGAAGGAAGACACGATATAACTTTTCTAGATCATGTGGTTTTCACAGATGAAGCAACATTTGCTAATTGTGGAACAACAAACAGAAAAAATACCCATTATTATGACACTACAAACCCACATTTTGTTCAGCCCATTTTATATCAACAAAAATGGAGTGTTAACACGTGGGTAGGCATCATAGGAAACACTATTATCAATCAAGTGTTTCAATGAGGTTTCTTATAGTTTTTTAAATTTTTCTTACTTTTCTATTAACTTTAATTACGTTAAGTTTTGAGAGAGTTTAAAACAATATCTCTGTGAAACAAAATATGAAGTTCTGAACTTGTTTTTATTTATAGACGTTGTACGGCCTTTCCTGGTAGATGGTGCGACGAGTTTTATTTGGTCATAAATTATTTTAATAGGTGACTTTCTTTTTTGGCACTAAATCAACATATATTGTGAATAAGAGTAATTTTGGTCCATAAATATAAAATTTGTTAATAACTTGACTATAGCGCCATTTATCGGATCCTAGCATAGCACAGCTATCAACCATTGACAAAACGAATACATATATTGTATGGCTATGACCTTAATAGACCAAGTCGTTCAGAAATTACACGATCAGTAATAGATGCACCAACGATTATAGGTACCTACATTCTAGCTAGACCGACATATGTTGTTCTGCCCATTCCGATAGGTGGCGCAATGATTTTGATTTCTTTAAAGTAGGTACCTGTATAAGAAAGTCTGGACAGAAAAGGTCGTTGGTGCGATTGGTGCATAGGCAAGGAGATCGAAAACTGGCCTAAATTGTATAAATAGCTTGACCACAGCGTCACCTATCGGGTCCAGATTGTGTGATTTTCTTTTTTGGCACTAAATCAACATATATTGTGAATATGAGTCATTTTGGTCAATATATATAGAATTTGTTAATAACTTGACTACAGCGCCACCTATCGGGTCTCGAAAGAGAAAATATATTCTGTGAATATGACCTTAATCGGTCAGGTCGTTTAGAAGTTACACGATTATCGACAGACGCGCCAACGATTCAAATGCACTGCTTCGTTTTGTGTTTTTACTTTTCTTCTTCATTTTTTCAATCTGTGTTGTCCGTTAATATTTTATATCATTTCTATTTTGAATATTAAGCATTATCTATTATTATTCATAAGATCCGCAACTCTCATGCAAGTTCATCACACCTACGTTTAGATTCATTGTTCGAAGAGAATATTCGTGTCTTTCGCAAAAGTTCTTTTTTTTTATTTATTTAAAGCTTCTAAAGAAGCTTTAAATAAAATGTGAAAGCTCAGAACACTTACAATGGAGTTTCATTGACATTTACTACAATTTTTATTGTTTTCTTATCTGCATTCCCCAGTATTACATCTAACAATAAAATTATAACGTTATACAAGCATCCTTCACAACTAAACTGTAATACTACATCAAATTAAGACCATAAAATGATAATTCTGTAGAGGAAGTGAGTACATTCGGAATTTGTGTATCCAATTGTTTATGTTTGCAGAAGTTAGACGATTATATGAAAAAATCTCCTTAGTGGAAGTATGAACATAAAACTCATAAAATTAGAGCATTACAAATGTAAAAAGGTAAGGCTTGAAACAATTTATGGCTCGAACACGACCGCATTCTTTTATTTACACCTAAAAGATGTTTACACATTTTAAAGAAATAGTCTACTTAACTAACGTTTACTGTATTCTATGTACGTAGGTTTGTTATGTAAAATTTACTTTAAATTACCTTCCTGCAAAGTTTATCATACCAAATTCCGGACGAGTTCCTTAAAAGGAAAATAAGTCTTATGTTAGTAAAAGAAGGAAAACACACTTAACAGGCAATTCGACCACTTTGTCACGTATGTTTTAATATAAAAAGTAATCTCGACTAGAGTTTTACGTATTCTCGGTACAAATGCTTAAACAAATATATACGTGGCTGAAGGTTTTGCCATTCTCACTCCTACTCGCTTTAATTTGTATTCATGTATGTACAGTTGTAAAAACAAAATACTGTTTCGCAATATTGTTTTCAATTTCTTTTTGTTTCTGTGCGTTTCGTTGTAACATTTTCGAACTATTTTTAGGCAAGTCAGCGCGGAACATAGTCGTTATTTTAATTCAACTTCAAAATGTAATTTAATTAGATTTACTACTTTCATTCGTATACATTTTCTAAAGTGCATACATTCGTATGACATCTGTTTCTCTCTCTCGATCTCATTTCCGAAATAGCTTATTGGTGAAACGAGCTTATTGTTTTAACCTTCTTTTGATTTTATGTTGGGAAGTCATATTATTCAAACTTTAGCAGAATGACAAAAATTTATTTTCAGGCAAGATTAACATTAAACAAAAAACACTAATAAAACAGAAAAATAAAATAAACTACGTTGCAGTAGCACTAATTAATAAAAACCGCGTTGTCTGCACACCGCACAGTGGGTTCCACTTATTGAAAGATGTACCAAAAATTCGTTTTGTCAATGTCATCCTGGATGTTCGAAATTGTTACTACAGTAAAGTGTACAAACTAAAGTATTATTTACCAAATTTACCAAACATTATTTTTCTATTTGTATCAAAATATTTTTATGATTTATTATACATATTTAAAACTTAATCTGGAACGACTTTTGAATAAGGAATTCCAACAGCACATGCGAATCAGAAAATCGTTTGGTGTCCACCATCACTTTTTATATTAATTTTGTAATCCGTAAGTAGTCCGTTTTTACCATCTCTACTTACATTTCCTATATATAATTCATCTTATTATCATAATTAAATGTTTTAATTACTTATTTTTTCATTTGATAGATTCCTACCTACTTCAATTACTCATATCAAAACGGTTCATATAGGTTCATTTACTCTTTCAATGATCTGCTTTACTTTTTAGATGCCATGTAAAAAGTTGTTTAACATCTGCACCCTTTTTCTGATCCTCCATTTACACCAACCCTATCACCAATACTCTTCAATTTGGGACCCAAGTCTTTATGTATATAAAAATCCGTAAACTGATCATACTCATGCTAAAGAAACCGAGTATGAGGAAGATTATTTACTTTAATGATATCTCACTATCGATTGGCTGCAGGAAGATTATTATATATTTCAAAATTGCCTCATACCCTGATTCTCTCTTATGAGTAAGCTTAAATTATGAATTTCAGTAAGCCTAAAACAATGGAAGATGAAAAGCGCTTCCTATTTTTAAACATTTTGGAAATGAGTGAGACTATACATTCTCCATCAGCAGTAAAACCTTCCACTTATTGTTAAATAAATATTTCTGAAATAATATGAGCAACCGATTAAGCTACGTCTGGTATTACTCTGGAAACATGTCCAAATTAAGCTATTCTTGCAGTTTTGTAACGTTTTTGAATTTACTTGGAATTTTTTAATTAGGTACAACAAAAACCAGTTACCAGATTGCATCAAGTTATTTTCTTCTTGAAAACGGATGGAAACAGCTGTCCTCCTAACTTAATTGTAAATTCTATAATAAACTTAACAACGATATTGTAAGTTGACGTTTTTCACTGTAAAATTCGAAGAGAAACATACCTATTGGTCGGCTCTCTATTTATAACATTTTATCAAACATTTGGACCTTTTACGGATAGTAAGTTTTCATATATTGACTTGTGACATCAGTTACAGATCATTTAATAAATCTTCTATATCAACCTCACATTTAATTTTGAAAATGTTCTTTTAATGAATTATTTGCATGTCTAAAATTAGCGTAGTTCCAGAGCGATACCTGTCTGGCAATTTCTTCCGCAGTTCACATGCTACTTGATGATTGACTATTTTTCAGTTATGCTTCTTCACTGCTGGAACACTCGGTCTAATATTTTGTTAGATAAAGATTGAAAACCTTTATGTATTTGGCACAATTACGAGAGATAGATGAGGATGAATCGACTGATTATAATTTGCCACTTTACTTTAAATAGAAGTAGCAATGATATGACACAAAATAAAAAAGATTCGAGAAAATGCACGGGGTTAGTATTGTTTATAAGCTTCCTATATAAGCACAGATAATAAGAAAGTATCAAGCATAAATAGAACAAACTAATAGGGAAATATGAAACCGCATAGAGTTTTTAACTTTTTCACTTTATTCCTCACCTGCGGCCGCACTTTGCGGCGAGAATATCATCACCGTATTACCGATGGTCGTGGTAAAGTCAAGAAACCCATAAACTGTTTGTGTAAGGTAAGACGCTTGAGGTACATTTGGTATTGTTTGAGCTGTAGCGAATACGGTTCCTCCGGAGCTTGAGCTTAGTCCCACTAAAAACAAACAAACATATATATTAGAACATCTTGTTGACGTATTGTATTTCTTAAAGATATTTTTCTTTTCATCTCTAATATTTTATTCTTATTCAATCGTATCCAATAATAATACCAATAAGTTACATATAACAAAATAGAGTGTATTTAAGATTATATTTACTTGTATAGTTTCGAAAATCAATAAGATTTATTAAGTAGAGCAATATTAATATGCATTTCTAAAGATTAACTAAAATATGTATACATATACCAGGTGAGTCATTTAAACTAATAATCGACGAAGGAGATACATGTTGAAACTCCATTATATATATATAATAAAACACAAGTGTATAGTTTCAAAATTATTATAATGTTTCACACACTACATATGTTTCGCTACACTGTGGCTTCATCAGGTGGATGAAAATACAATTTTAAAATACAAATTAGCTCATATATATATATCAATACAAATTACAAATATAATCTCATTCTAAGAGGGGGTGGACATGTTTAAACTTTAGATTTAGTAGGGGGGAGTTATTTAAATCTAGTTGATCATTTAATATTATACCTAATTTATTACATTTATTAACTTCTAATCTTTCTAGCATATTATTTTTACTTTTTCCTACAACATGTAAAGTTGTAAAATTAGTATTGAATTTATGATTATGTTCTAAGCAATGATTAGCAAAAGTTGAATCTGTCTTCTTATCCCTATAACATCTTTCGTGTTCTTTCATTCTAGTATCGAATGTCCTTCCTGTCTGTCCTACATACAGTCCTACATACACTTTTTACAGTCTTCGCATGTCAACTTGTACACCCCTGAGTTTAATCTATTGTCCGTTTTATCTTTATTGTTTTTTATTGCGTTTTGTAAGGAATTGTTGGTTTTGAATGAAATTGTCTCTTCTCTACTTGTTTTAATTAAGTTCCCTACTGTGTTTGAAATTGTACCAATGTATGTGACGGAATTATAATTGTGCGTTCTATTGTTTTTTACTGTGGGGTAAATTAAAAATAGCGTTTTTGGATTTCTGTAGTTTTTCTAAAATATTATTAATTAAATCTATAGAGAAGCCGTTATTTAACGCTATAATGTATATTCTGTTTAATTCTTATTCAAAGTTTTCTTTACTCAAAGGGACATTAATTAGTCTGTGAAGCATTGATTGATAAGCAGATAATTTTTGTGTAATGGGATGAAACGAACGTGCGTGTATAGTTATGTCTGTATGTGTAGGTTTGTGGTAAATTGAAAATTCATATTTATGAGTTATATGTGTTATAGTGAGATCTAAAAAGTTAATAGTTTTGTTTTCTTCTATTTCAATCGTAAATTTGATGTTTGGGTGAATAGTGTTAATATAATTATGTAAAGATGTTAATTGCCTCTCTGTACCGTTAAAAGCAACTAATATGTCATCCACATATCTTACCCAGTAAATGCAATGTTTGAACAAAGGATGTTTACTAATTATGTTTTCTAAATGATTCATAAATATGTCGGCAAGTAAAGGACTTAAGGGGTTTCCCATTGCTCAACGTCTGTTTATAAAATTCGTATTGAAACTGACAATAGTTTTGGTCTAAACACATTCCTAGTAAATTTAGAAGTTCCGTTATAATGATGGGATTTGTCTTATTTTTGTTCAATTTTAAGGAGATTATATCTATTAAGTCCTGGGGTGAAATGCTTGAAAATAGATTAGTGACGTCGAAAGATAACAGTTTACAATTGTTAGGTAAATCTTTGTTTGAAATTTTATTTATTAATTCATGCGAGTTCTTAATAGAAAAATTGGATTTAAATTTAGTATGTTCAAGGACAAGGTTTATTAGATATTTTGACAAATTTCTACATGGAGCTTTTACATAAGATACTACTGGTCGTATCGGTAAATTGTCTTTATGTAATTTAATTAAACCGTATAATTTAGGTGGTTGTGGATTCATAGTAGTTAATTTTGCTCTTAAATTATTATCAATCAGTACTTCTGACTTATTTATAGTTTGTTTTAGCAATTTTTGATATTTATTGGCAGGGTCAGATTTTAGTTCATTAAAAGAGTTATTATTTATAAAATCTTGAACTTTCTGTATATAATCTGTCTCTGGAATCGCTACCACAGTGTTGCCTTTGTCCGCTTTGGTAAATATAATATTGTTGTCTAACGTTTTTTGTTTTATTGACTTTAGTATACTGATATCTCTATTATACTTATGAGGTGGTTGATAATTTTCGATAATGTTCCTTGTTATATATTTATTAGCAATATTATCTGTCTGTTTGCTTAGGGCTAAGTCTGCTTCTACCGCTAAATTTTCTAAGTGTTTTTCATTAATATTAGGTTTCAGATTAAATTTATTTATTAAATTAATCTGAAACCTAATATTAATGAAAAACACTTAGAAAATTTCATCCCATTACACAAAAATTATCTGCTTATCAATCAATGTTTCACAGACTAATTAATGTCCCTTTGAGTAAAGAAAACTTTGAATTAGAATTAAACAGAATATACATTATAGCGTTAAATAACGGCTTCTCTATAGATTTAATTAATAATATTTTAGAAGAACTACAGAAATCCAAAACGCTATCTTTAATTTACCCCACAGTAAAAAAACAATAGAAAGCACAATTATAATTCCATAACATACATTGGTACAATTTCAAACACAGTAGGGAACTTAATTAAAACAAGTAGAGAAGAGACAATTTCATTCAAAACCAACAATTCCTTACAAAACGCAATAAAAAACAATAAAGACAGACAGGAAGGACATTCCATACTAGAATGAAAGATGTTATAGGGATAAGAAGACGGACTCAACTTTTGCTAATCATTGCTTAGAACATAATCATAAATTCAATACTAATTTTACAACTTTACATGTTTTAGGAAAAAGTAAAAAACTTAATATGCTAGAAAGTTTAGAAATTAATAAATGTAATAAATTAGGTATAATATTAAATGATCAACTAGATTTAAATAACTCCCCCTACTAAATCTAAAATTTAAACATGTCCACCCCCTCTTAGAATGACATTATGTTTGTAATTTGTATTGATATATATAGGAGCTAATTTGTATTTTCAAATTGTATTTTCATCCACCTGATGAAGCCACAGTGTGGCGAAACATATGTAGTGTGTTAAACATTATAAGAGTCATTTAAGTTGATCTTTACAATAAACGCTAAATTACTGTAAAACAACATTAATAACAAACATTCTAAATATTATAATATCATCGTCATCATATATGTAATGATCTAGATGGTTTGTTTTATATTATAAACTTGGGAGGTCATAAATACATGTTATTCTTCAATTGGCTTTGGAAATACGTTGTACTGCCGAAAAATGTAGATTTTATACTGCAGTGAGTATATTTATAAAGCTTAACGTATTATTTTTCTATAGTGAAACAATACAAAATGAATTTATATTATTGTAGCAAGTTGAACATGTTTTGTTAATTACACATTTTAACCAATTACTATTATAGCTTTTCCCAAAATCTATTATATAATTCCCATGCATTAAAACGCTTGTTGAAGAGGAGTTTAACAACTATTAATTATTTTATGTCTAATAAAGCAAACTTCATTCCTAGCGTAAACCCAGAAAAAAAATTCAAAAAATATAAAAAGACAAAAATTTCAGAGTAGTGTACAAAAAGTAGTAGATAAAGTATATTACAATACTAAATGCAAAATTCTCGAAAAAGGTCCTTCATGGACAGCAAAAACTGATTTTAGTATCTTCATAGTTGATACTGCTTCAATTCACCCTGAGTTTTTCCAAAGAAAAAGTTTTATGCTGCTCAAGAAGAAATTCAAATGCAATTTTCCTTTCAGAATATATATTGTTGGATATTTAAGGTATATTGGCTATGATCAAACTGAACACCTAGGCTTTTACCACACTTTCGACAAAAGTAACTCGAAATTAAGATTATAAAGTGAGGTTAAACTGGTATATGACACTTGGCTGCGTATACATAGATTGTATGTCACATCATCTACTTGCAAATATTCATTTTGCTGTTGTAAGATATCATCTTCACATTTAATCGAATTTGAAATTTTTGCTCACATAAGCAAACATATGTCAAGAAATTGACTCTAATAGGTCGCTTGTAAATAAGTTAAATAACAGTGGATTCAAGTTAGCGCCTTGTAGTACTCCGGATGGAAAATTATATATCCAAGACTAAAAATGATTGCACTATGCAAGAAAGATTTCTGTGTTTAAAGTAAGTTTATAAAATTTAATAAGTTGTTTGAGAAGCTAAACGGGTTTCGCTTCTAACCCAATTTTTGAGCCCAAATTGGACTTGCTGGTATATACTAGCATATTCTTTGTTAATAATAATTAATAATATTATAACAGTATAATTCTAAACATAAACAAACATGTTACGTTAAAAAAATAGATATAATATATACAGTGTGCGGCACCGAAAATGAAACAGATTGAATATAACAAAGGAGAAATCTTTTGTAAAAAAAACGCAAAAACAGGTCAATTTTTGATCTAATGGGGGCACCTTTCCATCATATCCTCAAGTGTGATACGTCATCCCCTCCTTCTCCATCACTCTACCAATTACAATTTAAATAAGGTTAGTAGGTACTAAGTATGACACATCATTTGAAATATAATTTTATTAGCAATTTAATGTACAATTGAAAAAATATTAACCTAAAGAATTAAAAAGCCCTGCACAGCTATAATATTAAGAACTACAAACTTAATCAAATTACAATAGATGCTAACAGTATGTACTTGACAATGATGACAATTGAATGTAAAAAATATTACGTATTTAGTTGCTAACAAAATCAGCTTTGTATGTATGTGTATGAAGTTCCCTATATTGGGGTAATTCTCCATTTACATGTGTAAAAGTATCTTTTTCTGTCTAAAATGGTATGTCCGTATCAGTTCGTATTACTTCTAAATTATCAAAAATTGCTTGCTGTTTAAAAAAATACATTTAATATATTTTAAAGAATGTTTAATACCATAACAATTATACATATAATTAAAATTCTATCCAATAGTAGGTAAATACTGGATGTTCAGAAAAATTCGAAGTCAAGTAGATGTTGAACAAAAAATCGTATGTCCTAACTAAAGAATATAATTTATATTATAAATTAAATGTCAATTATTTTCTGTCAATATTTGTCAGAAACGTACTCTATCTCAGACTTCAAATTTTCAAGGATTACTTTAATTTCATATTTTTCTCAACACCTGTTATGCATTTTATTTTACTCTTAGAATACTTTATACTTACAATTTAATTGTTTAATATAATATAACTTTATTCCCTTTAGAATAATTTATTATTTATTTCAAACTTTAGATTTAAATGGAAATATTTAGAATTAAGTTAAATTGTCTTAATTTAGGATTTTTTTTGTGTATGACTCAAATTATAATTTATGAATAAACAAACACTTTTGCGTATGAAAATTATAATAAATATAAATATAAATATTTATTTCTATTTTTAGTGATAAAACTATCAAACATTTCTAATTATAGCAAACTTTGTTTTTAGTTTCCGTAATTCCATAATTATTAGTATATTAATATACTAGATGGCCCACTTTAATACTTCGATATAATAACTCCTTTTCTAAAATAATACTTATATAATATCCCAAAGAATTTGTTTAAAATATTCTTATTTTACTTTAATAGTTATATAATTTTCCAACTCTATTATTAACATTAAATAATCATTTATTTCCACAATCTTTGTTTGATTGAAACAACAGTATATATTTAATATATATGTAGGTATTTTTAAAAACATAATTACATTCAATTTTTCTTATTCAGGGAGCGCGTAAGGTTATTGAACATATTTTCGTATAATATCAATCTTTTACTTAAATTCTTATTCAAATGGTGTTTGCATTTTAGTGGCGACAAATCCAGAACCGACAACGAGTTTGCATAAAAATGGGAAAATCTAATGAAAAGGGACGAAACAAAAAGGGGGAAAAAGGTCGACACCATTGTTATCGATCCTCATGTTGTGTTAAAATGGAAAACATTTGTTTAACAATAAAACCGCAAATGCGTCGATCTAACGTTCTATTTGTGCAGTGGTTCCAATCACGGAGCTATTGTTTGCACGCTAGATAATTCTATTTTATGCTTCTCTACACGTACTGTGGGAATACATAACTAGTATAGACGTCGGAACAGTCAAATACACACACATGGATGTCCGATTGTAAAAATATAAAATAATTAATTGGTATTAATATATTCATTTTCAATATTGTTTCTATACATACACGTATGTGTAATTTAGAATTTTACGTTTAGTTATTTATTAGCAAATTATTATCTGTTAAACCTACATTCTATAGGTTTCAATAATATACAATAGGATGGCTTAACAAGTCATTCTGTCAATATTATTTCTATGAGATTAACGAATGTATTAAATGTGAAATGAAATTGACAAAATTACTATTTGTAAAGCACAGTTGCTATAAGAAACTAAATCTATAGATAAAGTGTAGGCTAAAACTGCACAGAGCTGGCGCACAACAAGCGTGAGCGATTTTAAGTAATACGGGTTGCATAGCATATACTGAATTAAAAGTGTGAAAATGTCCCCCGTAACTTCCCCTCTTCAATACTTCTCCTATAAGGGCGTGGCCTACACTTAGGAGACTGCAACGGAATAATTTTTAGAGAATATCTCATAAACATCATATTTATATGTAATGGGACTGTAAGGAAGACATACAAGTGGGGGCTCGGGGTGTTTGTTTGGCGAAATACACATAATAATATGTTTCGGTTTCGGAATGAATATTCTCTTATTGAATAAAAAGTTGGTGACACAATTTTTGTGTTTTCTTACATAGGTATACATATCTGAAATACACCCGTCTAATAGAAGATTTCTACATTGTTTTCTCATTTATTCATTGTTCTGTTATTATAGATCAAAACCATACTTTCTAAAAATTCAAGAAATATAAGATAATTTCCAATGCTTTTTACTGATCTTGTTTACCACACTGATAAATGAGTGGTTTTTATTTTTCGGTCAGACATACCAAGTTATTTTCTTATTATTGATTTTCGATTTCTTGATAGTTCTTTCATATGATATTTTATTTTAATATGGTGTTCAAAATAACTAATTTATATATTATTTATTATATAATATTTTAAATAATGTGTAACAGGTATAACCATATTAAAGTATGAAGTAAGTAAAAGAAAATGGATTTTATATTAATTTAGTACCTAAATGAATCAAGGACATACACAAATATTATTAATTTACAAAGTACATAAATATAAGATTAATAATAAAATATATCAGTTTTAGTGAAAAATTAAAGCGACAGTGCTAGTTAGTAGAAAATTATTTCCTACATATACAACAGGAAATAAATTTTTTGTTTTCTAACTTATTCTAGATATTTGACAAAATTTTGTTTCTATGTTGTTTTTTTTTGTTACTTTAAAGCAATCAATTATTAATTTACTAAAAACTAAACTGTACATACTGTGTCTGAAAACACCCAAATAAAATCGAAACGGATGATTTTTGAGAAAAATGCAAAAACAGGTCAATTAGTATTTTCAAAAAACTACTGGCTGATGGTATCTGTTTGGAATTTTTGATGATATTGAAAAAGTTATGATGTCATAAAAAAAAATTAAATGGCAACGTCGCATTTTTAATTTTATTTTTGATAGATCTTTTAATTGTTTAAACGACAGTCAAAAAATTTTTCATTCTGCTTAAGAAAAATTTTGAAAAAAAAAACATTATGGAAAACAAAGAAAATTTTAATCGTAGAAATCAGCAAAAACTCTTACAATAAATGTTCAAAATGTTGTCCTTGAGCATCTTGGCAATACCCTAAACGATAATAAAATTCATTTTGAACGTTTTCTATCATTTCAGGAGTGATCCTTCGTACTTCAATCTCAATCCGTTGACGCAAGCGTTCCAAATTTTCAGGTTTAGTTGCGTATACCTTATTTTTTAGGTAACCCCCCAAAAAATAATCAATAGGCGTTAGATCTGGCGACCTAGCAGGCCACTCGATACCCCCCCTCCTGCCAATCCATCTGTTTGGGAAGGTATTCTCGAGATAATGCCGAACATTTCCCGCATAGTGGGGTGGAGCCCCATCTTGTTGAAACCAAATTCTTTGGCTGGACAAATTAGGATCTTCATGGTTCGGAAATATTTCTGCTAATGACGGAATTAAATGATTTTGTAAAAAATTCAAATACATATCCGCCGTCAGGTTACCGTTGATGAAAAAAGGTCCTATAATTCTGTTACCAATTAAACCAGCCCATACATTTAATTTCTGAGGATACTGAGTTCGTACCTCTCTCATCCAGCGTGGATTTTGGCGTGCCCAGTACCTGCAGTTTTGTCTATTAACAGTCCCATGTAAAGTGAACGTAGCTTCATCTGAGAATAAGATATTTCTGATAAAAAACGGATCATTATCACACATAGGCATCAGTTGTTCGCAAAACTGTACACGCCTGTCGAAGTCGTCTTCAGACAGCTCATGAACCAAACAGATTTTGTAGGGATGATACTTAGTTTTCCGGAAAATATTACCAATTGTACTCTTCGACACGTTAAATTCCCGCGCAAGCTGCCGTGTACTAGAATTTGGAGTTTCCTCTACTGACAATAATACGTCGAGTTGCGTATCTTCTGCGATCTTTGGACGACCACTTCTAGGGCGATCTCGAACATGGCCTTCTTGAAATTTTTTGTGAATCTTACTCACTGCAGAAATACTAATTGGGGCACGCTCCGGATGTTCTGTATTAAATAAGTCGCAAACTTCTCTAACTGAACGAGCCCTATCCCCAAAACCAATCATCATCAATATTTGAATACGTTCCCTCTCACTTAAAACCATTTTTAAACAGATTTTTTTAACTTACGCACAATTCGTATTTGACATAATGTCACAAATAAAACAAAATGTGTTTGAAAAATAATCGACTTTAAACCAACTATGTTTTTTTTTTAAAGACAAACTTTTCCATTTTCGAAGAAGTAATTAAATTTTTCTCGGTCATCTTCTTAAGTAAAATGAAAAATTTTTTTATAGTCATTTAGACAATTAAAAGATCTATCAAAAATAAAATTAAAAATGCGACGTTGCCATTTAAATTTTTTTTTGATGACATCATAACTTTTTCAAGGTCATCAAAAATTCCAAACAGATGCCATCAGCCAGTAGTTTTTTGAAAATACTAATTGACCTGTTTTTGTATTTTTCTCGAAAATCATCCGTTTCGATTTTACTTGGGTGTTTCCAGACTTTTTGGACACACAGTATAGTTTACATAAGCGTCCCTAGTTGTAGTCTTTTGTTCTTGCGTTTCCTGCCTGTAAATACCTTAGTCACCCAGCCCCTCTTTTTTCGAAAATTGAAATTCTAAAGGGTGTTCCAGGTTGTTTTAGTTGTTCTAAACATTGTTCAAAAGAATCTCCGGACAAAAATCAAAATTGTCAGAGATAATCGGAAAAAACGAGCTTTTGCCGCCCCCCCCTCTCTTAAAAATTGTAATTCTGACGGTTGTTCCAGGTTGCTCTAAGTTTGTTCTCAACTGTTCCAAAGTATTTCAAAAATAAATAATAATTGGCCGAAAAAATGGCAAAAAGCAATTTATCGCCAATGCCTCTTTTTTCGAAAATCGAAATTCTGGCAAAATCTCGTTTTTTCCGATTATCTCGGCCAGTTTTGATTTTTTCCCGAGATTCTTTGGAACAATGTTTAGAACAACTAGAACAGCCTGGAAAACCCATTAAAATTTCAATTTTCGAAAAAAGAAGGGCTTCAATTATTTCGGCCAAA